>OX638299.1:23071395-24446381 GCA_951812265.1 Taphrorychus bicolor | reverse complement strand
AAATTCCGAGTTCAAAGTCAAAATTTATTTAAAATACGAGTTTAAAGTTGAAATTTAGTTAAATGGCGAGTGCAAAGTCGGAGTTTAAAGTTGGTAGTTAAATTCCGAGTTCAAAGTCGGAATTTATTTAAATGTCGAGTTCAAAGTCAGAATTTAGTTAAATTCAGAGTTTAAAGTCAGAATTTGATTAAATTACGGGTTCAAAGTCGGAATTTATTTAAGTTCCGAGTTTAAAGTTGGAAATTACATAAATTCCGAGTTCAAAGTCGAACTTTAGTTAAACTCCGTCTTTAAAATCGGAATTTAAGTAAATTCCAACTTTAAACTCGGAATTGAACTAAATTACGTCTTTGAACTCGGAATTTAACTAAATTTCAACTTTTAAATCCTAATTTAACTAAATTCCAAATTTACACTGGGAGTTTAACTAAATTCCGACTTTGATCCCGCAATTTAACTAAATTCTGACTTTCATCTCGGAATTTAATTAAATTCCAACTTTAAAGTCCCACTTTGTACTCGGATTTTAATTAAGCTCTGACTTTGAACTCGGAATTTAACTAAATTTCGACCTGGAAATTGAAATCTAACTAAATTCCGACTTAAACTCGAATTTTAACTAAATCCTGACTTTGAAATCGGAATTGAACTAAATTCCAACTTTAAACTCGGAATTGAACTTGATTCCGTCTTTGAACTCGGAATTTAATTAAATTTCGACTTTGAAATCGGAGTTTAACTAAATACCGACTTAAACTCAAATTTTAACTAAATTCTGACTTTGAGTTCGGAATTGAACTAAATTCCAACTTTAAACTCGTAGTTGAACTAAATTCCGTCTTTGAACTCGGTATTTAACTAAATTTCGACTTTAAACAAAATTCCAACTTTAAAGTTGGAATTCTGACCATTTCCGAGTTCAAAGTCGGAATTTAGTTAAATTCCGAGTTTAAAGTCGGAATTTAATTAAACTCCGAGTTTAATGTTGGAATTTAATTAAATTCCGAGTTTAAAGTTGGAATTTAGTCAAATTCCGAGTTCAAAGTCAAAATTTATTTAAAATACGAGTTTAAAGTTGAAATTTAGTTAAATTGCGAGTGCAAAGTCGGAGTTTCAAGTTGGTAGTTAAATTCCGAGTTCAAAGTCGGAATTTATTTAAATGTCGAGCTCAAAGTCAGAATTTACTTAAATTCCGATTCTAAAGACGGAGTTTAACTAAAGTTCGACTTTGAACCCGGAATTTAGTTAAGTTCCGAGTTTAAAGTTGGAAATTACATAAATTCCGAGTTCAAAGTCGAACTTTAGTTAAACTCCGTCTTTAGAATCGGAATTTAAGTAAATTCCAACTTTAAACTCGGAATTGAACTAAATTACGTCTTCGAACTCGGAATTTGACTAAATTTCAACTTTTAAATCCTAATTTAACTAAATTCCAAATTTACACTGGGAGTTTAACTAAATCCCGACTTTGAACTCGGAATTTAAGTAAATTCCAACTTTAAACTAAGAATTTAACTAAATTCCGACTTTGAACCCGCAATTTAACTAAATTCTGACTTTCATCTCGGTATTTAATTAAATTCCAACTTTAAAGTCCCACTTTGTACTCGGATTTTAATTAAGCTCTGACTTTGAACTCGGAATTTAACTAAATTCCGACTTTGAAATCGGAATTTGAATAAATTCCGACTTTGAGCCCGGAACTTAATTAAACTCTGACTTTGAATTCAGAATTCAACTGATTTCCGACTTTAAACTCCGACATTGAAATCGAAATTTAATTAAATTTCGACTTAAACTAGAATTTGAACTAAATACCGACATTGAAATCGAAATTTAACTAAATTCCGACTTTGAACCCGGAATTTAACTAAATTCCGACTTTGAACTTAGAATTCAACTAAATTCCAACTTTAAACTCCGACTTTGAAACAGGAATATAACTAGATTCCGACTTAAACTCGAATTTTAACTAAATTCTGACTTTGGACTCGGAATTGAACTAAATTCCAACTTTAAACTTGCAGTTGAACTAAATTCCGTCTTTGAACTCGGAATTTAACTAAATTTCGACCTTGAAATTGAAATATAACTAAATTCCGACTTAAACTCGAATTTTAACTCAATCCTGACTTTGAACTCGGAATTGAACTAAATTCCAACTTTAAACTCGGAATTGAACTTAATTCCGTCTTTGAACTCGGAATTTAATTAAATTTCGACTTTGAAATAGGAGTTTAACTAAATTCCGACTTTGAACTCGGAATTTAAGAAAATGTATCTTTTGCGCCTTCGCGCTTCGTAATTTTGACCCCCGAAAGGAAAAATATTATTAACCAAATTTTTTTACAAAAAATGGCCATTTAGGATTCTCCACCTTCTTAGGCTTCGAGCAATGGTCCGTATCGTCCACCACTGGCTGAAAAAGCCTGTATATTCTGAATATGCAGAGGATATGATTGTGTAATATGGGGTAAATATAAACATTTCTATTTCAAACAGTTGGTTTATAGGTTGGAAGTTTTTTGGTAGTCTTGGACCCTTGTTGTTTAGGCGATTATTGATCGCAAAGAACTTATTCATTGGAGTTGTTTATTAACGTTTAGGCACCAAAGCGTGCCTTCATCAGAATACAAAAAACACTCTCATGGCTTTAAAGCAAAAATAATTTCTTTCCTTAATAAATTTTTTCAAAAGATTGACGGTTGTGGGGTTGTCAGCATTTGTATTGCACTGGTCAACTCGGACCTCGGAAACCGACGGACCATAAGGGGTCCGGCATTATACGTATAAATTCCAGATAAATCTAGTGTTGAAATTAGAATTTGAGTTGATGCCAAAGGTCTTATTTTTACATGTGCTACCTCCACCCTCCACCAGTTTAGCTTGTTAAGGAACATCCTGTAAAATAATATAATACAAATTTTTTTTCCAGAACTGGCGTAAGCAATGGATACAAAACACTGACAAAGCAACAAACAATTCATTGTTTCAAACTCATGTGATTTTTTAATACCTACTTGAAATTGATACTTGCCAATTTGTTTATGATTAATGCCAATATGATTTTGCTTATTTTCATTTTGATTCTGATTAACAGCAATTTGAATTTGAAAATGTCTAGAAACTGAATTCTATGTATATAACCTTTTAAACTTGAATTATCATCCCAAATTTCATATCCTGAGTATCTATGAATACTCAGGCCTGTGTCACACACACTTATATTTTTTACCTGTTTATATACAAAAAAATTGTAGGTCACACCAAGGTGCGAGGTGCGGGGTGTTGAGTTAAGCAGGTAAGCAGGACAACAAAAAGCGTACACTTCATGCATAATCTATTTTGCACATTTGCTGCTGAACATGAGAAAACACATTTATTTATATAATACTTTAAAAATCTAGCTCTATTTCATTTGCCATTTTAACAAGCACTGCGTAGAAAGGCTCCCAAATCTTAAACAAATATGCCCATTGAGTCGGATCTACGTTTCTATTAAATAAAGATTACACGAAAGAAAGATACTACAAACCAAATGTTGATGACTCTAACCAAACGCATTGATATAGTAATTAAGAACTGCTGATTAGAATTATTTGTTTAAACAACTCACTTGATGTCCCGTTTTATTTCTTACTTTTGGGGTCAAAATTTGTATTTGCTCACGTTCCAATAATAGGAAATAAAAACAATGTTTTCAGGTTTTAAAAAGTTTTAATTTTACGAAGAAAAAAACTATTTGGTACAATAATTAATAATTATTTGTGAGACCTGGAAAAAACATTTTACTCTCGGCTCTTGACTCACCCTCGTCAATTCATATTGTAGCATATTTTTTTAAAATACATTGATTCAGTGATACAACAATAAAAAAAACAAACTGCTACTTAGTATTGCTAACACATGCGTGGCTGCTTAACAGTAGGTACAGCTTTTTCGTAAAAAGTAGTACCACAGTAGGTTCCACCTTTTCCACACCATGGCATGCACTTACGTGCCGCCTGCATATATACAAATTCTATTCAAGTCACTGATCAAATCTTAACAACTATCTAAGTATATTGTTCTCCAAACCGTCCAACTTTCGCCGCAACAACACGTGTTCCTCCCGTATCAACTCTCCCAACAACTGCATGGCCTTGTCGATTTGCTTCAAGCTCGCCTTGCTGAAGGAAGCGCGAACGTACTGGCACGCCTGTGTAGGATCGGCCATGAAGGCATGTCCCGGCACAAAAGTTATGTTCTTCTTCAACCCTCTGGTCATGAGCATGTCATAGACGTCGGCTACTCCATGGACTTTGATCCAAACGAACATTCCTCCAGTTGGAACGTCCCATTGGCAAATGCCTTTCAAATGTTTCTCCATTGAGGCGATGGTAAAGTCCCTGCGAGCCTGGTAGTACCGCCTGACGTAGGTAAAGTGCGAAAGTAGGCCTTTGAAGCCCCAGGCTGAGAGCAAATTGTCCATGATGACCTGAAACAATTGAAGATTTATGTTTAGACTATAAAGCCCCTTTAGAATGTTGCTCTTCTTCATGCGTGCGTCACTAATTATTATCAAGTTACTAATAATACAGCAAATTGTAAATATGTAAGACAATTAATTTGATATCCAGTTTGAACTGATTTCTTCGCTATTGGAAGCGATATTTTTTAGCCTACTAGGTCAACGGACATAAATTGATGTTGTTCATGGCAACATGCGAATTTCTTATATGGAAGGTTCATTGAAAAATTTCGACTTTCGTCACTGATAGCGATGTCAAGAGGCCAGGAACAGTAGTTATTTGCGATAACAAACGGGTTGCAAAATTTTTAAAGTGACTGATGCAATTTTAAATACTCACTTGAGATAGAGTGCTGGGGTGAAGGATGGCGCTTTGGATTTGGAGTTCGATGTTATGCACCAACTGCTTGGGGCCGGTGACCCATGCGAGCCTTAAACCTGAAGAGAGAACCTTGGACATGGAGTCGAACCTTATAACCCTGCCCTCGACATCCAGTGATAAGAAGGACACCGGATCTTCTTCGAGGAAATGCAGGTAGCAGTAGGCGTCATCTTCAAGGATTATGATGTTATAGTCGGAGCAAATTTTGTAGACTGCCTTGCGACGCTCTAAAGACATAGTGCAGCCAGTGGGGTTGGAACCTGTCGGATTCAGGTAGATTGCTTTTGGCATTCTCCCTCCGCCTTCTTCTGTGTAAGCTTTGCAGTTCTCCAAAGCGTCAATTAGCTTGGCAGGGAGAATACCAAATTCGTCTTGCTCTATTCCAATTAAGTTCGGTTTGTAGGGCTTAAGCTGCATCAAAAACATACATGTAAGTACCACTGAGTTAAGTTACTAGTAATTAACTTACAATAATCTCTGTGCCAGCGTACAAAGGGTTTTGCACCAGCACTGGGTCACCTTCTTCAACTAAGATGTCCAAAGCGCAGCTGATACCATCCTGTGAGCCATTGGTCATAATAAGTTCCCTGTCCTGCCATTTAGGAGGATTATGCTGTTGCAGAGTGAACTCTTTAAGCTTTTTCAATAGCGGAGGATAGCCTTGACTGGGAATGTACTGCAGGGCGGTGTTAAGTTGCTGTCCTTGAATCGCAAGAGTGGTACCATCCTTCATGACAATGTTAATAGCTTGAAAAGGAAACGTAACTTCGTTGGGCATGCCCTCGGCCAGGGAGATGGATTCTTTCGGAGCTCCATACTGCCTCTTAGCTAACATAAAACCCAATGTTACCGCAAAATCTAAACAAAATTAATGGAATCAAACTTACTTAATTCTCGAGTTAGGGCAGGTCTTCTTCTTCCAGCACGAACACTAATAAACTGGTTATAGTCAATTTCACCACCGGTTTTCGACATGTTGTAGTATCTCGACTTAACGGAACTTTCAACGGAAACTAAACGATCTTCTCTTAAGCACCTTCACTGAAGCGACTTCGTTCGAAGAATGAATGAAGAGCCCGTTTGCCGGTTGCTTATATTCGAAACGAGGCGGGAGTAGTAGTACCGGATGATGTAACTCTGCTTTAAAAACGCTCGTAAAAGTCTGATAAGATGATGAAATGGTACTCTGCCGAAAATCATTGTTATCGCCAAGTGTTTTTCTCTTCTGTTGCAAAATTTTTGTTTCGTTGATGTTTGCACTGGAAAAGATGTGTAGTAATTTTATACACATGAAGATTTTTGTGACATTTAGAAACAAAACACTGCTTCTACAATAGAAAGAATTTAACATTGTAGAAATTACTAACATGACTAGACGTAAAAACTATTATTGTTTGGATGGACATGATAAAACTGGGCAAATATTTTGGTTTAGTGACGATGCCGAAAATTTACGTTTCCCCGTATAGTGTTGATAGGGGAATTTCATTCATTGTTTCTCATTATTTGGCTTACGCTTTATGTTTTCGTAATTTTCAGTGTTGAAACTGATTTGGTTTATTGTTTGGTGAAAAAGTCGATGGCATTTAATATTAGAACAAAAACATTTTATCATTTGAATATTCCAGTTGTTATATTATAAATGAGGATTTGTTTAGGGTAGTTGAAGTTTTTGCTTCATAAAATATTGCTTTCTGAGGTCTTTCTGAGTTTTCTAGTTTTTTTGTACAAAGAACTTTGTTGAGGAGGCGGACCAGTACTTACAAATGTTTTTAAATTATGAACAAAAACCGAGATGCATCTTTAAAAAATCCCTTTTCAAACAAGTACTCAAATGTTTTAATTTAGCAGATTCACTCGGTTCGTGTAGTTTCAAGTCTATACGAAGAAAAGATTTTGAATTTAACAAATTTTGAAAGAATTGAGCAGCATGTGCAGGAAATAAACACACGTTTGTGAAATTGTCAATGTTTTGACCTTTATCGAGGTCCTCCTCAAGGCTCTTTCAATGAGCGAAGGTTGTCACATAACCCCAATAATATTCCACTCTATCGACAAAAAAATTCTGAGCCTTGATAAATATCGAAACGTGGGCAATTTCACAAGGGTGATGTACTGTTTATGTCCTACGCTCGCTATTCACCTTTTTCAACTTGGTAAAAGAACGCAAAACATATATGTTAAGCAATTTTAGCAGCACTTTCTTATTCCAAAAATACGACAAAAAGTTCATATGAACATAGGTCAGAAAATGCCCTGTTACGAAAAGGCCACCACAATTTTAAAATTAATTTAATTTTACCAAAAGTTCTGGGTATCAATAATTTGCTGACCCATAAAAATTGCAGGCATTTTCGAAAATATTGCTGCTTCGTTAGAAATTATGGCTGACCGGTATGCAGGGTGATAGCTAAGACTGTACTAGCCATCGTATATAAATTGGGCAAAAAATCACTTAGCTACGGTTTAGTTACGCTGTACAATCGCTAAATGAGATTTTCTTGCTGACCCGATAAAAATTCTTCCTGACCCGTATGCAGGATAATAGCTAAGACTGCACTACATTGCGTGCAAATTTCGTAAAGCTCTGGCCGCAAATCAGATAGTTACGGTCCTGCAAATTTAAAAAAATAATAATCTTTGCCCTTAAAACACAAAACCTGCGATAAAACATTTTACTCTAGACTGGTATAAAACTCCAAGATTGGTACAAAAACCGTTTTTAATCCAAAAAGGGCCGTTCAGGAAAGTCTTCATAGTTCATGACTACTTTTTAAAACCAATTTAAGAGCACTTAACCTTGTGACGCTCTTTGTTACACCCTCTATAAGTTTATCATAAAACTGTTATTTGATCTGGATAATGTTTTTAAGAGTGTCTTAAAAGTACTTTTGGGCTCATTTTAAAATTTTCAGATTTACAAAAAGAGCCGTTTAGGAAAGTCTTCATGACTACTTTTTAAAATCAATTTAAGAGCACTTAACCTTATGACGCTGTTTGTTAAATCCACTATAAATAAATTTATCATAAAACTGTTATGATCTAGATAATGTTTTAAAGAGTGTCTTACAAGTATCTTTAGCCTCATTTTAAAACCTCCAAATTTACAAGAAAAGCCGTTTAAGCAAGTCCTCATGACTACTTTTTAAAAAGAATTTAAGAGCACTTAACCTTATGACGCTCTTTGTTAAATCCTCTATAAGTTTATCACAAAACTGTTATTTCATCTAGATAATATTTTTTAGAGTGCCTTAAAAGTACTTTTAGGCTCAATTTAAAACCTACAGGTTTACAAAAAAAGCCGTTTAGGAAAGTCTTCATGACAACTTTTTAAAATCAATTTAAGAGCACTTAACCTTATGACACCTTATGACGCTCTTTGTTGAATCATCTACAAATTTATCATGACACTGTTATTTGATCTAGATAATGTTTTTAAAAGTGTCTTAAAAGCACTTTTAACCTCATTTTAAAACCTCCCTATTTACAAAAAAAAACGTTTAGGAAAGTCTTCATGACTACTTTTTAAAATCAATTTAAGAGCACTTAAATTTATGACGCTCTTTGTTAAATTCTCTATAAGTTTATCATAAAACTGTTATTTAATCTAGATAATGTTTCTACGAGTGTCTTGAAAGTACTTTTAGCCTCATTTTAAAACCTCCAAATTTACAATAATAGCCGTTTAGGAAACTCTACTTTTTAAAATAAATTTAAGAGCACTTAACCTTATGACGCTCTTTGTTAAACCCTCTATAAGTTTATCATAAAACTGTTAGTTGATCTAGAAAATGTTTTTAAGAGTGTCTTAAAAGTACGTTTAGGCTCATATTTAAACCTCCAGATTTACAAAAAGAACCGTTCAGGAAAGTCTTCATGAGTACTTTTTAAAATCAATTTAAGAGCACTTAAACTTATGACGCATTTTGTTAAATCCTCTATAAGTTTATTATAAAACTTTTATTTAATTTAGATAATGTTTCGACGAGTGCCCTAAAAGTACTTTTAGCCTCACTTTAAAACCTCCAAATTTACAAGAAAAGCAGTTTAGGAAACTCTACTTTTTAAAATCAATTTAAGAGCACTTAACCTTATGACGCTCTTTATTAAACCCTCTATAAGTTTACCATAAAACTTTTAGTTGATCTAGAAAATGTTTTTAAGAGTGTTTTAAAAGTACGTTTAGGCTCATTTTTAAACCTCCAGATTTACAAAAAGAACCGTTCAGGAAAGTCTTCATGAGTACTATTTAAAATCAATTTAAGAGCACTTAAACTTATGACGCATTTTGTTAAATCCTCTATAAGTTTATTATAAAACTGTTATTTAATCTAGATAATGTTTCTACGAGTGCCCTAAAAGTACTTTTAGCCTCATTTTAAAACCTCCAAATTTACAAGAAAAACAGTTTAGGAAACTCTACTTTTTAAAATCAATTTAAGAGCACTTAACCTTATGACGCTCTTTATTAAACCCTCTATAAGTTTATCATAAAACTGTTAGTTGATCTAGAAAACGTTTTTAAGAGTGTCTTAAAAGTACGTTTAGGCTCATTTTTAAACCTCCAGATTTACAAAAAGAACCGTTCAAGAAAGTCTTCATGAGTACTTTTTAAAATCAATTTAAGATCACTTAAACTTATGACGCCCTTTGTTAAATCCTCTATAAGTTTATTATAAAACTGTTATTTAATCTAGATAATGTCTCTACGAGTGCCCTAAAAGTACTTTTAGCCTCATTTTAAAACCTCCAAATTTACAATAATAGCCGTTTAGGAAACTCTACTTTTTAAAATCAATTTAAGAGCACTTAGCCTTATGACGCTCTTTGTTAAACCCTCTATAACTTTATCATAAAACTGTTAGTTGATCGAGAAAATGTTTTTAAGAGTGTCTTAAAAGTATGTTTAGGCTCATTTTTAAATTTCCAGATTTACAAAAAGAGCCGTTTAGGAAAGTCTTCATGACTACTTTTTAAAATCAATTTAAGAGCAATTAACCTTATGACGCTGTTTGTTAAATCCACTATAAATTTTTCATAAAACTGTTATGATCTAGATAATGTTTTAAAGAGTGTCTTACAAGTATTTTTAGCCTCATTTTAAAACCAACAAATTTACAAGAAAAACCGTTTAAGCAAGTCCTCATGACTACTTTTTAAAAAGAATTTAAGAACACTTAACCTTATGACGCTCTTTGTTAAATCTTCCATAAGTTTATCATAAAACTGTTATTTCATCTAGATAATATTTTTTAGAGTGCCTTAAAAGTAATTTTAGGCTCATTTTAAAACCTCCAGGTTTACAAAAAAAGCCGTTTAGGAAAGTCTTCATGACATCTTTTTAAACTCAATTTAAGAGCACTTAACCTTATGACACCTTATGACGCTCTTTGTTGAATCATCTACAAATTTATCATGACACTGTTATTTGATCTAGATAATGTTTTTAAAAGTGTCGTGATAGCACTTTTAACCTCATTTTAAAACCTCCCTATTTACAAAAAAAAAACGTTTAGGAAAGTCTTCATGACTACTTTTTAAAATCAATTTAAGAGCACTTAAATTTATGACGCTCTTTGTTAAATCCTCTATAAGTTTATCATAAAACTGTTATTTAATCTAGATAATGTTTCTACGAGTGTTTTAAAAGTACTTTTAGCCTCATTTTAAAACCTCAAAGTTTACAAGAAAAGCCGTTTATTAAGTCTACTTTTTAAAATCAATTTAAGAGCACTTAACCTTATGACGCTCTTTGTTAAACCCTCTATAAGTTTATCATAAAACTGTTAGTTGATCTAGAAAATGTTTTTAAGAGTGTCTTAAAAGTACGTTTAGGCTCATATTTAAACCTCCAGATTTACAAAAAGAACCGTTCAGGAAAGTCTTCATGAGTACTTTTTAAAATCAATTTAAGAGCACTTAAACTTATGACGCATTTTGTTAAATCCTCTATAAGTTTATTATAAAACTGTTACTTAATCTAGATAATGTTTCTACGAGTGCCCTAAAAGTACTTTTAGCCTCACTTTAAAACCTCCAAATTTACAAGAAAAGCCGTTTAGGAAACTCTACTTTTTGAAATCAATTTAAGAGCACTTAACCTTATGACGCTCTTTATTAAACCCTCTATAAGTTTATCATAAAACTTTTAGTTGATCTAGAAAATGTTTTTAAGAGTGTTTTAAAAGTACGTTTAGGCTCATTTTTAAACCTCCAGATTTACAAAAAGAACCGTTCAGGAAAGTCTTCATGAGTACTTTTTAAAATCAATTTAAGAGCACTTAAACTTATGACGCCCTTTGTTAAATCCTCTATAAGTTTATTATAAAACTGTTATTTAATCTAGATAATGTTTCTACGAGTGCCCTAAAAGTACTTTTAGCCTCATTTTAAAACTTCCAAATTTACAATAATAGCCGTTTAGGAAACTCTACTTTTTAAAATCAATTTAAGAGCATTTAGCCTTATGACGCTCTTTGTTAAACCCTCTATAACTTTATCATAAAACTGTTAGTTGATCGAGAAAATGTTTTTAAGAGTGTCTTAAAAGTATGTTTAGGCTCATTTTTAAATTTCCAGATTTACAAAAAGAGTCGTTTAGGAAAGTCTTCATGACTACTTATTAAAATCAATTTAAGAGCAATTAACCTTATGACGCTGTTTGTTAAATCCACTATAAATTTTTCATAAAACTGTTATGATCTAGATAATGTCTTAAAGAGTGTCTTACAAGTATTTTTAGCCTCATTTTAAAGCCAACAAATTTACAAGAAAAGCCGTTTAAGCAAGTCCTCATGACTACTTTTTAAAAAGAATTTAAGGACACTCAACCTTATGACGCTCTTTGTTAAATCTTCTATAAGTTTATCATAAAACTGTTATTTCATCTAGATAATATTTTTTAGAGTGCCTTAAAAGTACTTTTAGGCTCATTTTAGATCCTCCAGGTTTACAAAAAAAGCCGTTTAGGAAAGTCTTCATGACATCTTTTTAAAATCAATTTAAGAACACTTAACCTTATGACACCTTATGACGCTCTTTGTTAAATCCTCTACAAATTTATCATGAAACTGTTATTTGATCTAGATAATGTTTTTAAAAGTGTCTTAAAAGCACTTTTAGCCTCATTTTAAAACTTCCCTATTTACAAAAAAAAACCGTTTAGGAAAGTTTTCCGGACTACTTATTAAAATCAATTTAAGAGCACTTAACTTTATGACGCTCTTTGTTAAATCTTCTATAAGTTTATCAAAAAACTGTTATTTGATCTAGATAATGTTTCCACGAGTGTCTTAAAAGTACTTTTAGCCTCATTTTAAAACCTCCAAATTTACAAGAAAAGCCGTTTATTAAAGTCTACTTTTTAAAATCAATTTAAGAGCACTTAACTTTATGACGCTCTTTGTTAAACCCTCTATAAGTTTATCATAAAACTGTTATTTGATCTAGAAAATGTTTTTAAGAGTGTCTTAAAAGTACTTTTAGGCTCATTTTTAAACCTCCAGATTTACAAAAAGAGCCGTTCAGGAAAGTCTTCATGAGGACTTTTTAAAATCAATTTAAGAGCACTTAAACTTATGACGCTCTTTGTTAAATCGTCTATAAGTTTATTATAAAACTGTTATTTGATCTACATAATGTTTCTACGAGTGTCTTAAAAGTACTTTTAGCCTCATTTTAAAACCTCCAAATTTACAAGTAAAGCCGTTTATTAAAGTCTACTTTTTAAAATCAATTTAAGAGCACTTAACCTTACGACGCTCTTTGCTAAACCCTCTATAAGTTTATCATAAAACTGTTATTTGATCTAGATAATGTCTTTAAGAGTCGTCTCATAAGTGCTTTTAGGCTCGCTTTAAAACCTCCAGATTTACAAGAAGAGCCCTTTAGGAAAGACTTACTTCATGACTTCTTTTTAAAATCAATTTAAGAGCACTTAACCTTAGGACGCTCTTTGTTAAATACTCTATACATTTATCATGAAACTGTTATTTGATCTAGATAATGTTTTTAAAAGTGTCTTAAAAGCACTTTTAGCCTCATTTTAAAACTTCCCTATTTACAAAAAAAAACCGTTTAGGAAAGTTTTCAGGACTACTTATTAAAATCAATTTAAGAGCACTTAACTTTATGACGCTCTTTGTTAAATCTTCTATAAGTTTATAAAAAACTGTTATTTGATCTAGATAATGTTTCCACGAGTGTCTTAAAAGTACTTTTAGCCTCATTTTAAAACCTCCAAATTTACAAGAAAAGCCGTTTATTAAAGTCTACTTTTTAAAATCAATTTTAGAGCACTTAACCTTATGACGCTCTTTGTTAAACCCTCTATAAGTTTATCATAAAACTGTTATTTGATCTATAAAATGTTATTAAGAGTGTCTTAAAATTACGTTTAGGCTCATATTTAAACCTCCAGATTTACAAAAAGAACCGTTCAGGAAAGTCTTCATGAGTACTTTTTAAAATCAATTTAAGAGCACTTAAACTTATGGCGCATTTTGTTAAATCCTCTATAAGTTTATTATAAAACTGTTATTTAATCTAGATAATGTTTCTACGAGTGCCCTAAAAGTACTTTTAGCCTCATTTTAAAACCTCCAAATTTACAAGAAAAGCCGTTTATTAAAGTCTACTTTTTAAAATCAATTTAAGAGCACTTAACCTTATGACGCTCTTTGTTAAACCCTCTATAAGTTTATCATAAAACTGTTATTTGATCTAGAAAATGTTATTAAGAGTGTCTTAAAATTACGTTTAGGCTCATATTTAAACCTCCAGATTTACAAAAAGAACCGTTCAGGAAAGTCTTCATGAGTACTTTTTAAAATCAATTTAAGAGCACTTAAACTTATGGCGCATTTTGTTAAATCCTCTATAAGTTTATTATAAAACTGTTATTTAATCTAGATAATGTTTCTACGAGTGCCCTAAAAGTACTTTTAGCCTCATTTTAAAACCTCCAAATTTACAAGAAAAGCCGTTTAGGAAACTCTACTTTTTAAAATCAATTTAAGAGCACTTAACCTTATGACGCTCTTTATTAAACCCTCTATAAGTTTATCATAAAACTTTTAGTTGATCTAGAAAATGTTTTTAAGAGTGTTTTAAAAGTACGTTTAGGCTCATTTTTAAACCTCCAGATTTACAAAAAGAACCGTTCAGGAAAGACTTCATGAGTACTTTTTAAAATCAATTTAAGAGCACTTAAACTTATGACGCTCTTTGTTAAATCGTCTATACGTTTATTATAAAACTGTTATTTGATCTAGATAATGTTTCCACGAGTGTCTTAAAAGTACTTTTAGCCTCATTTTAAAACCTCCAAATTTACAAAAAAAACCGTTTACTAAAGTCTACTTTTTAAAATCAATTTAAGAGCACTTAACCTTATGACGCTCTTTGTTAAACCCTCTATAAGTTTATCATAAAACTGTTATTTGATCTAGAAAATATTTTTAAGAGTGTCTTAAAAGTACTTTTAGGCTCATTTTTAAACCTCCAGATTTACAAAAAGAGCCGTTCAGGAAAGTCTTCATGAGGACTTTTTAAAATCAATTTAAGAGCACTTAAACTTATGACGCTCTTTGTTAAATCGTCTATAAGTTTATTATAAAACTGTTATTTGATCTAGATAATGTTTCCACGAGTGTCTTAAAAGTACTTTTAGCCTCATTTTAAAACCTCCAAATTTACAAGTAAAGCCGTTTATTAAAGTCTACTTTTTAAAATCAATTTAAGAGCACTTATTATGACGCTCTTTGCTAAACCCTCTATAAGTTTATCATAAAACTGTTATTTGATCTAGATAATGTCTTTAAGAGTCGTCTTATAAGTGCTTTTAGGCTCGTTTTAAAACCTCCAGATTTACAAGAAGAGCCCTTTAGGAAAGACTTACTTCATGACTTCTTTATAAAATCAATTTAAGAGCACTTAACCTTAGGACGCTCTTTGTTAAATACTCTATAAATTTATCATACAACTGTTATTTCATCTAGATAATGTTTTTACGAGTGTCTTAAAAGTACCTTCAGATTCGTTTTAAAACCTCCAGATTTTTAAAGAGAGCCGTTAAGGAAAATCTTTATGACTACTTTTTTTAAATCAATTTAAGAGCATTTAACCTTATGACGCTCTTTGTTAAATCCTCTATATGTTTATCATAAAACTATTATTTGATCTAGATAATGTTTTAAAGAGTGTCCTAAAAGTACTCTTAGGCTCATCTTAAAACCTCAAGATTTACAAAAGGAGCCGTTTAGGAAAGTCTTCATGACTACTTCTTAAAACCAATTTAAGAGCACTTAACGTTGTGACGCCCTTTGTTAAATCCTCTATAAGTTTACCATAAAACTGTTATTTGATCTAGATAATATTTTTAAGAGTGTCTTAAAAGTACTTTTAGGTTCATTTTAAAACCTCCACATTTACAAAAAAGCCGTTGAGGAAAGTCTTCATGACTCCCTTTTAAAATCAATTTAAGAGCACTTAACTTTATGACGCTCTTTGTTAAATACTCTAAAAGTTTATCATAAAACTGTTATTTAAGCTAGATAATGTTTTTAAGAGTGTCTTAAAAGTACTTTTATGCACATTTTAAAACCTCCAGATTTACAAAGAAGCGGCTTAGGAAAGTTTTCATAACTACTTTTTAAAATCAATTTAAGAGCACTTAAGGTTGTGACGCTCTTTGTTAAATCCTCTATAAATTTATCATAAAACTGTTATTTGATCTAAATAATGTTTTAAAGAGTGTCTTAAAAGGACTCTTAGGCTCATCTTAAAACCTCAAGATTTACAAAAACAGCCACTTAGGAAAGTCTTCATGACTACGTTTTAAAATCAATTTAAGAGGACTTAACCTTAAGACGCTCTTTGTTAAATCCTCTATGAGTTTATCATGAAGTTGTTATTTGATCCAGATAATATTTTTAAGAGTGCCTTAAAAGTACTTTTAGGCTCATTTAAATCCACCAGATTTACAAAAAAAACGGTTTAGGAAAGTTTTCATGACTACTTTTCAATATCAATTTACGCTTTTTGTTAAATCCTCTATAAATTTATCATAAAACTGTTATTTGATCTAAATAATGATTTAAAAAGTGTCTTAAAAGTACTCTTAGGCTCATTATTTACTCAAACCTCAATATTTAAAATAAGAGCCGTTTAGAAAAGTCTTCATGACTACTTTTTAAGTCCAATTTAAGAGCACTTAACGTTGTGACGCTCTTTGTTAAATCATAAAACAACATCATAAAACTGTTATTTGATCTAAATAATGGTTTAAAGAGTGTCCTAAAAGTACTCTTAGGCTCATTTTAAAACCTCCACATTTACAAAAAAAAGCCGTTTAGGAGAGTCTTCATGACTACTTTTTTAAAATCAATTTAAGAGCCCTTAACCTTAAGAAGCTCTTTGTTAAATCATAAAAAAGTTTATCATAAAACTGTTATTTGATCCAAATAATGTTTTAAAGAGTGTCTTAAAAGTACTTTTAGGCTCATTTTGAAACCTCCAGACTTACAAAAAAATCCGATTAGGAAAGTCTTCATGACTTATTTTTAAAATCAACTTAAGGGCACTTAACCTTACGACGTCCTTCGTTAAATCCCCTATAAATTTATCCTAAAACTGTTATTTGATCTACATAATGTTTTTAAGAGTGTCTTAAAAGTACTTTTAGGCTCGTTTTAAAACCTCCAGATTTACAAAAAGAGCCGTGTAGTAAAGTCTTCATGACTACTTTTTAAAATGAATTTAAGGGCACTCAACCTTATAACGCTCACTTACATGATAAGTTCAAATTTATTTTTTTATTTCTTACTTTATTTTGATTCGATTTGCTTGTTTCTCTTTTTTCTCAATTTGGAGTGGTGTCATTTAATTTTTGGTTTACTTACTTTTTACGTTTTAAGTCTATTTTTATGTTTATATCTCTATTTGGAGTGTTTTCGAGTGTCTATTATTATATTGAAAGTTTTCCTACAGTTTTTTTTTATTATTTTATCAATTTGATTTATTGTGTCGTGTTTTGGCGTTATTTGGCTTGTTTTCTTCAACCTTTGTTTTTATTTCTTGGGGAACCTAATTTTTTGTTTCTCACATTTCACCGTTTTTCAGTATTTTTTTAGGCGAACAATCTCCTTTACCTTCCATTTCAGATTTTTTTATTTCTTAATGAAATTTTCGTATGTAAAGTTGACTTCTTCTGTTTTTATTTTGATATTCATATGACTAGACGTTGATAAGAAAGTAAACCAAAATTACTTTCTTTTATACGTCATCAACAACTATCTTACACACTATATTAGTTTATTATTCAAATTCATTTGTTCTTCTTTCAGTTTTTTTGTTCCTTTCTTATTTATTAACCTTTTTTCTGTTGTTAATATATATATTTTTTTCTATTTTTACTTTATATATTAAATTTCACTTTTCTTCTATGTTAAGATTTTTAACGAGCCTTTCTCATCTTTTATTTTGCTTCACCCAAGGATTTTTAGCCTTTCATTCTCTGCAAATTTTTTTTAATTTTTTAACCCTTGTCTTTTTTTCGTAACATTTGTTACTTTATTTAACCTACATTTTTCTGTTTTTTTTTATTTTTTATTAACCATAAATTGAATTATTTCTTTTTACTTTTTTAAAGCGACCAACCTTAAAATTTCTTCTAATTTAGATTTTTACGAGTATTTAATTTCTATATTGACATTTTTGTTTTTTATTTCTTACTTTGTTTTTATTCGATTTGCTTGTTTCTCTTCTTTATCAGTTTGGTGTAATGTCATTTAATATTTTTTTACTTACTTGTTACTTCCTTAGTCTATTTTTACGTTTATATTTTTATTTTGAGTTTTTTTCGAGTGTCGGTTATTATATTGAAAGTTTTTCTACAGTTTTTTTTTTAATTATTTTAACAATTTAATTTATTGTGTCGTGTTTTGCCGTTATTTGACTTAATTTTTTTTTTGACCTTTTATTTCTCGTAGAACCTAATTTTTGGTTTCACAGAATTCACCGTTTCTCAGTATTTTTTAGGCGCACAATCTCCTTTACCTTACATTTCAGATTTTTTTTTATTGCTTAAAGAAATTTTCGTATGTAAAGTTGTCTTCTTCTGTTTTTTTTTATTTTAATATTCATATAACTAGACGTTGATAATAAAATAAACCAAAATTACTTTTTTATCTATGTCCTCAACAACTTTTTACATACTTTTTATTATTTTACTAATCTAATTCATTTCGCCATATTCGCCTTTCTTCGTTTTCTCGCTTTTTATTATCTAGCCGATAAGCTGTTCTTCTTCCAGTTTTTTTGTTGCTTTATATATTAGATCTCACTTTTCTTCTCTGATAAGATTTTTAACGAGCGTTTAGCTCCTCATCTTTTATTTTACTTTACCCAAAGAGTTTTTGCTTTCTCCTTTCTCTGCAAGATTTTTTTTTGTTTAACCTTTTGTTTTGGTAACATTTGTTCCTTTATTTGACTTACATTTTTCTGTTTTTTACTAAACATAAATTGAATTACTTCTTTTTACTTTTTTAAAGCGACAAACCTTGAAATTTCTTCTAACTTAGATTTTTACGAGTATTTAATTTCTCTATCGGGTTTTTGTTTTCTATTGTTCTTGTGATGTTTGAGTGATTTAGATTTTTTGTTTTACACTTTATAATAATTATTTTTAGTGATATTTTGTCGATATAAACTAAATTTTCTTTCATTTGGGTTGTCTACGACTCTTCCAAATTTCATGTTTCTCTGCTTAATCTGCTTCGCTTTTCGGCTTTTTTCTTATATATATCTTTATAGCTCTTAGCTTTATTTTCGCAATTTGTTTCTCTATACTCTTCAAATACAGGACATTTGTGTTTTATTATATATTTAATATTTTCTCATCCTACTTAATTTCTACTTGCCTTTGCCAGTGGTTATTAGTTTTGATCTTTCAAAAGCTTTTTGCTAATCATCTGATCTACTTTTAATGTCAAAATTAAAAAGTACCAGTTTAAAAACATTAACGCCGCTTTAACATAAAAATATGCTTTAAAAATGCGTTGACTTGAAAAATTGAAAAATAAAGGAAAAAAAAAGTTGGAAAATAACCTAAAATAGAAAAACTCAGATTCATTACCTTATTCTTATTTATTTCAATAATTATTGAAATTAATAAGCCAAGTAATAATGAAGTATAGCTGAAAATGCGTTATATTAAAAACATTGGAAATTAAATTTGAAGAAAATCGAAGATTACTCCTTTTTCGCTTTAAAAAAGTAATAATAATAAAAATAAGCATAAAAAGTGAGAATAATGTAGGTCAAATAAAGAACAAGTATAATTAATTAATAAACAATCCAAGACGGACCAAACTAGATAAATGAAAGAGATATCACGGAGAGAAGGGAGAAAAACCAAAACACGTTGGTTAAAACAAAATAAAATATGGAACCTAAACGTTTACGAAAATTAAAAAAAAAGAAAAAAAAAGTTTTATAAGGATAATTAACATCCGAATCATGTTAATCACCAAATTAATAATCCGCCTCAAAGGTTCAGGAGTTATCTATAACATTCTAACACTAGAATTGAAAATCAGGAATTAATAAGGTTTGGTGATACCAATACTCTGCTGAAGTTTATAGCAGGAAAACTAAAATCTTCAAATTTATACTACAGTGATATTATGAAAAATTCAATTAAAAATTAGTCTTCTTCTAATATTTGAGAAACAGCTAGAGCAAGACTAGACTAGAATTGAAAATAAAAAATTTATTGATTTTTGTTGGTGCTGGAGCTTACACCAGGGAAACAAACAATTTGAAATATATGCTACAGCACCATTTTGAAAAATTAAATTAAAAATTAGTTTTTTCCCAATATCTTACAAACAGTGAGAGCAAGACCAGGATTGATACTTCTCGTTTCAAAGCTAATTTCGAGCTTTAAATGATACGGTTTTTTGTTATTGTATCTGATGTTTTCAGAAGGAAGACGAAAAATTTGAAACTTGTAGTAAAGCTCCAATTTGGAAAATTTTATTTCAAATTTCTTTGCTTTTTTTCTAGTATCTCAGGAACAGCTAGAGAAAACCACCATTGAGACACCATGTTTTAAAGGAAATTTTGAGCTTTAAACGATTTTAATTTAATAACAACGAAATAACGGCGCTAGAGGAAACGGTATTACCACATTAGAGTTTAAAATTAAAAATTGACGGTTTTTGATAGTGCAATAAATCACCGAGCTAGAGCTGCATGGAACTCGGTAAACTCGGATCGCTCACACACAGTTTCTGTCTTGGATGATTATTTGATCCGTTATTGAGGTAGCGGTTAGTGTGTGTTGGTTTTTCTATAAACGGTGTGCGCAAGCTTCCCATTCGGCCTCCTTGAATGCTTATTATTACTAGGAGAAACGGCAACACTGCACGAAAACTGAAACCAAAAATTTAGTGATTTTTATTATTTTAACTGAAGTTTTCAGCAAGGAAACAAACAATTTAAAACTTGTAGTAAAACACTATTTTGGAAAATTAAATTTTATTTTTTTCCTCTATTATCTCAGGACCAACTAGAGCAAAACACCAGTTGCGACACCTCGTTTTAAAGGAAATTTTGAGCTCTAATGATAGAGATAGATTAGATAAAGGCAAAAAACGTCAGTAGAAAGAGATACTGTGAAACCCACTTTGTTCTCCGTATTAAAAATTGCAAAAATGCTCAGTAATGAAACTGTTTTCTCTTAAACTAACTTCCAAAGTATTTGTTGCTCAGTTCGTAAGAATTAGAAACAAATTTTCAGGTCATTAGTGGGAAAAAAAGCTATTCAAAACAGTTAAGAATGAATATTTTTTTTCTAATTTAGTTATTGTGTGCCTGAGAAATCATATTGCTAAGAATATTTTTAAACATTCAGTTCTAAACATTAATACTTCAAAAATATTTTTCTAGTTCATACACAGTTTAACAAAATAAAATTACGAAATCCGAAATTTTCTTCTAATTTTTGGGAACATTGCGTCATCGGTTATATCACCTCGAACATCACCATCAGCATTAAAAGGTTGCGTCAGCCAGTGTGACTTTCTAAGGGCTTAATTTCAAGGAACCTACCTGGCCTAGGGCCCTTACCCTTCGTCAGCGCCCTTACTTATTGGGAGTTTTATGACTTCAGACTATAAATCTATAACCATAAAATATTTATACCAAATTAAAATCATTAAATTGCCAAATATAATTCTTTAGTTTTTAGCCATTATTGCAATTAACACTTGTTATTAAACACAGTTATCTTTCTCCCTGAGCTTTGCAACCTTGCATAAATTTTACATCAATATCTCTAAAAAAATTGCGTTTTCCAGTGTGCCAAAACATTATCTTTTGACCTTTTTATGTCTAGATAATAATATGCGGAATCACTCAAGAGGCATAAAAACTTCTCTACAAACAGACCTTTAAAAGATCTCAAGTGATTACGAGCTTTAAAAAGTTGCACCATCCTTATTGTGCGGACCACCATCAGGTGCCACCGGATGTGACACGCTCCTCTCGCTCGTGTATGATAAAGAATGAGACCGTCTGGTATCGTAATTTTGATAACGAAGTTCGGAAAGCTAATTAATTTACCAAATTTCTGTAATCGGTCAGGCCATTAATCTGTTAATTGTAATGCAAATAAAAATAGAACTAATTTAGTTTCGGCTGTCTGTCGTAGAAGCGGTCCAAGTAAGCGATATCGAGGTCAATTTGTGAATAAGGTACATATTATGTACATGCAAATATTTTTTCAATTCAGGTGCGTCATAAATCATACCACATTCACATTTACATGATTACCATTTTTTCACTTGTAAATAATATCATTAGAAACGTAATTGGATAAGGCGACTGAGTGGTGTGACTAAGATTGCACACCTATCTTAAGAGTTCATTTTTCTTATCACATTTTTTCGACATCACGCAGACATTGTCTTCGACAGTCACATGTGGTAACCAAAGCAAACAGTCTCACGTGATTATTAGCTATTGCGACATTAGTTGTTGTTTCCGGACACATATCTAATTTACTATGATGTTCCGAACAGAGCGTGTTTTGGACAAAGTTTCCAAAAGTTTTATCATGATTTGGCAATATGTGGAATGTTAATTGGCCGGATTGAGTTGCGAAATTGGCGAACACTGGAAAATATTTATCCAAGTGTTTGATGTATTGGAAACTTTGTTGCAGGGCTTACCTATGTATCATTCAGTTATTATTTATATCTCCTCGCCAATACATCTGCATTCTTTTTATAATTTTCTTCTTTCAGCACATGTTGAGAAAAAAACAAGAATTTCATGCATTCAAGAAACTTTTCTAAATAAATGCAAACTGGAAGCGAGTTCTATGACATAATTCAAGTAAAACCACTACCCCCACCCCAGCCCCTCTTCCGCAGCGGGACGGTGCCGGCGGGGGAATAAATACCACGGAGCTCACCACAGTCGAATCAGTCAACGTCGGGAAGTATGGGAGATCACTTCGCCTATTGCCTCATCGTTTTTGATAATGGCAGATGTAGACGAAACGTCAGGAAGAAATTTCACTGAACCACTGCTTCCAAGCCTGGAAAACACTTTAGATTGTAATAAGTATTCAGTTTTTAATGTCTAAAGGGGGTGGTATTACGACTTTTTTCTCAATTCTCAACTTTGACCGCCTGTAATTTGAGAACGCCTCGTCCGATTCGCGTGTATCCAACTGCTTGGTCCTCTTCTTGATGTCCTCTTTCACCTCCCACCATCAGAAGATCAGTAAGTTTAATATTTTCGGACATAGACCCCTTCGGAGTTCGATTTTGAAGCACTTTTAGAATCGCGTTTTTGGACCGTTTAAAAAAAAATTATGTTTTGAGAGGTTAGTTTCATTCGAATTGAGTTTGTTACGTTCTTAAGGATTGCAAGCGTGCCATTCCGATCAAAAAACAGCAAAAAAAATCCAAATTTTTTTGAAAATGTCTAAAGGGGGGGATATCACGACGTTTTTCTCAATTCTCAAATTTGACCGCCTGTAACTTGAGAACGCGTTGGCTGATTCGAGTGAATCCAACTGTTTTTCCCTCTTCTTGGTGTCCTCGTTCACCTCCCATCATCGGAAGTTCCTTATGTGTAATATTTTCGGAGATGGACCCCTTCGGAAGTCGACTTTTTAGGCACTTTTAGAATCGCGTTTTTTGACCATTTTTAAAAAAAGGTCTTTAGAGGTTAAATTTATTCGAATTGAGTTTGTTACGTTCTTAGGGATTGCAAGCGTGCCATTCCGATCAAAAACAGCAAAAAAAATCCAAATTTTTTTGAAAATGTCCAAAGGGGAGGATATCACGACTTCTTTCTCAATTCTCAACTTTGACCGCCTGTAACTTGAGAACGCGTTAGCTGATTCGAGTGAATCCAACTGTTTTTCCCTCTTCTTGGTGTCCTCGTTCACCTCCCATCATCGGAAGTTCCTTAGGTGTAATATTTTCGGAGATGGACCCCTTCGGAAGTTGACTTTTTAGGCACTTTTAGAATCGCGTTTTTTGACCATTTTTAAAAAGAGGTCTTTAGAGGTTAAGTTCATTCGAATTGAGTTTGTTACGTTCTTAGGGATTGCAAGCGTGCTATTCCGATGAAAAACAGCAAAAAAAATCCAAATTTTTTTGAAAATGTCCAAAGGGGGGGTCAAATAACACGACTTTTATCTCAATTCTCAACTTTGACCGCCTGTAACTTGAGAACGCGTTTGCCGATTCGAGTGAATCCAACCGTTGTGTCCTCTTTATCATGTCCTCTTTCACCTCCTATCATTGGAAGTTCAGGTGTAATATTTTCGGAGATGGACCCCTTCGGAAGTCGACTTTTTAGGCACTTTTAGAATCGCGTTTTTTGACCATTTTTAAAAAGAGGTCTTTAGAGGTTAAATTCATTCGAATTGAGTTTGTTACGTTCTTAAGGATTGCAAGCGTGCCATTCCGATCAAAAAACAACAAAAAAAAAATCCAAATTTTTTTGAAAATGTCCAAAGGAGGGGATATCACGACTTTTTTCTCAATTCTCAAATTTGTCCGCCTGTAACTTGAGAACGCGTTGGCTGATTCGAGTGAATCCAACTGTTTTTTCCTCTTCTTGGTGTCCTCGTTCACCTCCCATCATCGGAAGTTCCTTAGGTGTAATATTTTCGGAGATGGACCCCTTCGGAAGTCGACTTTTTAGGCACTTTTAGAATCGCGTTTTTTGACCATTTTTAAAAAGAGGTCTTTAGAGGTTAAATTCATTTGAATTGAGTTTGTTACGTTCTTAGGGATTGCAAGCGTGCCATTCCGATGAAAAACAGCAAAAAAATCCAAATTTTTTTGAAAATGTCCAAAGGGGGGGATATCACGACTTTTTTCTCAATTCTCAACTTTGATCGCCTGTAACTTGAGAACGCGTTGGCTGATTCGAGTGAATCCAACTGTTTTTCGCTCTTCTTGGTGTCCTCGTTCACCTCCCATCATCGGAAGTTCCTTAGGTGTAATATTTTCGGAGATGGACCCCTTCGGAAGTCGACTTTTTAGGCACTTTTAGAATCGCGTTTTTTGACCATTTTTAAAAAAAGGTCTTTAGAGGTTAAATTTATTCGAATTGAGTTTGTTACGTTCTTAGGGATTGCAAGCGTGCCATTCCGATCAAAAACAGCAAAAAAAATCCAAATTTTTTTGAAAATGTCCAAAGGAGGGGATATCACGACTTTTTTCTCAATTCTCAACTTTGACCGCCTGTAACTTGAGAACGCGTTGGCTGATTCGAGTGAGTCCAACTGTTTTTCCCTCTTCTTGGTGTCCTCGTTCACCTCCCATCATCGGAAGTTCCTTAGGTGTAATATTTTCGGAGATGGACCCCTTCGGAAGTCGACTTTTTAGGCACTTTTAGAATCGCGTTTTTTGACCATTTTTAAAAAAAGGTCTTTAGAGGTTAAATTTATTCGAATTGAGTTTGTTACGTTCTTAGGGATTGCAAGCGTGCCATTCCGATCAAAAACAGCAAAAAAAATCCAAATTTTTTTGAAAATGTCCAAAGGGGGGGATATCACGACTTTTTTCTCAATTCTCAACTTTGACCGCCTGTAACTTGAGAACGCGTTGGCTGATTCGAGTGAATCCAACTGTTTTTTCCTCTTCTTGGTGTCCTCGTTCACCTCCCATCATCGGAAGTTCCTTAGGTGTAATATTTTCGGAGATGGACCCCTTCGGAAGTCGACTTTTTAGGCACTTTTAGAATCGCGTTTTTTGACCATTTTTAAAAAGAGGTCTTTAGAGGTTAAGTTCATTCGAATTGAGTTTGTTACGTTCTTAGGGATTGCAAGCGTGCTATTCCGATGAAAAACAGCAAAAAAAATCCAAATTTTTTTGAAAATTTCTAAAGGGGGGGATATCACGACTTTTTTCTCAATTCTCAACTTTGACCGCCTGTAACTTGAGAACGCGTTGGCTGATTCGAGTGAATCCAACTGTTTTTCCTTTTCTTGGTGTCTTCGTTCACCTCCCATCATCGGAAGTTCCTTAGGTGTAATATTTTCGGAGATGGACCCCTTCGGAAGTCGACTTTTTAGGCACTTTTAGAATCGCGTTTTTTGACCATTTTTAAAAAAAGGTCTTTAGAGGTTAAATTTATTCGAATTGAGTTTGTTACGTTCTTAGGGATTGCAAGCGAGCCATTCCGATCAAAAAACAGCAAAAAAATCCAAATTTTTTTGAAAATGTCCAAAGGAGGGGATATCACGACTTTTTTCTCAATTCTCAACTTTGACCGCCTGTAACTTGAGAACGCGTTGGCTGATTCGAGTGAGTCCAACTGTTTTTCCCTCTTCTTGGTGTCCTCGTTCACCTCCCATCATCGGAAGTTCCTTAGGTGTAATATTTTCGGAGATGGACCCCTTCGGAAGTCGACTTTTTAGGCACTTTTAGAATCGCGTTTTTTGACCATTTTTAAAAAAAGGTCTTTAGAGGTTAAATTTATTCGAATTGAGTTTGTTACGTTCTTAAGGATTGCAAGCGTGCCATTCCGATCAAAAAACAGCAAAAAAAATCCAAATTTTATTGAAAATGACCAAAGGAGGGGATATCACGACTTTTTTCTCAATTCTCAACTTTGACCGCCTGTAACTTGAGAACGCGTTGGCTGATTCGAGTGAATCCAACTGTTTCTCCTCTTCTTGGTGTCTTCGTTCACCTCCCATCATCGGAAGTTCCTTAGGTGTAATATTTTCGGAGATGGACCCCTTCGGAAGTCGACTTTTTAGGCACTTTTAGAATCGCGTTTTTTGACCATTTTTAAAAAAAGGTCTTTAGAGGTTAAATTTATTCGAATTGAGTTTGTTACGTTCTTAGGGATTGCAAGCGAGCCATTCCGATCAAAAAACAGCAAAAAAAAATCCAAATTTTTTTGAAAATGTCCAAAGGAGGGGATATCACGACTTTTTTCTCAATTCTCAACTTTGACCGCCTGTAACTTGAGAACGCGTTGGCTGATTCGAGTGAGTCCAACTGTTTTTCCCTCTTCTTGGTGTCCTCGTTCACCTCCCATCATCGGAAGTTCCTTAGGTGTAATATTTTCGGAGATGGACCCCTTCGGAAGTCGACTTTTTAGGCACTTTTAGAATCGCGTTTTTTGACCATTTTTAAAAAAAGGTCTTTAGAGGTTAAATTTATTCGAATTGAGTTTGTTACGTTCTTAAGGATTGCAAGCGTGCCATTCCGATCAAAAAACAGCAAAAAAAATCCAAATTTTTTTGAAAATGTCCAAAGGAGGGGATATCACGACTTTTTTCTCAATTCTCAACTTTGACCGCCTGTAACTTGAGAACGCGTTGGCTGATTCGAGTGAATCCAACTGTTTTTTCCTCTTCTTGGTGTCCTCGTTCACCTCCCATCATCGGAAGTTCCTTAGGTGTAATATTTTCGGAGATGGACCCCTTCGGAAGTCGACTTTTTAGGCACTTTTAGAATCGCGTTTTTTGACCATTTTTAAAAAGAGGTCTTTAGAGGTTAAGTTCATTCGAATTGAGTTTGTTACGTTCTTAGGGATTGCAAGCGTGCCATTCCGATCAAAAACAGCAAAAAAAATCCAAATTTTTTGAAAATGTCCAAAGGGGGGGATATCACGACTTCTTTCTCAATTCTCAACTTTGACCGCCTGTAACTTGAGAACGCGTTAGCCGATTCGAGTGAGTCCAACTGTTTTTTCCTCTTCTTGGTGTCCTCTTTCACCTCCCATCATCGGAAGTTCCTTAGGTGTAATATTTTCGGAGATGGACCCCTTCGGAAGTCGACTTTTTAGGCACTTTTAGAATCGCGTTTTTTGACCATTTTTAAAAAGAGGTCTTTAGAGGTTAAATTTATTCGAATTGAGTTTGTTACGTTCTTAAGGATTGCAAGCGTGCCATTCCGATCAAAAAACAGCAAAAAAAATCCAAATTTTTTTGAAAATGTCCAAAGGAGGGGATATCACGACTTTTTTCTCAATTCTCAACTTTGACCGCCTGTAACTTGAGAACGCGTTGGCTGATTCGAGTGAATCCAACTGTTTTTTCCTCTTCTTGGTGTCCTCGTTCACCTCCCATCATCGGAAGTTCCTTAGGTGTAATATTTTCGGAGATGGACCCCTTCGGAAGTCGACTTTTTAGGCACTTTTAGAATCGCGTTTTTTTACCATTTTTAAAAAGAGGTCTTTAGAGGTTAAATTCATTCGAATTGAGTTTGTTACGTTCTTAGGGATTGCAAGCGTGCCATTCCGATGAAAAACAGCAAAAAAAATCCAAATTTTTTTGAAAATGTCCAAAGGGGGGGATATCACGACTTTTTTCTCAATTCTCAACTTTGACCGCCTGTAACTTGAGAACGCGTTGGCTGATTCGAGTGAGTACAACTGTTTTTTCATCTTCTTGGTGTCCTCTTTCAGCCCATCATCGGAAGTTCCTTAGGTGTAATATTTTCGGAGATAGACCCCTTCGGAAGTCGACTTTTTAGGCACTTTTAGAATCGCGTTTTTTGACCATATTTAAAAAAAGGTCTTTAGAGTTTAAATTTATTCGAATTGAGTTTGTTACGTTCTTAGGGATTGCAAGCGTGCCATTCCGATGAAAAACAGCAAAAAAAATCCAAATTTTTTTGAAAATGTCCAAAGGGGGGGTCAAATAACACGACTTTTATCTCAATTCTCAACTTTGACCGCCTGTAACTTGAGAACGCGTTTGCCGATTCGAGTGAATCCAACTGTTGTGTCGTCTTTATCATGTCCTCTTTCACCTCCTATCATTGGAAGTTCAGGTGTAATATTTTCGGAGATGGACCCCTTCGGAAGTCGACTTTTTAGGCACTTTTAGAATCGCGTTTTTTGACCATTTTTAAAAAAAGGTCTTTAGAGGTTAAATTTATTCGAATTGAGTTTGTTACGTTCTTAAGGATTGCAAGCGTGCCATTCCGATCAAAAAAACAGCAAAAAAAATCCAAATTTTTTTGAAAATGTCCAAAGGAGGGGATATCACGACTTTTTTCTCAATTCTCAACTTTGACCGCCTGTAACTTGAGAACGCGTTGGCTGATTCGAGTGAATCCAACTGTTTTTTCCTCTTCTTGGTGTCCTCGTTCACCTCCCATCATCGGAAGTTCCTTAGGTGTAATATTTTCGGAGATGCACCCTTCGGAAGTCGACTTTTTAGAGACTTTTAGAATCGCGTTTTTTTACCATTTTTAAAAAAAGGTCTTTAGAGGTTAAATTTATTCGAATTGAGTTTGTTACGTTCTTAGGGATTGCAAGCGTGACATTCCGATCAAAAACAGCAAAAAAAAAATCCAAATTTTTTTGAAAATGTTCAAAGGGGGGGATATCACGACTTCTTTCTCAATTCTCAACTTTGACCGCCTGTAACTTGAGAACGCGTTAGCCGATTCGAGTGAGTCCAACTGTTTTTTCCTCTTCTTGGTGTCCTCTTTCACCTCCCATCATCGGAAGTTCCTTAGGTGTAATATTTTCGGAGATGGACATCTTCGGAAGTCGACTTTTTAGGCACTTTTAGAATCGCGTTTTTTGACCATTTTTAAAAAGAGGTCTTTAGGGGTTAAGTTCATTCGAATTGAGTTTGTTACGTTCTTAGGGATTGCAAGCGTGCCATTCCGATCAAAAACAGCAAAAAAAATCCAATTTTTTTTGAAAATGTCCAAAGGGGGGGATATCACGACTTCTTTCTCAATTCTCAACTTTGACCGCCTGTAACTTGAAAACGCGTTTGCCGATTTGAGTGAATCCAACTGTTGTGTCCTCTTTATCATGTCCTCTTTCACCTCCTATCATTGGAAGTTCAGGTGTAATATTTTCGGAGATGGACCCCTTCGGAAGTCGACTTTTTAGGCACTTTTAGAATCGCGTTTTTTGACCATTTTGAAAAAAAAACGTAAATTCATTCGAATTGAGTTTGTTACGTTCTTAGGGGACTACAAGAGTGTCATTCCCGTCAAAAACAGCAAACAAAATCCGTATATTTTCTGAATATGTCCAAAGGGGGGAAATATTACGACTTTTTTCTCATTTCTCAATTTTGACCGTCTGTAACTTGAGAGCTCCTCGAGTGAATCCAACTGATTTTTCCTCCTATTAATGTCCTCTTTCACCTCCCGCTGTAAGTGCAATATTTTCGGAAATAGACCCCTTCGGAGATCGATTTCAAAATTCGTCAAAATGAATCTTTTCACTTGTGCTTTTCCGTTTATCAGTCAGTCAAACAAAATTCCCAAAGAAATGTAAAAGGAATCGAAAAAAGAAGGAGGACAATCGGTATTCTACAAAAAACAAATTTTAGATTCAATATACTATTTTAAGAAGTTATCATTGAAGGTTGAAGGTGGAAGTTGCAATTCTAGATTCAAGCGATAATTATGAGAAGAAATTACAATTGTAATTTGAAGTTACAACGTTAAGTTGAAAATGTAATCTTAAATTCAATTTATAGTTGTAAGTTAAGTTCTAATTTTGTTGTAGGAATGAAGAATTGTTTGTTTAAGTTACCAATGAAACTTTGAGTTACAATTTTAGGGTGAATGAAGTTGATATTAAAATCATTCTTGGTTTAAGATACCATTTAAGATTCAAGTAAACTTATAATTGTACTAGAGTTGAAAATGAAAGTTACAATATCCATAGCAGTTTAGAAAAAAAAAAGTTCCAATTGTAGGTTCAGTTTATAATTGTAACTTCATGTTACAATTCTATTGCAAGAACAGGTTACAATAGTTGTGAGTTGAAGTTGGAAATTTAAGTTCAATTACAATTTTAAGTTGAAAATGCAATTGCAAGATAAAACTACAATAATTTTAAGTTGATATTACAATTATTGTTACTTTAAGTTACAATTTAAGATTCAAGTGACTTTTAACCTACAATAATTGTAGATTTAAATTATAATTGTACTTGAAGTTGAAGTTGAAGTGTGATAAAGCGGCAAATGTTGAATCTAAAACTCAACATTTTTTCTTGATTGTATACCGATCTATGCGCTGAAATCCGGGGAATACGGGCATAGTTCAGTTTTCCACGATTTTTTGCGTTAAGAAACAAAATAACTATTTTGTCCCCAATTAACTATCAGTGCTATCAGCTATCGGTGTAATTGTGTTAAAGGAATTCCAATACAAAAACGGTTGTTTTGATTCGCTCCGGTAAGTTTACTTGATGCACGTTTGCCAAGTGCCCACTTGCTAACTACATCATGGGGAATAAAAGCAAACACAAAATAGTAAAATGTAATCATTGCAATAGTAACATCACGAAGACACAAGAGAGTATATTATGTCATGGGGATTGTGCGGGATGGTACCAAGCTAAGCCATAAAGAATATGAAACGTACACTACCGAAAGAAACTGGACAAGTGGATTTGCTTCATATGCAATGACAGCGAGTTTGATGTTGAGGATTCGTAAGCAGTCACAAGAATAAAAATATGGAACTGCCTAAGCAGAACCCATCCAATAGGGATGTAATAACAGTTCGTATGAAGAGATTGGAGGAACTGGAGTCATCAGAAGTGCTATAATTTAGAGCTTAAAATTTGCTGTTAAACGAGATATCGCAACCCCAGTCTTGCTTTAACCGTTCCTGAAATATTTGAAAAACCACTTTTTTTTTTGATGACGGTGTAGCATAAACTAAGTTTCAAAATACTTTGAAAGCTCTAAAATAGGTAGTCGAGAACAGAACTAATTAAATGAATGTTGCCACTTTTATTGACGTCCTTCTCAAAGCTGTTTTAAAACGAATATGAAAATTGTGTAACAAAACTTCCAGCTAAAAACCCTGTTTTTCTGTTCAATTTGTTGACATTTATTTTGGGCCGTCCACAAAAAATACGAAAGTCTAAAAAAAATATCAAAATACGCCAACACTGCAAGCTGAATTGCCTAAATTTGGATTAAAGAATTTGGGTTATAGAAATAGTTAAAATTTGGTATATTTTGGATAAGCGAAAAAGCTAAAAATCTTAACGTCTAACATTATTTCGCAGAAAGGAGGTTCATGTTGTGGTATGTTACAGAAGTACGTAGTAGGTACTCGTATTAGATATGGGTCTCTCTGTCTGTTTGTTTGTTTCTTTATTTGCAATTTTGTTCTGCCCTTTTTAAGGACTACTGTTAGAAACCGTAAAGCATATCATTGGACCTCTGTTTTGTTATAGACTGGGAGCCAGCGACCGTTTAGTGTTAGTCATTTTAGAAAAGCTGAAAATGTTCTCATCCGTTTATTTTGGTATCACTAATAAGGGAATGTATCTCCAGCTGGCTCACTTCCAGGAGATGTAAAAAAAATAATAAAAAAAAACTTATTTTAGAAAAGCTGAAACTTTGTCGACATGTTTATTATGTTGCACACAAATAGAAAAACGTATCCAGCTGACTTGAGAGTGGGGGATTATGCCCCAGCTGGTCACGTGAACATGTCAAAAATATGCATTTGGTGAAATTTAATTCGAACTGAGTTTGTTACGTTCTTAGGGGATTGCAATCCTGCCCTTCCGATAAAAAAAAACAGCAAAAAAAATTTTTCGATTTTTTTTTGAAAATGTTCAAAGGGGGAAAGTGTTACGACTTATTTCACATATCTCAACTTTGACGGCCTGTAACTTAAGAACTCCTAGACCGATTAGAGTGAATCCTACTGTTTTGTCCTTTTCTTGATGCCATTTTTCACCTGCCACCATCGGAAGTTCCGTAGGTGCAATATTTTCGGCGATAGACCCTTCGGAGATTGATTTTTAGGCACATATAGAATCGCGTTTTGGACTATTTTTAAAAACCTCTTTATAGGGTAAATTTATTCGAATTGAGTTTCCGATCAAAAGCAGCGAAAAAAACCGATTTCTTTTTAGAAAATGTCCCAAGGGGGGTAATACGACTTTTTTCACATTTCTCAACTTTGACCCCCTGTCACTTGAGAACGCCTGGACCGATCGGAGTGAATTCAACTGTTTTGTCCTCTTCTTGATGTCGCCTTGTACCTCCCACCATCGAAAGTTCCGTAGATGCAATATGCAAAAAAAATCCGATTTTTCTTTGAAAATGTCCAAAGCGGGGGGGGGGGGGGAGTTACGACTTTTTTCACATATCTCAACTTTGACCCCCTAGAACTTAAGAACGCCTAGACCGATAGGAGTGAATCCAAGTATCTAGCTGATAAAATCAAAAATACAGCGCAAGTTGACCACGCCGACAGCGTTCTCTCTTTGATGGCAGCAACTAGACACTTTTCCCCCACTAATGTAAAGCTACAGATAAGAACGATGCACGTTTCATAAAGACCCTGTACGCAAATCAAACAGCATCGGTGAAAGTGGGCAATGAAACTACACAGAAATTCCCGATAGAGAGAGGGGTGAGACAGGGTTGCGTTCTGTCCCCCCTACTTTTTAACCTATACTCTGAAGCAATCTTCGAAAGAGCCTTGACAGATACAGAGGACGGCATTAAGATTAACGGACAGGCCGTTAACAACTTACGCTATGCTGACGACACAGTTATAATAGCGGATAGCCAGGAGGCACTACAACGTCTCATCATAAAGATATCTACCGAAGGTGAACGACTCGGCCTAAGAGTTAACATAGACAAAACGAAGGTGATGATGGTTAGCAGAACATCAAATGTGAACCTGAACATCACAGTGAACGGTAAGAAAATCCAACAAGTATCAAAATTTAGATATCTGGGAAGCTGGTTAACTGAAGACTTGGACCCAGACGTAGAGATACGAAGCAGAATTGAACAAGCCAGGGTAACATTTATGAATATGAGAGCACTTCTCAGCAACAACAGCCTTAATTTGGCATTACGGTACCGTTTTATAAAATGCTACATTTACTCTGTACTGTTGTACGGAGTAGGGACATGGACAATAAAGGCCAATGTCATGAACCGACTAGAGGCGTTTGAAATGTGGGTGCTGAGAAGAATGTTGAAGATTCCGTGGACGGAACACGCAACGAACGAGGAAGTACTAAACAGAATGGGTATAGAAAGAGAACTGCTGCAGACAGTAAAAAGAAGAAAGGCCGCATACCTCGGTCATATATTCAGAAATTCCAAGTACCAGTTCCTACAGTTGATTATGGAGGGAAAAATCGAAGGAAGGAGAGGCATCGGGAGAAAGAAATTTTCGTGGCTGAAGAACATAAGAGACTGGACAAACCTCGATGCCACTTTTTAGAATCGCACAAGATCGTAGCGAGTATGCCAGAATAGTCGCCAACATTCATTAATGGATACGGCACCTTAAGAAGAAGAAGAATGTAAAGCTAGATATTTTTTTGTTTCATTTGTTAAGTTAACTAGTAGTTTACCAAATTTTAACTTTTCTGTTATCAGTTCACTGAATGCATATTTTTCACTTGTTAACATGACCAGCTGGGGCATAATCCACCACTCTCAAGTCAGCTGGATACGTTTTTCTATTTGTTTACAGCATAATAAACAAGTCAACAAAGTTTCAGCTTTTCTAAAATAAGTTTTTTTCTATTATTTTTTTACGTGTCGAAGAGGGTGCCGCAACTACACCCCCCGGAAGTGCGCCAGTTGGAGATCCATTCCCTCATTTTTGATACCAAATTAAGCGGAAGAAAACATTTTCGGTTTTTCTAAAATGACTAACACTAAACGTGTACGTAATAGATATTCGTATTAGGTCTAGGTTTGGGTTTGTTTCTGGGTTTGGGTCTGGGTTTGTGAGTCGGTGGATGAAGTTTCTGAGCTGAGACCTCTGAGTCGATGGGTGAACATCTGCCACAGTTACAATCGAGAAAGCGTCTGTCTGTTTATTTGTTCTCTCCTTAATTCTTTGTAGATACTCGTATTAAATCTGGGTCTGTCTGTTTCTGGGTGCCAGACCCAGCCCCAATTGCTGTAGCAAACAGGAGACAATAATTGTAATTAGATGGTACCTAAAAAGAAAGTTGTCCAGCCCCAACCCCAATCCCAGCCCAAGCCCCAGCCCCTTCAGAAATCACTTATTCTGAGATGCAAAAATGGTAAAAACATAATATTCCTTGCTCTTAGGTCAATTAATGGTTAACAGCAAAAGCAAAAATTGAGGTTTTTATGGAAAAAACTTATTTTTGAATCCAAGTTATATAGGTTTCGTGCGGCACGTGGCTACGTTGGTTGAAAACAAAAAAGATATTGTATTTGTTTGCTTCTGCATCAACATAACTAAATTTGAACTTTGGATTCCCCAAAAGGACCCCAAAGGGCCAAATTCTGGCAAAATGACATCATCTGCACGAAACCCATTCAAACAAGCTGGTAAGGTAAATTACCTTTTAGAAAAATATAACCAAAAAGTAAAGTTTTCAGGCGATAAAGGTAAATCTTATTTACGACTTTCGATTACTTACGACTTAGTTACGACACAAGATCGCTATTCAGACAATCCAAGTCCAAAATGATTATTGATCACCATTGTACCATTTATGTTGCTGATGATGGAGAAGTAAAGGTAAAATCGGGTTGGCATTTAAAAAAAATAAGAAGAGATTCTTCTTCGTATCGATCTCCTTGAGCTTTAGGTAAGTAAGTACGATTTTCAGTACGTCGGTCAAGTAAGTCGGTCTTGAAGAGTTTCAAGGTCTTGAAAGAGCTTCAAGAACTAAGTAATTTACAGGTTTCAGCATATTTCAAATGTCCTGAAGCTAAAGGAGACAACACAGTAAACAAAACTAAGAATGAAAAACAAAGAAAATTTGCAAAAATCATTTAAGAGTTACATCAAAAGGGCATTAAATCATAATAATTATTATTGAATGCTTTAAACAAAAACCAACAACTTGCCCTTGATTGGAACCACATGTAGGTACATACATATCTCTCTCTCTCTCTCTCTCTCTCCCTCTCTAATTTCGATCCTACTTAGAGGTTTTCTTTGCATGTTATTTAGTTTAAGTAATTAATCATAGAAATACTTTTGGGGGAACAATTATGCAAGGGTTTTATAAATGGTAATTAGAAATCTATGTAACCATATTAATTGCCTAACATAAACCATTTAAATTCAATCATTGATTAGTACTGAAGAAAGTGAAAATTATTTTTTAATAAATAGACTTACTTATTAAAAATTATGTAAGATACCTATCAAATGTCTTGATTTAGAGTAATTTATATTATCATCATGGACTTAATATTAAATCAATAAATTTCCTTATTATTTCATACAAATAGTCCTAATTACTATATTTATGTAAGTCGAGGAAGAACTTTGAATTGTTTATTTTGAATTAGAGTGCATTAGCAGACTGGGTCTCGTCTCTTGACGAGGTCAGTGAAGAAAAATTAAAGGTTTCTCTTATCGTCTCATATACAAATTCGATTATTATGAATTAAATTATTAACGACTAAAGGTCCAAGAATGCCAACCTTTTTTTCTAACAAAAAACTTCCGATGTCTGAATTCTACTAAAGTACATATTCTTCAAGGCTTAATCTTCAAATAATAAAATGATGTGATTTTGCACTAGGAATTAGCTGATACGCTACACGAGAGTGACGACCTAAGTGCCCTGAGGATGACGCAAAACAACCAAAAACTACGGCTCCACTCTTCGTCAGAGGGAAGATATATTTCGAAGCACAGATAGTTTTGCCCGTGTAGAAAAAAAAACACTTGTTTCCGAGTCTAAATATGGCAACATTTAACAAACACCATCTTTCTTAGCTATCACACTAAGTTAGCATTGCATCAACTAGTGCATTGCGCAAGTTGTTGAACTGTGTAATTTCTTAACAATCAGTAATTATTACTAAAAATGTTTTTGAATCTCCATAGGATGCTTTGTTACCAAGAGCACGCAATGTGGTGTTTTGAAAACTCAGCCCACTACAATAATCGGATGTTTTGTAAACGTTCGTCATTTGCGTCAATGGAGTGTCAGAAAAAAGCATAGGGTGGGCTAAATGGATTTTTTTATTCAACAATTTTCTCCAATAGGAATCTCCAAACCCAAGGGGTGTTTATTTAAAACCTAGTTGGTTGTGAAATGTCAAAAAAAAAGATGAAGCAACACAAAAGTCCATTTACCTTTATTATGTCATCCTTTTCTATCAAAGAGTGCTACATGACGGTTTTTAATAAACACTCGCTATTTTGATTACTGACATAAAAAATCTACAATACTTTTCCTAATGGATGCAGTTATCAGAGTTTCTTATTAAGTAAAAATTCCAGGTATTTCCAATACTTGGCAAAACTATTTCTTCATTAACCATAAATCGGTTTGTAACAGCTTTTAGCCACTCTAATTATTTATTTATGAAAACAATATCTAACGTCTACGGTTATTATATTACTCAATGAGGCGATAAACATGTTTGCGTTCGAAGCAGCTTTAAATACACACCACATCTTGTTTATCTTCTTTTGGCTATTTTTTTGTAATATTACAATTTCTTTTAATCTCGATTTTTTTTAACGCTATTTCACAACTGCTTCTACTCGAAACGTGTTCAAAACTGGCAATTAAGACGTTTTGTCGAATGATAAAGTGGGTAATTATAAAAATGTGTTAATTTATGAATAGGTAATTAGGAAACCAAAAATAAAATAAATTAGTCTTAATATTCTTAGCAACTGTGCTGCTTAATTTGGACATGGGTTCTGCTGAGGCATATTACTTTTGTGATTCCAACACCCACACGTCTAGAAAGTTATTAGGACTTTGGAAGGATCAAAGATATTTGGAGAAATACTTGAGATTAAGGTCTTCCCAAGTACAACAATGTGGAGATGCGCAAACAAAATATATGTGGCGAAACTTCATCCACCGAATCACAGATGGCAGCGGCGAAACTTCACCCACCGACTAACAGGTGGCAGCATTAGTCAAAATCCTTCATAACATAACACCGCCTTTCCAAGACAATTTGATAAATATAAATAATTGTATAATTCTAAATAGAAAGTTTAAAAGAAATAATTACAACTAAAAAATTGTGGAAAGTTAAATAAAAAGTTGTAAATTCCACGCCAATCAAAAACTGGTCAAGTATGTTAATACAACTTTACTGGTTAATACAAAATATAGCATAAGAGAGGTCCAGTGATAACTGCTTTCCTGATAGTAACAGCTAGTGGTCATGAACAATGGCATTCTTAGGGACCATTGTTATTTGTTTATGGCCAGTATTTGGTTTTCAGTACGTCTGCTGGGGAAGGGGGGTGGGGGTTGCTCTTTTTTCTCAATTTCCAATTTTTACTTGTAACTTTAGAATGATTCGGTCGATTCCCACACATAGCATATTGATTTCCACTGGATATTCAATGGGCATACAGTTGTGAACATGGATATCCTCAATGATATCCGATGGATATCCATTGCACATCCAATGGATGTATATTTGCCGCCAAATCCATCATCCAATGAACTTCAATTATGTAGGTACATCCATTGGATATTCCATGGGACTGGACATTTGCTTCTTTGTAGTCTTGTTATATTAATGGTTAAAATTATATTAATGTTCAGGTTGAGTTCTTGCGCTAAAAGGGTAAGAAATCAGTACGTTTTGCTACATTATTGTAATCACGAAAAGACATATTTCGGTTAAAGTTGCGTGCTATTGAACATTTTGAGGCATAAATAGTCCCATGTTGGATATTTAATTGTCAAAATCAAAGACCTTGCTGGAAAATCGCATATCAACATTTATAAACGTTAAAATCTACAGACATTTTTTTAAAGAAAATTCGGTTATTTAACTACTGATACTCAGAGTTGCAAAATCCACTAAAAGATCATCACAATTATCTGCTTTTTCAAATCCGTGGTAGATTCCTATCAAAAAAACTTAATTTTCTACTTTTTCCAACTTAAAACTTTCCAACTTAAAAGTGGCCAAAACTAACTACCAGAGCTTTTGCTTAAAGGCAAACAATCAATATTAAATTCTAAATTGATTGAATCAGAATTTGTAATTAATATTTTCTGTTTTTGGAACAGATAAAAAATAGTTGATTTTAAATCAAAGTAAACAAAATTATTTGATGTTTTGTAGAGTAAAAAAAAATGCAAATTTGGAGTTTTTGAAGACAACTAGATTATGATTAGGGGGATTAAAAATAACTCAAAGCGTCAAAAAATGCAAGTTTTTATGTTTCTAAAGAAATTCAATTTTATGCCAAAATCAGGCAAAACTGATTAAATCTTCTAATTTGTTGTTTTTGGTAAAGTTATTTGGTAAAGTCTCAAAATGCAGGTTTGGTGTGTTTTCGAAAAAGTCAGTTAAGAATTTTCGGGCAAAAATCAATTCAAAACGACTTAAAACTACAAAAAAATGCAAAGTTTGTTGAGCAAAGTTGCAGAGTTTTTGAAAAAATAGAATATTAGGACAAAAATTGGTTAGAAATTGCTCAAAACGTCTAACAAGTGTTCATGTTTTTGAAGAAATTCAATTTTATGGCAAAATCATAAAATGTTGAAAACGTCTCAAAACGCAAGTTTGGCGTTTTCGAAAAAGTCAGGTGAGAATTAGGGCCTAAAAATCAGATAGAAACGACTTAAAAGTACAAAAAATACAAATTTGAAGTTTTTGCAAAAAATAGATTAAGAATAAGGCAAAAATTGGTAAAAAATATCTCAAAGCGTCCAAAAATTAAAGTTTTTATTTTTTTGAAGGAATTCAATTGTATGCCAAAATCAGGCAAAATTGACTAAATCTTCTAATTTGTTGTTTTTGGTAAAGTACAATTTTTGGTCTAAAATAAGTGAAATTTGACTGAAAACGTCTAAAAGTGCAAGTTTGATGTTTTTCAAAAAATTCAGTTAAGAATTAGGGACAAAAATCAGTTAGAAACAACTTAAAAGTACAAAAGATTTTAAATTTGGAATTGTTGAAAAAAATTAGATTAAGATTAGGGCAAAAATTGGTAAAAAATATCTCAAAGCGTCCAAAAAATGCAAGTTTTCATATATTTGAAGAAATTCAATTTTATGCCAAAATCAGGCAAAACTGATTAAATCTTCTAATTTGTGGTTTTTTGGTAAAATTACATTTTTGGTCCAAAATTAATTAAATTTTACTGAAAACGTCTCAAAAAGCAAGTTTGGTGTTTTTCGAAAAAGTCAGGTAAGAACTTGGGTCAAAAATCAGTTCATAAAGACTTAAAACTATACAAAAATGCAAATTTGAAGTTTTTGAACAAATAAATTAAGACTAGGGCAAAAATTGGTTAAAAATTGCTCAACACGTCTAAAAAGGCTAGTTTTTATGTTTTTGAAGAAATTCAATTGTATGACCAAATCAGGCAAAGCTGATTAAACTCTTCTATTTTGTTGTTTTTGGTAAAGTTACATTTTTGTTCCAAAATTAGTGAAATTTGAATGAAAATCTCTCAAAATGCAAGTTTTGTGTTTTTTGAAAAAGTCGGTTAAGAATTTGGGCCAGAAATCAGTTAGAAACGACATAAAACTACAAAAAATTAAAATTTGGAGTTTTTGAAAAAAAAATGATAAAAATTAGGGCGAAAATTAGACAAAATGTCTCAAAAATATCCGAAAATGGAGGTTTTCATGTTTTTGACGAAACTGAGTTTTACGACAAAATCGGGCAAGACTGATTAAAGCATCTAACTTGTTGTGTTTGGTAAAGTTACATTTTTGATCCAAAATAAGTAAAATTTGATTGTAACGAACTCAAAATGCAAGTTTGGTATTTTTCGAAAGAGTCAGGTAAGAATTAGGACAAAAATCAGAAACGTACTTAAAACTACAAAAAAAAAAGCAAATTTGTTGTTTTTGAAAAAATAGATCAAAATTACGGCAAATATTGGTAAAAAAATTTTCAAAAGCGTCTAAAAATGTAAGTTTTCATATTTCTGAAGAATTTAATTTTTATGACAAAATCAGACAAAACTTGTTTTTGGTGTATATATTTGGTCCAAAATAAGTGAAATTTGACTGAAAACGTCTCAAAATGCAAGTTTGGTGTTTTTCGAAAAAGTGAGGTAAGAATTGTTGCCAAAATCAGTTAGAAACGACTTAAAAGTACAAAAAATGCAAATTTGAAGTTTTTGAAAAAATTAGATCAAGATTAGAACAAAAAATGGTAAGAAAATTCTCGAAGCGTCCAAAAATTAAAGGTTTTATTCAGGCAAAACTAACTAAATCTTCTAATTTGTTGTTTTTTGGTAAAGTTACATTTTTGCTCCGAAAAACAGTAAAATTTAACTGAAAACGTCTCAAAACGTTGGTGTGTCAAAAGTTTGGTGTTTTTCGAAAAAGTCAGTTTAAAAATTAGGGCCAAAAATCAATTAGAAACGACTTAAAACTACAAAAAAAAAATCAAATTTGGAGTTTTTGAAAAAAAATAGGTTAAGATTAGATAGATAGGAAAAACTTGTTTAAAAATGAAAGAATCTAAAAATGCAAGTGTTTACATTTTTTTAAGAAATTCAAATTTTTGACAAAATTAGGAACAACTGATTAAATCTTCGACTTTGTTCTTTTTGGAAAAGTTCAAAATACGTGAAAATTGACTGAAAACGTCTCAAAATGCAAGTTTTTCGAAAAAGTCAGTTACAACTTAGGGCAAAAAATCAGTGGGAAACGACTTAAAACTACAAACATTGCACATTTGTAGTTTTTTAAAACATTAGATTAAGATCAAGGCAAAAATTGGAAAAAAAATGCCTCAAAGCGTTCAAAAATGCAAGTTTTCAAGTTTTTGAAGAAATTGAATTTTATGACACAATCAGGCAAAACTAATTAAATATTCAAATTCGTTGTTTTTGGTAAAGTTACATTTTTGTTCTAAAATAAGTGAAATTTGACTGAAAACGTCGCAGAATGCAAGATTGGTGTTTTTCGAAAAAGTTAGTTAAGAATCAGGACCAAAAATCAGTTCCAAACGAATTAAAACTACAAAAAAAAATGCAAACTTGGAGTTTTTGAAAAAGTTAGAATAAGATTAGGGCAAAAATTAGTTAAAAATTACTTAAAGTGACTCAAAATGCAATATCTCATGTTTTTGAAGAAATTCGATTTTATGCCAAATTCAGGCAAAAAGTATTAAATGTTCTAATTTATTGTTTTTGGTAAAGTTACATTTTTGGTCCAAAATAAGTGACATTTTACTGAAAACGTCTCAAAACGCAAGTTTGGTGTTTTTCGAAAAAGTCAGTTAAGAAATAGGACCAAAAATAATTTTGAAACGACTTAAAACTACAAACATTGCAAATTTGTAGTTTTTTTTTTTAAAATTAGATTAAGATCAAGGCAAACATTGGAAAAAAATGCCTCAAAGCGTCCAAAAATGCAAATTTTCAAGTTTTTGAAGAAATTGAATTTTATGACACAATCAGGCAAAACTAATTAAATCTTCTAATTCGTTGTTTTTGGTAAAGTTACATTTTTGGTCTAAAATAAGTGAAATTTGACTGAAAACGTCTCAAAACGCAAGTTTGGTGTTTTTCGAAAAAGTCAGTTAAGAAATAGGACCAAAAATAATTTTGAAACGACTTAAAACTACAAACATTGCAAATTTGTAGTTTTTTTTTAAAATTAGATTAAGATCAAGGCAAACATTGGAAAAAAATGCCTCAAAGCGTCGAAAAATGCAAATTTTCAAGTTTTTGAAGAAATTGAATTTTATGACACAATCAGGCAAAACTAATTAAATCTTCTAATTCGTTGTTTTTGGTAAAGTTACATTTTTGGTCTAAAATAAGTGAAATTTGACTGAAAACGTCGCAGAATGCAAGAATGGTGTTTTTCGAAAAAGTTAGTTAAAAATCAGGACCAAAAATCAGTTCCAAACGAATTAAAACTACAAAAAAAAATGCAAACTTGGAGTTTTTGAAAAAGTTAGAATAAGATTAGGGCAAAAATTAGTTAAAAATTACTTAAAGTGACTCAAAATGCAATATCTCATGTTTTTGAAGAAATTCGATTTTATGCCAAATTCAGGCAAAAAGTATTAAATGTTCTAATTTATTGTTTTTGGTAAAGTTACATTTTTGGTCCAAAATAAGTGACATTTTACTGAAAACGTCTCAAAACGCAAGTTTGGTGTTTTTCGAAAAAGTCAGTTAAGAAATAGGACCAAAAATAATTTTGAAACGACTTAAAACTACAAACATTGCAAATTTGTAGTTTTTTTTTAAAATTAGATTAAGATCAAGGCAAACATTGGAAAAAAATGCCTCAAAGCGTCCAAAAATGCAAATTTTCAAGTTTTTGAAGAAATTGAATTTTATGACACAATCAGGCAAAACTAATTAAATCTTCTAATTCGTTGTTTTTGGTAAAGTTACATTTTTGGTCTAAAATAAGTGAAATTTGACTGAAAACGTCGCAGAATGCAAGAATGGTGTTTTTCGAAAAAGTTAGTTAAAAATCAGGACCAAAAATCAAAACGAATTAAAACTACAAAAAAAAATGCAAACTTGGAGTTTTTGAAAAAGTTAGAATAAGATTAGGGCAAAAATTAGTTAAAAATTTCTTAAAGTGACTCAAAATGCAATATCTCATGTTTTTGAAGAAATTCGATTTTATGCCAAATTCAGGCAAAAAGTATTAAATGTTCTAATTTATTGTTTTTGGTAAAGTTACATTTTTGGTCCAAAATAAGTGAAATTTTACTGAAAACGTCTCAAAACGCAAGTTTGGTGTTTTTCGAAAAAGTCAGTTAAGAAATAGGACCAAAAATAATTTTGAAACGACTTAAAACTACAAACATTGCAAATTTGTAGTTTTTTTAAAAAATTAGATTTAGATCAAGGCAAAAGTTGGAAAAAAATGCCTCAAAGCGTCCAAAAATGCAAGTTTTTAAGTTTTTGAAGAAATTGAATTTTATGACACAATCAGGCAAAACTAATTAAATCTTCTAATTCGTCGTTTTTAGTAAAGTTACATTTTTGGTCAAAAATAAGTGAAATTTGACTGAAAACGTCGCAAAATGCAAGATTGGTGTTTTTCGAAAAAGTTAGTTAAGAATCTGGACCAAAAATCAGTTCCAAACGAATTAAAACTACAAAAAAAAAGCAAACTTGGAGTTTTTGAAAAAGTTAGAATAAGATTAGGGCAAAAATTAGTTAAAAATTACTTAAAGTGACTAAAAATGCAATTTCTCATGTTTTTGAAGAAATTCGATTTTATGCCAAATTCAGGCAAAAAGTATTAAATGTTCTAATTTATTGTTTTTAGTAAAGTTACATTTTTGGTCCAAAATAAGTGAAATTTTACTGAAAACGTCTCAAAACGCAAGTTTGGTGTTTTTCGAAAAAGTCAGTTAAGAAATAGGACCAAAAATAATTTTGAAACGACTTAAAACTACAAACATTGCAAATTTGTAGTTTTTTTAAAAAATTATATTAAGATCAAGGCAAAAATTGGAAAAAAATGCCTCAAAGCGTCCAAAAATGCAAGTTTTCAAGTTTTTGAAGAAATTGAATTTTATGACACAATCAGGCAAAACTAATTAAATCTTCTAATTCGTCGTTTTTAGTAAAGTTACATTTTTGGTCAAAAATAAGTGAAATTTGACTGAAAACGTCGCAGAATGCAAGATTGGTGTTTTCCGAAAAAGTTAGTTAAGAATCTGGACCAAAAATCAGTTCCAAACGAATTAAAACTACAAAAAAAATGCAAATTTGGAGTTTTCAAAAAAATAGATCAAGATCAAGATTTTTGAAGACATTTTATTTTATGACAAAATCAGGCAAAATTGATTAAACTCTTCTATTTTGTTGTTTTTGGCCTAGTTAAATTTTTTTGCAAATTTGGTGTTTTTTTCGATAAGTTTACGTTAAAATTAGGGTCAAGATCGGTTAAAAATTACCTAAGGTTTTTAAAAATGCATTTTTGAAGCCTTTGAAAAAATTCAGGTTAGAATTAGTTCCAAAACTAGATTTCTATTATAAAAACGCAATTTTTATTATAAAAAAATTACGAAAATCCGTTAATTATACGTATTATACATTGTCCAGCCCTGGATATCCATAAGATGTCCATTGGACATCCACCAGAGAGGCAATTCTGCTCACGTAATTTTATATCCGCTTTTCCGCATGGATATTCCAAACTGACATTCTATTTGGGATATCCAGTGGATATACAGTGGATATCGCATATCCATTGAATGCTATGTGGGAACATTTTTTTAAATGGATCAATGGGGGAGTTTTTAGTGTAACTTTCTAACAAATAACTCTGATTTTGAATGTAATTTAGTTAACAGCAATAAAACTTCTACTTGATTTTCTTCCATTGTTCCATATTTTGCTTTGCTCGATGTGAGGTAACGAAGGATTCACCACGAGACGCAGGAAATTGGCGAATTAGCAAAGATAAGAATCCAGAAAAGGCAAATTTTTGCAGGGTGAAGACATTCATCAACATAACATATGTTCTGTATTAAAAAATGAATAGCCGATGGGTGCTCTTTGTACATGTACACCCCATTCACTTATTTTTGGTATCTTGTTATCTTTGAAATCTTCATTTTTTTTCCTATCTCTTTTCGGCATATGTTGAAAAGATACGATAAAAATGTCAAAGCCAGATTTCTAACGCCTACTTGATGACAATAATAAGTGAATGGTTTATAGATAGAATATTTCATTAACATTATTCACCAGGAGGAAATGATCAATACAAAGAATTGTGTGGACTACTCAAACTTTCTAAGGCTCTACCGAGATGCCTTCATGTTGATTTTGTTATCATAAATTGGGGTTTTCAATGCCGACCATGAAATTATCAGTACGCATAAGTTAAAAGAAAAGTTGTTTTTGAAAAGCCAGGGATGACCTTAGGAAAATCCCACTCCCCAGCAACTCTGGTGCAAAACAATTTTGCCATCTGGATAGTTTAGTAAAACACATTTATCATAGTCATAAATAGATATTCGTTCCTTTAACGTCCACAATAATAAATATTTTCAATGACGAGGCTCTGGAATAACGTTCGGTAATATCTAAGAACTCAAAACAAATACTGGCTATTTTGAAATATCATGTTGATTTGAAAGATTCAAAGAAACGCATCGTGTAAGCAGATTTCTTATGATTCGGATATGCAAACTTTTGTTCTTTAACCTTTACACGAGATTTCATCTTATCACCATACTTCCCATTCAATCCTTTAATAATTCTCTATAGAATTGCTGTTGATAATTGCATGATGATTCATCCACATAAACTTTGGGTCACTTCACATTAAACAAAATTTGACACAGACGAAATGACGTGGGTGCTTACTAACCAGAACGATCTAATTCGTCAGAGGTTTATTCAGGTTCTAAAATCGTACAAAAATCTGCTGCTAAAATCCCAAGGGTTAATTAAAAAAAAATCAAAATATCAAGTAGGCCATGGAAATAGAGCAGTAGGTCTGAGATGACTTCATAAAAACAATGGAAAGTCGAAAATGTCATATAATGTGTCGATTTTCATTTTTTTATGAACTTATCTCAGACATGAGTTTTAATTCCATGGCTTGCTACGAGGTTTTTATCCCGAACGCCAGTGAGGATTATGATCTCATGTTTTTGCAATTTTGGTTGTAGATTTTTGTTTGATTTAGGATTTTAGCACGTAGATCTATATCAATTAGTTTATTGCGCTAATTCAAGTAGTTTTATAATAAATAGAGCGTTGATTTCTGTTTTAGATAGTATACGGTGTCTCAACTAATGCAACTTTAGTTTTTTCTTTACCAAATATTTTTTTTGTAAGTTTTATTCCCTTATTATGAACACTGCCTTGACTTTAACGTTAAACAGAGATCCATATCTGATTTGTGCGTGAAACATACCAAACTATTAATATACTTCATTCTCCTGTAAAAAATTAAAAAAATGCAGATACACCTTCTACAGCGGCAAGACCTATTCGGTTGCAACCAATAGGTATTCCAACCTAATTGCAGAACATTTTCTAGTACCTACGTGTTTAACCACTTTCATATCTACTTGTAGGTATTCGAAAGTCCACTTGTCATTAACAAATTCTATTCTAGACCTACATAAAAATCACAACAAAACAATATAGCATCGACCTCTACCCTTAATGCGATAAGTGGCTGCTCAGATTTTGTAATTGTGTTTTGTCATTTTAAGCTGAAACCAGTTCGAACTGGATCCTATGCATTGCGGTCATCAATAACCACTTTAAATTAACAATTATCATGAGCATTTTATTCCTGTTTTCCGATAAACGACATGTGTTTTGGTAACCAGATGACACAATGACGTGCAAGTTTAACTTTAGCGGTAACTTGGAAAGTCGATGTTGTTTTTATGTTATACTTCCTCTTCCTTATATATTTTTTCGAAGGTTTACGGGATAGAGAAAGATGCTTTTTCTATGGTGAGGTTCTCTGCAATTTTCCACAGAACTCAGGAACAAATGCTCAGGAATGCTCAGAAGAGCGTACCTATTAAGTTCGATCCTAACAAGTTTGGTTTAGATGTTGCCTCAGAAAACTCTTTCAGCTGATCTAGTTAGAATTTAAAACGCCCATATTTATTCCTGCTACAGTTACGGCATCATTGCGACCACAACATTCCCACACTTTTGGGTTGGCCGCTCTGAGAGTATTGCCGTCCTTAGATTTATATTGAGAAAAAAAAGAATGGAAATACCCTTAAAGCGCTCTAGAGCGGACTCTCGAAATCGCTGTTGGTTAATCGTTCCAGTCCTAACTTGCCATATTATTAACCGAATATAAGAATGTTATTATTTTGTATCCAATCTGAATTACCCACCCTCATCTTCCATCTTTGAAATCAAAACCCCATCACGGTCCCCAATTTGTCGACCAGTCAAACTGTATTGTACTGATGAGGGGTAGACCCCGAAACTAGTATGCAGATGGGTTGATCTACAAATTGATGACCACCTACACTCATGATATTTTTGTGAAATAATCCAACTTTCTCAATATTTCAATAGTGGAAGATGCCTAGGTTCTTGCTTGTTTCAAATTATGAATAATTTGAAATATATTAAAACCTTGCACTGCCATGAAGTTGTTGGCGACATCTAGAGGCAATAATCGGAATTAAACTGGTAAGTATCGATCTATAGGCGAAGATATTGTATTCACAGGCGAACCGGTCGATCTTTTAAAGAAACCTGTAAAATTGCCAAATTTAGAGAGATAATACAGTTTCCCTGGAGCTTCAGTCCTTTCGTAACAGATGGCGCAATAATAACAGATAATTGACCATTTTGAAATAAGACCTCTAGTTAAACCACCAGTCCTTTTAACAGAGACAAGCCCTTTTTAAGATCCGCAATTCGGATTGAATTAAACACCACTAGCTGATTTTCGTCCAATCGGATTTTTTCCTAATCAGCTGCAGAAACATCATTTCTGAAAATCCCATAGGTAGTTCTTTTTTTAGTGCGTAAATAGGGTGTCCCAGAAACAATAAGTAACTAGATGAGTATAATAGGGAATTCAAGTCGGAGACTGTATAATAAAAAAAAAACTCGTAGCAAGCCACGGAATTAAAACTCTTGTCTGAGATAAGTTCATAAAAAAATGAAAACTGACACAGTTTATGACATTTTCGACTTTCAGTTGTTTTTATGAAGTCATCTCAGACCTACTGTTCTAATTCTATGGCCTGCTTGAGGTTTTTTTTTAATGAACACGTGGTACCTCGCAGCCAGTTTGATCACTGTGTGTGAGGTATTTCGGAGTTCTACCATTTAAAAATCACAGCACGTTTGAAAACTTTTCAAGGGGTGATTTAGCCATTATGGACCAAAAGGAGGCCGATGAATAATGTGAAAGAAAAAGGCGTCGCAAAAGCATTTGGGTACATCCAACCCTGGTTGAATAGAAAGGGAGAAGGGGAGTTTTTTACTCTGTAATAGTACATTGTGCAACTAGTGCCGAAAATTGCACTTTTCACACGAGTGTAACGGTTTGGACACGAGCCGTAGGTGAGGGATACAACGTCACAAGAGTGCAAAGAAGTGAAAGTGGACTTTGCACACGTTTCACTAAGGGACCATGCGCAATGTGCACTTTTCGCAAGCTGTTTGCAATATGCGATTTTCAGCGGTAGTTAGTAGTGCGCATTTGTTCATTTTCGAGGCAGTCCTAGAAAAAAATTTAAGAACTGGATGTCCACTTAGACGTCAATGCTCACGTGGTAAGTTTGATATAAACCGTTTGAACGGGTATTTAGTCTCACCAGATTTATATCAAAATTGGCATGGGTAATGGTGCTAGTACCATGAGTAATATATCTATAAAACCATGCGCCAACTGTACAAATTTGAGAATGGGATGTAAACTCTAGAGGCTACTACACCTTTGGTGCACTACATTACTACACTCAAAATTTAATATACATCGATTGACCGAGTATTTACTCTGATCAGATATATACCAAAGTTGGCATGAGTAATAGTGCTAAAATCATGAATAATGTACCTATAATACCAGGCACATACTGCACACTTTAGAGATCAGTACCCTCTTGGAAAATTTGATATAAACCGATTGACCGGTATTTAGTATCATCAGATTTATACCACAATTGGCACGAGTAATGGTGGTAATACCATGACCATGAGTAAAGTTTCTGCAATACCAGACCTCCACTGTAAAGGAGAAGGACAGTTAAGAACTGGATGTTGATTCTAGAAGTCACTACCTTTTCGGAAAAATTGATATAAAACCGATTGTCTGGGTATGCAGACTTACAAGGTTTATACCAAAGTTGGCACGAGTAATTGTGTACTAATACCATGAGTAATGTTTCTTTAATACCAGCCCTCCACTGTAAATGAGAAGTTAAGAACTGGATGTTCATTCTAGAAGTCACTATCTTCTTGGAAATACTGATATAAAACTGATAGTCTGGGTATGTAAACTCACCAGGTTTATAGCAAAGTTGCCACGAGTAATTGTGCGCTAATACCATGAGTAATGTTTCTTTAATACCAAGCCTTCACCTCCACTATAAAAGAGAGAAACAATTAAGAACTGGATGTTCAATCTAAAGGTCACTATCCTCTAGAAAAGAATAATATAAAACCGATTGTCTGGGTATGCAGACTTACAAGGTTTATACCAAAGTTGGCACGAGTAATGGTGTGCTAATTCCATGAGTAATGTTTCTTTAATACCAGCCCTCCACTGTAAATGAGAAGTTCAGAACAGGATGTTCATTCTAGAAGTCACTATCTTCTTGGAAATACTGATATAAAACCGATTGTCTGGGTATGCAAACTCACCAGGTTTATACCAAAGTTGGCACGAGTAATTGTGCGTTAACACCATGAGTAATGTTTCTTTAATACCAAGCCTTCACCTCCACTGTAAAAGAGAGGAACAAGTAAGAACTAGATGTTCAATCCGATTGTCTGGGTATGCAGACTTACAAGGTTTATACCGAAGTTGGTACGAGTAATGGTGTGCTAATACCATGAGTAATGTTTCTTTAATACCAGCCCTCCACTGTACATGAGAAGTTAAGAACTGGATGTTCAATCTAAAAGTCACTATCCTCTTGAAAAAAATGATATAAAGCCGATTGTCTGGGTATGCAGACTTACAAGGTTTATACCAAAGTTGGTACGAGTAATGGTGTGCTAATACCAGGAGTAATGTTTCTTTAATACCAGCCCTCCACTGTACATGAGAAGTTAAGAACTGGATGTTCATTCTAGAAGTCTAACTAACCTTCTTGGAAATACTGATATAAAACCGATTGTCTGGGTATGTAAACTCACCAGGTTTATACCAAAGTTGGCACGAGTAATTGTGCGCTAATACCATGAGTAAAGTTTCTTTAATACCAAGCCTTCACCTCCACTGTAAAAGAGAGGAACAATTAAGAACTGAATGTTCAATCTAAAAGTCACTATCCTCTTGAAAAAAATTATATAAAGCCGATTGTCTGGGTATGCAGACTTACAAGGTTTATACCAAAGTTGGCACGAGTTATGGTGTGCTAATACCATGAGTAATGTTTCTTTAATACCAGCCCTCCACTGTAAATGAGAAGTTAAGAACTGGATGTTCATTCTAGAAGTCACTATCTTCTTGGAAATACTGATATAAAACCGATTGTCTGGGTATGTAAACTCACCAGGTTTATACCAAAGTTGGCACGAGTAATGGTGCGCTAATACCATGAGTAATATTTCTTTAATACCAAGCTTTCACCTCCACTGTAAAAGAGTGGAACAATTAAGAACTGAATGTTCATTCTAAAGGTTACTATCCTCTTGAAAAAATGATATAAAACCGATTGTCTGGGTATGCAGACTTACACGGTTTATACCAAAGTTGGCACGAGTAATTGTGTGCTAATACCATGAGTAATAAATACCAGCCCTCCACTGTAAATGAGAAGTTAAGGACTGGATGTTCATTCTAGAAGTCACTATCTTCTTGGAAATACTGATATAAAACCGATTGTCTGGGTATGTACTCACCAGGTTTATACCAAAGTTGGCACGAGTAATTGTGCGCTAATACCATGAGTAATGTTTCTTTAATACCAAGCCTTCACCTCCACTGTAAAAGAGAGGAACAATTACGAACTGGATGTTCAATCTAAAGGTCACTATTCAATTGAAAAGAATGATATACAGCCGATTGTCTGGGTATGCAGACTTACAAGGTTTATACCGAAGTTGGTACGAGTAATGGTGTGCTAATACCATGAGAAATGTTTATTTAATACCAGTCCTCCACTGTAAATGAGAAGTTAAGGACTGGATGTTCATTCTAGAAGTCTAACTAACCTTTTTGGAAATACTGATATAAAACCGATTGTCTGGGTATGTAAACACACCAGGTTTATACCAAAGTTGGCACGAGTAATTGTGCGCTAATACCATGAGTAATGTTTCTTTAATACCAAGCCTTCACCTCCACTGTAAAAGAGAGGAACAATTAAGAACTGGATGTTCAATCTAAAGGTCACTATCCTCTTGAAAAGAATGATATACAACCGATTGTCTGGGTATGCAGACTTACAAAGTTTATACCGAAGTTGGTACGAGTAATGGTGTGCTAATACCATGAGTAATGTTTCTTTAATACCAGCCCTCCAGTGTAAATGAGAAGTTCAGAACAGGATGTTCATTCTAGAAGTTCCTATCTTCTTGGAAATACTGATATAAAACCGATTGTCTGGGTATGTAAACTCACCAGGTTTACACCAAAGTTGGCACGAGTAATTGTGCGCTAATACCATGAGTAATGTTTCTTTAATACCAAGCCTTCACCTCCACTGTAAAAGAGAGGAACAATTAAGAACTGGATGTTCAATCTAAAGGTCACTATCCTCTTGAAAAGAATGATATACAACCGATTGTCTGGGTATGCAGACTTACAAAGTTTATACCGAAGTTGGTACGAGTAATGGTGTGCTAATACCATGAGTAATGTTTCTTTAATACCAGCCCTCCAGTGTAAATGAGAAGTTCAGAACAGGATGTTCATTCTAGAAGTTCCTATCTTCTTGGAAATACTGATATAAAACCGATTGTCTGGGTATGTAAACTCACCAGGTTTACACCAAAGTTGGCACGAGTAATTGTGCGCTAATACCATGAGTAATGTTTCTTTAATACCAAGCCTTCACCTCCACTGTAAAAGAGAGGAACAATTAAGAACTGGATGTTCAATCTAAAGGTCACTATTCAATTGAAAAGAATGATATACAACCGATTGTCTGGGTATGCAGACTTACAAGGTTTATACCGAAGTTGGTACGAGTAATGGTGTGCTAATACCATGAGAAATGTTTATTTAATACCAGTCCTCCACTGTAAATGAGAAGTTAAGGACTGGATGTTCATTCTAGAAGTCTAACTAACCTTTTTGGAAATAGTGATATAAAACCGATTGTCTGGGTATGTAAACTCACCAGGTTTATACCAAAGTTGGCACGAGTAATTGTGCGCTAATACCATGAGTAATGTTTCTTTAATACCAAGCCTTCACCTCCACTGTAAAAGAGAGGAACAATTAAGAACTGGATGTTCAATCTAAAGGTCACTATCCTCTTGAAAAGAATGATATACAACCGATTGTCTGGGTATGTAGACTTACAAGGTTTATACCGAAGTTGGTACGAGTAATGGTGCGCTAATACCATGAGTAATGTGTCTTTAATAGCAGCCCTCCACTGTAAATGAGAAGCTAAGAACTGGATGTTCATTCTAGAAGTCTAACTAACCTTCTTGGAAATACTGATATAAAACCGATTGTCTGGGTATGTGAACTCACCAGGTTTATACCAAAGTTGGCACGAGTAATTGTGCGCTAATACCATGAGTAATGTTTCTTTAATACCAAGCCTTCACCTCCACTGTAAAAGAGAGGAACAATTACGAACTGGATGTTCAATCTAAAGGTCACTATCCTCTTGAAAAGAATGATATACAACCGATTGTCTGGGTATGCAGACTTACAAGGTTTATACCGAAGTTGGTACGAGTAATGGTGTGCTAATACCATGAGTAATGTTTCTTTAATCCCAGCCCTCCACTGTAAATGAGAAGTTAAGAACTGGATGTTCATTCTAGAAGTCTAACTAACTTTCTTGGAAATACTGATATAAAACCAATTGTCTGGGTATGTAAACTCACCAGGTTTATACCAAAGTTGGCACGAGCAATTGTGCGCTAATACCATGAGTAATGTTTCTTTAATACCAAGCCTTCACCTCCACTGTAAAAGAGAGGAACAATTAAGAACTGGATGTTCAATCTAAAGGTCACTATCATCTTGAAAAAAATTATATAAAACCGATTGTCTGGGTATGCAGACTTACACGGTTTATACCAAAGTTTGCACGAGTAATGGTGTGCTAATATCATGAGTAATGTTTCTTTAATACCAGCCCTCCACTGTAAATGAGAAGTTAAGAACTGGATGTTCATTCTAGAAGTCTCTATCTTCTTGGAAATACTGATATAAAACCGATTGTCTGGGTATGTAAACTCACCAGGTTTATACCAAAGTTGGCACGAGTAGTTGTGCGCTAACACCATGAGTAATGTTTCTTTAATACCAAGCCTTCACCTCCACTGTAAAAGAGAGGAACAATTAAGAACTAGATGTTCAATCTAAAGGTCACTATCCTCTTGAAAAGAATGATATACAACCGATTGTCTGGGTATGCAGACTTACAAGTTTTATACCGAAGTTGGCACGAGTAATGGTGTGCTAATACCATGAGTAATGTTTCTTTAATACCAGCCCTCCACTGTAAATGAGAAGTTAAGAACTGGATGTTCATTCTAGAAGTCTCTATCTTCTTGGAAATACTGATATAAAACCGATTGTCTGGGTATGTAAACTCACCAGGTTTATACCAAAGTTGGCACGAGTAGTTGTGCGCTAACACCATGAGTAATGTTTCTTTAATACCAAGCCTTCACCTCCACTGTAAAAGAGAGGAACAATTAAGAACTAGATGTTCAATCTAAAGGTCACTATCCTCTTGAAAAGAATGATATACAACCGATTGTCTGGGTATGCAGACTTACAAGTTTTATACCGAAGTTGGCACGAGTAATGGTGTGCTAATACCATGAGTAATGTTTCTTTAATACCAGCCCTCCACTGTAAATGAGAAGTTAAGAACTGGATGTTCATTCTAGAAGTCTCTATCTTCTTGGAAATACTGATATAAAACCGATTGTCTGGGTATGTAAACTCACCAGGTTTATACCAAAGTTGGCACGAGTAGTTGTGCGCTAACACCATGAGTAATGTTTCTTTAATACCAAGCCTTCACCTCCACTGTAAAAGAGAGGAACAATTAAGAACTAGATGTTCAATCTAAAGGTCACTATCCTCTTGAAAAGAATGATATACAACCGATTGTCTGGGTATGCAGACTTACAAGGTTTATACCGAAGTTGGTACGAGTAATGGTGTGCTAATACCATGAGAAATGTATCTTTAATACCAGTCCTCCACTGTAAATGAGAAGTTAAGAACTGGATGTTCATTCTAGAAGTCTAACTAACCTTTTTGGAAATACTGATATAAAACCGATTGTCTGGGTATGTGAACTCACCAGGTTTATACCAAAGTTGGCACGAGTAATTGTGAGCTAATACCATGAGTAATGTTTCTTTAATACCAGCCCTCCACTGTAAATGAGAAGTTGAGAACTGGGTGTGGTGGAGAACACTATAAAAGAGAGGAACAATTAAGAACTGGATGTTCAATCTAAAGGTCACTATCCTCTTGAAAAAAATGATATAAAACCGATTGTCTTCGTATGTAAACTCACCAGATTTATACCAAAGTAGGCACGAGTAATGGCGCTAATACATGAGTAATGTATCTACAATACCAAGCACGCGCTAAATTACAAATATGAGAATTGGATGTCCAGTCTAGACGCCACTATCCTTTTTGAAAGATTATCATAAGCCGATTAATCGGGAATTTGGTCTTATCAAATTTGTACCACATGGTTGGCATGAGTAATGGTGATAATATCATGAGTGATATAAATATAATAGTAGGCGCGTAGCATACAAATTTCAGAAATGGATATTCGATCTAGAGGCCAACACTCTCTTGGAAAATTTGGTATAAACTGAATGAACGGGTCTTTAGTCTCATCAAGTTTATACCAAAGTTGGCAGGAATAATGTTGCTAATATCACAAGTAATTGATGTAGAATTGCATGTCCTCTCTACAAGCCACTACACTCTTGGACATTTGGTATAAACCGATTGACGGGGTATTTAGTCTCATCAGATTTATACCAAAGTTGGCATGGGTAATGTTGTTAATACCATGATTAATGCATCTGTAATACTGCACAAATGTGAGAATCGCATGTCTTCTCTAGAGGTTACTACACTCTTGGAAATTTGATATAAACCGATTGATCGAGTATTTAGTCTCATCAGGTTTATACCCAAGTTACAATAAGTAACAGTGGTAATACCAAGAGTAATGCATCTGTAATGCTAGGCACACACTGTACAAATGTGAAAATTGCACGTCTTCTCTAGAGGCCACTACACTCTTGGAAAATTTTGCATTAACCGATTGATCGGGTATTTATTCTCATCAGATTTATACCAAAGTTGCAATGAGTAATAGTGGTAAGTCACACACTGCACAAATGTGAGAATTGGATGTTTTCTCTAGAGGCCACTAGCCTCTTGGAAAATTGGCACAAGTAATGTTGCTAATATCTTGAGTAATGAATGTATAATACCAGGTACACACTAAATTACAAATTTCAGAATTCGATGCCCACTCTAAACGCCACTACTCCCCTAGAAAATTTTATATAAACCGATTGACCGGGTATTTAGTCTCATCAGATTTATACCAAACTTGCAATGAGTAATTGTGCTAATACCATAAGTAATGCGTCTGTAATACTAGACACACACTGTATAAATATGAGTATTGCATGTCCTTTCTAGAGACCACTATACTCTTAGAAAATTTTATATAAACCTATGGACCGAATATTTAGTCTCATCAGATTTATACCAAGGTTGCAATGAGTAATAGTGCTAATACCGTGAGTAATGCATCTGTAATACTAGACACACACTGCCCAAATGTGAGAATTGCATGTCTTCTCTAGATGCCAATACACTCTTGGAAATGTTTTATAAACCGATTGACCTAGAATTTAGTCTCATCGGTTTTACACCAAAGTTGCAATGAGTAAAATGTTAATACCATGAGTATTGCATCTGTAATACTAGGTACACACTGTACAAATTTGAGAATGGCATGTTCTCTCTAGAGACCACTATACTCTTGGAAAATTTGATATAAACATATTGACCGAGTATTCAGTCTCATCAGATTTATACCAGAGTTTCACTGAGTAATAGTGGTAATACCATGAATAATGCATCTGTAATACTAGGCACACACTGTACAAATGTGAGAATTGCATGTCTTCTCTAGAGGCCACTACATTCTTGGAAAATTTTATATAAACCGATTGATCAGGTATTTTGTCTCATGAGATTTATACCAAAGTTGCAATGACTAATAGTGGTAATACCATGAGTAATACATCTGTATACTAGGCACACACTGCATAAATTGGAGAATGGCATGTCCTCTTTAGAGACCACTATACTCTTGGAAAGTTTGATATAAACCTATTGACCGAATATTTAGTCTCATCAGATTTATACCAAAGTTGTAATGAGTAATAGTGGTAATACTATGAGTAATGCATCTGTGATGCTAGGCACACACTGTACATATGTAAAAAATGCACTTCTTCTTTAGAGGCCACTGCACTCTTGGAAAATGTAATATAAACCAATTGACCGGGTATTTAGTCTCATCTTATTTATACCAAAGTTGAAATGAATAGTGGTAAAACCATGAGTAATGCATGTGTATACTAGGCACACATTGTATAAATTTGAGAATGGCATGTCCTCTCTAGAGGCCACTACTCTCTTGGAAAATTTGATACAAACCGATTGACCGAGTATTTAGTCTCTTCACATGTATACCAATGTTTGCAGGAATAATATTGCAAAATGAATATTATCTATATTTATTGAGATGTTTTGTTATCTTCATTATCATTTCTCTGTTTGCTACTGTTCCTTTAGCTTGGTATTCTTCATTGAGTTCTTTTTGTTTTTAATTTCCTCTTCTGATTTTTCTGTCGCTTTTTCTTCCAGTCTGAAGAATTAGAATTTTTATTCGACACTATCCAAAAATTAAAATCGTTTCTTGATATTTACTGGGGCTATTAGTCATTTTCTTGTAACCGAACACACTTTCATCTAATTTTATGTCATAAATTCTTGATAAATCTCCTATGAAGACCTAAAAACTTAGCCGCTTAAACGTTTTGAATTGAGAGTTCTTCCGTTTTTTAAGTTTGTTTTAATTAGTAAATCTTAAATATACTTATTAGGATTCTCAAATATTCAGTTTTAAGTCTCTCTTAATTCAAGTGAATTCAACCCTCTCCAGAAGAGCCAAATCTAAAGAATTAGCTAAATAATAGGTGTTTCTTGCCACAGCTGACGATAGAATCAAATCTACTGATTAATGAATAGCCTCTTTCAGAGATAATCATCTCGAGTGCAAAATCGAGTTAAGAACCACTTCATTGTTAGCATGAGCCCCTTAAATAATAAACTTTCAAAGAACTTCTCTACCGCAAGTTCGCCTCCTTCCATACCGAGTCCCCAACGGTCAGAATAATATGATTCTCTTCGAATGTACAAGATAATCTCTTTTTGCTAGAAGTTCACGAAAGATAAGCTCGCTGATAGGCCTGTCTTTGATCTTAGACGTAAAATATCTGAATACGGTTTCTTGTAACGCAATATACCGACAAGACATAATGGCCGCAGCAGCAGTTGTTAAGTATTAAGTCTGCTGCTCTTTTAAAGTTAAGCACAAGGGAAAATGGTATTACAAAAGGTGAGCCGGCTATTGTCCGCTTGATGTGTCCGCCAGGACATAATGTATCTTTATGAATGTAGATGTTTACTAAACAGAAGATTATGGCCTTTATGTTCTCGAGAGTTTTTGAAAAAGATTTTAGGATTATTGCTGTTATTGGTATGGTTGCTGGCTAGAGCTACTGTGCTACGGTCTCTTGAATAGCATATCTCTGATGATGGTTCAGGTTGTTTGCTTTTCTTCGACAAAAAGCTGATGGTTTAAAGAGTTTTTTAATCAATTTTTGGTTTTCTAGACAAAGTTTTATAAGCAGTATATCTATAGCAATACAGCAGTCAAGCACAACTCGACAGCTGTTGCACAGTCTTAAGATGCATTACTTTACTATTAGTTATATAAATTGTTGCACTAAGAATATATTTTATCATGAATTTTAACCATTTACAAATTGTGTGGAATTTGGTTGCAGCTGGTTAAAGCCATAAGAGTAACAACAATTGCTAGCCATTAAAAATTACGTTCTGCTCTAACAGCTTCAAGAGTGGTAGCCCCAAATCCACCGACAAGCCTCCACGTCTTTGACAAGCCGCCATTGTACCATGTTCTTTATTTACCGTAAACTGCTCTTGATACTCTTTTTTGAACACCCCGGCATCATTGAAAGGGGCCGACCTGCTTTTTTGCTTGGGGAGCTGCGCGTACGTGCCCCCCGCAGGGTCATGGGTATCCTTTGTGCTGGAGGCGTCGAGATGTTAATAATATCTTGCTTTATAAATATATGGGGCTTGCATGGTAGTAAATTAGATAGAGGAATCAGTGGCGTTACAAGAATGGTATTCTTAATATATAATGTGTTCAGTTCCATTGCTAAAACCAATAATTGATATTTTGCCTCAAACTCTGTCAGTCAAATATGAAAACGTTGCCTTCTTTGTCGTGCATTTGTCCAATTATTTGGATAAGAATGAGGGAGGTTTTGTGTGGAAAGTCTGAATATGGGGGACATTAAAGACGTACAAGAATAGAGTTAAATTTCTCAAGTGGTTGTCATATTCTTGCTGGAGAATGTCACAATGCTTTTACTGCCACACCATCTATCTCATTTATTGCTAACTTAAACTTTGGTTTGAAGAATATGTTTAAAAGATAATTTGTAAAAAAATTCAGTTTATAATTTAAAGTGTTTTCCGGGCTCTGAAGCCGTGGTCTAATGGAATTTCTTATTCTTATCTTTCTATCTCTTTCTATTTCTTATCAAATGCGGATTATCAAATGATTCAACTGTGGATCCTCTATCGGCACCCAGAGTTTTCCGAGTTCCATGCAGCTGTGGCTCGGTTTATATTGACACTACAAAACGCAGTGTCAACACGAGGATTACGTAACACAAGAGGAGTTGCAGGCTGGGACAAACACAGAAGTCAGCAGTGGTAGAGCACGTTCTCTCAGAAGGTCACAACATCCTCTTCAACGAGGTCAATAGGGTATCCCTGATTTGCTGACCCATAAGAAATCCATTTATTACGGAAAGTTTTGCTGACCCGTCAAAAATTGTTGCTGACCGCTATGCTGGGTGATAGCTGAGAGTGTCCTACATATTATATACGAATTTAGTAAACATCGGGCCAACAATCACTTAGTTACGGCCTTGGAAAACTTTAAAAGTGAGATTTTTTTGCTGACCCGTTAGAAATTTTTGCTAACCGGTATACAGGGTGACACCTGAGAGTGTCCCACATATTATATGAGAATTTAGTAAACATCGGGTCGAAAATCACTTAGTCCCGGCCCTGGAAAACTTTGAAAATGAGATTTCTTTACTGACCCGTTAGAAATTCTTGCTGACCGGTATGCAGGGTGATACCTGAGAGTGTCCTACATATTATATACGAATTTAGTAAACATCGGGCCAAAAATCACTTAGTTAGGGCCCTGGAAAACTTTAATAGAGAGATTTTTTTGCTAACCCGTTAGAAATTCTTGCTGACCGCTATGCAGGGTAATAGACGAGAGTGTCCTACATATAATATACGAATTTAGTAAACATCGAGCCGAAAATCGCTTAGTTACACCCCTGGAAAACTTTGAAAGTGAGATTTTTTTGCTGACCCGTTACAAATTCTTGCTGACCGGTATACGGGGAGATAGCTGAAACTGAATCACACATTATGTACGAATTTCATAAACAGCGGGCCGAAAATCACTTAGTTACGGCCCTGGAAAACTTTGAAAGTGAGATTTTTTGCTGATCCGTTAGAAATTCTTGCTGACCGCTATGCAGGGTGATAGATGAGAGTGTCTTACATATAATATACGAATTTAGTAAACATCGGGCCGAAAATCACTTAGTTACGGCCCTGGAAAACTTTTAATGTGAGATATTTTGCTGACCCGTTAGAAATTCTTGCTGACCGCTATGCAGGGTGATAGATGAGAGTATCTTACATATAATATACGAATTTAGTAAACATCGGGCCGAAAATCACTTAGTTACGGCCCTGGAAAACTTTTAAAGTGAGATTTTTTGCTGACCCGTTAGAAATTCTTGCTCACCGCTATGCAGGGTGATAGATGAGAGTGTCTTACATATAATATACGAGTTTAGTAAACATCGGGCCGAAAATCGCTTAGTCACACCCCTGGAAAACTTTGAAAGTGAGATTTTTTTGCTGACCCGTCACAAATTCTTGCTGACCGGTATACGGGGAGATAGCTGAAACTGAATCACACATTATGTCCGAATTTCATAAAGAAAATCACTTAGTTATAATAAACAATAAATTCTTATTGGAATGAAGATACTATGGGACAATGTCACCTCGGAATCGAATGCAAATTCATCTTCGATTAAATGATTTTATGCGTGGTATGTGATCACTGGTACCACGTAAAATGCGTAAAATTAGACTGTAATGTTCCAAAAAAATTCATTTGTAGAAATTGTGCAATTCGAGTTAACGATTGATTAAAGTAGGTACCTATCACAACATAATGTTAACTGAAGTAAAAAAAAAATTTAATTGTGAAAGTTGTAACAAATGTTGGTACTAAAAATGTAAAATAATCTTAAATGTACAGGGACCCCTAAAAACGGTACAAACATATTAAATTCTCCCTTCTCTGGAATATTATTTAGTTATATGTATATTATTGAATTTTCACCCTACTTTCTAGAAAAATGTACAAGTTACTAATAAATGTATAATACAATAATTGAAATCACAAAATCGATTTCTTTATTTTTACTGTAATCTACTTTATTATACAATAATTGTTGGATATTTAAAGTTCTTTCATGTTTTGCCATTGATATTTACCCTACATATTTTCAGATTTTAAACAAAATTCTATAATTATCTACATACTGGTCAGCAATAATTTGTAACGGATCAGCAAAAAAATCACATTTAAAGTTTTACAGGGCCGTAACTAAGTGATTTTTTGTCCGACTTTTACGAAATTTGTATATCATATGTAGTGCTGCCTCAGCTTTCACCCTGCATACCGGTCAGCAAGAACTTGTAACCGGTCAGGAAAAAAATCTCAATTCTAAGGTTTTTCAGGGCCGGAACTAAGTGATTTTCGGCCCGATGTTTATGAAGTTCGTACATAATGTGTAATTCAGTCTCAGCTATCTCCCTGTATACCGGTCAGCAAGAATTTCTAACGGGTCAGCAAAAATATCTCACTTTCAAAGTTTTCCAGGGCCGTAACTAAGTGATTTTCGGCCCGCTGTTTATGAAGTTCGTACATAATGTGTAATTTAGTCTCAGGTATCACCCTGCATAGCGGCCAGCAAGAATTTCTAACGGGTCAGCAAAGAAATCTCACTATCAAAGTTTTCCAGGGCCGTAACTAAGTGATTTTCGGCCCGATGTTTATGAAATTCGTACATATTGTGTGCTTCAGTTTCAGCTATCTCCCTGTATATCGGTCAGCAAAAATTTGTAACGGGTCAGCAAAAAAATCTCACTTTTAAAGTTTTCCAGGTTAGTTCAGGTTAGTGATTTTCGACCCGATGTTTTCTAAATTCGCATATAATATGTGGGACACTCTCAGGTATCACCCTGTATACCGGTCAGCAAAAATTTCTAACGGGTCAGCAAGAAAATCTCACTTTTTAAGTTTTCCAGGGCCGTAACTAAGTAATTTTTAGCCCGATGTTTATGAACTTCGTACATAATGTGTAGTTCAGTATCAGATATCTCCCTGTGTACCGGTCAGCAAGAATTTCTAACGGGTCAGCAAAAAAATCTCACTTTTAAAGTTTTCCAGAGCCATAACTAAGTGATTTTCGGCCCGATGTTTATGAAGTTCGTACATAATGTATAGTTCAGTATCAGCTATCTCCCTGTGTACCGGTCAGCAATAATTTCTAACGGGTCAGCAAAAAAATCTCACTTTTAAAGTTTTCCAGGGCCGTAACTAAGTGATTTTCCGCCCGATGTTTGCTAAATTCGTATATTATGTAGGATACTCTCATCTATCACCCAGCATAGCGGTCAGCAACAATTTTTGACGGGTCAGCAAAATTTTCCGTAATAAATGGATTTCTTATGGGTCAGCAAATTAGGAGTTCCCAGGTCAATATCTTATATCAATTGCAGCGTTTCTATCCGAGACTAGTGAGAGAGGCTATTGCGATCTTTAAACACAATTTCAACAGGAAGGAGGAAATTACGTTTATAAATGCACTCCGGAAGCGAGTTCTACATTATTCAAGTGCGTCGAAGCCCCGCGCCTCCACTACCCCCCACCTCAGTCCCTCCACGGCAGCGCAACTGCGGGGAAATAAATACCACGCAGCTCACCACAATCGAATCAGTCAACGTCGGGAAGCACGGGAGATCACTTCGCCCAGTGCCTCATCCCCTTTGATAATGCCTGCCCGAGCTGTAGACGAAACGTCAGGAAGAAATTACATTGGACCACGGCTTCAAAGCCCGGAAAACATTTTTGATTGTATTTTGACCGGCCGTGCAAGCTTTCACAGTCTTATAAAATTAAGTTTATTTATTTTGCTGAGCCTGTACTTGAAGCCTTGCAAAGCCTCAAACACTGACCTGAATTTATAGTCCTCACTAACACTACGTTTGGTCCTCACTCATTCGTCCTCACTAACCTCAGCTATTCAATCGATACAATTTTTTTTGGCTTATATAATCTTAAATATAGGCCTATTTCGAAATTATTCAACCTTCTAAATGATTATGGCTAAATGACTAAAAAAACAAATTAAAAAATTTATACAAATTACAGTTGCCTCTAAAGGAGATAAAAACAAACATTTTGAAAAACTACAAAAATAAATAAAATTCGATTTTTTTTTTCAAAATTACATAATTATGGCTTAAGTTTCATAAGATTGACGCAAAGTGTCGTATCATGAAAAGTGTCATAAAAGCCTTTAAAGTAATTAAACTTCGCATGGAAAAAACCGTTGGAAAACATGAAAAATAATTGAAGAATCATAATTTTTCAAATAACTGGTAGGAAATGAAAGTTCGTGTGATTTACGAAAAAGAAAAGTTTGAAAGCCTCATGCTATAGTTCAGATACAAAAGCACCATCTAGATGGTACTCTTTTTTAAATCAGTTTTAACCAAAAAATCTGATGGCACCACTGAAATCTTCACAGTTTAGTTCGAGTTAAACGTGTAATCCTTCCTATTTGTTTCAATAAAGCAAACCTTTAGTTAAAAATCAATTATAGAGGCTGCTACAAAAAGTATCAAGCGTTAAAAATTGAGTCCAATTTAAACAATTATGTACACGAAAATCATGAAGGTAAGTTTGAAAAGTCATTTAGCAGTAGAGAGAAAACGATTTTTGCTAACTCTTTTTATCAAAAAATATGATGGTACCATTAGAGTTTAATTTGCCTGTAAAATTTTTATAATCTCTATTGACTTTAGCAAGTTTTTTTTTTAATTCTTTAGTTAAAGGGTATTCTTAGGTAAATAAAATAGTGGTGGTACGATTGAACTCTGCACAATATAAATCAGTTTTAAATGGTTTAAAATTTTTCATAGATTAAGGCATTTTTATACTAATACCAATCTCTTATTTTTGGCGACTTTTTCCCAAAAAGTAATGGTACCATTTTAAAAATTTTTTTTTAAAACAGACCAAACATAATTGTGACTTTACCGTTGAATGCTGCTCAATGAAAATCAGTTTTAGCCTCTAAAAGTCTTGACAGAAGGTACTCATGTTTTCAATTGTAATGAAATTTTAACAGTTTAAATCGATTTTAGTGTCTAAAATTATTATTGAATTTTGCAACTTTTTTGAATAAAACAAACCTATATTATTAGACTTGGAGGTTTTTTTCAAAAATCGGTTGCATTACCGTTCAAATTAGATTCTAACTTTTGTTGTAAAATTTACAAAAAAAGCTAATTGTACCGTAAAATCGTCTAGATCAGCGATTCCGATTTTTTTTTTGACTGCGGAACCTTAATTTTATCGATTTTTTTGGCGGATTCTCATCGCGACTGTATCAAAAGTAAATTAATAACAAATTAGTAGGTGAATTAGCGGGATGGGGACAAATAACGACAATTCAGCTTTTATCAATTGCCAACGTTTCGACCATATATTGTGGTCTTTATCAAGGCTCTTGATATGCCGAAGTCCTGTACAATCTATTCAAAAACGTGTCCATTGTCCACGTCATAGGCAGAGGTTCTCATGATGACAAAAAAACACCAATAAATTAACATAAACAATAACGAAAACTCAGTACGGAGCAGGCGAGCGACGAGCAACAATATATGGTCGAAACGTTGGCAATTGATAAAAGCTGAATTGTCGTTATTTGTCCCCATCCCGCTAATTCACCTACTACTTAGTTTATTGGGACGCCAAACACTCGTAGCATTAATAAAAAAATTTAAGTCCACATACACTTTTAAGCGTTTTGTTCGCAAGTTGTAGAACTAAATTTAGTAATACACGTAACTGAGAATCAATTTTAACTATGAAAAATTTTTTTTTTTACTGATCATAGCTGGCCAGACTGCAGAGAGCAGTCTTCGATGGCTTTCTGCAGGAAGATGGATTGCTGCGACCAGTGAAAGGAAATGGGAAGCGGTCACATGCAGATCGCCACCCTCATCCTGCGCGACATCCCAATTGTCCTGTCTCAGGAGTGGCGCCCTTGCAATAGGTCGAGACTAAAATAAGAATTAGCAGGTATGGTATGCAGACGGATCAAGAATGGCTGACTCACAGCCGTCAGAAGCCGGATATACAAAGCAGGCCTGCATGAAGAGGGCGAGAGCTTTCTAATGGGAATCCACACAATGGTTTTCCAGACGGAGGTGTTTGCAATACTGGAAGGGGCCACACGACCAGAAGGTAAACAAGGAGCATAACAGAACATCTTCATCTACTCCGACACTCAGGAGGCCCTGCGAGCCATCTGCAGGAACAGGACGAGATTAAAGCTCGTTTAGGACTGAAGGGATGCTCTAGAGTCACTGGGAGAAACAAAAAGGGTTACTCTGGGATGGGTTCCTGAACACGGGGCCATGAATCGGCCAAGCGTGGTCCCAAGACCTGCTTTACTGGACGGGAGCCATGTCTAGAAGTAAGCAATAGGCACGTCTCTCACACTCTAAATGAGTGGGCATGGGAGACTACAAGGACAAACTGAACACAGTCAGGAATATGTAGACAGACCAAGGAAATCTACCCTAACCCGGATAGATCCAAGGCCTCGCGGCTACTTGGGAGAAGCCGGCAGTGCCTGGGAGACCTTATAGGAATCTACAGACTAAACAGATACATGCACCTCCTAGGAATGGTGGACAGTCCATTCTGAGCCCACTGTGGCGCAAGGGAAGGGTCGTCATACCACTTTCTGGGAGTGTGCTATAGATGAGCGCGACTGCGCCACAGGACACTGAGAGGTGCCTTATTCCATCGAGAGGTGCTTCCGCCAACTCGAAGATGCGATGGGATACTCTCCCTCATTAGAGGGACGGGTCGGCTCGTGGAGGGAATGAGGGTGCAGGCGGAGTAGGGATGGGTGGATCAGGGAACTACGAAAAGGGCCTTTAAGGCCTAGTCGCAAAGCTTCGCCCCCCCCCCCCCCCAACCCCACAATGTATACTATTATTACTACTACTAATAATAGCACTAAAATTTGTTTTAATATCTGACAATTGAATACGAAGATATGAATCTGCATCCAATCGAATTCTAAACTTGTTTTTGTTGTAAGTATAAGCTGAAAATGCAGTCTCACATCGCCAAGTCATCACCAACGGAACCAGAACCTTGACAGCTTTTATCCAAGACTCATCTTTAAGTCCAATCGAAGAGTCATTTAAATTTGAATCATTTGACTCGAATTTCTGTTGTTCGAATAGATTCTGCACCCAGTCTATGTCCGGTCACTCTTCTTTCAATGATTTTCCGAGGTTCAATAAATGTTCACTTATTTATTTTCAGGTTAGGGTCCACGGAATCCGAGGGTACCACGGAGCAACTTTTGAAAACCGCGGGTCTAGATGGTACCAATATTTAGGTACCTATACTACTATCCAGATATTGTTGATAACAGTTTAATTCGGTTTATAAGTGTCTAAAATTATTAATGAATTTTGCAACATTTTTTACTAAAACTAAGCTCTATTTATAATTATTAGAGCTTATTTTTGGAGATTTTTTTTTAAATTGTTGGTGGTACCCTTTGAATTAGAGCCTATTTTCTTTTGCTAAATACAGAAAAAAAAACACAAATGTACAAAAGAATGCTGCACACATTCAGATTTAGCTTCACAAAAATCGTCTACATGCTACTTAGGTTTAGAAACAGTCTCACTCAGACATTTTACTGGAATTTAAACAGTTCAGATCGATTTTAAATCCCCTCCCCCCCCCCCGACTTTGGCCTTAATTTTTATCTGAATTTCTATAAAAAATCCACATTTACGTTTTTTGATGGAGTCATTTTTGACTGATTTTACCACTTATATCAACCTGAATTTCTCTTCCAAATTTATATCTTAAATTTCGCCAAATTTGCATTTTTAGAAGCTTCAATCGGAATTGACCCTAATTCTAATCAAGTTTTTCTAAAAACTCCAAATTCGTCTATCTACACCTTAGAGTTGTTTTTCAAGATATTTTGTCCTAATTCTAACCTAAATTTCTCAAAAACCAACACACTATTATTTATAATTTTTAGGCGTTTTTGATCAAATTTCATTTTTTCTTGGTACAAAGATAAGTTTAACCAAAAAAACAAATTATAACATATGTCTGTTTTGCCTGATTTTGTCCTACATTTAAATTTCTACAAAAGCATCAAGATTTTGATTTTTAGAGAATTTAAGTAATTTCTAACGAATTTTAGTCTTGATTCATTCACAAACTCCAAATTTGCATATTTAAATGCTTGGAGTAATTTTTAACCGATTTTGTCCTAATTTTCTGTTGAATTTATCCAAAAACTCCAAATTTACATTTTTGGAAGGTTTGAGTCAATTTTAGCCGATTATAGCTCTTATCTTAATCTGAATTTTTCCAAATTTGTATTTTTAGGAGCTTTAAGTTATTTTTAATCGGTATTGGCCCTAATCTTAAATTTATCCAAACACTTCAAATTTGTATTTTTACACTTTTTGAATAGTTTTTCAAGAGATTTTGGCCCCTGACCTAAATTTCTCAAAAAATGGTACACTATTAATTTAAGTCGTTTGTACACAAATTTGCAAATTTTAGTTATTTTGTAAATTATAACATTTGAATTGGTTTTGCTTGTTTTTGTTTATTTTTCAAAAAATATCAAAGTTTGAGTTTTTAGAGATTGTAAGTAATTTTTTACCGATTCTAGCCTTAATAATTGTAACCCGATTTTTTTCGCAAACTCCAAATTTTTATTTTTAAACGCGTTTCTCTTTTATCTTAATCTAAATTTACCCAAATATCCATTTCAAAAGTTTAAAGTTATTTTTAACTGATTTTTGACGCTAATCCGAACATAAGTGTTTCCAAAAACTCGAAATTTGTATTCTTTCGAGCTTTGAGTAATTTTTCAAGATTTTTGGTCCTAATCTTAACTTAATTTTCTAGAAAAACACTAAATTTTCATTTTGAAAGATTTTAAGTCACACTTTACTTATTTTAGCCTTAAAATTGTATTTTTTCAAAACAATGACAAATTGCATTTTTAGACCATATGAAAACCATTTTTAATCGATTTTAGCCCCAATTCCTGAACTTTTGCACGGTTTTTTCGGCCCAAGTTTTTACATGAGTTGCTCCAAAAACTCCAAACATATTTTTGGACGGTTTGAGTCATTTTTTACCGACTTTAACTATTGTCTTAATCTTATTTCTGAAAATCTTAACATGAGATTTCTCAAAAACTCAAAATTTGTGTTTTTACGCTCTTTGAGTAGAAGTGAAGATTTTTGATCCTAATCCTAACTTGATTTTCTAGGAAACACTACATTTTTATTTTGAAAGGTGTTAGTCAGTCTTTGCTTATTTTGGTCCTAAAATTGATTTTCTCCAAAACCATCAAAAATTGCATTTTTAGACAATATATAAATCATTTTTAGCCAATTTTAGCCCATATTGATGAATTTTTGCAAGGTTATTTCGGCCCTAATTTTTACATTAATTTTTCCAAACTTACATATTTGGACACCGTTTTAGTCATTTTTTACCGATTTTAACTCTTATCTTAATCTGAATTTCTCAAAATTTTTATTTTTAGAAGGCTTAAGTTATATTTCTCCGATTTTGGCCCTAATTCTAACCTGAGTTTTTCCAGTAATTCCAAATTGGTATTTTTTCACACTTTAAGTAGTTTTAAGTCCTAATCCAAACCTGATTTTTTTTTCAAAAAACACTGAATTATTATTTTTAGAGGTTTGAATTAAAATTTCACTTATTTTAGCCCTAAAATTGAATTTCTACAAAAATCATTAAAAACTGCATTTTTGGATGATATGTAAGTAATTTTTAACCGATTTTAGCCTTAATTCCTGATTTTTTGCAAAGTAATTTCGACCCCAATTTTTTGAATTATATGAGATTTATTATTTTATCCAAATTTACATTTTTGAATGGTTTGAATGGTCTAAATTTCTCCAAATTTGTCTTTTAAAAGCTTTAGTTATTTTTAACCGGTTTTGGCCCTAATCCTAACCGAAGTTTTTGCGAAAACTCCAAATTTGGATTTTTAGAATCTTTGATTCGTATTTTCACACAAACTGAAGTTTTTTACACACAGAATTTTGAGAGGTTTTTAAGTCAAATTACACTTCTTTTAGTTCTAAAATTGAATTTTCTCAAAACCTTAAAAAAATTCATTTTTAGACAATATAGCTCTGATTTCTAATTTTTTTCAAACGCGTTTTGGCCCTAATTATTACATGAATTTCTCCAAAACCTCCAAATTTACATTTTTGAACGGTTTGAGTAATCTTTTACCAATTTTAGCTGCTATCTTAATTTAAATTTCTCCAAATTTCCGCTTTGATTAATTTTTTGAGAGTTTTGGTCTTAACCCTAATCCAATTTTGTCGAAAAATCGCTAATTTTACATAAAATTAAGTTTTTTCAAAACCAAAAAAAAAAGAATTTTTACACAATATTTAAATAATTTTTAAAAGATTTTAGCCTTAACTGCTAAATTTTTGCAAACAGATTTCAGCCCTATTACATAAATTTCTCCAAACCTTCCAATTGCCATTTTTTGACGGTTTGAGTCAGTTTCCACCGATTTTAACTTTTTTCTTAATCGGAATTTCACCAAATTTGTATTTTTAAAAACTTTAAATTATTTTTAACTGGTTTTTGGCCCTAAATATAACTTGAATTTTACCAAAAACTTCAAATTTGTATTTTAACAAGCTTATTTGAATAATTTTTCAGGGTTGTTAGTTCTAAGCCTAACACAATTTTCTCAAAAAAAACATCCAAGATTTTCATTTTAAGAAATTTTATGTAAAAATTCACTTATTCTTTCATAAAATTGAATTTTCCCAAAACCATTACAAATTGCATTGTCAGACTATACGTTCTTCTAACATTTTTAACCGATTTTAGGCCTACCTCCTAAATTTTTGCACAGCCTTCTTTGCAAGTCATTTTGGCCCTAATTTTTACATACATTTTTTGATGGCTTAAATCATTTTTTACCGATTTTGGCACTTATCTTAATCTGAATTTCTCCAAATTTTCTTTTTAGATTTATTGTTAGCAGGTTATGGCCCTAATCCTAAAATGAGTTTTCCAAAACTCCAAATTTGTATTTTTACAAGCTTTCAGTAATTTTCAAGCTTTTTGGTCCTAATCCTAACTTGGTTTTTCTCGCAAAACACCAAAACTTTTAACTTTAACTTAAAACGTATCAAAATGAGACGTTTTAAGTTAAATTTTACCTATTTAGCCCTAAAATTAACTCCAAAAACATTAAAATTTGTATTTTTTGACAAGACGTAAAAGTAGTTTTAGTCCTAATTCCTGAATTTTTGCAAAAGCTCCAAATTTGCAGTTTTGGATACTTGGTTTTATTTTTACGATTTTAACTCCATTTCTTTCCTAAATTTTCTAAAAACTCCAAATTTGCATTTCTAGACATCTTGACGTCCGCGTATAAACGCTTAATGATATATCTCACCAGAGCACTAGTGTGACGTCACGCCGCGAGTACAGAAAAAGAGGGAACTGGGCCGTCCTGTCAGTCTAGCGTCCTTGGACGTGACTAACGTAAACCGAGTTCGGTAATTCCATCCGAGCGCTCCGGACACAGACCATCTCCCAAAATCTTAACAAGCTAGAGTGAGATAGACTGATATCCCGAGCGCTCGGAATGTAATTACCGAACTTTTATGTGAGGTGTGGTTATGTTAAAACACTGTCATGGGGATATAAGTTGAAACGACATTTGTCACAAATGTCAACAAGTGACATTTTTGAGAAACTCTGGGTAACTTTGTAAATTATGTAGATTATCTTGAAGAAAAATATGGAAAAACGCATTACTTTAGAGTCTAGTCTTTTCTAAACCGAACTAACCTAACCAAAGGATCTCTCATAGAAAAACAAAGCGGTCGCTTTGTCTTTAACTAAACTGATCAAAATTAAAACATAACTGAACTAACCTAACCAAAAGAAAACTAGAGCTGCACTAAACTGAACTAACCTGAACCAAAAGAAAACTAGAACTGAATTAACCTGGACCAAACTGATCTAACCGAAACTAACCTGAACTAAGGAACAATATAACTTTTACCACATTTTTCGAGATATTCTACATAATTTACAAAGTTACCAGAGTGTTTCTCTAATGTCACTTGTTGACATTTGTGACAAATGTCGTTTCAATTTATCGAATACTGTTGAGATTTATACGAAGAGTCGCCTTTGGTTCCAATGTTTGAAATGTGAACGTTCGAGTAGGCGTTGGAATCCCGACATCAGCCCGGTTGGTCTTAACTGCGCATGCGCAAAATTTATTAAAAAGATTGTAGGTTCTTTTGTTTACGGTTCCGGCCATTTTGACAATCAAAAATTACGTTTTGCAAATAATTTACAGTAATTTTTAATTTCAGCAAAGTTGGTGTAATAGAATTGCTGTTTTCAATTAGTAAAAGGAATCTTTGTTTAGCAAGAATTGCGCGAGATTCGTTAACGCAACGTGTCAAGTGACGGATTTATTCGATTCTCGTATTTCGAGAAAGCGTCATGCAGGTACACCAGCCGGCACCCAGTTTTCCTGTTTCTTCTCCACTCATTTCTCAATAATATCAATTTTTCTTATTATCAAATGATCTACACACACTTTTCAGTACAGTCTTGTGCTTGTGTAGTACCTAAAGATGTAAGTATCCAGTATCTAGGTGTGTAATAATTTGGTATGGTGTTGGTGTGAAAGAATGAAAGGTAGGGGCAGCATGAGTTTGAGGTAGTTTTTGAAATAGCCCCTACAAAGGAACATTGTGTTCACAGCTGTTGACAACCATGGCCTTGTTGTAAAGACTGTAAAGCATACATGAGTCCACAGTAAGGTTAGGGCTCATGTATGCTTTACAACTTTTCTTTTATTCAACAGCTCATAAGTATGGCACTCTCCTTTCATTTTGTTCATCACTTATGCCATTTGCATTTGCTAGTATGATTAAGTAGGGTTATCGGCTATCCTTACCCCTAATTTGAAATGATAAACACTGGTTGTGGTAGGTAAGTTAAAAATTCTCGTTTTTTAGGAAGGGTTTAGTAAGTCCTACACACTGGAGAGTATAAAGAACCTTTGTTTAAAAGAGAAAAAGGATATATTTTAATCAAGTTCCAGCAGATGCTCTATTAGGCCAGTGATCCACTATCCCAGTTAATAATCTATTTATATCCTATTCATATGGAAGCAAAGTGACTCTCGTCTTGCTAGACAATTATGCTACGGGTACATCCACAGTGCAGTTAAGGTTTGTATAAAGATTTTGATACTTACATTAAAACTACTAGGACCAGAAATAGATTATGCCTATGCCATTTTCAATGTGTGCACAATAAGCTCTCCTCTCATTTTTGACTCAAAAGCAAGTAGCTGGTTTGGCAATTTATGCTGCATTAGCTTTTCTGCATACTTATGTCTATGTCAGCTACCTTACTAGAAATGTATTTATGAAGGTTTACGGGTGCACTATTTACTAAGAAGCATATTAGAAGGCATACTTTTGTACCAAAAAACTAACAATATAAGGATGCATCTTAGCACTTAAGTTAAATTATTACTTTTCTTTTGCCATGACTAAAGTTCAGAAGCCTGTTACTGTTAAGGTACCAAATTAATTTTTTTTAGTGAGATATGAGGGTAAATAATTACATATTGTGTAAACCCTGTTTTTATCTCTTTTTTTACTTACCTCTTATCTTGTTTTAGGGTTTCAGAATAGTCTTGAGAAGAGGTTTTTTTGTGGAAATGAGATGTGGCAGAGTTTTTTTCCTTATGTAGTACCAACCTAGGATTCAACCATGGAAAGGCGACTTATAAATAGATAATAAAGGAAAAGATTTGTGTGTTTCAAAGAAATTCCAGGGTGCCACTAAGGTTTCAAGCATGTAAGTTAGCATCAAATTTCATACTTGATTAAACCCTCCTTTTAATCTAAACTAAGAATCAATTGAAATGATACACCTTAAATTTTGAATGAACTTTAAAACTGTCTACCTCTAAAGCCACTCAACCGAGTTTCATTGGAGATGCCATTTTGGTAAGATCCGTGTATAAACTGCTTTAAGTAGTTATGTACTCGCTTATATGTTTTGCAGGTTACATAATACAGGGTTCAACAAAACTTGATGCAGTTTTGTAAAACCTTTTTGAGCAAATAATTTTGCGGAAAAAAAATTCAGAACATGTTTTGCTACGGGAGTATGTGGAGACGCGTCATACCTTGGGACATATTTGGTGTTTTTTGGATGTTTTGCCTGGTTCCATAGATATTTAGTTTTTTCTATAAACGAGGTATCATTTAACACTGGAGCTCCAATTTGCCCCATAATACAAATATTGATAAAAATTTTATATGGAATATAAAGACTATGCACAGGGCGAGCTGGATCTTACCAAAATGGCATTTACAACGAAAATCGGTTGAGTGGCTTTACAGAGAGACAGTTTTAAATTTCATTCAAAATTTGGGGTGTATTGTTTCAATTGATTCTTAGTTTAGTTTATAGATTGCTCACATTGTTAACACTTAACACACTCAATAATTTTCGCTCAGTTGATTCCTGAATGTAGTTCCTATTTTTTTGTCTCTTCGTCAAGTCTAGCCAATGAAATGTGTTGCCAGTTTAACAAAAGTCCTTTTTCAACTTGAATGATCCTTTTTTTGCGATTGTCTTACTATAGGCACATATTCTGCTCAAAAACTCATTTTTTTCTGTGTAATAATAATCCTGAAAATTGTGGATGACAATGGAGGATGGATTTGCAATTCGCTTCATTAATAAAAAATGACGGTTTTGTATTTCATATATTTTATACTTTATTTTCAGTATGATGAAAAATCATGAAAAAAAGTAAAATGTTTAAGTACAAAGATAACGTGCAGGTGAAGAAGTTAGTAATTCCTCTTTATTATATATGCCTTCTACTAATTACTCCTGCTGGAAAGTAAGCAGAGGATCGAAAAATTAATAGGGAGCATATGACTTAATCAATTAATAGGCATTCAGTGATCACATTATTACATTAATTATGATTAAGCTGTCTTTTGATCAAATGTGCTCAAAACAATTAATTTTTATATTAAATTGAGAATTTTATTCGCCAATTCAATTGTTACATATTCAACATTAGAAAAATGTATCGTGTTTTTATTTGTTACAGGGTTGATAAACATTGGTCTAAGTGAAGGACAAAGAAAGTCTGTCATACTGGCTTCCAATTTCCTGGGAAGGAAAACGGAAGTAGTTCGGATATGGAGTTTCCATCCTGCATTGAAACCCACAGTTTAAATTTGAAGATGAATGAAGACAAGCGCGTAAAAAAGGTCGCGCCACTTCTGCATGCTGAAGAACTGTACTGCTATGACGTCTATAAAACTTTTGGGTACCACTAGCATATAAAAAGATATCTTCAATTGTAGTAAGTAATGATCAATGAAACAATACAACTATTTTACGGTAATCTGAAAAACAAAAAATTTGGATTTCTTCATTCAGAGGTTTAGGAAACATATGTTGAAGATATGTGATATTAAGGTTTGAAATGTTAGGTAAATTAAAAACACATATTTTATATATGCCATGTTTATTTGTGCACCAAAATCAAAATAAACGACATTGATTTTTTACTTATTTTACTTAAAAAAACGTATAAGTTACGTATTCAACGTAGAGGTTATTGTAGTGTTATTTACAGTGTATTTCAGAAAGCAATTTTCAATAATTCCAAAGGATCCTTCGATTAAGTTTTATTTCTTTGTAAAGCTATTAAAGTCAAATAAGACGATGTAAGGTTAATTTGTTATTATTATTTTTTTTTGTGTCAGTTATTACAAGTCTTGATAAGTATATAAGAATTATAAAAACTATACCTAAATAAAAATAAATTAAAAACTAAAGAGCAAAATAATTTTTTAACATCCTGTATTCAATAACTGATTTTGAGATTTTTTTTTTAAATTATCTATGTTTTAACAATCTGTGCTTTGAAGTAGAGCTAACATGATAATTATTATAAATTATTATTGTCATATTACATAATAAAACAATCTTTCCAGTAGATGATCTATGGATTCATTAGATAGAAGTTCCTTTTTCCTGATAACTATTAGAAGAGATCTCAAAGATTTTATTCGGGTCTTGGACCCTCTTAATTGTTTTGCCTTTGAAAATAACGTGACGCTCTTGCGACGAACATATTTTGCCTTCTGCGGTTCCTTCATGTCAACGGTTGTACACTCATCAAACTTGAATTTTGGACCTGGAGATTGACAGGAAATAAATATATTAACGGTCATACATTCCGCCAAAGCGATAAGGACGGTCGGTTAATGAAAACAGCTATTAAGACTGTTAACTGACTATTAACTGTGAAAATGAAACTTAACTATGAAAATAACTATTAAGACTTATCCGTGATGGAGCAAAAAACTGACAGATATGTATTATATAATTTTAAATAGAACATAAATAACTTTACTCCCTCATCTGACTGTATTGTCTGTATAAGTACCATATTTTAATTAGAAAGAGCAATGCCTTATTAAGGCACTTGCTCTTTCTAATTAAATTTAAAAATTAATTATTAATTGTTGCATATTAATTATTGCAGAGTTACAGGGAGATTCAGAATCTGATATAAAAAATACAGGACTGTATCTAAAAAAAATTGAAGCAATGTTGTTTGCAAGAAAATGAAACGTCGGATTTTAAATTTGAAAATACTGCGTTGAAGAAAGCAAAAAGTGGCTATGAAGAAGTGTTAAATTGTTTTTAAGTAACTCATTAAATTAAGGCTAGAAAAAATAAAAACGTTTTGTGAATATTTCCAAAACCAGCCAAAGTTTTCAAAATTTGAAAACAACTTTTATACACTTCTAATTGCGCAACTTTGCCCTAATTTAACCTTCGTTGTATCTCTTCAAATAACCAAGATCCCCATGGTTAAACTCCAAACGATCACCCTGTATTTCTTCCTTTAATGTTACAAAAGTTCATACCAGGTTATAGGAAATTATATACAGGGTCAGAGTCTGGCAATAGGGACTAATTCGAAAGTCTTATGATAAGGATACCACTCAGAATGTCATCAAAACTTGTGGAAAAAAGTTACACAGTTTGGACATTTATAAAATCCTTTGAGTTTTGAAAAGATAAAATTCAAAGTTGAAGTGCCAAATTGCATAAATCCTCTGAAGGACACTTGATGTTGCCCAAACTCCATGGTGTTGTTTGTCAATATTTTCTAGTATCCTATCATCCTGTATATTGTGGAGGTACCTAAATGTTCTAGGTATATAATATCAGTGTTATTGAACCTTTAATTGATACATAGAAGAAAAATATTGTAAGCATGACATGCTCTATAGGGTCTACAGAACAAATTACTTTGTGCTGTTTATACATCAGAATAACAATATGGCCTTAAGCATAAGAATATGGTTTTACTTAGGAATGAGCTTAGGAATAACCTACCTACATTATTATTTAAACATAAAACCATTTAAATTGAAAGATAGCTTAATCCTTAGGTAAGCATTAAGCAATATTTGTTTAATAATCACATGTTTTGGTTAATGCGTAACCAACCATTATCTTATTCTTTCCGAGATTCTTTCATTCTTAAACGTTATTTTTTATTCTCATGAATAAACCCACCATTTATTGCTAAAAAAAATAAATCAATGTTTTTTTTTCTCTACATATTGTGTCACTATTTCTGATCTCTATCTAAATCTCTCATCATGTAAGGCTCGGAAAACTATCAGTACCCAACAGTTAAATTTAACAGGTAGTTCTAAATTTAGAAGAAAAACAAAAATTAGTTTTGCATAAAGAATAATTTCTAATTACCTGGACTGTGGGAGCTGCATATTTTCTCAACTTTTTCTTTCCCAGGTCTTCTGCCATAAAGTGCCATTCGCCTATAAAGTGGCTCCGGATGATGAAGTCAATTTCTCCTAGATGCATAACCCCACAATCAACACTAAAATCTATGCCAGAAATTTTAACCACTGGATCCTATAGAAATCTGAAAAGATTTAAAAAAAAATTATTAGCTACCTCCAATTCTATTAAATAACTCTTATGACAAGCTTCAACACTTCTTAAATTATAATCCTCCTCATCATTTCCTGGGTTGGAATCCATTATTGGTCTTATCATGTTCAAAATATGAGTTCAAAGTTTATGGTAGTTGGTAGTATATTACCTACACCAAGAACATTTAAGTAAAAATAAAAATAGGTAGTACTTCATATCATATAAGTAGCTACCTAAATACCTAACTAACTACTTTTCCGATACTCATTCAACTAGATACATATGAGAGAAAATTCCTTTTTCTCACATATTTCTTTTAGAAAAATAGACTTTTTAATAAAGTGCAAAAATGCTAGGTACTGATGTTGCTATAGTACGGCATCTATTTAATTGTGAAGATTTCTTCCAAAGCCTTTAGTTACGCAATATTGCCAATAAAAATGTTATCCCTTAGTTATCTACATACAAATCTACAAGTATAAAAAAAAAGTAAATACATACTACATCTATTCACCCCAAGAAAACTTCATCCACTGGAGGTTTTTCAGCATCTCCCACTTTTCACACTATGCATTGCATATTTATAATTTTGTTCTTCTTGGCTTCCACGTTTTTTTTTATGGATATTTGGGCTTGTTAATAATTGCAAATAGAATAATGTTGAAAGGTTCCGGAATCTTCAGTTTCAAGTTTAAAGTAATCATCTAATAGCACAGAACTTAACAGAACAGCAGAAAAAAGCAGAATAGTACAGCAATAAACTGAAAGGCTATTGAAGTAATTTAAATTTGAAATTAAAACAACACCAACACAAACTAAAGCTGCAAAAAAGCCAAAATTTACAACTAAAATTGTATTTTTTGGATGCTTATGATTTACAATTTTATAAATTGTACGATGATCAGGAAAAAGGTTCTATACTAACACCAAGCGCTTTTGCATTTTACGTCACGAAAATTATGACGATGTTGTTTGGCTGAGAAATTCCTTTAGCCAACGTTGATTGGCTCGACGTCGGCAAAAATGAAGCTTAACTGTTTAGAGGACGCATGCGGATTAGTTAGCAACCGGGCTGATCTTCGGGTTCCAAGCTACATTTTTGAGGCCTTGACTACTTCTATATTCAATTGTTTTCTATTTGCAATTTATATCCCCATGACAGTGTTTTAACATAACCTCACAAGTCAAATTCCATTGTATAGTTTGTTTCACGTAAGCGAAATTTATTATTATATTTATTCTAAAAATTGATATTATTATAAATGTTTTTAAGTTCTACCACCACCTATAATTTTCTATTTTGTCCATTCTATCAAATCCAAAAAAAAATTTCGAATAAAAATTAGTTAAAACGACTTCCTTCAAGTGTACCAGAGCGTTTAATATGTTCCAAAGACATTTTCTGTTTAATGTTAAAGTACTTTTAAGCAAAAAATACGATAGTCGTAGACCCTCTTTACCTACGCCTATGCCTAAAACGCGTTAAAAGAGACATTATTAGTCGGATTAAGTAGATTTGCGGTTACTCGACGCTGTCACATACACAAAGGTAAAAAAGGTATTGTTACCTACTCCGTAATAATGGTTTAAACAGCATCGGTACCAGGCGTAAACAATCGGATTGAGTCGTTTGCTCACCGCGGGGCGCCATTTAAAATCCGCTCTTGTGTTGAACGTTTTTGCTACAGTTCCATCGAGGAAACATCTTTTTTGATCACCGGGTACGAGTGTCTTTTGCGAGAGGCCGGCTGTTGTAAAACTGGGCATGCACACAATAAAACAGGAATTGAGATTTCGAATAGGGAGGAAATTTGCTTGATATGAAGGATGGTTATAGTATTTCATTTACTGCATTATGTATTCACAAAAGTTTGGCATCTCGTTAGTCTTGGAAATTTGAGTTTGAAGATGTTCGCCAATCTTTTTGACATGAGCGAAAAGGAGATGGGTAGAGAAAAAACCCGGAATGGGTAATACTTAAGTAGTTCTGGTCTAATATTCTATAGCTTTAGTAATTATTATTGTCACTCCTTTTAGGTCGAAGAGAGATGAAACAATAAGAACCAAAGTCTGTCGTCGAAAAACAAATGCCGTCATTTTTCCGCTTACTCACAAAATAATAAACCCCCCGAAGTCTCACATAACTTAATAAAAATCATTTTGCGTCCCACAACAAATGTTGCCATGTCGAATTCAATAAAGAGCATAAAACAAACCTAATTGTGTTCAAAAAGTCATTATGAAGTTGCCGGGGGCACAAATGTTTCGAACGTCTATTATATCTAATATGTAACGCAAGCACTATTAGGGGCCCCAAACTGAGGGGATTTCCATTCAAGCGACACATCGTTTAAAAAGCCCTTTTACTTTTTAGCCGAGATATGAATGAAACTCGTTTAACGTAATAAAGTTACTTCGTATACAAATAATTTAGAGAGATTATTCTTTTTGAAGTACCAAATTGAATGTTGCGAGGGCCCCCATTAACGTGGTGATTGCAATTTGACGACTTGTTTAACGACAGTGCGCAACGTGATTATTGGAAACTCATTAGGTATTTTCGGAAATTTACTCGGGTTGCCTCTATATAAGTAGTAAGATGATGATGGTGGTTCACGTCCGTAAGTACTTACAGTTGCGGTGGTTAGCAGGTGGAGGACAAAATAAAACACCCTTGCGATTCGAAAAACGCCCAATGTTTCCTTCTTCAGGTCGATTTACACAACTGTGCAGATAACAAAAAAAAAGTACACTGAATAAGATTTTCATCACTAATATATACATGAATATGCCAATATACCGGGTGTCCAGCAGAACCCTGGACATAGGAGATTAACATGGGAAATCGGTTTTTATTTTTTTGCGCCTGTACGGTTGATTTAATTGAAAAACTTTTAAGAGTAAAGTTGTAGAGTTTATGGTCAGCTATCAACCGGTAATTCTTTCAATACCACAGTTTTGGCTGTTTTTTGGAAAAACGCCTCGAAAAGTGCAAAAATTTGAATTTGGCGCGTCACCATGCATGTACAGTGTCGCCAACATAATAATTTCTTATGTCAGAGTCAGAACCGATTTTCCTCTCTTATTTATTTTGAGGGACTATCATGTAGTAATTAACGTGATTATACAGTGAAAATTAACCGAAAACCTGACGATAATGTTTTTAAAGCATACGGTAAGTAAAAGTTACGTTTATTATTATCATAATTAGTAAAAGGAAAATCATTTCAATTTGTGTATGGCTGGTTGTCTAATTCATTTTGGATTAGCAACAGACAACGGATCGACGATATGTCTTTTGTCTTTGTCATTGGTAATGCTAAAAGCTAGGTTAATGTTAAGAATTATTAAGGACGGCGAGTGGGGTGGATACATTTGTTGAGCAAACCAAGAACCAAGCTTGAAATGTGATTGTACTCTACAAATGAGTTATCGTGGAATTGGCGACAAGAAAATACAGATTGGCGGCTCTTAAAAGAACCATTTAATTACATACTACAAAGAAAGTGAATAACCACCCATGTGTTTAACATCAAACACAGAGGTAAACAAGAACAATAAACAATTAAATAAAATACAAGACTAGATGTGGCACATCAGAGAAATTGTTCAAAATGACCACCTTCTGCAGAGGTACAATATGCAAGCCTCTGTTTAAAATTGCGACATGTATTGTCCAACATCACCACCGTGACTTGCCACAAATTTCTTGAATGGCAAGTTTCAACTCTTGAACATTTGCATATTGTTTATTTCTCTGGTAGAGACGATCTTGAATGAATCCCCAAACAAAAAAATCACAGGGATTCAAATCCGGAGAGCAAGGTGGCCAATTAATTGCTCCAAACTTTCCGATCCACCTATCACCAAATGTTTCGTTTAAAAAAACGTCTATTTTTCAGTGCAGTGTGACACGACGCCCCATCTTGCATGTAAAAAACCCGTTCTAATGGCTGGATGGCTTGTACAGCTGGCAAAATGTTATTGTGAAGCATATTGCCATATTTGTTGGCGCTCAAACTGCCATCAATGAAAAATGGGCCTATAACATGGCGCCCCAAAATGTCGAACCACACGTTTACAGTTCCTCGACGTTGGTCCCGATTGTCATGCACTATATGTATGTTTTGGAGTGCCCAAATCCGATCATTTTGTTGATTTGAAGAGCCAGTCAATCCAAATGAGCATTCATCCGTGAAACAAATGTTTCTAACAAATCTTGGGGCTGCAATAATTTTTTCGGTCAGGATTTCACAAAACTCCATTCGAGGGAAAAGGTCGGTTGGTAAGAGTTTTTGATCGTTCTGTTTTTTGTAGCTTTTAATACCTTCTTTTTGCAGATAATTATGGATGGTCGATCTACTAAGTCCAGTTTCTTGACCAATCTGTCGAATACTCTTGGAAGGATCATCGTTTACTGTAGCAAGAACAACAAGTTTTGCCACATCATCATCCTCTGGAGCCGCACCAGCTTGAAGTTGTCGCTTTGGCTCACAGGAACATATCGGGTTAATACTACCAGTTTCCTCAAAACGAGCAACCACCGCCTGAAGTGAACTGCATGCTGGTATTGGTCGTTCAGGAAACAATGCAGCAATGTTGTCTCGAATTTGAGCAAAGGAATTACCAGCCCAATATTGTTTTAAAACAAGTTTTCTCTCCTCAAAATTCATAACTAATGAAACATTTAAATAAGAAATAATAAAAATAAAATTTTACACTGTATCAACAAAATGGTTCCTATTCAATGTTCAATTGTTTTTTGCTGTCAAAGTGAACAAATGAAAATCAAACCTTTAATATCAATAAATACAAGCTTTCTGTATACATTACATTTTTATTTCGGGGAAATTGTGGGTGAAAAAGTGGATGCAACAAGTATCAAAATAAGTATATTTCCATAATCAACCTATACATAAATTTCTTAACGGAAGAAATTAACAAGTGGATATGAAAAAGAAATGTAACATAAATTTAGGTAATAACACAGATAACAACAATTATTTCTATAAAAACACTATCACCTTTATTAAGATTTGTTGTCACTGAAAAGAGTTTTTTTCGCAGGCATAGTCTCCAGATACATAGATAAAACATGAAAGAAACTGATCTTAGCAGATCAAACATCCATCGCTATCTCCTTACTGGTCTTGCTTATTTGCTATAAACATTTGTTCCACCAATACATGTTAATTTGGATTAATGGGTCCCTCAAATTAACAAAATGAATGAGTTTGGACTCTCTAAAATCCACATACAGTGCAGGACAACCGAGACCAACGTCAAGAAGTTGTTAATGTGTGGATTGGCATTTTGGAGCGCACTGTATTTGGTTTTCTAATGAGATTTTGTCTGTCATAGAAGAATCCAGCACTTAACAAGGGTTTTTTACATGGGTCCTCGCGTCACACAGCACTGCAAAATAGACACTTTTGAAGTAAAACATTTGGAGATAGATGAATTCACCTCAATAACAACAACAACGAACACCCTTAATTGGTGACAAGAGACAAATTGTCAACTCATCGTGGTTGTCGTATTGCTAAACTAAAATGAATTAGATAACCAGCCATATACAAATTGGAATGATTTTCCTTTTACTAATTATGATAATTATAAACGTAACTTTTACTTACCGTATAATTTAAGAACATTATCGTCAGGTTTTCGGTTAATTTTCACTGCATAATCACGTTATATGCAACACGCAAAATAAATAAGAAAGGAAAATCGGCTCTGACTCTGACATAAGAAACTATTATGTTGGCGACACTGCACATGCATGGTAGGGGTGACGCGCCAAATTCAAATTTTTGCACTTTTCGAGGCGTTTTTCCAAAAAACAGCCAGAACTGTGGTATTGAAAAAATTACAGGATGATAGCTGACCATAAGCCCTACAACTTTACTCTTAAAAGTTTCAATTAAATCAACCGTACAGGCGCAAAAAAATTAAAACCGATTTTCCATGTTAATCTCCTATGTCCAGGGTTCTTCTGGACACCCGGTATACACGTTTATACACATATTACTCTCTGCCAATTGTACAATACAGGCAGAAAAAACAACAACAGCAGAAAGAACTAAATTACAAATTATTAAGCCGTTCAAAAACATTTTTAAAAAATTCCGATATATGACGATAACAATCCCCACAACGACGATAACAAGAAACTAACCAAATTTCACACAAAACATGTTAGATAGAAGAGGCCTTACCTATTTTCTGATAACAAGGATGTGTCAGTATTTAGTTTTACATCAATGATGATAGACGACAGCATAAAGCAAAAAGAACAACATTCTCCACACAACAGCAAACATAAAGGGTTCTCTTTTCAGAGATCCAGAAGGCACAATAGTCACAACAATAATGACTCGTTTTGCATACCATCAGCAATCCCAGCGCCCGACCAATATAGGAATGTTATCTGGTATTTAAGTTCCACAAAACTCTTGAACCATTTTTTTTATCTGTACTTCAGTACAGATTAGGATGTTAATTCCTTATAAATACGAATAAGATTCCTATACTGTAGTCTGAGTCCCTGAGTGTCTGTCCTATTGTTGACAATATCGTTCAGCGCAATATGTATCATCTCATCTTATACATATGTTACAGCCCTAAAGAAGACGTGAATTATACGTCGAAACGTTGGCCGTTTTTCGAATCGCAAGGGTGTTTTAATAGGTCTGTCAAATCATTTGTACCACTATCAGATAGAGTCGCACTATTACAACTAAAAGCCCATCCTAGAGATATCAATATTGTCCAGGTATACGCCCCCACAACAGAAAGCCATGAAAATGACATACTCAGGTTCTATTCAGAAATCAAACAGTTGTTGAAGTTGACAAAAAAGAATGAAGTCAATATCATTATGGGAGATCTTAATGCCAAAGTAGGAGAAGGGAGAGTGGATGGCATAATTGGGAATTGGGGTTTGGGTGAAAGAAACGAACGAGGCGATCTATTGGTGGAATTCTGCCAAGAAGAAAATTTTGTTGTGACAAATACGTGTTTCAAATTGCCAAAGCGAAGGCTATACACATGGAAGTCCCCCGGAGACACTAAGACTAACATAATTAGAAATCAAATTGATTACATATTAATTGATAAACGCTACAGAAATGGGATAAGTGATGTGAGAACGTACCCTGGAGCCGATGTCGGATCCGATCATAACCCTGTCGTGGGAACAATATTCATAAGACTAAAGAAGATCAAGCATCATATACAACGAAGACCCGATTTCGAAAAACTTAAACATCCAGAAATCTGTACAGAAATCACTGAACAACTAAACGTAGCAATTAAAAGAACAATAACGCAACAAGAACAACCGATAGAAGAATCATGGAGTTCTCTAGAACACGCAATTAACCAAATACAAACAGAAAAACTTAGTAAAGAACCAACAGTAGCAAAGAAACCCTGGATGAGCAATGAAATTCTAGACCTAATGGAAACTCGCAGGAAATATAAGAACATAAACATCGACAAATATAAAGAAACCCAAACCAACATTCAAAAATTAATCAGACACGCAAAGGAGAAGTGGATGAACGATCGATGTCAAGAATTAGAAGAACTACAAAAGAAACACGACCAGTTTAATATATACAAAAAAGTTAAAGAAATCACAGGAATAAGAAGGAAAGCCCAACAAACCAACTTCCTTAAAACAGAAAACAGTGAAATAATTACAGACCAGGAAGAAATAAAAGAAGAGTGGTCAGGATATATTCGAGAAATGTTTGATGATGAAAGGATAGAACCGGAACTAGAACGCGACAATGATTTGACATTAAATATCTTACCATCCGAAGTAAACGCAGCAATAAAAACAGCTAAAAGTGGAAAAGCTGCAGGACCAGACAATGTATACACAGAAATGCTAAAATTGCTGGACCAAGAAAATCTCCAACGACTCACCGACCTCTTTAATAAAATCTACAGTTCAGGAACGTACCCCCGTGATCGGCTCAAGTCAGTGTTCATACCGATTCCCAAGAAAAACACATCAAGAAAGTGCTCCGATTTCAGATTAATTAGCTTAATGAGCAATACTTTGAAAATTATGTTAAAAATATTACATCGACGTATCTACTAGAAATGCGAACAAAATATAAGCCCCGAACAATTTGGGTTTAGATTAGGACTGGGAACACGGGAAGCACTTTTCGGATTAACGGTTTTACTCGAAAAGTGTAGAGACCAAAGAAAAGACGTGTATTTGTGTTTCATTGACTACGAAAAGGCGTTCGATCGCATCAAACATCCAACACTGTTACAACTGCTCCAAAAACAGGGTCTAGACTACGAAGACATAAGGCTTATAAAAAATTTATATTGGGAACAGAGGGGGTTTCTTCGGTTTGGTGACACCGTGTCGTCAGAGATACCGATAAGAAGGGGAGTACGACAGGGCTGTGTTCTCTCGCCTCTTTTATTTAACATTTACTCCGAGTGCATATTTCAGCAAGCGTTGGAGAACTGTGAAATTGGCATAAAGGTGAACGGTAAAATACTTAACAACATACGCTACGCAGATGACACTGTCATCTTCGCAGACACTTCAGAAGGCTTACAGGAGCTGGTAGACAAGATTGTGAAATCAGATGACCAACACGGCCTGAAAATAAATACAGCAAAAACCAAAACGATGGTCGTCAGCAGAAATCAAAATCTACAAGCCAATATACGAATATATGGTACTCCAATAGAAGAAGTGAGAAAATTCAGGTATCTCGGTTGCTGGGTTACCCAAAACCTGGATCCAGAGACCGAAATTCGAGCTCGAATTGAAAACGCAAGAGCCACGTTCGTGAGAATGAAGACATTTCTAACGAATACCACCCTGTCCCTCGATGCTCGATACCGTTTCGTTAAGTCATATATTTATTCTGTCCTCTTGTATGGCACGGAATCCTGGACAATGGGAAAGAGGATGATGCAGCGATTGGAGTCATTTGAAATGTGGATCTTCCGCAGACTTTTGAAGATACCATGGACCCGAAGAATAACAAATGAAAATGTTATAAGAATGATGGGAACAGACAGGGAACTTTTACAACATGTGAAACAGCGCAAAACTGGTTATCTGGGACATGTATACAGAGGAGAAAAATATCAACTTTTGAGACTGCTTATGGAAGAAAAGATAGAAGGCCGAAGAGGACTCGGAAGACGAAAATGCTCATGGCTTAAAAATATAAGAGAGTGGACAGGATTAGACACATGCACCCTATTGAGAGCAGCAAGAAATAGAGAGGAGTTTGCTGGTATTGTCGCCAACCTTCAGTAATGAAGAGGGCACTTGAAGAAGAAGAAGAGAAGAAGAAGGGTGTTTTATTTTGTCCAATACCTGCTAACCACCGAAACTATAAGTGGTAAGTAAATATGGGTACCAATTTGAGGACCTTTATGGATCGAAAGGTTTCTAGGCCGGACGGCATCTCTCCAACAAGGTGGTGAAAAACCTGACTAGCAAGGGTGCAGCTTACCTCTGCGCTGTGGCGAACGCAACCCCGAGGCTATGGCACTTTCCATTTAGGTGGAGACAGGGAGTGGTGATAATGCTGAACAAGCGGGGCAAGAATAAGACCTCTCCAGAAAACTACTGGCCCATCACATTACTGTATGGGGAGGGAAGGTCGTGGAGCGTATTAATCTGAGGAGACTCCAAGACGAGTGTACACGCCTAAACATCGTGCCCGTTTCGGGGGCCGCATTCGGCGGAATTGCAGGTTCTGAAAACCATGGAGAACGTCGCGGAAGGCAGGAACTTACTTCTGGATTAGTCCTGCTGCGAAGTGCCGAGGCAAGATTATCTTGGATAAAGCGTCGCCCCCATGTCAGGGTCGGCGCTGCAAAGCTAGGGCTACCCTTGAGGGGGAAGCTCCTGCTTCTGATAATCATCATGAGGCCGATCCTAACAAATTGTAACAGTTTGGTTTTTCCATTAGAGCTATGAGATTAAACTGCCCTCCTTAATTGCTCTTCGGCTTCATTACACCATTGTATTTAAATGTAATAGTAAGGCAATGGCACTTATGATGGTGTTCACTAGATGTCACTGGAGCCTAGTGACATCATCATTTTAGACAAATATTTCAAGGCCGTTTAATTTCCGGCGTTGTTGCAATTGTAATTTTACGTAATACTGACTTCACGTCAGCTAGACAAAGATCTCCGAAATGCTGCTTGCTCTCTTTGCCTGCAGTCATATTTGTCATGGTATGTCACAGTTAATTTTTTTATTTACAATTCATAATTTCTACATTTTTATGGATATTGGAGCAAAAAAAGCTCGATATTTGGGCTAATTAATGAAGCAGCCGATAAATAACTCAACAAGTACCAAAATGCCTTCGCCTGCTGCCGTTACTTAAAAGAGTGGTGAACAGAGAAGTGAGTGAATCTAATGGTGATGTTGGAGCAAAAAAGCTGGATATTTCGGCTAGTTAATGAGGAAGCCGATAAATAACTAAAAAGCTGCTGCCAAGAAGAACTGAAGGTGGCCACTCTTCAGTTCTTCGCGTTTGCACTCACAGTACCAGTGTTTGAGAGCTCTATGCCCAATAAATATACAGTGGATTAATACAACAGGTAGAGGACAAAAAGCTCTATCTTCTAATGAAGAATGCCGACGTTTCGTCTAAATTTAGTTTTCTTCAAGGCCATCTTCTATGAAGGGAGATAGTCAAGCCATTATATCTATCACCAGTCTATCTGGATGCCGGAGGCAAACATTGTACTGCTTCAGTATACTTTATCCGGCCAAGCAAAGATTGTACTGCTTCAGCAATAGGTTGATTTTATACATGAATCAATATACACTTATTGTTTTCCGAGTTGTTTTCTGAGCAGTGAGAAATCAATTATTTATGACTCAACATAAGTTTAATTTGGAAACAAGTGTAGGTAATAATTGTTTAAAATCATTAAATAAAGCATTCAATTTTCGCAAAATTTTGAATTTTTTGCCGTTACCTTTTATAGTTAAAAGAAAACACAACAATAACTTTTAAATGAAAGTTAATTCTATTAGACCCAGTAGGTAGTTGAAGTTTTTGAAAAAACATCAAGTAACAATTCACATAAAATAAATGTACATTTATAAAATATCTATGTGTTAATATAGTAGTCATGGTCCAATAACTTTATTTATATGTAAAGCTACCTATTTAAATATCTTAATAATTTATGTTTTACAATAACAATTGTTGGAGGTAATAGTACCTATGTTAATGTGATAATATATATTACATAAATAATTATATAATTAACGAGGGGTGTTACACTCCTTAAAATTGTGTCCCATATTATATAATATCTGTATAATGAGAAATTATTATGAAAAATCTTGCTGACCCGTCCAAAATTCCTACTGACCTCTATGCATGGTGATAGCTGAGAGCGTCCTACATATTATATACAAATTTCGTAAACATCGGGCTGAAAATCGTGTAGTTACAGCTCTGGAAAACTTTGAAAGTGAGATTTTTTTGCTGACCCGTTAGAAATTCTTGCTGACCAGTATGAACGGAGATAGCTGAGACTGAACTACATATAATGTACCAATTTCATGAAAATCGGACAGAAAATCACTTAGTTACGGTCCTGGAAAACATAACATGTGAGATTTTTTTTGGTGGCCCATTAGAAATTCTTGCTGACCGGCATGCAGAGAGATACCTGAGACTGAACTACACATTATGTACCAATTTCATGAAAATCGGACAGAAAATCGCTTAGTTACGGCCCTGAAAAACATAAAAAGTGAGATTTTTTGCTGACCCGTTACAAATTCTGGCTAAGCGGTATGCAGGCTGATAGCTGACACCTTATTACACAATGTACGAAAATTTCGTAAATATCGAGTCAAAAATAACTTAGTTACGGCCCTGGAAATTTTTAATAGTGAGATTTTTCTGCTCACCTGAACTTAACATTATGTACGAATTGCATAAAAATCGGGCCAAAAATCACTTAGTTACGGCCCTGGAAAACATTAAAAGTGAGATTTTTTTGCTGATTCATTACAATTTCTTGCTGACCCGTTAGAAATTCTTGCTGACCGGCATACAGAGAGATAGCTGAGACTGAACTACATATTATGTACGCATTTCATAAAAATCGGACAGAAATTCACTTAGTTATCGAACTGGAAAACATAAAAAGTGAGGTTTTTTTGCTGACCCGTTACAAATTCTGGCTGAGTGGTATGTAGGCTGATAGCTGAGACTGAACTTAACATTTTGTACTAAATGCATAAAAATCGGGCAGAAAATCGCTTAGTTACGGCCCTGAAAAACTTTGAAAGTGAGATTTTTTCGCTGACCCGTTACAATTTCTTGCTGACCAGAATGCGGGGAGATTGGTGAGACTGTTCTATATTCTCTATACGAATTTCGTAAAAATCAAGCCGAAAATCGCGTTGTTACACCCCTAGAAAACTTTGAAAGTGACATTTTTTTCCTGACCCATTACAATTTCTTGCTGACCAGCATGCGGGGAGATAGCTGAGACCGTTCGACATATTGCGACGCCCTTTCTCAGGTCCGCTGATACTTAATTAATTCGTTGAGTCTCGGGCGCCACCCTTTGATATTTATTAAGCGACAAAGGGACCGCTATTGCCTACAAGGTAGCTTTTAAACAGAGGAGAAATATTCCAGGGATTTTTAGATTAAAACACCAGGAGTAAGGAACAATAATAGGGTGTCTATTAAACTACGGTATAACAACATTCAAACACCTACTAATACTACGACTGTTAGTGACTCTCTATAACTACATACGAACACATCCTAAAACTATGAAATTAATAACAGCGAGAGGGGGGGAGCAACAGTTAGTTACTTAGTAGACGAAATTCTGACGAACCAGGGAAAACGGGAGGTTTCGGTAATAAACCAGTACACTCTGTACTGGATCGGTCGGGATCGGAAACTTCAATATTGCGTACCAGCAGTAACAACAATATGAAACGGTAACGGAGCTTTGGGACCACTGGGAACTGGGGTTTCGCGCAAGCGTACTTTATAATTCGGAATCGGATATAGTCGGTTTCGGTTTATTCACATCCAGCCTGGCTTTGAAGATCGGTGCGACGGGAAGCCCAGGATGTAAAACAGGACGGTGACGGAATCGGTGATAGGTCCCAAATCGGATTTGAAAGAAGCGGTACGGTGAGCGGTGTGTTAGCGATTTTCCCGGGTTACATATGAACGCACCCTGTGATGATCAAAATGAACGCGGCCAGAATCAGCAGGGCACCTGCGTCACTTGAACGTCGCAGGTACTCCGGTGGAGCATGACAACTCCAACTACACCGGGAAATCACAAATCCACCCCTCTTGTGTCGGAAGACCCTAGCGGCCTAGCATGACGTCAGGAGCCGAAACGTGAAGCAGCAACGTCGGCCCCCTAGGTCAGATATCCGGTACTAACTCATTGAGTCCTCCCATTTGATCGACCGTCCACCCGTCGGCGACCTTTGACCATCGACCTCGAAATATTCGAATTATTTTACTAGTCTTTATAAATTCTGTCGGCTTGTTAAGCGCGACAAACAGGTGGCGCCATCTATGGGCGCGCTCGCGGACCTACGGCCGTTTTGGCTATTGCTTTTGCTTTTATATGGGGAATTCCCGTTTTTTATTTAAATAAAAGGTGTTGTAATGAGTTGGGTGATGAAATATAAAGAAAATGTTAATTGGGACGTCATTACCTGTGAGTTAGGGAAAAACTTCGTTACAATATTATATACGAATTTCGTACAAATCGGGCCAAAAATCGCTTAGTTATGGCCCTGAAAATCTTTGAAATTGAGATTTTTTTGCTGACCCGTTACAAATTCTTGCTGGCCAGTAGGCAAGTTAAAAAACGGGTTAAAAATCGCTTAGTTGCGGCCCTGAAAATCTTTAAAAGTGATATTTTTTTGCTGACCCGTTACAATTCCTTGCTGACCAGAATGCGGAGAGATTGGTGAGAGTGTCCTATATTCTATATACGAATTTCATAAAAATCGCGTTGTTACATCCCTGGAAAACTTTGAAAGTGAGTTTTTTTGCTGACTCGTTACAAATTCTTGCTGATCGGTATACAGGGAGATAGCTGAGACTGAATTACATATTATGTACGAATTTCATAAAAATCGGGCCGAGAATCACTTAGTTACAACTCTGTACATTTTTCAAAGGCAATTCGCATATTATTTTGTATCAAGTGCTACTGTTGACTGAAATGTCAAGAGAGTTGAAAAAATGACACATTTTTAAATCCGCCTGTATAGCAAAAAACCAAGAGGGCTAAAGAAAATTTGTTTTTGCAACGTTGGTTTCCCTATATAAAAACTAGTATGTACCATAATGCGCAAATAGCAAACCTTCTATTTTTACTCATAATGTAGATGGGCTATGCAGACCACCAATTTTGAACACCCTGTACAATAACAAATCAAAAAAAAAATTGACAAATTAATAAAAACTTGGTTGCTCAACAAATATAAACGAGAATAAAAAAATTTCAATAAAAATAAATCTAAATTATGACACAAATTTTTAACATCATTTTATTATGGCTAACAACTTGATGAGATTGATAAGTCTGTTTTATAGTTTATCTCTTTTGCCTGTTGGAGAATATTACATTGGAAAAAACATATCGGAGAACGATTTTAGCCGATAACCTAACATCGAATAAAAAAGTATCGATAAATAATCGCATATTGAAAGCTTGGACTTTTCTAATTATCTATATCTTGTACGCATCTCTGTTCCGTAGTTCCGTTCGATTCCGTTAAGTAGTTTGGAGCCGGGTTAAGGTTAAGGAAGGTTTTTCACGCAGTTTTTCATTTATTTGGATTCCAACAAAGTGTTTTTTCTTTTTATTTTTGCAGTAATCTACTTTATTATACAATAATTGTTGGATATTTAAAGTTCTTTCATGTTTTGCCATTGATATTTAAGCTACATATTATTAGAGTTTCAGATTTTAAACAACATTCTATAATTATCTACATACTGGTCAGCAAGAATTTGTAACGGATTACCACAAAAAAATCACTTTTAAAGTTTTACAGGGCCGTAACTAAGTGATTTTTTGTCCAACTTTTACGAAATTTGTATATAATATATACTACCGTATTAGCTATCACCCTGAATACCGGTCAGCAAGAATTTGTAACCGGTCAGGAAAGAAATCTCAATTCTAAGGTTTTTTCAGGGCCGTAACTAAGCGATTTTCAGCACGATTTTTACGAAATTCGTATATAATATGTTGGACGGCCTCAGCTACCTCCTTGCCTACTGGTCAGCCAGAATTTGTAACGGGTCAGCAAAAAAATATTACTTTAATGTTTTCCAGGGCCGTAACTAAGTGACTTTCTGCCCGAGTTTTACGAAATTCGTATAAAATATATAAGACAGTCTCAGCTATCTTCTCGCGTTCTGGTCAGCAAGAAATTGCAACTGGTCAGCAAGAAAATCTCACTTTTAATGTTTTCCAGGGCCGTATTTAAGCGATTTTGGCTCGGTTTTTACAAAATTTGTACCTAGTATGTAGGATGGTCTCGACTATCTCCCTGTTGCATTGTTTTTATGTTTTCCAGGGGTGTAACGAAGCGATTTTCGTCCCGATGTTTATTAAATTCATATATAATATGTAGGACACCCTCATCTATCACCCTGCGTAGTGGTCAGCAAGAATTTCTAACGGGTCAGCCAAGAAATCTCACTTTCAAATCTTTTCAGGGCCGTAACTAAGTGATTTTCCGGCCGATGTTTATGAAATTCGTACATAATATGTCATTCAGTCTCAGCTGTCTCCCTGTATACCGGTCAGCAAGAATTTCTAACGGGTCAGCAAAGAAATCTCATTTCCAAAGCTTTCCAGGGCCGTAACAAAGTGATTTTCGGCCCGATGTTTACTAAATTCGTATGTAATATGTAGGACACTCTCAGCTATTACCCTGCATAGCGCTCAGCAACAATTTTTGACGGGTCAGCAAAATTTTCCGTAATAAATGGATTTCTTATGGGTCAGCAAATTAGGGATACCCTATAATGTGTATTATTAATAATTCATAGTGTATTATGGATATAATTAGGATTACATATTATTTACTAATATGATATTATTAACAAGAATATTAAACAATTCTACCAATATTTATTTTATTAAAAATAAACACTTTTTCTTTATTTAAAACTTAACTTATTATAAAACTAATGCATTTTACCGAGAAGTAACCTACCTAATATAATAATTTTACCTATAAAAACACTTTGAATATAACATGTAGATATTGAGTTCACAGAGTTCATTAATTTGAAAAGAGTTTGTTTTTGTACAGGTTGTAACAAATTCAGGGGTGACCTGGAGGTTGACCGTTGTACTTTAGGAAACTGTAAGAGGTACAGGGTCCTCTTTATTACATGATACATATACAAGGTGTACCTAGGTGAAAATCTTTCGGGAGCCTACAGGGCTATCCAGCATCCCATATGACAGACGTTTTAGTGAGACCTATACTGATATAGCTCCGGTACCAAATAGTGTATTGCATTGGTACTACTATAGTTATTAGGCAAGACGGTGCAAATCCAGCATCCCATATTACACACGTAGTTGTGAGATATATATACTGATAGCTCCGGTACCACAGAGTGTATCGCATTCGTACTACCACAGTTTTTAATCAAGGGTAGTACCTTTCTCCAGATGGTTCGCACTTGGACTTGCATTACCTGTGAGCTGAGCAATGACGGTGCATATCTAGCATCCCATATTGCACACGTAGTGCTGAGATTTATATACTGATACTTCCGGTGCCAAGGAGTGTATCGCATTCGTACTACTATACAATCACTATATTCACAATCCATTGAGGTCCTTCATGCTGGGCTCTGAAGCCTGGGTTCCCTGGATGCCCCATTGTAACTACGGCTCTGGGCTCTGGGAATAGGATAACTTAAATGGATGGGGCGACAATACGTAATATAATTCATCCTTTCTCATTGTTTTTTGTGGCCGACATTTGCCAAAAGAAAAAAGTAAAATAACATAATATCACAAATACTTATACCTACACTACATAACCAAACTTTAATAAATAATAATGACAAACGAAATGGCATATCTTTTTCTCTACGTCTGCAAAATTACTAGTTTTTATAATAACTTTATATTTATAGATTATATCCATCCTTGTTCACCCAATGCAGTAGAGAAGTGGAAATTTTGTTCTTATTTGTATAGAATATACAGCTGTGGTTATTTTTCCATTTGCCGTGACATTTCCACCATTGCCAAGTTTATGGTCCCCCATGAAGTTGGCAGGATTGACAGGGTCCCCCATGGCCCTCTGACAGAAAGGGACCGAACTATCCATTCATTGATTTACTGGGAATTCATATACAATGATTACACTCTATAAATTTACCGTTGATTGTGGATGGAGGGGTGGGATGTTATTGCAAAGTACATTTTAGCTCTGGTTGATTTCTGAAAGGCGGTCGGAACCCTTTCGCTTTTTGCTTTATTAATTAATTTTCATCTTGCTATTAGGAAATCCAAACCACGTGGTTTCAATATGGCCGCAGGGGGCAAACAGTAAACAGAAGTCAGCTGTCAGCCTATGTTTTTGAAGACTACTATTATTGAATACGCTTTGCGTTTTTAGTCGTCTTGTGTTGTTTGAAGTGTTTGAAGATATATTTTAATTATTTAACTTTATATAATGGAGAATGAATATTTAAAAACATTACTTCAGATCAGCCCTGATGTTGGAGAAAGGTTTGTTTAAATGCATGTGCTTAATTGTATTTCACTTTATTAATACTCTTTTTGTATTTCAGATATAAATTGAAGATGAAGATAATTAATAACATTGATCCTTTTTGTTTGAAAATGGAAGAATTAGATTATTCTAGAGATATATGCCCCCCAGTTTCAAATATGGATATCATAGCTTATCTAGCTTTAACTCACAGCTACTACACAAAGGAAGAAATGAAAGCTTATAAAAGCTTGCAGGCATATAAATACTTTGAGTCGGGATTTGTTTTGAAATTGGGGATCAAAATTATCAACAACTATTATGTGCTGCTAGGAAAAGTAAGTTGCATTATTCAAAGTACCTCCAAATAACAACTATATGTAATTTGAAAGTGTAAATGTCCGTATTTGTACTTATTTGCAGGTCAAACATTCCCAAAAAGCCAGTATGAAGCCAGTGGATGTCTTCTGCATTATTGCCATGGATGGAAGCGTAAATACTGCACATTGCACATGTATGGCTGGCCTTAGTGAAGTGTGTAGCCATGTGGGTGCCATTTTGTTTGTTGTTGAGCACTTCAACAGTCAGAAAGAAGCCACTTCAAGCACAGATGTACAAGCTACTTGGCCAGTACCATCAATGACAAGAGAACCACCAATTGTGCCTGTTCATCAGATGGATTGGGCTGAAACCCCTAAGCCTCAGAAAATGGAAAACATCCCGGCACTCTCCACTACGGAAATTAAAAATATGCTTGAGAAAATGTCTGAGTTGAATCAAGCCTCAGTTCTATATCGCATTGTAGAACCCTTTGCAACAAAGACCTTGCACACAGCTGAAAAACCTTTGCCAGAGTTCTTTAACTTATTTGACTCAAATAATTTAAATAAGAACTATAGTGAACTGCTGCAACTTGCTGATAGTGTAAGCTTTAATATAGGCAAAAAACAAACATGTGAGATTGAAAAACGTACCAGGGCACAAACAGAGAATAAACAGTGGTATTCACAAAGAGTGGGACGAGTGACAGCATCTTTATTCAAATCTGTCTGTAGCACTAGCATTGAAAAACCCTCGTTATCACTGATAAAAACCATATGCTACAGAAAACAAATCCCATTTTACACTAAAGCCATGTCTTGGGGAGTAAGAAATGAAAAAAATGCTGTGGAGGAGTATAAGCGGCATATGGACGCTGAGAATCATGAAGATTTTATTGTCAATTTAGTGGGGCTTCTAGTGAACGAACAGTGGCCACAGTTTGGCGCATCACCAGATAGACTAGTTTTTTGTGAGTGTTGTTTAGGGGGGTGCCTTGAAGTTAAGTGTCCTTACCTGTTACAAACAAATCATGTTCAGGACCTAGACACCTATGTTGCTATGAAAAGCTCTTGCCTAACTAAGGCCAATAATAAGTTTACATTAAAGCGAAACCATGCATACTATTATCAGGTGCAGATGCAAATATTTGTGTCAAATTTGCAGTACTGTGACTTTGTGGTTTGGTCTCCAAATATTTTTTTTAAAGAAAGGATATTGCCTGATCTTGAGTTTTGGGAAAAAGAGTCGGCAAGAGCTTTACAATTTCATAGAAACTGTGTTATGCCTGAACTAATAGGTCGTTACTACACACGATACATTGGAAGCCCAGATGATAATTGTTGGTGTATTTGTAAAGGATGTGATGATGGCAGACCAATGATTAAATGTGAAGCACTTAGTTGTGAGTATCAGTGGTTCCACTATGAATGTGTAAATTTAGTGGATACGCCTGTGGATTTATGGTACTGTCCCGAGTGTACAAATAAAGTAGAAGACTAATTTTTTATGTATATATTGTGTTTTAATTATACTGCTAGTTTATTTTGTAATAGGTAGCCTTAATTTAGTTTAAGTAGATAGTTATAAGGATGTACACATTAGGTAATAAAGAAATATAAACAGGTTAACAGCTACAAAGTTTCTTTATTTAAAAACAATGTTTTTTTAATTATAACTAATGCATAAAAAAACTAGAAATATTACTATATTATGATAATAGCAAAACATGTGCAATATTACCCGAAATGTAAAACAAATAAAAAAAATAGTTTCACCCGTTTCATAATATATTGGTCATTAATATTCAGTAAATATACAATCAATACATAGCGAACTAGTCCAAGAATCATTACCTTTACAAGGTACTTAAAAATATATTGCTTTATTTTAAAGAGGAATAACTGGAGGACTTAAATTAATCAATGCGCAGCAAACAACTACAATTTTATCTAACATATTAATATTGTTAGGGTCATTACCTTTTTTTATCATTGATAATAGTATGGTACCAGTTAATATATTGAATTTATTTTTTATAAGGCCTATAATCCTTTCGACATGAATCCTAACTTGAGCTATATGTCTTGATTCTTCTATTTCTAGTGGGTGTAATTGATTTTTTCCTTTTGTAAATGCAGGAATTACCAACTTTGCTCTTAATACCCCCAATGTTTGTTTAATTAAAAATCCCCTATCTGACAAAACCACATCTCCTGGTGTAATAAAATTGCAAAAATTACTATTTTCAACAATATGTCTGTCAGATGCTCGCCCACCCCAAGATTCACTTATATAACTTATACTGCCTTGTGGTGTTATACCGACAAGAAATTTTATTGTATTATGGTGTTTGTAATTAGACCAACACTGTTGTTGAGTGAGTAAATTTGAAGGCCTCTCAATAAAAACCTCAAAACAATCTATTATTACTGTCGTTTTGTCCTGAAAAGCATTTTTAAAACAGGCTGGTATATTTTTTGTTGAAACTGAACGTTCTGGCCATATTATTAGCGATTTGAATTTTTGATATAAAATTGTAATAATCTGTTCAAAATATTTTGAGGCTGTAGTTGGAGAAATATTAAAACGAAAAGCAATATCTTTGTAATGTAAATCTAAACGCAATTTTATAAGAGTCAGAAGTAACTGACTGAATTTAGAGAGTGCGGTAGTACTTGTTGTTGAAATAAATGGTTCAATTGACATGTAAATTATGTGATATACCATATTATGTTCGAATCCTGTATAATATTTCCATAAATTGTCATTCGAAACATCTTTCATGAGACCAAAAGGTGACATATCAACTTTTTTCTGCAGGTCTGCAATTTTACGGGATGCAAAGCTTAGCTGCTCTAGTTGCACAGAGAGATTGGGCATGGTCAAATCAGTTTGTGTTGATATACCACTTTCGACCTCCAGTTCATCTTCCGTTATATTTGATGGTCCAGCTTCGCTAGCGCTCATCTGTCATCAAAATAAATCATAAAACACAGATCACTGATGATCTTAATATTTTACCTCTGATTCATTTTCTCTCCTTTTCTTTACTCGGGTACTTCTATCAACATCGGCTTGTGTTTTTGTTACTTGTAAGGAAGTATGTCCCATACATTGGGAGGGTACCCAATCAGGGTGATTCTCATCTTCTAAACTAGCAGGTGTGCCTGTTGAGAAAATAACATGAGATTTAAGTATGTAATATTACAGCAGCAAAGACAAGCTTTTTTACCTGTTATAAAATGTTTACTACAAACTTTTTGGTTTTTCAATTTGGACTCAGTCAAATCATCTCTTTTCATGGCTGCTATCCACATTTCTCTCCTTTTTCTGTACAAATCATTCTTGTGTGTTAGAAAGTTGTTGTTTACAATGGTCGGAACAGCATAAAATTTCACATCGTCTCTGTTAGAACGACTTCCACAATTTACTACAAGGCACGTAGTCGGCATTTTCACTTCAGAATAACGGGAATAACTTCCAATATACGATTTCGTGGATGTTTCTCGTGTTTGTACCGTAAAGATTGCTAGTTTAAGCTACTTAAATACGTCCAAAACTGAATCTCTCATATGAACACCTCACTCTAACCTTTAATGTGTGCCCCCGACGGCCATATTGCTTTTACATTGACAGGTCGTTGGAATGCCTAATTAATAATATAGGGGTTATTTGCATTTGTTAATTTCGAGGTTATATTATGATCGGAACGGCTGTTCGGTGTCAGTGCTGTCATTGTCCGAAGTTTGATATACTGTCGTTTTGTGGCATCCTCTGCACCGACTTACTGGTGACAGCACACATCCTCCGACCACCGACTTACGTTCCCATCTTCTCACTGTCTTTCCATAGCCGAATTTGAGTACACATATAAGTTTGGCTTTTGGCCACCAATTAATATTACACCATTACTACACCATTACCACACCACACACCACCCGGAGGGGTAATCATTGTATATTGTTAAATTTGTTTTATTATTAATATATGACCACACCACGTCACACAGTGCTTTCATTTTGCTATTGTCATTTTCGGTAAGAATAAAACGTCTCAATATGGATCGCCCTCATGGGGGTACGCGGCGGAAGAGTAGAAGCCGTTGAAAACATTTACCTCCGTATGGCAGTGAATGATCCATGGTACATTAGTAACGAAGAAATTTAAATCGATTAGAGACGACTGGTAACTGATCACCAATCTCTACTTTCCACGTGTCACAACAAGCTGGTGAATGCCAGAAACGCACTGGCCGGCAGCCAAAACCAAAACGCTGCTATCAGTACATAATTCATAATTATCACTGATTACACAGCAGAAAACGACAAACAGCATAAACCTAAACTAAAACATGGGGAAAATGAGAAAGCTCAATTTGGCATGTTCCGACATTGCAAAAGATTTTTGGCAATTTTGATGTATAATAAATGACAACCGACACCCATCAACGTTAGATCAAATTGACCATTCGAGAACAGCTGATTTGGACAAACATTTTGAGGGGCATACAAACAGTGTAGTCAAACATACCAAATTTTCAGTGCTTATACATATACGGAGATGATGAATTAGAATCGACAATTCAATGTTAAACAGCTTATTGTCGGCCACGGGGCTGAGAAAAGGTGTGAAGGTGGCTGAGAAATTAACAGTTATGCAGAACGCGTAGCAGAACAAATTAATGTTTTATTATTTTTCAATTAAGATATCAAAGTTTTCAATACATTTTTCAGATATTATACATCATCAAGGTTTGTTTCATTCATCAGCAATAAAGTTTGTTTACCAATAACTCATTAGTTTAAGCTACAGCCAAAGCTGTACTGAGGGGTACACCCCGAAACCACAATGCAGATAGTTTGATAGACAAACTGGTATCCACCATACGCAATTTACAAAATACTTAGATCAAATTAACAAGTCTTTCCAAAAGGCTCATTTGGTATATTAATTTTCGTGTTTTTTTCTCTTCTTTTTGAACCCCCTTTTGCCAATCATTTAAAATTGGAATTAGTGCTATTCCATGCTTTGTTCGAAATCAATCTCGTTTCTACCAATTCTTAGTTCTTAGCCTTATTTTATTTGCTATTTCAATTTTTGTCACCTCTTCACTTCTCCCGTTAGACCATTTGGTTCATTTTTTTTTCATGCGTTTTAGGTTCCTAACACGATTGTGCTGTGTTTTTCATTATTTAATATTCAATTTAGATGTACTTTCTGTGAAAAGTGACTTGTGTGAAATTAGGCGCTCACTAGCGCTAAACCCCCCCCCCCCCCCCCCCCACTGTGTTTAGAACACACGACATTCGTTCAGTGTTGCCAAGTTATTAAAATTTACAAGAGTTTTGCAAGGATTACCACAAATTTATGTTTATAGGTATTACAATTTTATCAATAATAATAATAATAATTATTGAAGGGCATAACTTTTAATTTCAATAATACGGGTGTTCCTTAGAAAAAGTCATCAAGTTGGCTATACTTTTTTTTACAGAAAGGGTCTTTGGTTTTTGCTTTCACATTTCAGAGCCAACCCAATGACTATTTTTTATTAAAACTCATATAAAAAGAAACTTATAAACATATGGTTATTACTTATAAGTACTTACCTATTTACACTTACCTATATAGGTTAGACAGAAGGGGTGATTCCAAACACAACAGTTCAATTCCTTCTATCTAAACTCTGAATTTCGTTGTGTCACAATATCCAGTTTTCTCGCAGTTGTAAAAAATAGTTTTCAATGTGTTTTGGGAGTTACTTCACATTTTCCGAAAATTTCCATTGAACTGCTGCATTTGGAATCACCCCTTCTATCTAACTTCTGAATTTCGTTTTGCCACAACAACCAGTTTTCTCGCAGTTGTAAAAGTAATTTTCAAGAGATGGGGGTGTTTTCCATATTTTCCGAACATTTGAATTGAACTGTTCTATTTGTAATATCCTCTTCTATATAATCTCTCAATTTCGTTGTATCACAAGATCTAGTCTTCTTGCAATAATAAAACATAATTTTCAAGAGGTGGGGGGGGGGGGGGCTGTTTTGAACCTCCCTCCATATTTTCCAAAAATTTGGATTGAACTGTTGTATTTGGAACCACCCCTTCTATCTAACCTCTGAACATCGTTGTATTTAAAAAATAATTTTTAAGTGGTGGTGTAGAGGGGTGTTTTGGGTCTCCCTCCATAATTTCCGAAAAAATGGATCGAACTGCTGTTTTTGGAATCACCCCTTCTATCTAACCTCTGAGTTTCGTTGTGTTACAAGATTTAGTTTTCTCGCAATACTAAAAAAAATAGTTTTCAAGGGGTTGAGGTGTTTTGGGCCTCCCTCCATATTTTCCGAAAATTTGAATTGAACTGAAATCACAAGATTTAGTTTCCTCTCAATAATAAAAAATTGTTTTCAAGGGTTGGAGTTGTTTTGATCCTCCCTCCATATTTTCCTACAAATTTTTAAACTGTTGTATTTGGAATCACCCCTTTTATCTAACCTCTGAATTTCGTTGTGACGCAATATTTAGTTTTCTGTCAATAACAAAAAATAGTTTTCAAGGGAGAGGAGGGGGGGGGGGGGGTTGGGGCCTCCCTCCACATTTATCAAAAAAATTTGGGTTGAACTGTTGTATTCGGAATCACCTCTTCCATCTAACTTTTGAATTTCGTTGTGTCACAAGATTTAGTTTTGTCAATAATAAAAAAATAGTTTTTAAGGGGTGGAGGTGTTTTGGGCCTCCCTCCATACTTTCCAAAAATTTGGATTGATCTGAAATCACAAGAGTTAGTTTCCTCTCACTAATAAAAAATAGTTTTAATATAGAACTGTTGTATTTGGAATCACCCCTTCTATCTAATCTCTAAATTTCGTTGGGTCACAAGATTTGGTTTTCTCGCAATAATAAAAAATGGTTTCCAAGGGGTGGGGGTGTTTTGGTCCTCTCTCCATATTTTCTGAAAATTTGGCTTGAATTGTTGTATTTGGAATCACCCCTTCTTTCTAACTTCTAAATTTCGTTGTGTCGCAATATTTAGTTTTTTTCTCAATAGTAAAAAATAATTTTTAAGAGGGGACCTCCCTCCATATTTTCCAAAAAAAAATGGATTAAACTGTTTTATTTGGTATCACCCCTTCTATCTATCCTCTGAATTTGGTTGTGTCACAAGATTTAGTTTTCTGTCAATAATAAAAAATAGATTTCAAGGGGGGGGGGGGAGGGTTGGGCCTCCCTCCATATGTTTAAAAAAAAATTGGATTGAACTGTTGTATTTGGAATCACTCCTCCTATCTAACCTCTGAATTTCGTTGTGTAACAAGATTTGGTTTTCTCTCAATACTAAAAAAATAGTTTGCAAGGGTTGGAGGTGTTTTGATCCTCCCTCCACATTTTCCTAAAATTTGGATTGAATTGTTGTATTTGGAATCGCCCCTTCTATTTAACCTCTGAATTTCGTTGTGTGTGTGTCACAAGATTTAGTTTTCTCTCAATACAAAAAAATAATTTTCAAGAGGGAGGGGGGGGGGGGGTGGTTTGAGCCTCCTTCCATATTTTCCGAAACTTTGGATTGAACTGTTATATTTAAAATCACCCCTTCTATCTAACCTCTGAATTTCGTTGTGTCACAAGATTTAGTTTTCTGTCAATAACAAAAAATAGTTTTCAAGAGGTGGAGGTGTTTTGGGCGTCCCTCCATATTTTCCGAAAATTTCAATTAAACTGTTGTATTTGGAGTTATCCTTTCTATCTAGCATCCCATTGTCACTGTTTCACAAGATCTAGTTTGGCTCAAATAATGGAAAAGGGTTTAAAAGTATATAAATACTTATAGGTAATAAAGTATAAAAGTTTTTTTTTATATGAGTTTTAATAAAAATAGGCATTAGGTTGACTGTGAAATGTGTAAGCAAAAACATAAAATGACAAAAGACCCCTTCTGTAAAAAATGCATAGCCAAATTGATGACCTTTTCTAATGAACACCCGTATTATTGAAATTAAAAGTTATGTCCTTCAATAAATATTATAGATATGATTTTAATACCTTTATAACACAAATCTGCTGTAAACCTTGGAAAACTCTTGTACACTTTAATAACTTGGCAACACTGAACAAGTGTCATGTATTTTAAACGTAGTGTTGGGGGGAATGAGTGCTTGCAAGCAGGGTTGCCAGGTCAAGTTGGGATTTTACTGGCAAATATCGTCTGACATTCCTGGCAATTACTGGCAAATCGAATTTTATTCCTGGCAAATTTCTTGCAAATTTTATATTGCAGGTGAAATAATTTTGGGGATTTTTTTACTCTTTCCAATGCGGAATGGATGATATTAGATACACATAATGGTGATAGCTTAATATGTGAGAAACAAAAAAGTATTATTAATAACAAATTATTTTAAATAAAATCACCAATCAGTCATCGACAACGAGCTGGTATATTTACTGCCAACTAGACATTAGACAACCTGTTCTACATTTTCAGTTTTGGCCCGTGCCTTCACTTTTTAGAGGTACTCTAATTCCAAAAAAAAAATATGGCGTCACTTCTGGAGAATTGATGACATCAGAGTTACATGACATCTGAAGTCAAATAATTCAAAATCGCGATTCGCCAATTGATGTGCCAATTGAACATGGCGGACTCCCGACCAAAAAATAAATTTAATGGCATATATATCACATTTCCTAGGTCATATGGCCAGCGAAGTTGAAAAAACTCTCTCTGTCAAGAGTAAGTAACCATGACAAGAGGGCGAGACAACTTGCTCAAAAAAGTAGGTTTTATTGATAATTGACAATATCGGCGTATACGTATGTCCATGGCGATATTGTATTTATTATTATGTATTGTTAATTACGTGTTAAGTTTTGATTCCTGGCAGATTCCAGTAATTACTGGCAAATTGGCAACCCTGCTAGCAAGCACTGGTGCCCTGGGCGCTAACTTTACATAAATCTAAAAGTGTGAGGTTAGGTATTTCATAACGATTTTTTTTTAATTATTAACATTTATTTTTCAACAACTAAAATTCCATTCAAACATTCATAAATAAAGTCATCTATTTGGTTAAAAACTTTATTAACTTTTCTTTATCATTTTTTACTTAAAAAAATATTTCCAAATTTTCGTTTTTCAGTTTTACTTCATCACAATCTGACCGAAATACTTTCAATACAATCCTCGAAGGAACCACGTAAAAATAGGTTGCATTTTAATATTCACTTCTTTAGAATTTCGGGTTAGCTTTTAGTGGTTCCCTATTATACCACTTGAGTACCCCTTTTAAGATTTCAAACAGAGATATTGTTAATGGGTTTATGGTGGTTGCTTATCAGATTTAAGCTGTTCTTTTGTTGCGCATTAGTGTCAAAACGTCGCTAATTATTTAAATACATCGAGAGTTGTGGGCGGCAACTTATAATGGGATCGCATCCGAGCTCCTTTTTGACAGCTGCCCGATTCAATAATTAAGGAATTAAGTTTAAGTATTAACTTTAATTGAATATTGATTGGGCTCGGTTAGTGTAAACGTTGCAACGGTAATGGGGATTGTTTTTTCGAGGAAGCCACAAGTCACGCTGGGAGCCGATGTCGATTCAGTGTCAAGAAATTTTACATTTTTTTTAGCGCATTAGTTTATGAAGATAATTAATTATTAAAAGCAGATTTGGGTGCAACTGGTTAGGTCAGAAACACAAATTTGTAATTGATTTAGTAGCTAAACAGTATAGTAGTCGAGGAGGCGGTTGATGTATTAGTAATAGTGGAGGAGTGATTTTTCCTGAGTGAATTAACCTTTTTAAAAATGGTCAAAAAACGGGATTTTAAAGGTGTTTAAAAATCGACATCTGAAGGGGTGTATCTCCGAAAATATTGCACCTACGGAACTTTCGGTGGTGGGAGGTGAAAGAGAACATTATGAAGGGGAAAAACAGTTGAATTCACTCCGATCGGTCGAGGCGTTCTCAAGTTACAGGCGGTCAATGTTGAGAATTGAGAAAAAAGTCCTAACACCCACCCCTTGAACATTTTCGAAAAAAAACGGAAAAATTATTTTGCTGTTTTTCATCAGATTGGCACCCTTGCAAGACAGCACGCTGCTCTCTAAGAACGTAACAGACTCAATTCGAATAAATTTAATGTCTAAGGGTGACTTTTACAACTATCAGTAAAACTTCAGTATGAAGATAAAACACCGGTAATGACGTAGATTACATTGTTGGTAACAATGCAATCTACGTCATTACTGGTGTTTTATCTTCAAACTGAAGTTTTACTGATAGTTGTAAGAGTCACCCTAAAGAGTTTTATCGAGGTTTATCGAAAGTCGACTTCCGAAGGGGTTTATCTCCGAAAATATTGCACCCACGGAACTTCTGATGGTGGGAGGTGAAAGACGACATCAAGAATAGGACAAAACAGTTGGATTCATTTCAATCGGTTCAGGCGTTCTCAAGTTACAGGCGGTTAAATTTGAGAATTGAGAAGAAAGTCGTAATCCCCCCCTTTTGGAGATTTTCGGTTTGGGTCCGGAAAAATTCGGAACATTTTTTTTGCTGTTTTTGATCGGAATGGCACGTTTGCAAACCCCTGAGAACAGAACAAGCTCAATTCGAATGAAATTAACCTCTAAAGAAGTTTTTTAAAAATGGTCCAAAAACGCGATTCTAAAAGTGCCTAAAAATCGACATCCGAAGGGCTGTATCTCCGAAAATATTGCACCTACGGAACTTACGATGAAGGGAGGTAAAGGAGGACATCCAGAAGAGGACAAAACGGTTGGATTCACTCAAATCGGTCCAGGCGTTCTAAAATTACAGGCGTTAAAGTTGAGAATTGAGAAAAAAGTCGTAATGATCCCTCTTTGGAGATTCTCAAAAAAATTTCGGAAAAATTTTTTTTGCTGTTTTTGATCGGAATGCCACGTTTGCAACCCCCTGAGAACGTAACAAACTCAAGTCGAATAAAATTAATCTCTAAAGAGGTTTATTTAAAAATGGTCCAAAAACGCGATTCTAAAATTGCCTAAAAATCGACTTCCGAAGGGGTCTATCTCCGGAAATACCGCACTTATGGAACTTCCGATGGTGGGTGTGAAAGAGGACATCATTCGGGCCGGGCGTTCTCATGTTACAGGCGGTACAAAGTTGAGAACCGAGAGAAAAAAGTCGTAATATTCTCCCCCCCCCCCCCCCCCCATTTGGACATTTTCGAAAAAAATTCGGAACTTTTTTTGCTGTTTTTGATCGGATTGGCACGCTTGCAATCCCTTAAGTACGTAATAGACTCAATTCTGTGGGACGTAAAAAAGGACATCAAGAAGAGGAAAAAAACGGTTGGATCCACTCCGATCGGTCAAGGCGCTCTCAAGTTTCGAATGACGAAACATTCGTCACAATTTAACACAAAGTGGGCGTGGCACATCACAAAATACTTGCGCTACTTTTTTCCCGCCCCCCTCCCCCCTCCCTACCCTTGCGTCACAGATGGCCAGATCCGTCATTGAATAATTGACAAAATTTTACATTTGAACAGTCAACTTGAGTTCTCATTCAACTCATTGGTAGTTCTGATACATTTTCAATTAGAGTTTCTGAAAGTATTTATTTCCTTAAACTCTTTCTTTTCTCCACATTGTCCAAACCAAAAATCCAAGATATTGCAAGTCGCTTTTACAATTTAATTTTTTAGCACAAACCCACCATAACTTCTGACTTGATCGCTTGTTGATATCCCACTAACCGCAACGAGCAAATTCTTCGTGACGGGCCTTATAGTAGGTATAATTTTGATATTTACGAAAAAAAGCGACTTACTCTATATAGGTATTGCTTTTTTCATAAATAAACATACATGTTGTATCGGGTGATTAGTAATAAAAGTCATAAAGTTAGCTGTGAATTGTTGACACAAAGAATGGAGTAAAAAAAAACCATCAAGTTTTATCTGTGAACCATTCAGAGCTAATCTGATGACTTTTGTTAATGAACACTTTTATAAGCACGTGACTGTCCTGTGAAGAAAAAATTCGTAATCCGCAAAAGATACAGATTCGGTTAAACGTGGCAAAATTGCTCATTTCAAAGTTTCCACTACTTCCGAAGATATTGTAAAAAGAAACGAAATTTACAAAAATTGATTATTTTTTAGTCCGACGTTTCGACTTTTCTGGGGCATCATCAAGTTTACTTTTTTTTTAAATGTGGCTGTTACATTGAATATCAAAAATTGAAAGCCATTTATATTGCAAATTTAATAATTTGTAACACCTTATGGTTTTGTTAGAGTTTGTGTCCTTTTTAACGCTTTAGTTCCTTTTACACAGAGTATTCAGATTACTGAAATTCGTGGCTCATCATTGCAATCAAAATCAGATTTCTAATACAACTTTTTGAATTATAGTAACCATTATCAATATATATCATTATAATTTTTATGGGAATAGTACCTTTTTATGTGGTTAGAACTCTTTATTTTCTACCTGGTCACGCCATCTTGAAGAAAATAAAAAGTGCGAACGGGAAAGTAAAATTTGTTATTGAAATATGTCTCAAAATATCTTCAAATAAGTTCGCAGAACAAAAAAGAAAATCAATTACTTACAGCAAATTTCGATTTTTACAAAATATTATTATTAGTGGCTAGAATTTTGTAAATTTGAAACCAACATCTTAGTCGGAATTAAAATTTGTCTCTATCCAAATTCAACATCTTGTTCAGAATTAAAATTTGCCATTCAAACTTAAGCGTCATAGTTGAAAACCTAAAGCTGATGATGCTTCAGAAAAGTCGAAACGTTAGACTACAAATTGAATATTACCGTCTTGTAGAGTAGAAAAAAGTACTCATGAGAAGGTGGAATTTATTTTAAAATAATGCTTAAAATTAATTCAGAGAAAAACAAATTATTAAATTAAATAAAACGTCATTACGATCTGCAGCGAAATGCACAACTTTGCCTTAGTTTAATTGAACCTGTATCTCTTAGGGTTTTCGAGATACCAATGATGAGCGGCGAATCTGAAAAATTTAACAGAACCTGTATCTCTTAAGGGTTTCGAGATCCCTATGACTACTTTTATCTCGCACAGATTGAATCCGCTTTTTCAATCAGATTGAAAAACCAATTAGTGATTCGGTGAAATTTGATTCGCCTAGACGATTTGAAAAGATACGAAAGAGACAGAAAATAAAATTAAAAAGATAAATAGGAAGTTTCGTGATTGCATGTCAGCTATCAATTTGTGGACTTTTTAAATTTACTAAAATTTCTTTTGGTAGTTAATATTTTTATTTATGTATTTACAACAAAACTTATTCTTAAAAAATATATTTGTTCCGATAGTGGGAGGTGAAAGAGGACATCAAGAAGAGGACAAAACAATTGGATTCGTTTCAATCGGTCCAGGCGTTCTCAAGTTACAGGCGGTCAAAGTTGAGAATTAGGAAAAAAGTCGTAACGCACCCCTTTGGAGATTTTCAAAAAAAATAACGGAATTTTTTTTTTGCTGATTTTGATTTCAATGGCACGTTTGCAATCCCCTGAGAAGGTAACAAACTCAAGTCGAATGATATTAACCTCTAAAGAGATTTTTTTAAAAATGGTCCAAAAACGCGATTCTAAAAGTGCCTAAAAATCGACATCCGAAGGGCTCTATCTTCGAAACTATTGCACTTATGGAACTTCCGATGGTGGGAGGTGAAAGAAGACACAAGAAGAGGATAAAACAGTTGGAATCATTTCAATCGGTCAAACTACAGGCGGTCAAAGTTGAGAATTGAGAAAAAAGTCGTAATACAACCCCCCCCCCCCGCCCTTTGGACAATTTCAAAAAAAAATCGGATTTTTTTTGCTGTTTTTGATCGGAGTTGCACGTTTGTAATCCCCTGAGAACGTAACAAACTCAATTCGAATGAAATTAACCTCTAAAGAGGTTTTTTAAAAAATGGCCCAAAAACGCGCGATTCTAAAAGTGCTTAAAAATCGACGTCCGAAGGGGTCTATCTCCGGAAATACTGCACTTATGGAAATCGCGATGGTGGGAGGTGAAAGAGGACATCAAGAAGAGGACAAAACAGTTGGACTCATTTCAATCGGTCAAACTACAAGCGGTCAAAGTTGAGAATTGAGAAAAAAGTCGTAATACCCCCCCCCCCCGCCCTTTGGACAATTTCAAAAAAAAATCGGATTTTTTTTTGCTCTTTTTGATCGGAATGGCACGTTTGCAATCCCCTGAGAACGTAATAAACTCAATTCGAATGAAATTAACCTCTAAAGGGATTTTTTTTAAAATGGCCCAAAAACGCTATTCTAAAAGTGCTTAAAAATCGGCTTCCGAAGGGGTCTATCTCCGGAAATACTGCACTTATGGAAATCGCGATGGTGGGAGGTGAAAGAGGACATCAAGAAGAGGACAAAACAGTTGGACTCATTTCAAACGGTCAAACTACAAGCGGTCAAAGTTGAGAATTGAGAAAAAAGTCGTAATACCCCCCCTCCCCCGCCCTTTGGACAATTTAAAAAAAAAATCGGATTTTTTTTACTGTTTTTGATCGGAGTTGTACGTTTGTAATCCCCTGAGAACGTAACAAACTCAATTCGAATGAAATTAACCTCTAAAGAGTTGTTTAAAAATGGCCCAAAAACGCGATTCTAAACGTGCTTAAAAATCGACTTCCGAAGGGGCTATCTCCGGAAATACTGCACTTATGGAAATCGCGATGGTGGGAGGTGAAAGAGGACATCAAGAAGAGGACAAAACAGTTGGAGTCATTTCAATCGGTCCGGGCGTTCTCAAGTTATGGGCGGTCAAATTTGATAATTGAGAAAAAAGTCGTAATAGCTCCCCTTTGGAGATTAATAATATAACCCTTTCAATTATAGTAACCATTATCAATATTTTTATATGGGAATGTTACCTTTTCATGTGCTTAGAACTCTTTGTTTTCTACCTGGTCGCACCAACAAGGAAGTAAAATTTGTTATTGAAATAAGTCTCAAAATATCTTAAAATAAGTTCAGAACAAAAAACAAAACTACAGACAATTTCGATCTTGTTAAAACTATTTTTAGGAGTGGTTAGAGTTTTGTTAATTTAATAGCAACATCTTGTTCAGAATTAAAATTTTCCATTCAAACTTAAGCGTCGTTGTTGAAAAACTAAATCTGATGATGCCCCAGAAAAGTCGAAAAGTCAGACGACAAAGTGTATTTTACAGTCTTGTGAGCAGAAAAAAGTACTCATAAGAATGTGAAATTTATTTTAAAATAACGCTTCAAATTAATTCAGAAATAACCAAAACCCGTTTTCGTAATTTTCAGTTTTTTTTTCGAATATCTTGTATCTCTCGGAAGTAGTCAAATTTTGGAAATTTTAAAATGTTATTACGATCTGCACCGAAATGCACAACTTTACCTCGGTTTACTTGAGGTTTTCGAGATCCCAATGATGGGCGGCGAATCCGAAAAATTTAACCGAATCTGTATCTCTTACGATTTTCGAGATCCCAATGACTACGTTTATCTCGATCAGATTCAATCCGCTTTTTCAATCGGATTGAAGAGCCAATTAGTGAATCGGGTTTTTATCGTAAAAACTTTATTTTGATTCGCCTAGACGATTTGAAAAGATGCGGAAGAGACAGAATGGGATAGGATGTTTCGTGATTAGCATCAGTCAGCTGTCAATTTGTTTGTGGAAATTTTAAATTTACTAAAATTTCTTTTGGTAGTTAATATTTTTATTTATGAATTTAAAACAAAGCTTATCCTTAAAAGATATATTTGTTATATTGGTATCAACAATCCAAAGCACTGTTAAATACCAATTTTTCAAATAGCAATCAGTCAATTTCAAATCTCGATCCCGTTTATCTCGTTTCTTATTAACAATTTTAATCGGATCCAGCATTTCCATCCGGTTTTATTTCATGATCGACTAGTCAATCCTAATTGTTAATTCATAACGTACTTCGAATTCGAATAACTCCGTATGCATCAGAACTTTTTCATTTCTTTTGTTTTGCATATGAACACCACCCATTAGAGCTTATTTGTTAAGTGGATATAATAAGAACTTTCAAATGTAAGTAACTTAATTCTCACGTCACAAAAACTTCATTTCCAAATGTATTAAATAGAGGTTGCTCACTTACTCTCCTGTTATTATTCCACTAACTATAACGAGCAAAATTTGTGTTTTTCTTTTTTGGCTACCACACTATACCTTCTGGTTGAAGCCATTACTCTTCTATAAGCCTATCGTCTCTTCTCTATTCGGTACTGCTCCGGCCTTATAGTCTCTATAGGTATCATCTACACCAAGACAAAATGTTAATGAATTAAAGTTTCTGTTCAATTGCGACAGTTTGTATAGATAATTAGTTCATTAACTTTCGTAATTATACGGTCCACAAATCCAGACGATATCCTACCCTAATTTCAATTCCTAATAAGCTGAAATCTCGCCTCGCAAACTAATTAATCCCCACCGATCCTCATTTACATCTTCATATCCCTTTAATAAAGGTTATATTTTTCTAATTCCATTCAAGTCATTATCAAAGAAGTGGGTAGCAATAGCAGTTTATTCAGCCTAATTTCTTTAGTGTTGACACCAATTTAAAGCTTTTTTACACCATGAAATTTTCGACGTCGGGCTTATTACAGTTGGCGGGCCTTTGCGTTGATTTCTCATTACCATCTATCTCCCTAGTTTTCGGAGTCCATGTTGGATAGAGCCGGTCCGCGATTGGAGAGCGCCGTGGAGGCCGCTCCCTCGATACCGCCCATCACTAGCGAAAAGGCAGCCCATTTCGATTAGTTGGGTCAAAACGGGCGATGGATTCAGATCGGTGTGACGACACTTCTAGTTTACTGAATTACGGGTTGGAGGTGAAACCATTAAAGATGGTACTTGGAACTAATTCCGGGCCGAGGCATACCATTGACCATATTTTGGGACTACCTAGGAAGGACGACTCGCACCATCCGGACAAGAGTTTGCTAAATAACGACGAAAGTGCAGGTGAGTGCGCAAAATCGATGTCGACGACCCCTCGCGTTTTGTTTCTTCACGCCTGGAGAGATTCTGGATACGGGAAAGATCATCTCTGCCATTGATCTCTGTATTTTGCTCAAAATCTCAACAGCGTTGTTATTTGTGGTTGCTCGTAACGCTTTAAAATTTGCCAATAAACCAAAAATATTTTTAATTGGAAATGAAAATGTAGATATTATAAACTGGAAAAATGGCGAAAAGACTTCTAAACCAAAATGGCGCTTATTGCTTTCACAGAACGCGGACAAATACCAGCTATTATGATCTTCTTGAAAATGGTAGTGGCCAATGGAAAAAAAAACGTTATCAATAGCCACTAAGAATACCATGCATTATTATGATTATAAATACATTTGTTTCTTTGGATATTCTCGATGGGTAGCAGGTTACTGGGATAAACCTACTTTTTTTAGTCTCTGGAGTTATCCATCAGCAGAAGATAGCAAGAAGTTTTGCCATCTTTTGTTCCATCAAATCTAGTTTAATAAAAACCCTAGGAAAAGTTTGGAAAGTAGGTATCTACGAGTATAGGAACCTCCTAATTTGCTGACCCATAAGACTTGCAAAAAAAACTCACTTCTAAAGATTTTACAGGGCTTTAACTCAGTTATTTTCTGCCCTATTTTTACAAAATTCACACATAATGTAAAGTACTGTCTCAGCTATCATCCTGTATACCGGTCAGCAAAAACTTCTAACGGGTTAGCACAATTTTCTTTAATAAAAACAATTCTTCCAACTGAGGAAATTATTAACTTGTTTGACTAACAAAAAGGGGGTTAAATTGCAAAAAAACTTTTATATACCACCTCTCTAACAAATATAGTGTAAATTTGTAATATCCGCGTCTTATTTGAGAAACTATAAAGCCATTCACTTATTATTGTCGTTAAGTAGGCGTTAGAAATTTGACTTTGACATTTTTATCGTATCTTCTCAACATATGCTAAAAGGAGATGGGTATAAAAAAAATTAAGGTTTCAAAGGTAACTAGATGACGAAAATAAGTGAACAGTAGACTCGAAACGAGGCCTTTTTCTCTGGTTACTGGAAAACAAAAAATCTTCAAAAAAGTAAGAAATTTACTAACACTTCATTTGACCCACAGTTTGTAACGTTTTCCAAAGTATGTTTCTTCTTTCTTCCCACAGAATTCATCAAAAAGATTATCTTTTATTTTTCGAATGCAACGTCTGCAAAGAAAATCTCGTTTTCTTCATCATAATCTTCACTCTCATCGAATAATTTGAAGTCATCCAGACTATCAGCACTAGACCGCCAATTATCATCATTAGCTGGAATTCCACTTTCTGGAACCATCTTTCTCCTCTTTTTAAAACTATCTTTATTTTTTATAGAGAAGCGATGAACTGTAGTTCTTACCTTCATACCAATATGACCAGACTATGTCAACTTTTCAAGAATTTCCAAATTCCCTCAATCTCAAAGTTTAGGTCATCGAGCTAATCTGGAGACCCCTCCTGTTTTACAGTTTTGGCCCCCTTTTTTAGTAGTGGGAACCCTTAGACTAGTGACAATATATCCGTCGGTGAACAGACATCTCGGTGACGTCATTATTTTTATTAGGTATTTCTTATTTCCAATCCAATCAAATATCGAACTTATATCCATCTCCTAGCTAGAGCACTAGGCTCCTAATAAAAACCAAAAACAATCGACCCTATCAATGTCCGGCCGGTTTTAAATATGACGCTTGTATGACGTGTGCTGACGATAACATTACGTCATGGGAACCTTAAGAGTGCTACACTTCGGACCAAAAAAAAACGGAACAGTTTTTAGACAAATATCGTCATTTGTTGGCTCTGTCCATATCTTCTAAGTCATTGTCTAAGTCATTTAAATTTGATATTGCCACTTTTAGGTCAAATTGTGCCGAGTCATCCAATTGAACGGTTTTATGTCCCAGGGGATACCTTGGAATATTTTCTTTTCGACACCTCGAAACCACCTTTCCGATAGGATGTCGCGAAATAATCTTATTTGAATTTTAAAGTAAAATCTGCAAGTTTTTTAAATTTCGGCCAAATTTTCAGTAGTTCCCGAAAGTGTCGCCACAAAAAACGGTTAAACTTGTGCGCTGTAATCGCTTTTTCAACTTCAAAAATTTCTCATTTGACAGATAAACTTTAAACACTTAGATCAAGGAAAATAGGTGGAAAAGCGTCGAAAAAACTATGGCAGGTGAAAATTTCAACATTTCTAGGAAGATTGTTGGCAAAATGCCCGCTCCTCGAGGACTTTTTCGCAAAGACTGGTCGATTTGAAAATTTCGTGTCGGGATTTGTAATGGCTGATGACGTCGAGGCCCGACCTCGCGGTTTATACTTTGTTCGCGATACAGTACATTTTAACAATCCAGGCTTCCATAAGAAACTCATTGCCCAGCGCTTTTTAAATGGGATAACATTGAATTCGTCATAAATACTGTGCGTTCCCTTAAAAAAAAACCTCAAGTAGACCATGGAATTAGAACAGTAGGTCACTCTCATCGATTAATTTGAGGTGATCGAGACTATCAACACTAGACCTCCAATTATCATCGTTAGCTGGAATGCCACTTTCTGGAACTATCTTCCTCTTCTTTTTAGAACTAACTTTATTTCTTATAGAGAAGCGATGAACTGTAGATCTTACCTTCATGACCACACTATGTCAACTGAAATGTTTTTGAGAATTCCCAAATTCCCTCAATCTTTCCACAGTATGTGTCTTCTTTCTTCCCAGTGAATTCAACAAAACGGTAATCTTTTATTTTTTGAATGCACCGTCTGCAAAGAAAATCTCGTTTTCCTCATCAGAATCTACACGCTCATCGAATAATTTGAAGTCATCCAGACTATCAGCACTAGACCGTTAATTATCATCATTAGCTGGAATATCACTTTCTAAAACCATCTTCCTCTTCTTTTTAGAACTATTTTAATTTTTTATAGAGAAGTGATAAACTGTAGATTTCACCTTCATACCAATATGACCACAATACGTCAACTTTCCAAATTCCCTCAATCTCAAAGTTTAGGTCATCGAGCCAATCTGGAAACCCCCCTCCTGTTTTACAGTTTTGGCCCCCTTTTTTAGTAGTGGGAACCCTTAGACTAGTGACAATATATCCGTCGGTGAACAGACATCTCGGTGACGTCATTATTTTTATTAGGTATTTCTTATTTCCAATCCAATCAAATATCGAACTTATATCCATCTCCTAGCTAGAGCACTAGGCTCCTAATAAAAACCAAAAACAATCGACCCTATCAATGTCCGGCCGGTTTTAAATATGACGCTTGTATGGCGTGTGCTGACGATAACATTACGTCATGGGAACCTTAAGAGTGCTACACTTCGGACCAAAAAAAAAACGGAACAATTTTTAGACAAATATCGTCATTTGTTGGCTCTGTCCATATCTTCTAAGTCATTGTCTAAGTCATTTAAATTTGATATTGCCACTTTTAGGTCAAATTGTGCCGAGTCATCCAATTGAACGGTTTTATATCCCAGGGGATACCTTGGAATATTTTCTTTTCGACACCTCGAAACCACCTTTCCGATAGGATGTCGCGAAATAATCTTATTTGAATTTCAAAGCAAAATCTGCAAGTTTTTTAAATTTAGGCCAAATTTTCAGTAGTTCCCGAAAGTGTCGCCACAAAAAACGGTTAAACTTGTGCGCTGTAATCGCTTTTTCAACTTCAAAAATTTCTCATTTGACAGATAAACTTTAAACACTTAGATCAAGAGTGCTAGACTTCCGACCAAAAAACGGGACAATTTTTAGGGAAATATCGTCATTTGTTGGCTCCATATCTTGTAAGTCATTGCCTAAGTCATTTAAAATTTGATATTCTCACTTTGAGGTCAGATTGTGCCGAGACATCCAATCAAATGGTTTTTTATCCTATATGGTTTGGAATGTTTTCTTTTCGACATCTAGGAACCACTTTTTCTATGGGATGTCGCGAAATTAAATTTCAAAGCAAAATCTGCAAGTTTTTTAAATGTCGGCCAAATTTTCAGTAGTTCCCGAAATTGTCGCAACCAAAAACGGTTAAACAGGCGCTGCGATCGCTTTTTCAACTCCAAAAATTTCTCATTTTGATCTGTCAAACTTTAAACACTTAGACCAAGGAAAATAGGCGGAAAAGCGTGGAAAAAACTATGGCAGATAAAAATTTGAACATTTCTAGGAAGATTATTGGCAAATTGCCTAGGCCTCGAGGACTTTTTCGCAAAGACTGGTCGATTTGAAAATTTCGTGTCGGAATTCAGGATGGCTGATGACGTCGAGGCCCGACCACGCGGTTTATAGTTTGTTCGCGATACAATACATTTTAACAATCCACCCTTCCATAATAAACTCATTGCCCAGTGCTTTTTAAATGGGATAACATTGAACTCGTTATAAATACCTTGCGTTCACTTAAAAAAAAAACCTCAAGCACACCATGGAATTAGAACAGTTATAGGTCTGAGATGACTTCATAAAAAAAATGGAAAGACGAAAATGTCATAAAATGACGTGCTACCAGGTTTTTTTTTATATAAATCCTATGAAAGGTACTGTTGATTGGACATGGTTCAAATTTGGATGATAGGTACCTACGGGAGTACCATGAATTATGATATAGCTGACGTAACTACACTCGGGTTCATTTGAAGTGGATCGCTCTAATTGATAATCGACTTTAAACTTTTATACCACCTGATACAATTTAATGATTCTTTTGTGTGTTTACTAATCATTCTTTTCTCTAGAGAATGAAGTATTTTCACTTAATTTTTTTCTTCTAGTTAGATGCCATCAGTTCATTTACTTCTTCAATGTTCGTTTGGCTTTTTTAAAGCGGCTGTGTAACTTGCTCATGATGATAGAAAAAATTGTGACACCATGTATGACAGAAGAATTCTTCACGAGTTTAGAACACTTTTTTGCTTTTGAATATCTGTTATACAATTTAACAAAACATTGTTTTTGTGCTGATATACATTTTTCAATACGTTTTAATAACATTTTGATAAGTTGGTCATGGCGAAACAATGTTGGGTGCCATTATTACAGGAATAGCTGCCACATGGCTATCACAGTTGACGCTTTTTTAAATTGTCAAAATCCTTCTGTTATACAGGGTGTCACAATTGAACTTCCGTAGTTCTTTAGAAAAAGAAATCACAAGTTAACACAAAAGAAAACATCAAATTGTATCGATTGATCTTGTGACTAAATCGCGACATATCGACAATGTCCAAAATGGCCCCAGGAAAAAAAATTGGTTTTATGTCGATATCTCTGGAACAGTTTGAGAAAGCTGAAATTGTTGAAATGACGGGCTAAATGTCGCTAAGGTCCAAAACTTTGCCGAGGTACCAAAGATTTTTTCAATTTATTGAAATTTTTTTGCTCTAACTTACTGATTGTTGCTCAAGGGCGCTAAAACCAAACATATCCGACGTTTCTACTTTTTGTTTACTGTAGGCCATTAACAGGGTATTCTTTTTTATTACAATTATTGCTTTATGCAGATGCCACCCCCAAACAATCAGTTTTTCATATATGACTAACAAAATAGCCTTAATGAAGGGTTTTCTATTGGTGCTGATTGTTCAGTTTTTGGTTGGTATGACGTGTGTTGACGACAAAATTACGTCATGGGAACCTTAAAAGTGCCAGACTTCCAGCCAAAAAACGGGACCATTTTTAGGGTAATATCGGAATTTGTTGGCTCTGTCCATATCTTCTAAGTCATGGACTAAGCAAGTCATGTAAATTTAATATTGACACTTTGAGGTCAAATTGTGCCGAGACATCCATTCGAACGGGTTTTTATCCCAGGGGATAGCTTGGAATGTTTTCTTTTCTGCACCTGGGAGCCACTTTTTCGATGGGATGTCGCGAAATGGTCTTATTTGAATTTCAAGCAAAATCTGCAAGTTTTTTAAATTTCGGCCAAATTTTTAGTAATTTCCGAAATTGTTGCAAGAGGAAACGGTTAAACTTAGGCTCTGTGGTCGCTTTTTCTCCAGAAATTTCTCATTTGACAGATCAATCTTTAAACCTTTAGACCAAGGAAAATAGGCGGAAAAGCGTGGAAAAAAGTATGGCATGTGAAAATTTGAACATTTTTAGGAAGAATATTGGCATAATGCCCAGTCCCCGGGGACTTTTTCGCAAGACTGGTCGATTTGAAAATTTCGTGTCGGGATTCATGATGGCTGATGACGTCGAGGCCCGGCCACGCGGTTTATAGTTTGTTTGCGATACAGTACATTTTAACAATCCACACTTTCGCATAAGAAACTCATTGTCCAGTGCTTTTTGAATAAGACAACATTGATTTCGTCATAAATAAAACATCGAATGTTGATGGTACATCAGGGTTCAAAATTGGATAATAGGTATCTATGGGGGTACCATGAATTGTGATATAGCTGACTTAGTGATGTTAAAAAACGGTTTTTGATCATTTTAACATTATTTTAGACTGTTTTAAACGGTTTTAAACAGTTCAAAACATTTTTCTAGTGGTTTAAAACTATTCTATTATATTATTTTACGTATATAATTCCCATTATTTATCTTGAATAAACTACTGATTTGACAAGTTACAAAAGATCCAGTATCCACAAACAAAATGATATTAAATAAATAAAATATATGGTCCACTTGAAATAGATATTCATCTAGCAGGCAGGAATTGACAGATTCTTCCTATGCCATCCATGTAAATGTGTCATTTATATTATTTTAATTTTCAGCTTACTAGAAAAATCTCTATTTGAAATGGACTCTAAAAACCTTTTTTCTTTGTTTAAAAATGACATAACCTATCATCTCAACTCAACAAAACTTCATATATAACCATCAATAACATCATTCTTAATTGTCGTATGTCAAGAAAATTTCATCTTTAAACGTCCTAATCCTCATATGTCAAAATGTATTTTAAACGGTTTTTTTTATTGGGTTTAAAACAATAAAAAACCGCTTTAAACCACATTTTAAACATATGGTTTTAAACGCTTCGCATCACTAAGCTGACTTAACTATTACAGCCACAGTAGCTGAATACGCTGGTATTTAGAGAACCGTTTATGGTACATATTTAGTTCAACTTTAGATACCGAGTGCCCATGCCCAAGTAGCATTATATAACCAAATAGCATTAATGGCCAAAAGTTAGTCATAAAGTAGTAAAAAAAGCAAGGACTTTTATTATTTGGGACAAGGTTATTATTTGGCCATTTATGTAAGATAAATTTTGGTCAATAAAATTAGCCATAAAACCTCATCAATTGCCAAGATTTGGTCATAAAGTAGCATTTTTCTTGATGGCAATAATTTGGTAAACATTAAATTTTTTTGCCTGTTTAAAATTGCCGAATATTTACTGGATAAAATGTCTACTTTATTGCAGTAAATTTGTGGCTTCTTTAACTAGAAATATAGCTAAAACTTATGTTAGCCAAAATGACTACAAAATTTGGAAATAATAACTAATTTATGTAGCCACGGAATATTGATATAAGGTAGCCATAAAGTTGCAACTTTAACTTTACCCAAACGCCAAAGCTTATTTAAAAACTTATTAATCTTAAACAAAATCGAATTCTACTCCAGAAACCGTTATCATTCTTCTGTAACTTCCATCAACATGGGTAAGAGGAAGTACCTATTCCACTAGTATTTCACAAATCGATTAACCCAAATGTTTTTTTGGACAATGATGTCACGTCAATTTATTAGTGAGAGATTTCTTTTATATCCTTATTATGCTAGGTTTTTAATATAAGTCTATGATCTACTACGGAATTGGTAATAAATAAAACTGAAAGTTTAAAGCAAAATTAAAATAATTAATTTACTTTTGATTTTTATTTACTTTATAATGCAAAGTTTTTGTAACAAAAAAAAACATTTAAAGACGTGGCAGCATGTGACTTTATATTTTACTTCGTTGAGAGCCATCAGAGGGCGTATAATAAACGACATGGCCGACATAGCTATTTTTTTTGGTCACTGATTGGTTTTTATGACGGAACGGTCGCTCCTAACCTCTTGACGATCGTTGTAGGCTCGATAAATATCTGCAATAACCGGGCGGCCATTATTTATAGACTGTTAAATTTTCTTAATTTAGCAACCATTTGTAAAATAATAAATTATGTCCATGCAACTATTAAATTTTATCATATTTTTAGCGTTAACATAAAAGCATTACACATAAAAAAGGAAAAAAAATCAGAAAATTTAATTTAAGATCAATTAGGTATTTTTTAGTATCAGTGTAAATGACGGGTTGCAAAGTAATTAAAAATATGGCGCATTGATTTTTATCGACTATCTCCTCTACATTTACAGTAAATTTGCCTTGGCACTAAGATTCTAGTTCATTATTTGCGACAATTTGCTGTAAAATCTGCAATCAAACTATTGAGAATATATCCACACAAAACATTCAGTCATGTCATGTCTGCATTTTGAATCTCCATGCACAGTTCGTTTGCTAGATATCAAAATGTTGCAAGATTTTTAGTCTTAAAAGATATTTTTTATCACTAAAATTTTAGCTATATATAAGTCTATATAAAATCTCGCATTTTTTGCTGAAATATGGCCAAAATAGTGACCTAAATATTGGTCAGAAAAGCCGAGTAATGACGAAATAAAAGTTTCCCATTTTCGTCAAGGTGCCCTAATAATTTCGTAATAGATTGGCTTTTTTGGCAGATTTTTAACCAAATGGTTGCCGAATTTTAGCAAGGATTACAGAACCATCGCCAAATTATGGTTTAGAATGCTACTTGGATGGGGGTACCATGAACGGTAAACTGACTATTGGTTCCCCTTATGTAATATTAGCAGAAATAAGTATCTTAAAAAATTCAAGATGGCTTCCTGAAAAAAAATGGGTTTTATGCCAATATCTCTGGAACGGTTTGAGCTAGGAAGCTGAAATTTGGTACGTGGCTACATTATTTTTATTTTTTTTTAATTATTTATTGATCCACTTATCACAAAAACTGGATATAGCATACGTCCAATTTAACAAATAGCAATCTTACTAATTCTATCCTAATTAGAAAGTGTACTCCAAAAATTCTTGAATTATGTAAAACGCATTATTTTTTAAAAGCACATGTTTTATCCACTTAAAGAATTGATTATTACTTTTTAATCTTATTGGTATTGGCACCCTATTGTATAAAGTTGCCACTATGTAGTAAGGGTTAGCCCTAAGGAACTCTAATCTGTGATAAGTTAACTGGAGATCACAGCCAAATCTAGTATTATGTTCATGAAAATAGTTTTGTGTTTTCAGGTTGTAAATATGTTGCAGGTTAAATTTAAGGCTTTCAAAGATGAATAAGGATGGAAGGGTTAGGATTGATTCTTTGATAAAGGTGGATTTGCAACATTCCCTATATTTTCTTAATGATAAAGTCTCTCTCTGTAATAATTGCAGCACCCCATAAAGTGATGCCATGGACTCGATGTTGAAGTAATAAGATATTTTAAGCACAGTTTCTAGATTTTTTGTTGTCACTGTTGTCAAAAACCTGAATTTGGAGATCAAAATGGTGCATTGCGGCCTTCAACAGCTCATATCTCGTTTCGATGAAGATTTATTTAAAAATCTGTAAGAAGAGCTAAGAAAGTAGAAGAATAGCGCTACACGTGGAGCCCATTTCTAAATATCTGCCTAGGACAGTTACTGAGCACGGGTGGCCCAAAAATAAAGAACAAATTTTGCACATTTTTTTTTATTTTCTCGAAAACCGTGAAAGGCAGCTTCGTTCCGATTGATGCATCTGATAGTCCTCAAGGGCACTTATTAATCTGCATATTGAAAAACCTTGCCGTTTCCAAGATAAACAGAAAAATATGAAAATTTTTGTTGTCACTGTTGTCAAAAACCTGAATTTGGAGATCAAAATGGTGCATTGCGGCCTTCAACAGCTCATATCTCGTTTCGATGAAGATTTATTTAAAAATCTGTAAGAAGAGCTAAGAAAGTAGGAGAATAGCTACACGTTGAGCCCATTCTTGAATGTCTGCCTAGGACAGTTACTGAGCACGGGTGGCCCAAAAATAAAGTACAAATTTTGCACCTTTTTTTAGTTTTCTCGAAAAAGATGCTTTCTTTGCTTAGATAGGCGCTATATTAATTTTTCTGAATTATTCTCTAAAAAACGTGTGAAAATTAAAACAAATATTCAATAATTTATTAAGTTGAATTTTGTGGAGACTTTTTAGAAAACCTTTACATTGTTTACATATTTCAAGAAGTTTTTGAAATATTTGGCAAAATGTAATAATTGCAAAAATTTTAAACATTTGTATTCTATTGCTATAACTATTGGTGACAAAAAAGTTTAAATCACTTCACTACACTCTAATCCCGCTCATATGACATCTCGATTAGCTTCGTGTGAGGCTTATCAATCGAGTTGCCAGTACAAAGTAAATTTTTTGAAATGCGGACATGGTTTTTGGTATTTTTTATATTTTTTAAAATATTTCAGAAACTACTCAAAATATGGCAACACCGTGTGAAAGTTTTCTAAACCGGCTCTACAAAAGTGAACTTTTTGCTAATTTAACCATCTTCGTAACTATATACAGCCGTTTTGGAGATAGTAATACTGCACGCACGTAAAAAAAGACACTCTGTATATTTTTTGTAACTTTTATTTACTTGCATTTCTAAGACTTACATTTCTAAGAGCCATTAAAGCTAGAAACCTGAACTAACCTGACATTTTAGTTGAAGGTTGTTTTCTAAATTCTAGAACCTTCGGATATTTTCGCGTGGAGCGGTCTTGACCCAAAAAACTTCAACAATGCTGTGGGCAAATTGCGGGCGGGGCAAACACAAAAAAAAATGTAAAAAAAAAGATGATTAAATACGTTTTAGGCGCTATTTTAAAGGAGAAGAATATTACTGAAAATTCCAATTTAGCATATTTTTGTCCCCTCTTTCATTTGAGACTATTTTTGATAAAACATGTGACAATTGATTTCGGCCAAAAATTTTGACGACCCCTGACCCTTTGAAATTTTTGAAATTTTCATATTTTCCTGTTTATCTTGGAAACGGTACGGTTTTTCAATATGCAGGTTAATATGTTGTTTGAAGGGGCACTTGAGGACTATCACATGCATCATTCGGAACGAAGCTGCCTTTCACGGTTTTCGAGAAATTAAAAAAAAAAGTACAAAATTTTGTCTTTATTTTTGGGCCACCCGTGCTCAGTAACTGTCCTAGGCAGATATTTAAAAATGGGCTCCACGTGTAGCGCCATTCTTCTACTTTCTTAGCTCTTCTTACAGATTTTTAAATAAATCTTCATCGAAACGAGATATGAGCTGTTATAGGCCGCAATGCACGATTTTGATCTTTAAATTTAGGTTTTTGAGCCCGATATGCTTAATATAGAAATATCGACTTTTCCCATAAAAATCGATTTTATTCCTTGGTTGTAGTAGTTCTATGCTAAATATAGCGTTGATTTCTCTTGTAGATAGTATAGGGCGTCCCAAATAATGCGGCAACATTTAACTTAAGATGTTTGTTTGTTTAATACTAATATACAGGGTGACCCAGAGCTGCAAATCGGTCCATAACTTTTTTTCAATTTGATATATTGACTTGCAGTTTTCACCCGAAGGTGACACAACCAACCGGCACAATTTTAAAATATTTTTGGGAATACAGGGTGTTGCAGTGCGGGACAAAACATTTTTTTTATTATTTCAACTGGAACCCCCTGTATGTTTTTGCATATTTAGATTTGTCGTAAAAATCTGCATATGGATAATTTTTTTGATTTCGATATAAATGGCGACGGATATAAACTTATTCAACACAATGTTTAAATTAGGGACATAACCTAAATCTTTGCTAATAGCGATAATTTCTAAATTACTTGTAATAAAGTAACCAAAATCGGCCTAAGGAGATCTAAAGCTGTAAGATAATACGTCAAACAGGGTGTTTTCTAGAGAAGGCCCAAATTGAGCATTTTTAAAGCATGTTTAATCGACTTTTTTAAATCGAACCCCCTGTATCTAAGCATTGCAACTTATTCTCCTATTAATCCTCTTCAACTCTCATTAAGATGTCCCTATACTTATTTTTGCTTTGATAGGCGCTGAATTAATTTTTCTGAATTATTGCTTAAAAACGCTTGAAAATTAACGCTTCAATAATTTATTAAGTTAGCCATAATTGTCATAAATAAAATATACCGGGTGTCTTTTTTAGATTCAATATTGCTATCTCCAAAACGGCTGTAGTCACAAGGTAGATTAAATTAGCAAAAAAGTTGTCTTTTGTGGAGACTTTTTAGAAAACCTTTACAGTGTTGCCACATTTTAAGTAGTTTTTGAAATATTTGGGAAAATGTATAAATTGCAAAAATTTTAAATATATTCTATTTCAAAAACTATTGGTGACAAAAAAAGTTTAAATTACCTCACTACATCTCGATTAGCTTCGTGTACCAGTATAAAATTAATATTTTTAAATACGGACCGGGTTTTTGCTATTTTTTACATTTTTTTAAAAATTTCAGATTCCACTCAAGATGTGGCAACATTGTAAAGGTTTTCTATACAGGATCTAGAAAAGTTAACTTCTTGCTAATTTAACCGTCTTCGTAACTACAGCCGGTTTGCTACAGCCGTAATAGTGCACGCACTTAAAAAAGACACCCTGTATATTTTTTGTAAGTTTTATTTACCTTTTCATAGACAGGGCCTTAATTTCTGATTTAGATGCAATGCAAATAATACATTTTTAGGAGCCATTAAAGCTAGAAACCTGAACTAACCTGAAACTTTGGTTGTAGGTTGTTTTCTAAAAATAGATAAACCAACACAAGATTTCTGCTGATGAGTTCGAACAATGACCTTTTTCCAATTTTCTTTGTGTCCTAACTTGACAACCATCTACATCGACCGATACCGAAGTTCGGAGCGTAGAGGTACCTACGCTTGACGTAATGCTTTCTTATGTCGTCACCAATGTTGTCCTTGATTGGTTCTGAGCCATAAACAAAGATAAAATAGGGAGTTCTATAAAGAGTTCTGAGAATCAAAGAAATGGGTTAAAAAAGTTAGTGTCGATGATTAGTGGTGGCCACAAGTTCTAGGTTAGGGTCCACTCTAGAAGGTCTGCTATTCCATGTCACTGTTTGCAACTGGTGAATTTAAGCGGAGGGATGAAGTTCGTGAAAATCGGTCACCAATTTAAGTTGCTCAATAGAACAGTGACGTTGTGCGCAATCTGATTGAGACTGATAGGCATGAGATTATCGTCAAATTGAGGTATTCTAGGGCACAGGTATGTCACGACATTACACGAATATTTCTGTATGAAAAAGCTTTATGGGTGTTGGATACCACACAATTTGTCCCAAAAAAAGGCACATGTCAAAGAGAGCCACTAAAAGCTTAAGAAACTCGGTCATGGTGACTCAAATTTGGTTTTTGACATTTTAATCAACTTGGATTTATTTGTACGAGCCAAAAATGGTCAGTTAGTCGACCACTTGAATTTTACAAGAAGAACCTAAGCCAAGCAAAGTAATTGGTTTTCAAAACCCTTTTTCTTAAAAAATCGAACTCTGTTGCTATTGTTGCATTGGAACTGTTAATGCTGATTGGCTACATCATGACAATGACAGCTCTCACACAGCAGTTCAAACCGTGGTTTACTCAAAAGCTCAAAATGTGAAACTAATAACTTAGTGTCCTTACTCTCTCGACTTATCTGTTAATTAGTAGGTAGATACTTCAAGACCCTGGAAAATAAAGTGCGTGGATGGCGATGTTTAACACCTGAAGAAGCTAAGATTTCTGTTTCTGAGTATAGAATAGGTGATTCCAGGACTTCAAACTGGATGTTTTGAGTAGGCAATAAATCAAAACCTTCTAACAAAATTTTTATTGCTATCCCTGTATATTATTTATTATAAATACTTCGACCCTTCTATACTTAGCTGGCTTTTTATTTACGTAATATTTAATAAATCTATAATAAAAGTGGTTATTGACACACGTATTTAAACCAAAAACCCACACGTCACTTCCAAAAGTCTATGCGTGTGTGTTCTGAAGGTTTACTAAAACGTCCAAATAAAGTTAATTTAGGGCTGATTGTGTAGACACAGTTGACGTTTATTGGTCGACGCAAAATCCCTCCCTGTGTACCAATATCCCCCGCTCGCAACGGGATGATTGGACGCTGTGCCCACATCAAACCCGATAATTAACTCAAAATCAATGTCGCCAGACATCGGTCGGGTCAGCGTACAACAAACATTATTCCGGTTAATCGTCGTTAATTTCTCATGGAGAGTGAGATTAAAATTGGATTTTGAGTCTTATTCTTGTTTGGATAAATTCGTTAAAAACCGCCAAAATGCGGGGAATAGAAGCAGATTTCCATGTTCTTGAAGCTGTAGCGTCGAAAAAATATTGTTACGGGAAGCAGTTGCGAGCTGGGGCCGGCCGGTCTGCACGGTCCTTTGGCCGATCTCTGGATTACGCGACGGTAATCGGAGTCATCTTTGGCACCTAGATAATACAGTGAATGTGGTGACTTTCAAATACAAACCTTTCACTTATTATTGTCATCAAGCAGGCGTTGGAAATCTGACTTTTTACCTATATATGTAATTTTTTTTATTCACCTGACCCTTCAGGTCATAAAGCAAAACATCTACTTTTCTGTTCAACGTACTTTTAGGCGATTTTTCAATTGTGCCAGGGATAAATTCATCTCTTTTTCAGAGCCTTCTGATTCTTCTTTTTGGTTTTCATCTTCAAATTCAAAATTTGTCCATTCAACAACGTATCCTTATCAGAACCATAATTATTATTCATTTTTGATACTTTCATTGTCACTATAAAAATCGCCACCTCTATTGCTTTTGCCGGCACTGGAGCATGAACCTTTCTTTCTTCTTATTCTTTGTGAGCGACCATTTCCTTTCACGTGGTTGGCTGCCTCTTGATCTCCGTTATTTTCTGCAAAATTGGTAAGTTAATCTAAAATTTCCTCTCGAATAAGAGGAAAAATTCCTCAATTTTGGAAACATGCTTTCATATTTCTCTATCTGTTTTCCTCCGAGCTCTTGTAAAGTTCTTTCAGGAAACTGAAGAAATCTAACTTTTGGGATACTGAAAAACTGTCTTTCCTCGTTATTTTTCCAATCTTCAAGAAACTTTCATCTACTATCTTCAAACGTACTATACAGTAACAATATCTACTATCTCCAAAGTTAAACAAATAACAAAATCGAAGCACTGCGGGGTGATTGGCTGGCAGAAAAATTAATGAAACGTTTAGTTCAGGTGAGTTCAAGTTAGACAAGAAACGACAAGACAGTAGCACGAGAAGACTATATTAATAAAAGCGAATAATGGTTTTGAAAAACAAAACAAAAGTTCATTTACTTTGATTATGTCATCCTTTTTTATCAAAAATTCATATCCAAGTTGATAAATTTTTTTAATTAACGTCCGTATTTAGTTATTTTCAATCTAGCGTCAACGAATGAAATTAGCTTAGGTCCATTTCTAAGATTATGGCCAAAATCTGCTAAAAACGATACAAAACATCTAACAAATGCAAAATTGGAACCTTTGGAAAAATTTGGGTTAGACTCAGGGTTAAAAGCGGTTAAAACGACCCATATCGTCTAGAAATGCAACCTAACCTGAACTGAAAATGCAACTTTGTAGTCGATGTATTTTGGGAAAAATTCCATTTAAGAACAAGATCACTCAAAACTGATTCAAATCTTCCAATTTGTTGTTTCGTAAAATTACACAACAAATTACAAATTACAGAACAAAGTAAATAAAGTTTGACGCAAAATACTACAAGGTGCAAATTTTAAGTTTTTCAATGAAGTCAGGTTAGGGTTAAGACCAAAACCGATAAAAATGACAAGCGTGTCAAGTATCAAAGCGTGTAAAAATCCAAATTAAGAGGTTTTGAAAAAGTTTAGATCAGGATTAGACCCAAAATCGGTTTGAATTTGATTAAAGCGTTTAAAAAATGCAAATCTGGTATTCCTGGATAAATGCAAAGCGGACCACAATTGGTTTAAAATTCCTCAAAGCGTTTAAAAATTCAGGTTAGTGTTGGGGCCAAAAATGCTTAAAAATTTCACAAAGAGTCTTTAGGATGCGAGATTGGGTCCCTTGGAGAAATTAAAATTAGAAATAGGGCTAGAAATCAATAAAAAATTTCTAAAAATAAAAATTTTGTTGTTTTGGAAAAAAAATTGTTTTAGGACAAAATCAGGCAAAATTGATGCAAATCTTTTAATTTGTTGTTTTTGGTAAATTAACATTTTTGGACCAAATAACTGAAATTTGACACAAAACTCTTTAGGATGCAAATTTATAGTTTTTCAACAAGGTCAGATTAGGATTAAAATCAAAGTCAGTTAAAAATAACTCAAGCCTATAAAATTACAAATTTGGGGTGTTTGAGAAAATTAAGGTTACGGTTGGGGCCAAAAATGTTTATAAATTACACACCGCGTCTATACGAATCCTAATTTGGGTCCCTTGGAGAAATTAAGGTTAGAAATAGGGCTAAAAGTCAGTTAAAAATGTCCCATAACGTCTGAAAATACAAATTTTGTTGTTTTGGAAAAACATCCGTTTTAGGGTAAAATTAGGCAAAAGTGATCCAAATCTTCTAATTTGTTGTTTTTGGTTAAATAACATTTTTGGTTTACAGGTATAAGGGCAAAAAGGAATCGGTTTTAAATTTCTTAGTGCGTTTAAAACTGTAAATTTGGAGTGTTTGGATAAATGCAAATTAGGAATATGACCAAAACCAGTTGAAAATCCCTCAAAGTATCTAAAAATTGAAATTTGGAGCTTGCGGAAAAATGCAGGTTAGAGTTGGGGCCAAAAATGTTTAAAAACTACTCAAAGCATCTATGAGAATGCGATTTTGCGTCTCTTGGAGAAATTAAGATTAGAAATAGTCCGCTAAAAATGTCCCACATCCTCTATAAAAATATAAATTTTTTTGTTTTTGAAAAAAATCCCGTTTAGGTGGACAAATTTTTAATTTAATAGGACAAAATCAAGCAAAATTGATCCAAATCTTCTAATTTGTTGTTTTTTGTAAAATAACATTTTTGGTTTACAGATAAGGAGATAAGGATTAGGGCAAATCGGAATTGGATTTGAATTGCTTAGTGCGTTTAAAATTATAAATTTGGATTTTCTTGATAAATGCAAATTAGGAATATGACCAAAATCAGATCAAAATCCCTCAAAGTGTTTAAAAATGAAAATTTGGAGCTTGCGGAAAAATGCAGGTTAGAGTTGGGGCTAAAAATGTTTAAAAATTACACCAAGCGTCTATGAGAATGCGAGTTTGGGTCTCTTGGAAAAATTAAGATTAGAAGTAGGGCTAAAATTCAGTAAAAATTGTCGCATATCGTCTAAAAACAAAAATCTTGTTGTTTTGGAACAAAAATCCGTTTTAGGACAAAATCAGGCAAAACTGATCCAAATCTTTAACCCTGTTGTTTTTTTTTAAGTAACATTTTTTGACCAATAAATGAAATTTGACACAAAACGCTTTAAAATGCAAATTTTAAATTTTTCGACAAGTTCAGATGTGGATTAAAACCAAAGTCAATGAAAAATGACCCAAGCCTACAAAATTAAAAATTTTCAGTGTTTGGAAAAATTCAGGTTTCCTAAAACCAATTTGGTTAGCCAAAATCAACAGATTTTTTGCCAAAATCAACTGATTTTGGCCATAATGCTAACTTGTAATTTAACTAAAAACGACTCAAACCATTTAAAAAGGCAAATTAAAAGTTTTTGTAAAAGTACAGTTAAAGATTAGGGCAAATCGGGATGGCTTAGTACGTTTAAAACTGTAAATTTTGAATTTTATGATAAAGGCAGACTAGGAGTATTACCAAAATCAGTTGAAAATCCCTCAAAGCGTCTAAAAATTCAAATTTGGAGCTTGCGGAAAAATGCAGGTTAGTGTTGGAGCCAAAAATGTTTAATAATTACGCCAAACGTCTATGAGAATGCGAGTTTGGGTCTCTTGGGGAAATTAAGATTAGAAATAGGGCTAAAAGTCGGTTAAAAATATCCCACATCTATAAAAAATAAAAATTTTATTGTTTTGAAAAAAAATCCGGTTTAGGACGAAATCAGGCAAAACTGATCCAAATCTTCTAATTTGTTGTTTTTGGCTGAATAACATTTTTGCAAAATCGTTATTGTTTAACAATCTTTTTTAACAATTTTAACGTGATTTTGGTTGCGGTGAGTTTATTTCGGAATGTTCTTGTGTTGCAATGTTATATTTTAGGCCTGATGATGCCTTTTTAAGCAAAACATGTAGCCAAAGAACTTGAAAACAAATTTGAGACTTTTGACTTGGAGTTCGCTAATTTCAAACTTGAATAACATTTTTGGTTTAAAAGTAAGGATTAGGGCAAATCGGAATCGGTTTTAAATTGCTTGGTGCGTTTAAAACTATAAATTTTGAGTTTTTTGGATAAATGCAGATTAGGAGTATGACCAAAATCAGTTGAAAAACCCGTAAAATTTATAAAAATTAAAATTTGGAGCTTGCGGAAAAATACAGGCTAGGGTTGGTGCTAAAAATGTTGAAAAATTACACAAAGCTTTTATAGGAATTCGTGTTTGAGTCTCTTGGAGAAATTATGATTAGAAATAGGGCTAAAGTCGGTAAAAATTGTCCCACATCGTCTAAAAATACAAATTTTGTCGTTCTGGAGACAAAACCGGTTTAGGAAAAAATCAGGAAAACTGATCCAAATCTTCTAATTTGTTGTTTTTGGTAGAATAACATGTAGATTAGAAGTATGACCAAAATCAGTTGAAAATCCCCCAAAGCGTCTAAAAATTCAAATTTGGAGATTGAAGAAAAGTCAGGTTAGTGCTGGGGCCTAAAATGTTTAAAAATTACACAAAGAGTTTATGAGAATGCGAGCTTGGGTCCCTTGGAGAAATTAAGATTAGAAATAGGGCTAAAATTCAGTAAAAATGGTCACATATCGTCTAAAAATAAGAACTTTGTTGTCTTGGAAAAAAAAAAACGATTTAGGGCAAAATCAGGCAAAACTGATCCAATTATTCCAATTTGTTTTTTTTTTGTTAAATAATATTTTTGGTTTACAGGTAACGATTAGGGAAAGTCGGAATCGGTTTTGAATATCTTATTGCGTTTAAAACTGAATTTTTTTTATTTTTTGATGAATGCAGGTTAGGAATATGACCAAAATCAGGTGAAAATCCCTCAAAAATGTCTAAAAAATACGCAAAGCTTCTATGAATATGCAAGTTTGGGTCTCTTGAAGAAATTAAAATTAGAAATAGGGCAAAAATTCAGTAAATATTCTCCCACATCGTCTAAAAATAATTAATATATAATATTAAAAAATAATAATAATTGAAAAAAATCCGGATTAGGACAAAATCAGATAGAATTCATCCAAATCTTCTAATTTGTTGTTTTTGGTAAAATAACATTTTTGGTTTACAGGAAAGGATTAGGGCAAATCGGAATCGGTTTTAAATTGCTGAGTGAATTTAAAACTGTAAATTTGTAATTGTGTGAATTTTTTGATAAATGCAGGTTAGTAGTATAATCAAAATCAGTTGAAAATCCCTCAAAGCGTCTAAAAATTCAAATTTGGAACTTGCGGAAAAATCCAGGTTAGGGTTGGAGCCACAAATGTTTCAAAATTACACAAAACGTCTATAATAATGCGAGTTTGGGTCTCTTGGAGAAATTAAGATTAGAAATAGGGCTAGAAGTCGGATAAAAATGTCTCACATCGTCTAAATATACAAATTTTGCTGTTTTGGAAAAAATTCGTTTTAGGACAAAATCAGACAAAACTGATCTAAATCATCTAATTTGATGTTTTTGATAAAAAAACATTTTTACATTATTTGGTTCAAAATAATTGAAATTTGACACAAAACGCTTTAAGATGCAAATTTGTAATTTTTCGACAAGGTCAGATTAGGATTAAAACCACAGTCGGTAAAACATGACTTAAGCCTATAAAAATACAAATTTGGAGGAGTTGGAAAAACTCCGGTTAGCTAAAATCAATTTGGTTAGCCAGCCAAAATCAAATTGATCTGTCCACAATGCTAACCTGAATTTTAACTAAAAATGTCTCAAAACATTTAAAAAGGCAATATAAAAGTTTTTGCAAAAATACAGATAAAGATTAGGGCAATCTGGAATGACTTAGTGCGTTTAAAACTGTAAATTTATAAATTTTTGATAAATGCAGGTTCAAAATTTGTTGAAAATCTCTCAAAGCGTCTAAAAGTTCAAATTTGAAGATTATAGATAAAATCAGGTTAAGTTTGAGGCCAAAAATGTTTAAAAACTACATAAAGCGTCTATAATAATGGGAGTTTGGGTCCCTTGGAGAAATTATGATTAAAAATAGGGCTAAGAGTCGGTTAAACATGCCCCTCATCTTCTACAAATACACATTTTGTTGTTTTTGGACAGAATCAGGCACAACTGATCAAAATCTTCTAATTTGTTCTTTTTGGTAAAACAAAATTTTTGGAAAAAGGAATCGGTTTTAAATTGCTGAGTGAATTTAAAACTGTAAATTTGTAATTGTGTGAATTTTTTGATAAATGCAGGTTAGTAGTATAATCAAAATCAGTTGAAAATCCCTCAAAGCGTCTAAAAATTCAAATTTGGAACTTGCGGAAAAATCCAGGTTAGGGTTGGAGCCACAAATGTTTCAAAATTACACAAAACGTCTATAATAATGCGAGTTTGGGTCTCTTGGAGAAATTAAGATTAGAAATAGGGCTAGAAGTCGGATAAAAATGTCTCACATCGTCTAAATATACAAATTTTGCTGTTTTGGAAAAAATTCGTTTTAGGACAAAATCAGACAAAACTGATCTAAATCATCTAATTTGATGTTTTTGATAAAAAAACATTTTTACATTATTTGGTTCAAAATAATTGAAATTTGACACAAAACGCTTTAAGATGCAAATTTGTAATTTTTCGACAAGGTCAGATTAGGATTAAAACCACAGTCGGTAAAACATGACTTAAGCCTATAAAAATACAAATTTGGAGGAGTTGGAAAAACTCCGGTTAGCTAAAATCAATTTGGTTAGCCAGCCAAAATCAAATTGATCTGTCCACAATGCTAACCTGAATTTTAACTAAAAATGTCTCAATACATTTAAAAAGGCAATATAAAAGTTTTTGCAAAAATACAGATAAAGATTAGGGCAATCTGGAATGACTTAGTGCGTTTAAAACTGTAAATTTATAAATTTTTGATAAATGCAGGTTCAAAATTTGTTGAAAATCTCTCAAAGCGTCTAAAAGTTCAAATTTGAAGATTATAGATAAAATCAGGTTAAGTTTGAGGCCAAAAATGTTTAAAAACTACATAAAGCGTCTATAATAATGGGAGTTTGGGTCCCTTGGAGAAATTATGATTAAAAATAGGGCTAAGAGTCGGTTAAACATGCCCCTCATCTTCTACAAATACACATTTTGTTGTTTTTGGACAGAATCAGGCACAACTGATCAAAATCTTCTAATTTGTTCTTTTTGGTAAAACAAAATTTTTGGAAAAAGGAATCGGTTTTAAATTTCTTAGCATGTTTAAAACTGTAAGTTTGGAGTTTTTTGATAAATGCGGATTAGCAGTATGAGCAAAATCAGTTGAAAATCCTTAAAAGCGTCTCAAATTTGAAATTTGGAGAGAACGGAAAAATGCAGATTAGAGTTAAGGCCTAAAAATTACGCAAAGCGTCCTTTGAATAAATTAAGATTAGAGATAGGGCTAAAAGTCAGTTAAAAATGTTCCACGTCGTCTGTAAAAATACAAATTTCATTGTTTTTGGAAAAAAAATCCGGTTTAGGACAAAATCAGGCAAAACTGATCCAAATCTTCTAATTTGTTGTTTTTGGTAAAATAACAAGTTTGGGTTACATGTAAGGATCAGGGTGAATCGGAGTCAGTTTTAAATTGCTTAGTGCGTTTAAACTATAAATTTGGAGTTTTTGGATAAATGCAGATTAGGAGTTGATGAAGCATCCAAAAGTTCCAATTTGGATCTTGAGCAAAAATGCAGGTTAAGATTGGAGCCAAAAATGTTTAAAAATTACACAAAGTGTCTATGAGAACACGAATTTGATCCTCTTGGAGAAATTAAGATTAGAAATAGGACTAAAAGTCGGTAAAAAATGTCCCACATCGTCTATAAAAATACATATTTTGTTCTTTTGGATAAAAAATCGGTTTTAAGACAAAATTAGGCAACTCTGAGCTAAATCCTCTAATTTGTTTTTTTTTTTTTTGGTCAAATAACATTGTTGGTTTACAGGTATAAGGGCAAATCAAAATCGGTTTTAAATTTTTTAGTGCATTTAAAACTGTAAATGTGGAGTTTTTGGATAAATGCGGATTAGGAGTATGACCAAAATGAGTTGATTATCTCTCAAAGAGTCTAAAGATTCAAATTTGGAGTTTGCGGCAAAAGTTCAGGTTAGTGTTGGGGCCAAAAATGTTTAAAAATTACGCAAAGCGTCTATGAGAATGCAAGTTTGGGTCTCTTGGAGAAATTAAAATTTGAAATAGGGCTAAAAGTCCCTAAACGATTGTTGTTTTAGAAAAGAATCCGTTTTTAGGACAAAATCAGGCAAAACCAAATCTTCTAATTTGTTGTTTTTGGTAAAATAACATTTTTAGTTCACAAGTTTTAGAGCAAAAAGGAATCTGTTTTAAATTTCTTACTGCGTCTAAAACTGTAAATTTGGAGTTTTTGGATAATTGCGGATTAGGAGTATGACCAAAATCAGTTGAAAATCGATTTTTGACAAGGTCCGATTAGAATTAAAACCAAAATCGGTGAAAAATGACTCAAGCCTATAAAAATACAAATTTAGAGGGGTTGGGAAAATTCAAGTTAGCTAAAATCAATGTGGTTAGCCAAGTTCAACTTGATTTTGGCCACAATGCAAACCTAAATCTTAACTAAAATTGACTAACAATGCTAACTTGAATTTTAACTAAAAATGACTCAAAGCATTTAAAAAGGCAAATTAAAAGTTTTTGCAGAAATACAGATAAAGATTAGAGCAAATTGGAATGGCTTAGTGCGTTTAAAACTGTAAATTTGTAATTTTTTGATAAATGCAGGTTAGGATTATGAACAAAATCAGCTCAATCCCTTAAAGTGTCTACAAATTCAAATTTTTTGTTCGTACTCATGTTTTTTTAGAAGCTCAGGTAAGAACACTAAGGTCAGAATTGATTAAAAAAATGACTCAAACCATTTAAAATTACAAATTAGCAAAACAAGCAAGAAAAGTTTTTAGTTTGAACGAGTTTTTATGATCAGGACTTCAGGAGAAGAGCCCTTTTTTAGATATATTTTTCATATAAACAGAATTCCCACTTTTTTTGGTCTTTAAGACACAGAGCGTCGTATATTTGAAGAAAATTAAATGTATTTGTGTTTTTTTTTCTAAATACGAAACGTCAAAGTTAATACACAGAGCATTCTAACTTTTTGATTGATTGTAAAATTGCGTATATTAGATCCATCCAGTGGCAATGATATAATTATTGACATGTTTTTGCCTTTTTATCAATTTAACACGATCCAAAACCCATATTCCTGTCACTGGCAGATACAGTTACTATTACTCATTCACTTATTTTTCCCACCTCTTTACATTTTTTTAAACCTACTTTCTTTCAGCACATGTTAAGAAGATACAAAATGTGAAAATCAGATTTTTAAATCCTACTTGATGTCAATAATATGAATGGCTTATAAATATAATATGCAACTTTATAACAAATTATTAGAGAATTCTGAATATGAAATTTGTCTTGAGACGCTTTGACAAATCTAATAAACTCATTTTCTCAATCCTGCATTTAAGTAAGGAAGAAAATTAGAAGCTATGTTTAGGTGTATGAACAATATATTTTAAAATGAGCTACTCCTGACGTCACGATTAAAAAAAACTGGAACACCCTGTATATCTATATTTCTCGCCTTGCGAAAACACATCGGTGACGTCATGTGCAACGTCGCAGAATTTGGAACGATGATCTGTCATACCTCCTGTATACCATCGGTATACCATGTTCGGGTAGTGTCTATGGACCCGACTCACTTTACCCAACATAGAAGACGAAGATGGCAAATGTAACAATACATTTCTTTAGTTTGGGTCAGGATTGGTTTGATTATTTATGTGAATCAATAAGGATTGGTTAACCTAACTAAATGTCAGGACTGGTTTTACTAACTTAATACGTATAATGCTTTTCAATATATTTTTCGGAAAAGTAGTCCATGGAAATTTGACAGATTACCCCCCGTATAAGATTTGAACTGTGTCAGTTTTATTGGTTATATTGACATAATTTAAAGGTTATAAAATGCTGCCATTACAAAAAAAAGGTTGTTGCCAGAACTTACCAGAAATATCAGTTGTAAGTGAAAATAATAAATCCATGTACTAAAGCTGATACTACGTTTTTCCGATCAAATACTTGGCAGAAGTAATTCTTAGGACAACAAATTTTCTTATACTAGACCTGGGACATCGAGTTTTGCTCACCCTGTGCAACATAATGTATATTAAGGAAAGGTTTGTTAACACTAAACCACTAAAAGGTTTTACGTAAATGGCCCTTATTCCCAGAACCATAAAATCTTTCTATTAAAACGTTAACATTTTTTCACTGTAGAAATCTACAAAAAGGTATATCATACTCATATCAGGTATATTCATACTACCGTCAAAATTTGACCAGGAACAGTGTTTATCTGCACTTCGGATATGAAAGGTACAATGCTCTGCCTCAGAACACTAGGCTTCTTTCCAAGGGGTAGTGTGGCAGTGAAATAAAAACCGTACTTCTTGAATGTGCTAGCCATTGAATAATTTTAAGAAAATTTATAAGCTGATAAAAACTTTTTTTAATATAATGCGAGCAACGTCGAGGAAATTAATTTGATTTACTCAAAGTCAAACTGATGGCAGATATTAATGTAAAACTACATTAAACCATCATAACAACTTGAACGGAAGTTGCTATTGGCATTTACCTTCACCTGCTTTTAATTTATTGGTTAAAATCTTGTCAATCACATTTTTGGCAAATCAGTTTATGGATAACTAGTAAGTCACGTTTTTGGCGGAATCTTCCCTTTACGGTTTTTATAACATAACCATTAACATTGACACAGTTCAAAAATTATATAGGGGTCATTCAAATAATAGCCTTTGGAAAAACTTTATGGAACGCTTTATAACTGTTGTTTTTTGATTGGCGTTTGTACTACCCAAAGATGTGTTTTTGTCACGGAGACAATGACATTATATCGACGCATTAAAAACGTCCAATGGGTACATCAGATTAACGTATTTTCGACATAAGTTAACGTATGATATTGATCAAACTGATTGAAAATTTATCGGGTATTTTATTTGTGTTAGGCCATAGGCATGCACAGTTCAATGCTGCTATATATATTATGAATCAAAACTAATATGTTTTTAGAGCAGGATATTATGTACAAGTACAAGTAACCGAATTTCCTTCGTTCATTGTTATCCTTCACACATTACACCGAAAAGCAACTGTTAAACATTAATTCGAGGGCTTACGCTAGAAAAACGACGAATTGAACGTATCGGCCGACAACAAAGCAGGCCCTAATGGGGTGCCCCGTGCAGGGCTTTAGTGTGTGATATAATCTAGATTACCTGCACGATAAACACAGTAGTTATTGGAGTTAGTTAAGGGTAGTAATAATAGAATTTTAAAAGCCACGTTTCGTCTGTTTTCTCCGGGAGGAAATATACCTACTCCGGTTCAAGGTGTTTCGAATGGGATTTGTGACGCAATCTTCGATCTGGGCAATTTGTCAGCATTAGGGTTCATTAGGTAGAAAAAGTAAAATGGTTTGTTTAGAGCGGGATATATTGTGCTTCATAGAAAGGTTTTTTTTAGAATAACTCATCATTTATGTACAGAAAATTTACTAATTGCTTTTACATAGTATGTAAGAACCGTAAGTGGTTCAGTTATTGAATAACAATAGGTCTAGTTGACCGGCAACCATTGTCCCGTATTCACATACAAACCAATAAGGAAGCTTCTTGTCACAAACCACTCGGGGAAACGTAAACTAGACCGATCGAATGGTATATTCACAAGGCGTAGCCAGTATAGCCAGTATCTACGGTTTTAACAGGAGATCTACTGTTTTCACCACCTAGCTACTGTTTTCAATATTACATCTACTGTGTTTTTTTTTAAATATTTTGTCAAAATTCAGTTCATTTCAGTATGTACATTATAACATTTTGTATTTTTAAGTAATTCGAATAGCAAATAAAAACGAATATTTATATTTATTATCAGTAACAAAGTGTAACTTGAGTATCGAAAGCTCTAATGAAGCTATTATGTCAATCAATGACCTGGGTTGTATGGACAGAGCAGACAAACGCCAAATATTTCCCCGAAAAATCGTCCCGTTTTTTGGCCGGCTCTCCTCCATTTTTAAAGTATCCATGACGTAATTTCATCGAAAGGTCACATCAATTGGCAAATCACGATTTCGAATTATTTGACGTAAGGTGTCAGGTGAAAGAAAAATTCACTTTTTCGTTCACGCTCTTTTGCAAAATGATTCAAAAATGAACTTTTTGGGCCAAGACGTTCAAAACCCTCACAAAGCATTCAATTAAAAAATAAATTTTTGATTCAACATAAAAAAAAACATACCTCAAGTTTTGCTCCAAAATCAACTAAGAAAATCTCGTCTTTTTTTAAATAAAATCGGGGGAGGGGGGGGGGGGGTTAATACAATTGGGACAAAAATTCACTTTTTGGAAAATATTTAATTTCTTTGGGCCAAAATCGATCAAAATAGTCAAAATTAATAGAAAAAAGTTTGTATTAATTTCTTTTATCGTCATGATTGGTTAAAACCGTCATAACTCATTCAATCAAAAAAATCCAGTTTTCGGTTAATTGTTTTTAGTTCAAAAAATAACAAAATTGTCCCAACATGACAAACAAGTTTTTTTTGCGATTTTAAAGATTCGTCATTTTTAGACTAAAAGTTTAAGTCTTGGTCTTAAATCATTCCTAAAAAAAGACGTTTTTGTAGCAAAATAATGCACACTGAATAAAAATCAAATCACTTTTGATCTCAGCCTCGGGGCAAAAATTCTCTTTATAAAAAAATATTTTATGGTTCAAATTCGAACAAAAACCTTCACAAGGCCTTCAATCAAAAGAATAAATTTTTAGTCCAAATTAAAAACAAATACCATTTCGTTTAGTTAAAGGGAAACAAAAATTGTTTTGTAACTATTAAAACCCATTTTTTCCAAATATTAATGAGACTCAATTCATGGACTAAAATCCCAAGTTTTTCCTCAGAATCAATTGACAAATCTCTTTTTTTAATTAAAATCGGTAGGTACTAAGACAAAAATTCGCTTTTTGGAAAAAAATAAATAAAATATTGTCACAAAATCGATCAAAATAGTCACAGCTATTAAAAAAAAATACGTTTTTGGTTCAAAACTAAAAAATAACACCTATACATTTAATTAAAAAAAGCCTCGAAAAAATAAAAACTATTTTTTTGCAATTTTAAAAAAACTCAATTTTACGCCCAAATTTTCAAGTTTTGCTACAAAATCAATAAATCTTCATAGTATTTGTTAATATCCAGGGTGTTCTATTAAAAAAAAAATAAAAACGCAATTTAGACGGGTTTAGTATCTCAACGGAAACTTATTAAATTTGAGCTACCTTGTACAAGGTAGGACCGCTTTTTCTAAATGGGGCAAATTCAGGTATCTTTCCGAAACAAAACTTCAAAATTTCACCTTTTTATGAGTTTAAATCGCGATCTAACAGAGGTTCTATTAGGGCCTTATTTTGACCAAAAAATGAGAATAAGAATTAATATTTCGAAGACCGCTAGAGATTGGTATAAGAGTTATTAAGCAGAAATGATCAAAAATAAATAGCAAATCTAAAAATAAAATAATTTACAGTTAATTACTATTTGATTTAACAGAGTTGCTACTACTTTTTTATATAACCGGCACCGACCCATTACCTACACCAGCGAATTTTCAGAAAAATTATTTGTCCCTATCTGTGAGTCACCCTGTATAACAGTTTAAACAAAAAAAAATGTCTTGGTTGAACATTTTAAAAAACATTATAATGCAGTTAGGTACTCGCATAACGAAAGAATTTTTAAATGTGTGAAGAATTGTGTGAAACCCCCTCTAAGAAGAAGAAAATTATTCTTTACTAAAAATTCGATTTTGTAACGTTATTTTATAGCACTTGTAGCGCTATAAAAAAGCCATATTCATTTAGGTACTCACATAATGAAAAGAATTTGTGAAATATGCGAAGAATTAAGCGAAATGTCCTCGAAGAAGAAAAAAAAACTATTCTTTACTAGTTAGTACGAATTTTTAACGTTATTTTATCGTGTATGAGATGTTATAAAAAAGTCAGATTCAGTTAGGTAATCGCATAACGAAAGAATTTATGAAATGTGTGAAGAATTGTGTGATATCTCTTCTAAAAGAAAGAAATCGAATAGTTTTCTAAAAATTCGAATTTTTAACGTTAGTTTATCCTACATGTGACATTATAAAAAAGCCAGATTTAGTTAGGTCCTAAAGGGAAGAAAACTATTTTTTACTAATAATTGCGAATTTTTTAACGTTATTTTATCGTGTATGAGACGTTATAAAAAAGACTCAGATTCAGTTAGGTTCTCGCATAAAGAAAGAATTCGTGAAATGCGTGAAGAATTGTGCGAAATATCTTCGAAGAGGAAGAAAACTATTTACTGAAAATTAAGAATTTTTGACGAAAAAATTTATGAAATATGTGAAGAATTGTGCGAAATCTTCTCTAAGAGCAAGTAAACTATTCTTTACTAATAATTCGAATTTTGAACGTTATTTTATTCCACATGTAACGTTATAAAAAAACAGATTTAGTTAGGTACTCACATAATGAAAAAAATTTTGAAGTGTGTGAACATTTGTGCGAAATGTTCTCAAAGACGAAGAAACCTATTTTTTACTAATAAATACGAATTTTTAAAGTTATTTTATCGTGTATGAGACGCTATAAAAGAAAGTCAGACTCAGTTATATTTACTCGCATAACGAAAACATTTATGAAATGGGTGAAGAATTGTGCGAAATCTCCTCGAAAATAAAGAAAACTATTCTTTACTGAAAATTCGAATTTTTAACGTTATTTCATCCTACATGTGACGTTATAAAAAAACCTTCAAAAATTCTAAAGTTCCTGAAGATTTGTGCGAAATGTTCTCGAGGAGAAAGAAAACTATTTTTTACTAATAATTACGAATTTTTAACGTTATTTTATCGTGTATGAGACGTTATAAAAAAGTCAGATTCAGTTAGGTACTCGCATAACTAAAGAAATTATGAAATGTGTGAAGAATTGTGTGATATCTCTTCTAAAAGAAAGAAATCGAATAGTTTTCTAAAAATTCGAATTTCTAACGTTATTTTATCCTACATGTGACATTATAAAAAAGCCAGATTTAGTTAGGTCCTAAGGGGAAGAAAATTATTTTTTACTAATAATTGCGAATTTTTTAACGTTATTTTATCGTGTATGAGACGTTATAAAAAAAAGTCAAATTCAGTTAGGTTCTCGCATAAAGAAAGAATTCGTGAAATGCGTGAAGAATTGTGCGAAATATCTTCGAAGAGGAAGAAAACTATTTACTGAAAATTAAGAATTTTTAACGAAAAAATTTATGAAATATGTGAAGAATTGTGCGAAATCCCCTCCAAGAGCAAGTAAACTATTCTTTACTAATAATTCGAATTTTGAACATTTTATTCCACATGTAACGTTATAAAAAAACAGATTTAGTTAGGTACTCACATAATGAAAAAAATTTTGAAGTGTGTGAAGATTTGTGCGAAATGTTCTCGAAGAGGAAGAAACCTATTTTTTACTAATAAATACGAATTTTTAAAGTTATTTTATCGTGTATGAGACGCTATAAAAAAAAGTCAGACTTAGTTATATTTACTCGCATAACGAAAACATTTATGAAATGGGTGAAGAATTGTGCGAAATCTACTCGAAAATAAAGAAAACTATTCTTTGCTGAAAATTCGAATTTTTAACGTTATTTCATCCTACATGTGACATTATAAAAAAACCTTCAAAAATTCTAAAGTTCCTGAAGATTTGTGCGAAATGTTCTCGAGGAGAAAGAAAACTATTTTTTACTAATAATTACGAATTTTTAACGTTATTTTATCGTGTATGAGACGTTATAAAAAAAGTCAGATTCAGTTAGGTACTCGCATAACTAAAGAATTTATGAAATGTGTGAAGAATTGTGTGATATCTCTTCTAAAAGAAAGAAATCGAATAGTTTTCTAAAAATTCGAATTTTTAACGTTATTTTATCCTACATGTGACATTATAAAAAAGCCAGATTTAGTTAGGTCCTAAGGGGAAGAAAACTATTTTTTACTAATAATTGCGAATTTTTTAACGTTATTTTGTCGTGTATGAGACGTTATAAAAAAGATTCAGATTCAGTTAGGTTCTCGCATAAAGAAAGAATTCGTGAAATGCGTGAAGAATTGTGCGAAATATCTTCGAAGAGGAAGAAAACTATTTACTAAAAATTAAGAATTTTTTACGAAAAAATTTATGAAATATGTGAAGAATTCTGCGAAATTTCCTCTAAGAGCAATTAAACTATTCTTTACTAATAATTCGAATTTTGAACGTTATTTTATTCCACATGTAACGTTATAAAAAAACAGATTTAGTTAGGTACTCACATAATGAAAAAAATTTTGAAGTGTGTGAAGATTTGTGCGAAATGTTCTCGAAGAGGAAGAAACCTATTTTTTACTAATAAATACGAATTTTTAAAGTTATTTTATCGTGTATGAGACGCTATAAAAAAAGTCAGACTCAGTTATATTTACTCGCATAACGAAAACATTTATGAAATGGGTGAAGAATTATGCGAAATCTCCTCGAAAATAAAGAAAACTATTCTTTGCTGAAAATTCGAATTTTTAACGTTATTTCATCCTACATGTGACGTTATAAAAAAACCTTCAAAAATTCTAAAGTTCCTGAAGATTTGTGCGAAATGTTCTCGAGGAGAAAGAAAACTATTTTTTACTAATAATTACGAATTTTTAACGTTATTTCATCGTGTATGAGACGTTATAAAAAAGTCAGATTCAGTTAGGTACTCGCATAACTAAAGAATTTATGAAATGTGTGAAGAATTGTGTGATATCTCCTCTAAGAGAAAGAAATCGAATAGTTTTCTAAAAATTCGAATTTTTAACGTTATTTTATCCTACATGTGACATTATAAAAAAGCCAGATTTAGTTAGGTCCTAAGGGGAAGAAAACTATTTTTTACTAATAATTGCGAATTTTTTACTAACAATTGCGAATTTTTTTACGTTATTTTGTCGTGTATGAGACGTTATAAAAAAGATTCAGATTCAGTTAGGTTCTCGCATAAAGAAAGAATTCGTGAAATGCGTGAAGAATTGTGCGAAATATCTTCGAAGAGGAAGAAAACTATTTACTAAAAATTAAGAATTTTTTACGAAAAAATTTATGAAATATGTGAAGAATTGTGCGAAATCTCCTCTAAGAGCAAGTAAACTATTCTTTACTAATAATTCGAATTTTGAACGTTATTTTATTCCACATGTAACGTTATAAAAAAACAGATTTAGTTAGGTACTCACATAATGAAAAACATTTTGAAGTGTGTGAAGATTTGTGCGAAATGTTCTCGAAGAGGAAGAAACCTATTTTTTACTAATAAATACGAATTTTTAAAGTTATTTTATCGTGTATGAGACGCTATAAAAAAAAGTCAGACTCAGTTATAGGTACTCGCATAACGAAAACATTTATCAAATGGGTGAAGAATTGTGCGAAATCTCCTCGAAAATAAAGAAAACTATTCTTTCTGAAAATTCGAATTTTTAACGTTATTTCATCCTACATGTGACGTTATAAAAAAACCTTCAAAAATTCTAAAGTTCCTGAAGATTTGTGCGAAATGTTCTCGAGGAGAAAGAAAACTATTTTTTACTAATAATTACGAATTTTTAACGTTATTTTATCGTGTATGAGACGTTATAAAAAAGTCAGATTCAGTTAGGTACTCGCATAACTAAAAAATTTATGAAATGTGTGAAGAATTGTGCGAAATCTCTTCTAAAAGAAAGAAATCGAATAGTTTTCTGAAAATTCGAATTTCTAACGTTATTTTATCCTACATGTGACATTATAAAAAAGCCAGATTTAGTTAGGTCCTAACGGGAAGAAAACTATTTTTTACTAATAATTGCGAATTTTTTAACGTTATTTTATCGTGTATGAGACGTTATAAAAAAGAGTCAGATTCAGTTAGGTTCTCGCATAAAGAAAGAATTCGTGAATTGCGTGAAGAATTGTGCGAAATATCTTCGAAGAGGAAGAAAACTATTTACAGAAAATTAAGAATTTTTAACGAAAAAATGTATGAAATATGTGAAGAATTGTGCGAAATCCCCTCTAAGAGCAAGTAAACTATTCTTTACTAATAATTCGAATTTTGAACGTTATTTTATTCCACATGTAACGTTATAAAAAAACAGATTTAGTTAGGTACTGACATAATGAAAAAAATTTTGAAGTGTGTGAAGATTTGTGCGAAATGTTCTCGAAGAGGAAGAAACCTATTTTTTACTAATAAATACGAATTTTTAAAGTTATTTTATCGTGTATGAGACGCTATAAAAAAAAGTCAGACTCAGTTATATTTACTCGCATAACGAAAACATTTATGAAATGGGTGAAGAATTATGCGAAATCTCCTCGAAAATAAAGAAAACTATTCTTTACTGAAAATTCGAATTTTTAACGTTATTTCATCCTACATGTGACGTTATAAAAAAAACCTTCAAAAATTCTAAAGTTCCTGAAGTGCGAAATGTTCTCGAGGAGAAAGAAAACTCTTTTTTACTAATAATTACGAATTTTTAACGTTATTTTATCGTGTATGAGACGTTATAAAAAAGTCAGATTCAGTTAGGTACTCGCATAACTAAAGAATTTATGAAATGTGTAAAGAATTGTGTGATATCTCCTCTAAGAGAAAGAAATCGAATAGTTTTCTAAAAATTCGAATTTTTACCGTTATTTTATCCTACATGTGACGTTATAAAAATGCCTGATTCAATTAGATCCTCGCATAATGAAAGAATTTGTGAAATAAGTGAAGAATTGTGCAAAATATCTTCGAAGAGGAAGAAAACTATTTTTTTTACTGATAATTACGAATTTGTAACGATTCTTTATGTAACGCTATAAGAAAAAGCAAGATTGAGTTAGATACCTGCATAATGAAAAATTTTGTGAAGAGTTGTGCAAAATGTCTTAGAAGAGGAAGAAAACAATTTTTTTACTGATAATTACGAATTTTTGACGTTATTTTATCGGGTATGAGACGTTATAAAAAAAAAGTCAGATTCAGTTAGGTACTCGCATAACCAAAAGAATTTATGAAATGAGAATTGTGCGAAATCTCCTCTAAAAGGGAGAAAATTATTATTTACTGAGAATTCGAATTTTTGACGTTATTTTATCCTACATGTGACGCTATAAAAAGCCAGATTCAGTTAGGTCCTCGCATAATGAAAGAATTCGTGAAATGCGTGAAGAAGTGTACGAAATCTTCTCGAAGATAAAGAAAACTATTCATTTACTGACAATTCGAATTTTTTATGTTACTTATCCTAAATGTGACGTTATAAAAAAGCCAGATTCGGTTAGGTACTCGCATAAAGAAAAAAAATTGTGAAGTGTGTGAAAATTTGTGTGAAATGTTCTCGAAGTGGAAGACAACTATTTTTTACTGATAATTACGAATTTTTAAAGTTATTTTATCGTATATGAGACGCTATAAAAAAAAGTCAGACTCAGTTATAGGTACTCGCATAACGAAAACATTTATGAAATGGGTGAAGAATTGTGCGAAATCTCTTCGAAAATAAAGAAAATTATTCTTTACTGAAAATTCGAATTTTTAACGTTATTTTATCCTACATGTAACGTTATAAAAAAACCAGATTCAGTTAGGTCCTCGCATTATGAAAGAATTTACGAAATATATGAAGAATTGTACGAAATGTCCTCGAAGGGGAAGAAAACTATTTTTTACTAATAATTACGAATTTTTAACGTTATTATATCGTGTATGAGACGTTATACAAAAAAAAAAAAAAAATCAGTTAGATACTCGCATAACGAAAAAATTTATGAAATATGTGAAGAATTGTGCGAAATTTTCTCTAAGATCAAGTATACTATTCTTTACTAAAAATTCGAATTTTTAACGTTACTTTATTCCACATGTAACGTTATAAAAGAAAAAACAGATTTAGTTAGGTACTCACATAATGAAAAAAATTTTGAAGTGTGTGAAGATTTGTGCGAAATGTTCCTCGAAGAGGAAGAAAACTATTTTTTACTAATATTTCCGAAGAATTTTTAACGTTATTTTGTCGAGTATGATACATTATAAAAAAAAGCCAGATTCAATTAGGTAATCGCATAACGAAAGAATTTATGAAATGGGTGAAGAGAATTTTGCAAAATCTCCTCTAAAAGAAAGAAAACTATTATTTACTGAAAATTCAATTTTTTGACGTTATTTTATGATGTAAAATGATGTAATGAAAAAGCCAGATTCAGTTAGGTCCTCGCATAATGAAAGAATTCGCGAATAAGTGTACGAAGTCTTTTCGAAGATAAACAAAACTATTCTTTACTGAAAATTCGAATTTTTAACATTATTTTATCCTACATGTGTCCTTATAAAAAAGCCAGATTCGGTTAGGTATCCGCATAATTAAACAAATTGTGAGTGTGTGAAGATTTGTGTGAAATGTTCTCGAAGAGGAAGAAAACTATTTTTTACTGATAATTACGAATTTTCAAAGTTATTTTATCGTGTATGAGACGCTATAAAAAAAGTCAGACTCAGTTATAGGTACTCGCATAACGAAAACATTTATGAAATGGGTGAAGAATTGTGCGAAATCTCCTCGAAGATAAAGAAAACTATTCTTTACTGAAAATTCGATTTTTTAACGTTATTTTATCCTCCATGTAACGTCATAAAAAAGCCAGATACAGTTAGTTATGTACTCGCATGATGAAAAAAGTTGTGAAGTGTTTGAAGTTTTGGGCGACATGTTCTCGAAGAGTAAGAAAACTATTTTTTACTGTAATAATCACGAATTTTTTAACGTTATTTTATCGTGTATGAAACGTTATAAAAAATAATCAGATTCAGTTAAGTCCTCGCATAATGAAAGAATTCGTGAAATGCGTGAAGAATTGTGCGAAATATTTTCGAAAAGGAAGAAATCTATTTTTTACTAATAATTACGAATTTTTAACATTATTTTATCGTGTGTGAGACGTTATAAAAAGTCAAATTCAGTGCGGTACTTGCATAACGAAAGAATTTATGAAATGTGTGAAGAATTGTCTCAAACGTCCTCGAAAAGGAAGAAAACTATTTTTTACTAATAATTACGAATTTTTAACGTTATTTTATGGTGTATGAGAAGTTATAAAGAAAGTCAAGTTCAGTTAGGAACTCGCATAACGAAAGAATTTATGAAATATGCGAATAATTGTGCGAAATCTCCTCTAAGAGAAAGAAAACGAATAGTTTTCTAAAAATTCGAGTTTTTAACGTTATTTTGTCAGACATGAGACGCTATAAAAAAAAGCCAGATTCAGTTAGGTTCTCCCGTAATGAAAGAATTTGTGAAAAGGGTGAAGAATTTTGCGAAATCTCCTCTAAGAGGAAGAAAACTATTCTTTCGCTATTGTACAAGTTTTGCTATAAAAAGTCAGATTCGCTTAGGTTTTTGACATAATGAAAAATTTTGTGAAATGTGTGAAGAATTGTGGGAAATCTCCACTAAGGAAAAGAAAACTATTCTTTACTGAAAATTCGAATTTTTAAAGTTATTTTATTATGTATGAGACGTTATAAAAAAGCCACATTCAGTTAGGACTCGCATAACGAAAGAATTTATGAAATGTTTGAAGAATTGTGCGAAATTTTCTCTGAGAGGAAGAAAACTATTCTTTACTAACAATTCGACTTTTGAGATTTAAAGTAGAAATGGTTAACAGGCTGGTGGTACAGTAACCGTCTTCAGATTATCAAATATTGTATCATCGGCATCATCATTATTCGTGGTTTCTACTGTAGTGTTAAAGAAGGGACTACCATAACCCCCTCATTCTGAATATTTGGGGAGGTGTTTAAGTATAAATGTGTAAGTTTCACTATATTTTTGAAAAAAGTGTCCAATCCGAAGAAAAGAGCTTCCTTAAAAACTATTTCCAGAATAAAAATACGAGACAAGTAAAAAGCATGAAATCCGTTTTTGTATAAAGAGTGTCCCAACTCTATTTATGCACAGATCACCGCCCTGCAGTAGATGTCACGCAAAAGAGTTTCAAACGAAAGATGATGGTTAAGAAAGCAGTAATAAAACTTTAGTTATTTATACAGAGTGAAAGTGTCATTTTGACATAAACTTATTTTTTTTTCAATGAAACACCCTATATATATTTTCTTTATTTTGGATTTGCATAATTTTTCATGTATGTAAAACCGCTTTCAAATAATAGTGTAAAATAGAATTCGTTACAAAATAGCGACCGTTTTCATTTCAAATTGTCGATCAACACATCTGCATACTAGTTTCGGGGTTTACCCTTCATGAGCACCTACAGCTTTGGCTGTTACACATATTGGAGACCGTGAGTTCGCGGCTTAAAGCCAAAAAGCTACGCAAGAACGGTGTGAGATGTTGTACAGAGCAGGATCAGGCGACATCCACCACTCTATTAGATCTGCTGCATGGTAGATGGCTCTCAGTGTGAGAAGCAGCTGTACAATATCTCACCGTTCTTCCGTAGCTTTTTGGCTTTAAGCCGCGAACTCACGGTATTCAATTTGTCGACCAGCCAAAGCTATACTGATGAGGGGTAGACCCCGAAACTAGTATGCAGATGGGTCGATCGACAAATTGGTTACCACCTACTCTTTACACTTCGTTCAAGTTCCGATAACCTGCGAGGTACAGAGCAATATGGGCTGCTTCTCGTACTGAAAATCATCTGCCATGCAGTATTAGATCTAATAAACTGGTGGAACATCTCATCGATTTTCAAGCGTCTTAAGGAACCATTACCAACCAACTCTTTTTTTCCCACGAAATTACTTTGGGCCGCAATCATGATTCAAAAAGCAATTAAGACACAATCATTAGGTTATTCTTTCCAACTTAACAGCACGGCAGGATATAATTAAATAATCAATGAACGTCCGTGCAATTTGCGGCTCGGTTATAGTGATAACATTTCCAAAAATTTTATTTAAATAGCTATATTATGTAACGGTAACTGGCAAATGGATATTTAAGCAGTAATTATGAATAAATGGCCGCATGCAAAAATGCTATTAACAATTACCGACCTTATCAGAAATCTGCTTTGTTTATTATTAATGCGAAGCAATTAGGGCTCACGAATATATATGCGGGGGCGCAAAGATCAATATTTCTAATTTATTAAAAGGGAGGTTCTCTTTAAATATTTAAACCGTCGAAATATTACTAGAAAAGCTCTATATAATTTTTAGTAAACTCTAGGTACACTCTGTTTAGCGAGTCTTTAATATTACGTCATACTCTTCATCATATTTCATTAAAAAGTATTGGGATAGAAACAAGGGTATTCATAGATTACTTATAATAACATCAGCTATTCAGTTTGACTGTTAGTGTCAAGATGTTACTAACAAAAGTTTATAAAATTTAGTTAAATTGAGCTCTGGTGAACTTTTTCAACTCTCGAGCTTTACGTTCTTTTTTGTGTTTTTTTGAACGCTTTTTTGAGTACCTTTAGACAGAAACTCCTGGGTGATTCACATTAGAAGAACAAGAATAAGACAGAAATAAGTGTATTTAAAGTTTATATTACTCATTGTAGAGGGTGGAGACTTTTCGATGGATTTACGAGTATTGGTAAAACCGTAAGAAATAAACAAAATCTGATTACACATCTCGACTCCGATTTTCATAATAAATTTAATGTTATTATTATTTCTCAGTCAGCTTGATTCGTTTTCCGTATATAGAAAGTTTTTGAAGAAACTGCTCCTTTGATGTGGTTCTGTATCTCGGCTATTATGGGAAATAGAACTGTGGCGGAACTTGATCCAACGACAGGTGGCAGCGCCGAAACTTCACGCACCGACTCACAGGTGGCAGCATTAGTCGAAATCCTTCATAACATTACACCATCTTTCCTGCGCCGAATTTATATTCAAATTCAAGTTCCATCTATGAACTCTCACCAAGGCAGGGATCTACCACGCTTTACTGACGTGTCCAAGGTAGACCTCGGGACGAAAAGTTATGATATAAAGATAGGTTTTTTTTAATGGGACATTCTATATATTATTGGGGCATTTAATTGCTCTTTTTGAGCTGATTCAATTGACGCATATTTTCATACCTTTGAATGAGTTATGCCTTTGAATAGGGCTCATATTTAAATGCTTTTACAGAATTGTCATATCTCCGATATTAAGCGAAATACAAGTTAATTTGACACGCAATTTTCACACAAGTAGGCAAAAATTAAAAAATTGACTGTAGCGCCAAAACAAATGACAATCGCAAAAATTTGAAAGCACCATTAAATGCACCTTGGAAAAAAACACATGTCGGTTTTCTTCTAACGCTCATAATAGCGCAGATACCCTGTTCGGACAACCAATTTGGGACACCCTGTACATAGAGCACATAAAATTAACAAACTTTAACATGGGATTTTTTCGGGAATTTTTTCATGGGAACAATTCGTTGGTTTTTTTATGGGTTATTGATGTGTTAGATTAGTTCAGGTAATTTTCCAAGTTTTAGGTTAAAAAATTTCAAATTTGCAATTTTAAACGCTTGAAGTGATATATAGTCTTAATTCAAATTCTTTCAAAAATGTTAGTTTATATGTTTAAATGCTTTTAGTAATTTTTAACCGACTTTGGCTATAATTCTATATATTTTAAAACGCTCTGAGTCATTTTTAACCGATTCTGGCTTTAGAATTCTTGGTGTGTCTTCTTATTCAAAGAAAAAATTATTAGACGCTTTGAAGGATTTTTAATCGATTTGGTTTTATTCCTAACATGCAATTTTCTAAAACTTCCAAGTTTGCCTTTTTAAACGATTTAAATAATCTCAAGCCGATTTTTAAATTGCATTTTTAAACACAAATTTGTAACCTGAATTTTTTCAAAAATACTTAGTTTTATTTTTAAATGCTTTCAGTTGTTTTTAACTGATTGTGGCCAAAATACTAACCTGACTGTTCCCAAAACAAAAACAAATTTACGTTTTTATAAGCTTTGAGTCATTTTTTTTCATGATTTTAAACTTAATGCTTAAAATTTGGATGTTTAGAGGATGTGGGTTATTTTTAATCGATTTTTATCCTAATTTTAAAACAATTTTTGAAACCCCAAATTTGGGTTTTTAGATGCTTTGTGTAAGCTCTAAATATCAAGTAGGCCCTAAAATAAAATTGAAACTGAAAGCGCTTTGAGTAATTTTTATGAGAATCTTTTTAACCTAACCTAAATGTCCTCTGATAGTTTTTCCTTTTGTTGTTGTTCTTAGATGATTTATGTAATTTTTAAACAATTTTGGCCCATTATTAAACTGATTTTTTCTGCAAGCTCTGAATTTGAATTTTTTAAAGCTTTAGATTATTTTTAACCGATTCTGCCCTTGTTCTTACATGAGTTTTTTATCAAATTGGAATTTCTAGAATCGTATCCCTAACCTGCTTTTTCACAAAATTTTTGTCTCATGTTAGTTTTTAAATACCAAAAGTTTATATTTTTTTAAGGTTTTAGGTAAAGGGTTTTGCTCCTAATCCTCACCTTAACTTTTTCAAAAACTTTTAATTTGCATTTCCATATGCTTCGACTAACTAATTTTGGCTACAATTCTAAACTGACTTTCGCTTTGAGTCATTTTTGACAGAATCTTTTTAACCTAACCTAAATGCCCTCTGAGAATTTTTCCTTTTGGTTAAACATCAAGATTTGCTTTTTTAGATGATTTGTGTAATTTTTAAACAATTTTGGTCCATTATTAAATTAGTTTCTTTCTACAAGCTCTGAATTTGAATTTTTAAAAGCTTTAGATTATTTTTAACAGATTCTGTCCTTGTTCTTACATAGGTTTTTCACAAAACACCAAATTGGAATTTCTAGACGTTTTAAGATATTTTAAACTGTTTTTTTTTCTCCTATTCCTAACCGTCTAAAGTCCCATTTTATTTTTAAATACTAAAAAATTGATATTTTTTTAAGGTTTTCAGTAAACGATTTTACCCCTATTCCTCACCTTAACTTTTTTAAAAACAGTACGAAGATGGATTAGCAGGTTGGGGACGAAATAACAACTTCATTCAATTTTCAAATCGCCGACGTTTCGACCGTATATTGCGGTCTTTATCAAGGCTCTTAATGAAGTGACGAAGTCATGTCAATGTTTATAACTTTAATTCCGGCCCTGACTACAAATGGCTCTGCGTATATTTCCTTAGGTGCTATCTCGAAAAAACTTTTGCCCAGTAACGGATAATGGACACAATTAAAGTTATAAACATTGACATAACGTCGTCACTTCATTAACAGCCTTGATAACGACCGCAATATACGGTCGAAACGTCGGCGATTTGAGAATTGAATGAAGTTGTTATTTCGTCTCCAACCTACTAATCCACCTTCGTACTATTGCTAATGGGACGCTAAACACTTTTTTAAAAACTTTTAATTTGCATTTCCATATGCCTAGATTAACTAATTTTGGCTACAATTCTAATCTGAATTTTCCAAAACACCTCAAATTCGTGTTTTTACACACTTTGAATCACATTTTATACCAATTTTAACCCTAATCCTGAATTTTTCCAAAAAGATTTAATTTGCTTTAACAAAACAAATTTGCGTTGTGAGGCGTTTTGCGTCATGTTTCATTTCATACATAAAAATATCATTTTATCAAAAAAATAAATAGATTGGAATCTTTAATTTACCTGATTTTGTTGTAAAAAGGAATTTCTTCCAAAACATGAAAATTTGGTTTTTTGGAGAATATGGGTTATTTTTAATCGATTTTTATCTTAATTCTAAAAGAAACTTTTGCAGAAAACCCGAATTTGTGTTTTTAGATGCTTTGTGGAAGTTTGAAACATCAAGTTTGGCCATAAAATAAATTTGAAACTGAAAACGCTTTGAGTCATTTTTGACAGAATCTTTTTAACCTAACCTAAATGCCCTCTGAGAGTTTTTCCTTTTGGTTAAACATCAAGATTTGCTTTTTTAGATGATTTGTGTAATTTTTAAACAATTTTGGTCCATTATTAAACTAGTTTTTTCTACAAGCTCTGAATTTGAATTTTTAAAAACTTTAGATTATTTTTAACAGATTCTGTCCTTGTTCTTACATGGGTTTTTCGAAAAACACCAAATTGGAATTTCTAGACGTTTTAAGATATTCTTAACTGTTTTTTTGATCCTATTCCTTTAAATACTAAAAAATTTATATTTTTTTAAGGTTTTCAGTAAACGATTTTAGCCCTAATCCTCACCTTAACTTTTTTCAAAACAGTACGAAGATGGATTAGCAAGTTGGGGACGAAATAACAACTTCATTCAATTTTCAAATCGCCGACGTTTCGACCGTATATTGCGGTCTTTATCAAGACTCTTAATGAAGTGACGAAGTCATGTCAATGTTTATAACTTTAATTCCGGATCTGACTACCCATGGCTCTGCGTATATTTCCTTAGGTGCTATCTCGAAAAAACTTTTGCCCAGTAACGGATAATGGACACAATTAAAGTTATAAACATTGACATGACTTCGTCACTTCATTAACTGCCTTGATAAAGACCGCAATATACGGTCGAAACGTCGGCGATTTGAAAATTGAATGAAGTTGTTATTTTGTCCCCAACCTACTAATCCACCTTCGTACTATTGCTAATGGGACGCTAAACACTTTTTTAAAAACTTTTAATTTGCATTTCCATATGCCTGGATTAACTAATTTTGGCTACAATTCTAATCTGAATTTTCCAAAACACTTCAAATTCGTGTTTTTATACGCTTTGAATAATTTTTTTTTACCGATTTTAACCCTAATCTTGAATTTTTCCAAAAAGATTAGCGTGCTTTGACAAATTTGCGTTGTGAGGCGTTTTGCGTCATGTTTTATTTCATACATAAAAATAAAATTTTATCAAAAAAATAGATTTCAATCTTCAATTTGCCTGATTTTGTTCTAAAATGGAATTTCTCCCAGAACATGAAAATTTGGATTTTTATCCTAATTCTAAAAGAAACTTTTGCAAAAACCCCAAATTTGTGTTTTTAGATGCTTCGTGTAAGTTTGAAACATCAAGTTTGGCCATAAAATAAATTTGAAACTGAAAACGCTTTGAGCAAATTTTTAACAGAATCTTGTTAACCTAAGTTAACCATGAGTTTTTTTCCTTTTGGTTACGTTAGTTCAGGTTACTTCAATTAGGTTTTTCCTTTGTTTAGGTTAGTTCAGTTATGTTTCTTCTTTGGTTAGGTCAATTCAGGTTAGCAATTATATAAGGTCATTTTCTATATTTTTTTCCCTTTAAAACTTTTGATAACATCAGCAAAATCACTTAGAAAATATACACATTTGGCAACATTGTAAATATAATGCGTCTCTGCTGTCATAGTTTAAGAGTTTTCGCATTACACTCGAAGTGAATTTTCGTGATTATGGGTTTCAATTTTTCGTTTAGTACCAAACGCACATTGGAAGGCGTGTGCTGCCTGGGTACCTTCAACTAAAAATAGAATGTTTGATTTTTACAGTAATTTTTGTCTTTAAACTAAATATAATTTAGCAATATGAGCTGTCGTCGTGTAACTTTGGTTCTGTAATAGTTTTCTTATATAAATACAAACATAGAATTGAATGCACCGAGGGCTGATACCATCAGACCCTAAAGAGCTCGCACATGTACGTTCTTTCCTGTATAACGAATGGCTCAGCACGAAACCCGGGAACGTTAAAGCCCCGAAAAGCGGCACCCCGTCGCATTTCCACCACCTAACAAGGGATGCTTATTGATAATATGTTTATTCGCAGGCGAGGGAAGCTGTAACTCGAACGACGGCGTGTCGGATTTGCGATACGGAAAGATTGGAGGAAGCGGTTCTGAGGACGAGGGCACGGCCAATAATTCCGGTTTGTCGGAGAGTGACGGCTGTAAAAAGAAACATCGACGAAACAGAACTACGTTCACGACCTATCAGCTTCACGAGCTGGAGCGCGCCTTTGAGAAGAGCCACTACCCAGACGTTTACAGTCGAGAGGAGCTCGCTATGAAAGTCAATTTGCCAGAAGTTAGGGTGCAGGTAGGTGCCTTTTGCACAGAAATTATACAATCTTAACTTGAGAATAGGGCCAATTTTCGACTCCATTTCCCGGGCAGTCGCAGCATCAAAGCGGAATTTAATTACGTACGGTTGCCATAGTTGCCCAAAGTTTTTCCCGGAGGATATTGTTCGATTTCGGGAAATTTGTATAGTTTGCTGCAAGCTCGAATGTAGTTATTAACCCATAAAAGCGTTAATAATTAATTTCTCTTGAATATAACTTTCCAGATATAATAATAGTCGAAGAAATGATAAAACGTTACGAACTAAGTGGAACACTTTTTTGTTATTTTAAACCTCCGAACAGAACTGCATAGACAAACTTAAGTACTAGATTTAAATTCTCCATTAAAAACAGTTGAAGGTTTGTAAATTTGACACTATTGTAGCGTTTTCGATTGGGAACTCCAGTGCAAGACTAGTGCAATTTGCACGTTCGATTGGTAACTTTCGTGCAGTTTGGTATGTTTTATTGGGAAACCAGTGCAGCGAGTTTCACACTGAGTGCAACATTTTCGACACGAGCTGTACTAGGTAGTTTTGCTCTGAGTGCAGTGCAAAGGCGAATTGCGCGTTTTATTGGAAAGGCACCAGGGCAAATATTTGAATAAATCGGAATTGCCCTGCGGTCTACTTGGTGCAAAACTCGTTTTGCGAATCGAAAACGCTATAATAGCTGCACTGAGTGCAACATTTTCGACACGAGCTGTACTAGGTCGTTTTGCCCTAAGTGCAATGCAAATGCGAATTGCGTGTTTTATTGGAACTGCACCGGGGCAAATATTTGAAGAAACTGGAATTGCCCTGCGGTCCACTCGGTGCAAAACTCGTTTTGCCAATCGTAAACGCTATAAAAGCATTTTCGATTGGGAACCCCAGTGCAAGACTAGTGCAATTTACACGTTCGATTGGTAACTTTTGTGCAGTTTGGTATGTTTTATTGGGAAACCAGTGCAGCGAGTTTCACACTGAGTGCAACATTTTCGACACGAGCTGTACTAGGCAGTTTTGCCCTGAGTGCAATGCAAATGCGAATTGCCGGTTTTATTGGAACTACACCGGGGCAAATATTTGAAGAAACCGGAATTGCCCTGCGGTCCACTCGGTGCAAAACTCGTTTTGCCAATCGAAAATGCTATAATAGCGTTTTCGATTGGGAACCCCAGTGCAAAACCAGTGCAATTTGTACGTTCGATTAGTAACTTTGGTACTTTTTATTGGAAAACTAGTGCAGCGAGTTTCACACTGAGTGCAACATTTTCGACACGAGCTGTACTAGGTAGTTTTGCTCTGAGTGCAGTGCAAAAGCGAATTGCGCGTTTTATTGGAACGGCACCAGGGCAAATATTTGAATAAATCGGAATTGCCCTGCGGTCCACTTGGTGCAAAACTCGTTTTGCCAATCGAAAACGCTATAATAGCGTTTTCGATTGGGAACCCCAGTGCAAGACTAGTGCACTTTGTACGTTCGATTGGTAACTTTCGTGCAGTTTGGTATGTTTTATTGGGAAACCAGTGCAGCGAGTTTCACACTGAGTGCAACATTTTCGACACGAGCTGTACTAGGCAGTTTTGCCTTGAGTGCAATGCAAATGCGAATTGCTGGTTTTATTGGAACTGCACAGGGGCAAATATTTGAAGAAACCGGAATTGCCCTGCGGTCCACTCGGTGCAAAACTCGTTTTGTCAATCGAAAACGCTATAATAGCGTTTTCGATTGGGAACCCCAGTGCAAAACCAGTGCAATTTGTACGTTCGATTAGTAACTTTGGTACTTTTTATTGGAAAACTAGTGCAGCGAGTTTCACACTGAGTGCAACATTTTCGACACGAGCTGTACTAGGTAGTTTTGCTCTGAGTGCAGTGCAAAGGCGAATTGCGCGTTTTATTGGAAAGGCACCAGGGCAAATATTTGAATAAATCGGAATTGCCCTGCGGTCTACTTGGTGCAAAACTCGTTTTGCCAATCGAAATATAAAAGCGTTTTCGATTGGGAACCCCAGTGCAAGACTAGTGCACTTTGTACGTTCGATTGGTAACTTTCGTGCAGTTTGGTATGTTTTAATGGGAAACCAGTGCAGCGAGTTTCACACTGAGTGCAACATTTTCGACACGAGCTGTACTAGGTAGTTTTGCTCTGAGTGCAGTGCAAAGGCGAATTGCGCGTTTTATTGGAAAGGCACCAGGGCAAATATTTGAATAAATCGGAATTGCCCTGCGGTCTACTTGGTGCAAAACTCGTTTTGCGAATCGAAAACGCTATAATAGCTGCACTGAGTGCAACATTTTCGACACGAGCTGTACTAGGTCGTTTTGCCCTAAGTGCAATGCAAATGCGAATTGCGTGTTTTATTGGAACTGCACCGGGGCAAATATTTGAAGAAACTGGAATTGCCCTGCGGTCCACTCGGTGCAAAACTCGTTTTGCCAATCGTAAACGCTATAAAAGCATTTTCGATTGGGAACCCCAGTGCAAGACTAGTGCAATTTACACGTTCGATTGGTAACTTTTGTGCAGTTTGGTATGTTTTATTGGGAAACCAGAGCAGCGAGTTTCACACTGAGTGCAACATTTTCGACACGAGCTGTACTAGGCAGTTTTGCCCTGAGTGCAATGCAAATGCGAATTGCTGGTTTAATTGGAACTGCACCGCGGCAAATATTTGAAGAAACCGGAATTGCCCTGCGGTCCACTCGGTGCAAAACTCGTTTTGCCAATCGAAAACGCTATAATAGCGTTTTCGATTGGGAACCCCAGTGCAAAACCAGTGCAATTTGTACGTTCGATTAGTAACTTTGGTACTTTTTATTGGAAAACTAGTGCAGCGAGTTTCACACTGAGTGCAACATTTTCGACACGAGCTGTACTAGGTAGTTTTGCTCTGAGTGCAGTGCAAAGGCGAATTGCGCGTTTTATTGGAAAGGCACCAGGGCAAATATTTGAATAAATCGGAATTGCCCTGCGGTCTACTTGGTGCAAAACTCGTTTTGCGAATCGAAAACGCTATAATAGCTGCACTGAGTGCAACATTTTCGACACGAGCTGTACTAGGTCGTTTTGCCCTAGGTGCAATGCAAATGCGAATTGCGTGTTTTATTGGAACTGCACCGGGGCAAATATTTGAAGAAACTGGAATTGCCCTGCGGTCCACTCGGTGCAAAACTCGTTTTGCCAATCGTAAACGCTATAAAAGCATTTTCGATTGGGAACCCCAGTGCAAGACCAGTGCAATTTACACGTTCGATTGGTAACTTTTGTGCAGTTTGGTATGTTTTATTGGGAAACCAGTGCAGCGAGTTTCACACTGAGTGCAACATTTTCAACACGAGCTGTACTAGGCAGTTTTGCCCTGAGTGCAATGCAAATGCGAATTGCTGGTTTTATTGGAACTGCACCGGGGCAAATATTTGAAGAAACCGGAATTGCCCTGCGGTCCACTCGGTGCAAAACTCGTTTTGCCAATCGAAAACGCTATAATAGCGTTTTCGATTGGGAACCCCAGTGCAAAACCAGTGCAATTTGTACGTTCGATTAGTAGCTTTGGTACTTTTTATTGGAAAACTAGTGCAGCGAGTTTCACACTGAGTGCAACATTTCCGACACGAGCTGTACTAGGTAGTTTTGCTCTGAGTGCAGTGCAAAAGCGAATTGCGCGTTTTATTGGAACGGCACCAGGGCAAATATTTGAATAAATCGGAATTGCCCTGCGGTCCACTCGGTGCAAAACTCGTTTTGCCAATTGAAAACGCTATTGGTAGGTAACCCCAGTGCAAAACTAGTGCAATTTGCACGTTCGATTGTTAACTTTCGTGCAGTTTGGTACGTTTTATTGGAAAATCAGAGCATCGAGTTTCACAGTGAGTGCAACATTTTCGACACGAGCTGTACTAGATAGTTTTGCCCTTAGTGCAATGCAAATGTGAATTGCGTGTTTTATTGGAACTGCACCGGGGCAAATATTTGAAGAAACTGGAATTGCCCTGCTGTCCACTTGGAGCAAAACGCGTTTTGCCAATCTAGCGCTATTACATTATCGCGTTAGTGGGCAGTGTTGCCAGGTCTGATGTTTTAGCATGAGATCTCATGTTTTCATTGAACATCTTATGATTTCATGTTTAAGTCGATAAATCTCATGCTTTCCTCTAATATGCAAATAAATTAGTAAATTATTTTACAAAAAGGTAGTTAAAACCACTAATGTAATATTTTTACAGATAAATGATTACTACTTATTGGCTTGTTGTTCTATTTACACACTATCTTTCTCTTAGTATTCCTCAGTAATACAAAAATTAGATCAGCGAATTTATGACTCTGATGATTCCGACTAAAGGTAAGTAGCTAGGTAATATCAAAAGTATTTGGTAGTAAGTAAGACTGAGAGTTGGTTAGGAGCATTAAATACGTGGGAATTAAGAAGATTGTTATTTTTTCCAAATTCCTTTAATTTACTACTTCATATGACTTGCGCAAAACAATTTTTTATTAACGCATCAATAAAGGACTTATCTATAACTGGTATAAGTGTAAAATATGATATATTTTATATCTCATTCTGTGATCTGGAAATCTCATGTTTTAATGGTAACCCTTCTCATGCTTTCTTGTTTTTTGACCTGGCAACACTGTTAGTGGGCGCCATTGATCATTGACACTGACAATGATAGATTTGACAGATCGTCATTTCGGTGATTTGACGCATCGCCCTGTCACTGTCGATGTTACAGTTATGACGTCACCGAGATTACTCTACTCTCTACCAAAATTATAGACAAGGTGTTAAGTATTGGTAGTGCCTGTGATCTGGATAGAATCGATTCCTATAGCTGATTTTTAAGCAATTTGATTCTATTAAAATTCGTTTAAAGGTCAACTAATAGGAAAAAATTCCATACAGCTTGACGGTTTCTGAAAAATATCCTTCTGCGCTTTAAGAATAATAAGGCAAGATAAATCCACGTAACATTTATTAAAATCTATTTTATTTATTATTATATAAGGGGGAAACCAAAACATACAAAATTGAAGGCACCAGGCGATTCTTCAACTTTTGCAGTCATTAATAGAAGCACTCTGCATCGCCTGGTCTGGAGAAAAGAGTACAAATAACTCAAGATAATTGAGACTGTTAACAAGCTTAATAACTACCCCTAATTTAAATCGTCGTATAAAGGTTATTCAATAAAATAAGTTATCAACTTGGCTGTAAAATGTCAAGAGAAAAAGAAGGATTTGCGGTTAAAATGAAAGAAAGGCGGTTAAATGTTATAAAAGATTTCGACTAATGCTGCTACCTGTGACCCGATAGGTGAAGTTTGGCGCTGCCACCTATGAGTCGCTGGATGAAGCGAAACTTCTTGGACTTCCATTGCCTTTATTGACTTTTTTTACGCGACGTTTCACTTAATAGTACATCATTGTCTACCACCTTTAAACATCGATGGATGAAGTTGCGCCACACCATAAATAGCTTTCATTAATGGCGAATGGGCGAGCAAAAAGTAAGGCATGAACATCAAATTAGTGGCTTCTCAGATTTTTGTAGCACTAGCACATGAATAGTTGTTAATAAATTACAAAAATGGCTTAATTTTTTTTTAGATGGTCACTGATTAACTTATGGAAGCTCTAGAGTTGGCAATAAATGCAGACTATCAGGTATCATAGTTCAGAGTATCATAGCTTAGAAATTTCCGAAGTTGACCTGAAGGTAGCCCCAGTTCTGACATGAAGTTTTATAAAGATTCTTCGAAAAAAAAATTCATCGAGGGGCAAAACCATAGGTTTTGCCTATGGCTTTGCCCCTCGATGTTCATAGCTTCTCATAGTTCATAGCTTACGAATTTCTGGAGTAGACCTGAGATTAGAAGATTCCTGACCTGAGATACAAAGAATCTTTGAAACCAACAGAGATTCAGAGAGGCACAACCATAGGCTTTTCCTATAGCTTTGCTCCTCGGTGTTCATAGCTTCTTCTAGTTCATAGTATCATAGCTTACGAATTTGTCAATTTCTCAGCTAGTTTATTGTATCATAGCTTACGAATCATCAACCGTAGGCTTTGCCTATGGCTTTCCAACTCGATGTTCATAGCTTCTCATACTTCCTAGTATCATAACTTAGAAAATTCTGGAGTAGACCTAAGAGTAACCCCAGTTCTGCCATGAAGTCCTACAAAGATTCTTCGAGACCTACAGAAATTCATCGAGAGCAAAACCATAGGCTTTGCAACTTGATGTTTATAGCTTCTCATACTTCAAGGTCTCATAACTTAGGAAATTCTGGAGTAGACCTGAGAGTAACCCAAGTTCTGCCATGAAATTCTACAAAGATTTCGAGAGCTATGAACATCGAGAAACAACTCGATGTTCATAGCTTCGCATCAGCCATAGGCAAAGCCTATGGTTTTACCTCTCGATATTCCTAGCTTCTCATAGTTCATAGTATCATAGCTTACGAATTTCTGGAGTAGACCTGAGAGTAGCCGCAGTACTGCCATGAAGTTCTACAAAGGTCCTTCGAGACCTACAGAAACTCATCGAAGAGCAAAACCATAGGCTTTGCCTATGGCTTTGCTCCTCGATGTTCATAGCTTTTCATAGTTCATAGTATCCTAGCTTACAAATTTCTGGAGTAGACCTGAGAATAGCCCAGTTCTGCCATAAGTTCTACAAAGATTCTTTGAAACCTACAGAGATTCATCGAAGGGCAAAACCATAGGCTTTTCCTATAGCTTTACTCCTGGGTGTTCATAGCTTCTTCTAGTTCATAGTATGATAGCTTACAAATTTGTCAATTCCTCAGCTGGCTTATAGTATCATAGCTTACGAATCATATCTTACAAACCCAAAGTTGCTTGTGGCTTTGCAACTCGATATTCATAGCTTCTCATATTTCAGAGTACCAAAGCTTACGAATTTCTGGAGGAGACCTGAGAGTAGCCCCAGTGCTGCTATGAAATCCTAAAAAGGTTCTTTGAAACCTACAGACAAAAATTCATCGAAGGGCAAAACCATAGACTATTTGCCCCTCGATATTCATAGGTTCTCATAGTTCATAGTATTATAGTTTACGAAGTTCTGGAGTAAACCTGAGGGTAGCCCCAGTTCTGCCAAGAAGTCCTACCAAAATTCTTCGAGACATACAGAGATCCATAGAAGGGCAAAGCCACAGGCTTTGCCTATGGCTTTGCTCCTCGATAATCATAGCTTCTCATAGTTCATAATATCATAGACTACGAATTTCTGGAGTAGACCTGAGAGTAGCCCCAGTTCTGCCATGGAGTCCTACAATGATTCTTCGAGACCTAGAGAGATTCATAGAGGGGGCTTGCCTCGATGTTCATAGCCTCTCATAGTCCAGAGTATCATAGCTTACGAATTTCTGGAGTAGACCTGAGATTAGCCCCTGTTCTGTCATGAAGTCGTACAAAGACTCTTCAAGACCTACAGAGCCATAGGCCTTGCTCTTCGATGAATGGACGCCAACCACGCTAACCACTTTGTGAAAATGACATTATATACGTATGGTCCATTTCAAATATTCATCTAGCAGGCTGAGGAATTGACAGATTCGTCCTATTCTATCCATGTGAAGCTTACGACGAATCTCTGTAGGTCTCTCAATAACGGCAAAAGAAATGTTTTGACATTTTTTTTTTTGAAATTGACCAAAAGGCAGGAGGTATTCTGTTTTTTTCTCAATTTCCAACTTTCACCGCATATAACTTTAGAACGAGAGAACTGATTGGAGTGAATCCAAATGTTATTTTCTTTTCTTGATGTCCTTTTTACATCCCACAAACGAAGGTCACGTAGATGCAATAGTTTCGGAGGTAGACCCCTTTGATGGTTCATTTTTAGGCATTTTTAGAATAAACTGTTTTTCTTTTTTTGACTTGTGTTAAGTTAGTTGACATTCATAGGAAATTGATATCGTCACATGCCGATCAATAACGATAAAAAAACCATTTTTTTGAAGAACCAAAGGAACAGGGGTATTTTATCTTTTTTTCTCAATTTTCAACTTTAACCGCCTACAACATTAGAGCAAGTGTCTAGATTGGAGTTAGACCAACTGTTTGTTGCTCTTATTGATTTCTTCTTTCTCGTACCACAAACAGAAGTCTCATAGGTGCTTTAGTTTTGGAGTTAGACCTCTTTAGTGGCGTCATTTGGGCATTTTTAAAATCGACTTTTTTACCATTTTTAAAAACTCTAGGCCAAAGACATCTACACTAAGTAGACAAGACAGGTAATTCATAAAAGTACAAAAATACTATGCCAACATTAATTCTACAATCGTTAATAAATTAACAGGAATAAAGATAGGGCTGACATACCGACCACGTGGTTCTTTATCCATTGGCGGAGTCTTTTTTTTTTAATAAAACATGCCGATTCATTTAACAGGCTGAGTAATTGGCAGATTTGCATTATTTCATGTGTGTGTGTGTAATTATGTCTATTAAAATTGTCTCTTATCTCTAATATGTCAATTTCTCAGTCTACTAGTGAAATGGGAGTTACCTACCTACTGGGGGTTACCAGACTGATTATTTTTTGTTCATAACTTTCTACAACACTTAAAAAAAAACCTGATTCTACATGCTTATCCACAACGACATCATCCCCTCTCATTTCGCTAATAACAAGCCCAGTAGAGAGCAGTGACGCCATCTGTTAAACCCAGCTACAGAAGAAATTTTTGAACTGTTAAATTACCGCCTGAAAGCCTCTAGCGCGGTTCTTACCCTATATTTTTTAATGTAACCACCTTAGAAACTTAATTTTTACTGCTTGGCTTGATGTTGGTACACAAAGTAACATTTTTAACGCTTGGAAAACGTTTTTTTTTACTAGTCCAGATCAAAAATCGAATAATGGTTTCCCCATGCCCGAAAAAAAAATCTGGGTTAAAAGCCCAGGGATGTCACATTCGCGCCACTAAATTATTATGTTAGCATGAAAAATTCAATGCGGTCCTATCGCATCGGTTTGCTTTATTGAATTCTATCACGAAAACACGTAGATGGGTATATTGAGTTCGACACAAGTCGATTGATGTGGAAAATTTTTAGAAATAGAATTCTCGAGTTGGATTCACACAAAGATAGGACGCTTTTCACCGTGAAATACCTCCTTTCCTCGAGAAAATTGCGCCATAATGGAAAATTTTATATTGATCATGCCCGGTGGTTTTCCGAGGCCTAGGCATAGATTTTAATGAGCTCAATTAGCAGAACGTGACCTTGATTAAGTGTTGCGTTTAAGCTGGGGGTTGCGTGCCACCCCTGACACCGTTATTATACACGACATTTCGAATTATTTTATCAGCAGGTAAGATGCACGAGGACCCTTATTTCCTACTATTTATTAGCAATCACGTGCGTAAGCCTTTTCTTACCCCGTGCCAGCCTTCGTGATCGCATTAATTATGCGCGAACCACCCTTGCATGTCGACTTGGTAATAGTTCCAACGCGACCAATTTAATGCTTCAGTATACTGTTGGTTTACTACCAAATCGTTAGGTCGCTGTAATGTAAGATAAATTAATTTTATTGCCAACTAAGCAGTTCGAGATTGTTGTCTGGTGGCGTTTACACGCAATGTCACATGAACCAGGCGCGCGACTATTATTTTCATAGAACTTTCCCCCTCGTATTTAATTTGCCTAATAATGATATTTCTTTGCTGCTCGGCTTTCGTTGCATTCTGGGTAGATTGCGTCACGAGTTTCTTATCAAGGTGATTAGATACCTAATTGAAGCAAACTCAAATTAACATAAAATTTTAAATTCCTTAAACATCGAATTAACTAAAAAGTTTTAGACCGCCAGAAAGTAGCAGAAATGCGGTTTTTATGGCAACCTTCAGTTTGCTTGAAGCGTCAGTTTCTTATTAACACTATTTCTAAATGCAGGTTTTTGGACTTTGACTATTGATTTGCATTGAATGCCTGCAAATTTTGAGACTGCGCTTGTTCTCCAGCGAAAGCGACACTAATTCCGACCCCGAGACTACTCGCTTATATACTAACTGGCCCCGCCTCCATTGAGGGGGCGGAGCTGCGCGCAGGCGACCAACACCGGTCGGTGCCAAACCGAAGCGATGTCCGAACTAGTCGACCTGCTGTTCTTTGTGGAGCAGTTTAGCGTTTACTTTATTATTATCGTATATTAAGACCAACTATAAAGTCAGTTCGTTTTCTACTCTTTTCAAAATCTCGTTTTCTACTCTCAACAGTTTGAGATAAGAAGAACTGAATTTCATATTTTTGTAAAACAATTCTAAATATTTTAACCAGAACACTAGTAAAATCTTAAGTGTATAAGAAATGTGGAATAAATTTAAGTTTGTCAAAAGTCAGTTTGTTTTTTTTCTTTTATTCTCTCTTTTGCATTGATAATTTTATGATGTATTAGCTAGGAAATCGTTTAAATTCCTCAAACGCCACATTTGGCAATGATAGTCTGCATTATATGCTTGTTGGGTAATAGGGGATGTTTATTTGAAAACGTCATTTAGTTGGCTGTAAAACATCAAAAGAAAAGAATGAAAGAACAAAAGTGGAAGCGGTCTTTCTGATGACTTATCAGAAAGACCGCTTTTAGCGATCATTCACAAGACTCAAGTAATAACATCACTCCTGTTGCTGGACAGCCATCAAACTTATTCATAGGAAAAGAAGAACAATGCAATGTTGCACACTGGGGTGTTCGTGATTGTACCAATTGACGGATTAGATTTTGGGTGATAAAACTAGTACACAAAGAACAGTTTTACGTAGTGAAATGCAATCTGCGACTGCAAAAAACTGACTGACTAACTGTTCGTTCAAATCTAAGCCGGACTCAAAATAAGCAAAAGTTAAACGGCTCTGAAGAGTCACCAGGTAGTGATAAACAGTTGGTTCACAACGACATGTCCGAGATGACCACTATTAAACGAAGCAGTCAATGATCAAGAAGACTGATGACTCTGCACAGCTTTTTGTAGCCAAGTTTTTGGTTACTTTGAGTCCGGATAGGATTTAAACGGACTATAAATACTTCATTTCCTGAAATGTCACCATGACTGGTAGAAATATGAGCAAATCCCACACGACCTTCTTTTAGGATGCAGCATTTTAGTAATTCTGATTGGTTCCCAGTAACTTTTTACTTCTAGATTCAAACATATGGCTATATGTCACAGAATAAATTCTGTTTTCAAAATATCCAACATCCCTCTTGCTTCTAATCTTGATAAAATTAGTTTTCTTGTGCTAATCACAAGCAAACTTGACTAAACACCGACGCGACGTACTCTTGACGTAATGCTTTCTTATGTCATCGTTGATGTTGATTGGCTCGGTGTCGATGACACCGATCCACAGGATATTATCTACACTGTTCGGTGTAGATAACATATCTTTGTTCTTAAAGACGAAAGAGATGACTAAACGAATTACAGTGCCAGGGGCGATCCTAAACTTGGAGCCGCCCGGGTGTTAGTTTGGTTAGTTCAGGTTAGTTGCTTTCAGCTTGTGTGATAAAGCCAAAAATTACAGTGAAATTTCTCACAAGAAAAAGAGTTTTCGAAACCGTTTTTAAGTAATAATGAGTGGGATAGAGAAAGACTTATGAAGGAGACAGCGTTTAAAACAAAGATGTTTAGTGCGAAAGGCGAGCCCGCAAGGCCCATCTTCATATAATTGTTAGAACAAGTTATATCTAGTTAATTTAGGTTAGTTCAGGCTAGTTGCTTTCAGCTCTTTTGAAAAAGCCAAAAGTTACAGTGAAATATCTCGCAAGAAAAAGTTTTCGGAACCGTTTTTAAGTAATAATGAGTGGGATAAAGAAAGACTCATAGAGAAGAGAACGTTTAAAAGAGAGATGCAGTGATCTTTTTCACACTTAGTGCGAAAGGCGGGCCCGTAAGGGGCCGTAAGATAAGTGTTACAACAAGTTATATCTAGTTAATTTATATGAGTTTCTTTCAGCTCTTTTGAAAAAGCCAAAAGTTATAGTGAAACATCTCGCAAGAAAAAAAAGTTTTCGAAACCGTTTTTAAGCGATAATGAGTGGAATAGAGAAAGACTTATCGAGAAGAGAGCGTTTAAAAGAGAGATGCATAAATCTTTTTTTCGCATTGGTGCGCGGGCCCGTGAGGGCCCGTCTTTATATAATTGTTACAACAAGTTATATCTAGTTAATTTAGGTTAGTTCAGGTTAGTTACTTTCAGCTCATTTGAAAAAGCCAAAAGTTACAGTGAAATATCTCGCAAGAAAGAAGTTTTCGAAACCGTTTTTAAGTAATAATGAGTGGGATAGAGAAAGACTTATGGAGGAGAGAGCGTTTAAAAGAGAGATGCATCGATCTTTTTCACACTTAGTGCGAAAAGCGGGCCCGTAAGGGGCCGTAAGATAAGTGTTACCACAAGTTATATCTAGTTAATTTATATGAGTTGCTTTCAGCTCTTTTGAAAAAGCCAAAAGTTATAGTGAAACATCTCGCAAGAAAAAAAAGTTCTCGAAACCGTTTTTAAGTAATAATGAGTGGGATAGAGAAAGACTTATGAAGGAGACAGCGTTTAAAACAAAGATGTTTAGTGCGAAAGGCGAGCCCGCAAGGCCCATCTTCATATAATTGTTAGAACAAGTTATATCTAGTTAATTTAGGTTAGTTCAGGCTAGTTGCTTTCAGCTCTTTTGAAAAAGCCAAAAGTTACAGTGAAATATCTCGCAAGAAAAAGTTTTCGGAACCGTTTTTAAGTAATAATGAGTGGGATAAAGAAAGACTCATAGAGAAGAGAACGTTTAAAAGAGAGATGCAGTGATCTTTTTCACACTTAGTGCGAAAGGCGGGCCCGTAAGGGGCCGTAAGATAAGTGTTACAACAAGTTATATCTAGTTAATTTATATGAGTTTCTTTCAGCTCTTTTGAAAAAGCCAAAAGTTATAGTGAAACATCTCGCAAGAAAAAAAAGTTTTCGAAACCGTTTTTAAGCGATAATGAGTGGAATAGAGAAAGACTTATCGAGAAGAGAGCGTTTAAAAGAGAGATGCATAAATCTTTTTTTCGCATTGGTGCGCGGGCCCGTGAGGGCCCGTCTTTATATAATTGTTACAACAAGTTATATCTAGTTAATTTAGGTTAGTTCAGGTTAGTTACTTTCAGCTCATTTGAAAAAGCCAAAAGTTACAGTGAAATATCTCGCAAGAAAGAAGTTTTCGAAACCGTTTTTAAGTAATAATGAGTGGGATAGAGAAAGACTTATGGAGGAGAGAGCGTTTAAAAGAGAGATGCATCGATCTTTTTCACACTTAGTGCGAAAAGCGGGCCCGTAAGGGGCCGTAAGATAAGTGTTACCACAAGTTATATCTAGTTAATTTATATGAGTTGCTTTCAGCTCTTTTGAAAAAGCCAAAAGTTATAGTGAAACATCTCGCAAGAAAAAAAAGTTTTCGAAACCGTTTTTAAGTAATAATGAGTGGGATAGAGAAAGACTTATGAAGAAGAGAGCGTTTAAAAGAGAGATGCATAGATCTTCTTTTCGCATTGGTGCGAAAAGCGGGCCCGTGAAGGCCCATCTTTATATAATTGTTACAACAAGTTATATTTAGTTAATTTAGGTTAGTTCTGGTTAGTTGCTTTCAGCTCTATTGAAAAAGCCAAAAGTTACAGAGAAATATCTCGCAAGACAAACGTTTTCGAAACCGTTTTTAAGTAATAATGAGTGGGTTAGAGAAAGACTTATCGAGAAGAGAGCGTTTAAAAGAGAGATGCATAAATCTTCTTTTCGCATTGGTGCGAAAGGCGGGCCCGTGAGGGCCCGTCTTTATATAATTGTTACAACAAGTTATATCTAGTTAATTTAGATTAGTTCAGGTTAGTTCCTTTCAGCTCTTTTGAAAAAGCCAAAAGATATAGTGAATTATCTCCCAAGAAAAAAGTTTTCGAAACCGTTTTTAAGTAATAATGAGTGGAATAGAGAAAGACTTATCGAGACGAGAGCGTTTAAAAGAGAGATGCATAGATCTTCTTTTAAATCTAGTTAATTTAGGTTTGTTCAGGTTAGTTGCTTTCAGCTCTTTTGAAAAAGCCAAAAGTTATAGTGAAATATCTCGCAAGAAAAAAAAGTGTTCGAAACTGTTTTTAAGTAATAATGAGTGGGATAGAGAAAGAATTATGGAAAAGATAGCGTTTATAAGAGAGATGCGTAGATCTTTTTTCGCATTGGTGAGAAACGCGGACCCGTGAGGGCCCGTCTTTATATAATTGTTACAAGTTGTATCTAGTTAGTTCAGGTTAGTTGCTTTCAGCTCTTTTGAAAAAGCGAAAAGTTAGAGTGAATTATCTCCCAAGAAAAAAGTTTTCGAAACCGTTTTTAAGTAATAATGAGTGGGTTAGAGAAAGACTTATGGAGAAGAGAGCGTTTAAAAGAGAGATGCATAGATCTTCTTTTCGCATTGGTGCGAAAGGCGGGCCCGTGAGGGCCCATCTTTATATAATTGTTACAACAAGTTATATCTAGTTAATTCAGGTTAGTTGAGGTTAGTTGCTTTCAGCTCTTTTGAAAAAGCCAAAAAGTTATAGTGAAATATCTCGCAAGAAAAAAAGTTTTCGAAACCGTTTTTAAGTAATAATGAGTGGGATAGAGAAAGACTTATGGATAAGAGAGCGTTTAAAAGAGAGATGCATAGATCTTTTTTCCGCATTAGTGCGAAAGACGGGTCCGTAAGGCCCCGTCTTTATATAATAGTTACAACAAGTCATATCTAGTTAATTTAGGTTAGTTTAGGTTATTTGCTTTCGGCTCTTTTGAAAAAAGCAAAAGTTACAGTAAAATATATCGTAACAAAAAAAAGTTTAGGAAAACGTTTTTAAGTAATAATGAGTGTGATAGAGAAAGACTTATGGAGAAGAGAACGTTTAAAAGAGAGATGCATAGATCTTTTTTTCTACTTACAGAATCTACTTATATAATTTCTCAGGAAAAAAATTAATTTTTATATGTCGAATGTATTAGAAAAACTGATTTCTGACATTTGATAAAGCCAAAAAAACTTAAAGCAAAATATCTCGCAAGAAAACAAAGTTTTTGCAACCATTTTTAAGTAGTAATGAGTGGGATAGAGAAATATTTATAGAGGAGACAGCGTTTAAAACAGAGATGCATTGATCTTTTTTTTGCATAGCCCAGAACCTAAACAAAACCCACCTTATTGTAGTACTTGCAACTGGGTATACTTTTGCTATATATAAGTATACTTATATTTTGGCTCTAAGGAAGACTTCAATAAAGGTTGAAACTTTGGCAATTTCGCCAACTTGAAGCGTTTTTTATGTCGTACATCCACCATTTCCTACATTTTTTCAAGTAAAATTTCTTATAAATGTGGACTTAAAATTAAAATTATTTGCAGCCCCTAAATTTGGCAGCCCGAATTTTTTGCGCCCCTTTGTCTATAGGTAGGATCACCCCTGTACACTACCATTTTATCAAATAATAACTGCTTGCATTGTTTCCCAAAACCAAATGTTTTTGAACAGACCATAATGCGATCATAGATCGTAGGAAGGATAAAGGTAATCATAAATAGGAAATCTTATCAAACAAACGGGGTGTTCATTATAAAACTTCATCTAGTTGGCTGTGAAATGTCAAAAGAAAAGGATGGAGAAACAAAAGTCTATTTATTTTGATTATGTCATCCTTTTCTGTCAAAGTTTCATAGCCTGCTAGATGAAGTTTTATAATGTATTCACTTCATAAACTCAGTAATCCTAGGTATTACCAAGTTCTCCTTAGGGACTCTACATCCAGTTTTCAAACAAAGGCAAATAAGTTGGTCAGCAAACTGAAGAGAGATAATTTGATTCATGACGGTTTGACGAAGAAGTTGTACATCTATAACCTGAGGTCACTTAAGTCTTATGGCCTTCCTAAAGTACATAAGCAAACTCTTTTACTTAGACCAATTATATCTTTAATTGACTCTCCCAATAGCAAATTTGCAAATATTCTGAAACACAGTGTGTTTTTTCTTTGTCTTCAGAAGCAATCTTTACTTGCCAGTATCCATTTTTAATTATTGAGTGGAGAACCCCCTTGATCTTGAGAAAGTTGCTAAAGTGTCATCTATATTACCCATTCACTAATTTTTGTCATCTAGATACATTTGAAACCTTCATTTGTTCTACTCATCTCCTTTTAGCACATGTTGAGAAGATACGATAAAAATGTTAAATTTCCAACGCCTACTTGATGAGAATAATATGGGTGGCTGTCTTTCTTGGTCACGTGGTAGTTGACGCAAAACCGGGTTACACCATCTTTTTATAACGAGAACCACAGACGACGACATTGGACTAGGACTAGGTGATTCTTCTATGACGCCCCCCTCTATAGTATTTAATTCAGCAAATTATTGACTTCTTGTAGTTTAACCTTTCGTGGGTGTTGATGTATTAACTGAGCTTCGTGTCAATTTTAGATAGACAATTAAATCAGTTTGAAGGTCGTCGTTGTTCTTGATGCTAAAAATATCAGATTCAGCCATATAAAATTTAAAATCTGTTTTAAGTTGCCCCTTGGAGAAGTGACTCCAATAGCGTTTGAAAGCATCAACAATTTCGGGAGAAGCGTTCACGTGTAACAGTCTGTTTTGAATTTGAGCAACCAAAAGGATGCTGCTGGTATTTTTCTACAGATTATTTTCAGAAAATGTCAGTTCTACATATAAATAGATAAGACGACTCTCCAAGTTCGAAATCATTGTGAAACAAGAGTTTAACAAGAGAAACAAAACCGATTATTCCAAATACAATTACTTTACCCTTCCGACTTAACTCTCGTAATTTCATCCCCAACAATAAAAGTAAATGACCTAATCGGGCACAAAAGTGTGGTGATAAACACCCCGAAAACGCTCTATAAACGATGGCTAATTGTTTGCAGCCCAATAAGCCTCTGCGAAAATGGTAAAAGCGAGAGGGGCATATTAGTATGGATACACATCACCCCACATCATTTGTCTTACAAAAACCGGGGTCTATTTTCTCCGACAAACGAATTTTCTGGACGGTTGCCTTCCATGTGTCTCGGTTCTCACACTTACATGTTCATTTGGTAATGCGATCCGTGTCAAATTTTACCATTTATATTGGGTGTGTTGATCCCTAATCTCAAAACGTCGAGGGTGTTTTCCCTCGGAGTAATTGTCGGTTTCTTGTCATGCTTTTTCTTGTTTTTGACAAATTAAATTGTTGAGAATCCAGCGTCTGGAGACAATGGAGTGTTCAGCAAAGTTGAACTCCGACGAATGTGTAAGCAAAATTCTGCTAATTCATTAGCGAAGCCGGCAAATTCTATGTAAATTCCTAACAAAGTTGCGACAAAGTTGAGGTGAATATGATTATTAGCCACGTTGGAACAAAGGGTAAGTTTTGATGAAAATAACAGCCGCACGCCCGGCTGTTCATGAGGTTCGCGTGTTAACTTCTGATAACAATCTCGAACTGCTTAGTTGCCAATAAAATTAATTTCTCCTGCCTTTATAAGTCGCACGATTACCGACGATTTTAGACAATTATAATATTACATAAAGTTGGGTTTTATGGCTTGAGACACGATGTAATAAATTTATGTTTAAAATATCGATTTGGATGCAACTAACTTTAACACACATTTTCTTGGTACTGTCACACACACAATGCCTCAACACAGACAGAAAAGGTTTGCTCATATACAAAAACCCCTTTTAAGAACCAAATTTTGCTCACGATCTTCAGGAAAACAGTGCTTGTAAACTGTGAAGGCTTTCACGCCCGATCAAAATGCAATCTAAAATGTTTTCCGGGCTTTGAAGACGTGTTCCAATGGAATTCTTTCCTGAGGTTTCGACTACAGCTGCGGCGATGAGGCAATGGGCGAGGTGATTTTCCATGCTTCCTAACGTTGTCCAATATGACTGTGGTGAGCTCCGTGGTATTTATTCCTCCGCCGCACAGAGGTCAGTTTTCATTAATTGGTGCGGAAAAATGCCAAAAAATTATTTGCAATTTTTTAAATCAAAACTGTATAAACAATTTGTTTACAAACAGTCTAACATTACATGAAAACCAATTCGTCCGATATGCAAACGCAAAGCCAACTGCGAGCCTGTCAAAACTGACGTTTTTTCGTTCGCTCGAGCGTTTTCTTTAAGAACTTAGTTTTGAATGCAATTATTGCAAGTTGTGAGAGAGTAAATTGAGGTGTGAGTTTTTGTTAGACATTTAGAGAATGGGTAAGTATAATATTATATTATAAGTTAACATTTTATTTTGTTTGTCATACCTTGAGTGGTAAAAAGCATTAACATTAACAAAATATACCTAATAAAGTTAAATACTAATTACATTCATTGTATTTGATGAATCAAAAATACTGTTATTAGCGTGTATTAAAAATAAACTCAAGTGTATAATTCTAATTATATATCGTATTTTTGATTTTTAATAGATTAATCTGCAACTAGCTGCAATCAAGTGTATACATGTAATACAAAGTGTATAATTTTTTTTCAGAGTTAGCGGCTGGTATCTCACGGCGGACTATTTTCCAGATATGGAAACAAGAGAAAGGGGCTATTTTGAATTATATTCATGAAATGACTGACTTTATATGAGAATGCCCGACAATTGAAAGTAAGAAACGTAATAGATAATTTTTGTGCCAATTTAAGACAAAGAGTGGAGCAAGTGTTCGGAATGAAAAACTGTTTCGAAAATCTAATGAAGCAATGGGCATATTCAAGAGGGCAAGCGGCTACGTAGCCTCTAGGAAGCGAGCGGCTTGAATGGTACACAGCGTAAAGCGCTTTGTTGACGTAACACTTAGCGGCTCGCAGCAAAAAAATTGTAAGCTTTCATTTGAAGCAGTTTCTACTTGACAGTAATTGACAGTTTCATGCTCACGTTTATAATTTAAAATTTTCCAATTCTTTTGAAAATTATCTAAATATTTAAATGTTTTGTTTATTATTATCCTATTGATCTTGACTCATTTGATATCAAATGTTTCTCATAGTTTGGTTATGGTCGAAGAGGAAAATGGACCGGTTCCATATATTGAAAACAATCAAATCCTCCTAAGGAGCAATACAGAAGGTATGTTTGTTAGTTTGTTTTTTTTCATATATAAATCATAAACTAAAACTAATTTACTATTACAGAAAAAGCCTATGTTTATGTAGAATTGAGTAAGGAGATTTGCAAGGAATTTAATGTGACTTTACAATTACAAGAGACTCAAGAGAGAGATGAAAAAACTGACCAATCTCAGAGTCAAGCTATAGAAGGTGACAATCTTGTAACATCCTTTGAATGGACCCACAAAACAACAATGTTTTTGTTAGAAGAATATAAAAAGCGATCAAAGCAGTTTCGGAACCCTCGAATCAAAAATAAAAGTTTGTGGGCAGAAATTCAAAAAGTGTTTGAAAGCCAGGGATATAAGTTAACATTAGAATAACTGGATAAAAAGTTTAGGAATTTGAAGGAAAGATATGCACATATAAAAGATAACAATAACAAAAAGTCACAACAGGAACAGGACGAATTACCTGGAGCTATTATGAAATAATGGAAGAAATATATGCAGACAATAAAGATATGAACCCCACTGACACTATTGCCTCGTTGGCATTAGCAAAGGGACATGCTAATACACCACTTGTCAAAGAAGTTGAGGACTTACCAGAGAATGCCAATGTTATACCAAAAATACTACCAGCTGCTGTCAAAACTTGTCAGGAACCTTCCACATCCAGTTCTATTAGCAACCAGAATACCCAGGGGAAGAGCAAAAATTAAATGAATTGAAACACTTGACACAAGCTGTTATTGATAATGACAACATTACCAAAGAAAAAAATGAGCTGCTGAAGCAACTTGTAACCACAATAAAAGACTGGAAAGTTTTTGTCATTTTTACTATTTTTGTTTAATGTCTGTGTTAGAATTTATTACTTTTTGCACTTATTAGTTTTGTTCCTATTACCTTGTAGATTTTAGAGTTAAGATTGTTGAAAACTTAAGCTTATGACTACAAATAAAATAATAAATTTTAAAAATACATATTTATTGTACACTTTGTGTAGGGTCATTGACAAGTAAGACTTCTAATAATTATCCTTAAGAAACTTTATTGAACACTAGAACAACAGAAAAGTTTTTAACCACTTAGAGTCTTTCGTTTTGACTTATCTTGTTGTTCTTAACTTTTTATAACATTGCAGCTATATAATTGCGCTTGTTGTCACCAGCTGCCAAGTCATTAAGAGGGAAAAAAATAATATCATCTTCTAAAACGTTCTCCAATGGATTTTCTTCTATGTCAACTTCTGCTTCTTCACTCTCTTCTTGCAAAATTAGATTGTGTAACACACAAGCTGCTGTTACCATTAGAGAACCATTTCTCATTACACAAATATCTAAATATTTCAAACGTCGCCATTTGCCCTTAAGCAAGCCAAAAGCCATCTGTATTAAAGAACGAATACTGCTCATTTTAGAATTAAACCTTGTTTGTTGTCTATTTAAATGACCATTATCTCTAAAAGGAGTTAAGATCCACGAAAGCAAAGGATAAACTTTATCTGCTAGCAAATGTTCATGTTCATGCACTAATACATTTCTATCATGAATTGCAAGTTCAAATATTGGACTCGTGCATCATGCATGCGTCCTGGCATACCAACAAAAATATCTATAAATTTTTTATTTTGGTCACAAACACCCTGAAGAATAATTGAGTGGTAACTGTGTCGATTATAGTAATCCACTTCATTATGTGGTGGTGCCATAATTGCAATGTGGGTTCCATCAATTAAGCCAACCACTCCAGGAATACTCCTATACTCCTAAGAAACATTTGCATTGTATATATAAACCGTTCCATAAAGTTTTTCGAAAGGCTATTATTTGAATGACCCCTATATAATTTTTGAACTGTGTCAATGTTAATGGTTATGTTATAAAAACCGTAAACGAAAGATTCCGCCAAAAACGCGACATACTAGTTATCCATAAATTGATTTGCCGAAAATGTGATTGACAAGATTTTAACCAGTAAATTAAAAGCAGGTGAAGGTAAATGCCAATAACAACTTCCCTACAAGTTGTTATGATGGTTAATGTAGTTTAACTTTAATATCTGCCATCAGTTTGACTTTGAGTAAATCAAATTAATTTCCGTTGCTCGCATTACATTAAAAAAAGTTTTATCAGCTTTAATAAAGAACGGTTTTAATTTATCTGCCAAACCACCCCTTGGAGAGAGAGGAGGTGAAGAGAGAGGAGGTGAGAAGAAGCCTAGTGTTCTGAGGCAGAGCTTTGTACCGACCATATCCGAAGTGCAGATAAACACCGTTCCTGGTCAAATTTTGAGGGCGATATGAATGCATTTTATGTGCACCTTGTTTGATAGCATTAGTATGTCCCTCCCTTTTTGTAGATATCTACAGTGAAGAAATGTTAACGTTTTGTAAAAGAGCTAATCTACAGCGAGTAGATAACTGCAAAGATACTTTTAATAGAAAGATTTTATGGTTCCAGGAATAAGAGCCATTTACGTAAGACCTTTTTGTGGTTCAGTTTTAACAAACCTTCTCTTAATATATGATGACCTTATGTTGCACAGGGTGAGCAAAAGTCGATGTCCCAGCTCTAGTATAAGAAAATTTGTTGTCCTAAGAATTACTTCTACCAAGTATTTGACCTGCCTGAAAAACGTAGTAGCAGCTCTATTACATGGATTTATTATTTTCACTTACAACTATTATTTTCGGTAAGTTCTGGCAACAACATTTTTTGTAATGGCAGCATTTTATAGCCTTTAAATTATGTCAATTTAACCAATAAAACTGGCACAGTTAAAATATTATACGAGGGGCAATCTGTCAAATTTCCATGACCTACTTTTCCGAAAAATATAATGAAAAGCTTTATAGGTACTATATTTTATTTTCCTTAAAAACACTTTACCAGATTTATCTTTTAAAACTCTACTTGTGGTCCTTCTTTCTTCATCACTAGGCCATTTTATAAAAATTTCTTTAAGATTTGAGATTGATTTCATCATATCCATAAAAAACATATGGCCACTACTTGGAGAAATATTGAATAAGTTTCCCACCGACAAAGTTTCTTGTTTGGCCAAAATTCAAATGCTAAACATTAATTTTTTGCGTAAAGGAATTGTGTCTACTATGTTTCTATGTTCCCTTATTAGCTGAAGCAGGACCTAAAATGTTATTATGAACGTATACCTACTAATTAGAAAAAGGTACCTACTATACAAAAACTTAATTCTTAGTTTATACCATCAGTGTCAAAAATGATAAGCATTGTAATAAAAATTGTGACAAAATGTTTAGTTTTTGTTCTCAGGGTACTTAAGTAGTGGTTCTCCTACACTGCATATATATACTTACTAAAAAAGTGTTCCTAGACATACGAAAGTGGCGATAAAATTCCTCATTTGTAAAATTTTCAACAGTCTCTTCATAGAAATCTGGATTTCTAACAGGCTCCAATAGTCCCAAAAATTCCTGATCAACCCTCCTGTTTGCTAATTCAAAAGCTCCAACCACAGCATTTATAATATTATTATCATCTGCAATTTCATTTAATATGAGGTCTCGCAAGGGCTCCATATTACAATTTGCTCGTGCTAATCAAAAGTGATAAAAAATGTTTTTATCTGTATTTTTAATTGTTAACTTTAAATTTTTACAGCCAGAGCAAAAAAAGTGAAGTGAATCCTATCATATCACATCACAACATAAACAAAACAAAACGTCAACTTCAAATATGACGTGAAATATGTCAAAATAATCAGCAGTTCATTCATTGTCGCCAAAGCGGATCAAGGCTAGCATGTTAGCAACTGCGCCAAAGCTGCTTTGTAGCGGCTAGCCCTCTTGAATGTACCCATTGTATTGTTATTAGGAAAACTTAAGTTCGATCTAGTTCTCACCAAAATATCTTCAGGTCGACTTAAGAAATCATTTAGGCAGACTCTGCAAAACAGAAAAAAATTCAACATCTTGTAGCCTCATTCAGCAAGCAAGAATTAACTTTAGCGACCAGTATAGGCCTATACTCGCATGGCCAAAGAGATGCGGCGCAATTTGTAAAAAAAGTTTAAAGTTCACCTAAACGAGCTACACGTCTTAAAAAAATATTATGGAGACAAATTTGAGAAAATTGCCAATAAAAATGAAACCCGACCAGGCCCTTGCACTCTATGTAGACACAAAGATGTCCAAAAATCAGTACAACCGCGTGAAAGAAAGGAGTAAAGAGCATAATGCTGACATCTATCCTAATTCTAATAAGCTGTTGGAAGCGAAAAAGAGATGCTATCCAGGTATTATCATAAATGAAGCTTCAGCGGAAATTTCACTGCAAGCAATTGTCGACCACACGATCGACAGGTTAGCTACTGCTCAGGCTGAAGTACTGAACCATATTTCTGAATGTTACACCGTTTCTTCAATAAAGATGTGGTTTAAATGGGGATGTGATGGGGCTGCAGAACAAAGCCGTTATAAACAACGATTTGAAAATGAGGCCAGCGATGATTCATTTATTTTTTCCATATCAATGGTTTCCCTGCGAATGTCTATAAAAACGGAAACAAACGAGGAATTCGTCGTATTTCAAAATCCGGCCACTTCATCAACAATGTATTGTCGACCAGTTAAAATATTTTTTAAGCAGGAAAAAGAAGAATTTTAAAAACAAGAAATTAAAATTGCATCTGATGTCCCTTGTGGGTAATGGTTCTGGGATAGGATCATGCAGTGCGTCCACTGTCACATTTCCCCCCATTTGTTTCACTGACCGGCAGTTTATTGAGTACACCAATATGAAACGAGAGGAATATCAGGCTAGGCAAAAGCGACATGAGGAGGAGATGACAATTCGAAGGGAATTGGAGTTGCAGAAGAAGAAGCTGGAGGTCATGAAAAAAGCAGCCATGGCAAACTTGCAGCGCAACAAGAACGTGAACTTTGGTAAAAAAAGTTAAATATAATAGTAATAAGGATAGTGTGGAAAATGAGGGACAGCATCAGCAAGTGACTTATGAAGTTTTGGAAATGGCCTTTTGACGAGTGGATTTTGTTTCTTGTGAGTTGCACCACTTTTGGTTTTTTTGTATTTAAGGTTTAATAAACGTATTAGTGAGCATTAAAAATATGTTATAATGGATAAATTAAGGAAACATTAAAACTCAAATCCAGCACCTTCAACAAAGTCCTCTCAAAATAAATCAAAATAACTATAACTGCACGTCTGTTTTATGTTTGACTATGATAGACGGAAAAATCTGCAGTTGGCTGTCTAATTCCTCTGCACAAAATTGCCACTTGTGTCATGCAAAACCGAGCCAAATGAATAACATTGCAGACATTAAAACACGTCAAGTTGATGTTAAGAATGTTGAACTAGCCATATCCAGCTTGCATGCATGGATCAAATACTTCGAGTGTCTGCTCCATATTCCCTATAGATTGGATCTCAAGAAATGGTCTATTAGGAAAGCAAGTAAGTCAGCAGTAGATGCGCGAAAAAAATATATACAAGAAAGATTTCGACGTGACATGGGTTACTATAGTTGCATCGGTTCTTAACTGGCGGGTCCAAAGTCCACTAACCATATGAATCAAATCAGAGAACCCAGTGACAACCAAAATTTTTTTTGATGTAAACAATTCGAGGTTAGCTTGTCATAGGCATAAGTCGTTATACCAAATGACATTAAGCTTTTTCGGAATGTTATTCGGATTAACTACTCCTAGAACTCGTAGAACACCATGTTAATTCTGGAATTTCCTTATACTTCAGACTTAAAAATATATCAGATATTAGAAGAATTTGGTCAGTTCCTGTGAGTTACCGTTTGAAAAGAATCATGTCATTCCCCCAGTTGCAGGCCTCAGCTTCGCTTCGGCCGTCAATCTCTGGGCTCAGCACGAAAAGACCCACTTTTACTCCTAGTGACATAATCTACTATTATTGCATTTATATACTTTCTACTTGTATTTGTATTTTTTTACATAATTTGGACGAACGAATAAAGTTTTCGATATAATAACTAATGTACCAGTTTGTACTATACAGGGTGTCCCAACCGAGAGTGACCTATTTTAAATGCTTATAACTTTTCAACCATATGTGACAGCTACCTGTGGTTTACGACATTCATTTTCTCTAGGTCTAAAGTTTTCTTTTAATTGGTATCAAATTTTGTAGACACTATACAGTGGGATCAAAAAAATGCTTTTTTTCGAAATAAAAATTCTCAACTATTTTTAATGGAACGCCTAGTTGCAGGCCTCAGCTTCGCTTCGGCCGTCAATCTTTGGGCTCAGCACGAAAAGACCCACTTTTACTCCTAGTGACATAATCTACTATTTATGCATTTATATACTTTTTTTTGTATGTGTATTTTTTTACAGAATTTGGACGAACGAATAAAGTTTTCGATATAATAACTAATGTACCAGTTTGTACTATACAGGGTGTCCCAACCGAGAGTGACCTATTTTAAATGCTTATAACTTTTCAACCATATGTGATAGCTACCTGTGGTTTACGACATTCATTTTCTCTAGGTCTAAAGTTTTCTTTTAGTTGGTATCAAATTTTGTAGACACTATACAGTGGGATCAAAAAAATTCCTTTTTTTCAAAATAAAAATTCTAAACTATTTTTAATGGAACGCCCAGTTGCAGGCCTCAGCTTCGCTTCGGCCGTCAATCTCTGGGCTCAGCACGAAAAGACCCACTTTTACTCCTAGTGACATAATCTACTATTATTGCATTTATGTACTTTCTACTTGTATTTGTATTTTTTTACATAATTTGGACGAACGAATAAAGTTTTCGATATAATAACTAATGTACCAGTTTGTACTATACAGGGTGTCCCAACCGAGAGTGACCTATTTTAAATGCTTATAACTTTTCAACCATATGTGACAGCTACCTGTGGTTTACGACATTCATTTTCTCTAGGTCTAAAGTTTTCTTTTAATTGGTATCAAATTTTGTAGACACTATACAGTGGGATCAAAAAAATTATTTTTTTCGAAATAAAAATTCTCAACTATTTTTAATGGAACGCCTAGTTGCAGGCCTCAGCTTCGCTTCGGCCGTCAATCTTTGGGCTCAGCACGAAAAGACCCACTTTTACTCCTAGTGACATAATCTACTATTATTGCCTTTATATACTTTCTTCTAATATTTGTATTTTTTACAGAATTTGGACGAAGGAATAAAGTTTTCGATATAATAACTAATGTACCAATTTGTACTATACAAGGTGTCCCACCCGAGAGTGACCCACTTTAAATGCTTATAACTTTTCAACCATATGTGACAGCTACCTGTGGTTTAAGAAATTCATTTTCTCTAGGCCTAAAGTTTTCTTTTAGTTGGTATCAAATTTTGTAGACACTACACAGTGGGATCAAAAAAAATGCTTTTTTTCGAAATAAAAATTCTCAACTATTTTTAATGGAACGCCCAGTTGCAGGCCTCAGCTTCGCTTCGGCCGTCAATCTTTGGGCTCAGCACGAAAAGACCCACTTTTACTCCTAGTGACATAATCTACTATTATTGCATTTATATACTTTTTTTTGTATGTGTATTTTTTTACAGAATTTGGACGAACGAATAAAGTTTTCGATATAATAACTAATGTACCAGTTTGTACTATACAGGGTGTCCCAACCGAGAGTGACCCATTTTAAATACTTATAACTTTTCAACCATATGTGACAGCTACCTGTGGTTTACGCCATTCATTTTCTCTAGGTCTAAAGTTTTCTTTTAGTTGGTATCAAATTTTGTAGACACTATACAGTGGGATCAAAAAAATTCCTTTTTTTCAAAATAAAAATTCTAAACTATTTTTAATGGAACGCCCAGTTGCAGGCCTCAGCTTCGCTTCGGCCGTCAATCTCTGGGCTCAGCACGAAAAGACCCACTTTTACTCCTAGTGACATAATCTACTATTATTGTATTTATATACTTTCTACTTGTATTTGTATTTTTTTACATAATTTGGACGAACGAATAAAGTTTTCGATATAATAACTAATGTACCAGTTTGTACTATACAGGGTGTCCCAACCGAGAGTGACCTATTTTAAATGCTTATAACTTTTCAACCATATGTGACAGCTACCTGTGGTTTACCACATTCATTTTCTCTAGGTCTAAAGTTTTCTTTTAATTGGTATCAAATTTTGTAGACACTATACAGTGGGATCAAAAAAATTCTTTTTTTCAGAATAAAAATTCTCAACTATTTTTAATGGAACGCCCAGTTGCAGGCCTCAGCTTCGCTTCGGCCGTCAATCTTTGGGCTCAGCACGAAAAGACCCACTTTTACTCCTAGTGACATAATCTACTATTATTGCCTTTATATACTTTCTTCTAATATTTGTATTTTTTACAGAATTTGGACGAATGAATAAAGTTTTCGATATAATAACTAATGTACCAATTTGTACTATACAAGGTATCCCAACCGAGAGTGACCCACTTTAAATGCTTATAACTTTTCAACCATATGTGACAGCTACCTGTGGTTTAAGAAATTCATTTTCTCTAGGCCTAAAGTTTTCTTTTAGTTGGTATCAAATTTTGTAGACACTACACAGTGGGATCAAAAAAATGCTTTTTTTCGAAATAAAAATTCTCAACTATTTTTAATGGAACGCCCTCAGCTTCGCTTCGGCCGTCAATCTTTGGGCTCAGCACGAAAAGACCCACTTTTACTCCTAGTGACATAATCTACTATTATTGCATTTATATACTTTTTTTTTGTATTTGTATTTTTTTACAGAATTTGGACGAACCAATAAAGTTTTCGATATAATAACTAATGTACCAGTTTGTACTATACAGGGTGTCCCAACCGAGAGTGACCCATTTTAAATACTTATAACTTTTCAACCATATGTGACAGCTACCTGTGGTTTACGCCATTCATTTTCTCTAGGTCTAAAGTTTTCTTTTAGTTGGTATCAAATTTTGTAGACACTATACAGTGGGATCAAAAAAATTCCTTTTTTTCGAAATAAAAATTCTCGACTATTTTTAATGGAACACCCTGTATATTGTGACGCCACAATTAGAGTCATGATCAAGATATCCAAGTACCAATAAACATCGGACTTGAAACTTGAAGTTTCAGCTGAAAAAAATTAAAATAGATATCGGCGAATTTTTAATTATGCAACTTTATTAGCATATTTACAAAACGAATGGGCAGACATTGATAAATTAATAAAGAAAGAATAAAGACCAAGAAAACTGCCGTATATGTTGGCCGTTCTGATCCACGCATTTATGAAGTCTTACCAGTAAATGGTTAAAAGAATTTTGTAACATATCCTGCGGAATCGCTTCAATTACGTTACGAATATTCCTCTTAAGATCATCCAAACTAGTGGGGAAGGGGCTATATCACCCTGTATACAACATTCTTTTTAGTTTTTTATTTTTTTTCAATTTTAATTATTAATTAAACAAAGAAAATCAAGCTCTAATTTTTTAGTTACTAAAATTAACCCGATTTCTATTTAAATTTTTTACAGCTAAAACTTCATGTTTCAAGTCCGAAGTTTATTGGTACTTGGATACCTTGATCATGATTCTTAATTGTGGCGTCACAATATACAGGGTGTTCCATTAAAAATAGTTGAGAATTTTGATGTCGAAGAAAATAAATTTTTTTGCTCCCACTGTATAAGTGTCTACAAAAATTGTTGCCAACTAGAAAAAAACCTTAGGCCTAGAGAAAATGAATGGCGTACACCGCAGGTGACTATCATATATAGTTTAAAAGTTATAAGCATTTAAAATGGGTCACTCTCGGCTGGGACACCCAGTAATATGTTGCATATTTATCTAAGTATATTCTTGTAGATTGAAGCAATCAGCAATCTGTGCTTTAAAAACCAACTTTGAAGAAAAACTGGAAGAAATAGGAAACTATTAAAACAATATAGGATTAAAAAACAGGTTCTAAACGTTCCTAAGCAAAAAATGAATATTGTCTAGAAAACATTAAGTAATTTAATCATTAACCATAGATGTTTTAAAGAAGAACAAACCTGAAACTCGGCTAAATTTATTAAACTTTAGATTGGAAATCAAAGATAGGTCTGAATTAGGGCCGCAATTTTCTCTTTCCTATCGAAGTTGTTCTTGTACTTGAAGATATCAATGACTTTCCTCTTTAGTCTCGGATAGTAACGCTGCGTTTAATGTAAGATATCCACCTCGTTAAAAAAGATGTCCTGACCTTCAGAGAGAGCGTGCTCTACTACTGCTGACTTTTGTGTTTGTCCCAGCCTGCAACTTCTTTTATATTCATTTTTTTTTTCATCACCTCTATTACTTAGTATTTCAGTGCATCTTGCAAAACCTTTGTTATACATGCTCCGATTTAAGCTCATCATCTGTATGCTTGTGGTAATATCCTTTTGCTCCTTTCGGTAAATCAAGAGTCTTTGTTCTCTTATTTTAATGTTCTTCGGTATTATTTTGTACTTGGTTTCTATGCTGCTTCCTCTCTGCATACTCCTTAAGATGATTCCCAGTGTCCTCGATACAGTTTCTTGAGAATTGATTAGCAAATTTCCACTTTTTCTGTCATTCCCGAAATAGTATAATAAATTTATCACTATTTGCTTGGAGTAAAAATGCAAAAACCCAAAAATTGCTTAGAATTATTAATTTTGACTAATTAGACTGTCAGAGTGACGTCAGAAAGAAATTGATGAAATATAAAGTAAGGAAGAAAATTGTGAGGAACAGAACTACAAAAAGGAGTAAAACTCGAGGAGTAAACTCAAGGTTAAAGCTAATCTTTATTCACTTGTGAATAATTACAAGTGAATAATGAGTTCTCATGGAAGCAAAACATGTCGTAGGCAACTAGCAACTCAAAAAGTAAACTGCTCTAAACATGAAACCGGTGGTTACCACTGATTCGTTTAAATATTTATCCTTCTCTGAGGATGCATTGAAACAAATGTAGTTTACACTACACTGAGACAAATGCAATTGCCTCTTTTTCACTAAAAAATTTACTTTTCACTAATAAATACTTTACTTTAAAATAGGCCACAAAATGAAGTAATTTACCGTCCACCCTCGGAGCATTGAAATGAACATGCACGGGCGACTAGACCGTCATCTATCTGACGCATCAAATGTCGCGCCGTCGATTAGCAAAACTAGTCGTGGTTTTAAAATTGTGAATTATCTTTGTGGCACCTATAACCTATCATAATTGAGAAAACCCGGAATCTTGGTCGTGGATAAAATATAGTATTCAACTCGCATTTAATGAGCGTTATTCTCTCGAGCAACTTGTGCCACTCGCTTCTCTCGTGGGTTCAAACATTACCCTCGAGAATAACGACTCTCATTAAATGCTTGTTGTATAATATCCTAATTATCCACGACTATACTATAATAATCACATTATTCTTGTACATTCCCAAGATTTGTGGTAATCTTTATTCACAAGTGAATAATGAGTTGTCATGGAAACGAAGCATGTCGTAGGCAACTAGCAACTCAAAAAGTAAACCGCCCTAAACATGAAATCAGTAGTTACTACTAGTTCATTCAAATAATTATCCTTCTATTTGGATGTATTGAGACAAATGTAGGTTACAGTAGCTCTACTTCACTAAAAAAGGTACTTTTCACTAAAAAAATTGTTAAAATCGGCCATAAAATGCAGTAATTTATTGCCCACCCTTGTAGCATTGAAATGAACATGCACGGGCGACTAGACCGTCATCTATCTGACGCATCAAATGTCGCGCCGTCGATTAGCGAAATCAGTCGTGATTTTAAAATTGTGAATTATCTTTGTGGCATCTATAACCAATCATAAGTGAGAAAATCCGGAATCTTGGTCGTGCATAAAATATAGTATTCAACTCGCATTTAATGAGCGTTATTCTCTCGAGCAACTTGTGCCAATCGCTTCGCTCGTGGGTTCAAACATTACCCTCGAGAATAAAGACTCTCATTAAATGCTTGTTGTATAATATACTAATAATCCACGATTATTGGTAATTTTTGTATTAATGGTAATTTTTATTCACAAGTGAATAATGAGTTGTCATGGAAAGGAAGCATGTCGTAGGCAACTAGCAACTCAAAAAGTAAACCGCCCTAAACATGAAATCAGTAGTTACTATTAGTTCATTCACATAATTATCCTTCTATTTGGATGTATTGAGACAAATGTAGGTTACAGTGCCTCTACTTCACTAAAAAATGTACTTTTAACTGAAAAATCCTTAAAATAAGCCATAAAATGCAATAATTTACCGTCCACCTTCGCATTGAAATTAATTGCACGGGCGACTAGACTGTCATCTATCTGACGCAACAAACGTCGCGCCGTCGAATAGCCAGACCAGTCGTGATTTTTAAATTTTAAATTATCTTTGTGGCATCTATAACGTATCATATTTGAGAAACCTCGGAATCTTGGTCGTGGATAAAGTCGCATTTAATGAGCGACTTGCATCTTGTGCCACTCGCTTCGCTCGTGGGCTCAAACGTCATCCTCGAAAATAACGCCTCTCATTAAACGCTTGTTGTATAACATACTATTGTTTAGAACTATGTAATAATATAATCTTTTGCCACTACCCACTTTAATACAACTTTTTATTAAATTTCTAGTTTAGTTTCGAATTACTGAACAACACAAGACGGGTTTAGACCAGCCAGCATCGAGGCAACACGTTAATTTATTTTGAAGCAAATAGAAGTTTTCGCTCGGATAAGAGGAAAGAAGAGTGCTCTCGAAATGCTGGCACCTTTTTAAACTCGAATCAGCTAGCCAAATCACGCTATTAAGAGCTTTTATGCACACAATGGCCTCTTTGTTAAGGTCTATTATGCAACAATCGAGCAAATGAGTTTGTATCAGACCGTCGAATATTTTGGGGAGTCCGCTCAGTCAAGCACGAAAGAAGGGGTTGGGGGACCTTTTATGAACGCATATAACCTATCTTTAACCGAGCCATATTATACTGGAGAATGCTTCCCTTTATTTAAAGTTTTCTTTTTTCTTTTTCTTTTAGTTTCCTCAAATTTATTTATTTTTTTTACGGGAAGACCACTTGTTTATGATATCCAATTTTAATGAAACTCAAAGAAAAAGTATTCAAATTACGTACGTTGTGACTGAATAATATAAATTTTTAACAAATTGAGAAATCACGCACTATTTAAAATTCATTTACGTTCTATAAAGCATATTATTATACCCCACCGAGTTAAATCCCTGTTTTCAAGATTAATCCGCCCGATAAATAATACTTTGCATGCAGATATCGATTTTCGCGAAGCTTGTTAGGAAACAAATCAGAAAAGTTACCAGCCAAAACGTCGTTGTGTGTGTAAGATTATACCGAACAACGACGCAGCGGCAGTTAAATTGGCTTCAGTATTAAAGATTTGACAAAGAATACAAAAATCTGGTCTTGACATCTTATTGAGGGTAGCTCAGCTGCACAGCGTGACGTTTAAACCTTCGAATACTTATTGGCTGGTTTGTTACAAGGCGACGACCGGAAGGAGGAATGTAAGCTCTTTTCCCCTGAATTGATTTCTAGGATTTGAGTAAATTAGATTCTATTAGTTACTAACATTGTAGTTTGTTGTGGAAACTATGATCTAAGTTTGGTTTCAATATGGAATTATTCCTTATCCTATTCTACTGTTGAAACCATTGAAGCAATCAACTGAACCAAGATCTACCCTCCAAGAACAAAAACATTGAACCAAAACGGAACAAATAATAATAGAACAATAAGAAAAATTTAAAAAAAATACAATGAGAAGGAAAAACTTGTAAACAGAAAAAAAAGCGACGAAACAAAAGGGGAAGAGAAGAAAGGGAGAGAAGAAGAAACACGGGAATAGTTACAGTAGAAGAAGCAGGCAAACTTGAGTTGGACTTTTCGGATACATCCGTAGTCAGTTGGATGGAATCAACTGGTGATTTATAGAGTTCTAAATCGAAAAGTGTTTAAGAGAGTTTATGATTTGCCAACTTAACGAGTTGCTGAAGGATAAGACTTCGTTATTCGTAAAAGTTGTTTAATATTACTTTTAGCTTCGGAATATATACAAAGTGACCGGTAGCTAAACCGAAAGATATAGCTATTTTTAGTGGTGATTTCTTATCAATTTGACTTAAATGGTCTCATTCAGAAAATCAACATGAAATCGCGCTGGCGCTGGAACTAGCGCCGCAACGCGACGAAGAACCGAACGAACAAAAAAAACAATTTTGGGCCAAAATTATCTAAATGCAATTCGTTAAGATTTAATTTTATATGAGAACAACCTTGAAACAATTAAACCACAAGGTAAACTCCAACTTAGATCAATAAAAAAAATGAAATAAAAAAACATTGATTGAAACATGACAAACAAAACACACACCTGACGAACCAACTAGAACCCCAAGAGATAGCGAAGGGTACTAGGGAAAACACTGAAAAACCATAAAAGGAATAAACAAAACAAAAACAGGATGACCCAAAGAATATCAATCAAATCTTCAAATCGAATATAAATTTAGAAATTAGTAATGGGAGGTTATGGTTTATGGTTATGGTAACGGACTGTGACTGTCAGTTGGACCAATATGATGCTATCACTTTCTAATACATTAGAAAATATAGATTGATCTTGACCTATTTTATGGTAGTACGCATACCTAAATAAATAAACTCCACGGAATTGCAATGTTGGTTGCCTACAAAATGTGAACATAAATCTTTGTCATCTGCCCATATTCTTCATCATTTTGGCTGATAAAACCAGTTTTACCGGACTAGGCGCTTTAACGGATTTTTCGGTGTTACGGTTTTTAGTGCAGAAAATTCCTAAATTAAGGCGAAAAACCGTAATTCCGGCGCATCTGACAACCCTGATTACGGCGCTTATAAACTGTGCTCCGTTATCGCAATATTACTTCATGCAACAAGCATCTGGAACAGAGAACAACTCCATCCATTATCTAGCGTTGTCCTCCACAATAAATATCCACTTGAAGTCATATGGTGTGTCCGGCAAAACACACCAAGTGTCTACACCAGGCGTATTCCAGACCAGAAGTATCGGTGGGCAATACGTTGCTATAGGTACGTTCTATGTCATGGAACCACTCATAGGGGGATCGTGGTACTCTTCCAGGATTCGAGGAATTTCGCTCTGAAGGAGCTTTCGCTCTGAGGGACTGAGGATTGGGTTTGTTCTTCATCGAGAAGTTTGTAGGACACCATTTTCCATGAAATAACCAGTTTCAGTCCATCGTTTAAACTCGCTGGCATCATCAGGGTATTCAAAAATGTGGATAATTTTGACGAAATCCGGATCGTTTAGTTGCTCCAGTCGTATTTCATCTGCCTTAATTCTTGGAAGGTCTACAGGGTTTGCTTTGGGGTCGAATCGGGATAGAACATCTGTGACTACATTAGATTTCCCGGGAGTATAATCAACGGAAAAGTATCCATCTGGCAAGACTTCAAAGACATTCCCCACTTGAGGGATTGATGGTCGCTTTTCACAGTGACGGTGGGCTCCTCAAAGTATCCATGGAATGTGTCGGATACCATCCACCGCTAGGGCTCTTCTCTCCGTAGGGGTGTAATTTTTCTCTGCGGCCATCAATAGGCGAATGACGTATTCTACGAGCCTCTCGTATTGTCCTTCCTCCTGCAGCAAACATCCACCAATTGCATAAGAAGATAATGAATCCTATCTTGACTACGCATAAGGCGACTACATCGATGCGTCAGCTTGTCCAAAGATTGAATTGGATCAGATGAGATCAATACCTTCAGCTTCCCAAAAGATTCTTGTTGGTCTGAGCCCCAGTGGCACAAAAGGGTGCCTTCTTTGGGAAAGCAGTCAATGATTGAGCGATGGATGCGAAATTGTCTATAAAACGTCTGTTCTAGGATAAACGACAGTAACTCCTTTCACAGTCCCTCCTCCTACAGCAAATATGCACTAATTGCTTAGGAAGAACTATCTGTCTTAACTACATAGGGTGACTACAACAAAGCGTCGGCTTTGCTGTAGGCAAAGCTTGAATTGGATCAGATTATATCAATACCTTCAGCTTCGTAAAAGATTCTTGTTGGTCTGGGCCCCAGTGGAACCAAAGGGTGCCTTCTTCTTTGTGAGAGCAGTCAATGATTGAGCGATGGATGCGAAATTGTCTATAAAACTTCTGTTCTAGAATAAAAGAAGGTGACTCCTGTCAGAGTCCCTCCTTCTGCAGCAAACATGCACCAATTGCTCAGGAAGAACTATCTGTCTTCACTACATAGAGTAACTACAACGATGCGTCTGCTTGTCTAAGGATTGAATTGAATCAGATGAGATCAATATCTTCAGCTTTCCAAAAGGTTTTGGTTGGTCTGGACCCCAGTGGCACCAAAGGGTGCCTTTTTCTTTGTGAGAGCAGTCAATAATTGAGCGATGGATGCGAAATTGTCTATAAAAGTCTGTTCTAAGATAAAAGACAGTGACTCCTTTCACAGTCCCTCCTCCTGCAGCAAAGATGCACTAATTGCTTAGGAAGAACTCTCTGTCTTAACTACATAGGGTGACTATAACAAAGCGTCGGTTTTGTTGTAGGCAAAGTTTGAATTGGATCAGATTAGATCAATACCTTCAGCTTCCCAAAAGATTCTTGTTGGTCTGGCCCCAGTGGCACCAAAGGGTGCCTTCTTCTTCGTGAGAGCAGTCAATGATTGAGCGATTTATGCGAAATTGTCTATATAACTTCGGTTCTGGGATAAAAGAAGGTGACTCCTATCAGAGTCCCTCCTTCTGCAGCAAACATGCACCTATTGCTCAGGAAGAACTATCTGTCTTCACCACATAGGGTAACTACAACGATGCGTCGGCTTGTCTAAAGATTGAATTGAATCAGATGAGATCAATACCTTCAGCTTCCCAAAGGGTTTTTGTTGGTCTGTACCCCAGTGGTTCCAAAGGGTGCCTTCTTCATTGTGAGAGCAGTCAATGATTGAGCGATGGATGCGAAATTGCCTATAAAACGTCTGTTCTAGGATAAACGACAGTAACTCCTTTCACAGTCCCTCCTCCTACAGCAAATATGCACTAATTGCTTAGGAAGAACTATCTGTCTTAACTACATAGGGTGACTACAACAAAGCGTCGGCTTTGCTGTAGGCAAAGCTTGAATTGGATCAGATTATATCAATACCTTCAGCTTCGTAAAAGATTCTTGTTGGTCCGGGCCCCAGTGGAACCAAAGGGTGCCTTCTTCTTTGTGAGAGCAGTCAATGATTGAGCGATGGATGCGAAATTGTCTATAAAACTTCTGTTCTAGAATAAAAGAAGGTGACTCCTGTCAGAGTCCCTCCTTCTGCAGCAAACATGCACCAATTGCTCAGGAAGAACTATCTGTCTTCACTACATAGGGTAACTACAACGATGCGTCGGCTTGTCTAAAGATTGAATTGAATCAGATGAGATCAATACCTTCAGCTTCCCAAAAGGTTTTTGTTGGTCTGGACCCCAGTGGTTCCAAAGGGTGCCTTCTTCATTGTGAGAGCAGTCAATGATTGAGCGATGGATGCGAAATTGTCTACAAAAGTCTGTTCTAAGATAAAAGACAGTGACTCCTTTCACAGTCCCTCCTCCTGCAGCAAATATGCACTAATTGCTTAGGAAGAACTCTCTGTCTTAACTACATAGGGTGACTATAACAAAGCGTCGGTTTTGTTGTAGGCAAAGTTTGAACTGGATCAGATTAGATCAATACCTTCAGCTTCCCAAAAGATTCTCGTTGGTCTGGGCCCCAGTGGCACCAAAGGGTGCCTTCTTCTTCGTGAGAGCAGTCAATGATTGAGCGATGGATGCGAAATTGTCTATAAAACTTCTGTTCTAGGATAAAAGAAGGTGACTCCTGTCAGAGTCCCTCCTTCTGCAGCAAACATGCACCAATTGCTCAGGAAGAACTATCTGTCTTCACTACATAGGGTAACTACAACGATGAGTCGGCTTGTGTAAAGATTGAATTGAATCAGATGAGATCAATACCTTCAGCTTCCCAAAAGGTTTTTGTTGGTCTGGACCCCAGTGGTTCCAAAGGGTGCCTTCTTTATTGTGAGAGCAGTCAATGATTGAGCGATGGATGCGAAATTGTCTATAAAACGTCTGTTCTAGGACAAGCAACAATGACTTCGTTAAAAGGTATGGCATGAGTTTTATCTGGGCTAGGCATGATGCCATTCAGGTTTTTGACAGGACCTAGATAATGATCTGACGAGCAAGAAATAAATTAAAGCTCCTTCAAGCTCCGATCCAATCGGAGCTTGAAGTGCAGAAAAGCAAGGCTTGGTGTAGATGTTCGAAAATGACAAGTGGGTCAGAAAGACTGATCAAGGTAAACTAAGACATGGATATCCTGGAGTGTCGAATTAAAACGTTCTATAAACCAATCTTGATGTTGGTGTTCATCACCATTCACCATTCATCGTTTTCAGATTATTTTTATTCACCAGTCACACGAGAGATTGCTACAGTGTATTTAAGCTGGACCACCCTTCTTGTAAAAATATACAAAACGCTTTGCAATCACATCACCTATCATCATTTGCCTTGTCATCAAATGACTTCTTATGTAAGAAATAATGAACTATTTTGTGATTATCACTAAGAAGTAAAGTTCAAATTTGAGAATAAACCCTTTGGCCCAACCAGGACCGCGAAAATAATTACTCATCCGTGATATAATCGTCTCGTAAACGTTCCATTATGCACGCTGTGCCGTTCAGACCGAAATAAATTGTATGCCCGTAACAGTCTTATTAAAATCTTGATTAATAACCACTAAATTGAGTGTTAAATTCATTACACAAAGTGAATAAATTGAAGATTAATTAACCATTGATAATTTAAACTCGCTAGTCCGTGGCTTAACGAGGTTAAAATTTGCATTTGAGGACGGAAAGCACTTTAGCGAGCACAAACACAATTAGGAGAGGGGCGACGCAATCGCCGCCGCGACGCTTAGAAAAATATTAAAAGCGAAACATTATTGGTGCCTTCATATCCAACGGAATTTGATTTTCGCTCATTAGAAAAGGCTGCAAGAAGGTCGTTAAGGCAATAATCCGCTCTCTGCATTTTTAATTATTAAAAAGAAAATAGCTTTTTTAACGAAGTCAATTTTAATGGCGCTCGTCCGACTATTTAACTGATTAGAATTTGATTGAAACCAAATTAGTTTTCTAAACATTTCTGCAGTTTTCACTGGGAAATAATCCGTTCAGTTATAAAACCTAGGGTAGACAACAGTTGAGTAAGTAATCATTTATTAATTACGATGTACGGTGATAACAATGTTAAGCAGAGTTGATACGGATTTGAAACCAAGTTTAAGCTATTTGCAGCTAACAACTCAATCATTGACGCTTATGGATAGCGTTTTTTGACAGTTGATTTTGGTCTGCGTCGCTGGTTCAGGAGCTTTTTACAGTTGCTCGGCCAATTTTGGGAGCAGATTTTCTTCAATAATAACACAACGTACTGGTAGCATACAAAGTTGTGCATCACATCCTAATATCTGGATTTTCATAGCTGTATGTCCCTTAGTCTTGCTCTTGATAGATTGAAGGTAGCTAACAGCATATTTGACTGCAATAGTAAAACAAGAGCTCATCAAGCGGCCCTTTGGCAAGTTGTGCACTAAATTCTCAAGAAAACAGATGATTGGAAGCACTGTGGTGACTACTGTCGTTTAGTGTGGCATCTTTACATTCTTATAGCACATATTTATAAATTTTTTGATACAATTGATGAATGCACTATCTTTTCTTATAGTACGTGAGGACAGAGTTAGTCGGACATGAGAACATCTTTCGTTCTTTTTGAATTCAGGGTAATGATATTTGACTAATATGGAATACAGTTCAAAGTTTCCAACGATTCCAACCTTCAACGGTTCAACTGATACATTGATGATATTTTCATCGTATCAAAGAAACTAGAAACTCTTGCATGTCATCTTCGACAGATATTTAAAAGACACAACAGCAAACCGTTACAATGCCCGAAAATGCAAGTTTTATAAAGACAGCACTGAGTTTTCGGGATATCTGATCAGAAATAAAGGCTCACAACCTCTTCCTGTCACCAGTATAAGCTTTATTGATTGGAGCTAAAGGAAAAATAAACGACCTAATCGGTGGTCAGAGGAACTGAGCAAATAGAAACCCATAGGTTTTTTTTTTCAAGAAAACTTGGCACTTAGATCAGTAAAGAAAATACAGGATTTATGACAGGAAATTTGAGGAATAAAATACTTTTCCTTCATGATCGAAAGGTGTTATCAAAACGAACCATAAGCCACTGAAATACTCATTCCAGTTATAAATAGAGATTTGATAAGGCTTGTCTAAGATCAGATGCGTTTATCGGTTAATTTACCACTCAACTTGTCCGTCTGCCCGGTTGTGAAAATATAGTAGCAGGCATGCTATCAAGAACTGAAGAAATTCAAATGCTAAATATTATGTCAGCAGTAAATTTGGCTGAAATAAAAAATCAGACAACTCCAAAAATTTTTAATTCAGAAAGGTCCCTTTATTTAAATAAATTAAGACTTGATGATTCACTGACAAACTTTCTTTGGGTTTTTTCATATCTAAGTTCGTCCATATGTACCAAAAAAATAGCTAAAAAAAAGACAATGCATGTGCCTTGACACGAATAAAGACATTTTGGAATAAGCAGGATCCTGTCTACCATTTAAAAGAAGCGAAATCCACAAACACATTAAGAACCCAGATAATCCTGCTATTTCAGCTGATTCCTATGATACAACTTAATAGAGAACCAATCGTAGATGCCTGGTATTTCTCCTAATTGTCCAACATTGAGGGTCTGAACTAACCTAAACAGTGTTTAGGTATATGTCACACCGTTGTAACCTAACTTATACTGCTGAATGAAAAAACACCATTTGAACTGAAACAGATCCGTATGAGCCTTGCAGATAGAAGAAGTTTTATCAAGGCTACAAATGTAAGCACAAAACAATCACAGTTACCAATTGGCGATAAAAATGAAAAATTAAAATTATTTTTACTGTGTGCTTAAAATATGTTTGAACAAAAAGATTTAAAAAAATGCAAATTGATTTGAACACAAATGGAACACTACATGGTAAGACACGTAACTAATAACATTGAGTTAAAAACGTAATGACAAAAAAAACTAATAAAATGAAAAATAAGATTAGTTACCTCTTAATGTCAATACCTTCGTCAATTCATTAAGAGGTAACTAATCGTATTTGTCATTTTATTAGTTTTTCTTTGTCATTACGTTTTTAACTCAATATTATTAGTTACGTGTCTTACCTTGTAGTGTTCCATTTGTGTTCAAATCAATTTGTATTTTTTTAAATATTTTTGTTCAAACAGATTTTAAACACACAGTAAAAATAATTTTAATTGTTTATTTTTATCGCCCATTGGTAACTGTGATTGTTTTGTGCTTACATTTGTAGCCTTGATAAAAACCGCAATATACGGTCGAAACGTCGGCGATTTGAAAATTGAATGAAGTTGTTATTTCGTCCCCAACCTGCTAATCCACCGTCATACTATAAGTCTATTGTTTCTGTACTCCAGAAAGCTTCAGATTTTATTCAGAATTGTCAAATGGACTTTAAAACCCATCTAGAGTAATTCGGTATTGTCCCTCGTAATTCAAACCGTAGTGTCATTCAAATAATCACCTGCAACTCAGAGCAGGCAACTGTAAATCAGACACTAGCAAGTATAATTCAGAATAGTCAAGTGTATTTCAGATAGAATCAAACAATTTTGAATAGTTGGCTGTGACACTAAAATTCTGCTGTAATTCAGAAAGCACCCTATATTCTGCAGAATTGTTAAATGTATTTCATAACCCATCTAGTGTGAAAAAAATCAAATACTTTTGACTAGCCTAGATGACACTTTAAGTAGGTATACTGCTTACTTAAGACTACTGTGATTCAGAAAACATCAAATGTTATTCAAAATTGTCAAATGTATCTACATCTAGTGTAATTCGGTATAGTTTCTCGTAATTCAAACCCTAGTGCCATTTAGATTAGTCAACTGTAAATCAGAAATTGTCAAGTGTAAATCAGAATAGTCAAATGTATTTCAGAAAAAATCAAATAATTTTGAATAGTTTACTGTGCACTATAAGTCTATTGTTTCTGTACTCCAGAAAGTTTCAGACTTTATTCAGAATTGTAAAATGTACTTCAAAACTCATCTAGTGTAACTCGATATAGTCCCTCGTAATTCAAACCCTAGCGTCATTCAAACAATCAACTGCAACTCAAAGCTGACAACTGGTAAATCAGACCCTAGCAAGTGTAATTCAGAATAGTCAAGTGTATTTCAGATAGAATTAAACAATTTGGAATAGTCTATTGTGACACTATATATTTAGTATTTACTATAAGTCTACTGTAATTCAGAAAGCACCAAATGTTTTTCAGAATTAACACATGTACTTGGAAACCCATATAGTGTAATTCGGTATAGTTTCTCGTAATTCAAACCCTAGTGCCATTTAGATTAGTCAACTGTAAATCAGAAATTGTCAAGTGTAAATCAGAATAGTCAAATGTATTTCAGAAAAAATCAAATAATTTTGAATAGTTTACTGTGCACTATAAGTCTATTGTTTCTGTACTCCAGAAAGTTTCAGACTTTATTCAGAATTGTAAAATGTACTTCAAAACTCATCTAGTGTAACTCGATATAGTCCCTCGTAATTCAAACCCTAGCGTCATTCAAACAATCAACTGCAACTCAAAGCTGACAACTGGTAAATCAGACCCTAGCAAGTGTAATTCAGAATAGTCAAGTGTATTTCAGATAGAATTAAACAATTTGGAATAGTCTATTGTGACACTATATATTTAGTATTTACTATAAGTCTACTGTAATTCAGAAAGCACCAAATGTTTTTCAGAATTAACACATGTACTTGGAAACCCATATAGTGTAATTCGGTATAGTTTCTCGTAATTCAAACCCTAGTGTCATTTAGAATAGTCAACTGTAAATCAGAAATTGTCAAGTGTAAATCAGAATAGTCAAATGTATTTCAGAAAAAATCAAATAATTTTGAATAGTTTACTGTGAACTATAAGTCTATTGTTTCTGTACTCCAGAAAGTTTCAGACTTTATTCAGAATTGTAAAATGTACTTCAAAACTCATCTAGTGTAACTCGATATAGTCCCTCGTAATTCAAACCCTAGCGTCATTCAAACAATCAACTGCAACTCAAAGCTGACAACTGGTAAATCAGACCCTAGCAAGTGTAATTCAGAATAGCCAAGTGTATTTCAGATAGAATTAAACAATTTGGAATAGTCTATTGTGACACTATATATTTAGTATTTACTATAAGTCTACTGTAATTCAGAAAGCACCAAATGTTTTTCAGAATTAACACATGTACTTGGAAACCCATATAGTGTAATTCGGTATAGTTTCTCGTAATTCAAACCCTAGTGTCATTTAGAATAGTCAACTGTAAATCAGAAATTGTCAAGTGTAAATCAGAATAGTAAGATGTATTTCAGCTCACAAAATCACACGAAATTTTCAAATCGACCAGTCTTTGTGAAAACAAAGTATCTTCCAACAAAAATAATCTTCCTAGAAATGTTCAAATTTTCACATGCCACGCAGTTTTTCCCGCTTTTCGGCCGATTTTCCTTGGTTTAAGTCTTTAAAGTTAATGTTTTCATTTCGGAAAATCTTAGCTGTCAGTTGACGTGCGATACACTAGTTAGTGGCAGATGAATCGGAACCATTCGGGTTTTTTGGCAAAAATTTAAAGAAATATGCATCTTTCGCTTCGAAATTTAATTAAGACCATGTCGCAACGTCCCACCGAAAAGAGGTTTCTAAGTCCCAAAAAGAAAACACTCCAATGTATCCCTTGGGATAGAAATCTATTCGATTAGATGCACGGTTTCGATACAAATATACCTCAAAGTGGCAGTTTGAAATTTAAAGTTTAAAAATTCGTCAAAATTTCAAATTCAAAGCTAGGCTTTTGATTTTTGGTCAGGTGTGGGGCCCATATGTTTACTGCCTCTCTGAATTATTTCCTCGCTCTGAATTTTTCAAACTTATTACTACTCTATTTTTCAAGTTAGACCCTTGCAATTTATACTCGTTTTCAGCTAATTTTTCTCAATTGAACAGTAGTCTAATTCAAATTTACAAATCTTTAACCATTTTCGAGATATTTATTATTTTAAAACTTCGAACCACTTTTTCACTAATTACTACTAATTTGACTATTTTTCAAAATAGCACCCATGAAGTTTGAAATCGTTCCCAGCTAACTTTTTCCAACTCGTACGTTCGAATTTTTAAAACCACAAACCGTTCGGGAGATACTTACTAATTCTGCAATTTTTCAAGTTAGACCCTTGCCATTTGTTCTCGTTTGCAGCTAGTTTTTCCGAATTAAAACAGTGGTCTAATTCAAATTTAAAAATCTCTAACCATTTTTGAGATATTTATTACTTTAAAACCTCGAACCGCTCTTGTAATATTTACTATTTGTGCTGTTTTTCAAAATACACCCCCTGAAGTTTATACTCGTTGTCAGCTAACTTTCTCCAACTAGTAAGTGTGTCATCGAATTTTTCAAATCCTCAAACCGTTCGGGAGATACTTACAAATTTTTCTATTTTTCGAGTTAGACCCTTGTAATTTGTACTCGTTTTCAGCTAATTTTTCCCAACTAAAACAGTAGTCTAATTCAAATTTACAAATGTCTAACCATTTTTGAAATATTTATCATTTTAAAACCTCGAACCGCTCTTGTAATATTTACTAATTTGGCTGTTTTTCAAAATAGCATCCATGAAGTTTGTATTCGTTTTCAGCTAACTTTTTCCAACTAGTAAGTGTGTCTTATCGAAATTTTCAAATCCTCAAACCGTTCGGGAGATACTTACAAATTTTTCTATATTTCAAGTTAGACCCTTGTAATTTGTACTCGTTTTCAGCTGATTTTTCCCAACTAAAACAGCAGTCTAATTCAAATTTACAAATCTCTAACCATTTATGAGATATTTATCATTTTAAAACCTCGAACCGGTCTTGTAATATTTACTAATTTGGCTGTTTTTCAAAATAGCATCCATGAAGTTTGTATTTGTTTTCAGCTAACTTTTTCCAAGTAATATGTGTGTCTTAACAAATGTTTAAAACCTCAAATCGTTCTCGAGATACTTAAAATTTTTTCTATTTTTCAAGTTAGATCGAATTTTTAAAACCTCAAAACCGTTCGGGAGATACTTACTAATTCTGCAATTATTCAAGTTAGACCCTTGCAATTTGTTCTCGTTTGCAGCTAGTTTTTCCCAACTAAAACAGTGATCTAATCCAAATTTACAAATCTCTAACCATTTTTGAGATATTTATTACTTTAAAACCTCGAACCGCTCTTGTAATATTTACTATTTGTGCTGTTTTTCAAAATACACCCCCTGAAGTTTATACTCGTTGTCAGCTAACTTTCTCCAACTAGTAAGTGTGTCTTATCGAATTTTTCAAAACCACAAACCGTTCGGGAGATACTTACAAATTTTTCTATTTTTCAAGTTAGACCCTTGTAATTTGTACTCGTTTTCAGGTAATTTTTCCCAACTAAAACAGTAGTCTAATTCAAATTTACAAATCTCTAACCATTTTTGAGATATTTATCATTTTAAAACCTCGAACCGCTCTTGTAATATTTACTAATTTGGCTGTTCTTCAAAATAGCATCCATGAAGTTTGTATTCGTTTTCAGCTAACTTTTTCCAATTACTACGGTTGTCTTAACGAATTTTTAAAACCTCAAACTGTTCTCGAGATACTTACAATTTTTTTTTCAAGTTAGACCCTTACAGTTTATATTCGTAACTTTTCTCAAATAAAACAGTAGTCTAATAAAATTTACAAATCTCTAATCATTTTTGAGATATTTATTACTTGAAAACCTAGAACCGCTCTTGTAATATTTACTAATTTGAACTAAACTAATTACTAATTCACTCTGAATTTTTTACTGCAAGAAATGTGAAATTTACAGGGTGAAATGTGAGAAAAGTACACCCAAATTGGCAAAAAATGTGGCACAGAAAAACTTTTGTATCTCGCCAGGTTTAAGAGTTAGAACAAAACTAACAACTGATTTTCTCTTCTCTACATGTCTTCTATTTACACATTTACAACCGAAACGGGGCTCCGCTATAGTTTTCGTAAAAATCGCAAAAAACTAATATACTATTTTGGAAACTTTTTCGTAACGGTTTATGGAAAATTTTCACTCAGACTATATTAAAGTGACATTTTTGGGGGGATAGGATTAAAAGTGCACAAGGATATGCCCTTTCCCCTGGTACCGCTCATGGGGCCAGTCGTCTAATTAAGGGGGTCAAGAAGGCCAAGAAGTTGACCATTACATTTTTTTTTTTAAAACGTCCTAATTTTGCGAACGTTTCTAGATTTTCCCCTCTAACATACCGAAGTTAGACTTCAAAATGTATCATCTACACATATGGGGAAATCTACCCATGGGGAGCCCTACATCCCACATGGAGCCCCGGAGTTACGGTAAAGATGTGAATCTAATTTGTGACACTATTGTGAATCTGAAAAACTGCATTTTTGACTTTGGTACGCCACTGGTTGCCCCCCCCCCCCCACCCATACCACCAAACCAATCACATTTCTGGAAAGCTCGTTCATGTCTATACCTATGCGCAATACTGCTAAATATCGTCAAATTAGTGATTTAACAGTTATAAGCTTCAGAACCAAATATTTACGCCCAAAATTGAAAAACATGAGATCCTTGTAATCCTCAGTGGCGATCGGATAAAAATTATATTCCTCAATTTTGCCTTAAACCCTTTCACGTCGCAACCGTCCATACGCGAAACAAAATAATTATTAAAACCCGCATAAAAACGAAACCCAAAACCCGGATTTGCCAAATCTTCGGCCAATTAGCTGTCGCATTAATTCTCAGCTTCGGTACGTACGCATGTTATTTAATAACTGTTTCAACGCACAATTACTCAAACCCCTGTCGTATTTAACAACAGCGGTCGAAGCAAACGTTCTCCCCTGTTAAAATAAATTGGCAGCTACACATATCAACGTCACTGCTTCTTTCTTTGTTACAACCAAGTAATCAGGCCTATAATATGTAATTTGCGACGCCACGTGAACGTCACGTGACCCGGCCGGCGGTCACGATTGTTTAAAGCTAGTTACATTATTTGCCGTTGTTTGTTGGGTGACATGGACCAGAAGGCTTTTCCAGTTATTACCGAGATATTAACTTGTAATTGTGTTTTTCTGTTTATTAACTTAACTCATGGGAAAGTTGAGATTGAAGCCATCTTTTGGCGACCAATGGAAGCAATCGTTATGAGGTTGCTAATAGGTGTCGCTCGCGCTACAACACCGCCGTGACACGGGAAACTTTTTCCATTATCCATTTAAAAATAATAGCTGGAAACCACCATAGAAAGGCATTAAGGACATCGAAAACAAATCAACGATTACACGTTTGGGAATAAAGAGTATGTAATTTGGTAAATTGAAAAGTAATTACTAAAATACAGACGATAGATACACAAACAGGTGGTTATAAATTATATTTGCTTACTTTGTCAGCATGTCAAAAAGCTATATATTTAATAGTAAATGTAAGTCCAATTTTATATCCATTTACTAGATAAACACCTGGGTTATTTGATAATGGACGTAGTCTGTTTTATTAGCCGCGTTTCCATCCCTTGTTTCATAAATATTATCATCAATAGTAATTTGGCCGGTAAAGGGCCATCGAGTGCGATAGCATCTATAGATACTTTTATTTAATATTCCACTGTCATGGTTCTGTGATGAATTTCTTTTGGATGACATGTAGGGTAATCGATATAATAATTGCTATAGAGTACTTACAGGAAATATTTAAACGTTGGCTAATAACCTAAAACCAAACACTAACACGCAATTTTTTCCAGGTTTGGTTCCAAAACCGCAGAGCCAAATGGAGGCGACAGGAAAAAATGGAAGCAGCAAGGCTGGGTCTCAGCGACTACCACGCAGCAGCTTCCCTGTCGAGGGTGGGAGGCTCCAGTCTCACCCTCCCTATGGACCCGTGGCTCTCGCCACCCTTACTGTCGGCATTGCCGGGCTTCCTGAGCCATCCTCAGACGGGGTATCCCAGCTACCTCACCTCGCCCATCGCATCGGACCCCACACGACCACCACCTCCCGTGGCGCACTCCCATTCGCCAAGTGGGCCGCCACCCGAAATGCAAAGAAACTCCATAGTGGCGTTGCGCCTTAAAGCCAAGGAACACGTGGAAAGTATTACAAAAGGGCTACAGACTGTGTAATTGTGTATAGGTCCAAGGTGACAATCCTGTGTACATATAGCCATCTTGTAAATAGTAGCTTAAGGGACTCGTTAATGTGAATCTTGTGTGAACTGAACACTTCCTGTCAGGGTGTAGTATGGGTTAACATTGGAGGTGAGCTCAGAGGCAGGAAAATACTAAAAATTTTTCAATTGTTAGATGGAATCAATAAATTTCTTATTATAAAAAGTGCAACTCGAAAATTTGTCACTATTGTTTCATTTTGGTATTTGCGCAATGTCTTAGTGATGTATAGAGGCTATTCAGTCACAAAACCTTTAGGTATCATATCAAAGTTCATATCTGATATTAACCTGTAGATATTATCTTCTTATGTTCCTTTTCTAATAGCATATCATATCGTTCCAGTGATTGTATGTGTATTGTTTTATTCAAAAGTCAGATAAGTCGGGCGAAGGTATGTGTTACGATGGTTCCTCTGGGAGGAAACAGATTTAATTTAAAATAATAAATCAGTCAAGTATTACTTATATTCAAAGGGTATGGCGATTTGATTTTTCCCTTATTCCTTAGAAATTGTGAATTTTAAGAAAGAGAAGTAAAATAAATTCTACCTTTTAGGCGGGTTGCCCTGGGCAATAATGTATGGTACAAGAATCTCGTAAACAATAAGAGGTGCGAGATTGCTAAATTAGGAGAAAGTGAAGCTTTTCTAAATGAATCTATAGCGTCGGATAATGACGTGCCATAGATGGGAAATGTATTCCCAGAAAAGATTTTTGTTATTCAGGGAAACACCACATGTATGTGGTGATGGCGTTTCGTCCTGAGGTCTACCTTGGACTCGACAATAAGACGTGGTAAACCCCAGCCTTATACGGCGGGATGAAAGTTTATAGTTGTAACTTGTATTTGAAGACAAATACAAGGTGGTGCGATGTTACGAATAATTGCGACTAATGCTGCCACCAGTAAGTCGGTGGGTGAAGTTTCGGCGCTGCCACCTGTGAGTCGGTGGATGAAGTTCCGCCACAAATCTAATGTTGGTTGGGTGTGTCAGATATCTATTAAAAACGATACTTACGGTCATATGCACCAAGTGCAAGAATTAGGATCAAAAAGCTGATCCGGATTAACATACCAGCTGACTTTGTTAAACTGTCAATTTAATCGGGATCAATCCCTAAGCCATCAGATCATATAAACTCTGCGCATATCATCTATAGGGCGGTTTTTACAACTATCGGTAAAACTTCAGTTTGAAGTTAAAACCCCAGATATAACGTAGATTGCATTGTTTATCAATCAGATAACAATGCAATCTACGCCATTACTGGTGTTTTAACTTCAAACTGAAGTTTTACCGATAGTGGTAAAAGTCACCCTTAATTGAGAAAAATGTTAGTTAAAGGTGAGAAATAGCCATATACTTTACTGATTTAAACTTGACAGACGAAATTTAGCAGACAATTTAACGCAAGTGCACAAAGGGTCCTATGTAAATTCTAAGAACTTCGATAACGTACAGGACATTCCTTAGTGACCTTGATGCCAAAATATGGGGGCTCGGAAGCGGTTTACCATGCGCGTGTGCATGGCTTGTTGCCAAATCTTGAAATGTACTTGGTTAGAATCACATACTTCCGTATCGAATATTTTTCCGTCACACGCGAGTAACCGGAACAAATCGTGAAAGAATCGGCAACGTTGGATGTCACGAATCACGAAACAAGAGCTTTCGGCATGGTTCGTGATTCGTGGACAGTACGTGAATTATAACTGCACGTGGGTCTAACCCACATGGAACCACTTTCAAAATGGCGCTCATTTTTCGGCATGTGCAGAAATTGCAATATACGAGGTATTGCAAGTGGCGCCATCGGACGACGGCAGGTACTTCCACTAAGGCATGCGAGATATATTGAAGTAAACCCAAGGCAGTTTTTCAACCGAAGTTGTGGCTTCGGTCGTTCAGCCGAAGAAGTGCGATGGCGCCACTTGCATATGTGCACCGTGCCTTGCGCAAGAGAGGAGACCAAGTTTCATTCGAACTTGTATTTCTGTCAGGTTTGAGGTTATCCATACTGATGAGCTCCAATAAGAGCGAAACCAAATGGTTTATATGGCTGATAGAGAAATTAGTTTGATACTCTGCTGAACGTCGCCCCCGGACAGTATAAGAACGAATCTCGGCCATCTGTCTGTGGAAAAAGACAACTTCGACAGAAAACTGGCTTTGTTTCACTTCAATACGAGGTATTGTGTTTTCATCCCCTCCTTTTTTACTTCAAGGTCAGCAATGTAAAAGATAGGCAATGTCCTGTCTGTTATAGAAGTATGTGATATATAAATTCAAGTTATTGAGTATCTCCAAAAATGGCAATCATTAAGTGCTATAATACAACTTTAGACAAAATCCAGCAGAAGGGCTCGTTCTTATGCAATAACAAATAATGATAGCGAGGTCATGTTGCTTTGACTATTTAATATTCATTTCACTAGTGCAATTCAATAGTAACTCACTATTTTCGTAAACTATAATCAAAGTACTGGTATCCTTCACTAAAGCAGAGACTTGTTTTCCTATCGTTTTCTGAGAGCTTCATTCTGATCGCAAACCTCATCTGCAATTGGCCAACTGCCTGCATCTACAATACAATCAATCGTGTGGACCTTTCCACCATCTGGACTGGACTAATTAGCATAGATGTTAGAATAACACAAGATGAAGCCTCACTGATTTATATGAAGTAAAGACAATTTTAATTGGGATAACAAAAAAAACACGTAAGCAAATCGAGAATACGGAAAAAGACTAAAAATATCCTTCAATATGTCATTTGTCACAACAACCACCGGCAACACCTTAGACCAAGAACCCTACTACCACACCGTTTCCAACTGTAATTCAGAAAGTAGCAAATGTAATTCAGAACCAATCAAGTGTAATTCAGAATAGTCAAGTGTAATTCAAAATCCGTCCCATGTAATTTAGAATTGTCAATTGTAATTCAGAAAGTATTAAGTGTAATTCAAAACAATCAAGTGTAATTTAGAAAACATCAAATGTAATTCAGAAAGTATTAAGTGCAATTCAGAATAATCAAGTGTAATTCAGAAAACCGTCACTTGTAATTCTGAATAGTCAACTATAATTCTGAAAGCATCAAGTGTACTTTAATAGTCAAGTGTAATTCAGAAAACATCAAATGTAATTCAGAAAACATCAAGTGTAATTTAGAATAGTCAAGTGTAATTCAGAAAACAAGTGTAATTTTTAATAGTGGTTTTTCATATTACTTTTTAAACTTCCACGTTAATTATTAAACCAAAGAATTTGTTATTATTCCACATGAATTTAAAATTCTTGGTTTCAGAATTATGTTAATAATTTATAATTATACTGCTTTCTGAAATACATTTGGTAATTTCTGAACCACAGGTGACTATTCTGAATTACACTTGATGGTTTCTCAATTACACTTGACTCTTCTGAATTGCACTTGATACTTTTTGAATTACAGTTGGAAATGGAGTACCTTACAGCACCTTATTACTGTTCATAGATATCTAAACCAGGATTCTGAATTTCACAACTTTCAATCAGAATCTTATTTAATATATTTTAACGTAAATTTAGAATCTTGAACTAACTCTTAGCAATCGCATCAGCTTGAAGCTTAGAATTATACGGGGTGTTCATTAGAAAAAGTGATCTAGAAGACCATGAATTTTTCATCACATAATCAAAATAAATTAACTCTTGTTCATTCATCCTTTTCTTTTAACATTTCGCAATCAACTAGATGACTTTTTCAAACCCCCTATTTCTATCACTGACTGCTGCTTTAATAAACTGACATTTCACTTTAATGTGTTAGTGTGATATACAGGATTAATCACCGATTTTTGGCGCTCTGGTTATAATTTTACATAACAATTGGATACTTCCCCTGCGTGAGATATGGCTACATATTTTGCCTCAGTTATAGATAAACTGGCAGTACTCCGTTTTCATTAGAAAACGTCGTCTAGAAGGCTATGAATTTTTGACAGAAAAGGATGACATTATCAAAGCAAATAGACTTTTGTTCTTTCATCTTTTTGTTTTTACATTTCACACCTAACTAGATGAATTCTTCAAAAGGACAACCCCCTTCTTTGCTTTTTGGCCTCCCAGGAAAGTGCAGGATTTTTCCATTTTGAAAACTATCCTGTACCAATGACATCCCACATAGAATTCAATGGATATTCGATATTCATTGTACATTCAATAGATATCCCTAATAGGATATCGTTTAGGGAGGTCCATTGGAGATCCATGTAGCATCCAAAAGCAGATATAAAATTACGTGAGCGGGAATTGCCTCTCTGGTGGATGTCCAACAGATATCTTATAAATATCCATGACTGGACCATGTATTATAGGTGCAATAGATTTTCGTGTTTTTTTTTTTTATAATAAAAATTGTGAAGTTTTTATGATCAAGCATCAGAATCAGCATCAGATTTTATAATCAGAATCTGCGTAAACTACTATAGCAAATTCGCTCTTCTTTTAGATCAAGTCTTTATCTCTTGTCTTCTTAAACTGTAAAACTTGGTTTGCGTGTTGAAAATGCTCTTTAAAGTAGCAGATGTTAAAATAACTTAATAGTTTATTTTAATGATAATGTATTGCGTCTTCTCAATTTACAGATGTAATGGTTTTGCAGGTTTAGGACAAATAAAGCTTCCTTGTCGTTCGAATAAAGGCCAACGTTTTGACGCTTAATTTGCGTCTTCTTCAGGGCTATACTCGGCGACAAAGGATGACGTCGATAAACAAAGATACATCCATGATGCACGTCACACAGTACGCACGCCAGCACCATCAAATCACTTTGCCGAGTGCCTGGGTGCTGTGATGGTGCTAACGTGCGTAATGTATGACGTGTATCATGGATGTAATTTTGTTTATTGACGTCATCCTTTGTCACCGAGTATAGCCCTGAAGAATACGTAAATTAAACGTCGAAACGTTGGCCCTGATCGAAATTTCAGGCCTTGAATATCTAATGCCTTAATCAACTTCAAGTTAGGTTCCATAAGAAGACTAACGAGAAGACGAAAGACATTCATGATTTAGATATAGAAAAAGGATTTAAAAGCAAACGCGATACAAACTGGGGAAATGGGGAAATTGTAGTTGAAAGATACTAGGCAACAAGCTAAATTAAAATCAGAAATAATTCAGGGAGGTAGCATATATATGGGCCCTCGATCTGACCAAAAATCAAGGTCCTAGCTTTGAATTTGAAATTTTGACGAAATTGCCACTTTGAGGTCAAATTGTGCCGAGACAATACATCCAATCGAACGGTTTTTTTATCCCAGAGGATACCTTGGAATGTTTTCTTTTCGGTACCTAGGAACCACTTTTTCGATGGGATGTCGCGAAATGGTCTTAATTTAAGTTCGAAGCAAAATCTGCAAGTTTTTTAAATTTCGGGCAAATTTTCGGTACTTCCCGAAATTGTCGCGACAAAAAACGGTTAAACTGGTGCGCTGCGATCGCTTTTTCAACGCCGAAAATATCCCATTTGACAGATCGAACTTTAAACACTTATACCAAGAAAAATAGGCGGAAAAGCGGGGGAAAAAGTATGCCAGGTGAAAATCCGAACATTTCTAGGAAGATCATTGGCAAAATGCCCGGTCTTCCAGAACGTTTTCGCAAAGACTGGTCAATTTGAAAATTTCGTGTCGGGATTCACGATAGCTGACGACGTCGAGGCCCGACCACGCAATTTATAGTTTGTTCGCGATACAGTACATTTTAACAATTCACACCTTCCCATATAAAACTCATTGTCAATGCTTTTTAAATGGGACAACATTGAATTCATCATAAATAAGAGGTGCACTGTTGATGGTACATGGTTCAAAATTGGATGGTAGGTACCTACGGGGGTACCATGCGTTATGATATAGCTGACGTAACTATCATAGCTAGAGTAGCTGAGTAACGTTAATATTTAGAGAACTGTTTATGATACTTGAACCATGTAACATAAACACCTTTAGATGCTAGGCGCTCATGAGGGTACCATGAATGGTAATGAACTAACCTGAACTAAGTGACGTAGCTACCCAGTGACGTAGCTGGGGAGCTACGTCACTTAGTTCAGGGATAGCTGGGTTATAGTTGGGCAGCTATATATTAAATGGCCACATACTAAATGGCAGGTACCCCTTACGTAATATTAGATGAAAAGAGCATTTTTAAAAATCCAAGATAGCCGCATGAAAGAAAAATTGGTTTATGCCAATTTTTCAAAATTTTTGTAATATTTCCGGTGATTCCGGAAATTGACGCAACAGTAAACGGGTAAACTGTGTGTTGCGATCGCACTTTTCGACTCCGGATATTTTTCATTTGACAGATCAAACTTTAAACACTTAGACCAAGAAAAATAGGGGGAAAAGCATGGAAAAAAGTAAGGCATGTGAAGATTATTGGCCAAATGCCCACCCCTCGAAAAAGTTTTCGCAAAGACCGGTCGATTTGAAAATTTCGTGTCGGGATTCATGATGGCTGATGACGTCGAGCCCGATGACGTCACGCCGTTCATAGTTTGTTCGCAATACGCTACATTTTAACAATCCACACCTTTCCATATGAAACTCATTGTCAGTGCTGTTTAAATGGGACAACATTGATTTCGTCATAAATAAAAGATGGACTGATCATGGTACATGGTTCAAATTTAGATGGTAGGAACCATGCCAAACTTATCATGCTGTTTAATTTGATTGAATTTTGATTTGCTGATGTGGCCTAAACGTGCGTGCCCTAATTTTGAGTCGTCAGTTTTAGAAATAATGACCTGACTTTCAGTTTCCCTGTTTTTGTTAATGGTAAATATAGCAGTAAACCATTATGATAATTACCAGATAAGATGATTTGGTGAACACCATTTTGTACTGTGACCCCTTCATTGTCAAAAGTTTCATGCCGCTCTTGCATGCGACGTACCGAGAGCAAATTGCAGGTGGCTTCCAGAGCGTATAGAACATCCATGAGGGTCCCTGATATTCCTGTGTTCGTCATCACGTGGATAGATCCTCGTCTGAGTGCGATGATCGACTCACCGGACTTGGCAACGGAAATGTTTGGGCTGTTGTATTGTAATAATGTGATCAGTAGCTCCTGAGTCTAGCAGAAAGGTCAGTTTGTTGGAGTTTCGCAAAGCGAGTTGAGTCGCTAAACTACGTCGTTATAAATTGCATCCAGGGGTCCACACAGAATCATCCAAAGTAGAAACATCCAAAGAAAAAAACGTCCAAATTAATTCAGTCCACTGATGATTTGGTCCAAAATAAAAACGTCCACCGAAATTCCATCCAAACCAATTTACATCCAAAGTATTAACATCCAAAATTTTTCGATCCACCGTATTTTCATCCAACGAAAAATCATCCAAAGTGTCCTTAAACGACCTTCAAATAGGGAGTGCTTACACAACTACTTTTCGGTATTTTAATATTTCGAGTGTGGTCTGTCGACTATGTTTATTGTCAGTGTTGCCAATATGAGCGAAAAAGCTCCATTTCGGAGCATTTCATCCTTGATGTGAGCGAAGCGTGATCAAAGCTCACACTTCGCTCAAATTGATGATAGCCGAGAATCTTCTGTATTTAGAGTAATGCGAACGAAGGGCCAACAATGTCAAATAATAACATTGACATTTCACGTTCTTTAGAGCTAGGTAATATGTAAAGTGTAGACTAATGACCTAGAAGATACGGAGAGCGCAAAACTGCTAATAGCGTCTTCCATTGGTAAAATTAGTGCCGCACCAGAGCACACTATTGGTGAAGTTAGTAGAAGTTTGGGAGTTCCATTGGGAAACGAGCACTTTTTGACCTTAGTGCAAACAGTTCGTGTAGGTGGTGCAGCCCCGATTTCAAGGATATTGGTGGGTGGTGGGAAACCACAAAGCATAATTTTATATTTTTCTAATAGGTAACTTTAATAAAATAAACGGGAAATTATATACAGCCGTATCGTCAATTCTCTCTTCCAGCAGATAGAGTGAAGAAGAGTATTTACCTTATCTTTTGGAAACAAATAAGTGAAAATCTATTGACCAATTCCATTGGCCAGAAATTTTCATTTTCACTTTTACACCTATTTATACAATATGTGCCCAGGTAGATCATTGGTAAATATTGAATGAGTTTGGATAATACTTTTCCTGAACTTATAAAACCTGCATTTTGTTGCGAGACAAAACCAGATCTTGGCTACGCCGTTCTCATTGGCCCAATTCTTATTTTACACTTTTAAACACTCTTTGAGTCGTGGGTAAAGCGCATTTTACACTCGATAGAGTTATTTAATCATACAATGCAGTGTTTTGAGATTTAATATTTTTATTTATACTTAATACAGTGTTTTTTTCACTTATAAATTTTATTCGCTTATTTCTTTTTTTTTTTCTTGACTTATGAGGCTCATCAATTCTATTTTCTTTCTTTTTTAATGATCCTAAATTTTTGCTTCGCAAATTATCTTACCTCCTGTTTTTTTTACTCTCCATGCAAAACATTCTAAAACTATCACTTGATTTTGTGATTTTTCAAAAATTTAATGTAGCCTTCCCACTTTTTGAATTAACATAATCTTTTAGTAATATTTTGTGGTTTTTGTTCTTAATTGTCTTTTTTTTGCATTTTTTATTTGTTGCGATAATTCTTTTAAGTTGCAATAACTTTTTTTTAAATAAAGTTTATTTGTTTATATTTTTCATTTATAAAAAAAGTTTTAGCTTTCTTGTTTTCTTCACTTTTCATCATTTTTTTTTATCTATTTGTGTTCTGCTCATTTAATTTGGTTTCATTTTACAAGTTTTGGAAACCATTATAAATTCTGAATTCTGATTCGAAATGCATGCTGAACTGAAATGCAGACTTGCGAGGAAATTCAGAATAAAATAAAAAAAATCCTAAACTGTATTTAAAAAATAATAATTTGATGATGAAGAGAATCCCACATGAAGCGACCAAAAAGTGTAATTTTTTTAAACTTTTTTTAAATTATCTTTACATACTTTCGTGAGAGGATTATGGAACATTTACAAGGAAGGTAAGAGTTCATAAAATTTAAACATAGACAAAAAAAATTAAAAAAAAGAAATGTTGACTAATTTTAATTTTAAAATGGAAAAATCCTGTTTAATTTTTTAGTTAATTTTTTTAAACATTACTAGTGACTCTAAATTTTTTTAAAGGGATTTCTACCTTTTTCAAAAATGTTTCCTATATTTTTGCAATAGATAATTTTATTTTCATCATTGAAAGTTGAAAAAAAAACCATTGCAAAGAACCATTGAGAGTTAAAAGAAAAATGTTGACTAATTTTAAATTTATAGTACAGCGGATATCGCGGCCATTTTTTAGGTGTTCACTGCTAAAAAAGTGGGGCCAAAACTATAAAACAGGAGAGTCTTTTCAGATGTAAAATACTAGCTTGTTGGTGTAGACCTTAGAAAATGTAAACCAGAGGAAGTAGGATACGACGCCGGCGTCTGTTACCAGTTTGCTCCAAACTGTCAAGTGTGAAAATGCCAGTGACGTAGCATTGGTATTGTAGCACATAAGAATATATTTTATTAAAAGTAATAATGGAACTAAATTACTATTTGTAACATTAGTAATATTATACGTAATATTATTAGCAAACATCGACTTACTATTAAATAAATAAAAATAATTGTGAACTAATAGTCGTTGATAACCCTGGGATTACATCTCCTGCGCCTCTGGAAAAACTGCTCAAAAATTTAAATAAAAAAACTGTCTACAAGTTACAGGACTAGAAAAATATTTCCCAAATTAGCATTATTGACTTCACTGCGGTATTTACTAAATCATATTTCGAAGATTTGGATGTAAAATAACTGGTTTTAGAGTTATTTGCAATAATTTAATTGTTGCTGAAAAACGCCATTATCTGTGTACCTGTGAAACGTAATTCCAGGCTCCTTTCTATAGCCGCTGCTTTTAATAAAACCGTAATCTGCATATCCCACCATTGTAAACAACACAATTATTTATAATATTAGAGTCTTGCAAAATGCAATTTATTGCAGAAAAAACACATAGCCAACGAAATGTTTGGTTTTCGCCTAAGACATGGCGTCTCATCATTTTTGGTAACAGCTGCCCATATAGCGGAGAATTGCGCGCGTGGATTCCCTTAGTTTATATTTTCTGAGGTGTAGACAAGAAATTTTGAATAAAAAATAAAAAAGTAAAAATAAAAAATAAAAAAAACTCATGTTATAGCATTTTCGGTTTGCTGCTCTAGAGCAATTTGTGAACATTTCTAACTTCAAAATATGATTCAGAGAGTAGAGAATAGAGATTCCTCTCGGATTGTTCTAAAACATTAAGCCAAAAATGCTATTAACTACCTTCTGCTGCGCATGCGAATCGCGTGAGGATTACAGCGAGGATTTTCAATGATACGGGCGCTCCCTGAGAGCATTTCTGGTCAATTAAATATTAAATGAGAGAATTTATAAATTTTTGAGTTGGCAACATGGCAACACTGTTATTGTTATTTCTTCATGATTGTTTGTTGAATAGTTGTAAAGTTGTAATATTCAATTATATTATATTAAACCATTTCATACAAATTCAGTAAGCTTACATAATATTCAATAAACTTTTCATAATACCAAACCCGATTTATTCGTAATTATATTAAGACTAGAGTTATTTTACATAAAAGGACGCGGAGTTTTGTGAATAATTGGAAACGTTTTTTATACGTTTAGACGTCAATCAGTGGCTTGGTTCGGTCATGTAGGTTAATTTTTATCACAAAAATTTCTCGTAAAATAAACGTGACATTTCTTCATTTTCATTGATATTCATGACGTTTAATATGGTCATATAATCACGTTATATTTACGGCATAGGTGATTTTCTGGTCGGCTGGGTACTTAACTATAGATTTGCCTAAATTTGCTTGGTGCAAATGGGGGTAAGAAATTCGTTGATGTCACGTTGACATTACTTTTGATACCAATGTGTTTCTCATGGAGGTCAAATATATGAAGGTCGGGTATAGTTAAAGCCCTGATTGTACAAAAGGGCCTTCTTAACGGTCCATGATAGGCAGCATGAAGGTGTCTGGAGGGACCCAACAATGCGTGCGAAAATGAATATATGGATAGTTCTTGTTTCCTATTTTTTTCATTGAACATGCTTTAGATACAAAAAAATCCAAAAAAATTTTTTTTGTTTACATTTAATTATAATGTTGCTAGCAGTTGAACTGAAATGAACCCTCTAAAATTATAAAAGTATGTTCAGTTTACTTACATACATGGTAAAAACTGCCAAAAACTGCTACTAAAAATTACAAATACTTAATGAAGGTATACTACCTGAACTAACATAGCTACATTACACTGAACCTAGCAATAGAGGGGCCACAAACATTAAATAGGGGAAAGTGGGGGAATACCGGCCTCTTAAGCAAAATGTTGGAATATTTTGAGGCTTTATGACTTAAAAGGAATCTGGAAGGGTTAAATGAGAGACAAATCATTCTTGCACAAAATACCTGTTAATCAGGCATTAACAACAAAGGTTAAAAAAAATTTGGATTTTTCAAAAATATATAAGTGAACGATATTACCCCACATATTGGTGGTAATATCAGCTGAGGGCCGCAATTACCCAAAACCTCACTGACAGAAATCGCAGATATAGGATTTCCTATTTTCTCTGTTCGTGCAGTTAATATGAACAGATAACACATCTTAACCAGAGTTCTTGGTTTTTCCCAAATTCTCCTCAAATAATATAAATATCCTCGTCAACCTCAACGTCTGACATTTCTTTTTCCTCCTCACAATCATGGTAAATACTTTAATCTTCTTTCTGAGTGTTATTTTCTGAGGTTTGACAATGAAGTAGACTTTCTTTTTGCTCACTGAAGTGATAATGGTGTTGGGTTCATTATCTGATTCACCAAAAACCTACTTTTTTACTCTTTTCACTTTCGAGTGATCTGAATTATTCAACGTCTTTTGCAGCTTTTCCTGTTTTGTCTTTTCCTTTTCTTCCAAAATGTCTTTATTTGGAGTAGACGTAAATATTTCAGAATGTTGCTTTTTCCTACTTTTTTTTCCTTCTTCATTGTTCTTTCGGGAACAACCAGGTACTGGGATTATTTCTTCAAATGATACCGTCTATTGATTTTCGTTATGGTTTGAAACTTTGATTTTTGTCAACTTCTTCTCTTCTTTGTCTTATTTTGTTTTCTATTTTATTATTTCTAAGAAGTAACTCAGTTAAGTTTTCAGCGGGGGCAAAACAATATTAAACATACCATTTGGGGGTAATACCGGCCATGCCGATATTACCCACGTAATGGTGGCTGAAATTACCCCCAAAACAATGATCTACCTACCAATACATTACTTAAAAACCAAATAAATTTACGTGGTTTTAAAGCAGATTTAGTGAAATCCAACATATTTTAGTTCATTTTTATCGGTTAAAAACGCGTGTCTTCTGGTAACGCTTTCCAAATCGTACTAAGCATTAGGTTTGTTGTTATGGGTGATTCATCGAGTGAATGCGCTTTAAGAAATATTTAAGACTGGGAGAAACTTGAGGGCCAGAATTACCCCAATGGCCGGTATTCCCCCATTCTACCCTACACTAGTCTGGTGTCTGCCCATAGTGGGGTTTCTATAACATTCACCCTCGCATTCACCACATAGTCTGGTAGCAGTAGCACCCCACAAGATTATTCTATTCTATGTGAGTGGACTTGTTCAGTCCTTGCTACAACCTGTGGTCTATTGTGGCTTCAGAAACATTAAGCACTCTGATGGTGTCTGGCAATATAGTATGGCTCCTTTTAACATTCTCTACTGGCTCTGCCGGTTGGAGTTCCTTCACAACCTGCAACTAACACAATCACCCCCATGATACACTTTTGATGTGACTTGAGTATCTGAAATTAGTAATTTAACTGTTTGATGGTAGGGCCTTGTTCTATAGGTACCGTTAATATCTAATCTCTCCTCCGATTTCCTCATCAACACCCTTTCTCTGTCTTGTTATTCAGAGTTTTCAGAGATTTTATTTCTGTAGATTTATCCTAAAAGTAACAGAGTTTATTATTGGCTCATTGGGATGTATGCAGGTTGGGTGACTTTCATCGCTATGAATAAAACAATGCACCCTGGAATTTGTTCCATTGTCTAAAGGGACTTACCCATTCAGCATTTCTCCTGTGGCCCATCTTCCGCATAAGAAACTCATAAACGGTGGGGCCCGAGACATTTTCGTCATTCCATTAATACAAACACTTCGTTTTATTTCTTTTTACTAAGATTCATTACAATGCATACATAGAAATAATGTGTCGAATGACATTTTATCTAATGACATTCAGGAAATACATTTTAACGTTTTTTTTTTTTAATTTATGCTCTAAAGATTTTAATAATTAACAATTCATGCAAACAACACATTATATTATAATATTGTCACAAAGAAGCAAAAAGACATAAAATTGCAGCGTCCTTAGAAATGGTCGGCCGATGACCGGTTTAGTAACCAAGGAATAGTTGACCCAAATTTATAAATCATAGATCGTAAATTTGTTCAACAACTGGTTACTTCGAACCGCTGCTTGACGTCATGGAAAAGAACGTTGCAATGCATTGGAAAAAAGTGCTGACGAAAAGAGAAGTAAGCTCGAGGATTTTTGGGGTAGCGAGGAGGACTTGCTCGGTGGCTTGCACGTAGGCAAGACTCCAAGATTCTTTTGAAGTTCGGGTTGATCCTTTTGGGGGCGTTACGTCAGATAGACGAACGACCACCCGTCGAAGAGTAATTAAGTTTTTTCCAAAATTTGTTATCGTCCGAGTACAAAAAAGAAAGTTGTCCTAGAAGTCCTTGTTGTCCTAAGAGAAGCCACGGGTACGCATAGGACTACCCCTGAAGTACGTTAAATTGGTTGGCACGATACGGTACTCCTCTACACTTGACCTAGGTAAGACCCTTTTGTTATAACGGTGTTTGTTTTCATATTAGTCATTTCAGTTAAGTAGTTAAAGTAATTTTAAGGCACAGACAATAGAAGTTTACTTGAATCCCATCTTCTTATTTTAAATATAAACCCCCCATATTTTTGGAAGCCCCCCCATTCAGTGAGTAAATCAGCATAGGACCCTTCGTGGGAGGTAACGACGATCCGGTACCCATTTAAAGAATAGAGATTTAAAGCGTAAATTAACGCCCAGTCAAATATAGTAATATTCTACAATAAATGAATCCCAATCTTATCATCTACTATAAACCCCATCTATCAGTTTTAAATATAAACTCCCCCAGCATACCCATTTTCGTGACAATATAACAGAATTCCGATTTGTTTACGTTTCTGCCGACTCGGATCAATAATCTCTAGATATCAACCCGCCGTACCGAGGTAATAGCAACCTCCATAAAAAGATTAGAAGTTATTTCAAGGAGATTTTGGATGAAAATGCTTTGGACGATTTTATTTTGGACATTTTCTGGTTTGGATTGAATTTCGGTGGATGTTTTTATTTTGGAGAAAATCATCGGTGGATCGATTTACTTTGGACGTTTTTTTTTTGGATGATTTTCATTTGGACAAAATTGTGCATCCCCGCATCCAGGCTTTGAATGATGTCCTTTGCGGTTGCATTGTCCTTCGCAAAACTAAGAAACGAGTCACTCAAATATTCCACAACTTGGTTCTTAGCAACAGAGTGTTTTTTTGGCTTCCACTCATCTGAAACTTATTCCGGTGTTTTGGAGTCCACTAATTCTATAACATTCAGTTCTGCAAGCAATTGCTTCATTTGATATTTCCACACCGCATTTTTTCGCCCGCAAACGTCTGAATATTACGTTTCGCGATTTTAGACGATTCCATTTCTACTGATTGGAATTTACGCGATTTTAGATGATTCCCCAACTAATTGCTGCTATAAGCAGAAAGTCAATTAAAAGTGCCTGGACCCATAACCTGTTGGAATATGGGGAATCTTAAATAAAAATGCAGCGTGTTGCTTATTGAACGCTCGACTGTATATTACTCACACTAGCTAGATTCCTAAAAAGGAATCCTATCGCTTTGCCCTGGAAGCACAAAAAAAGGGTTTGCATTTGTATACAAACTATCTACGTGTGTTACGTACACTTTTTACTGAATAAGCGAATATAAGAGGAAATTTCTGTCGTTGGATTTTTGTTGTTTTTGTTTGCAGTATCGGTGAAAAATGATTTAATATTTTAAAAATTTAATTAGGCAGACCATATAATATGATATTTAACTAATTAAACCGCTCTTCATCAGTGCAGTCCCCTAAAAATAAAACTTTTTCCAGCCTCTTCCGTGAAAGTCTATTCCTATCTATAGCTACTGTCGCTCCTGCTTTAGAACAAAAGGCGTTCCGCTGGCACAGATGTTGCTACAACAAATAAATATTGCCGAGCCAGTTTATACAGGTTTGGAAAAATTTGCTTGCTATCTTCCCAAACTAATAGGGGGTTTGACTTCAATGGAGAAACTGGATTTTTAAGATACAACCTAATTTCATCAGATATTGGCATGACACTTTCCATTATCTGGTTACCATCTTTTTTTGTTTTTAACTAACTTTAACTAACCCAAATTTATTCTAAAAATTGATATTATTATCTAGTTATTTTGTGTCGTCTGCGTATCTGATATTGGTGATACATACTCCATTTCTTTGATACCTCCCATGTCATTCGCTAAAGCTTCTTTGAAAGTTGCTTCCGAATAGATGTCGAACAGAAGTGGTGACAAAATACAGCCGTGTCGTACGCCCCTTCGGATTGACATAGTGTCAGATGTTCTTCCGTCTATTCTTATTTCGGCGTTCTGGTTCCAGTAGAGATTTACTATCAATGTAAGGTAGGTTCGGGTAGGACACTTTTTTAACTCCATTCACTCCAAATTTGGCGGTCACGTGATTAACTCTAAAATTCTTGATATGTGATCACATGGTTGTGACGTATTAGAGCGAATAGAGTAAAAAAAATATCCTTCCCGAACCTACCTAATATATCTATTTTGTCAATCCCGGTTACGGATGATATTTCTACCATCTTTTGACGCTTGACGCGGTCGAATGCCTTTCGATAGTCAATAAAGCAAGCGCAAACATCTATGTTCATATCTTTGTATTATTTCTCGTTCTTGGATTAAAAAATGAGAAGCCAGTTAAACTACCTTTTTCTCCTTTGTTGGGTATAATTCCTCTGTTTTCCTGAGATGATTTCGTGCTTCCAACAGTCACATTACCTTTCCGTTATTACAGTCAGAACGAAATTAAAACGGTTAACCATCCAATTAATATAGGCAATGCAATAATCAAGTTTAGTCAATAAAGGCGAGATCAAAGGGCCCTTCAGTTTTAATTTCATTTTATCTAGGGGGTGTTTAAAGACTGGCTAAAGCAATAAAATGCTAATATGTGTTTGTTGTAGGAAATCAACCGTGTTACTGGCACAAATTGATTCTAAGTTCACCAACCGTAAGACGCTCAACTTAAGGAACTTAATACACTTTACGTTTCTTCTTTTCCTGGTTAAGGGCGATTTTATTTGACACCCAAGTTAGTTGGGGAGCAGATCCACTGTTATTACTGCGTCAGAATAATAGTCAGTTGTGCCTAGTGAGTATAACAAAAAATGAGTATTTCTCGACAAGAGAATAATGAATATACAGGGTGATTTAAAATACGACATTTATATGACGTCCAAGTTTCATTAAAATCATCAGGAAGCGGTTTAGAAGAAATCAACAAATTTGTAGGGTTTTAAATCAAATTTAAACACCCTGTATCTTCTTAACGATGCTTTTAAGCACTACTTTCTTGGAACTTTCCATCTTACAATAATTTCAGCAATCACGTCACATCCGAAAGTCCCGAGGAAAGTCCGGAGTACTTAATAATCACCCTGTATAGACGAAACGTTAAGGGAAGGGTGTTCATTTGGACCCTTACTTTCTCTCATGCATAGATCTTTTTGTAAATTTCAATTACAAAAAAAGAGCTATGTGGGTAGCTGGCGCCAATGTCTGCATGATATGATGCTTTTGCAGACGTTGCGCCATCTGGCAGCTGTCCCTCAAACTCGCCCCATTGATTCGGAATTATTGATTTCTATGGCGGTTCTTCTTGAATGGCAGGCAGCATGGAGGTAGTGTTTTCAATCGTCAAATTAATAATTATGTCCGCCTATAATACACGATAGATGGCGCAAAATTGAGTAAACTGGATTTTCAGTAAAAAGATAATGGTTTACCATTAGAACTACTAAGTTTTATGCTTATTTTATGTAAGCTTTAAATTTAAGGTTATTTGTTAAGTTTATAATTAGAAATATGAAAAATTGGATCTTCTTGGTGCTGCGTTCAAAGATTGCTTAACATGTAGTTTGGCCGAAAAGCTGATGTAGATAGAGGTTCATATTCCTCTTCATTCAGAACTTCATCTAATCGTGCTGATCCGAAACGTTTCCTCGTTGTTCTATTTTCAAACAACAAAAGAAAATCTCACTCACTCCAGAGGTTAATCCTACGTTGTCATTTCTAACCCATTTGCTTTGGAAAGACAATCATAAGCTCAATTTAGTGCATCAAATATTGAAATAAAACGTCTCTTCAAGATTTATCTTTCAGCAACGACATCCTAGCTATGCCCCCAAGTCTATTTCAATAAAATTCTTCACTAATCTACCGCCTAAGAGATACAATAGGCTTGACTTTATGAAGGGTCTTAAAATTGGAGGCTATTCCTGGATTTCTTATAATACACGTGATGTTTATTCGATTTTTCGTATTTCACTACCAAAAATTCTGCCAAATAGCTAAATGCGGATTCATTATAGTAAAATATAAGTCTATGAAGGATTTCGCGCCCGTTCAAACTACAATCTAAAGTTTTTCCGGGCTTTGAAGCCGTAGTCAGAGAAAATTTCTTCCTGACGTTTCGTCTACAGCTACCGCCGACATTATCAAAGGCGATAAGGCAATGGACGAAGTGATCTCTCATGCTTCCCGACCTTGACTGATTCGACTGTGGTGAGCTCCATGGTATTTATTCCTTCACCGTCGCGTTGCAGTAGAGGGACTACTCTTTCGGCGCACTTGAAGTATGTCGTAGAACTCGCTTTCAGTCTCCATTTAGAAAGTAATTTCCTCCTTCCTGTTGAAATTTATGTTGTGTTTAAAGATCTCAATGGCCTCTCTCGTTAGTTTCGGATAGAAGCCCTGCAATTGATACTTCGTTGAAAAGGATGTCGTGACCTTCGGAGAGAGCGTGCTCTGCTACTGTTAAGTTTTGTGTTTGTCCCAGCCTACAACCCTCTTGGAGTTCGTAATCCTCGTGTTGACACTGCGTTTTGTAGTGCCAATGTATACCGAAATACAGCTGCATGGAACACAGTAAACTCCGGGTGCCGATTTAATTAAGGACGTGCCGATAGGGGATCTCTGCCGACTTTGGCCGATCTCAAACTCTGTTGTATTATACGGTTGGATAGGCTCTTTCCAGGTGCTTAATTTCTCGTTACAATTCAACCGGCTCACAAATTCTCTTGTCTCTCACAGACAGAGTCTTAATTGAAAGTATGAATTTAATTTTTGGGTTGATAGAGTTGAGGTGTAATAGGAAGTTTTGAAGATCGCCCTTGCCATGCCTCCAAATAACAAAGGTGATGTCGTCCACGTATCGAAACCAGCACTTTGGCCTCTTATTTGCTGTTGCAACTATTTTATTGAAATTCTCGTGGCTGAAACTAGCTATTCATTTGCAACATTCCTAACATCTTGAAGTTCTGATCCATCAATCTGTTTAAGGTTGCAAGCATCACATTTGCGACCAAATTCATATTTCTCCCAATTCCAGCTTCGGGACTAATTTGTGCAGGTGCCATGGATCTGCATTTGCTCTTTAGCTTATCATTTCGATTAGTATCATCGTAACTCATTCAAATCATTATGATCATTCAAAGCTTCAAAATTTTCCCCCATTTATATATATATATATATATATATATATTGATCAGTTCACAACGTTCTTCGACGTCCTCTGATTTCCAGCCTCCACTTGTCTCGGTCCTCCCATAGGTTTTCTTCTATGCCCCTTGATCTCATGTCCTTAGTTATTCCCTCTCTCCAACTCAATCTAGGTCTTCCCCTTTTTCTTCTTCCATCTGGCATCCACTCCAGGACCTGCTTCGGCAGTCTATCGTTTCCCATTCTCTGGACGTGCCCGTACCACCTCAGTTGCTTTTCTCTGATGTCGTCAGTAATTCGATGTTCAACTTTCATTATCTCAAGAATTCTTTCATTCCTCACTCTGTCTAATCTACTCTTACCGGCCGCTCTTCTCCAATAATCCATTTCCATAGCCTCGAGTGAGCGGAGAGCCTTCTGTTTTAATGGCCATATTTCACTATCGTAGGATGCTATAGTTTTGACTATGGAATCGTACACTCTGTGCTTGTTGTTTTTTGAAATTGACCTATCCCATGGTATTCCATTCAGTTGCCTGATTGCTGTTCTTCCTAGGTTGTTTCGGTGTTTTATTTCTTCATCCATACTTCCGTCGTTTCTGATCTGTACTCCAAGATATTTGTATTTGCTGCATTTCTTTATAACTTGCTGTTCCAGTACCAAATCCTGTTGTTCTCCGCCAATACACATATACTCTGTCTTACTGATGTTTACTTCTAGCCCCCATTTGTCGTACTCCTCTATAAGTTTCCGTGTCATGTACTCTAGATCTTCGTAATCTTGGGCCAAGACCACCTGATCGTCGGCAAAACACAGAGTGTAGAGAATTGTCTCACTTAATGGTATACCCATGCCCCGACACTTTCTCTTCCATATCCTGAGAACCTGTTCTAGATAGATTTTGAACAGAGAAGGTGAAAGACAGCAGCCCTGCTTCAGCCCCTTGCTCACGCAGAATCCAGTTGAAACCATTTTTCCTCTTTTTACTTGACTTTTATTGTCTTTGTATAAATCCTTGACCGCCTTGATGAGGGTTAAACTTATATTAGTTCTTTCAAGGGCTTCCCACAGTTTTTGTTGGGGTACGCTGTCATACGCTTTTTTGAGGTCTACGTAGAGTAGATGAATTTCCTGGTTTAGCGCTCTTTTCTTCTCTATTACTTGCGTAAGAGTGAACAGATGGTCGATTGTCGATCTACCGGCCCTAAAACCGGCCTGTTCTTCAGCTTCCATGTCAGAGAACTCCCCTTCGATCTTTTCCAACAAAAGTTTTCCGTATACTCTGGAAATACTACTCAGCACAGCGATACCTCGAAAGTTATCACAGATTTCCTTATTACCCTTTTTATGGATTGTTGTTATGTAGGAGGATCTCCATTCCTCAGGGACGCTTTCTCCATTGAGACATTTTTCAAACAGGTCAGCAAGACATTCGAACAATTTGTCTGTACCATATTTGAGTAGTTCTGGGGGTATATTACCTGGGCCCGGGGACTTTCTATTTTTCAGTCCGCGGCATATCCTTTCGACTTGCTCTTTAATGACTCTTATAGGGGATCCAGTAGTTGTAAGGTGATCATTCTCATACGGTTGGTTGTACTCTGCCCTGTCTTCCGCCAAGAGTTCTCTGAAATGTTCGTCCCACTTCTGTAAAGAAATTGGTGAGACAATGTCTCTCTTCTTGTTCTGCCGAAGAGCTCTCAATGTTCTCCAGCTCTCTGTGCTCTTTGTACCTCCTATATATGAATTGATTTTTTCACAGGTTCTTTCCCAGCTTTTGTTTTTCTTCGCTGCTATTGCTCTATGCACTTGTTTTTGTGCTGATCTATATTCCTTTCTGCAGTGTTCTGTTTTCGTACTGAGGTATATGTTATATTTTTTCTTTTTAGCTCTGATTATCTCCTCGATCTCTTCGTCCCACCAATACGGTTTCCTTCTGATGCTCCTCTCTTGTTCTCCCAAAGCCTCTAACGCTGCACCTGTTAAGCATTCTTTTATGTACTCATATTGTTGTTCCGTGGTCTCAAAATATTCCCCCATTTTATACGTCTAAAAAATTAACAGTCTCTTGATTCCCGGATTGGGGTAATTTTTTGTAACACCCTAAATATAATCAGAATGAAATGGGCGTGGATATGGCATCAGACAACGGGCGACCTTTGGCCTGCTGTTTGTCGACTTCGAGAACTCAAGATGCAGTGATATTTTGCGGCTCAAATAAGTTCAATTTCCTTCGTGTTAGTGCGAAGAGGCTGCCACCTAATGGTTGTACATCAAAGTTGATTGGATGTAGCCAGAGGTAAAAGTAGAACTTTTTGTACTGAAGCTAGATCAGAACCAGATGGCCGAAGCGAAGTTTACTCCCAGTAGCATTGTCCAAGCATGAAGAAGATAAGAAATCTAGCTTCGAGTGGAATTTTGCAAATCTTTTCTTTAGCCCAGTCTAATAATTTAGACCACTATTATCAATGGTAATTAATAACAAACAAAATCAAGGACAGATAAATATGATGACGAAAGTAACATTTGTTTTCTGGTGGCCGCTCTAGAACGCTCCGAGCGTATGTCCATCCTTTGTTTTCTCAATAAGAATGTAAAGATGGCAATACTCTCAAAACGGTCTATCTGGTGTCATTTCGTGCTCAAATATTTTTTAATTATGTCGAGCACGAGATGATAAATCATGTCTCGCCAAAAATAAGTGAATGGGTAATAGGTACAGAAGTGAATGGCTTTCCACAAATGTGCTCGGTTTGGTGGTATGTGCGATGGGAGTGGGGTATAGGGCTTCCCATGGGTAGGTTTCCTCATATGTGTAGATGGTAAAGTTTGCAGTTTAAGCCCGATAAGTTAAATAGTAAAATCTAGAAAAATTCACAAAGTGGGGACGGTTTTTTAGATTTTCTTTTGTAATGTTCAACTTCTTGGTCTCCTAGACCCCCTTAGTTAGACTATTGGTCTAATGGGCGTGGTACCAGGAGAAGGGGCATATCCTTGGGCACTTTTAATCTTATGCCTACAAAGATGTCACTTTGATACAGTCTGAGTAAAAAATGTCCAAAAACATTTAAGAAAAAGTGTCCAAAGTAGTATAGTAGTTTTCTAAAACATATATATATTTATAAAACATATATAAAAAATATTTTTGAATAAAAGAGAAGGAGTTTACACAAAACTTTCATATGTCAAACAAGGGCGTGGAAATGCCTCGGAAGTTGGCTAAGAAGAATCCATATATCTCCGGACTGGGTTATTCGATTTTATTCAACTAGTTGTCATTTTGAAGAGAATTGTTCTAATAAAAACCGGTTTTATTAATTACGAAAAGTTTCTTATCCAAGCTGTTTGAGGTTGTTATTGCGAAAACTGACAAATAGGTTCATTTTACTTCAAAATTTCAAATAGATGCATATAGCATTTTTCCTACATGTAAAAAAGCGGAAAATTTTGAATAAGAACTGAAAATTTCAAAGCATCACATCATTTATAGCCAAAGTTATTTGATTTTCTTCTCCTGCTTGCAAATTTAAATGGCATGCAGGACCATTTCTCATTAGTTGGGTTTAGTGCCGTCCAAGATGTTCAAAATGTCGTCAATTATGCTAGATGCATAATCGCAAGCGCTCATCTGTTGACATAACGGCAGTTTCTACTTCTGCCTTTGAAAGTCCAGCTCTGATCTGCCTAATACGGAGTACCATATCATGCCTGGTGGTAGCCATGAAATGGATCAAACGCGATCAACGGGGTTGGAAAACCCAGTTTTTGATTGTACCCCATAAATAAAAATTCTTTGCGGTCAAATCCGGTGAGCTAGGTGGCCAAGGATAAATACTGCCCCTACCAATTTATCATAGAGGACAATTAGTGTCCAGATATGATTCCAGATTGAGATTTTTACGAAAACTATAGCGGAGTCCAGTTAGGTTGTAAATGTGTAAGTATTTATAGTATATGTAGTAAAAGACGTAGAGAGAAAAAAAACAAGAAGTTAAATGTTACTGCATTATTTGGGACGCCCCATTCTATCTAAAACAGAAATCAACGCTCTATTTGTCATAAAACTAATCGAATGAACGCAATAAATTCATTAATAGAGATTTACATGATAAAATCCTGAAATTCCATATTACACCATTTTTTTGGGACACCCTATACTATATAAAATGTAAATAGATGCCCTAGTTATCATGAAACTACTAGAACCAACAAATGAAATCGATTACTATTGATGAGATATTTCTATGTTAAGCATATGAGAGGCTCTGGAAGCGGCCCAAAAAGCTAAATTTTGAGATCATATCTCCTTTCGATGAAGATTTATCCGAAAACGTATAAGAAGAAATTAGAAATTAAAAGAATAGAGCTACACGCAGAGCCCATTTTCGAATATCTGCCTAGAACAGTAACTGAGCACGGGTGGCCCAAACGTAAGGTACAAATTTTGCAGTTTTTTTTTTAATTTTCTCGAAAACAGTGAAAGGCAGCTTCTTTCTGATTCATATATCTGATAGTCCTCAATGACCTATTCATACATCATATCAGTCTGCATATCGAAAAACCTTACCGTTTCCCAGATAAATAGGAAAATGTAAAAATTTCAAAAATTTCAAAGGGAGGTGTGGTCGTCAAAATTTTCGACCCAAATTCATTGTTATAGATTTTATCAAAAATTACCTCAAATGAAAGAAGAGACAAAAATACGTAAAAATAATGCTATATTGGAATTTTCAGTAATTTCCTTCCCCTTCAAAATGACGCCTGAACAGTAATTTTTCCACTTTTTATGGACATTTTAATACTTATATCCATATACTTCGAAAACTAAACAAGATATAACGATGCTATTGACACCGGTGAATAGAGTAATCACCACCACAAAATACCTGCTTAATTTGTCATTCAAAGTTTTTAATTTAGTTGGCGTAATGTTCGATCAAATAAAAACATACACAATTTTAACAGTTTTTCACTTCTTTTGAGACTGCTATTGAAGTAACCTAAACGTTTTGAGCAGTATTTGAGACGACTCACACATATTTGAGCTACTGTTGTTCTATTGTCATAAATGGCTTTGCTATAAAATGGCAAATGTGAGTCAATGAGAAATTTAATTAATAAAATCTAGGAAGCTAAAAGCGATAAAACAGAATAATCAGCACCAATAGAAATGCCTTCGATAAAGCAATTTTGTCAGTGATATACGAAAAACTGATTTTTTTGGACGTGGCACATTTATAAAGCAATAATTGTAATAAAGAAGAATATCCTGATGATTGCGTACAGTAAGCAAAAAGTCGAAACGTCTAATATATTTGGTTTCAGCGCCCTTTGATCAAGCGCCCCCCTCAAAATGGAACTTTTAGTACCCGTGGCAAGATTCGGGTACTTAGCGAACTCTAGCCCGCCACCTAAAGTATCTACATACCAATTTTCGGCTTGCTAGCTCAAACCGTTCCAGAGATATGAGCATAAAACCAGAATTTTTCAGGCAGCCAACTTGGATTTTTAAAATTGTAACTTTTAACGAATTTTACATAAGGGAAACCTACCATTAGATTTTCAAGTCGATATCACCATCGGTTCAATAAAACAGCTATAATCTAGCTACTGTCAGCTACATAGCTATGTCATCAGCTACATCACAATTCCTGGTACCCCCATAGGTACCTACCATCCAAATTTGAACTATGTACCGTCAATAATACCCTAAATACAACCTTCTCTATATTCCTCCCATTTAAAAAGCATTGCACAATGTACGGGGTGTTCATTAAAAAACCTTTTGGCCCTAGTCTTGAAACTCTTGGGCCTGTCGACTCGACGTCGCCAAGCGTGATTTATTACTTTGTTTACGCTACTTTTAATGCGATTTAAACGTTTAGCCAAATCTTTTGATTATTCGCTTAATGTTAGGGAATTTTCTAATTTATAAGATTTGGTATAAAAGGCAGTAACCGTTGCGGGTCAGGTAAGTCTAATTCTTAATTAAGTATAACTCAGCTAAAAGAACAAAGCGGAAATAGATAGCCGAAATCGAAACTAGTTGCAGTGAAATTATTCGAACCCAAATTTTTGCAACATGTATCAAAATGCTGCAATGCGGCCAAAATCAATTGCTTCGAGTAGATTTTTATTCGACTGTTATATAGCCGATAGTCGATACAGACGTAATAATTTCTCTGTATTGGTTCAAAACCCCCTAACAACTCCTCACCCTTAAAACCGAAATGAAATATCAAAACGTGCACCAAATCCGAGAACACTTTTTTAATTTTGTGGACGCAATAAACGAGTCTCGAGTTGTAATATTAAAGTTCCGCAAATTAATTTGTCGAATTTCGGCAGAGCCGAGGGTTTATTAAGGGCCGTAGTGTGACGATCTAAGTAAGTGTTGATCTTGTCCGATACGAATGAATCAGAAACCAATATCCGAGGGTGGATATGAATGCGGATGAAAGAACCCTAAAGCGCAAGGGGACGCAGTGTCGCATTCAATCGACGTTCATATGGTAATCGCCTGAAGAAATCCGTGCACAATGGCATTAGACCCAACTTATTACGTTTACATTGATCTCGAGGTTTATATTTTTTGTGGCCTGTTTGTCTTTATATTTAGTTTTGCACGAGAGATTAGAGAACTTCGGGAACGTTATTTGAAACGCATTGCAAATAAGAGGAACGGGAGGATTTGCTGGTTAAATTAAAATACCTACGGATATTCTAAATAATTGTCTTCGCTAAGATTTTCAGATCCTTTGAAAACAGAGTTTGTTTAGATGCTTCGGTAGGGATCACACACCTTTATTAAATACGTAGTTTCTCTTTTACTTAAATCGACTTGTTTCTTCGGCCAGCCAAATTTGAGCTTTTAAGCAGATAACAAAGACACATTAGATCACAGAAGACACATAGAACCATTTGTAACGTTGTAAAATTGTGCTGACTTACCTTATGTGGGGTAACCCTGGTTTTCGCCCTATTATATTAGAGTTCCTATTGCATGCCTTGAAAAGCGATGTCAACATTTTCAGGCTTTGAGTTTTGTTTGATGATGTCTGAGCTTATTTTTTTGGAGTTGATAAGGATGTGGACATAGCGGCACTAACTCGTTTTGATATAAGACCAGATAATATCGCCCTACAGAAAGCCTATTTTTGGGAATTATTTTTACCGTTTACCTAGATGTATTTTTGTTATTTCCCTGGGTGTGGAGGATCTGGAAATGACGGTATTGCGATGGCCAATTGTCTGGAAATATATATTTCTCTCGATTCTGTAGCTTTTCTGCCTTTTTGATTGATTTTTGCTGGATTTCTATGTTATTGTTCGGTGTTTACTTGTTGGAAAACTTTGAGGTTAAAATCGATCTGTCGTTTGTCGATATTTACATAGACCATGGAAGTGAGGAGGGCGAGTGCGCAATTTGGCTCTCGAACTACGTTATGACGTCACTCCAGTCCTTATTGTAATTAATGCTGAGGTTTCACTATTCCGTAGTTTTGTTGTCCGTTGGTTGCACCGACTCATTAACATCGATTATACAATCCATCTTGCGGTTTTGTATTATTTTCTCAGCAATGTACAGTTGTTTATTTTCGTCCTTGCTCTATGACGTCATCAACTTCGACTACTCAATTATTCAGGTATGGTAATGTTGGCATCATTGAGGATTGGTTGTTTTGAAGGTTGAAGGTCACCCTTGAGGTATAAAAGAAGGGGACACAGCCATTTTGATGTTTGGTTCTGATTTTTGGTGAGCAAATTAAGATCCCGTGTTGCTGGCCAAGGACTGTAAAGGTGGGTTTATATACAAAATAAAATAAAATAACGAATAAAATAAAATTAGAAATAAGAGTTGGTTTCATGTATACCCCTATTAGCATACTACTATTATACATATGATATAACTCTTATTTCTAATTTTATTTTATTTTATTTGGTGTATTAACCCACCTTAAGTGTCCTAATGATCGTCATTTAGTGGATTTTCATACAAATACTCTTCGGAGGATCAGGACATTTGTCAACTTGCATTTTCACATTTCAGTAGATTAATTATTGAATTGTACATTCACCATATTATCCAGAAATTCAAATCTCTGTCAACACGTGGTAAGCTTTCATTTACTTTGTAGATTTTACTAAACCCTTTTGAATTGTCTGTGAATGGTGCTTATATTTAACGATCAATACAAATTGAGCTCATTTTCTTCTCAACCGTTTGGCATTTATTTTGTTGCGGTACAGTTACAGTTATACATACGGGGTGTTCATTATAAAACTTCATCTAGTTGGCTGTGAAATGTCAAAAGAAAAGGATGGAGTAACAAAAGTCCATTTATTTTGATTATGTCATCCTTTTCTGTCAAAATTTCATAGCCTGCTAGATGAAGTTCTATAATGAACACCCCGTATATACAAGAATCTTGCGATTAATTCAAGGATATCATTTTTTATTTTCTTAAATAAATTCCAATCAGGGTAAATAGGAGAGTGTTAGTGAAAGAGAGATATATTTCGTGATTGGTATACCTCTATTGCGCAACATCCTACTCCAGGACCTGGTGTCTTCCGGAAATCACGTGGCGCCTATTGGGATTTTTTTTATACACCTAACACCACATAGAACCTACCCCGTCTTTTCTATACAGGGTGGCCTAATTTGGGTGTTTTAAATAAGAAACTCTTAAACTAATAGGAATATTAAATATCAAAAAGTCGATGCCGAGGTAATTTCTCGAGCTGAATTTATTGCCGCAAACAGAAATCTGCTATCGTCTTTTGTTTTCTTGCAATTGATGAAAGCTCAATTTTCGCATTTTCGAAAATACCTTATAATTTTTTTATTAGTCTAGTTTGGTAAAAATGGTTTTTGCCTTATTAAGGCACTTTTTTTTAATAGATTCCAATGGTGATTTTTTAATTTTTATAAACTTATTGTTTTTTGAGTTATTACATAAACTTCTATATTTTTAAATACAACTTATAACTTCTTTCTACTTTGTTAGAAAGAGAATTTTTTTCTCTTTAAAATGACGTATAACATGATAGGTTTTGCTTTGAACTTATATGCTTTTTTGTTAAAAACTTCTTTTTGTAGTAGTAGGCCATGACGCGATGACGCTCCGATGCCGATGTCGCGGCCGTCTTGTTGTGCAGCTGTCACTGTCGATATTCCGTGGTTGGAGAAATTTAATAATCTCGTAAATAGCGTAGACAGTTCAATAACCTTCATTAAGTTTTCCCCTTGTAAGGACGTAACGAAAAAATGTGCATTCTATTTTCTGCAACAAGATGGCGCGCACCCGCCATCTTGTTGCTATAATTATATTGATATATATAATATTTTATATAGATTTTTTTTTTATATATATTAATATATAATATATTTTGAATATAATTATTTTGAATATAATACTCTGATGGTACGTCCCCATGAGCGGATATGGCGTATATTGTGGATTTGGCGCTGTGGTCTGATTGGTTGAAATTGAAGTTTCTTCCTAAGTGTTGCCAAATTTCTGCATTCTCATTAAAGTGATATATGTAGTTGGATAAATAGTGGAAAAAACGACAGTTACTATATCGAAATCCTTGACATTTGCCATATGATTTTAGAGGATTGGGTAGAACGATGCATATATCAAAAAAGAATGCAGGAATGCAGTGTGCACTGCGGCAACACTGTGAATCCTTACTATACGCCATATCCGCACATGGGGAAATACCATTAGATGTCGAATTTTTCGAAAGATTGAAATGACATTTTTTCGTTACGTCCTTACAAGGGGAAAACTTAAAGAACGTTATTGAACTGTCTACGCTAGTTAGGAGATCATTAAATTTCTCCAACCGCGGAATATCCGCAGTGACAGCTGCACAACAAGATGGCCGCGACATCGGCATCGGAGCGTCATCGCGTCATGGCCTTCTACTCCAAAAAGAAGTTTTTATCAAAAACCATATAAGTTCAAAGCAAAACCTATCATGTTATACGTCATTTTAAAGAGAAAAAAATTATCTTTCTAACAAAGTAGAAAGAAGTTATAGGTTGTATTTAAAAAATTAGATGTTTATGTAATAACTTAAAAAAAATAAGTTTATAAAAATTCAAAAATCACCATTGGAATCTATTCAAAAAAGTGCCTTTATAATGTAAAAACCATTTTTACCAAACTAGACTAATAAAAAAATTATAACGTATTTTCGAAAATGGCGAAAATTGAGCTTTCATCAATTGCAAGAAAACAAAAGACGATAGCAGATTTCTGTTTCCGGCAATGAATTCAGCTCGAGAAATTACCTCTGCATCGACTTTTTGATTTTTAATAGTCTTATTAGTTTAGGAGTTTCTCATTTAAAACACCCAAATTAGGCCACCCTGTACAGTTAGCGGCCCATCAGTGTTCCTGCACAATTACTTACTATACTCATCGTCTACGCTCTTTCTTTCAGATAAAGTTTATTAATTGTCGCCTTGCGGATAATTCGTCCTGGAAGCTCCAGTTAACAAACAAGTGCTAATCAATGCCAAGTAATCCCAATAATTAACCATATATTAAATTAATAAGAAAAAAAAAGCGTCACACATTTTATTTTTTACAACTCTACTAAAATGTCTAAAAATATTTGTTTCCAAACGTACTTTATTTGACACAATAAACGAAAGTAAAACGACGGCAGGCAAAGTTTTTTGACTCCGTTCGATTGATTCGGTTACTGTCACTTTACCTGCGGGCAACGGGTGGCAAGTAAAGTCTTGATTTGCGCTTATCCTATCATCTACAGGTCTATGAGGTCTATACACTTAAGACAAGATAATTTAAAGGTTTTAAGAAAAACTAATAATATGTTTTATTCAGAGATCAGGCACGCTCGCTCGTGTTGCCGGACTTACTACATTCGTCAGATAAACTGCACTGCCTCACCAGAAAAGTAGCATTTTCCCTCTTCATGAGTCCATATACTATTTAAATTACCACCTTATTTGTCACAATAGGCTGAAGGTAAAACAAGTCATTTTCTTGCTCTCATCCCGGCGACAGGCAAAGTCTTTTCCTGCCGCTCGATTGATTTGACATTACCTGCTGTCATTTTATGTGCTGGCGGCGACCGATAGATGCAGGCGAAAAAGCGAAGCCGATTTCCGAAAAGTTAAATTTCTTTCAGAGTAGGAATATGTTACTGCACTGCAAGAATTGCAAGAATTCAAATATTTCTAAAATTATTTAGAAATATGTTTTTACCTCGAAACAATGTAACCCAACAAATCTGTGACGTTTTTATAAGTAAATGAAATAGATATAACATACAGTGTGAATTTCTAAAATGAAACAAATTTTATAAAAAAAAAACGTTTATTGTTTGGAAAAACGCTCGGACCCGTCGAATTATATTTTAGATTGCCTTTTTTTGTAAAATAAACCATTATGCAGGTTGCTCCAATTTCGGGATATGACGTCATCGATTGTTTTTTTTTAATGACAACTGCAAATTTTTTTGTCAGCTATTCTCATAGTGTACATTAAGTTACACATAGTTGCCAATTTTCAAATTTTTATAAACTGCCAGTCGCAAGATAATTAACAAAATTTATTTTATTTTAAACGTCAGTGTAGTGGTAATCCTTGTGTCACTGAAAGAATGGAATCTAAAAAGTCTTGATAAAATTCTCAAACTGGAAACTTAGATTTATTTCAATATGGTGATACAGAGTGTTTATTAGAAGCAATGGGCGAAGTGATCTCCTGTGCCTCCCGACGTTGACTGATTTTAGTGTGGTGAGCTCCGTGGTATTTATCCGCCCGCCATTGCGCTGCAGTGGAGGGACTGGGGTGGGGGTAGTGGTAGGGCGGGGTTTCGGGGCACTTGAAGTATGTCTTAGTACTCGCTTCCAGTCTGCACTTAGAAACGTAATTTCCTCCTTCCTGTTGAAATTGTTGCCACAATGGCCTCTCTCGTTAGTCACGGATAGAAAATCTGCGACTAATATAAGATATTAATTTCGTTAAAAAGGATGTCACCCTTTGGAGAGAGCGTGCTTTGCTACTACTGACTTTTGTGCTTGTCCCAGCCTGCAACTCTTCTTGCGTTCCGTAATCCTCCTTTTGATACTGCGTTTTGTGGTACCAATGTATAGCGAGCCACAGCTGCATGAAACACAGTAAACTCCGGGTGCCGATTTAATTAAGGACGTGGCATCGGACAAAATAATTAAGCTTAAAAACTCAGAAGCCTTGGGTAGGCTGTACGGTTTGCCAAAGATCCACAAACCGGATATGCCACAGAGACCTATCATGAGCACCATAAGAAGCTCCACCTACGAAATCACGAAACACCTCACAAAACTGCTGCAACTAATAATAGGAATTCTCGTTAGCGTCGATGTTGTTTCGCTCTTCACGATGGTACCCATTAAAGAAGCCATGGAACATATCAACTAGGAATTTCCCAAAGATATTGCCAAGTTGTTCCAACACTGCCTAACCACTACATATTTTCAATAGAATGAAGATTTCTACGAACAAACTGATGGTGTGGCTATGGGCAGTCCCCTTAGTTCAGTAATAGCCAACTATTTGGCCAAAGCGCTCGTTGCGATACGTGGACGACACCTTTGTTATTTGGAGCCATAGCAAGGATGAACTTCAAAACTTCCTAATACACTTCAACTTAATCAACCCAAAAATTCAATTCACTATGAAGATAGAAAAGGAAGGATGCCTACCGTTTTTGGATGTTTTGATATCAAGGATGCCGAATGGGTATATTGCGCACACCGTTTATACCAACACTCACTGACTGATACCTCAATAACTGATGAAATCATCATCCCAGGCAGAAAAAGGGAGTCATAAAGACTCTGTGAGAGCCAAGAGAATTTGTGAGCCGGCGGTACTGGAAATGGAGCATCTGGAAAGAGCCTTTAGTTGGAAGAGTTCGATAGGGCCGTTCGTCCAAGGAATGCTCTCTTCGAAGGTCACGACACCCTTTTCAACGAGGTGGATATCAATCGCAGCTTTTCTATCCGAGACTAACGAGAGAGGCCATAGAGATCTTTAAACAAAACAACATTTTCAACAGGAAGGATAAAAATACGTTTCTAAATGTAGACTGCAAGCGAGTTCTACGACATTCCTACTCCAAGTGCGCCGAAACTCCGCGCTACCACTACCCCTACTACAGTCCCTCCACTGCAGCGCGATGGCAGGGGAATAAATACCACGAAGCTCACCACAGTCGAATCAGTCAACCACGGGAAGCACGGGAGGTCACTTCGCCCATTAATAATGTCTGCCGCAGCTGTATGCGAATGCGGAAGAAATTCCTTTGGACCATGGCTTCAAAGTCCGGGATAAACGTTAGATTGTATTTTGACCGGCCGTGAAAGCCTTCACACTCTTATATTTTTGTTTATTTAAAGTTATTTAAAAAAGTATTTTTGTTAGCTTTAAACCGGTGCTAACCGAGACGGCTGATCTGCAAAATGGCGGAATAACGGCCATTTCCTTCAGCTTCTATAACAATACAAAAAAGACGCCAAAAAAAAGGGGGCCGCTGACTGTTTTCTGTCGTTTTTATTCTGTCTAATTCCTTAATGGACAGAATCCCTTCACATGATGAGTTCAAATTTACTTGTAATTTATAAATTTTTTATTTCTTACTTTTTATTGTTTGTTTTTATGTTTGTTGTTTCTCTTCTTTCTCAATTTGATGTAGTGTCGTTTTATATTTTTTTTTTACTTAATTTTTCCTTTTTTAGTCTATTTTTTTGCGTTTCTACCTTTATTTGGACTTTTTTCGAGTGTCGATTATTCTATTGAAAGTTTTACAACAGTTTTTTTATTATTTTATCAATTTAATTACTTCCTTTTTTTGGACTTTGGTTTTATTTCTTGTGAAACCTAATTTTTGGTTTCTCAAAATTCACCGTTTTTCAGTATTTTTTAGGTGCCCAATCTCCTTTACCTTTCATTTGATTTTTTTTTATTGCTTAATGAAACTTTCGTATGTAAAGTTGTCTTCTGTTTTTTTATTTTTCTATTCATATAACTTGTTGATAAGAAAGTTAACCAAAATTACTTTCTTATCTACGTCCTCAACATCTGTCTTACACACTTTTTATTATTTTGTTAATGTTTTTCCCGCTTTTCTTCGTTTTCTCGCTTCTTATTTTGTAGCCAGTACGTTATTCTTCCAGTTTTTTTGTTCTTTTGTTATTTAACCTTTTTTTAGTTTTTAATATTTTTTTTCTATGCTTTACTTTACATATTAAATCTCACTTTTCTTCTATCTCTGCAAGTTTTTTTTTTTTTTACTTTTCATCCTTTGTCTTTTTTGTCAACATTTGTTACTTTATTTGAGTTCCATTTTTCTGTATTTTTTTAACATTTTTTATTAAACATAAATTGAATTTTCTTATTTCTTTTTACTATTTTAAAGCGAAAAATATTAAAATTATTTCTAATTTAAATTTTTATTAGTATTTAATTTCTATATTGACTTTTTTGTTTACTTTTGTTCCTGTGATTTTTCAGTGATTTAATTTTATTGTTTTACACTTTATTATAATTTATTTTTAGTAATATTTTGTCGATATATATACTAAATTTTCTTCTATTTGGATTGTCCACAACTCTTCCAGTTTTCATTTTTATGCTTTACTTTTCGGTTTTCTCTTATATTTATCTGTATAGCTCTTAGTTTTATTTTCACTATTTGTTTCTCCATACTGTACAAATACAGGACATTTGTGTCTTATTAATGTGGGACAGTGGGGGAATAAATACCAAGAAGCTTACCACAGTCGAATTAGTCAACGTCGGGAGGCACGGGAGATCATTTCGCCCATTCTTTCATTGCCTTTGATAATGTCGGCCGCAGCTGTAGACGAAAAGTCAGGAAGAAGTTCCGCTAGACCAGGGCTTCAAAGCCCGGAAAACACTTTAGATTATACAGTGCTAGTTTATTTTGGTTATTTTTTTCTTAATGTACAGTAAATTTAATATAGTGTAATAATATTTCTATATAGAGCAAGGAACAAAAACACTTTCAAAACAAATTCTTTCAGTGGAGTACTCTGTTTATATACTGAAAAAATGTAATAAAAAAGGCAGAAATTGTGTGTCAAATTAGGTGAAAATAGGTACTCTTAAAATGATTTAAAGACTAAAAGGCGTCTTTGCAACAATTAGTGTGACATTTTTAGTGACATTATGTATGTATTTTTTAGATCAGATATTCTCCAGCTTTATCCATTTATCTTAAAAAATATGTATCATTCATTTAACAAACGTTCCATCACAAAATTCCCATTTGACGTTTAAAAGTTTGTGTCAATTCAGATTTGGCGTCCTCTCGTTGATCTTTGTACTTCTGCTATTAAATGAAAAATAGTTCTGACAAATCTGACATTTAACATATTTTTTTTTTATTTGTTTATATTCAATTTTAGTCTCTTTTTATAATGATTTTTTCAATTTTTTCAGTTAATAATCTAGATACATAAATTAACTCTTCACTGTTTAATTCTAGAGGGCAAGGCAGCTGAAAATGAGGTGTCAGTTCATATCTCTAAGCAAAAAAAAATTGAAAAGTTTTTTGTGAAAATTTTATGCCAAAAAAGCTGTTTTCACTTAAATCTATCGTTTACAAAAAAAATGTTTGAACTGCTGCCACACCAATCAGCGATGCCGTGATCTAATTTAGATACACAAGCATCTTACAGTTCTGAAAAGCAGAATACTTACGAATTTTCCAACCGATTGAAAGTTTTCGAAACGATTTAAGACATAATTTAGTTTATAACGCAACAATAACACAGTCAAACAGTGCAGACAAAATCATGGATCATCATTAGACTGTTCTGGTGCAATAAAACACACTGCTAATATAAACTATTAAAAATATATGTATTTGTTATCCAGTCGCATAACATTAAGACTTTACAATGTCAAAGACTAAAATAATAACCACTACTAACTATCTAACAAAATCATAATAATTTCCATCTAATGCCTCTTAATAGTCTAATAAAAATTGTTTTACAGCATATCTACATTACGCAATCTAAGTACATGAACTATGGAGGGGGAGGGGGACTAGAACTCCCGGAATGAGTTTCTTGTGGAGTCTTCAATTTTTCGTTGAGGCAAGTCCCGAACTTGGCCACGCTTTCGGCCAAAGCAAACCTGGTCATTAAGAAGGCTTGAATGTTGGGCAGGCCTACCTGATTGGCCACCCAAGGAAACCCCAATGCGCTGTTGCCGTACACTGCTGGTAATTGAGATCGAGGCCAGAAGCTGTCGTTCATGGAAGGTATCATGTGCATCTGGTATTCTGCCATTCCTTGTTGCTCTGCATGGATTAGGGCGCTAGTGTCGCGGCCTAGGGATTTTTCCCGTTTTCGCCATTTGGCGCGACGATTTTGGAACCACACCTGAAACAACGAAAAAAACAGGTTTTTAGCATATAAATACCCAGTGTTGATTAGAAGGAACGTCATCTTGAAGGCAATGATAGAAAAGGATGATATAATCAGAGTAAATAACCTTTTTTCTTTCATCCTTTTCTTTGGGCATTTTACAGTCAACTAGATGACATTTTTAAATGTCATCTAAAATCAGTCATCTGTAAACATTACATTTTAGTTAGTATGGAACACACTAATTTTGCTCTGGAGGGTCAACTGTCTCTGTTTTTGGTACAACCGAATTGGTGCTAGAAGCCCTGCTGCACATCTACTAATATTATATTTATAAACTTGTATATATTAATCCTTACGTTAATAGTATATTATCAAACAAGCATATAATGTAGGCCATCATTACGGGTGTCGTTTTATAATTTTTACATAACTCGTTTTTACATAATATCATATAAATAACTCGGTCTTCAACACGGGTTTTGTTTTGATAGTCAAAGTCGAAGTGACGTAAAAACCATTATGGCGATCATAATTGGTAGAACTTTCATTTGGTTCGTTTGTAATAATGAATATTGTAATTCTGACATATGATGGCCACATTATTGTACAGCCATGGGCAAAGTTGATTATTAGATCAATGTCAAAACCTTACCAGAGAACTTCGATAAAACGAATAACTTAGTGTGGTTTAAGTAAACAAGAAAATTTCCGTATAACATGTCGAATTACTAATACATCCGATAAGAAAAGATTCCCACTCTTTGTCAAGCACTTGGCAAATTGCATCTAACTGATAGCCTAAAAATACATCTCTCTACGTTTTGAAGGGATTTGGCTCGTTAGAGAGTTCACAATAATAAACCAATTGCTTTGAAATTTATGTCAAACCTTTGATATTGGAAAAAATCCCAACAACTAACTGAATGTGTCAGATTTCTTTGTGACTTAAATATATAGAAATACCGTATTTTGCTAGAACTCTGCAAATCACTTTAAACCAATTTTAAGTAAAAGTTAACTGCTTTTTGCATCTACAGTTTAAGCTGCACCTAACGCTAACGATTATCTCATAGGTTTTCTGAGGAGTGTGCTCTCTCATAGGTTTTTTTTAAGGAGGATGCGCTTTCATAGGGTGCTAGAAAGTGAAGTGAGATTTGAGGAGGAGGGTCTCCCATAAACTCTCTACTAGTCCAAAGTTTGAAGTTCATGTAGAGCGTAATAACGGGTTGTATAATTGATTATTCCTTATTCGTAACAGTTATCCTTAATTCTTACTTCATTAGGTTGTTTATGCAAAAACAATTGACACACTTGAGAGTTTGCATTTTCTCATTGACACAGTTGTTCTTTGTTTACATAGTTTGTACGGTTTTTCGAGTATAGGGAGATCTCGGTTATTTAAAGAGATACGAAGAATTTCAAATTAGGGCAAAGTCACTCAATTAGAAGTCAATAAACCAAAGTTTCTAAATTTCGAAAATTCGGACTTGTTTCGAAAGTATTCGCAAAAAATCAAAATTTTGAAAAAAGGGTCTTTATTGTTTCTAATTTTAATTTAAAGAGATAATTAAAACTAATTGATGCTTCTTCGTAGTCCCTTTTTGCTCTCTTGAACAAGGTATTTTGAAACTAATCATCCGACGTTTTATTTTCATGCAACCCATCATCAACTCAATTTTTTTAAATACAGTCCTCAATTTTATATTGGATTCTGAATCTCCTTGCAATTCTGTATTCGATGATTGGCTGCAATTAATAATTCTAGTAACCGTTAGGTTGGATTTTGCTTCGTCTTGGCGTCATGACAGTGGTCACCACATTCTGCCCTTTCCATATCCGAGTTAATTGGAGTGGAGTCTATTGACACCTGCAACTCTGTGCCTGGCATTTATTTACTTCTTTCATTTATTGTTATCGAATCTTTATAATGTAATGCAATGAAAACATTTCAATATTTATAAAGTATTCTTACTCATCCAGTTTTAAATCTTACCTGCAGAGTAGTATCTTCTGCGAGTGGGTCGTATTTTTATCGCACAACTTTGTAGAAAGTTCTGCAAAACTACAGTAGTTTGTATCATGCGTTTATTTCAATTATTAATATATTTTTAAAAATAAATTTTAAAAAAACCCTTAAGTAGGCCAAATGGAATTAGAACAGTAGGTCTGAGACTTCATAAAAAAAATTAAAGTCAAAAATGTCATAAAATGTTTTGCTTCTCATTTTTTTATGAACTTATATATCAGACAAGAACGTAACAAACTCAATTCGAATGAAATTAACCTCTAAAGACTTTTTCTTTTTTAAATGGTCCAAAACCGCAATTCTAAAAGTGCTTAAAAATCGACTTCCGAAGGGGTCTATCTCCGAAAATATTGCACACACGAATCTTCCGATGGTGGGAGGTGAAAGAGGACATCAAAAAGAGGTAAAAACTGTTGGGATCCACACGAATCGGTCAAGACGTTCTCAAGTTACAGACGGTCCAAATTGAGAATTGAGAAAAAAGTCGTAATACCCCCCCCCCCCCTTTGGACATTTTCAAAAAAAATCGGGAAAATGTTTTTGATCAAAATGGCATGTTTGCAATTACCTAAAAACGTAACAAACTCAAATCGAGTAAAAATTAACCTCTAAAAACGTTTTTTTAAAAATTGTGCATTTTTTTGTCTTTTTTAACCAACTTGGTCCCTAATTCTAACTGTATTTGTAGAAACATTCCAAATTCGCTTGTTTAAGTGCTTTTTGTCATTTTTAATCAACTTTGGCCCTAATTTTTACCTGAGTTTCTAGAAAAATTCTAAATTTGCTTGTTTAAACACTTTTTGTAATTTTTAACTAATTTTGGCCCTTATTCTAACCTGAGTTTCTAGAAAAATAAAAAATTTGCTTCTTTAAACGGTTTGTATCATTTTTGACCGGTTTTGATCCTCATTCTAACCTGCATTTCTAGAAAAATTTCAAATTTGCTTGTTTAAACGCCTTTTGTAATTTTTAACCAACTTTGGTCCCATTTCTTACCTGAATTTCTAGAAGAATTGAAAATTTGTTTGTTTAAATGCTTTTTGTCATTTTTAATCAACTTTGGCCTTAGTTCTAACCTGTATTTGTAGAAAAATTCCAAATTCGCTTGTTTTTAGAGACTTTTGGTCATTTTTAACCAAATGTGACCCTAATTCTTACTTAAATTTCTAGCAAAAATTCCATGTTTGCTTGTTTAAATGCTTTTTGTCATTTTTAACCTACTTCGGTCCTAATTCTTACCTAAATTCCAAATTTGCTTGTTTAATAGTAGATTATGTCACTAGGAGTAAAAGTAGGTCTTTTCGTGCTGAGCCCAGAGATTGACGGCCGAAGCGAAGCTGAGGCCTGCAATTGGTCGAAGCACAAAAAGACCTTTTACTCCGAGTAACATATACTATTTTTTTTTCAAGCATGCAGGAAATGAAAAGTCTATTTCAGAGTGATTCAGTTTTGCAATTTTCTCCCATCCTCGTTAAGCGGGTTTAGGTACTTACCCAATTAGTGGTGTATATCATTTGTAAAATAAATAGAATGTGTTAGAATGGTGGTTTTCAATGTTCTTTTTTTTTAATGGTATTAAATCATAACCATTGGTTTAGGTGGTTTAGGTAAATTATGGTAAACTAAAAATTTGTAGCATTATTATCAATACTAAATTAATAAAAGTTACATTGACAGGTAAATACGATGACGCGCATGACATTTAACAGAGGAACTCAGAATTCAAGAACCTATGAGATTTCGATTAATAGCGGTTTCGAGTGGTGCTCAAGAGCGCTCTGAGAGTATCTCTATCCTTTGTTTTTTCAATTAGAATGTAAAGATGGCAATATACTCAGATCGGTCTATCTGGTGTCATCTAGGGTTTAAATAATTTTGGTGAATGAAAATCGTTTATGTATGCGCCACCATGACAGTAGCGGTGACTTTTGACTTTAGTTTTACTGCCTAGGACTTTTTTGCTACTTTTTTGGTCTCAGGATTAGAAAGCCCACTTTAGGTGTGCGTATGGAGAAAACAAATGACGTACTTTTAGTCCGCTTGAAAAAAAACGCTTTTTGTCATGTTTAACCATATTTTGCCCTTATTGCATCCTGAATTTCTAGAAAATTTCCAAATTGGCTAGTTTAAATGCTTTTTGTCATTTTTAACCAGTTTGGGCTCTAATTCTAACCTGTATTTCTAGAAAAATTTCAAATTTGCTTGTGTAAACGCTTTTTGTGAATTTTAACCAACTTTGGCCCAAATTCTTACCTGAATGTCTAGAACAATTGAAAATGTGTTTGTTTAAATGCTTTTCGTCATTTTTAACCAACTTTGGCCTTAATTTTAACCTGTATTTGTAGAAAAATTCCAAATTCGCTTGTATAAAGACTTTTTGTCCTTTTTAATCAACTGTGGCCCCAATTCTTACCTGAACTTCTAAACAAATTCCATATTTGCTTGTTTAAATGCTTTTTGTCATTTTTAACCAACTTTGGCCCCATTATTACCTGAATTTCTAGAAAAATTCTAAATTTGCTTGTTGAAACGCTTTTTGTAGTGCTTAATCAATTTTTACAATATATTGTAGCCTGAGTTTTTAGAAAAACTCCAAATTGGCTAGTTTAAACGCTTCTTGTCATTTTTAATCAGTTTTGGCTCTTATTCTAACCTGTATTTTTTTTGGAAACATTTCAAATTTTTTAACCAACTTTGACTTCTCACCTGAATTTCTAGAAAAGTTGTAAATTGGCTTGCTTAGACGCTTTTTGATATGTTTAACCAATTTTTGCCCTTATTCTAACCCGAATTTCTAGAAAAATTCCAAATTGGCTTGTTTAAAGGCTTTTTGTCAATTTTAACCAACTTTACACCTAATTCTAAGTGCTTAAAAATCGACCTTCGAGGGGGCCTATCTCTATCAAATTATTGCACCCATGGATCTTCCAATAGTGGCAGGTGAAAGAGGGCATCCAGAAGAGGAAAGAACAGTTGGATTCACTCCAATCGGTTGAGGCCATTGTATATTCATTGTAAATTCTCAAGTTACAGCCCGTCAAATTTGAGAATTGAGAAAAAAGTCGTAATCATTAGACATTTTCAAAAATTATTCGAGATTTTTTTTTTGATGTTTTTGATCCGAATGGCTGGTTTGCAATCCTCTAAGAACATAACAAACTCAATTCGAATTAAATTAACCTCTAAAGTGGTTTATTTACCGATTTTCTATTTCGGTCCAAAGATGGCGTTTGGGGATGTTTTAATCAACGACAGAAAAGGCGTTGGAAAATTGACTTTGACATTCAATTTCAATCTTCTCAACATGTGCTAAAAGGAGATGGGTATAAAAAAATGAAGGTTTTAAAGGTAACTAGATGACAAAAATAAGTTAACGAGTAATAGGTATATATAGACAATGCTATTAGGTATACGCGTATGTCTAGGTAGGTCTAATTCCCCATGCAGTTCCATACTACTATTTTTAAATTCAGTGGAATCATGGTTCCCACTTGTGGCTCCAATATGCACCATTGTAACCCTTTGATAGCCATTACATGATTTAATCAGAACGAGAACGAGACTAGTGATTGCTTATAATTGTACAACTCTGATCCAGTTTCTTTGGAAGCTCTAATGATCACATTCTTCCCTTCAATTACCTCAATACAATTAAGAATAATCCACCTCTTATAAAATTCATCACTAATATACCTAAAGCCAATGACTGTAGAGACGGAAAGTGCTGTAGGACTTAAAAGTTTTCACAATGATTTCCCTAATTGCAGCATTGAACATTTTTCTGAAAAATAATTAATAAGCATAATATCTCATACCCTTCATATCCTACAATGGTAAATCATAATATTATTGTCCTACCACCAATCTCAGCCTGATAACTTCAAAATTGCATTTGCAGACAGTTTGAGTGATTTATCAAAAATTTTAATTTGCGTTTTTAGTCTCTCACCCACCCATATGGTGCATGGGTATACTCTTTGTGCTCAACATAAACACATATATTATGATTTTTAATCTACAAAAATGCATTTTGTTAAGATTAAGACTCTTTTTATCAACCCAAAAATGTTTAGCGTACGTCAATGATAGTTTATTTCCTAAGATTTATATTCCCTGTTGAATTGGAAAACAGATGGTTTCTTGATTTATTCTTTTCTTGATCTTGAAATTACATTTAGAAGATTTTTAAAGGGTTTTAAAGTTTTAAGTTTTAGTTTTAAGTTTTTAAGATGGTTGCAAAAATGTGAATAAAAACATATAATTTTAGGTTATAACATGTTATATTTACCATACAAATTTATGATATTGTTTAAAGGTTTTAACTCTGGGTTTTTTTCTTTTTTAAATGATTATTAACAACAAGTTTGTTACCTAAGTAAGTTTGAAAAACAGAATAAGGCACTATGTGCCAAACTGCGAGAGGGGAGGAGAATTGAACATTACTGCCCCTTCTTCCCTAAAGGCAAGACATATTAAACAGCAAAAAAGTCACTCTGGCCTGAAATTAATAATTTTTAATTGATTCTGCCATAATCCCAACGTGAATTTTGTCACAAATTTTTAATTTTCGTTTTTAAGTGAATTCAATGGACATCCACTGCAGAGTAATTATCAGCCTTGGTTCAGAAATTATATTATATTGTTGCGAACTCGGGGTTCAATAATTCCAGTGTAACGATTTAACACGAAAACACTATTTATTTATTCCACAAATACATTCGACTACTAAATAACTCACTACTTAACACTTTATAGCCTTCTATTATCGCTTCGTAACTTTAGCTTACTTATAGCTCGCTTAAAATAAGACTACTACTACTCGGGCGCTCTACGCGCCTTTTATATACAATCCTAAAATTACAGAAAAACCTAGAAAGTTCTTTATAAGAATTCTTGAATAATCTCACATAAAAAAACGGTTGTAAACAACTGCCTTCTAGATTAAGCCAGACGAGCAATAAATCATTCGTGTCAGCCATGACGCAGCGCGGATAGGTCGCGAAGCTCCACCAACCAACACGCTCCCATGCGTTGCCCCGCCTCCCATGCGGCGTTGCTGCGATCGTAACAATATTGTAACGCCCGACCGTCGGTCCACAGAGATTCGCGCCGAAGCGACAACGCCGAGCGCCGACCACGACCCCGGGAACCCATCTAGACTAAACGAGAACCGGGAACAGTCGCCTCCGTTCTCGAAAGTACGAAAGTGTGTTCAGGCCGGGTATATAAACTAGCGAGCCGCGCAAGATCGAGGATAGTGCATTGGATCGAATAGATAGTGCAGTGTAGTAAATAAGCGAAATAAGCGAACAATGCGAATTGTTAGTAGATAGTAATTGTATTTTAATCATGTTGTAATAGTTAAAAGTAAACAAAACTATGTAGTTATTATCCCGTATACCCCGACGAATAAATTTAAAAAAAGCCGCTAATACGTCATTTTTTTGTTAGTCTAAGGATAACTTTTCTTGTTTCAGTTAAAACGCACTAAGCAAAAACAAATTCAAAGACGATAAATGAAGCGCCACAAAGTGAGAACCTCAACTATTTGAAGTTTTCTTCAAATATTGGCGAAAAATAGGTTGCTTGACTCCACCTCTAAGACAGCGGCCCTTAAAGGAACCTTTTCCTAATGGTTGCAATAGCTTCAAACATATGAGAACATTCACTTTGAGATATTTTTCCACACATAATGCATTAGCAGTTATGCTTTGCCGTTTGCGGACTTATGCGAAAAGCCAAAAGATCAAATGGGAACAATCTTTCACTTTTGGCCCTTAAGCCTTTAGCGAATCATAGAGGCAGAGCGAAATGCAATTAACTGGCAGTATCGATTTTTCCATTCAAGCCCCAATATAAAAAGCCCGTTTGAAACTGGTAATATCACTTAATGCCCTTTTCGCTACTGGTGCTCCACGTTTTCAAATTGCGCACATAATAGTCTTATATGATTAGGCGTTTTATTCGGTAATACCCGACTAATGATGGACATTAACTTGAACTTAATTGGTAACAATTTAGATAATTAATCTGCCTTGTAGCTGTTGAAGTGGGAGCGCAATTGCCCATTGTTCGCCACAATGGAGGTAATCGGAACTGGATCCGGCACTAGATTTTCTCTGATGTCTCATTTAAAGTGCCTCCCTGCTACGTATATAATGATGGAGGGCTGTCTCTTTTCATAATTGCCTTTTCAGCGTCGATTTAAGGACGGTTGAATGCGTCGCACAAAGGATATTCCAATATTTTACTTATGGATGATTTTTAATGTTGCACAGCCATTTGCGCGGAATGCAATGTATATATCATCCGATAAAACGCAGTTATTAATTATGTTATCAATCCGGAAAGGCTCTGCAAAAAAGGTATTCTGACAGTGCCTTTTGAACAATGACAATGAGTAGTAGAGTAATGTGCTTTTCCATAGTTTCCTCCCAATCATAAAGGTATTCTTTGTTACTAATACTTTTCTCTATTTAATCGATGATTATAATAAACTCAAAACTGACTTGTGCTAATCTTGTGCTAATAATATAAGGGCTGGAATATTTGGAGACTAATACCTATTAATAGAATTAATTGGTATTACTAATTCATTTCGAAAGAGTTGAATCTGATTAAAAATGTATTTGATGTTAGAAAACTCAAAAAATAGAGTGAAACGCAGTATGAGTAACACTTTGGTACTAATTATGGAGATTCTTTCCTTACAGAAACTGCGGCCTCCAAGCTCCATTAATACTCAGGTACTTAGGTACTTTTTGTTTTTTTCTGCAATTTAAGACTTGAGGTAATACTAGCATTGTAAGGCTGGGTTTACCCAACTTCTTTACTCTTAATTCCTTATTTCTAATTCTTATTTGCTAATTCTTAAGGAGTTAAAACCATGTTAATTAATGACACTGTTTATACAAGTTCCTAATTCTTAATTTTCGTTCTTAGTGCTTAACCTTGAAAGTTCCCAATTAAGGAAATATTTCACAGCGCGTGCGCAAAGCGATAGAATTAGTCGTTTTTTCCCACCATTATTCGAAAATAACCTCAATTTGTAGCACTTAATTTTTTAATTTGATTTGCTGTTTAACGTGTGGTTGACAAAAAAAGGGGCCTTATTTCTTTTGAAACATAAATTTTATCCAAAAACCAAATAAAAAAGTCATATTATCGGATGGTTTTCTGTACTTATTATTGAACGTTTCATCATATGCATTATGCATATCTGCTATGGTTAGAAAAAGGCGCTTTGCAGTTCGACCAATTAACAGAAAAAGGAATGTGGAAGGTATATATGTGACGCTAATTAAAGATATGTTGCATTCAGAATGGGATGAAGAACAATTTTTCCGATATACTAGAATGACAAAGGCACAATTTTTCTATTTACATAAAATCATATTTCCTCTTATTCGAAAAAACTTCAAAAAGTATCATATACCTACTGAACAAAGACTAATAATGACTCTGCAGTAAATACACTGGATATCTAAGGCTAAATGACAACAACATTATTAATGTATTAACATGATATTGTAGCTATCTCTCCGAGGGATGTTCAATGCAGGAAATAGCATGGAATTATCGCATTGGAAAAGCTACGGCAAGAAATATAATTGTTGCCGGCAAGTTTCCATTGCAGAGCTTTCCATTCCATCACAGAAACTTGCAGCCCTACAGCCTCTGACTTTAGGCAGATTAGTGAGGAGTTTTTTAAAAGATGGAATATTCCCAATTGTATAGGGGCAATTGATGGAAAGCATGTGATTAGTAGAGTTAAAAAAAAACTGGATCAGAGTTCTACAATTATAAGCAGTCATTCAGTCTTGTTCTGATGGCATCATGCGATGCCTATCATAGGTTTACAATGGTGGATATTGGAGCCTCTGGTGGAAACCATGATTCAACTGTATTTAAAAATAGTGGTATGGGACAAGCCTTGCTGCATGGGGAATTAGACCTACCTGGACCTCGATGCTTACCTATTTGTAACATAAAGTTGCCTCATTTTGTCGTTGCGGATGCAGTCTTTCCTTTACATAGGAATATAATTAGACCTTACCCTGGCAATAATTTAGGAGAGAGGAAATGCATCAATTGAAGTTTGCGAACTCATTGTACAAGCCACTGTAGTTTTGCATAACTTTTTGCAATGAATGAATAATAATATTTGTTTAATTTTTATTTATAGTCGTTTTCAGGAAGATATTCATCTAGCCAGCCATGGAAATATCGGTTTTGTAGTGGCAGCCCTTCTTCCAAAAATTTTTCAACTGAAATCTGGGGAAATTCTTATTTTCTATTGGTATCAATCACATTATGTAAAAATTTAAGAAATGGCATGACCCTTACTTTCTATCCTTGTCTTCTGCATGTATGTTGAGAAAGAGAGCGCAATATTACGTCCGTCAATTCCTTGGATGCAATCATCTTAGCATCTTTGTAAATATTGTGAATTTAATTCTCATATTTCTTTTTTTCTTATTCCAATTTTTGTGAGTAATTTTCCAATAACTACACTGCATATTATCATCAAACAGTCCTTTATATGACTACTTTTATACTCAACAACTTACATAGTGAAAGCAAAAAGTCAAATAAACCTACGACCTACCACGGATTTGATCCCTTACAGAATGAAGCTATCTTTAGTATTTTTTAACAATTTCCTTAACTCCAGTAGCAGAGCTGCAGCTGCATGCATCGACTGCTTTTTGACTTTGTATGAAGACTGTAAGCGAAATGCTCAATGCTTGAGAAAGAAAGAAAAAAAGAATTGCCAATTTTCCAGTATTCAAGTGACATCTTCAAGGTGCTACTGAATGATTTTGTATTATCCAAATGAAGAATGATCATTTGACCACCTCAATTATCTGTGAATGTACCAAAGGAAGGATGAACTAACCTCAACAAATAATGTGTGTTTCTGTTTATAAATTAAGTGTTCTGTTAAGTGATTGTGTGGGAACCAATTTGAGGGTAACCATTGTGATCTCAGTTATACAGAGTGCTAATTATGTAAGTGTTAATCTCTCCGAAGGATGCATATAACATTTGTCAAAGTTTAAAGAGTTGGTAGTCACCAATTTGTCGATCAACCCATCTGCATACTAGTTTTGGGGTCCAGGTACTCCTCATCAGTACAGCTTTGGCTTCTCAACAAATTGGAGACCATGTGTTTGCGGCTTAAAGCCAAAAATCTATGGATGCTCTGTACAACATCTCACCATTTGTCAAAATAACACTAAGTTTTCATATATTATCATACTCCTGCATATTATATTAGATATATTCATTTTTTGCTATTGTGATTGCTAAGGACTGGACCTCAAAAGGGGCCTCTTCAACTTTACAATCCTGGGTTCTAATATTTAAATCACCATACATTTTTAAGTGTTTTGTATGTATTACTACAAAGACCCTTAATGTGCCTTTGAAGTGGATTTTCCATTCTTAGAAAAAAGCCAGCGGCATGTGTATGGAATTATTTTCTTCTGTAAATATAATTTATAATTATACTTGAAATTTTAACAGAAACCAAGCAGAAACCTTTAATTTTATGTCATGTCATGGTTCTTTCTCATAACTCATTTCATTAAAAATTCCAAAACAATACATGAGTGAGTTTGAAAGTTTGTATCCAAATCACAAACTCTCAAGTGCATCTTTTGAGCCCAAGGTATGTCCTAGAGCCCACATTGAGAAAAAAATGTTTACAAGCAACTCGGTGACCTTGACCTGCTCTATGTGTGTTATAATTTTTTCAATATTTTCCAAAATGTGTGCAGGTTGGTTGTGAAGTTTTCGTAGAATAGGATAGAACAATGAAAGTAGCTGGTAGTTTATTACTCCAGCATTCTTGTCTCCTGATAATTCACAGCCAACTTAATGAGTTTTTCCATTAAACACACTATACTTGTTTTGCTTTGTATATAAAATAAAAAAGTTCTTGCAACTTCAACAGCATTTTTATTCCAGGTATAGTAAGTTAGTTGCAAAGGGGGTTCTTAATTTCAAACTAATAAATAGCCTTTACTTGTTTCTAAAAGTTACTTCAAATTCTATGCATATAAATCGAAACATTTTCAACTGAGTTTATAAGAAATGAGCCCAGCTTATATGCCATTTAGTTTTAAAGAACTGTAGCTCTCTTAGTTGAAAAGTTGTTCCATTCCACCAAGAAACCATTCCAGAATGATCTATCTTTTTCTTGACAGCTCACTAATATGATATTGAAATAAACAATGTGCTTGTCCAGAGTGGTTCTGCAAACGTCAAGATGGTTCCTCATTTCAATTTGAAATGTTTGCTAGTGAGTTGGCCAAAATGGTTTTTTTTAAAGGTTCTGCAATGGTTCTCTAGCATTTGTTTAAAGGTGGTAGACAATGATGTATTATTAAATGAAACATCTTGGACTTCCATTGTCTTTATTGAGTTTTTTCACGACGTTTGGAGCAGTGGAATTTCTGTTCGTTTTCAAGTTCATTTAATGGTTCTCTAGCATGTTGGAACAAACCTCATATTAAATCACTACACAAATGTTTTAGTTTCTTAAAATCAATAATCATATATAGTTAACAAACAAAAATAAATTTCTCTAAATACCAATACATACAACTGAAAAGGTCAACTTTTATAAGTTGACCTCCAATAATGGAGCTATACCCAAATGACAACTGAAATGATATAACAGTAAATTCATCTGGTAGGAAATATTCTTTTCTTTATGATGGGGAATAATCTCAACTAATATTAACTCGATCCATAGTGATCATCGAGGAATATTATGGATGGTGTATGGATATAGGAATTATGGATGGCATATAGCTAACCTGATGAAAAGGCTACTGGGACTCTCACCACGGATCCTAATCACACAATCCAAATCATATGGCAGTACAAGTACTTAAATTCACTCTGGTAGAAACATAATCTTTTCTCAGGTGATGTTGCTGTGTTTGGAACAATTTTTACTTGACTGCAATCTGCATTCAATTTTAAGCTTGGAAAGTGGTAAACTATATAATATTATGCAACACATAGGCATAAGCATAGTTAAATGTATTGTCTATTCCCAGGGCATTTGGACACTAAGGTAATTTCTGGGTGAGTATATTTGGTACTTTTGGAAATCTTGTTCATGGCTGATGGTCCAGTTCAGTCCTTCTCTCATCAATAACTGCTTGAATGTGGTCTTCCTGTCTCAATTTTTGTAACTCTACTCTGGCATCTTATTTTGCAGAAGTTGGAGGTTGCAGGTTGCAGATGAGTTTTCTGGGTCATGCGATGAATTGTGTTAATAGTTCTGTGTGGTAGTTAGTTGCTTATTAAGCCAGTTTACTTTTTCTACATTACAAACGCAGCATAACAATTGGATTTGAGCAAAATTTGAGAAATAATGTAGTTATGTTTGAAAATTACAAAATTTTGAGGTTAAAACCCGATAAATTCGTTCGTTAAGCTCGATTCGCACCACTCTCCGATCTAGTAACTTTTCTGGTAACTTTTCAATTGTTTTTAAAAGATGCGTTTACAATGTCATGGGTGGCTAGATGAATATCTTCCTGAAAACGACTATATTAATACTGAAATTACTTTTTTTATTTAAATTTTGTGAGACCATTTTAATAAATATATTTAAAGACCATTGGATTATGTTTTGAAGGATTCGTTGACAGTATAAATGAGAGAGGTGAGGATATGCTAGGCACTTGGAGAGATAATGTTCCAGTCTTACAATCAGTGAACAGAATGGGGTCAAATAATGCAACAGAATCAGCAAAAAGTCAGAGGGACCTGCTTGCCGCCTACTTTACATCCCCACAAGGTTCTGTTCCTTAGCAAGAGAACTATTCTTAGAATTTCAATTCCTACATAATTTTGTATACAGTTCCACTCAATGATAGTGGCAGAGAATTGTTCAAAGTCAAATATGCATTTTGTAAATAGCACAAAGTACAGTAAACACTGAAATAAAAGAGGAAATAAATTATCCTGTTTCAATTAAAAACTTTATTTTAAAGAAGTGTAATTGGTGAGTGGGTATTTTTTTAAAAAAAGTCAGAATAATAAATCATTGTAACACACTTCCACCAGAATTATCATGTAGATGGTAAATCTGATGGAATTTGACTATCTATGTGCAATTTGCATCACTTTTAGTGGGGTTTGCAAGACTTTCCCTTAAAGTTAAGCGAAAGGTGAACCTTAAATTTTGCCATATAAAATGCATTGCTCTCAAACAAATTTTAAGTGACAGATTATTTGTCGGCAATGTGTTCTATATGGAAAACTTTACGCTCCACATTAGGCTTCACTTTATAGAGAAGCGATGCAAACTGCACTTATAAAGTTAAGCTAAAGTGGACCTTAAAATTTGCCATATAAAATGCATTGGTGTCAAAAGAATTTTAAATGGCAGATCATTTAACAGCAATTTAATCTATATGGAAAACTTTAAGGTCCACTTTAGCCTAAATTTATGGAGAACTGGTGCAAACTGCACTAACAAACAGTTGAATGCATTGTGTCAGTCTTCATTTTGTCTACTTCATCAGCAATTTGTATTAAAAAATTTGCTTTTAATCTGAGCTTAACATTTTCAGGCAAGGGTGACATTGAATGCAGCATCGACAAAAGAAAATGATAGTCGCAATTATTAAGTTCCTCATCATCTCGTTTCTGCATTACAGAAGTAAGATTCTGTCTTACAATGGTACATGAATTGACCAAAGATTCTAAGGTGTCCTCCATTTTTCTTTTTTTAGGAGCTTTAATAATTTTGGATGCTCTCAGCGGAGGGGCATTTTCCTTCAAATGTTGTGTGTTGTGTTCCTGTCTTATCTTCATGTTTTTGATATTCTTCTGGACTTCGGCTGGAGGATCAACAGAAGTCAGAATGGTGTTTACGTCTTCACTGTTTACGTCAAATTGTGTATCGGAGAAGTTTTTCCCAATGGTTGTAGGTTCATGTTCATCAGATACTTCTTCTACTACAATCTGATCATTTAAAATGATGGTGTTTTGTCCCCAGTTTGAACAACCTGCACCTGCCTGAACTGTGTCTTCAAATTGAAGAGTAGATTGTTGTGATTCTTCTATAACAGAGTATTGGTTCTGACTATTCACGATATTTCCACGAGTCCTAAAACAAGTATTAGTACTTACTATCCTTACTAATTTATTAATCTAGCTGACATTCTTATAAGGATTTAAAATTTCTTGGTTTCTCTCAAAGTATAGCATACTCATATTCTGCTTTGTGTGACTTTGTCTAAAAATCCCAACTTTTTAAAAAATAGCTACTCGGCTTTAAGTGGTCCAGATCCTGATGGAATACTTTTCAAGTATCGTCTCTCCCGTATATATTTTGTTCTAAGGAATTCCCAACTCTCTTGACATATTTTTACTGAAACAATACTAATGCAGTGAGTTCATTCAAAATATACAGTCATGAGTTCATTACCACTTTTTTCCATTATACAGGCAATCGTTTGCCAGGCATTCTCACATGCCACCTTATCTTTGTGTAAAGAATTTTTTTTGTCCCAAATATGGGGAAAAGTTTGCACTAAATCTATTAAAAACTCTTGTTCTTTAATGTCCATATCTCTTTAATTACTTCACAAAACGAAATAAAATAAGTTAAGCAAGTCAAGGGATACAATAAATAAACCAAGAACAATACGCACAAAGTTCATAACAATGTGACATATCAATTTAAAGAAAAAAAATATCGATCATTTTTAATTGTCACATGTCAAGAAGAAAAGTCAACTGTCTGTCAAGTGTCAACTATCAATACTTAATAATTAAATATTAAAAACTTGCATAAGCCACCTAAGGAATTAAGAATTAAGAATAAGGATTACAAATTAACAATTACGAATAAGGAATAAGCAATTACAAATTAAGAAGTTGCATAAACCCGGCCTTAGGTAGAAGATGCAAAGCCACTAATCCACTCAGGCTCAATGTTTCAGAAGATTTGCCACTAATGAGGTAAGGATGTGTAATAAAGTCTTGGATTGTGAACATTTCCGAGTATATACAGTGTGTCCCAAATTCAAGGCTTTACATTGGGATCTCGGAAACTATAATGGCTACGGCAAAGGTTAAATGGGGAATATTTTAGGGAATCTGGTGCTGATTTCAGATCTGGTTTCTGGAAAAAATAAAAAAAAATGGCGAATTTCGTTTTTTTCTTATAAATTCGAAGTAGTTTATTTGACAACTGTCAAAGTGCGACTTTATTATAACAGTTTTTTGAGGCAAACAATAAGGCGTATGTCAAAACTCGCTATCGTCTTTTGTTTTTTCGACACGCACTCCAACTTTGGTTTTTCTTATGACGGCCATTTTGGATTTTTCGATTTTCAGATTCAGCGAAAAATTTCCATTACATTGATATCCCGCAAGTACATAAAACTCGGAAGTTACGATAATAAATTTGAACAGTTGGCCATGACTTTGACGTAAAGTGACATCGCGCCATTTGCATTTTTGTTTAAACTATTAGAGTTACTGTGTACTGTCATTTAGCAAAATCGTGTTAAATTCTATTTCTTAGTATGTCAGTTAGATTTCTTGAAAGAACTTCCTTTAAGACTTCAAGCCATTGACTTTAGGTACATAAAAGTAAGTATTGTTGAAATCAGCTGCTTAGGCTCCATCGATTTGGCATAAAAATTATGTATCATTCCATTTAAGAAAAATCAACCTTACGTCACAACTGTCATATTTGACGTATAAAACATTTTTTAAATACAGATTTGGCGTTCTCTCGTGACCGAAGTAGGAAGCGCGAATAAACTTTTTTTCAAATCGGAATAGGAAAGGAGCAAATTGGGTGAGGTGAGACACTTAAAATGATGTCCTGTACAAAGTGTACTAAAGAATAGTTATTAACTTAAAAAAAAAAAATGTTTTTTTATCGTAACTTTCGAGTTTTATGTACTTGCAGGATACCAATGTATTGAAAATTTTTCGCTGGATCTAAAAATCGAAAAATCCAATATGATTGTCTCAAAAAAGTGTCCTAATAATGTCATACTTCGACATTCGTCAAATAAACCACTTCGTATTTATAAGAAAAAAACGAAATCTGCCATTTTTATATTTTTTGCAATATCTCAGAAACCAAGTGTCCGGTATCTAATTTGAAGCCGGATCTGAAATCAGCACTAGATTCCCCAAAACATTCCCTATTTAACGTTTGCTGTAACCATTACAGTTTCCGAGATCTCAATGTAGAGCCTCGAATTTGGGACACACCGTATAGCAGGAAGAGAAAAATGTATCAACGGTTTTCTCTTTTTCTTGTGCTCCTCTTTCAGATACCGCAAGCAGCAGTCTCATTTTTTCAGAAGTTTTGGTGGTAGACCCTTTCAATAATAATGATCGATATTTGAACGTTTTTGGAAATAAGCTGTAGAACACAATCTAAAGTGTTTTCCGGGCTTTGAAGGCGTGGCCCAAAAGGGAATTTCTTCCTGACATTTCGTTTACAGCTGCGGCAGACATTATCAAAGCCACGGCGAGGACGAGACTTCCTCTTATACCTTAACTCTATCAACCCAAAACATCAATTCATTTTGTAGATAAAAAAGGGAGGACGCCTACCGTTTTTGGATGTTTTAGTATCAAAAAAAAAGCCGAATGGGAAGCTTGCGCACACCGTTTATAGAAAACCAACACACACTGACCGATACCTCAATAATGGATCAAGTCCAGTGACGGATCTACCTTTCTGAGAAAGGGGGACGGGAGAAAAAAATAGCGCAAAAATGTTTTGAGGTGCCACACCCACTTTTCGTTAAATTTTGACGAATATTTCCCTCCTGCATAAATTTGGGATTTAATTAAAAAAGGAGTGTAATCTTCAAAAAATTTCAGTAAAAACTCTACTTTGTCTAGAGAACGGTTAACTTCCGATGTCACCTACTAACCACTTTGACGGAGAAAGTCAGTAACAACTTCATTGACCGCCTGTAACTTGAGAACGCCTTGACCAATTGGAGTATATCCAACTGTTTTTTCTCTTCTTGATATCCTCTTTCACGTGGGTACAATATTTTCAGAGATAGACCCCTTCGGAAGTCGATTTTTAAGCACTTTTAGATTTTAGAGCAAAGGAGGGAGAAAATATTACGACTTTTTTCTTAAATCTCAACTTTGACCGCCTGTAACTTGAGAACGCCCTGACCGATCGGTGTTTTTTCGTCTCCTTAATGTCCTCTTTTACCTTCCACCATCGGAAGTTCCGTAGGTGCAATATTTTCGGAGATAGCCACTTCGGAGATCGATTTTTAAGCACTTTTAGAATCGCGTTTCTTGACCTTTTTGAGAAAAAAAAACATTTTAGAGGTTAATTTCATTCAAATTGAGCTTGTTACGTCCTCGGGGGATTGCAAGCGTGCCATTACCATCAAAAACTGTAAAAACAAATTTTCCAAATTTTTTCGAAAATGTGCAAAGGAGGGAGGGAATATACGACTTTTTTCTTAAATCTCAACTTTGACCGCATGTAACTTGAGAACGCCGCGACCGAACGGTGTGAATCCAACTGTTTTTTCTCTTCTTGATATCCTCTTTCACCTCCCACTACCGGAAGTTCCGTAGGTGCAACATTTTCGGAGATAGACCCCTTCGGAAGTCGATTTTAAGCACTTTTAGATTCCCGTTTTCTTAACCTTTTTGAAAAAAAAAACATTTTAGAGGTTAATTTCATTCAAATTGAGTTTGCTACGTCCTTGGGAATTGCAAGCGTGCCATTACCATCAAAAACTGTAAAAACAAATTTTCCAAATTTTTTCGAAAATGTGCAAAGGAGGGAGGGAATATTACGACTTTTTTCTTAAATCTCAACTTTGACCGCATGTAACTTGAGAACGCCGTGACCGATCGGTGTGAATTCAACTGTTTTTTCGTCTCCTTAATGTCCTCTTTTACCTCCCACCATCGGAAGTTCTGTAGGTGCAATATTTTCGGAGATAGCCCCTTCGGAGATCGATTTTTAAGCACTTTTAGAATCGCGTTTCTTGACCTTTTTGAGAAAAAAAAAACATTTTAGAGGTTAATTTCATTCAAATTGAGTTTGCTACGTCCTTGGGGAATTGCAAGCGTGCCATTACCATCAAAAACTGTAATAACAAATTTTCCAAATTTTTTCGAAAATGTGCAAAGCAGGGAGGGAATATTACGACTTTTTTCTTAAATCTCAACTTTGACCGCCTGTAACTTGAGAACGCCGTGACCGATCGGTGTGAATTCAACTGTTTTTTCGTCTCCTTAATGTCCTCTTTTACCTCCCACCATCGAAAGTTCTGTAGGTGCAATATTTTCGGAGATTGCCCCTTCGGAGATCGATTTTTAAGCACTTTTAGAATCGCGCTTCTTGACCTTTTTGAGAAAAAAAAACATTTTAGAGGTTAATTTCATTCAAATTGAGTTTGCTACGTCCTTGGGGAATTGCAAGCGTGCCATTACCATCAAAAACTGTAAAAACAAATTTTCCAATTTTTTTCGAAAATGTGCAAAGGAGGGAGGGAATATTACGACTTTTTCTCAAATCTCAACTTTGACCGCCTGTAACTTGAGAACGCCGTGACCGATCGGAGTGAGTCCAACTGTTTTTTCTCTTCTTGATATCCTCTTTCACCTCCCACTACCGGAAGTTCCGTGGGTACAATATTTTCAGAGATAGACCCCTTCGGAAGTCGATTTTTAAGCACTTTTAGATTCCCGTTTTTTTAACCTTTAAAAAAAAAACATTTTAGAGGTTAACTTCATTCAAATTGCGTTTGTTACGTCCTTGGGGGATTGCAAGCGTGCCATTACCATCAAAAACTGTAAAAACAAATTTTCCAATTTTTTTCGAAAATGTGCAAAGGGGGGAGGGAGTATTACGACTTTTTTCTCAATTCTCAACTTTGACCCCCTGTAGCTTGAGAACGCCTCGACCAATAGGAGCGGAATAGCCGCGGCCATTTTTAAAAAACCTATTTAGAGGTTAATTTCATTTGAATTGAGTTTCTTACGTTCTTGGGGGAATACAAGCGTGCCATTACGATAAAAAACAGCAAGAAAAATTGAAAAATTTTCCGAAATTTTTTCGAAGAAATCCAAAAGGGGAGGGGGGGGGTATTAAGACTTTTTTCTCAAATTTCAAGTTTGACCGCCTGTAACTTGAGCACGCCTCGACCGATCGGAGCGTATACAACTGTTTTCCTCTTCTTGATGTAATCTTTCACCTCCCAGCATCGGAAATTCCGTAGGTGCAACATTTTCGGAACTAGACCCCTTCGGAAGTCGATTTCAAAAGTCGTCAAAATGAGTCTTTTCAGTTGTGCGTTTGCTTTTATCAGTCAGTCAAACAAAAATCTCAAATAAATTTAAAAGAAGCCGAAAAAAGGGAGGGGCGACGGCCCCCCACGACTTCTCCGAAGGTCACGACATCCTTTTCAACGAGGTGGATATTTAATGCCAATCTCAGCGTTTCTATCCGAGACTAACGAGAGACGCTACTGAGATCTTTAAACACGACAACAATTTCAACAGGAAAGAGGAAATTACGTTTCTAAATGCAGCGAGTTCTACGACATATTTCAAGTGCGCCGAAATGCCACTATCCCCACCCCTGTCCGCGACGGCGCGGCGAGGGAATAAATACCACCGAGCTCACCACAGTCGAATCAGTCAATGTCGGGAAGCACTGGAAATGACTTCGCCCATTGCCTCATCGCCCTTGATAATGTCTACCGCAGCTGCAGTCGACACGTCAGAAAGAAATTCCATTGGATCACGGAAAACACTTCAGATTGTATTTTGACCGGCCGTGAAAGCCTTATAAGCTTTAGAACGGTCAATCAAATTCAGTTTGCTACGTTGGGACGTAAGGACAGATCGAAACTGTCTCATACAGATGGAAAACATCATAAATAAAATGCAGTTTTCTTTTAATTGATCAAAGTGGAGGTTTTCCCTTCTGCTTTCCAATTTCCAACTTTGAAACTCTATAACATGGGAAATACTAAACCGATTTGAGTGACTCCAATGGTTTTTTTTCTCTTGTTTTTGTCTTCTTTAAAGGAAATGCTACAAACGAAAATCCCATTTGTGGCAAAGGTTCAATAACTTTGGAGAGAGACCTCTTCAATGGTCAATTTTTGGACCATTTGAAATCGGCTTTACAAACACAATGTGTAAATACGAACTTCTGGTTCAACTTTCAAAATTTTCTTTCAATTAACCAAAGTGACCTTGAGAAATCTAGACCGACTTGAGTGATTGCAACGGTTTTTTTATCAAAAACTGCAGACATTGCATAATTATGCTAATGAAGGTTGTGTATACAGGGTGTTCCATAATTACAGCGACTCAGAGCTGGTGGAAGTAACAACCACAAGTAAAAAAAAATTGGCATCAATTCGCCTGCATCTAATATTGCTACTTAGGAAAATACAGAGTGAGCTAAAAAATATTTTTAACTAAAAACTTTTTTAACTCACATACTAAAATGGATTCAAGATAAAAAATTAGCAGTCTGTATTTTCTTACCTGGCGTTGTTTGATACAAGCAAGTTGATATCAAACGTTCTATTTTTACATGTAGTAGCTACACCTGTTCTGTGTCACTACACTTATGAGACACCCTGTATAACTGCTGATATTACTGATATCCTTTGTCGTTTGCGAGATTATAATCCTGGAGATTTTTTAATTTAAAAGAAATTTAAAAGATGAGAAAAGAGATTAGCTGAAAGATAAAATCTTCTTGAATAAAATACTTATTATTTGGATATTATTAACGAAGTTCATAAAAATTAATGGATAATATGTCATGAAAGTTTTTCCAAATTCTCCACAACTAATACAAAAGTCCTTATTACCTGGACTTCAGACATGTTTTCTTCTTCCTCTTCTCAATTATATACCTTTCAACGATACTTTAGTTTTTTCTGAGTGTTTTTCTTTTATGTTTAGCAATGATTTTTTTTACCAAAGCGCTGGTGTCGGGTTCATGATTCGTGTTACTGTGACAGGTTGAAAACCGTCGCTAGAATTAGCCATGCAAATGCGGATATTTGTCGTTTATTTGGGACTGAAACGTTTGGTGTTCTGCCCGAGTATAAAGATTTGAGGTTGTTTATTTACCTTTTTTTGCTCACCTGTGAAAGGTGGATAGGGTTCGCGTTTTGTCTTGTCAGGGGTCTCAGGACTGTATTGGCAGTGAATAGCGCCCATTTTCCTTGCCTTGGTTTCAATAAGGTAGGCCGCAGATTTTATTAAGTTTACAAAATTATAACCCCAAAACTTGGAAATAAATAAACAACTGACTTATTTCAAATGTCGGATTTATTGACGGATTGGCAATGGGTGAGTTGTGTAAATATGGAGGTGACTGCCCATCAGCCTAAGGGGTTTTGTTTCTAGGCCGGAAGTACGCCATGTTTGAGAGGACTTTGCTAATTCTTTACTTGCACCTAATAGCCCATTGCTAGCTGTTCGTAAGTCAAACGTTATTTTATGATAATATCATCAAATGAAATGGGAAACATGTGGGACAAACTTAAAGTGGTAATTTTGCTTATTTTCTGAGGAGTAAAAAGGGTAGCGAAAGCAGTATTTTGGGTGTCGCCCAAAAACTCCTTTCGACAACGATGATAATTGTCATTTGTCAATTATTCGTTGCGCGCTGGCGCTCTCGACCAATATCTTTTCCCCACCCCCACCTTTCATCTATTGAATATCGGAATATTGGAGATCTTTCTTTCTGGATCAAAACACGTGGAAGGCACCACTCATCTCTTCGCTGCTACTCATTTCGACGTGAAAGTGTAAACCACTAGGTGGGATTGCTGTGTGTATTTCAACTTCCCTTAGTTGGTGTTAGTTTTCTGGTCACTCGACCGGTTTCTGGGACATTTTTGGGTGAGGGAAGTTGAACCGAATTTCGGGATTGTGCAGCAAGAGGTAAGTTCACGTCGGCCATCTTTCTGGTTGAGGGGTTTTTCTTTTCCTTCCACTGAACCTTTTGTATTTCCTTTCTATCAGAGTTTAAGCCTACAAGCAAAGCATTTGTCAACCTATACTACAATCTAGGGCCACATAAGCCACTGTACCACGTGTCAGCAAGGTTAATGTGAGGGCTGAAAGCAGCCACACCACGTGTTTATTTTGTTCTGTTTTTGGGAACCCTCGTGTACGAGGTAATTATTCATTAATTTATCTACGTTTAGAGTTTTATGATTTTTTTTATTTATTGGGTGTTTCCATTCCAATCTAGGGTCATTACAGGGTTAAGTTGTCTGGGTGGATTTAATTCAATTATTGAATAACTCCAATAGCTTCCAAGGGGGCCGACAGCCACCCTCTTCCATTCTTTGATATTATAGGTCATAAATTAAACTTGTTTAGTTTTAATTTGTTTGCAAGTACTATGGGTATTTTGGGAGAGGCTAAAGGGAACTGATCAGCTACCTAACACCGCAGGATTTTTCCAATTTAATTGACTAAAATTGGTGGCGCCCCGAACTCACTTTACCGGCAGGTTTTGTAGCACTTTTTCTTCCTAACCTGATACTTTTCCCTGAGCGCTTATTGAATATTCTAAGATACCTTTACTGAAATTAAAGTGTTACATTGCCTATAACCAACCTTTTTACCATCAAATCAGCTTTAGGAATCATTGTAAAAAAAAACGAACTTCTGGTTCTTCTGGTTCAAGTTTCACTCAAAAACTGTCTCCTTCAGATGGAAAAACAGCATAATTAAAAGTTTTCTTTCAATCGTCCAAAGAGGGGATCAAAGTTTCGTTTTTTTTTCGCGATTTCTAAATTTGTACCTTTATAACATGAGAAATACTAGAGTGATTTCAGTGAATCCTACGCTTTTTTTTTCTTTTCCTTGTTGTCCTTTTTCCTCTTTCAGACGCCGCACAGAAGTCCCATTGGTTCAGAAGTTTTGGAGATAGAGATTTTCAATGGTCGATTTATGGGCCATTTTGAAATCAGCTTTAAAAACTCATTGTAGAAAATGAAGTTCTGCTCCTGCGAAACCGATTCCAACAGTTTTTTTTTCTTTTCTTGTTATCCTCTTTCAATTGCGGCAAACGGCAGTTTCAATGGTTCATTTCAAATCAGCTTTAGAAACACATCGTAAAAAAAAAGAACTTCTGGTTCAATTTTCACTTAAATATGTTTTGCTAAATATTGCAGTATAAAAAAAGTTTTCTTTCAACTCACCAAAGGAATGGGGTATTCCCCATTGGATATCTTTTTTCGAGATATCCAACTTTGAACCCCTATAACTTGAGAAATACTACACCGATTGGAACAAATCCAACAGTTTTCTTTTCTTTCTGTTGTCTTCGTTCAAATACCGCAACGGCAGTCCCACTGGTTGAGTAGTTTTGGAGATAGAACCTTTTAATGATCGATTTTCGAACCATTTTGAAATCAGCTTTAGAAATAGATTGTAAATGATATGTGAACATCTGGTTCAACTTTTATTCAAGTTCGGTATCCTTCGTGAAGAAGGGATCTAAACTCATTATTTAGATGGAAAACAGCATATTTTTTTTGTTTAGATTTTCTTTTAAATGACCAAATTGGGGGTATTCCTCCTTTTATTAAGATTTTCAAATTTGACCCTTTATAATTTGAGAAATACTAGATCGATATGCGTGTTTTCTACGGTTTTTTCTTTTCTTGTTGTCCTCTTTCAATTACTGTAAACGGCAGTCCCATTTGTTTAATAGTTTTGGAGGTCGACCAATTTGAAGGTGCGAATAGGAATCAGCTTCAAACACATATCGTTATAAAACTAACTTACGTTACAACTTTTACTCAAATTCAGCTTGCGATATTCAAAGAGGATTGAAACCAACTGATTCAGATGGAATATAATATATAAAAAATTTGAAATTGTCTTCAAATTGACCAATGATGGAGGAGGCTTTTTCTTTGGTCATTTTTTAGAAAATACCAAAGGGGAATGACCAATTTCTTCTTTTTTTGCAGATACTAATTTTGAACCTCTACCACTTGAAAAATAATTGACCAATTGGGGTGAATCTAACAATTTTTTTCTTTTTTTCTTGTGGTCAACTTTCAGAATGGCAGTCCCATTGATTCAGTTGTTTTGCAGATAGACCCTTTCGGAGGTCTATTCTTGGACTCTATATTAGGAATCAGCTTTTAACACACATAAAAGTAACTTACGTTACCACTTTTACTCAAATTCAGCTTGCGACGTTCAAGGAAGACTGAAACCAGTTGATTCAAAAGAAAAATTGCATTAGAAAAATCAACATTTTCATCGAGTTGACTACAGGTAGAGAAGACTTTCTCTTTGGTAATTTTTTAGGAAAATACCAAAGAAAAATTACCAATTCTTTCTTTTTTAGTGATTTCTAATTTTGAACCTCTATAACTTGAGAAATAAGTGACCGATTGGGGTGAATCCAACAGTTTTTTCTTTTTCTTGTAGTCAACTTTCAGAATGGCTATCCCATCGGTTTAGTTGTTTTGGAGATAGACCCTTCGGAGGTCGATTATTGAACTCTATAGAAATCAGCTTTAAACACACATCGTTAAAAAACTAAATTACGGTTTACCGAAATTCAGCTTGCGACGTTCAAAGAGGACTGAAATCAACTAGTTCAGATGAAAAATAACATACAAAATTCTCTCTCAGGACTCTATATTAGGAATCAGCTTTAAACACACATAAAAGTAACTTAAACGTTACCACTATTACTCAAATTCAGCTTGCGACGTTCAAAAACGACTGAAACCAGTTGATTCAAAAGAAAAATTGCATTAGAAAAATCAACATTTTCATCGAGTTGACTACAGGTAGAGGAGGCTTTTTCTTTGGTCATTTTTTAGGAAAATACCAAAGGGGAATAACCAATTTCTTCTTTTTTTGCAGATTCTAATTTTGAACCTCTACCACTTGAAAAATAATTGACCAATTGGGGTGAATCTAACAAATTTTTTCTTTTTTTCTTGTCGTCAACTTTCAGAATGGCAGTCCCCTTTGTTCAGTTGTTTTGCAGATAAACCCTTTCGGAGGTCGATTCTTGGACTCTATATTAAGAATCAGCTTTAAACACACATAAAACTAACTTACGTTACCACTTTTACTGAAATCCAGCTTGCGACGTGCAAAGAGAACTGAAATCAGCTGATTCTGAAGAAAAATAGCATATAGAAAAATCAATATTTTCTTCGAATTGCCCAAAGGTAGAGAAGGCTTTTTCTTTGGTCATTTTTTAGGACAATACCAAAGGGGAATGACCAATTTTTAGCAATTTCTAATTTTAAACCTCTACAACTTGAGATATAATTGACCAATTGGGGTGAATCTAACGGATTTTTTCTTTTTCTTGTGATTAACTTTCAGAATGGCAGTCCCATTGATTCAGTTGTTTTGGAGATAGACCCCCTCGGAGGTCGATTCGTGGACTCTATAGGAATCAGCATCAAACACATATCGGTAAAAAACTATCTTACGTTACCACTTTTACTCAAATTCAGTTCGCGACGTGCAAAAAGGACTGAAATCAGCTGATTCTGAAGAAAAATAGCATATAGAAAAATCAACATTTTCTTCGAATTGCCCACAGATGTAGGAGGCTTTCTCTTTGGTCATTTCTTAGGAAAATACCAAAGAAAAGTTACCAATTCTTTCTTTTTTAGTGATTTCTAATTTTGAACCTCTATAACTTGAGAAATAAGTGACCGATTGGGGTGAATCTAACAGTTTTTTTCTTTTTCTTGTAGTCAACTTTCAGAATGGCTATCCCATCGGTTTAGTTGTTTTGGAGATAGACCCTTCGGAGGTCGATCATTGAACTTTATAGAAATCAGCTTTAAACACACATCGTTAAAAAACTAAATTACGGTTTACTGAAATTCAGCTCGCGACGTTCAAAGAGGGCTGAAATCAACTGGTTCAAATGAAAAATAACATAAAAAATTCAAAATGTTCATCAAATTGACCAAGGATGGAGGAGGCTTTCTGTTTAGTTTTTTTAGGAAGTATTTTTTAGGAAAATACCAAAGGGCAATGACCAATTTCATCTTTTTTTTTAACAATTTCTTATTTTGAACCAAATATAACTTGAGATAATAATTGATTGATTAGAGTGAATCCAAATGTTTTTTTTCTTGTTGTCGTTCTTCAGATTTCAAAAACGGCATCCCCATTGGTTCAATTATCTTGAAAATTGACCGCTTTGATGGTCGATTTTAGGACCCCTTTGGAACACTGGAATCAGCTTTAAATCCACATGGTTTAAAAACTACTTTACGGGACAACGTTGACTCAAATTCAGTTTGCAACGTTTAGAGAGTACTGAAAGCATTTGGAATGAAAAATTGACCAAAATGGAGGGGGTAGTCCTTCTTTTTTAGCGATTTCTACCTGTAAACCTTTAAAATTTATAGAATAAATGAAAAAATAATACAAAAATGAGTGAATCTAACGGTTTTTTTTTCTTTTTGTCTAGAATCCAAGTCTTTCCTTATTAAAGAAAATGTTTGCAAAAAAATGTCTAATCTGGTTTATTTTTAGAAGTAGAAAATCTAGCAGTGGGAAATTTAAAACATTTGAAAACATTCAATTATCTTACTTTCTTGAAACCAAAATTTGCAATTTTAAACGCTTTGATTTATTTTTAAAAACGTTTTTCTCTTAACTGTTATTTGAATTTTTCCAAAAACTTCTAATTTCAGATTAAATGGTCAGTTTAATTAATTTCACCCCTTACTCTAACTTGCATTTTTCAAAAAATCTCATTTAGAAGCTTTGAGTCATTCCTAGCCCATTTCTGGCTTTAATTCTGACCTGCATTATTCCTAAAACTCCAAATTTGATTGTTGTGTTATTTCTAAAACGATTTATGTGTTCATTATTAATTTAGTTAAACAATTTTGAATTAATTTTTGCTTCCATCCTAACCCAAATTTTTCAAAACATATTTAATTTGCATTTTTAGACACTTTGAATCATTTTTAACACAATTTTTCTTTACTCTTATGTTGAGTTTTTCCACCAACTTCAAATTTGTATTTTTAGGGTATGTGGGTCATTTATAGACAATTCTAGGTTTGCATTTTTTTACGTTTTGAGTCATTCCTAACAAAATTCTGGTTTTAATCCTGACCTGCATTTTTCCTAAACTCTAAATGTGAATTTCAGACGCTTTGCTTTTTTTCTAAAACGTTTTATGTGTTCATTCTTATTTTAGTTTTTAAAAAAATTTCAATTGTGTATTTTTAGAAGCAATTTTTAATTAACTTTTGCTTCCATCATAACCCAAATTTTTTATTTGAATTTTTAGACGCTTTGAATAATTTTTAAGAAATTTTTTCTTTAATCTTCTGTTGAGTTTTTCTGCCGACTTCAAATTTGTGATTTTAGGGTATGTGGATTAGTTATAGACAATTTTAGCCCTAATTCTAACGTGCGTTCTTCCAAAAATTTTAAGTTTGCATTTCTGGACTTTTTGAATCATTCCTAACAAATTTTTGGCCCTTAGGCATTTTCCGAAAACTCATCATTTGCAATTCTAAATGCTTTGAGTTATTTTTAAAACAGTTATTCTTATATTAGTTTTTACAAAAACCTCAAATTTGCATTTTTTGATACTTTGAGTAAATTTTGATCGGTTCTGGCCTTTATCCTGACTGAATTTTTCCAAAATCTTTTAATTTGAGTTTTTCGACGCCATGAGTTATTTTTAATAAATTTTTTCTTTAATCTTGACCTGAATTTTTCCACAAACTTAAAATTGGCATTTTTAGGAAATGTGGGTCAATTTTAATCAGTTTTAGCCAAAATTCTAAAATCCATTTTTTTTAAACTTCGACTTTTCTTCTTTAGACGCTGTAAGTGATTCCTAACTCACTTTTGGCCTTAATCCTTACCTGCATTTTTCCACAAACTCAAATTTTGCAATCTTAGGAAATGTGGGTAAGTTTTAGTCAACTTTAGCCCTAATTCTAATTGCAAAATGCACGAATTACTAGACTAGACACTTTTCAATCGAAAACCTTGTTTCCATACAAAAACATTGGCAACTTTTGTAATTAGGTTGCGTCTTTTAAATGTAAATCGTCATTGTTCTTATTACCAGTTTCTACTAAGGTCTACAAATGAGATAAATTTGGTTTACCCATAGTTCGATCCGCTGCCCGACCAATCAATCTGATTTTTTAAAAGTCAGCTGACAGTTGTGATTTTCAAATTTAACCTAAAATTCGATCAAATCAACAGTGATTTTGTTTTGTCATTACTGGTCTTTTTTAGAGATTGGAATTCTTTCAAAAAAAAGCTTCCCATAAAATATAATTATTTTTGAAATGTATTCGAACAAATTCAAGATTCAACAATATCAAATCAAAGAATTAAGTGTAGTATGGGCGCTTGATTACTGGAAGCATCACAGTTTTGATCATCCACTTATATAAGGATCACAGTCAATATACTAAGGCAGCAGAACTTCAGCAGAACTTTCAGTTCATCTCCATTCTCAAATGTGATAACCAGACAGGATACTTCCGTACTTACTTGCACTCTTGCTTCGGTCAGGTCCAGCCTCAACGCCAGCTCCTCCCTAGTGAACACGTCTGGATACTGGGTCTTCTCGAAGGCCGATTCCAAAATATGGAGCTGATACGTGGTGAACGTAGTCCTCGACCTGCGCACTTTTCTCGGCCTCGATTCCTCCAAATCTTCTGATCCTTCATTGGAATTTGTGTTGATATTGTGTTTGTCGTCCTCTGAAGCGCTGCCTGGAATGCAAAAGTTTCACATAACACAATTTTTTTTTTCGAACAATTTTAATTAACTAACAGCGCAATACCATGCTCTACTCAAATAAACTTGTTCAAAGCATAATAAAATTGATTTGAATGTGAATGAGCTAATCCCGTTTAAATGTCCGGCTTATTCGACATCAATTCAGCCCCAACGATATAGGTAGGTATTTGATTTAAAAAGGCATACAAATAAAACTAAGTCCGATTTGCAAATGGAGCTACAAAGCTATTAAGCCGATTAAATGCGAATTGTAAGCTTATTTTGTATATACGAGAGGTAGGTACCAGAAAATTTGATAAGGGGGCTTAGATGAAATTAGGCAGTTAGCCACTCGCTAACAAGAGGCCACTTTTTGTTTTCGTCAAAAATTGTTGATTGGGAACAAGAAAGATTGGGTTTTTTAATTGTCAGTAATTCAGTTACTTGGTTTCCTGCAGATCGTGTAATTACCGTACTAATTATTAAACACTTTAAGTATCAACTTCGCTTAATTTACTTTCAGAACAGTGCAGAACAGTAGTTCGTTCGTTTCATAGTAGAAGGCAATTTCTTGATTTTATGTCAGTTATCTAACTAACAAGTTTGTTTAATAGTTCTGTCATTTAGTAATAACATTGTTTACAAGATATTTTATCAATCGTTTTAATCTTGACTGTAATGATTTATTTAAAACTATAATTAATCGTATAAAATTAACTGTGTGAAAATTATTGAAAATGAATTCGAAATCTTTGATTGTCCCATTTTGAGTCCTTAGGAAGGTGCAGAAAGACCAACAAGTTTTTTCTTAAATTTTAAGTTTAAAGCCGGAATTTAGTTAAATTCCAAGTTTCCAAAGGGAGAGAGAGAGAGAGAGCAAGAGAGAGAGAGCGAGGGAGAGGGAGTTTCAGGTATCAAAAATAAGCTAGAAGGTTCAAGCAGCAGCTTATCTTTAAAAAAATGTTTATACTGGCTTAAAACGCCAAGGGAGGAAAAATGGAAAAAACAAAGTAAGAAATAATCTTTCGTCGTTACCTGGTGTAAAAAAGATGAAAAAAAGAGAAAATTGATGGAGAAAATATGGAAAGAAAAAGTGATACTTAAAAGGATTCAGCGGGAAGTTAAGAAATTGTACAAAAAACCAAATGTTACAGTCAAAAAGATTCAATACACACAAAAAATCAGCCATTACATCTACAGATAAATCAACCATTGCCTTTAAAATAAAAGTTGCACACAACAACAAGTTACTTTGTTATATATTCAGTTCATAGTTATTCATTAATATCACATAAAATAAAAGAATAAAAGAAAAAGGAAGAAAAAATTGAGGAATATAAATATACAGAAAAAAGATAAAGTTAAAAAGATACAGTCGGAAGTTAAAAAACTATTAAAAAAACTTATCGTTGAAGTACAGAAAAATTCAATATGCAGGAGCATAAATGCGCCATATACATCTACAGATGAAGAAAAAGATGCAGAAGTGCACAAAGACAAGGAAACAGTTCAGGTTGGTTATTAATTGAGTTCATAGTTATTTTTGTAATCGCATAAAGGTAAAAATTATTCAGAAAAAAGAAAAACCGGAAGTCGAAAATTGAACAAAAAAATTCTAGCATTAAAGTATAAAAATATTCAATGCACAAAGAAAAGATGAAATAATGTGCCATTTACATCAACAGATGACGAGAAAGTTAAGCTCTTTTAAAAAAGCCAAAAATTACAATAAAATAGCTCGCAAGAAACCAGTTTTGTTTGAATCAAAGTGTAATTATTTTTACAAAAACAAAATAACTGCAATTAACTTTCTCTTCAAGTCTTCCTTTGCTCTTTTTTACAAACAAGGCATTGATTTCTAGCAACAAATAAAACTCATTTTGTACGTTCTCTAATCCAATAAAAATGAAAACTTTCAAATCAATGCCAATGTATGTGTGGATGGTCAAACGTCAAAGGATACAAAATATACGGGGTCTTCATTAGAAAACTTCATCTAGTTGGCTGTGAAATGTCAAAAGAAAACAAGATGGAGAAACGAAAGTCCATTTACTTTGATTATGTCATCCTTTTCTGTCAAAATTTCGTATCCTGCTAGACGAAGTTTTCTAATGAACTGCTTCGAAACCGTTGTTAAGTAATGATGAGTGGGACAGAGAAAGACTTATGGAGAAGACAGCGTTTAGAAGAAAAATGCATAGATCTGTTTTTGCTTAGTGCGATAGTCGAGCGCATTTTTATATACTTGTTAGAACAAGTTATATCTAGTTAGTTTAGGTTTGTTCAGGTTAGTCGCTTTCCCAACATTGTAAACCCAAACATTACATTAAAATATCAAGCAAGAAGAAACAGTTTTTGAGACCGCTTTAAAGTAATAATGAGTGGGATAGAGAAAGACTTATCGAGAAGACAGCGTTTAAAAGAGAGATGCAGAGATCTTTTTTTGCTTAGTGCAAAACGCGGGCGCATTTTTATATAATTATTAGAACAAGTTATATCTAGTATTACATTGAAGTATCAAGCAAGAAAAAACAGTTTTTGAATCCGTTTTTAAGTAATAATGAGTGGGATAGAGAAAGACTTGTGGAGAAGACAGCGTTTAGAAGAGAGATGCATAGATCCTTTTTTGCTTAGTGCGAAAGGCGGGCACATTTTTACATAATTGTTGGAACAAGTTATATCTAGTTAATTTAGGTTAGTTCAGGTTAGTCGCTTTCAGCTCATTGATAAACCCAAAATTTACATTGAAATATGAAACAAGAAAAAACAGTTTTTGAAACCGTTTTTAAGTAATAATGAGTGGAATAGAGAAAGACTTATGGAGAATACAGCGTTTAAAAGAGAGATGCAAAGATCTTTTTTGCTTAATGCGAAAGGCGGGCACATTTTAATGTAATTGTTATAACAAGTTATATCTAGTTAATTTAGGTTAGGTCAGGTTACCCGCTTTCAGCTCATTGATAAACCCAAAAATTACATTGAAATATCAAAGAAGAAAAAACACTTTTTGAAACCGTTTTTAAGTAATAATGAGTGGGATAGAGGAAGACTTATGGAAAAGACAGCGTTTAAAAGAGAGATGCATAGATCTTTTTTTACTTAGTGCGAAAGGCGGGCGCATTTTTATGTAATTGTTAGAACAAAATTATGTCTACTTAATTTAGGTTAGTTCAGGTTAGTCGCTTTCTGCTCTTTGGAAAAAGCCAAAAATTACAGTAAAATATCTCGCAAGAATAAAAAAGTTGTCGAAACCGTTTCTAAGTAATAATGAGTGGGGATAGAGAAAGACTTATGGAGACGGCAGCGTTTAAAAGAGAGATGCATAGATCTTTTTTAGCTTAGTGCGAAAGGTGGGCGCATTTTTATATAATTGTTAGAACAAGTTATATCTAGTTAATTTACTTTAGTTCAGGTTAGTCGCTTTCAGCTCATTGATAAACCCAAAAATTATATTGAAATATCAAGCAAGAAAAAACAATTTGTGAAACCATTTTTAAGTATAATGAGTGGGAGAGAGAAAGAGCTTTGGAGAAAAGAGCGTTTAAAAGAGAGATGCATAGATCTTTTTAGAACCAGTTATATACAATTATACAAAAGCGGGCCCGTAAGAGTAATAACATTGTTTACAAGATATTTTATCAAATCGTTTTAATGTTGACTATAATGATCTATTTAAAACTATAATAAATCGTATAAAATTAACTGTGTTAAAATTATTTAGTTTAAAATGAATTCGAAATCTTTGATTGTCTCATTTTGAGTCCTTAGGAAAATAACCGATTTTAGTCCTGATCCTTACATGGATTTCTCCAATAAAGGACCCAAATTTGCGTTTTTGTACGCATGTTGTAACTGATTTTGGTCCTAATCATAACCAGTATTTCTCTAAAAATTCAAAATTTCCATTTTTAGAAGCCATAAACGTTTCTTAACAGATTTTGCCCATAACTCTAACCCGAAACTTTATAAAAAAAATTTATTCGCAAAATTTTAAATGCTTTGAGTCGTTTTTAACACCGATTCTGGCTCTAATTCTAACTTATACTTTTTCAAAAACGCCAAATTCGTAATTTTAAAGTCGAAATTAGTTTTTTTGAAAAACCAAAAACTACAATAAAATATCTCGCAAGAAAAAAAAGTTTTCGAAACTGTTTTTAAGTAATAATGAGTGGGATAGAGAAAGAGTTACGGAGGAGAACAGCGTTTAAAAGAGAAATGCATAGAACAAGTTATATGCAATTAAATAAAAGTGGGTCCGTAAGGGCCCACCTTTATATATTTGGTAGAACAAGTTGTATCTAGTTAATTTAGGAGATAATTAAGGTTAGTCGCTTTCAGCTCATTGATAAAACCAAAAATTACATTGAAATATCAAGCAAGAAAAAACAATTTTTGAAACCTTTTTTAAGTAATAATGAGTGGGATAGAGAAAGATTTATGGAGAAGACAACGTTAAAAAGAGAGATGCATAGATCTTTTTTTCCTTAGTGCGAAAGGCGGGCGCATTTTTATATAATTGTTAGAACAAGTTATATCTAGTTAATTTAGGTTAGTTCAGGTTAGTCGTTTTTTGCTCATTGATAAACCCAAAAATTACATTGAAATACCAAGCAAGAAAAAACAGTTTTTGAAACCGTTTTTAAGTAATAATGAGTGGGATAGAGAAAGACTTATGGAGAAGACAACGTTTAAAAGAGAGACGCATAGATATTTTTTTGCTTACTGCGAAAGGCGGGCGGTTTTTTATATAATTGTTAGAACAGGTTATATCTAATTAATTTAGGTTAGTGCAGGTTGCGCTTTTAGCTCATTGATAAACCCAAAAATTACATAAAATATCAAGCAAGAAAAAACAGTTTTTGAAACCGTTTTTAAGTAATAATGAGTGGGATAGAGAAAGACTTATGGAGAAGACAGCGTTTAAAAGAGAGATACATTGATCTTTTTACATTTAGTGCGAAAGGCGGGCGCACTTTTATATAATTGTTAGAACAAGTTATATCTAGTTAATTTAGGTTAGTTCAGGGTAGCCGCTTTCAGCTCATTGATAAACTCAAAAATTACATTAAACTATCAAGCAAGAAAAACCAGTTTTTGAAACCGTTTTTAAGTAATAATGAGTGGGATAGAGAGAGACTTATGGAGAAGACAGCGTTTAAAAGAGAGATGCATAGATCTCTTTTTGCTTACTCCGAAAGGCGGGCGCATTTTTATATAATTGTTAGCACAAGTTATTTCTAGTTAATTTAGGTTAGTTGAGGTTAGTCGCTTTCAGCTCAATGCTAAATCCAAAAATTACATTGAAATGTACGTTTTTAAGTAATAATGAGTGGGATAGAGAAAGACTTATGGAGAAGACAACGTTTAAAAGAGAGACGCATAGATATTTTTTTGCTTACTGCGAAAGGCGGGCGCATTTTTATATAATTGTTTGAACAAGTTATATCCAGTTAATTTAAGTTAGTTCAGGTTAGTCGCTTTCATCTCATTGATAAGCTCAAAAATTACATTGAAGCATCAAGCAAGAAAAAACAGTTTGTGAAATCGTTTTTAAGTAATAATGAGTGGGAGAGAGAAAGACTTATGGAGAAGAGAGCGTTTAAAAGAGAAATTCATAGATCTTTTTTTGCTTAGTGCGAAAGGCGGCCGGTTTTTTATATAATTGTTAAAACAGGTTATATCTAATTAATTTAGGTTAGTGCAGGTTGCGCTTTTAGCTAATTGATAAACCCAAAAATTACATAAAATATCAAGCACGAAAAAACAGTTTTTGAAACCGTTTTTAAGTAATAATGAGTGGGATAGAGAAAGACTTATGGAGAAGACAGCGTTTAAAAGAGAGATACATGGATCTTTTTGCATTAAGTGCGAAAGGCGGGCGCACTTTTATATAATTGTTAGAACAAGTTATATCTAGTTAATTTAGGTTAGTTCAGGGTAGTCGCTTTCAGCTCATTGATAAACTCAAAAATTACATTAAACTATCAAGCAAGAAAAACCAGTTTTTGAAACCGTTTTTAAGTAATAATGAGTGGGATAGAGAAAGACTTATGGAGAAAACAGCGTTTAAAAGAGAGATGCATAGATCTCTTTTTGCTTACTCCGAAAGGCGGGCGCATTTTTATATAATTGTTAGCACAAGTTATATCTGGTTAATTTAGGTTAGTTGAGGTTAGTCGCTTTCAGCTCAATGCTAAATCCAAAAATTACATTGAAATTTACGTTTTTAAGTAATAATGAGTGGGAGAGAGAAACAGTCATGGAGGCGACAGCGTTTAAAAGAGAGATGCAGAGATCTTTTTTTTTGCATTATTAGAATGCAAAAAAGATCTATACATCTCTCTTTTAAACGCTGTGTTCTCCATAAGTATTTCTCTATCCCACTCATTACTTAAAAGCGGTTTTAATTTTTTTTTTCTTGCTTGATATTTCAATGTGATTTTTGGGTTTATCAATGAGGTGGAAGCGACTAACCTGAACTAACCTAAATTAACTACATGTAACTTGTTCTAACAATTATATAAAAATGCGCCCGTCTTTCGAACTAAGCAAAAAAAAAAGATGTATACATCTCTCTTTTAAACGCTGTATTCGCCATAAGTCTTTCTCTATTCCACTCATTATTATTACACATTAAGAACGGTTTCAAAAAATTTTCACTCTTGATATATATTTTGTATCCTTTGACTTTTAACCATCCACACATACATTTTCATGATTTGAAAATTTTCAGGTCTACGTTATAAATGTGTCAAAATATTCATCTCTTAAAATGCATAAAAATGTGTAATTTCAGTTTAATCCTTATTGGATTAGAAAACATACAAAATGAATTTTATTTTTCTTCAAAATCGATGCCTTGTTTGTAAAAAAAGAGTGAAGGAAAACTTGAAGAGAAATTTTTTTTTATTTTTTATTTATTTTATTTTTGCCAAAAATAAGGACATTTTTATTGGAAACATTTGTAAAACATCGCCCGTCGGCGTGCCTCTGATAAAATTAAAAACATCATTAAATGAAATGTAAATTTGTCTTAAACCGTTTGCTGGATCTCGAAAAGGAAAGGTATTTTGACAGAAGCACTTGTTATTATTTTCGAATATCTTCTACCATATTATGCATAGCAGAAGTTAAAAAAAAATCAAATTATGGCTTGTACTAATTTGCGAAATAGGCCTAAAACTCGACTTGAATCTAAATTTTGATATGGCGGAGAAGTTTTTTGTAAACTCAGATTGAGATCGCTTTCAGTGACAATTTCAAATTTTTTATTCAATTTTTTAAACAGATTTTTCCTGTTTTTTCTAATTATTACTTATGTTATTTACCCCTTTATTTGCACTATGCAACTGATCATTTTTTTGTTCACTCCTCTTACCGCAATGCTCCGCCGAAGACGTGAATCCCAGAATCTGATCGATACTATACACAGTTCGCGATTTCTGTTCTCGTATCGAGTTAGACATAACTATGGAAAACGAAATTGGTGTTTGCTGTGCCCGCTCAACTATCAATTCAGTTGAGACAGACAGTTGAGTGAATTGATTAAGCCCAAAGGAGTTCGCTAATAATTGAATCCCTTCGTCCCGAAGGCTATAACTTACTGAACTAATATTTTAGAGCCCTCGGAGGGGAAGTAAAACCTACCCTCGTATTTTCTCCGCCTTCTGCTATTAGACCAATCAAAATAACTCCTTTATTGACGCATGCTTCCTCATCTAAATTTAACCACGCCGACCATCCAACTTAATCTGTTTGAATAATTCGATAGCGTGTATTTCACGAAATGTTAACAGTTAATTAAATCGATTACGCCGGTTTATTAAAACGTTATTAGTTTATTAGGAGCTGCTTGTTACTTATCTGCTGTTATATATAAGTATTAATATATGCCCATTCTAATCAGTGTTTATCTTAAAAAGCACGTTTGTTAAACAAGTAATAAAATGTCTATGAGAGTAATTGTTTATGAAAGGGTCTAATTACGTAGATAAGGAGACCGATCAGCATTACCCCTTTTAATAAAGAGAATTATAAATTATGTTGACGTTATTATTATTACCATTATTACCTGTTGGAACTGTGGAAATATAAAACCTATACTGCTTTTGTTTCACGAGTTTCAAGAAGTATTTGGCATCCAAGAGATCAAATTTAAAAGAAATGCTGTGAGCGTGTAACCACATGTGCAATTCAAAGGTTGTTTATAGATTTTTTTTTAATTTGAGTGTGTGAAATTAATGAAATTTAAGTGCCTCCTTCACTCTGATAAAATTTGCATTTTAGTATAAACTTGGCGCCCATCCTGGGGCACAGCTAGTTTATGCCGACTAAAGGTACTTTTAAAGGAGAACGTAATTTTGTAGTCTATACGACTAGCAAAAATGTTTCAATATCTTTATCTTTTAATTTTTTTGAAATCCTTTTAATAATAAATTTTGATTAAATTTGCTTTATTTGCCTTTATATCTGGCACCCAACCTGGGGGCCAAACAGAGGATGTATTTTCTCTCTTTCTTTCACTTATTAAAAGACGTGCCCCAAATAGTAATGCCACGAGACAGGGCGTCTTGTTTTTAAACTTATAACTTATCAACTTTTTGACCTATTTGTCCAGATGCGAAATAAATTAATTAGGTACCTGAATAATGAACCTTGGTGACTTTTTTAATACTGAAACATTGGTGGTTGTAAAGAAAATGTTATCTTAATTTTTGCCTTAATTTTGATATCATTAGAAAACTCATGTTAAAATTAATTAGCCGATTTAAGTAAAAAAATTCTTGAATGGTCGAGTTTTATAAAAAGAAAATTGAAAATGAAGGTATGGAAATACATTACTCCTACTTTGAATTAAGTTGTCTCAATTACTTCTTTTGAATTTAAAAAATACATGATTTTCCATTTTTATCATGTAATTTAAGTTTCAAACGTCTCATAAATTCAAATTTTAAGAACTTTAAGAACTTTACTAGTTGCTAGTCGACTGATAAAGATGGCAGGTCATATATGAAAGATGACGTTTGTTGACGTTTTTAAAGGCAGTTATCATAACTTAAAATTTAATACTGGGATTAAAAATAATTAGGATTAATAATTCTTGTTTGAGCATAATTCATCTCAGTTATCTTCTGTTTCTCGCATTTTAGAGCTTTTATTTTTACTTTATAACATAATAATATCCCGTCACGTCGGCAGGTACTACAAGTCCATTTCAAATAGATATTCGCTTTTCTTTTGATTTTTAAATCAGGTTACTTCTGGTTAGTTCAGCTTAGTCCAGTTCTAGTTTTCCTGGTAAGGTTAGTTCAGTTACACCTTTTACGTTTCGGTTAGATTAGCTCAGGTTAGTTCAGTTCTACTCTTTATATTGAAGGTAGAAAATTATATCAGATAAATTCTCGTGAGGTCCCGCTTTTGTTTTAATTTTCAAATCGGGTTAACTTCGGTTATTTCAGGTTGGGTCTGGTTACTTCAGGTTAGTCCAGTCCTTTCATCCTGCGCTGGGATGAAAGAAAATATGGACGTTCTCCTGAAGACCATGAACTGATGGAGTTTTCTCGGAAATCTAGAAAAGAGCAAAATTGGTGTTAATAGAAAAACCTCAAAAGACCCCAAACCAACAGTCAATCAGTTATCGCCCAATATGCTTCATCGACAAGTTTGCACGGAATCAATGAGCTGCAGTTCGGTTTCGCACTGGCAGATCGACAGTTGATGCTATTCAATGCGTCATATGTAAATAAAATTAGGGAAAAGGCTTACAAGAACAAGAAAAATTGCGCAATGATACTGGTCGACGTGGAGAACGCCTTCAACTCTGGCCCTTGAAACAGAATTATAGCGGCATTGGAAAGAATTGGAGTAAGTAAGTACCTGCTCAATATCATAAAAAACTATCTCACTGGCAGATTGATAGAAACGGTGCATGAACGGGAATGGAAAGTGTCCTGTGGTGTTCCACAGGATTCGGTTCTTGGACCAATGCCATGGGATGCTTAATACGATGAGGTTCTAAAAGGGGAAATCGAGGACGGAGTTAAGCTGATTGCTCACGCAGATGATCTTGCTATCATGGTAAAGGATAGAGCACATAACAACCTGGAAAACAAATGCACATATTCTATCTTTAGAGTGTTTGACCACCTGATGGAGATGGGCCTAAGAGCGGGAGTTCAGAAGACGGAAGTAATCTTGATGCTCACTAGGATAAACTTGAGTGACTGTGTGTCTGTGCTGACAGCAAAGCTCTTCGGCAACTATTTAGGAGTTACCTTAATAAAATATTTAGGGCTTAACTATGTCAATTCTTGTAGAACGAACCATGGAGAAGGCGCTTAAAACCATGAAAATAATGCTAAGAGGTGGTGGACCTCTAAAAATGAAAAGGCAGATATTAGTGAGCGTGGTTCTGTCCACAGTGCTCTATGCATCTCCAACTTGGAATGAAATTCTCAGATACTAAAAGTATCAAAAGATTCTTGAAAACGTGTCAAGAAGACTGTCAATACAGACTACAAGAGCTTATCGCATAATGTCTACCACTGCAGTTCAGGTACTGGCACCCATAACTTTGCTGGTGGAAGAAAGAGTGGAGGCTTACGCACGTAAAAACAATAATGAAGCTCCCTGAAATATAAAACTCACTGAAATTTGGTAGGATATGTGGAATGGATAAGAAGATTGGACAAAGGTGTTTATCAAGAACATAAAGCTCTGGAATGGCACGAAGTGACAAGGCAAGGAGTATTCAATTCATACCTACACAGAATTGGAAAGACAGAATCTGTGGAAATTGCTGATAAAAAGATCCAGAAAGATTAAAAATCCAGAGCTTGAGGCCTACCAAGATCTTTCCATCAACGGTCTGGAGGAGTAGAGTGCGTAAAAACATTTTCCCAAACCCTCTGTAATAATAAAAAAAAGGTTAGTTCATTTGTAGTTTTCCTGGTTAGTTTAGTTCAGTTATACTTGCTACGTTTCGGTTAAGTTAGTTCAGGTTAGTTCAGTTCTACTCTTTATATTAAGGGTAGAAAATTATATTAAATACATTCTCGTGAGGTCCCGTTTTTGTTTTAGTTTTGAAATCAGGTTAACTTCGGTTAATTTAGGTTAGGTCTGCTTACTTCAGTTTAGTCCAGTTCTTGTTTTCCTGATTAGGTTAGTTCAGTTATACTTTTTTACGTTTAGGCTAGGTTCGGTTAATTTAGGTTATTTCTAGTTAGTTCAGGTTAGTCCACATCTAGTTTTCCTGGTTGGGTTAGTTCAGTTACCGCTTTTCATACTTACACCCTGTAACAGTGTTTGATTGGTCATATTCATGAAAGTTATGTATTCAATTAACAACTTTGAAATTTTTCTAGTATTAGTTATGTAATTTTCTTTTATTTTGTTTGTAGTGTAGCGAAGTTTCTAAATTTCTGGCGAAATGGAAACGCTGTCCCAAAAAGCCAAGTTGAATTACGAAGGGTTAACGGATGTAGGTTAACGTACGGCATGTTTGCCAGCTTTTAAAATTTGTGTATTTCCTTCAAATTCTGGTAAACGACTGGCAATCTTTAGCTAGAACCAGTCCTTGGATACTTTGTTTTCATTGTTGTTTCCATATAGAAGAGCTGAGGAGCAAAATTTCAGGGATTTGACCTCCAGCCGTTGAACAGTAAACATCGCCAAATCCAGAAGTAGAACCGTATACAAACCAACCGAAACCCCCATCCTTGTAAGTCCCATTTTACACACTCACACCACTGGTCATAGCGATCAATGGACCCCCCCCCCCCACTCACATAAAACAAACAGGGCTATAGCGTTTGTTCAGCCTCATTTACACACCAAAACTATTGTTCGGCCCCATTCATACACATACATAAACGGCTTAGCGTTTGTTGGGCCCCATTTCCACTTACACATATATACACGACTTAGCGTTTGTTGGGCCCCACTCATACAGGACACACGGGTCAAAGCGTTTGTTGGGCCCCACACGTATACATTTCACCGTCAACTTACCGAATTACCGATTTGACCTCCAGCCGTTGAACAGTAAACATCGACAATTCCAGAAGTAGAACCGTATACAAACCAACCGAAGCCCCCATCCTTGTAAGTCCCATTTCACACACTCACACCACTGGTCATAGCGATCAATGGACCCCCCCCCCACTCACATGAAACAAACAGGGCTATAACGGTTGTTCAGCCTCATTTACACACCAAAACTATTGTTCGGCCCCATTCATACACATACATACACGGCTTAGCGTTTGTTGGGCCCCATTTCCACTTACATATATATACTCGGCTTAGCGTTTGTTGGGCCCCACTCATACAGGACATACGGGTCAAAGCGTTTGTTGGGCCCCACACGTATACATTTCACTGTCAACTTACCGAATTACCGATTTGACCTCCAGCCGTTGAACAGTAAACATCGCCAATTCCAGAAGTAGAACCGTATACAAACCAACCGAAGCCCCCATCCTTGTAAGTCCCATTTCACACACTCACACCACTGGTCATAGCGATCAATGGACCCCCCCCCCCACTCACATGAAACAAACAGGGCTATAACGGTTGTTCAGCCTCATTTACACACCAAAACTATTGTTCGGCCCCATTCATACACATACATACACGGCTTAGCGTTTGTTGGGCCCCATTTCCACTTACACATATATACTCGGTTTAGCGTTTGTTGGGCCCCACTCATACAGGACACACGGGTCAAAGCGTTTGTTGGGCCCCACACGTATACATTTCACCGTCAACTTACCGAATTACCGATTTGACCTCCAGCCGTTGAACAGTAAACATCGCCAATTCCAGAAGTAGAACCGTATACAAACCAACCGAAGCCCCCATCCTTGTAAGTCCCATTTCACACACTCACACCACTGGTCATAGCGATCAATGGACCCCCCCCCACTCACATGAAACAAACAGGGCTATAACGGTTGTTCAGCCTCATTTACACACCAAAACTATTGTTCGGCCCCATTCATACACATACATAAACGGCTTAGCGTTTGTTGGGCCCCATTTCCACTTACACATATATGCTCGACTTAGCGTTTGTTGGGCCCCACTCATACAGGACATACGGGTCAAAGCGTTTGTTGGGCCCCACACGTATACATTTCACCGTCAACTTACCGAATTACCGATTTGACCTCCAGCCGTTGAACAGTAAACATCGCCAATTCCAGAAGTAGAACCGTATACAAACCAACCGAAACCCCCATCCTGGTAAGTCCCATTTCACACACTCACACCACTGGTCATAGCGATCAATGGACCCCCCCCCCACTCACATGAAACAAACAGGGCTATAACGGTTGTTCAGCCTCATTTACACACCAAAACTATTGTTCGGCCCCATTCATACACATACATACACGGCTTAGCGTTTGTTGGGCCCCATTTCCACTTACACATATATACTCGGCTTAGCGTTTGTTGGGCCCCACTCATACAGGACACACGGGTCAAAGCGTTTGTTGGGCCCCACACGTATACATTTCACCGTCAACTTACCGAATTATTTAAATTCCTTTACCCGTTCCCATCCAAGAAAAGCAGGCCGTTTATTTTTCTTTAAATCACCGACCGTTAGAGCGCCTCTCTTTATAATCCATAAAAGCCCTAAACTGATTTTTAACCTTGTTGACATTGGAATCTTGAACATAGAGTTTTGCCGTATTGAATCTACTGCGTATCTTTCTCTCAAATCGCAACCAAAGACAGAAAGCTTGGACATACTTCTCCAGTGTTTTAATGCTCCCCGATAGGCATTTCTGTGGACACTCTACTACCTAGTAGGGAATGTGAAACCTTTTCACATTCCCTACGAGTAAAACGATCTAATTTATGAGAGCAGGTATGTTAGTAATGTCACAGAATAGGCATGTTATTATCTATCTCTTACAGAAGCGAAAGCTGGGTACTTTTATGTCCGTAAATTGCGTGACCTTGAATGCATTAGAACACGCCCCGTTTTACTAGTTATTACACTGAGAGAAAACACCCCTTTTTATTCAAAACCTCGGGAACCAACAGATTGAATAAAAAATATACTCTTTAGCCCGGTATACATTCTGAAACTGACAGCAATTGTCATCAATGGCATTGCCTTGCTAAATAAGCAATTTTTCTGTGATTAGTGTTTTTTAGAGTGCGATTTACAGGATTGTGTTTTAATAAACAATTTAAATAGTAAAGAATCGGATGTAGATTCTATTGTTTCTTTGGATGAAGGATATGGCTTCAGAACTTACTAAACTGAAGCGAAAATATTCGCATTGTGCTTTTAGACACTGCTCTTCCTCTGGAACTGTAACAATTATTTTTCACTTTAGTAAAAATCCTGAGAAGTAAGTTAAAGTACCCACATTTCTATAGCTTAGCCTAGTAAGAGTATTTAAATATGAGGATTCTGTAGCAGAAGCGTCAATTTTTACTGTACCTAGTTTCATACACTGTTTATGAAGACTGTAAAACTGACAAATTATTACTTAATATAAAATAATATTAGATTTTTATTTAGAGCTAAGTTGTGGTTAGAGGCATGTGGAAGGAAAGACTTGCTGAAGTGCAATATTGATAAATTGCACAAAAGCTATGGATTATGCGAAAAACACTTTGAAACCAAAAGGTGCCAGCAGAAAAACCCTATTCGCTGAAGCATCACCAACTTTATTCATCTCCTGCTCAGAATCATCTAATACAAGTGAGTTGAAATAAGTAAAGCAATGACAATACTTTAAATGGGCTTTTGATTACTGAATAGGAATTAACTTTAATATTATGTAAAATATCCTAATCTTTTAGCTTCATCTGAAGCAGCTACATCGACCAAGATGCTTAGATTAAGACATCTAGCTTGCACTTCGCAAAAATTTCAATGTACCAGGTAAATATCAAAATAATATATTATTAGCTAGTAGCTATAGGTTTATTGTAATGCTTTCTCACACGGATTCAATTCTTTTTCTAGAATTAAATGACAAAGGCGATAGTAAACCCAAAATGCAAAAAACTATGGCAGTGTCGGACCATGAGGCTGACGATGCAACAATAATTCCAAGTTGTTCAAAAACGCCCTATCTCTCAGGTATATAAATGCCACAGTTCCTAATAAATCAAAGAGACTTAGATATATTTGAGTTACTAATATTCGGGCATATACATTTCAGTTTCAGATAGAAACATGTCGCGTCCGCTATATTCGGTCGTGGCACAATCAATTGATGTCCAACCTTCGACGTCATTTACTGCCAATTCTCCCAGGAAAGAAAAGTTAAAGAAGAAAGTTAACAATTTAAATAAAAAGCAGAAACGATTTGAAACAAATGATTACATTATTTAAAAATAAATGGTCAAAACTGAGCGTATATAATTATTTCACCAGCCAATATAAAAAAACCTCATATATCTTTGACTATATCCACCAATTTCTGATTGTTAACGGCAATCTTAAGTGAAGCTATTAAAATAGCGTTAGCAGAAAGTATTTACACAATTGATAACTCATGTCCCAAACGAAAAATTATTTCTTACCCTGAAGAGAGCAATAAACATTGTCAAAATATTGACTCAACAGTTTCACTCAATACAATATGTTTTCCACCATTTTAACCACAAAATTATTTTATTATGTGTTTTTTCTCGGTGTACTAACTACAAAAGTGGGCGGAACTAACGCATTCAAGGTCACGAATTTTAGGGACACGGAGATCAAAGGTTCCGACTTCTGTATGTTATTAATAATAACGTATGGCTATTCTGTGGTAATGTGTTAATAGCTTCCTAATTCACCTAAAACCTGTAAAGCGCTAAAACGGATATTTAATAGAATGTATCGCTGGATAGATAAAACAACCTTTATAATAATTTTAAAAAATGCCAGTGTAAAATTTCACTTTTTGAGATTCAACCCGTCGGTTAGAGACCGTTTTCTGTCATAAATTAAGTTTTAAAAAATGAAAAATGCCTTGGAAATTGGCAGAAAACATCTTTTTCATTAGTGCAAGGTTTCCTTGCACTAAATTACAGAAGAACGTTAAGAAAATATGGAAATCATATATGATTTTGCAACTTTTTATTAGGAAAAACTTAAAGAATATTGTCAGTAATCAAAGTTCTAGAATATTTTCAAATTTGGGATTAGCTTCTTAAGTTTGATTTTAAGAAACTTTTACGAATGAATTTCTGATATATAAGTTATTGGAAAGCTAAAAAATTTGATAAAAGTTGAAAAATCATTGTGGGATTAACTTCCTAAAAATTGCTATGTCGACATAGTTTTTGATTCCAAGCAGCTTCTCTTAACCCCTTTTTGTCGAATCTCCCATAAAGAGGCATTTTTTCATGGCCTTTAAGAATTTTCAAAACTAAAATTATGCCAGAAATCAAACTCTGACCAAACAGAGCCGAACTCTAAAAGCAAAATTTTAAATTTGTTTTTTTTTACTTTTTACAAGAGTCGTTTTATACTCGCCAGAGAAAACACTGCATCTGCAATCAGACTATAAAATCTGATTATTAACATTTCTTGGTGTACAAGTTTCAGAGTGTTCATTATCACCAAAACAAATGTTTAATTTGTGATTAATTTTTTCTCTACTGCAAGGATATTTAGAAGATACCACCACTTTGCCAACATTATTTTTTTTATTAATAATGATGTCACAACTTTTATTTCACAGTTCTTAAAAAAAATATTTTTATTTCCAGTATTAAAATGAAGAAAAGTATCCTAATTTTTTCAAAAATTTTACATCTAATTTCTTTGCAATTTTTTTTTCATTAATTTTTAAAACAGAAAATGCAACAACAAAGTGTAAAGTCCTATTAGAGTAAATTTTTTATAAATTTGGTTAAATCATAAAATTTCAATACTTGTGTTAATGTATAGATATTTATCTTTTCACATTCCCTTCGATTACCATTATCTAATTTATGAGATATAGATATATTAGTAAAGTGTGCCAATAACTCACTGATTCACCAAAAGTCTCTAAAGCGCTGAAATGCTTATATACATCATGTATACTGGGTTTCCGATTACATAAAACCATTTTATAAAGAAATAAAAAAGTTCCAAATTCATAATACGTTTAAAGTATTAAAAAGTCAAAAAGACTTGAGAAATTGGCAGAAAATATCTTTTCCAATAGGGACATATAGAAATTTATGTAAAAAAGTTGTTTAGATCAGCTGAACCAGTTCTGTACCAAATTTCTAATTCATCAGTAGACTTTTCATCACTTTTCAACTTTTTACTAGGTAAAACCTAAAGAATATTATCAATGAACAAAGTGCCAGACATTTTAACATTTGAGATATAAAGCGTTTTAAATAAAAATTGAATTTTAGACTGAGTCTTATATTAGTATTATCACTAAAAAAAATATATTTGAAGTTTTACATTTTTCTTTATCCATAGAGTAGCAGAGTGTAAAGTTTCTAATAAAGTGCATTTTTCATTTATAAATTTAATTAAGTGATGAAATATCAATTCTTGTGTTGGTGTAGAAATATTTTTCTTTTCTCATTTAAGTTATACCAAACCTAACTGAAATTCGTATTCTTATCCTAAACGAAGAAACTATAGAAAACGCCTATGACTTATAAACAACTGGCAACATTGCTGGAAAGTCGCCACCAATGGTCTACAGAGTTGCTTATCTGTATCAAAATTATTGTAATAAAAAAAACACAATCTTTGTGTGTTATGTCGAAAGATCGCAACAAGGCAACTTACTTGTCTTTTGATGAAGGCTTCTTCTTCTACCCTGCCCCTCATTGTCAAAAACACAAAATGCTATTCTATCCTATACGGAGCAACTTCACGAGTTTAGAAAAATATGCGTATTTTACCATAAAAAGACGTCAAAGGAAGAGAGGAGATAATACAATTAATTAGCACCAAATCGATCCATTTTTAGACTAAAAATAAACCTCAATTTACGTACATGGCATGATTTTTTCCTCTCTTACCGAAAGCGTGCTAATTGATGGTACCTTGTTTACTACCGTAAAGGTTGTACAATTTGTCTGATTCGATTAGCAGGTGGAACGCAAATCGGAATCCTATTGGTCACTAATAGGCAAAGCAAACAGCAATGACAATCCATCAAACAATTTTAGAAATTCTTTTCTCACCCCTAATTGCCGGATTTAGGAGCCATTCTAATCTCCTTTTTAATTAACATTCTTAGTAAATACTAACCATTTATTCTGCAAAATTCTACAACAAACCAAATGCCAAGTACTTGAAATGCCCTTGTTTAAACTACCAATACAGCTGTTAAATATTTGATATCCTAATTGTAATTTCACTTAGCACATTTTATTTTGTTTACTGCAAAATATCGCATAATGATGCTAAATACGCATTTTAGCAGCTCAAAGCCCCAATAAATACCTAAGTCCGCCAACCAAATGGCATTGTACCGAAAGAGGTGATAAAGTCAAAACAGTAACAAGGCACTAGAGTGAAATCATACAAAATGCAAACCGCATCGGCGGTGCTTGCTCTATTTCTTCTGGTTCAGTGCGTGACGGCCCAACCGTTGACCGAGAAAGATGAGAAAAAAGTCCAAAAGAGATCTCTTTACACCGAGAAGAACTTTGGTTTAACCGGCATGGAAAAGATTTCGAAAAGATCTGTAGCCCAAGAAGAAGAACAGGACATGGAGAGCGCTCAAAGTGGAGTCTACTTCTTGCCATCATTCGCGAGGAGAGGAAAGAGGTCAATTCCAGATAACCTAGAGGACGACATGGACAACGCAGAAAGTGGCGTCTACTTCCTGCCATCGTTCGCTCGACGAGGAAAGCGATCAGTTCCTGCTGAGAAAGACGACATGGACAACGCAGAAAGTGGAGTGTACTTCCTGCCATCGTTCGCTCGAAGAGGAAAGCGATCAGTTCCTGCTGAGAAAGACGACATGGACAACGCAGAAAGTGGAGTGTACTTCCTGCCATCGTTCGCTAGGAGAGGAAAGCGATCGATCGATGACATGGAGAATGCCGAGAGTGGTGTGTACTTTTTACCATCCTTTGCCAGAAAGGGTTTTAGGAGGTCTTAAATGGGTTTGCAGTATTATGATGACGTTGAGTGAGTTACGATGGACTTGAGAACAGAGTTAGGTATATATGCACTTGCACAGACATAAAGTAAAAATATTTGCATTTTATAGTTTAAGTTTATATTAAGAATGTAGTTTATTAGGTACCTAATAAAAGTTTGATGAGCATTACTCCTAATTTTATATTCACTTTATTCCTAAGAAGTTTTTGAACGTGAGAAATACCCCTTGATCCATTCAAAAAGGGTTCTCCATTTTTTTTTTAGGTTTTAAGTACACAACTAAGGTTTCTTTCTAGATGTTATAGGGACTAATAGATTCAGAGGAATCGGTAAGTGGTGTGAAGCATCATTCATTTTCTAGATTCTGGTTCCAACTATTCATCCGAATTTAATTAAACAAAAATTACTTTAATTCAACAATTTTCAAAGAAAATCTGGAAAACTCTTGATTAAATTGGCAAACTTTTTATAAAAGACGATAAAAATTGTTTATCTGTCAAAGGGATAATTTTCATTGGCAGAACAATAATTAATAAAAACAACAATTTTTATTTATCACGTATTTTTTATTTTTTATATCTCTTAATCTGATTTAAACTTTGTCTCCTAAAAAGAGTGTAACATGATTTTTTCTTAATTTTCAACTACAGGAAAAACTATCGGAAGACGTATAACAATTTTTTTCCTGTTGTTGTTTTGCTCTTTTACCTCCATTTAACCTCAGTGGTTCAATTGTTTTGAAGATATGCCTTTTGGTAATCGATTATTAGACAACTAACCTTAACAGCCTCCTTTTTTATAAAACTACCTAAAAGGAGTGCAACATATTTTTTTTTAATTTTTAACTATCGAAGAAACTGTCGGAGAGAGTCTAACAGTTTTTCCTTTTTCTTGTTTTCCTCTGTCATCTCTAATAAACTATAGTCCCATTAGATCAACAGTTGTGACGATAAATCTTTTGGTGATTGACAAAGCCTCTTTTTTGACAAATTACCTAAAGGAAGTTGAACGTGTCTGCCATTGGTTAAACAGTTCAACAGATAAGTCGTTCGGTGATCAAATTTTAGACAATTTTACAACTTCTTTTTTAAGAAAGTTGCCTAAAGGGCGTTAAACGTATCTTTTTCTTAATTTTTAACTGTTCTTCTTTTCTTGCTCTGTCACCTCCAATAAACTATAGTCATTGGTGCAATAATTTTGAGGATATAACCTTTGGTGATCGATTTTTAAACAACTAACCTGAACAAATAAAACTCAATCTCAAATCTCTCACTTATTTTAATTTTACCCCATCCAAAGGGCCAACGTTGCCCTCTCTAAATAGCATTTAAGTGGCATCAGCCCTTAAATTTATATAATTAAAAGCTATCTACATAAATGAGGGGATGCACACAAAGCACAGGCTACGTTAGCCTGGCAATGATAGGGTTATTAAATGTCAGGTGCCACAAACAGATTGTAACATAGCAAGAGTTTAATAGGAGGTTCAGGTTATCCCGGGATTAAATCAGTAAAATTTCCCCTGCGACAAAGTGAAATTAGTAGCTAGATGTTTCTACGAGCAGTCTATTTGGTCGATATGGCAGTTTTAGCTTTTGACGTCAAAAACATGGTCTAACTAACAACAATTTTGAAAATAGCTGCGAAATAAATACCTCAGACAATGCGAATTACTTCCACAAAGAAGTTCCACTCGACGGTTTCACAATGCGACAGTATTTTAATAGCTCGAAATTAATTATTGTGAACATAATGACAACTTTGACAATGCGTGCCTTTAATGCGTCGAACATCAAAGGATCGCGAAATGTGAACACAATTACGGTTATTAATTTCTCTGGAAATGTTAAATTCGAATTCCTTTCGACACCAGCTGAGTTCGAGCATATACAATCCCTACAAATATGTATACTATTCACTTCTATTTGACTTTGTTATTACACTTGAACGAGCGATTGACGCAAATTGTCTGAGTTTCAATTATTATTTAATACGACAATAGGAAAGTGAGATAGAGAGGCTCAAGAGTTATCAGGTATAAGTTGTAGAAAGCTGCCACGTACTTGCCCTTTTTAGGAAAAGAGAAAAAAAATTGATAGTTAAATAAACTTAATAATAAAAAAAATACAATACAACCTGAGATAATTAAGTGTCGAAGTAAAGTAAACTGTATAGTATAAACCAGCGCCTCTGGGTGGTTTGCTGCACGTAAGAGTGAGCCCTGTTTGTACAGTTTTACTTTCCCTTTGGTTAGGTTAGTTCAGTTATGTTTTTTTTTTCGGTTAGGTCAATTTTTGTTATTGCGAGAGCGAAATTTTCCTCTGCGAGATTACAGAGGAAAACAAGAATAGATATTATCCAACAAGCGTTGTTTAGTAGATAAACTACATATATTTGTTGTATTTTGAAGGAATTAAGCTTTATTTTCGATTATAAAGGCACGTAAAAAAAGAACATTTCTTCTGCTTTCGATCGTGCGCACTTGCCGCCTAGCGTCTAGAGGGAATCTGGCCTGGCTCGCTCGTCGCGTCGGCGTCTGCTTCACTCGGATGGTTGGCAGTACAATTGTACTAAATCTGGTACATTTTAGCTTAATCTAGTACGATAGTACCAACGGATCAAAATCTAGTACGAAAATTCAAACACCAAACCCATTTAATCATACGGACGCCAATGCGCCATTGGCGATATTCGGGAGACAGAACAATTGTGGAGCAACTATGCATTTCGACAGCTCTCACGTGACTTGATGTATTATTCAATTAAGACAGTCACGTGACAACCGATGATGCCTATATTCTTGACTTGTCTTGCTGCGAATACTCTTGAGTTTTATACGAAAAGTCGCCTTTGGTCCCAATGTTCGAAATGTGAACGTTCGAGTAGGCGTTGGAATCCCGACATCAGCCCAGTTGGCCTTAACTGTGGTGTTTAACTTTTGTTTACGGTTCCGGCCATTTTGACAATCAAAATTTACGTTTTGCAAATAATTTACAGTAATTTTTAATTTCAGCAACGTTGGTGTAATAGAATTGGTGTTTTCAATTAGTAAAAGGAATCTTTGTTTAGCAAGAATTGCGCGAGATTTGCTAACGCAACGTGTCAAGTGACGGATTTATTGGATTTGTTCCTGTTTCTGCTCCACTCATTTCTCAATAATATCAATTTTTATTATTATCAAATGATCTACACACACTTTTCAATGCAGTCTTCCGCTAGTGTAGTACCTAAAGATGTAAGTATCCAGTATCTAGACATGTGTAATAATTTGGTATGGTGTTGGTGTGAAAGAATGAAAAGTACCTGGCCTTGTTGTAAAGACTGTAAAGCATACATGAGTGCACAGTAAGGTTAGGGCTCATGTATGCTTTACAACTTTTCTTTTATTCAACAGCTCATAAGTATATATGGCACTCTCCTTTCATTTTGTTCATCACTTATGCCATTTGCATTTGCTAATTATGATTAAGTTGGGCTATCGGCTATCCTTACCCCTAATTTGAAATGATAAACACTGGTTGTAGTAGGCTGAAGTTAAAAATTCTCGTTTTTTAGGAAGGGTTCAGTAAGTTCTACACACTGGAGAGTATATAGAAACTTTGTCTAAAAGAGAAAAAAGATATATTTTAATCAAGTTCCAGCAGATGCTCTATTAGGCCCAGTGATCCACTATCCCAGTTAATAATCTATTTATATCCTATTCATATAGAAGCAAAGTGACTCTCGTCTTGCTAGAGAATTATGCTATGGGTACATCCACAGTGCAGTTAAGGTTTGTATAAAGATTTTGATACTTACATTAAAACTACTAGGACCAGAAATAGATTATGCCTATGCCATTTTCAATGTGTGCACAATATGCTCTCCTCTCATTTTTGACTCAAAAGCAAGTATATTCTGTTCAGTGAGGGTTCAATATGACGTCACATTCCTCATCTCATTTCATTAGGAAAAGATCGCAAAAAAACAGGCGTATTATTAGTTCTTATAATAAAACCACCAGGTAGAGCTAGTTTGACGCTTAATGTCATCGTCGTCGTCGAAATTTTGAAATTCTGAATTAATCGTCACCGGCAAAGTAAAGTTTTGTGAAATTGTTACAAAATGCCTAAACGCTACGGTGAAAAGGTGCAAATTTTGATATCAAGACTTATTGACTACTTTCAGCGAGAAAAAGTGGCACGAAAAACATTATTACCAGTTGATGCAGTGTTCAATGTAAGTTTCTATTTGATGTATTTTTAAAGATTAAATACCATATTTTAAAGAGAGTTTCAGATGCCTTAGGCATTTCCGTAAGTACTGTTCAGAAAATTAGTTTGCAAGGCATAGATAAAGATGAGGAAGTCACGCACAAGACAAGCCAAGCTATTGCGTTATCCAGGGGAAATTCGCTTACCACTGTTCATGAGCATGCAATTAGAACCAGAATTTACAATATGTATTCGTCGGGTAATGGTTTTGGTGATAGTACTTATTATATGTCAATATCGAATATATTTATTTCAATATTTTTGGAAATCCTATAGCCATCTTACTTAATATGACTTTCCTTCTAGGCGAACATGTGACAATCCGATCTTTGCTTTTTCAACTACAGACTATAGATAAAAATTCAATAAGCATCGGTAGGTTGCATAAAGCTATTAAAGATCTCAAGTTTAAGTGGAAAAAGTGTTCTATATCGAACAGACTGTTTTTGATGGAACAGCCTTATGTGGCACAAAGCAGACTGAGGTTTTTGCGTGAATACATACAAAATGAAGGTTCTTTATTCCGTTATAAATCTGTTTTCTTGGATGAGACGTGGCTATACAGCAAGGGTGGTTTTCGTCAAAGTTGGCAGGATGGTTCACTTCAAACTGTTAGGAAGAAATCAGGAGAAGGGGCTAGATTTATTATACTTCATGCAGGAACTGAAGACGGCTTTGTTCCAAACGCAAGTTTAATTTTTAAATCAAAGTCGAAGTCAGGTAACAATATTTAATACTTAAATTTAATCTATCCGTTATGGTGGTTAGCAGGTTGAAGACAAAATGAAACACCCTAGTAAATCGAAAAAAGCAAATTAAGCGTTGAAACATTGAACGTTTTTCGATTTACAAAGGTTTTTTGTTTTGTTCTAAACCTAAACCCGCTAACCGCTGCAACCCAAGTACTTAGAACGACTTTTACGAGTTCAGTTTAAACTTCAGTTTGAATGCTACCGAAAGATTTTGACAGATAAACCCATGAAATCCGGATACATCATATCCGGAGTTTAGACTTCAGGTAAGCTTTCATCTGGAGATGTAGAAGTGACCCTTAAGGACGCAAACCATGATCACCATGTATCTAGCCTCTGAAATACAATATTTTTTTATATTACTAGGTGATTATCACAAGGCCACGAACTCTGAAAACTTTATAAAGTGGTTCTCGGAACAACTTCTACCAAACTTGGAAGAACCGTGTCTGGTTATTATGGATAATGCGCCATATCACTCATCTTTGGTAGAAAAAATTCCAAATGCAAGTTGGTCCAAAGCTTCTTTAATTACCTGGTTGATTAAAATACATATTCCTGTACCTGAGAACGCCATGAAAGATCACATTTGGGATATAACTAAGAGAAATGTACCAGCGACCAACCGATATGTGTAAGTAAAAACTTAAAAAAAAAGCAGTTATTTGACTTGTACATTCATATTTTTTGCGTTTATTAGGATTGATGAATTAGCATTGCAGTACGGTCACAAAGTGTTGCGGTTGCCACCTTACCATTGCCAGTACAATCCGATAGAACTGGTGTGGTCTGAATGTAAAAGGTATTACGACTCAAAGATCGGTTCTGTAGCGGCTGCACATGAACAAGTATTTACTGTATGGAATGAGGCTTTAGAGAAGGTTTAGTACTTTATGAATTAATTGTATGTTGTCAACCTATCTCAAAAAAATAATATTACAGATTACTCCAGATAAATGGAAAAAATACATTCACCATACTAACACAATTATTGGTGAGGCGTGGCAACAAGACAGATTAGTTGATTCTTCAAATATCATGCCCGTAATTATTGACTTAAATGAATCAGACGGAACTGACGAAATTGCTTGTTCAAGTGATGAAAACAATGAAGTTCTCAAGAACTAAATTAGACCGACTACCGCGATGTACGGGGATCTCTTCTGTACGAGTGCTGCCGCCGCTCCCAGGGCCACTCGCGTAGAGTCGAGGATATTTTTAGTGGTACCGAAGCTGCCCGTGACGCACTGGTCCTCCTTGGTGGTCGAGTGCGGCAAGGGCAGGGGTGCTCCATGCGAATCCCACACTACCCGCCAGAACAACAGATCGGGTGTCTTTTGAAGATTTTTCTTACCTCGTAAAAAAACCAAAAAAAAAGGACTACCGCATCAAGCCACTTCGGCGTCAATGCGCACCAAGTACATTATATCGAGTAACCCGTAAAAGCAGCAAACTTTGACCAATGAACGCCATGAGAACTGTACCGAGCCCAGCCTTTGTAGAAGATAGTGCAGAAATAAGGAGTTACAATCGACGAAGCGGCGGAAGAAATTCCAAGAACATACGTCCCGAAGGAACTCTCAGTTAAAAGTGGTAGACAATGATGTACTATTAAGTGAAACATATCTTGGACTTCCATTGTCTTTATTGAGTTTTTTACGCGACGTTTCGAGCAGTGGAATCTCTGCTCGTTTTCAAGTGAAACTTGTGAGTTTCGTTGATGATTCAAGATGTTTCACTTAATGAACTCTCAATTGTTGAAAAGAAGCCCCTGTTCCTGAACAAACACCTACTGGTCCACAAAAATATCTTTCCTTGGTGTCACCTAAAGACTAGATCCGCTTTTGTGGAAATAAAATTTATCAAAATTAGCGAGGTGTTCTTCAACTAAAGAAAATATTAACTAAAAAAAAAATGTGGAAGAACGGTGCATACATGCGACACAGATAAAAGCAAAACCGCGATTAGGTGTCTTAAAAAAATTGCCCACCACTTAGTTAGATCATGTACTAAATTTAAGTTATTTATATTGCATGTCTTATTATCAAATATTGCATTAATTAAATTGTAACAAAAATTTCAAGAATTAAATATGTTTACAATAAATGCCTAACAGTTATTTTCATCAAATGAATGAATTCATGCGGATACGTATTCAAGTATTGAATTTCCACCAACTTTATCTTTCCTTTTTTTTCAACTATCTTTCCGTCTTCATTATACAAAGCAATTATACATCAAAGTAGATACCTATTCTTAATTTCATTATTGTCTATGAACACTATATAACTATCATTAATAATTATTTTACGAGAATATTTGGTTGCAATCATGCAACACATGAATCTAAAATTATGCCTTAGTTGTTCAGTTGCAACACCACCTTAATATTTGATTTATTCTAGCCTCAGCTTTAAATAATAACCTACAAACATAACTAATTTGACATTTAGTTCAACTGACATTTTATCATCGACAGACGTGTTTTTTTGTATGACGTCAAAATTTATGACGTAATATTGAACCCTCGCTGAACAGAGTATAGCTGGTTTCGCAATTTATGCTGCATTAGCTTTTCTACATACTTATGTCTATGTCAGTTACCTTACTAGAAATGTATTTATGAAGGTTTACGGGTGCACTATTTACTAAGAGGCATATTAGAAGGCATACTTTTCTACCAAAAAACTAACAATATAAGGATGCATCTTAGCACTTAAGTTAAATTATTACTTTTCTTTTGCAATGACTAAAGTTCAGAAGCTTGTTACTGTTAAGGTACCAACTTTTTTTTTTTTAGTGAAATATGAGGGTAAATAATTACATATTGTGTAGCCCTGTTTTTTCTCTCTTTTTTTACTTACCTTTATCTTGTTTTAGGGTTTCAGAATAGTCTTCTCAAGACTAGGAAGGTTTTCTTTTGTGGAAATGAGATGTGGCAGAGTTTTTTCCTTATGTGGTACCAACCTAGGATTCAACCATGGAAAGGCGACTTATAAATAGATAATAAAGGAAAAGATTTGTGTGTTTCAAAGAAATTCCAAGTTGCCACTATGATTTCAAGCATGTAAGTTAGCATCAAATTTAATACTTGATTAAATTCTCCTTTTAATCTAAACTAAGAATCAATTGAAATGATACACCTCAAATTTTGAATGAACTTTAAAACTGTCTATCTCTAAAGCCACTCAACCGATTTTCATTGGAGATGCCATTTTGGTAAGATCCGTGTATAAGCTGCTTTAAGTGGTTATGTACTTGCTTATATGTTTTGCAGGTTACATAATACAGGGTTCAACAAAACTTGATGCAGTTTTGTAAAAACTTTTTGAGCAGATAATTTTGCGGAAAAAAATGGGGACATATTTAGTGTTTTTTGGATATTTTGCCTAGTTCCATAGATATTTAGTTTTCTCTATAAGCGAGGTATCATTTAACACTGGGGCTCCAATTTGCCCCATAATAGAAATATTGATAAAAATTTTATAAGGAATATAAAGACTATGCACAGGGCAAGCTGGATCTTACCAAAATGGCATCTCCAACGAAAATCGGTTGAGTGGCTTTAGAGAGAGACAGTTTTAAATTTCATTTAAAATTTGGGGTGTATCATTTCAATTGATTCTTAGTTTAGTTTATAGATTTCTCACATTGTTAACACTTAACACACTCAATAATTTTCGCTGAGTTGATTCCTGAATGTAGTTCCTATTTTTTGTCTCTTCGTCAAGTCTAGCCAACAAGCTATGGAATGTGTTGCCAGTTTACCAAAAGTCCTTTTTCCACTTGAATAATCCTTTTTTTGCGATTGTCTTACTATATACACATATTCTGCTCACAAACTCATTTTTTTCTGTGTAATAATAATCCTGAAAATTGTGATCAAATACTTATTGGTAAATTATGGAATTGCAATACGCTTCATTAATAAAAAATGACGGTTTTGGATTTCACATATTTTATACTTTATTTTCAGTATGATGAAAAATCATGAAAAAAAGTAAAATGTTTAAGTACAAAGGTAACGTGCGTTCATTAAAAAAAACCTCAAGCAGGCCATGGCATTAGATCAGTAAGTCTGAGATGACTTCATAAAAACAATTGACAATTGGAAATGTCATAAAATGTTCAGATTTTAATATGTTTTATAAACTTATCTTAGACAAGAGTTTTAATTTCATGGCTTGCTACGAGGGTTTTTTTTAGATACACTCTATCCCTATAGGAATACTGTATTAAATTTTATATACATTTATATTCAGTGTAAATTTAAGGCCACAACCATGTTGCAGTTGAAGAACTAAATAAGTTAAGCATTTACTTCATTGGCATAGATGAAGTTAGTAATTCCTCTCTGTTATCTCTTCTACTCCTTACTCTGCTGGAAAGTAAGCAGAGGATCGAAAAATTAATAGGGAGCATATGACTTAATCAATTAATAGGCATTCAGTGTTCACATTATTACATTAATTATGATTAATGTGCTCAAAACAATTATTTTTTATATTAAATTGAGAATTTTATTCGACAATTCAATTGTTACATATTCAACATTAGAAAAATGTATCGGTGTTTTTCATTTGTTGCAGGGTTGATAAACATTGGTCTAAGTGAAGGAGAAAGAAAGTCTGTCATTCTGGCTTCCAATTTCCTGGGAAGGAAAACGGAAGTAGTTCGGATATGGAGTTTCCATCCTGCATTGAAACCCACAGTTTAAATTTGAAGATGAATGAAGACAAGCGCGTAAAAAAGGTCGCGCGACTTCCGCATGCTGAAGAATTGTACTGCTATGACGTCTATAAAACTTTTGGGTACCACTAGCCTATAAAAAGATATCTTCATTTGAGTAATGGTCAATGAAACAATACAACTATTTTACGGTAATCTGAAAAACAAAAAATGTTGATTTCTTCATTCAGAGGTTTAGGAAACATATGTTGAAGATATGTGATATTAAGGTTTGAAATGTTAGGTAAATTAAAAACACATAATTTATGAATGCCATGTTTATTTGTGCACCAAAATCAAAATAAACGACATTGATTTTTTAATTAAAAAAATGTATAAGTTATGTATTCAACGTATAGGTTATTGTAGTGTTATTTACAGTGTATTTGAGAAAGCAATTTTCAATAATTCAAAAGTATCCTTCGATTAAGTTTTATTTCTTTGTAAAGCTATTAAAGTAAAATAAGGGGATTACATTTATTATTAGTTGAAACTTTTTCAAAACATACAAGGCTCAAAAAATATGTAAGAAAAATTTGTTATTATTTATTTATTTTTTTGTGTCAGTTATTACAAGTCTTGATAAGTATATAAGAATTATAAAAACCATACCTAAATAAAAATAAATTAAAAACTAAAGAGCAAAATAATTTTTTAACATCCTGTATTCAATAACTGATTTTGAGACATTTTTTTTAAATTTGTCTATGTTTTCTATGTTTTAACAATCTGTGCTTTGAAGTAGACTAACATGATAATTATTATAAATTATTATTGTCATATTATATAATAAAAAAATCTTTCCAGTAGATGATCTATGGATTCATTAGATAGAAGGTACTTTTTCCTGAGAACTATTAGAAGAGATCTCAAAGATTTTATTCGGGTCTTGGACCTTCTTAACTGTTTTGCCTTTGAAAATAAAGTGACGCTCTTGCGATGAACATATTTTGCCTTCTGCGGTTCCTCCATGTTAATGGTTGTACACTCATCAAATTTGAATTTTGGACCTAGAGATTGATAGGTAATAAATATATTAACGGTCATACATTCCGCCAAAGCGATAAGGGCGGTCGGTTAATGATAATAACTATTAAGACTTAGTGACTATTAACTGTGAAAATGAAACTTAACTATGAAAATAACTATTAATTAAGATTTATCCATGCTGGAGCAAAAAACTGACAGATATATATTATAAAATTTTAAATAGAACATAAATAACTTTACATATCTCCATCATCTGACTGTATTGTCTGTATAAGTACCATATTTTAATTAGAAAGAGCAATGCCTTATTAAGGCACTTGCTTTTTCTAATTAAATTTAAAATTTAATTATTAATTGTTGCATTATAATTAATGGAGAGTTACAGGGAGATTCAGAATCTGATATAAAAAATACAGGACTGTATCTAAAAAAAAATTGAAGCAATGTTGTTTGCATGAAAATGAAACGTCGGATTTGAAATTTGAAAATACCGCGTTGAAGAAAGTAAAAAGTGGCTATAAAGAAGTGTTAAATAGTTTTTAATTAACTCATTAAATTAAGGCTAGAAAAAATAAAAACGTTTTGTGAATATTTCCAAAACCAGCCGAAGTTTTCAAAATTTGAAAACATAACTTTTATAGACTTCTAATTGCGCAACTTTACCCTAATTTAACCTTCGTTGTATCTCTTCAAATAACCAAGATCCCCATAGTTAAACTCCAAACGGTCACCCTGTATTTCTTCCTTTAATGTTACAAAAGTTCATACCAGGTTATAGGAAATTATATACAGGGTCAGAGTCTGGCAATAGGGACTGATAGTTTCCAAAGTCTTATGATAAGGATACCACTCAGAATGTCATCAAAGGTTGTGGAAAAAAGTTACACAGTTTAGAAAAGAAAGCCCATGCTGCAATGTATCTTTTGCTTCACATTATGTTTCCAAAGTTTTTCGAAAATCTAACATTTATAAAATCCTTTGAGTTTTGTAAAGATAAAATTCAAAGTTGAAGTGCCAAATTGCATAAATGCTCTGAAGGACACTTGGTGTTGCCCAAACCCCATGGTGTTGTTTTTCAATATTTTCTAGTATCCTATCATCCTGTAGGTCGTGGATGTACCTAAATGTTCTATATAATATTCAGTGTTATTGAACCTTTAATTGATAAATAGAAGAAAAATATTATAAGCATGACATGCTCTATAGAGTCTACAGAACAAATTACTTTGTGCTGTTTATACATCAGAATAACAATATGGCCTTAAGCATAAGAATATGGTTTTACTTAGGAATGAGCTTAGGAATAACCTACCTACATTATTATTTAAACATACAACCATTTAAATTGAAAGATAGCTTAATCCTTAGGTAAGCATTAAGCACTATTTGTTTAATAATCACATTTTTCGAATAATGCGTAACCAACTATTATCTTATTCTTTCCGAAATTCTTTCATTCTTAAACGTTATTCTTTATTCTCATGAATAAACCCACCATTTATAGCTAAAAAAAATAAATCAAAGGTTTTTTTTCTCTACATATTGCGACACTATCTCTGATATCTATCTAAATCTCTCATCATGTAAGGCTCGGAAAACCATCAGTACCCAACAGTTCAATTTAACAGGTAGGTAGTTCTAAATTTAGAAGAAAAACAAAAATTAGTTTTGCATAAAGAATAATTTCTAATTACCTGGACTTAAAATAGTGGGAGCAGCATTTTTTCTCAACTTTTTCTTTCCCAGGTCTTCTGCCATAAAGTGCCATTTGCCTATGAAAAGGCTCCAGATGATGAAGTCAATTCTCCTGGATGCATAACCCCACAACCAACACTAAAATCTATGCAAGAATTCTTAACCACTCGATCCTATAGAAATCTGAAAAGATTTAAAAAAAAAATGATCTACCTCCAATTCTATTAAATAACTCTTATGACAAGCTTCAACACTTCTTAAATTATAATCCTCCTCATCATTTCCTGGGTTGGAAACCATTATTGGCCTTATCATGTTCAAAATATGAGTTCAAAGTTTATGGTAGTTGGTAGTATATATTACCTACACCAACAAAATTTTGGTATAGGTAAACAAAGTCTGCAGCATTAATCAAAGTAAATGATTACAAGAAAAGAATATTTGGCTAGCCAGTCTCTGATTCAATAGATAGCACATAAAACTTTCTGTCTTTGAACAAGCAAGTTGATTATATTTAAGTAAAAGTAAAAATAGATAGTACTTCATATCATATAAGTAGCTACCTAAATACCTAACTACTTTTCCGATACTCATTCAACTAGATACATATAAGAGAAAATTCCTTTATCTCTCATATTTATTTTGGAAAAATGGACTTTTTAATAAAGTGCAAAAATGCTACTGATCTTGCTATAGGACGGCATCTATTTAATTGTGAAGATTTCTTCCAAAGCCTTTAGTTACGCAATATGGCCAATAAAAATGTTATCCCTTAATTCTCTACATACAAATCTACAAGTATAAAAAAAGTAAATACATACTACATCTACTCACCCCAAGAAAACTCCATCCACTGGAGGTTTTTCAGCATCTCATAGTTCTCACATTATGCATTGCACGTTTATAATTTTGTTCTTCTTGGCATCCACGTTTTTTTTTATGGATATTTGGCCTTATTAATAATTGCAAATAGAATAATGTTGAAAGGTTCCGGAATCTTCAAGTTTAAAGTAATCATTTAATAGCACAGAGCTTAACAGAACAGCAGAAAAAAGCAAAATACTACAGCAATAAACTGAAAGGCTATTGAAATAATTTTAATTTGAAATTAAAACAACACCAACACAAACTAAAGCTGCTAAAAAGCCAAAATTGACAACCAAAATTGTAGTTTTTGGTGATTTTTTTGGATGCTTACGATTAACAATTTTATAAATTGTACGATAATCAGGAAAAAGGTTCTATGCTAACACCAAGCGCTTTTGCATTTTACGTCACGAAAATTATGACGATGTTGATTGGCCGAGAAATTCCTCTACCCAACATTGATTGGCTCGACGTCGGCAAAAATGAAGGATAACTTCCTAGAGGACGCATGCGCATTAGTTAGCGACCGGGCTGATCTTCGGGTTCCAAGCTACATTTTTGAGGCCTTGACTACTTCTATATTCAATTGTTTTCTATTTGGCTCGAGCACGCACCACTGCGCAAGATCTGTCAACTTTATAGGTTACCTCATTTCGCAGAAAAATCAAGAAAGAGCTATTGTGATGTCATGAGAATTCATGGATGATAATTTTATTATGATTTAAATGAGTGATTTGTCAGAGACGCCTTATTTTTTGAAAATTTAAGCTTTTAAATGTTAATGTTCGGCAAGAATTCTTAATTATTATATATTTGGGGTTTATTTAGACTTATTTTACACCATGCAAAGTAATAGTTTCATTCAGAATACTTCTTAAATATCGGAAATAAACTTCACAAAACGGCTAAAAAAAATAGGGTTAGAACATATATGATATAGTTCGGCAGTTCGGTAATTCGATCCGAGCGCTCCGGACACAGACCATTTCGCAAAATCTTAACAAGCTAGAGTGAGATAGGCTGATATCCGGAGCGCTCGGGATGTAAAATCAACTAGTACAGAGCAGAAAATTTATAAAAATGGACTTCACTCTATAATATAGTAATAATGTAGGAAATAACTTTTTGGTTTCAGCACACAAAAATACCAAAAACCTTAACAAAACTCAATATTAATATAAAAAAATGGACCCACGCTTTACAAAAGCATGGGGGGAATGGCGTAAATGAATTCTTGTGACGTTGACTGACGTATACAGGTGGTTCTCTCTCTAAGAAATGAGGCAACCTGTAAAGTTGACTGATCTTGACCACTGCGTACGTTTCGCCAACGGCAGCAGCTTAGAAGTTTAGTCAGCGAACGCTGAAAATCAACACCTGATTGGCCAATTTCAGGGTTCGCTGACTAAACTTCTCAGCTGTCTCTATCATCATCTATCATTGGTAACACTTAAATTGAGATCGAGAGTTGGAGCACTCAATTGAAATTATTTGGAACTTGGAATCCAAATAGCTTAAAAATTGAACATGAGATATGAAGAGTGAAAATTAAAAAGTATTAAAGAAATAACGGATTCAACAGTTCAACATAAAATAAAATCATGGAAAGATAAAAAATGCCTGTACCATGACTCCTTGTGAGTGCTTAATGCTATAGTTGCTCCCTGATCTGTTATTTTATAATAATTTTTTTTTGTTTTTATTAAAATTTTTTTGTTTTAATTTTTTATTTAAAAATTTTGTTTTAAGCAAAATTTTCAAAAATCATACAATTTACATTTTTACGTAGTCGCCAAAAATAAATTTATGATTGTGTTGTACATACAGCAAAGTTAAAAAAACAGCAATTAAAATTTTTTAAATATCACAAAACTTTTTGGTGTCGATTGCCTCCATTTTGGACATTTTCAAAAAAAAATCAGAAACATTTTTTCGCTGTTTTTGATCGGAATGGCAGGTTTTCAAATACTCTAAGAACGTAACACACTCAATTCGAATCAAATTAACTTCTAAAGTGTTTTTTTTTTTTTTGATTAGTCAAATAGCGCGATTCTAAAAGTTCCTAAAAATCGAATACCGAAGGGGTCGATCTCTAAAAATATTGCACCTACAGAACTACCGGTGGTGGGAGGTACAACAGTTGGATTCACTCCAATCGGTCAAGGCGTTCTCAAGTTATAGGCGGTCACACTTAAGAATCGAAAAAAGTCGTAATAGCCACCTTGAACATTTTCAAAAAAATTTCAGGAAACTTTTTTTGCTGTTTTTGATTGGAATGGCAGGTTTGCAAATACTCAAAGAACGTAACAAACTCAATTCGAATGAATTTAACCTTAAAAGAGGTTTTTTAGAAATGGTCGAAAAACGCGATTCCAAAAGTGCTTAAAAATCGACCTCCGAATATCTCCAAAAATATTGCACCCGCGGAACTTCCGATGGTGGAAAGTAAAAGAGGACATCAAGGAGAGGAAAAAACAGTTGAATTAACTCCAATCTCTCGCGGCGTTCTCAAGTTACAGGCGGTCAAATTTGAGAATTGAGAAAAAGTCGTAATCCCCCCCCTTGAACATTTTCAAAAAACATCGGGGAATTTTTTTTGCTTTGATCGGAAAGGCACGTTTGCTATCCCCTAAGAACGTAACAAATTCAATTCGAATGAATTTAACCTCTAAAGATGTTTTTTAAAAATGGTAAAAAAGCGCGATTATAAAAGTGGTTAAAAATCGAACTCCGAAGGGGTGTATCTCGAGAAATATTGCACCTAGGCACTTCCGATGATGGGAGGTGAAAGAGGACATCAATAGGAGGAAAAAACAGTTGGATTCACTCCAATCGGTCAAGGCGTTCTCAAGTTACAGGCGGTCAAAATTGAGAATTGAGAAAAAAGTCGTAATTCCCCCCCCCCCCATTGAAAATTTTCAAAGTAAATCGGAACATTTTTTGCTATTTTTAATCGCAAAGGCACGTTTGCAATCCCCCAAGAACGTAGCAAACTACATCAAATTAATTTTACCTCTAAAGAGGTTTTTCTAAAAATGGTAAAAAAACGCGATTCTAAAATTGCTTAAAAATCGACTTAAAAATATTGCACCTACGGAACTTTCGATGGTGGGAGGTGAAGGAGGACATCAAGAAGAGGAAAAAATAGTTGGAGTCACTCCGATAGATCAAAGCGTTCTCAAGTTACAGGCGGTCAAAGTTGAAAATTTGAGAAAAAAGTCGTAATACCCCTCTCCCCCCCCCCTTTAGACGTTTTCGAAAAAAAATTCGGAAACATTTTTTTACTGTTTTCGATTGAAATGGCAAGCTTGCAATCTCCTAAGATCGTAACAAACTCAATTCGAATGTATTTAACCTCTAAAGAGGTTTTTTAAAAATGGTAAAAAAGCGCGATTCTAAAAGTGGTTAAAAATCGAACTCCGAAGGGGTGTATCTCGAGAAATATTGCACCTAGGCACTTCCGATGATGGGAGGTGAAAGAGGACATCAATAGGAGGAAAAAACAGTTGGATTCACTCCAATCGGTCAAGGCGTTCTCAAGTTACAGGCGGTCAAAATTGAGAATTGAGAAAAAAGTCGTAATTCCCCCCCCCCCATTGAAAATTTTCAAAGTAAATCGGAACATTTTTTGCTATTTTTAATCGCAAAGGCACGTTTGCAATCCCCCAAGAACGTAGCAAACTACATCAAATAAATTTTACCTCTAAAGAGGTTTTTCTAAAAATGGTAAAAAAACGCGATTCTAAAAGTGCTTAAAAATCGACTTAAAAATATTGCACCTACGGAACTTTCGATGGTGGGAGGTGAAGGAGGACATCAAGAAGAGGAAAAAACAGTTGGAGTCACTCCGATAGATCGAAGCGTTCTCAAGTTACAGGCGGTCAAAGTTGAAAATTTGAGAAAAAAGTCGTAATACCCCTCTCCCCCCCCCCCCTTTAGACGTTTTCGAAAAAAAATTCGGAAACATTTTTTTACTGTTTTCGATTGAAATGGCAAGCTTGCAATCTCCTAAGATCGTAACAAACTCAATTCGAATGTATTTAACCTCGAAAGAGGTTTTTTTTTTTTAAAATGATCAAAAAACGCGATTCTATAAGTGCTCAAAATCGACTTCCGAAGGGGTCTATCTCCGAAAATATTGAACCTACGGAACTTCTGATGGTGGGAGGTAAAAAAGGACATCAAGAAGAGGAAAAACAGTTGAATTCACTCCGATCGATCGAGGGGTTCTCAAGTCACAGGCCCTCGAAGTTGAGAATTGAAAACCCCCTCCCCCTTCTAAACATTTTCGCAAAAAATTCAAACATTTATTTGCTGTTTTTGATCAAGCTTGCAATCCCCTAAAGTGGTTTTTCAAAAAGTTGTCAAGAAACGCGATTCTCAAGTGACTAAAACCACCATTATAGTTTTTGGATGGGGACGGCGTCTGTTTTGGTTGATAATCATTTGACTTGTAATTTTGAAGTCATCAAGCCTAAATGTTTGATTTTTTCTCACCCACTTATCTTGTAATAAAAAGAATGTGTCAAAAGAAGTTCCTGACATATTCGACTGTTCTATGCTGATATCTGACTATTCGATTGAAATTTTAATACTTCAAAACTTGTGTAGTCTTTTTGATATTTTCCAATTCACTGTCTTTCCTGGAACAAACTAATTATTAGCAAAGTCTATCAAATTCCTCTCCTACCAATGGTAATTTGCGTTCCCTCTGGTCTAATATTGTGTAAAAACAAACAAACATCAATTATGTCACTTTAATTATTTATTCAAATACATATTAAATTACCTACTATTGCTAATTTGATTTTCAACGAAATCTTTCTCGAAAAGTTCAGTCTGTAGTTCCTTAACTTTTGGAATACCTTAAATTTCCTAAAGACAAAACCAAGTGATTGTTTAGGACACAACCTTATAAAACCCTTATATTTCTTACCAGCAAAACTTAAGAACACTGGCAGGAATATCAGCCCATGAGCAGCTCCAATCAACACGATCCCTAAATACATCCGAAAGTAGAAAATTTGGAAAATTTGAGAGCTGGAGAAGGCCAGGACTACAATTCCTGAGAACTTCGTAAGGGTGATTCCAGCCAATATCTACAAAATTTAGTGAATCATCTACTGCTCTTTAACATAACTTGAAGATTCTTACAGAACTTCCCATATTTCCTAGGGCATCTGTAGCTCTATCCAGGGAACTCCGCTCTGAAGAAAACACAAACGAGTGTACTAGATGTCCACAAAATTCTACAGCTATTCCAACGCTCTGTAATAAATGATTTTTAATCTTAAATCACTTAAAAAAAAAGTTGAGACATAGGCCGAATTACAAAACTCACCGGTGAGTCTTACCGGTTAAGTCAGTCACCTGGTTAATCAGGACCGGTAGACCTATCGGTGAGTTTTGAAATTTTGCCATATTTACCAGAATAAGATTGACAAGTGACACAGCGTTAAGAGATATGCCCCAGATATACATCATGCCCATCATGTGAGTGACAATCATGGTCACAGTGAGTAAAATCACTGTGGAGGCAAAGAAATCCAAACCGGTGAGCAGGAAGGTTACCCCAAATACCAATAAAAGAGAATAGGTCATGCTGGTGAGGAAGTCCGTCCATATGGTCAAATATTGCTCATAAAATACGTAAAATACACTAATGCAAAAAAAATGGATATAACACAAGGCTAATATAATTGGAAAAAAATAAGTTTACCTGTAAGGAAATACCTCTACGCCTTCCTGACCTAATGTCTTGGTAAGGTTCTTGCCGATATATCGAGCGTATTTCATGGCTGCAATGTAGTCTTTCGACGTCCGCAGCACTGAATGGTAAGACATGATACTGGACGCTGCTACCTCGGTTGCTCCTGAGTCGTCGTTTGAAAATAACATTCCCTATTAAACACATTCAATTACCAAAACCACCACACTCTTCTGACCCAAAAATCCGCACCTGATAGTAGGAAGCGTGTCCACCTTTGGCGCAAACCGAATCCGGATTGTCCATAAGGAAATATGGTAGATATTGCACTAAATAAGAAGACTTGTCTAGGTTTACTGTAGCTAGATTGCAGCTTGCGCAAATATCGTTGGTATAAGTGTGGGGGCAGAAGGACGAGTTATCGTAGAAGTACTTGCAACACTTCTCCGTGTCACCCCAGTCATAGAAGTCATCCAGCCAGGAGTTTGCTTGGGTTGATATAGAGGTTCTTAAAATTTAAAGTCATTACGATTGGTCAATCAGCTGAAACTAGTGTCACTTACATATCTGCAGATTTCGAAGCCAAGTACAATTGAGTTACCATGGAGTCTTCGTTACAGCCCACCCCACTGCATATTTTATTTCTCACCGTCTCGTCTGTGAAGTTAACTTTGCCTTTGGTCACCCAGTAAACTGGAGGTCCTGTACCTAGCAGTTTGCTCAAATACTGGAATTTTAAACTTTAGCATAGGTGTTATGTTATTTTTTTTAAGTCCTGACCTGGAAGTATTTTAGAACGTGACTGTCTTTCGGCATGGACAGTTCTTGCTCCAGACCTAGTTCCACTGACGGGGCTACCATTACGCAGAGGCAAGTTGATACGAGGAATATTATCATTATGATCACTCTCATTGGGAATCTGTAGAATAACAGTGAATATTATTAAATCTTTGTTTACGGTGGCACAAGACTCACTTCATTATCAATGGTGTGAACTTTTCCTTCCAGAAAGTGTGTATGACGGGTGGTTTGTTGCTTTTCTCAATATTGTTTAGCTTAATGCAGAAGAAGACGTCTAATCGGTTGGCCTAAAGACGAAAACAGATATTACTAGAGGTAAGATATTAAGTACAAATTGTTTCTAATCTCAATGAAACAATGAAATTTTGTGTTACTTATATTGGGACCCAGATTTTTTACTGACTGAATCTTGGATATGGATAAATAATAATAAATAAAGAAAAGAAAACTTTCTTTTGTACTGAAAAACGCTTTACACGAAAATCATAGTGATTTTCATGAAAGGTTTCTCTGATCGCAGAAGCCCTGACGAAGACCTCAAATAAAGGTCGAAACGTTGGTAATATCTAAAAAGTGAAGTAGCCTTATTGTCCTACACCTACTATTCAAGCGTGTGTACTAGTTATCCAAGGACACAAAGCACAAATGAATTCGTAATTTAGTTAGACTTTATGCCCAATGAGAAGAGTTAAATTACATTACTCACATTTCGACTTTAGACTCGAAAATTTCATAAATTATGATTTTAAATTCGAAATTCAATTGAATGTTGAGTTCACAGTCAAAATTTAATTAAATTTGTAGTTTAAATGCGTATTTTTGTATGTTGTCCAGATGCTCGATTTTGACGTCATTTTCTGGTGACAAAACGCCCATTGAGCAAAAAGTAATTATGTCAAACTTTAGACTCAAGATTTAATAAAAATTTGATTTTATACTCGGAAAAATCAATAAATTGGTGATTTAAATAGGGAGTTTGGTTTGTTTTGAGCTTTAAGTCAGAATTTAACTAAATTCCTTTCCTACTCTAATTCACTTCCTTACGTAACGTCATTTTCTCAATGCCCATTGAACAGACTTTTTTTAACTTTACGTCTTTAAACCGAAAATTAACTAAATTGCGACTTTAAATTCGGTCAAACTTAGTTCAAAATTTAACTAAATTTCAGGTTTAAATTCGCAATTTAGTTACATTTCGACCCTAAACTCGCATTTGACATAAATAATGCAATTCTCACTTTAAAATCAAAAATCAATTCAGTTAAGTCATTGTTTAACTCTGGAATTGACGACTTAAATACTAAATTAATTAAATTTGTAGTTTAAACGCGTATTTTTGTATGTTTCACAGGTACTCGATTTTTACGTCATTTTCTGGTGACACAATGCCCATTAAGCAACAAGTAATTATATCAAACTTTAAACTCAAAAATTAATTAAATTAATAAAATTTCGATTTCAAAACATAAACAATAATTTCAAAACGGAAACAACTAAATTCCAGGTTTAATTTTGCAATTTAATTAAATTTGCATAATGAAACTGGTTTCACATAATTTTTTGGTGACTCCATACTCGTTGGTAACAATTTAATTACATTCAGGCTTTAGACCCAAAAATTTCCTAAATTGCAAGTTTAAACCTGAAATTCAATTAAATGTCGGGTTTAGAGTCAAATTTTAATTAAGTTAATTAAGCATCGACTTTAAACTCGTGTTTGACATAAATTTTCACTCTGGTGACATCACTTTCTGGTGACAATGCCCATTGAGCAAAAATTATTTTCATTAAACTCTAGACTCGAAAATTAATTAAATTCCGATTTTAAATTCGAAAATTATTTAAACTAAGTCATTGTTTAACTCTGGAATTGACGATTTAAATACGAATTTAATTAAATTTGTAGGGGGAAACGCGTATTTTTGTATGATTTCCATATACTAGATTTTTACGTCATTTTCTGGTAACACAACGGCCTTCGAGCAAAGAGTATTTACATCAAACTTTAGATACAAAAATGAATTATATTTTGATTTTAAACTCGGAAAAATTAATAAATTGGGAATTTACTTGATTTTGAAAACTTGGTTGAGAATTTAACTAAATTCCGGGTTTAAATTCGCAGTTTAGTTAAATTTACAGGTACGAAACAAACATTTGTTTTCATGATTTTTCGTTGACTCCGTACTCGTTAATATCAATTTAATTTCATTCAGGCTTTAGACTCAAAAATTTCCTAAATTGCAAGTTTAAACTCGAAATTCAATTAAGTGTCGGGTTTAGAGTCACATTTTAATTAAATTTCGTCTTAAACTCGTATTTGACATAAACTTTCACGTCATTTTCTGGTGACTCAGTGCCCATTAATCAAAAATTATACTAAATATAGACACGAAAATTAATTAAATTCCTACTTTAAATTCGAAAATCAATTAAATTAAGTCATTGCTTAACATCGGAACTGACGATTTAAATGCGAATTTAATTAAACTTTTAGTTTAAATGCGTATTTTTCCTGATACTGTTTTCCAGATACTCGATTTTCACGTCATTTTCTGGTGACACAACGCCCATTGAACAAAAAGTAATTATATCAAACTTTAGACTCGAAAACTAATTAAATTTCGATTTCAAACTAGGAAAAATCGATAAAGTGGGAATTGAAATATGGAATTGAGTTCGGTTGGAAGACATGTTTAAGTTAGAATTTATCTAAATTCTGACTTAAACTTTCTTTAACTTCACATCTCGCGAAAATTAACTAAATTACGAGTTTAAGTCCGGTCAAACTTAGTTCAGAACTTAACTAAATTTCAAGTTTAAATTCGCAATTTATTTAAACTTGCAGGTACGAAACTAACATTTGTTTTACATGAGTTTTTTGGTGACTCCATACACGTTGATAACAATTTAATTACCTACATTCAGACTTTAGGCTCGAAAATTTCCTAAATTACAACTTTAAACCTGAAATTCAATTAAATGTCGGGTTTAGAGTCAGATTTCTCATTAAATATTGACTTTAAACTCGTATTTGACAGATATTTTCTGGTGACACAGTGCCCATTGAAGAAAAATAATTTTTATCAAATTCTAGATTCAAAAATTAATTAAATTGCTACTTTAAATTCGAAAATCAATTAAATCAATTCACTGTTTAACCCCAGAATTGACAGTTTAAATACGAATTTAATTAAAGTTGATACTCGGTTTTCACGTCATTTTCTGGTGACACAGTGCCCATTGAGCAAAAATTGTTTTCAACAAACTCTAGACTCGAAAATTTATTAAATTCCGACTTTAAATGCGAAAATCAATTAAATTAAGTCATTGTTTAACTCTGGAATTGACGATTTAAATACGAATTTAATTAAACTTTTAGTTTAAATGCGTATTTTTCCTGATACTGTTTTCCAGATACACGATTTTCACGTCATTTTCTGGTGGCACAGTGCCCATTGAGCAAAAATTATTTTCAACAAACTCTAAACTCAAAAATTAATTAAATTCCGACTTTAAGTTCGAAAATCAATTAAATCAAGTCATTGTTTAACTCTAGAGTTGACGATTTAAATACGAATTTAATTAAAGTTGTAGTTTAAACGCGTATTTCTGTATGTTTTCCAGATACTCGATTTTTACGTCATTTTCTGGTGACACAGTGCCCATTGAGCAAAAATTATTTTTATCAAATTCTAGACTAGAAAATTAATTAAATTATGACTTTAAATTAGAAAACCAATTAAATTAAATCATTGCCTAACTCTGGAATTGGCGATTTAAATACAAATTTATTTAAACTTGTAGTTTCAATGCGTATTATTGTATGTTTTCCAGATACTCATTTTTTGGTGACACAGTGCTCATTGAGCAAAAATTATTTTCAACAAACCCTAAACTCAAGAATTAATTAAATTCCGACTTTAAATTCGAAAATCAATTAAATTAAGTCATTGCTTAACATCGGAACTGACGATTTAAATGCGAATTTAATTAAATTTGTAGTTTAAACGCGTTTTTTTGTATGTTTTCCAGATACCCGATTTTCACGTCATTTTCTGGTGACACAACGCCCATTGAGCAAAAAGTAATTATGTCAAACTTTAGACTCGAAAACTAATTAAATTTCGATTTCAAACTAGGAAATATCGATAAAGCGGGAATTGAAATATGGAATTGAGTTCGGCTTGAAGACATGCTTAAGTTAGAATTTACCTAAATTCTGACTTGAACTTCTTTAACTTCACATCTTTATACGCGAAAATTAATTAAAATACGAGTTTAAGTCCGGTCAAACTTAGTTCAGAATTTAACTAAATTTCAGGTTTAAATTCGCAATTTACTTAAATTTGCAGGTACGACAGTGATATTTGTTTTACATGATTTTTTTGTTGACTCCATACACGTTGCTAAAAATTTAATTACCTATTCAGACTTTAGGCTCGAAAATTTCCTAAATTACAACTTTAAACCTGAAATTCAATTAAATGTCGGGTTTAGAGTCAGATTTCTCATTAAATATTGACTTTAAACTCGTATTTGACAGATATTTTCTGGTGACACAGTGCCCATTGAAGAAAAAGAATTTTTATCAAATTCTAGAGTAAAAAATTAATTAAATTGCTACTTTAAATTCGAAAATCAATTAAATCAATTCACTGTTTAACCCCAGAATTGACAGTTTAAATACGAATTTAATTAAAGTTGATACTCGGTTTTCACTTCATTTTCTGGTGACACAGTGCCCATTGAGCAAAAACTATTTTCAACAAACTCTAGACTCGAAAATTAATTAAATTCCGACTTTAAATTCGAAAATCAATTAAATTAAGTCATTGTTTAACTCTGGAATTGACGATTTAAATACGAATTTAATTAAACTTTTAGTTTAAATGCGTATTTTTCCTGATACTGTTTTCCAGATACTCGATTTTCACGTCATTTTCTGGTGACACAGTGCCCATTGAGCAAAAATTTTTTTCAACAAACTCTAAACTCAAAAATTAATTAAATTCCGACTTTAAATTCGAAAATCAATTAAATCAAGTAATTGTTTAACTCTAGAGTTGACGATTTAAATACGAATATAATTAAAGTTGTAGTTTAAACGCGTATTTGTTTATGTTTTCCAGATACTCGATTTTCACGTGATTTTTTGGTGGCACAGTGCCCATTGAGCAAACATTATTTTCATCAAACTCTATACTCAAAAATTAATTAAATTCCGACTTTAAATTCGAAAATAAATTAAATCAAGTCATTGTTTAACTCTAGAATTGACGATTTAAATACGAATTTAATTAAAGTTGTAGTTTAAACGCGTATTTGTTTATGTTTTCCAGATACTCGATTTTCACGTGATTTTTTGGTGGCACAGTGCCCATTGAGCAAAAATTATTTTTATCAAATTCTAGACTCGAAAATTAATTAAATTATGACTTTAAATTAGAAAACCAATTAAATTAAGTCATTGCCTAACTCTGGAATTGGCGATTTAAATACAAATTTAATTAAACTTGTAGTTTCAATGCGTATTTTTGTATGTTTTCCAGATACTCATTTTCTGGTGACACAGTGCCCATTGAGCAAAAATTATTTTTATCAAATTCTAGACTTGAAAATTAATTAAATTGCGACTTTAAATTAGAAAATCAATTAAATTAAGTCATTGCTTTACTCTAGAATTGACGATTTAAATACGAATTTAATTAAATTTGTGATTTGAACGCGTATTTTCGTATGTTTTCCAGATACTCGATTTTACGTCATTTTCTGGTGACACAGTGCCCATTGAACAAAAATTATTTTTATCAAATTCTAGACTTGAAAATTAATTAAATTGCGACTTTAAATTCGAAAGCCAATTAAATTAAGTCATTGCTTAACTCTAGAATTGACGATTTAAATACGAATTTAATTAAACTTCTAGTTTAAGTGCGTACTTTTGTATGTTTTCCAGATACTTATTTTCTGATGGCACAGTGCCCTTTGAGAAAAAATTATTTTCATCAAACTCTAGACTCGAAAATTAATTAAATTCCGACTTTAAATTCGAAAATCAATTAAATCAAGTCATTGTTTAACTCTAGAATTGACGATTTAAATACGAATTTAATTAAACTTCTAGTTTAAGTGCGTACTTTTGTATGTTTTCCAGATACTTATTTTCTAATGACACAGTGCCCATTGAGAAAAAATTTATTTCATCAAACTCTAGACTCGAAAATTAATTAAATTCCGACTTTAAATTCGAAAATCAATTAAATCAAGTCATTATTTAACTCTAGAATTGACGATTTAAATACGAATTTAATTAAATTTGTGGTTTAAACGCGTATTTTGATGATTTTCAAGTCATTTTCATGGCGGGTAGTTTGAACATGGATTTACTATACTCAAGACTCCAACTAAGGCACTAAAGTGACGAACTAAAGTATTGATTAACAAATGGATCAAAATATAAGAGTGTGATCGAAAAATGTTGAGGGTTATTTACTCCTAAATGTCTTTTTCTTTAAATTTACCAATTTTGACGGCCTATATCTTTAGAACCGGAAGAATCGGAGTGAATCCAACGGTTTTTTGTTCTTCTCCATGCTCTTTTATCAGTAGATTCAGTAGTTTGGGAGATAGATTTGGTGGTCGATTTTTAATTACATTTAGAATGTGCTTTGGAGTTATTGAAAAAATCGAATTGTGGGCCCAATTTCATTCGTATTATGCTCGTAAAGTAAATTAGAAACAGATATGGCACGTTAGATATTTGCCAAATTCAAGCCAATTTTCATGAAATAAGCCTGAACCGTCTTTTTTATTACCTACCTGATATCTCCTTTGATCTAGAGACAAAAGAGCTAAAAAGGCAGTAATCTGAAGGATAAAATCGAAGGCTACTGCTATGGTTGCGTACACCGCAAAAGTTTGAACAGCGGGCATCGTGGACAGAGAACCTAAAATTTGAATAAAAACTTACATTTAGAACTAAATGAGCTCTGTGTGCAAGAACCAACGTTCTGATCAGAGTTGAAAAATTTATTTATTTTGACATAAACTAAGCACCTAACTCAAAAAGTCTTTCCAGATAAAACAAGAAAGCCTTTAGATTAAAGAAGGGCGAATCTTTAATGAAAACATTGATTTCTTCTAGATATGGGACTATTACCAAAAGATCTTACCAATGGCAAAACAAAATATTTCAGATGCACTCGTCAAAAGCATGCTCGGCCCAATTTTCCCCAAGGTCTCCCCAATCGACTCGGGGATAGTTTGGTCAGAGAGTCTTAATGATCAATATTGTAATTAATATAAAATGACAATTAATTAGGAGTATGTGTACGTACTTAGGCCGTCTTTGGTACGCTTGCACCATGATAAAAATGTTGTCGACACCGACAGCAAGAACTAGAAAGGGAATTACTTCCAGGGTCAACATGGTGGTGGTGATACCAATGTAAGAGCAAAGGCCAATCGCTGCAGTCACCGATGAAAACACTATGACTATTCCGCCCGTGCCCAGCATGAGCTTTGTCTCCAACTAAAACCAACTACCTTGTGCCTTTTCCTGCTCTAACACTAATCTAAAAGTTACCATAATCTCCCTGCAGCTAACAATCTTCCCCAAAGAAACTGCTATGTAAGTAAACATGACCAAATAGCTAATAATCACAGTGATCATCTCCGAGTTGGACTGTCGCTCTATTTCATCCTGGATTGACCGTTCTGCACTGAATGCCACGTCCATGAACTTTGGCTTTTCAGAGGCATCCCAAGCTTTCATAAACTCAATGAACCTGCATGGAAGCTTTTCGTTACATCCACTTTCTTCAAACTTGTTCTATACTGACTTTTTCTCCCATTCATACGTTCCATTAAGTTGGGTTTTATCTACATTGTTAGCAACGATGAAGGTAAGTGTGACACCTTTTGCGTCGAGGTGGTCCTCCTGTTTAGCACCACCCATAGCCACTCCTGGTATCACCGGACCACCATATGGTGCAAGGCAGTTAATTCCAGTAGGAGCCCTATAGAGAATTATCTCTTTTTCTAAGAAACTCAAAAAAAATAAACTTACTGCAAACAACCAATAATCTTTTCTGTGCTTGTCTGGATGTTAGTTTTGAAGGTATCTATGTCATTGTTAAAGAGTCCTAGAAGAGATATAACGGTGCACTCATCCACAGATCTACTACCATAGAAGGGAGTTCTTAACGGGGAGTAGCAGATGTCTTGTAGTCCAATAGTCTTTCCATCTACCTCTGCTGTAATCTTCAAACAAATTATTACCCAAAAGGATGGTGTCCTAAGGCAGATAAAGACTTACGGCCTCTATTTGCTTTTGCAGCTCAAATACCGCCTCTAGAAAAGTGCTGTTAAAAGCTGGTCCAAGCATTATATTACCTCCATAGGTGGAATTGAAGTAGAACTGCAAGGAATTAAATTAACATTTAACTTTGACTTATCTAATGATACATACTGAACTCATGGCAACAGTCTTGATGAAAATCTGATTAGTTCTGTAGAAAGGCGAAAAGTTCGTATCAAAGAAGTCTTTCTCCTTCCTGCTCTGACTTGCAGGAGAGGCCCACAACTCGATGGGGTCTGTGGTCACGCTCAGATATATAATTCCTGAGGAGGCTGCTACGACTATTACTGAACTAATAAGAAGTACGATTAGCCATCTATCGGCCATCACTGAAACAAAAGGTAAGGTGTGTTAGGGATTACGGCTTAAGGGTGGCAAAACAAGATGGGCAGGAAAGAATAGCTAGGGAGGGGAAATTAAATATTAAAATAATGGGAACTAGAGTAAAGGAGCAATAGAAGAGTTGAAAATGAATATACGAGAGAACAAATATTACGTGAAGTACAGCAAAGAAACGAAAAACAAAGTAGAAACGTGAATAAAGGGGAACATGACAGAAGAAATTGGAAGCAATAGAGATAGAACATGAGGGAACAAAGTTGTGATAGGTAATCGATACATATTGCCCATAAGAAAAATCTGACTTAAATCGGATGAATATGCTAATGCACCATTTATTTGTTGCATCTGCACATTCATCTGATGACTTAAAATAACAAACGAAACGTTAGCACAAAAGAAAAATAAACGAAATGCGACAGTCAAAAAAAGAAAATCATTTTTCTTTGTTCCGAAGATGATTTAAAATAGGTGTAGAAAGTATTGCGGGTGTAGGACTTGAAAAATACACTTCACACTTTCGAAATTCCCAACGTTTCGATCCTTTATTGTCCACGCTAAGGCTACTTGAATACCACATGTTCTTAAATCAGAAATAGACTTTACGCGTGTTTTAATGGAAAATAATTTTTTTAAACCTTACAAGTCGACTATCTTCACTCACTGAAAAAGCCCTGATTAAGATTCAATAAAGGATTGAAACGTTGGTAATTTCGAAAGTGTGAAGTGCATTTTTCAAATCCTATACCCGCAATACTTTCTACACCTTTATATATAAGGACGCGAAGTATCATGATGATTTAAAATAAAAGACAAAACGACTGCACAAAAAAAAGCAAATGGTAAGGACGTCGGTATAAGACTTGCTGAGATGAACACTGGACTAGGCTTCATGGGGTAGTAATGTAAGAATCAAAAAAGGAAAGTCATTTAGCTTTTTCCTGATTTCCTGAACAACATAACATTGGCCTAAAAAGAAACGCAGTTGGTTGTTGTTTGCCAGCCACTTTGAGGACTTACGCCCTCACGGAACTGAGTTGTCTGGAAATAGTATCAAATGTCTGGTACACTGACTTGGCTCCAGGTCTTCAAACTGTAGTTTGGGTACTGAAGATACTCTCTGTAATTTTATTTTTTATTAGGACGAGAAATCATCCAAATATCAGACTCGGCATTCTGGATTTGGCTGAGTCCCGTCTCTCAGAGGAACTCACAACGTAACCTCAAGCTGCATTTACAATATAGAACCAGTTGTGTTTCGATCTGGTGTGGAATACTAGTAAAACCCCTAAAATCAACACGTTTTTAAGAAAACATAGGGGCTACACTGTTGATCTGAGAATACTCTGAGGTTGAGTTCTTCCTTAAACACATTACAATAAAATTACAGTAAATGTGTTTCGACCTTGTTTGGAATACTATTAAAGCCCCTAAACTTGATACGTTTCTAGAAAAGCGTAAGGGCTACAATGTTCATCTGAGAATATTGTGAGGTTGATTTGAGGATAAAGTTTCTTTAAACACATTACAATAAAATCACAGTGAATGTGTTTCGACCTTCTTTGGAATACTATTAAAGCCCCTAAATTTGACACGTTTCTAAGAAAGCATAGGGGCTACAATGTTCATCTGAGAATACTCTGAGATTGAGTTGAGGCTAAAATAGAGGTACGAAAGCTTCCTTAAACATATTAAAAAACAATAAAATTACTGTGAATGTGTTTAGAACTTAATTGGAATACTATTAAAGCCCCTAAATTTGATACGTTTCTAAGAAAGCATAGGGGCTACAATGTTCATCTGAGAATACTGTGAGATTGAGTTGAGACTAAAATGGAGGAACGAAAGCTTGCTTGAACATAGTAAAAAACAATAAAATTACTGTGAATGTGTTTAGACCTTGATTGGAATACTATTAAAGCCCCTAAATTTGACAAGTTTCTAAGAAAGCATGGGGTTCATCTGAGAATAGTGTGAGGTTGAGTCGAGGGTAAAATAGAGGTACGAGAGCCTTCTCAATCACATTACAATAAAATTACAGTCAATGTGTTTCGATCTTGTTTGGAATACTATTAAAGCCCCTAAATTTGACAAGTTTCTAAGAAAGCATAGGGGCCACAATGCTACTCTGAGAATACTGTGGGGTTGAGTTGAGGGTAAATTAAAGCTTCCTTAAACACATTACAATACAAATACATTGAATGTGTTTTGACCTTGTTTGGAATACTATTAAAACCCCTAAATTCGACACGTTTCTAAGAAAGCATAGATGCTACAATGTTCATCTGAGAATACTGTGAGGTTGAGTTCTTCCTTAAACACATTACAATAAAATTACAGTGAATGTGTTTCGACCTTGTTTGGAATACTATTAAAGCCCCTAAACTTGACACGTTTCTAGAAAAGCGTAAGGGCTACAATGCTCATCTGAGAATACTGTGAGGTTCATTTGAGTGTAAAAAAGAGGTACGAAAACTTCCTTAAACAGATTACAATAAAATTACAGTAAATGTGTTTCGACCTTGTTTGGGCTACTATTAAAGCCCCTAAATTTGACACGTTTCTAAGAAAGCATAGGGCTACAATGTTCATCTGAGAATATTGTGACGTTGAGTTGAGGATAAAGTTTCTTTAAACACATTACAATAAAATCACAGTGAATGTGTTTCGACCTTCTTTGGAATACTATTAAAGGCCCTAAATTTGACACGTTTCTAAGAAAGCATAGAGGCTACAATGTTCATCTGAGAATATTCTGAGATTGAGTTGAGGCTAAAATAGAGGTACGAAAGCTTCCTTAAACATATTAAAAAACAATAAAATTACTGTGAATGTGTTTAGACCTTGATTGGAATACTATTAAAGCCCCTAAATTTGACACGTTTCTAAGAAAGCATAGGGGGCAACAATGTTCATCTGAGAATACTGTGAAGTTGAGTCAAGGGTAAAATAGAGGTATGAAAGCCTTCTCAATCACATTACAATAAAATTACAGTCAATGTGTTTCGATCTTGTTTGGAATACTATTAAAGCCCCTAAATTTGACATGTTTCTAAGAAAGCATAGGGGCTACAATGCTACTCTGAGAATACTGTGAGGTTGAGTTGACGGTAAATTAAAGCTTCCTTAAACACATTACAATAAAAATACATTGAATGTGTTTTGACCTTGTTTGGAATACTATTAAAACCCCTAAATTCGACAAGTTTCTAAGAAAGCGTAGGGGTTACAATGTTCATCTGAGAATATTGTGAAAGGTTGAGTTGAGGGTAAAATAGAGGTGCGAAAAATTCTTTAAACACATTACAATAAAATTACAATGAATGTATTTCGACATTCTTTGGAATACTATTAAAACCCCTAAATATGACACGTTTCTAAGAAAGCATAGGGGCTACAATGTTCATCTGAGAATACTGTGAGATTGAGTTGAGGCTAAAATGGAGGAACGAAAGCTTCCTTGAACATAGTAAAAAACAATAAAATTACTGTGAATGTGTTTAGACCTTGATTGGAATACTATTAAAGCCCCTAAATTTGACAAGTTTCTAAGAAAGCATGGGGTTCATCTGAGAATAGTGTGAGGTTGAGTCGAGGGTAAAATAGAGGTACGAGAGCCTTCTCAATCACATTACAATAAAATTACAGTCAATGTGTTTCGATCTTGTTTGGAATACTATTAAAGCCCCTAAATTTGACAAGTTTCTAAGAAAGCATAGGGGCCACAATGCTACTCTGAGAATACTGTGAGGTTGAGTTGAGGGTAAATTAAAGCTTCCTTAAACACATTACAATACAAATACATTGAATGTGTTTTGACCTTATTTGGAATACTATTAAAACCCCTAAATTCGACACGTTTCTAAGAAAGCATAGATGCTACAATGTTCATCTGAGAATACTGTGAGGTTGAGTTCTTCCTTAAACACATTACAATAAAATTACAGTGAATGTGTTTCGACCTTGTTTGGAATACTATTAAAGCCCCTAAACTTGACACGTTTCTAGAAAAGCGTAAGGGCTACAATGCTCATCTGAGAATACTGTGAGGTTCAGTTGAGTGTAAAAAAGAGGTACGAAAACTTCCTTAAACACATTACAATAAAATTACAGTAAATGTGTTTCGACCTTGTTTGGGCTACTATTAAAGCCCCTAAATTTGACACGTTTCTAAGAAAGCATAGGGCTACAATGTTCATCTGAGAATATTGTGACGTTGAGTTGAGGATAAAGTTTCTTTAAACACATTACAATAAAATCACAGTGAATGTGTTTGGACCTTCTTTGGAATACTATTAAAGGCCCTAAATTTGACACGTTCCTAAGAAAGCATAGAGGCTACAATGTTCATCTGAGAATATTCTGAGATTGAGTTGAGGCTAAAATAGAGGTACGAAAGCTTCCTTAAACATATTAAAAAACAATAAAATTACTGTGAATGTGTTTAGACCTTGATTGGAATACTATTAAAGCCCCTAAATTTGACACGTTTCTAAGAAAGCATAGGGGGCAACAATGTTCATCTGAGAATACTGTGAAATTGAGCCAAGGGTAAAATAGAGGTACGAAAGCCTTCTCAATCACATTACAATAAAATTACAGTCAATGTGTTTCGATCTTGTTTGGAATACTATTAAAGCCCCTAAATTTGACAAGTTTCTAAGAAAGCATTAGGGCTACAACGCTACTCTGAGAATACTGTGAGGTTGAGTTGAGGGTAAATTAAAGCTTCCTTAAACACATTACAATAAAATTACAGTGAATGTGTTTTGACCTTGTTTGGAATACTATTAAAACCCCTAAATTCGACACGTCTCAAAGAAAGCATAGGGGTTACAATGTTCATCTGAGAATACTATGAGAGGTTGAGTTGAGAGTAAAATAGAGGTATGAAAGCTTCTTTAAACACATTACAATAAAATTACAATGAATGTGTTTCGACCTTCTTTGGAATACTATTAAAGCCCCTAAATTTGACACGTTTCTTAGAAAGCATAGGAGCTACAATGTTCATCTGAGAATACTGTGAGATTGAGTTGAGGATAAAATAGAGGTACGAATGCTTCCTTAAACACATTGACTACATTACAATAAAATTACAGTGAATATGTTTAGACCTTGTTTGGAATACTATTAAAATCCCTAAATTTGACAAGTTTCTAAGAAAGAATAAAGGTTACAATGCTAATCTAAGAATACTGTGATGATTTGTTCAATTGAGAATAAAATTGTAAGACAAAGGGTAGGAAAGCTTCCTGACTGCAATTACAGTGCAGTACTAGCCATATTTCAATCCTTGATTGGAATACTTTTAAAACCCCTAAATTCGACACGTTGCTAAGAAACCATAGGAGCTATAATGTTCATCTGAGAATAGTGTGAGGTTGAGTTAAGAGTAAAATAGAGGTACCAAAGTTTCCTTAAACACATCGACTACATTAGAATAAAATTACAGTGAGTGTGTTTCGACCTTGTTTGGAATACTATTAAAACCCCTAAATTTGACAAGTTTATAAGAAAGAATAAGGGTTACAATGCTAATCTGAGAATACTGTGAGGATTTGTTCAATTGAGAATAAAATTGTAAGAAAAAGGGTAGGAAAGCTTCCTGACTACAAGTGCAGGGCAGTACTAGCTGTATTTCAATCCTTGATTGGAATACTTTTAAAACCCCTAAATTTGACACGTTTCTAAGAGCATAGGGGCTACAATGCTCAGCTTAGAATATTGGGTGGATCTGTTCACTTGAAAGTAAAATAGTAAAACAGAAGTCTGAAATTTCTTTAAATAGTTTAACTTGATTCTAAATCAATCGTCGTTAGGACGCAAGGGAGATACTTCGCCCATTGCTTCATCGCCTTTGGTAATGTCCGCCGCAGTTGTGGACGCAACGTCAAGAAGAAATTACACTAAACCACGCCTCAAAGCCCCCCCCCCTCACCCTTCAAATGCTTAAGAATGGATTGAGCTTCTGAAAAAACACTCACCAAGTCCAAAAAAACTTAGAAATTAACTAACGTGAGGAAAACTACCAAAGGGGAAATAAGGTAATCTAATTATAAAGGGACAGTTCACGTGTTTTCTGCTTAAAAAATGACTATACAATTCGGGATTCTTGCGGCGTGTGTTTATCACCATTAAAGAATTTATACTTACCATATCCCCAAGATTTGAAGAAGTTGTACAGGAAACCATGAATTTTCTCCTGCGTGCGTGCACACTTGGTGCCATGTGGAACATCTAAAATTTAAAACTGTTAAATTTAGTGGTTTGATCTTGTAGACCACGGTAAATTGCCACTAAAACTAACAACTTTTTCCTGCAGGAAAGTAAGTAGCAGCGCCACCTGCAACCGGTTCAGTGCAAGAGCAGCAGTAAACTTATAGATCTCTTCCCAATTCGATTCAATCCTTTCGTTCTCTTTCACTTACCTGGAGTTATTGACGTTATATACTTCGTTAGCAGCATTCCTGCTATAAAACCGACCAAACAAAATACAAACAGCCCTATAGAGGTATAAAACGAATATTTGTTGATGTCCCAGAAAATCGAGTGGTCCTCAGAGATTCTTTCAAATGGGTTTGAGGGACAGTTCACTGGGCAGTCCGAGCAACTGCATGCAGAAGAATTTTCCTGAAATATTTTTCTTAGCATAAAGTTCATTTAAAAAAAACCGCAAGTAGGCCATGGAATTATATGTAATACAACAGTAGGTCTGAGAGGACTTCATAAACGTTTTTGACAAAAAGTAAAAAATATCAGAATTCGTTCCAATTTTCATTTTTTTATCAATTTATACTCACACAGGAGTTTTAATTCCATGGCTTGCTAGAAAGTTTTTTTTACGTTATTAACGTAAAATTATTAACGTAATATTATATATATTAACGTTGGCTTTAGCTATTAGCATTATTGCTTACGTATGAGTTTTCGCACTTCACCACATCAAATTGGAGGGGAGTGGTGTTGTTAGGGTCGACTTCGAAGGTGATTTTAAAGGGCGCAAAGGGGTTTTGGTCTGGATCGGTCATGTACTCGAACCACCTATTTATATACCAGAACTTTTGCTTATATACGCAACTATTTAAGACTAATAAGATACCTCTTGGGAGTGCACCATATTGAACCGTAATTACCGCAAGCACTTTGTATGACAGGTTCTCCTGTGCTTGGCAAAGAAACGTCCTTGCAGGAGTTGTAGGTTTCGGTCATAGTTTCATTGCTAGCGTAGAGAGACACTTTACTGGCATATTCTGAAATATATTTGTTAGTTTGCTTATTTTCTCTCAAGTGGTAGGGGGTATTCATTTAAAAATGTCATCTAGTTGGAGGTGAAGTGCAACAGCAAAACTTCATTTATTTTGGTCATGGCCAAAATCAACAGTCTTCTAGATGACCTTTTCTAATGACAACTTACCTTTATTAGTCAAAGAATTCACTGCTACTTCATAGCTCTTAGTAATATAGTATTGATACGGTGAGCAAGAGAACAAGCAGAAAAACTTCTGTATATTCTTCACGCATGTCGGACATCTGGCAAACGGTACAGAGTTCTTGAATCCAGCTAGTGTTGCCTGGATTTGCTCCACGTCGCAGCATAGATCAGGATCTGCAGGGTTTTAATGAGGCGAAGCAACATAAAGTTTACACGAAACTTACTATCGACATCGGAGCCATCTTCAAGATTCTTAAATAAAAAAGGGCAGTAGTCTCTGAGCTGCGCACTTGTAGAACTCGCCGCAGGATCAGTGAGGTTCAATGGTTCAGGAGGTGTAATATCGACACAATTCTGTCCGTGCCCTTTTTCATCTGTGTTGCAGATATGTAAAAAACTGCACTTGGGTTCCCGGTCTTCCGCACTGGCTGCTTGGGTTAGTGTAAGCCATACCAAAACGAAGAAACACACCAATTCTGTGGGAAACCAGAGAAAAAATATATTTTTTTAGTTCTCGTGTGGTAAAGTCTCTTTTCCGCACATAATTGCGAGTTGACCGTAGCACTTTATATATGCAATCGAACGAAAAATGTTACTTAAAACGCGCCTATACCGCACCCTGCTTCACGTCGTTCGTCCAACTTCAATCGCATGCGGCAAAGAAATACTTTCCGCACTAATTAGGTAAATAACTGTTACAGAAAGTACTATGTTTAGGTAGGTACGTACCATTCATTTTTTCCTAGCCGGACCCACACTATTATTATCGTTAAAGAGAGCAAACATTTATGATACTCTTGTGTCCATATCTATGAAACACCTGCGGCATTATCAGTTGCAGGTGTAGGACCTTTACTAATCAGACTCATTGTTTAAAAGAGTGATAAGTTTTTGGTACTTCAGATAGGTTCCAAATATTTCGATACGTTTCGGGAAGTGTTTTTTTTTTCTTTTAGTGGCACGTTTCTAAGTGAATCACTTTTCACAACTTCAATCGTTTTTCTGGTGGGACAGGGCAAAGGTAGAAATAGATTGGGTTATGAATTCAAAATGATGACTATAAAAAAATTATTTTGCCGCATTAAAACAATCGTAGTTATTGTTTAATGGGACACCCTGTATGTTATTAGATATTTGAATCCTCGTAGATGAGCGCTTTTTAAACAAACCATTTTTTTTTCAAATTTTAACTGAACCGTTACGTGCAGATGAAAATTAGGATTCTACTTCCCCGTATGTACCTGCAATCAGCCTGTATATGCCATTCTTTTGGCGCCATCTTTAATTTCACAAACGAGTAGCAACACTTTGTAAAAACCGGATTGTTCTATCTTCGATATTAAATGATTTACCCGGAAAAAAATATTGAAAATGGGACATCCCGTACATTGGATATGACAATATATTTGGCATTTTAAAAATGTATCTTCTTTAATTTATAATATAATGTAGAAGTAGCAGTAAATAACGAGCTCATAACGTACCCTACGAAGATTTTAGCGAAAACCATCAGTGTGATCAGGTCTGGTAAGTTTTTGCTCATTTTGGTGAATTGGTTTCAACTTTGAAGAAAAAAAATCAATTCTTATGATTTTTTAATTTTAATATTAGATAATTCTTGGGGTAGTTTTTCAATTTCTTTTACAGTTATATTAGTTTCTGGTAATCTACCTTTCTAAGCAGTTTTATCATTTTCCTTTTCCTTTGAATGCCACACCCGAATTGGTGGACTCCTGTATTTCTTTTGCTACTTCTTCAATACTATAAGTTGGACTTTCTTCTACAGTGACCGGGTTTGAAGATTTTTGGCTTCTTCCTCTGCAGTCCTAATTTCAGTTTTCTCCCTTTTATCAGACTTCTTCTGTTTAATACTTAGTCTCCCTTAATAACCTGCTCGACAACTAATGAGTAGTTCTTTTTTCAGCCTGTGTTTCAATCTACTAATGTTTCAATCTACAAATCTACTCAATCTACCAAAAATTTTTTCCTTCACCAAATAATCAAGAAAATTCCAAAACAAAATTCACTATTGTTTGAGGCTGCTCGCCTTTTCCTCTACTGTAACTGTTTCCGTCTTTCCTTCTTTGTCAATTTTTGTCATGTTTCCGTCCAACTCTTTGAATGATCTAAATTAGACTTTTTATAGGGTTTTCAATATTTTGAGGTAATTTTGACACAAAATGAAACTTTTCCAACGAGTGAACAACTATAATGTTTTTTTGATTTTCAGTGAGACAATTTTAGCCCAAATCCGTGTTATTTGACGGTTAATGATTTCCGATTTTTTAAGTTTTATTAAGGTTTTGTACTGAAGTAAAAGCTTTACAACACAATTCAAAAATCAAGTATGATTTTAGAAATTTTGGTCCAAAAAAATTATGTTTTTTTGCACCATTTCTAATAATCTTGGTTGAAAATATTGAATTTCACTAAAAAACCACTACTGATCCTCATTGACGCAATTTGAAACGTTTTAAGGCGATTTACGTCGATTTCTACTGGTCTTGGCTGAAAACATTAAGTTTCACTAAAATACCACTAATCATGCTCACAGACGCATTTTGAAATGTTTTAATGCGTTTTAGGTCGATATTTACTGATCTTAGCTGAAAATATTAAGTTTCACTAAGATACCACTATAGATGCTCATAGACGCAATTCGAAACGTTTTAAGGCCTTATACGTCGATATTTACTGATCTTAGCTGAAAACATTATATTTCACTAAAATAACAGTAATGAAACTCAGGAACGCATTTTGAGACGCTTTACTTCGATCTTTACTGATCTTGGCTGAGAACAAAATTTCACTACAATACCACTATATGAATCTCAGAGACGCATTTTGAGACGTTTTAAGGCGTTTTACGTCGATATTTAATATTTACTGATCTTCGCTGAGAACATTAAATTTCACTAAAATACCACAAATGACGCTCAGAGCGACGCATTTTGAGACGTTTTACTTCGATATTTACTGCCCTTGGCTGAGAACAAAAAATTTTACTAAAATACCACTATGTTATGCCAGAGACGCATTTTGAGACGTTTTAAGGCGCTTTACGTCGATATTTACTGATCTTGGCTGAAAACATTAAATTTACTCTAAAACACCACTAATAATGCTCACAAAATATTAAATTTAACTAAAATACAACCAATGGTGCCCAGGGACGCATTTTGAGACGTTTTAAGGCGTTTTACGTCGATATTCACCGATCTTGACTGAAAACATTAAATTTCACTAAAACACCACTAATAATGCTCACAGACGCATTTTGAAACGTAGTAAGGCGTTTTACGTTGGTTTCTACTGATCTGAGCTAAAGACATTAAATTTAACTAAAACACCACTAATTTTGCTCAGAGATGCATTTTGAGACGTTTTAAGGCGCTTTACGTCGATATTTACTGATCTTGGCTGAAAACATTAAATTTACTCTAAAACACCACTAATGAAACTCACAGACGCATTTTGAGACGTTTTAAGGCGTTTTACGTCGATATTTACTGATCTTCGCTGAGAACATTAAATTTCACTAAAATATCACAAATGACGCTCAGAGCGACGCATTTTGAGACGTTTTACTTCGATATTTACTGCCCTTGGCTGAGAACAAAAAATTTTACTAAAATACCACTATGTTATGCCAGAGACGCATTTTGAGACGTTTTAAGGCGTTTTACGTCGATATTTACGGATCTTAACTAAAAACATTAAATTTCACTAAAACACCACTAATGATGCTCACAGGCTCATTTTGAGACGTTTTAAGGCGTTTTACGTCGATTTCTACAGAACTTGTTGAAAATATTACATTTAACTAAAATACAACCAATGGTGCCCAGGGACGCATTTTGAGACGTTTTAAGGCGTTTTACGTCGATATTCACCGATCTTGTGACTAACCTGAACTAACCTGAAAACATTAAATTTCACTAAAACACCACTAATGATGCTCACAGACGCATTTTGAGACGTTTTAAGGCGTTTTACGTCGATATTTAATATTTACTGATCTTCGCTGAGAACATTAAATTTCACTAAAATACCACAAATGACGCTCAGAGCGATGCATTTTGAGACGTTTTACTTCGATATTTACTGCCCTTGGCTGAGAACAAAAAATTTTACTAAAATACCACTATGTTATGCCAGAGACGCATTTTGAGACGTTTTAAGGCGCTTTACGTCGATATTTACTGATCTTGGCTGAAAACATTAAATTTACTCTAAAACACCACTAATAATGCTCACAAAATATTAAATTTAACTAAAATACAACCAATGGTGCCCAGGGACGCATTTTGAGACGTTTTAAGGCGTTTTAGGTCGATATTCACCGATCTTGACTGAAAACATTAAATTTCACTAAAACACCACTAATAATGCTCACAGACGCATTTTGAAACGTTTTAAGGCGTTTTACGTTGATTTCTACTGATCTGAGCTAAAGACATTAAATTTAACTAAAACACCACTAATTTTGCTCAGAGATGCATTTTGAGACGTTTTAAGGCGCTTTACGTCGATATTTACTGATCTTGGCTGAAAACATTAAATTTACTCTAAAACACCACTAATGAAACTCACAGATGCATTTTGAGACGTTTTAAGGCGTTTTACGTCGAAATTTACTGATCTTTGCTGAGAACATTAAATTTCACTAAAATATCACAAATGACGCTCAGAGCGACGCATTTTGAGACGTTTTACTTCGATATTTACTGCCCTTGGCTGAGAACAAAAAATTTTATTAAAATACCACTATGTTATGCCAGAGACGCATTTTGAGACGTTTTAAGGCGTTTTACGTCGATATTTACGGATCTTGACTGGAAACATTAAATTTCACTAAAACACCACTAATGATGCTCACAGACTCATTTTGAGACGTTTTAAGGCGTTTTACGTCGATTTCTACAGAACTTAGTTGAAAATATTAAATTTAACTAAAATACAACCAATGGTGCCCAGGGACGCATTTTGAGACGTTTTAAGGCGTTTTACGTCGATATTCACCGATCTTGACTGAAAACATTAAATTTAACTAAAACACCACTAATGAAACTCACAGACGCATTTTGAGACGTTTTAAGGCGCTTTACGTCGATATTTGCTGATCTTGGCTGAAAACATTACATTTACTCTAAAACACCACTAATGAAACTCACAGATGCATTTTGAGACGTTTTAAGGCGTTTTACGTCGATATTTACTGATCTTTGCTGAGAACATTAAATTTCACTAAAATATCACAAATGACGCTCAGAGCGACGCATTTTGAGACGTTTTACTTCGATATTTACTGCCCTTGGCTGAGAACAAAAAATTTTACTAAAATACCACTATGTTATGCCAGAGACGCATTTTGAGACGTTTTAAGGCGTTTTACGTCGATATTTACGGATCTTGACTGGAAACATTAAATTTCACTAAAACACCACTAATGATGCTCACAGACTCATTTTGAGACGTTTTAAGGCGTTTTACGTCGATTTCTACAGAACTTAGTTGAAAATATTAAATTTAACTAAAATACAACCAATGGTGCCCAGGGACGCATTTTGAGACGTTTTAAGGCGTTTTACGTCGATATTCACCGATCTTGACTGAAAACATTAAATTTAACTAAAACACCACTAATGAAACTCACAGACGCATTTTGAGACGTTTTAAGGCGCTTTACGTCGATATTTGCTGATCTTGGCTGAAAACATTACATTTACTCTAAAACACCACTAATGAAACTCACAGATGCATTTTGAGACGTTTTAAGGCGTTTTACGTCGATATTTACTGATCTTTGCTGAGAACATTAAATTTCACTAAAATATCACAAATGACGCTCAGAGCGACGCATTTTGAGACGTTTTACTTCGATATTTACTGCCCTTGGCTGAGAACAAAAAATTTTACTAAAATACCACTATGTTATGCCAGAGACGCATTTTGAGACGTTTTAAGGCGTTTTACGTCGATATTTACGGATCTTGACTGGAAACATTAAATTTCACTAAAACACCACTAATGATGCTCACAGACTCATTTTGAGACGTTTTAAGGCGTTTTACGTCGATTTCTACAGAACTTAGTTGAAAACATTAAATTTAACTAAAATACAACCAATGGTGCCCAGGGACGCATTTTGAGACGTTTTAAGGCGTTTTACGTCGATATTCACCGATCTTGGCTGAAAACATTAAATTTCACTAAAACACCACTAATTTTGCTCAGAGACGCATTTTGAGACGTTTTAAGGCGCTTTACGTCGATATTTACTGATCTTGGCTGAAAACATTAAATTTACTCTAAAACACCACTAATGAAACTCACAGATGCATTGTGAGACGTTTTAAGGCGTTTTACGTCGATATTTACTGATCTTTGCTGAGAACATTAAATTTCACTAAAATATCACAAATGACGCTCAGAGCGACGCATTTTGAGACGTTTTACTTCGATATTTACTGCCCTTGGCTGAGAACAAAAAATTTTACTAAAATACCACTATGTTATGCCAGAGACGCATTTTGAGACGTTTTAAGGCGTTTTACGTCGATATTTACGGATCTTGACTGGTAACATTAAATTTCACTAAAACACCACTAATGATGCCCACAGACTCATTTTGAGACGTTTTAAGGCGTTTTACGTCGATTTCTACAGAACTTAGTTGAAAATATTAAATTTAACTAAAATACAACCAATGGTGCCCAGGGACGCATTTTGAGACGTTTTAAGGCGTTTTACGTCGATATTCACCGATCTTGACTGAAAACATTAAATTTAACTAAAACACCACTAATTTTGCTCAGAGACGCATTTTGAGACGTTTTAAGGCGCTTTAGGTCGATATTTACTGATCTTGGCTGAAAACATTAAATTTACTCTAAAACACCACTAATGAAACTCACAGATGCATTTTGAGACGTTTTAAGGCGTTTTACGTCGATATTTACTGATCTTTGCTGAGAACATTAAATTTCACTAAAATATCACAAATGACGCTCAGAGCGACGCATTTTGAGACGTTTTACTTCGATATTTACTGCCCTTGGCTGAGAACAAAAAATTTTACTAAAATACCACTATGTTATGCCAGAGACGCATTTTGAGACGTTTTAAGGCGTTTTACATCGATATTTACGGATCTTAACTAAAAACATTAAATTTCACTAAAACACCACTAATGTTGCTCACAGGCTCATTTTGGGAACTTTTAAGGCGTTTTACGTCGATTTCTACAGAACTTAGTTGAAAATATTAAATTTAACTAAAATACAACCAATGGTGTCCAGGGACGTATTTTGAGACGTTTTAAGGCGTTTTACGTCGATATTCATCGATCTTGACTGAAAACATTAAATTTCACTAAAACACCACTAATGATGCTCACAGACGCATTTTCAAACGTTTTAAGGCGTTTTACGTCGATTTCTACTAATCTTAGCTCAAAACATTAAAATGTACTAAAATACTACTAATGATGCCCATAGATGCACTTTGAGACGTTTTTTTCAACATTTCACTAAAACACCACTAATTATGCTCACAGACGCATTTTGAGACGTTTTAAGGCGTTTTACGTCGATTTCTACTGATCTGAGCAAAAAACATTTAATTTAACTAAAACACCACTAATTTTGCTCGGAGACGCATTTTGAGACGTTTTAAGGCGTTTTACGTCGATATTTACTGATCTTAGCTGAAAACATTAAACTTCACTAAAATACCACCAATAATGCTCAGAGACGCATTTTGAGACGTTTTAAGGAGTTTTACGTCGATATTTACTGATCTTGTCTGAAAATATTAAATTTCACTAAAAAAAACACTAATGATGCTCAGAGACGCATTTTGAGACGTTTTAAGGTGTATTACGTCACATCTTGATGTCACTTTAAATTAAAGGAACTTTAAATATGATTATGAAATTGGCCGGTAGCTCATTAAATAGTACATTAAATATCACTTTAAAATTTAAATATTTTAAATTTGTGCTATTAAGTATACTCTTTAGAGGTAGTTATATACTGTACTATATAACTACCTCTTTTCGACATAACTTTTGTATAATATCTGTCTAATCCAGAGTTTTTTTTTCGGTGCTTTTCGTCGTTTTTCATTAAAAATTTGCACGTTTTCTGCAATGTTTTATTTTATTTTCGTACAAATTTTTGTCATTGCTCTGAAATAGACTTTCCATTGCGATTTTATTCTTTCTAGATAGTTCTGACCCTCATTTGACTCTTTTGAAATTTGAATAATGTGAACTTTTTCAACAAATTAAAAGTAATGGTAATATAAATTAATTTGCATTGAGACCATTTTGTCCCAAAACTGTAATTTTTGAATTCTCATTAAATAAAACTTTTTATATTGACAAAATCGTGGTTCGAAAAGGAACGTTTATCTGAAAATTGTTCTCTGAAAAATGTCTTCAGTAATATCATAAATTTGTGCCTCTATCTACCTTTTTTTTGGATTTTTTTTTTATTTTAGATTTTTTCGCTTTTATTAACACTCGTAGATTGTGCTTTGTGCGTTTTACATATTTTTTTCCCTTTAATTTTTATTTATATTGCGATTGATATACTTTTATTATTTCTATTGTTCTTTGATTCATTTTTCATTAATTTTTATTGAGATAATTTTGGTTCCAAAAAGAACTTTATTTACAAAATATTTTAGTTGCTTATCATGTTAGATGTTTTTCAATCAAAATTATAATATCAAAAACTTGTACCTTTATCCACCTATTTTGTATTTTTTTTATTTTTAAATTTTTTTACTATCACTAACTATTGTAGTTTTTGATTTGTGCTTTTGTAGCTTTTACTGTTTTTTTTTTATTGCTTTTTTATTAAGACTGTGAAGCCCAGTAAACAGTCGAACGTTGTTTCAACGTAGAATCATCGTTTGGTCCGTTGATTTATAGTTGTCACGTTGATTTTAACGTGTTGATTTCAGGTTGATAAAAGCGATAGTGCACAATCATGATTTTCGACGTTAAATCAACGTTGTTAAAACGTGTTTTGGATCTGTTTTGATATTGGTTGAATTTATCCTGTTGATTAAACAATGCAAATAGGTGACAGTAATTAAACCGACACGAACGCGTGGTTGCGAAATGTCCTTTAAAACTTAACATCATTTGTTCGGTTGATTTATAGTCGTCTCTTTAATTTTAAGCTGCTGATTTTTGGGTGATTTTTTCGAAAATGAACAACCATGTTTTTCGACGTTAAATCAGCGTTGTTAAAACGTGTGTTGAGTATGTTTAGATATTGGTTGAAATTATAACGTTGATTAATCGTTGAAAATAGGTTTACATGTGACATATTCTGAGCGCTAGGTGGCGTTGGCGTAAACGGCGGACGACCCAGATTTCTATAACGAGGCTTAGAGGGGTAGGACGTATTGCCACGATCTCCGGTGTTTATCTTTCTCACGCGTGTCGGGCGTCGGCACTGTCGGCTGCTTGAGACTTGAGATGTTATTGTCGGCCATGACACGACGTTCGTTGTTGTTGTTCGTTTCGTTTTGTTTGTTTACCGTTTCTTTAGGGTAAAAAATTTCAATTCGCTTAAAAGGAGAGTACTCATGGGTTGAGATTTTACTGTTTTTTAAGATTAGAGACAAGATGGCTGGAATCTCACCACCATCATTGGTTTTGATGAGTGTGGCTATACTATTTTGCAGGTCAACTAATTTAAGTAGATATGGTTAAATTAAGCTGTACTAAATTAGGTACATATATGCATATTAAGACTGATATAAATTATTTACCTATGTATCACAACAAAAATTGGCCTTGACTCTGACATAAGAAATTATTATGTTGGCGACACTGCACATGCATGGCGGGGGTGACGCGCCAAATTCAAATTCTTGCACTTTTCAAGGCGTTTTTCCAAAAAACAGCCAAAACTGAGGCATTGAAAAAATTACAGGATGATAGCTGACCATAAGCTCTACAACCTTACTCTAAAAGTTTTTCAATTAAATCAACCGTACAGGCGCAAAAAAATAAAAACCGATTTCCCATGTTAATCTCCTATGCTGGACATCCGGTATAAGACATCCACCTCGTTGAAAAGGATATCGTGACCTTCGGAGAGAGCGTGCTCTGCTACTGCGGACTTTTGTGTTTGTCCCAGCCTGCAATTCCTCTTGTGTTCCGTAATCCTCGTGTTGACACTGCGTTTTGTGGTGCCAATGTATACCGAATCACAGCTACATGGAACATCCTTCAAGTGTGCCGAAAGCCCGTCCTACCACTACCCCCACCCCAGTCTCTCCACTGTAGTGCGACAGCATGGCAGGGGAATTAGTACCACGGAGCTCAGCACACTCGAATCAGTGAACCTCTGAAAGCACGAGAGATCACTTCGCCCATCTCTATTGTAATTATTTGTCATGTTTGGCTAACTTTTCTTATTATTTTTTTTTAAACACTTTGCATTGTTTTCATCCTTCCAAGGTGATTTTGACGCAAAATTGAGTTTTTCCAACGAATGAACATTTCAAGGAGCATGGAGATAATGTTGCCTCAGAACTTTTTTTTTAAATTAATGACCCAAACTGAGTATGTTCCAAAATTAGAAATATTTTCAATTTGTAACTCTACCTACCTGTTTTGGTAGATTTTGCTCTCTCCCTTTGTAGTTTTTATTATTTTTTCTTTTTTTATCATTCTTATTTTTCGTTGCTTATCCTTTGTCATATTAAAGTTAAAGTTGTAAAAGCGACCACAAAAATTTAGCAGAACGGGTATGAAACGGTGCGTACGAATTCACCAAAATGTCTAAAAATATGAATTTGAAATAATACATTTAAAATTCAAGTTCCATACAACATTTTGGACTTATTTAGAATTACTAATGCAATTATTAGTAATCCATCTATTAAACTTTATCGTTTATCGTAAAACAAATTGACAAAAAGTATGATTTTAAAGCAAGCAACTGCAGGAGTATGTAACTAACCTGAACCAACCTTCGTCAGAGGAAACACAAAAAAAACATAATTATCTAAAAGCGGCTTTACACCGAAAGTTTGACTTCAAAGAAATGTGAGAAATTAATTTGATCACATTTTGCCTGAAATCATTCATATTCTTGGATGTCCAAGTTTTGTTTTACACCTTATCAAAGTTTTAAGTTAAAACTGTCAATTATCAGTTTTGCCAACATTAAGGAAACAAATGATATTTTCTTTGTATAGTGCATATTTGATATGTATTTTAAATTTTCTAGTTTGGCTTTAATTTAAATTTTAGTCATATATTGTACTGAAATAAAATGTTTGGAGTACAAAAAATTGAATATCTTTAAATAAGAGCCGCTAAATTAAAAAAAAGGAAGCTGCTCTTCTGGGCATAATTATTGCTGTAACTTTAATGGTTGAAATTGAACCAGTCAAAATTCAAAGAAGGTGGTGGGTTAGTCCCTGGTTAGAAGACAAAACAAAACAAATAAAACCGCATTAAAAATATTGAAAGAGGAATTCCATCAAGATCCTGCACAATTCCTCTGTGTTGGCAATACCAAATCAGGAAATGTGATGTCAAAGAGTTGGACGAAATTAGAACAGGTTCTATTTCGTAAATAATTGGACCTACAATTATTTTATGCTAAATTTGAAGTCCAATTTTGTTTTACACCAGTACAATTTGGCCTTGAATCTACTTTGATGTCACTAATTGGAGGTCAAACTCTCGGTGTAAAGCCGGCATAAGACTTTTAGACAGTAACTTAACGTGGATGAGAAAATATTATTTGCAAAAAAAGCACTAAAATAACTACTGTCTTATTAACAATAACTGAGAAGAACAACCTCCAAAAACTAAATGCCAATCGGGTCCAACATCTACCCGGAAAGTCAAAATAAACTGAAACACCAGACGTCTACAATTATTCATCTTGTCTCTCGAAAAAGTGACTTTTACAGAATGATTTTGAGTTTTTAAAATTTTGTCTTTATATGACTTTTTTGAAATAGATAAGTAATGGTAATTAATATTAATGGAAGTTTAGGTAAAAATTTCTTTCTTGAATATTCGATGGTTACCACACCATCGAAGCGTTTACTTCTTCTTCTTCATGAAAAATTTTGCAGAATTTTAACACGATTCTTATAAATTATCTTACGATTTATTATCCGATCGAATGATGTACCATTATTATCAGGTGATTTCTAGTTAAGCTTAAGTGTGATGAAACGATTAGTATCACAGCAGCAGGTAAGACACGATTTATAACCAACAATCTTTATGACATATCATAACATTAAATCTGACTCTGAGCACCTTCAATTCATACATTTATTCTTTTTGATAAAAAATAATTATTGCATCAAATATTTACGATCGCAGGTATAAATCTTTGATTGAGTTATCTGAGGAATTACTTATTTTGAATTCAGGATTAACGATAATCGCTCAGTATCTTCGATTTTTTAATGATAAAGAAATCTCCACAATGCGTCATTAGACTTATCATTCTTACGTTGCCTCAGTTACTCAAGTAGTTGCAAATCTGTCAACCACAACTTTCATCGTTTCACTCAGTAAAGTTAGGTAAGAGGTCCACGTCACTGTATATTGCTTGCAACTTTAAATAGGTAAGTTCCAGATTATGTTAATATCTGTCATATATATAATAAAATATATATAACATAAAGTTTTCTGCTTATAGATCCAAAGAAAAATGCACTTTTTGTTAAACATTGCTATTGGATGTTTGGTAATAGGTAGTGCAGTCAGCCTTCCTACAAAAGCCTTTTATGCCAACGAATCAACGCTGGAGTTAGTGCATCTGGTAGAAAGTTTTTTTTAATGCGTTATATTATTCTACATTAACTTTTAGGAGACTCGTATTTTTTTATTTTGCTCAAATGTTATCACAAACTTCTTAAAAAAAAATAATTCCAATTCATGATTCAAACGTTAACGTAAGCGATCGCATGACGTCACTTATGCTAAATATCACGCAATGCCACAAGATGGCGCCAATTGACATCTGCTTTGAAGTTTGTTTTTGAAGTAAAACTTCAATAAGAAACAGAGTTGCCAGATTGGGCGATATCTTTCTACCTTGCCCGGCGCTCTTACAAAACGGTAACGTATCTCTTTCTTTTTTTACCGGATGTCAATGAAATAGTGCCATAGTTAAAAGCCTAGTGCGCCAATACAAGAATTCTGTATTCGCACTTCGTCCCTAACTGACAGAACTTACGAATCAGTGTTGCCACTGCCGCCAAGTGAGGTATAGTAGTTTTTTTTACAAAAAGTGGAGTAGATATACGCAAACAAGCGTGTATCCTACTTCCTCTCTCTACCTATTCTAAGGTCACTACAGTAAATAATGTAGAAATTGGTTTTCACCCGGTTTTTTAATTTTTGAGGGTTTATTACCTGGAAAATTCTCGGAAAATTCCGGGTTTATTCCATTATAACCTCTAAATTTAACTTAAATTTCTATTTTCAAACGCCTAAGACATACCGATTAAGCAATAATTTGTTGGTTTGTGCAGTTTGAGGCTTTTGAACAGTGTTTAATTTATCAAAAAACAAACCAGAATCTGGATTCATTGAATTCAGTAAAACCTGGGTAAAAAGCCAAAATTGGGTTCAAAATTTTTTGGGAATCTTCACTTCGCCCATCTATAAAATAATGCTAATATTGCTATATGACCATTCCAAAATTACGTCATTTGACATGTGTGCCCCTCAAGGCAATATGGCGGATTGGCCCATTTAAATATCAAACGGAACTTAAAACTTGTTCTTGTTGATCACGTTTCATGTTTGATTTGAGATATATTTATAATCAGTGATGTAAAGGCAGAAATTTTCCGAAATCGGTAATTTTCCGGAAAAAAATCCTTCCTTGGAATGGAAAATTTCTGCATTTGTCACAAGTCGATGTCATTATTATCAATTCGCAATCAAATGCCTTTCTTTTTAACTTAACCGTCAAAGTTTTCCTGGATTTTTTAATATAATTATTATTATGTTAACATTTCTAGCTTTGGGGAGCCACAATATTTCCTAAACTAAAAATGCTTTTAGCCGAATATTGAACATATTTAAAAATGCTACAAATTTTTAATTCCTAATGTTTCCTATTTTACCGGTTAAATTTCCGGAAATTTTCTGGAAAATTTTCCTAATCTTATTTTTCCGGAAGTTTTACATCGCTATTTATAATATATTCCTAAAATTGCCTCTTGTAGGCAAAAGTTCCAAGGCAACTGTCATAGTTTTCTAACTTAAATACTCAAGAAAGTAAGTAACTTGTCATAATTAATAAACTGGCTGAGGTGTTGCCACTTTTACTATTCTTTTTTTTTAAATATTATTTTGGTGAAGATCTTTTATCCTAAAAGAACAAACGACATTGAATTGTCGATTCTTATTCATCATTACCGAATAAACACAGAAAATTCGATAGGTTTGACGCCCCTCAAAAAAATTTGTTAATATAAGCTCTTCTGGATTGGTCGTTTCAATAATTATGTCAAAACAGAGAGGTATTTGACAGCTCGTTAAGAATCCGCATAAATTTCGATTCAACGCCTAAATGATCAACTACTCCTAAAGAAGAGTAGGAGTTCCTTAGTTTAATAGTGAAGCAGCACGTTGCTTTTTAATATTTGGATATATTGATAAAATAAATAAACGCCATCTGGATGACGTCACGGCACAAGGTACAAAGCCGTGACGTCATCCAGACGGCGTTTATTTCAAATATTACGAAAATTGACTGACAAATTGTCGTATTTGAATGACGTCAAAACGGAAAATATTGATAGCTTACCGTAAAGAGTTATGTGTCAACTGAAAATTTTGATCTCAAGAATTTTGGTTCAGGTTTTTAATTGTTTTCTATTCGCTATTTGAATGATAATAAATCTGATAAATAATGATTTGGTTAAGTTCAAACGTTTGATAACTGTAAATATACGGGGTGTTCATTATAAAACATCATCTAGCAGGCTATCACATAATTAAAATAAATGGACTTTTGTTTCTCCATCATTTTCTTTTGACATTTCACAGACAACTAGATGAAGTTTTATAATGAACTTCGATCTTTACTGCCAATTTGGAAAATTTTCAACCTTTTTTTTCTTATTTCTCAGTAAAAAGTGGTACATCTAAGAAATGTTTGTTTCAATCGATTTTATGTTATGTCTATCTTTTGTTTTAATCGATTTTAAATTGATAAAATTACCGGAAGTTTCCAGAAATTTTCAAAAGTTTTCTTTTACTTACTGGTTGAGTTATGTGTAATCGACGACATAATGACCCCTTTCAATTCCCTACTTATTTCTAAAACAGGTAGTTTTGAGAACACCATTAAAACATCCAGTTTCCTTTATCTATCTCACTTTTTTATATTAAAAATGAAGACATATATTGTCCTAAAAGAAGCAGCGACCTTGAATTGTCGATTCTTATTCATTATTTCCGTATAAACACAGAAAATTCGGTTTGTTATTTGATTACACTGTTTACATGCCCCTCAAAAAAGTTCGTTAAAATCAGCTGTTCTGGAATCGTCAATGCTAAGAGGAGCGAGGGCGACGTCACATACAGCGGAGCGAAACGCAGCGGAAGGAAGCAGAAATATCAATAACGTCATTATACATGTCAATAACGTCATTACACATGTCAAAAACGTCATTTCGCATGTCAATTATGATTTTAGATTTTATCTGATTGGTTTAAATTCAACTGTCAAATTCCGCTCCGTTTCGCTTTTAACCAAATTCCGCTGTATGTAACGTCGCCTTGAATCTCGCCCTTTCTGTTTGCTTGTTGCCAGGGAATTTTTGTTCTCTCTCTTGTCGAACTAATCCCGAGTCTCAGAGTACTCGGAAGTCCTCCGTTAAAGATGTGCTTATACAACAACGCTTATATAAATATATTTTTTTATATAAAACCTTTTACATCTAAAACATGAAAGTGGAATAGAACTAGGACTGTATGGAGCAGAGTAGTAAATTACTATGAAAAGCAGTATAAATACTCCGAACGAAGTAAGTGTGGCAACGCTGTTACGAACAGTGTTGCCAACATGTCATGTGAAAAAATCCTTAGTGGAAACACGATTTATCCTTAGAATTCCTTAGATTGAATGATTGAAATATGATTTGTAAAATAAAAGAAAGCGAGCAAAAAATTGCGCCACAGGCGAAAATTCTTTTAGGTGCCACACTAATGTTTTCCAATATTTTTCAATTCTCGAAATACAAACGACAGTAACGAGTGTGCACTAACCTGAACTAAACGAAAATGTAGTTTTTTTTTTTATTTTTGAACCAAAAACTATATCTTTTGATTGAACGTATTGTGACGGTTTTAACCAGTTATGACAATAAAAGAAATGAATAAAAACTGATTTTTTTTTGTTAACTATGACTATTTTGATCAATTTTGGCCCAAGAAATTAAATTTTATAATTATTTTTTTCCAAAAATTGATTTTTCGTCCCAGTACCGATTTTATTAAAAAAACAAGAATTTCTCAGTTGATTCTGGAGCAAAACTTGAGATTTTAGTCCACAAAATTGAGTTTTATTAAAATTTGTGAAAAAATGCGTTTTAATTGTTATAAAACGTTTTTTGTGTGTTTTTTTTTTAACTAAACAAAAAAGCAGTTTTTGTCATTTTGAACCACAAAACTTATTTTTTTGTTAATTCTTTGAGAAGGTTTTGATCGTCTTGGCGCAAAAAGTTAATTTTTGAATAATTTTGCAAAAGACCCTGAACGAAAAATCGATTTTTTTTTCACTTGACATCTTACGTCAAATAATTCGATTAATTCACCGATTGCTGTGCTCTGTCAATAAAATTACGCCACGCATACCTTAAAAATGGCGGACTTTTGGCCAAAAAACGGGACGATTTGGCCACCACGCGAAACGGAGCGTAATTTGACAGTTGAATTTAAACCAATCAGATAAAAGCTAAAATAGCAATTGACATGTGTAATGACGTTATTGACGTTTCTGCTCCGTTCCGCTATATGTGACGGCGGCCTCACGCGATTTCTAATGCCTTATGGTACGTCCCCATGTGGGGATATGGCGTATATTGCGGATTTGGCGCTGTGGTCTGATTGGTTGAAATTGAAATTTCGTGTTAAGTGTTGCCAAATCTTTTTAATAGTTGTTAATTATAGCTGCATTTGTTGTTGGATAAATTGTAGAAAATACGACAGTCACTATATCGAAATATTTCACATTTGACATATGATTTTAGAGGTCCGCGTAGAACGATGCATATATAAAAAATGATGGAATGCAGTGTGCACTGCGGCAACACTGTGGATCCGCAATATACGCCATATCCGCACATGAGGACGTACCATTAGGACGTCTTGAGGGCGACGTCAGATACAGCGGTATTGGTTTATAAAAGCGGAACGGAGCGTAATTTAACTGTTGAATTTAAACCAATCAGATAAAAGCTAAAATAGGAATTAACATGTCATTGTGTAATGACGTTATTGACATTTCTGTTCTGTTCCGCTCCGTTCCGTTCCGCTGTATGTGACGGCGGCCTAACGTTAGCGCAAGGGCAGAGTCAGGCCGCCGTCACATACAGCGGAACGGAACGGAGCGGAACAGAGCATAAATGTCAATAACATTATTATACATGTCAATAACGTCATTACACAATGACATGTTATTTCCTATTTTAGCTTTTATCTGATTGGTTTAAATTCAACTGTCAAATTACGCTCCGTTCCGCTTTTAACCAAATACCGCTGTAGGTGACGTCGCCCTTAGACAAGGATCCAGGAGTTTTGCCATTAGTATGTTAATTAAGGTGATCTCATTTTGGCGTACGTGACGTCACACGTTTTCCCCCACCCCTTTTCTGGTACGTGACAATTCGTCATCTTTTGGCGGCGGTTTTTCTACCTGGCAACCGGAAGATCCAGCCCAGGTTCCGAGTTCTACCCAACGCCCTTGGATTTTGGATTTTGGCGGATTCAGGACTCGATCTATATGTAACTCTTTCCTTTTTTAAAGTTTTTGGTTTACCTTATGTTCAAGGGAACAGTTTCACTGCTTCGGCAGGATTTGAACGGCAGGCGAACCTTTCCCACGCTCACGTTGAAAGCCTCGTGGCCAGTGTTGCCAGATGCAGAAACAGTGTTGCTAACATGTCACGTGAAAAAATCATTGGTGGAAGCACAATTTATACTTAGAAATCCTTAGATTGAATGATTGAAATCTGTTCTGTAAAATTCTGTAAAAGAGAGCGAGCAAAAAATTGTGCCACAGGCAAAAATGTTTTTAGGTGCCACGCTACCACACTCATTTTTTCAAGATTTTTATAAATATTTTTCAATTCTCGAAATACGAACGACGCTAACGAGTAACGACAGTCGACACGACATCCAATCAATGACATTTGACAATTGACGGCTGACGATTGCAGCGTATTGTGCCGAGATCATGCAACTTTACTCAAAGTGCTCTGTTTACTCTCTGGACTTTATCTCCACTAGTAATAGTAGTATAGTTTCGTGAATATCATAATGCGTTGTGTTTTTTATGCATTTATAATTTTGCTTTGTATTTGTCGCTTTTAATTAGTCAAGATCTGTATGCAAGAGAAAATCCTCAGATTCTAGCAGATTTTACGAAATCCTCCTAAATTCCTAAACGTTACTAAAAAACCTTAGATCTAAGGATAAAATCCTTGACTTGGCAACACTGGTTACGAATGGTATACGCCACCACATTTATACCTGTCGGCTGTCGAACTTCAGGTGGCGTTCTCTTTCTATACTCTAGAGCGATCTGAAAGTATTTCTGTCCCTTGTTTTCTCAATAGGAATGGAATACCCTCAGACTACTCGATAACTGTCACGCGAAGATCCTATTAAGGTTTGAGTTGGCGCTTTTTGGCGCCTTTTAATGAAAAATTTGGCGACTAGGCAAATCTTTCATCAAAATGTAGAAATAATCTGTTTCAATGTAGAAAGAATATGGCAACCCTCAGAAGAAACATTCTTCTGCAACATCCAATTGCAATAATAGTGCAAAATAAAAGTAATATACGTCTGTTTCTATATGGATGCATTATGTAAAAAAATACTTGTGTTAAAATGAACTTTGCAGCTAAATCTTACAATTTTACTACAAGCATATGACTGCGTAGCTGCTTCAAACCACGCTCTTCTCCGATATTTGTTTTGAGGGACAGCAACGAAAACTTTGTCTGAAAAATAACGAACTTTTTATCCTTTTTGAGACATTTATTCCAATCTAAAAACACACACAAGCGAAATAAAGAAAACAGCCAAATGAAAAAGTCAACTAACTTCTAAACATTGGTATTGGGAGTGTCTCGAGTCGCACAAATATAAATGTCTTATTATGTGCTATGTGGTAATTAAACTTTAAACATGTTCCAATGGGTTTCACATTGCAATAAAATTTATAAGAAATAGCTGTGCAAAATATGCGATATTTAGTGAAATTTGAGATTTAAGAAACAAATAATTGTAACATTATCAAAAAAACAAACAAACATTGACGTGACATTAACGCACAAAATATAATTTCGAGAGTTGTGTGCATTAAACACGACCAGAATAGATATTTCACTAGCGCCGCGCCTTATCGATTCTCGCAAATAACCATAAGTGACGTCAGAATCTTTTGGCGCACGTTTAAATTAGTGGATACTAAAATTGAATTAATTTATGGTTTTTTCTTTAATGGTTATTGCCCTTTTGTTCATAATACGTGCAGTACAATAATACAAAATGCCAATCATTGTGTGAGATACAAAAAAGATGGCAGGCATTTTTATATCACTGTGGTGTCCACTTGAGATTCCAACCATCAGCATCAAACTATAGTGATTTGTATCATATTCTGATAACACATCCTACTTGAACTGCACGTAAGGAGCCTTGAATTGGCTTTAAATTTCAGCTATACAGGCATGGAGACCGCAACCCAGACGAAACCAGCTTATACCCCAGTAATCCATACTACGAAGAGTTCAACTATTATCCTTACGGATATGGGCAGTTGAACAATGTATGAATTCGCAGCTTCCGATGGTTGGTTACAAGGATTTTTGGTCATTCTTTTTATAGGTGGGAAAAAAAAGGGAATATGACATAGGGACTACACTGAGGAAAAGGTACTACAATTTCCTGGGCAACGTTCTAAATATGAGTGTCCTGGAGGTACGCAGCACTGACTACAACAGAACTAAGATGTCTGCAGAGCTAATGACCGCTGGTCTATGGCCTCCCACGTGCTTAAATATCTGGCACCCTGTGCTGCATTGGCAACCCTTTCCCTACAATTACGAGAAAGCAGAAAATGACTTAGTACGATCGAGCACTTACTACTCGACACACTTTTTTATAATTATTTTAGGAATTATCTCCATGGAATGCTTGCAATAGATTCACTGATTTGGTTGAAGAGGTACTGGAAGAACCAGAAATTGAGGAATATTTATCAGACCGTTATAATGAAACTAGAGAAATTCTAGCCAATAGGACTGGCTTGGAAATAACTTATTTAAAAGCCTTTTTGCTTTATTTTGGGTTTCACATTTTGGTACTTTATAATAGCTCCAGATTAGTTTGCAATTTTCTAATTTGCTATTGTAGGAAGAGCTGGAGTTGCCTTTAGAAGACTGGGTTTCGTCAATATATCCAGAACCACTCCACTCCCTCACTGTGGATTTCTACTATCTACAAACCAATACTACGGAACTAAGAAAAATTATTTCAGGTGAGATTTAAGAGCTTTTTGCATGTTTTTACTTTTGTGGATTGGTTTAGGATATTTGCTGAAGAAGATAATTAGAGACACCCAAAACCAAATTGAAGGAAATAACCCTCAGGGACGCAAGATGTACATCTACTCAGGTCACGAGACGAACATTGCCGCACTCCTTATATCCCTAGATTTATTACACGTGTCAGACCTACCTCCTTACGGCTCTTACATCCTGCTAGAAGTCCACAAAATAGACGAAGTTCATGGAATTAAGGTACTTTCATTAAGTAGAACGGAAAAGGTTTTGAAGCCGTTTTTGCAGCTGTTTTATCAAGATTATGCTCAGGAAGAGCCAAAGACCCTTAAGCTGCCACAGTGCGATGAATTTTGTCCCTTCGACGAATTTGTTTCCCTGCTCGAACACTTAATACCAGAATCAGAAGAAGAGTGTTTTGGATCCAGTCGGAAAAGATAAGTTTATGTTAAACAAAACTACATTGTTAATAAATGACCCATTTATTTAAATCTAAATAATGCGATGTAGGTATTTCATACATATAATATATGTATGTGATTATTTTAATTACTTTATCTAACATTTAACAATAAAAGATTTTCTCGTTCGCGTGACAAAGCTTCCTCTTTCCAACATTTCAGCCTATTTGTTATCCTTTTTGCACCAATCTGACATGTTATGTTTTGGTTGTCTATGAGATAGATCTACCAAAGTTGTGTAATTCTAGGAAACAAGAAGAAAATTTATTTAGTGCCTTAAAAAAAAGTTTAATGTTTCAGATTCCCAATTTTTGAGTTTTGTGATATTCCGAGAGTTTAAACTCAGACGAGTTTTCTGGTGTTTATTCTGAGCGATAATCTATAGTTACCATTTCCTTAAAGGTTTATGTTCCACCAGTTAAACCTGGAATGCTTTGTCATTTGTCTTATTTCAAACTGTTTATTTTTGTTTTCTATATCACCAGTTTAATACTTTCCACTGCTAAATAGAGGGGCTAAAACTGTAAAATAAGAGGGGGTCTCCAGATTAGCTCGATGGTCATAACACACATTCTCAGGAGAGGAACCGTCTCGATTACTGATCTATTAATTAATGGCCTTGTTCGTTAATAAATGGCTAATAATTTATAATTTTTGAAAAATCAATAATCACAGATTTTTCCGCAAAAACAAAATCTGGATTTATTTCGAATCTCAGATATGGATTTGTTACAAACAGAGCTTTAACACCAAACAAATAAAAAATCTGCGTTAATTAAAGCTAAAGTATACATTTATTAGGCACATATAAACATGTATTTACACGAGGCTACTCACCATCACGAACTGGGGAATCTCAATATGATTTAAATGAAAAAAAAAAGGAAAAAGTAATAAAAGAAAAAAATGTGTGTATCTTTTACATATTATTTAATTGAAAGGAAAATTTGGAATTGTTGGTGCCGACAACACCGTGTGACAACAACAATGGTCGAGACGAGATGACAAGGTCATGATGATAATAAAAAGAAGAAGTCAACTTTTGCTCTCACCTATTTCAGGTTTTCGTAACTCCATTAAAGCATTTTATTAATGCAAAACATGGTCCTTCGAGCCGGATATCCGAAATCCTTTGAAAAATTAGCCGACAAGAGGAATTACCTGACGTCAAAACAGAACAGTACAGGAACCAGTCCCTCCTGGTAAAAGAGGATAGGCATGGTTTATTATAATATTATAACTATGAGCACTGGTATGCGATAGTTGCGATGCGACCAAAGAAATACTGTCAAGAATCGAACAGGCCAGGAGGAGATTTATCGACATGAAAAACTTTTTTATTAGGCGTGACCTAGAGCTAGACTCCTGTACTGCTGTGAAAGCCCCTCGCTAGAAAAACGCCTTTCGAAACTTGCGAAATGTATCTTTATAGGCGAATATTATGCATATCTTGGATCGAAAGAGTAAAAAACACCGAGGTTCTTAATAGAATGCTGAAGAACAAGAAACTGATGCTAACAATCAGAGGAGCGCAAACTAAGATATATTGGACATAATATAATGAGGGGAGATAGATATGAGGTAATTCGGTTGATCATCGAGGGAAAGATTCAGGGGAAGAGGTCAATAGGGAGAAGACAGAATTTCTGGCTCAAGGACCTACGCCGATGGCTCAGTAAAACATCATCCGAAATCTTCAGATCAGCTGTGTCACGTGTAATTATTACCAGTTGGATCGCCAAACTTCGAAGGGAGGCGGCGCAATGAGAAGAAGAAGAAGAAGAGTTACAAAAACTTGAATTAGTTGAGAGCAAAAGTTGACTTCTTCGTTTTATTGTCGTTGTGACGATGTAATCTCGTCTTCGTGTTGGTTACAGACCATTGTTGTTGTCGGCTCCAACAGGACTAGAGAAAGTTTTATTTTTTGTCGCCAAGGCTGGTCTTCCAGACTCTTTATAAATCGTTCAAACTGTAACTTCCTATATGGAACATCATTAATTGGCACATTTGCTTGAACAGAATTCTAATGTGTAATTTAGTGCGATCAGCATTGAACGGCAGCAATATATTAGCAGTGTTTCCTAACACATGCTATAAATACTTGTAATGATTCTTTTCCTCCCGAACTCAAGCCTAATATAGCGATAATGCCTTAATCTCTTATTACGTAACGATTAAGCTAAATTTACAATATTTCGCTAAAACGTCATCACTAATATATAAAAATTATATCACATCGTATAGGGCTATGTTTATGCCGTTCATTTTCATATTAAATTTTTAAAATACGTAAGTACAAACTCTATCGAATTTCCTAATCATCTGCACTAACTAACTCTCTTATGTGGTATTTATTTATAATATCAAAAATATTTTTAATTGCATTGGCATATAATTTTATACTCTTGGTGTTTGAAACACATTTTTCTTTTGGAAGAGCTACTCAATATAATGCATATTGGAAAGGATTCAACAACAATTATTATTGGAAAAGCGTTTTGGTAGTAACTTAAGAGGCTAAGTATTAAATGAAGAAACCGGTGTCGTCTGTCCATTGGTCAACTACTGGACCGAAGGAATCGTTGAAGAACTGATCGATTTCCTTGTACATGTGCAGTAAAGCTTTTTGGTTGAAGTTATAGGATTCGTCCGGATACGCCTATAGAAACAATAATCTAAAAGTCTATAGCTACCAAAACTAAGTCACTATTACCAATTGCTGAAAAAGAATATTCTGCTCAATCAACGTCTTGGCCAACATAACAGAGTGCTGTGAAGTAATCCGAGTATCTGCTGTGCCGTAAATGAGGAAGAAATTCCGATTGTTCATATTGGCAGCCTTTAGTGTAAGATCGGCATTGTCGTACTCCAAAGGATGCTTTGAAGGAAGCCCCAAGTATTTCTCAGCATAAAACGAATCTACCCAGACGCAACAAAAACACGTGTAAAACACACACACTAGTCAAATTTCTGCAAAATCTTACTGTAATATCTCCAATTCGTTATGGGCGAAACGCTCACAGAACAGTTGATCACCTGATGCAGATCCTGCAGGAGCATCATGGCGGCCACGTAGCCGCCATATCCTTTGCCCACCACGCAGATCTTCTCCCGATCTATGTACCTAAAGGTGTCTCTGAGGTAAGTCAGGACGGCCAGTTGATCCTGGACCTCGATCAGTCCTATTCGCCTTTGAATTTCCCGCCTCATCCTCACTCCCTGGTAACCAGAGCCTCTGGCGTCGATGCTGGCTACTATGTAGTTGCGCGTACTTGACAAGTACCGCGCCCAGGACACGTCTAATCGGGATGAAACTGTTTGCGAAGACGGGGCAGCGTCTCTAGAATGGTACAGTTTTGTTGTTTTTTTTTTATATGCGAACAAAGTGAGCGGTGTGGCAAACTCGATTTTGGTTGTATATAGTTGGTATCTTTTTCATTTCGACGCTTATAACGTTTAAACTATTAAATTGACAGGATTGTACAGTATTATGCGCAGGTAAGAGTGGGCTTTCCAAAAATTTGGTCGATTTGGTGATATGTGCAGACTGAGCAGTGACGTACCATAGTCAAAAATGCGTTTTTTTTTTCGGTACCCAAATGTACGACGGTTTTACCGTAGATCCGGGGTTATGCCAGGGAGGCTTAGTGCGCCACCTGGCTAGATTACCCCACATGTATAGATAATGCAGCAAAGTTTTATAGGAGAATACCGGGCTGAGTACACTTCAAAGTATGTATCGAAGAAAGAAAAAAATTTGTAAAAACTTTGAGTGACTTCCACAAAAAATTGTTTTTATTCAAGAGAATAATATTTAAGAAAGTAAAAAACAATCTCAATTTTATTTTTCTTGCAGGTGGTTAATGTCAAAATAAAATTTTGGAATTGCATCAACAGAATAAAGCCGAAAATAGTTTGAGTATGTGTTTGAGCTTAAAATATGTGTAAGAAAAGACAATTCGTTACACTGCGCCGAATAGCCGGCAACCAGCAATACTTCAGTTCGCCACTTGCAGAATGCGCTAAGCGATGGCGCTGCCAGATTCGACACATTTCGAATAAAGGCGGGAGTGTTGACACTCTCGATTTACGATCATAGTAATTAATGCAACGTAATCATAGTAATTAATGCAACTTTGTTTGTAATTTCTAAATAATATTACGAAAATTGTGGCGAAGTCGGCGAGCTACGAGAGGAAACGCCTGGAAGCTGGCCATCAACCAGACATGGAAGGCTGTGCTAGGAGTGGCGACGGTGCTAGAAGCTAGACAGTGGTGTTCAAGGACGATGCGCAGGGCATCGTAGCACCTGCTACCGATTATTGTGGGAGTGAGATGGAATGAAGGAGACTGACTCGGAGGGAGAGAGAGGGAGAAGTTGCAACAGGTGGTCGCGAGGCGGCGATACGGCGGTACGAGCCGGTTGTTCGGTAAATTCGAGGCGGCAAGGTGCAACACATTTTCTCTGAGCGTAATAAAAGGAGTTTTTTTGTGCAAACCGTATGTTTCATTAATTAATTTCTAACAAATCAGAAGTGGGATCATGGAGGAATCGAACATCATGGAGGTGAGCATGCATCGCAGAGGAGTCGTACACTACGTACTATAGAAGTATATTGCGTATGTGTGAACGCTTTAGGACGTCGGAGGCCGACACTGTAGCGGTGATAATCGGAGGATTACCACGCTACGAAAAAGGCAACGTGGAGGTGTTGGAGTGTCAGACACCCTTGGAGCTGTACAACAGGTTTTTGTGCAAGCTTGATACTAGGAGTGGCCAAGGGAGTCTTTCCGGAGAACAAGGCGGGGGAAAAAGGGTGGCAGATTTGAGGAGTCAGACAGCCAAGGAGGGCAAGAGGCTTGTAGGAGTGCGGTCCCAAAGCACATTGGCGCGGCCTATTGAGGGTTGTGGTGGCGTTTTGATGGAGTCGAATGCTTCAATTGCCAAAAGATTGGCCACTTGGGTAAGGAGTGTCCCGAGAGTGCAGAGGATAGGTGACGATACTGCAAAAGGGAGGGGCATTTCATGGCTGAGTGCCCCAAAAAAGCCTACTATAACCGGTAGCAAGGAGCAGAAGGCATTGGGAGTGGAGGTCATGGTGGAGGTGCTGGTGGACGTGGTTGAGGAATCAATGGAGCAAAGCAAGGAAGGGGCAAACAACATTGAACGGAGGTCACTTAATCTTGGAGGTTCGTGGAGACAATGTCCAGCTCACTGATGTCATACAAGAGCTGTGACTCATGGTTGATGCGACTGATGGAGGTTACCGAAGGGTACACAATGGCAAACGTTATGCTAGTGCGATGAGTCGAATTGGAGCCACATACTAACCATCTGGTGAGTGTATAGGTGCCTAGGAGGGATAAGGGTGAAGTGCTGCAAATTCCTGCAAAAATTTTAGGGACGGAGAGGAACCCAATTGCTGTTGCAGCTAACACTTTTGGGGCGTCAAAAAGTGCTGCTTAGTGATGGTTGCGAATCTCGCAGATGAGACAGTAAAGTGGCCGGAGGGTAAAGTTACTGCCAGGGCTGAACTGGTCGGTCAAGGAGTGAACACTGAATACTGATTCTAGAAGTAGTATGGTGCGTACAATTGTTCACATTAATGTGAGATCAGATGAGTTGATTGTCGGTGAACTTAGTACTGGAGTATGATTTAATAACACTTGTACATTGTACATACACAGACTTGTATTCTGATTATTTTGCTCATGGATATGAGGATGTTGGAGTTACTGATTTAGGTGTCATGGAGATATATTTGACTATAGATCGGCCAGTAGTGAGGCGATCTTAGAGATTGGCAAGGACGGAACGTGAGAAAATACAGAGATTATTGGAAGTGTTATTATCAAGGACAACCAGTCGGAGTATGCAAGTCCACTTGTCATAGTACCTAAGAAAAATGGAGATATATGACTATGCATAGACTATAGGGAGTTAAACAAAGTCGCAGTGAAGGACAGGTACCCGATGCCACTCATGGAAGACCAAATGGACAAATTGGCGAACAAGTGTTATTACATTACATTGGACCTAGTTGCTGAGTCTCATCAAGTGGTGATAGATCTGGCATCAACCCATAAGATTGCGTTTGTGACACCTGATGGTCACTATGAGTCCTGGAGGGTACTTTTTGGTTTGACGAATAGTCCAGCCGTTTTTCAGCGAGCCATAGACAAGATGCTTGGTAGTATGCGTGAAGAACAAGTACTGGCGTACATGGATGATCTATTGATACCATCACGTACAGTTCAGGAGGGACTGGACCTACTCAGGAGTGTTTTAGATAAAATCAGAGAAGATCCGCAAGTTCATTAAGGACTTTGCAACTAGAGCCAGGCCTTTAACTGCCCTAACAAAGAAACATGTTCCATGGAGGTGGGACAAAGAGTAGCAAGATGCTTTAGAGGAGATAAAAGAAGTTTTGATGGAGAAACCGGTGTTGGCACTGTATAATCCAAAGGCGGAGACCGAGGTGCATACAGATGCTAGCAAGCTAGGTCTTGGAGGAATGCTACTACAAAGACAAGGTGATGGACAGTTAAGAGCTGTCATGTACTTCAGCCGTGTGAAAACACCAGCGGAGCAGGTGTATCATAGTTATGATCTGGAGACTTTGGCGGTCATTCAAGCTGGTCACTGACTGCACTGCTTTGAGGGCAACATTTGAGAAGAAGGACATGTTGCCAAGAGTTGCACGATGGTGGCTGAGCATTCAGGAGATGGAGTTCACTATAGCACAATTAGCACTATTGTTGGAGTGATTGTTGAAGTTGACTGGTTTTTGACAAGATGAAGGAATTCGTCAAATACAAGTTTGGAGGCAAGTTTAGCCGATAAACAGCTACAAAGAGAGTTTAAGGTGAAAGACGGGAGATTCTATCAGAGGACACTGGAGGGAGACAGGCTGTACGCACCTGCAGCAGCTGCATTCAGTCTACTACGGAGGTGTCACGATGATGTAGGTCATCCAGGTGTTGAGAGGTGTCTCAGCCTCGTAAAAATAACTTACTGGTTCCAAGTATGAGGAAGTCCATACGTAAATATGTGAGCCATTGCTTGGAGTGTGCCTTCAGTAAGGGCACTTATTGGAAAGGTGAGGGTGAACTTCACCCTATTGAAAAGGTGGCAAGGCCATTTGACACCATACACATGGACCATTTGGGCCTTTCGTAAGGAGCACTAAGGGAAATGCTACTGCTATTGATGATAATAGATGTATTTACCCAGTTTGTCATCATTCATCCAGAAAGGACTGTCAAAGCCGAGGAGACAATTAGAAAATTGAGATAGACTTTTGGTGTTTTTGGAAATCCTAGGAGAATTATTAGCGACCGAGGCAAGGCGTTTTATAGTGCAATGTTTAAGGAGTTTACGCGAAGGCAAGGCATAAAGCATATCATGAATGCAATTGCCCCACCGTGGGCGAATTGGCAAGTAGAAAGAGCAAATCGTACGATTACGGAGGGAATCATGGCGTCAGTGGATAATGAGGTATATTGGAACGAAGTGCTACCGCAGGTTACAAGGGGCGTCAATAATACAATTCATGCAACAACAAGGCCCTCGGACCTGAAGTTTGCTTATAGCGGTGGCACAGTTTTCGGACACGTCCCGCCTGGAGAGGTCACAAGGAGGCGCGTATCGCGGAGACAAGTTGAACATGCTCATCAAGGAGGCGGGACTTCAAGTGAAGATCGCAACAACAAGGCTTCAAGATTAGGGGCAATCATGGAGTCATGGAAGAGCTTGAAGAAAACATGCATGTGCATCAAAGAAAACAGATGGCCAAGAGAAAGCTCGACGCTCATGTTGAAAAAATGCAGAGTCAGTATAATGGGAGGCGTAAACAGGCCACTGTGTATAAGCCAGGAGACCTACACCACCAAACGTGGAGTCATCTCAAAGCTCACTAGGAGATTTGGAGGTCCCTACAAGGTGTTGCGGGTATGCGGAAATGACCGGTACTTGCTTACAGCTGTAAAAGGAGTAAGAGGCTACAAAAACCGCAGATTTATGGTGGCAATAGACTCTTTACGGAGGTCTAGGAGTACGGTTCCTGTGGACGCACTGGATCCATCATTGGTGACTAATGACGGAGAGGGTAATCGAATGATCGAGTGGTGACGATGACGTGATTGATTTACTGGGGTGTTTGGAGGAGGTTGTATGCCTGAGGGAGTATTTGCATGATGTATCTGGGAATGTTGTATGAATGGGTTAGGGACTTCATGAAGTTAAATGATCTTGGAGTTGTAAATATCATATAAATTGTTGATACTCATGGAGGTACAGACTTTTAAAGTATCGAGGAGTCCTTTGTTAAACATTGATTAATGAGGACATTAATATTTTTCAGAATGGCCGAATATTACGAAAATTGTGGCGAAGCCGGCGAGCTACCAGAGGAAACGCCTGGAAGCCGGCCACCAACCAGACATGGAAGGCTGGTTTGTTGCGGCGATGCTAGGAGTATGCAAGGAGGATGTGGCATCGTAGCACCTATAGCTTCCTATCGATTATTGTGGGAGTGAGACAGAGCGAAGGAGACTGACTCGGAGGAAGAGAGAGGGAGAAGTTGCAACAGGTGGTCGCGAGGCGGCGATTCGGCGGTACGAGCCGGTTGTTCGGTGAATTCGAGGCGGGGTGCAATACATTTTCTCTGTATGCAATAAAAAGAGTTCTTTGTGCAAACCGTGTATTTCATTAATTCATTTCTAACAATATACCAGTGATTTGACTTTAGTAGCGATTTCCTTGAATCCACGAATTCAGGGTGGTCCTTCGTGTTGATATTGTATCTAACTACACTAATGTAGTACTTAAGGCGCCATCTAGTGTTACTACTGTTTGTTATGTGTTGCCCATACACAGATCAATAAAGTTAGTCGTTCATGTTTGCTCACGAGACGTACAGCTTTTTACTTGCTCGTCACCCGCGATCCTCGAAATCCTGTTTTTAATAGGTTATGGGCCCAGGACGGTTAATCGGGATATTGGGTTAAGTCGGGAGTAAGTTTAAAGTACGCGTGAATGATTCGTAGTGACGGTATTGTTGTTTGCCTAGTTGGTATTTTTTTTGCAACACGTCTAGACTAGCTACTAGCTAGTGTGCCCAAGTTCCAAGGTCGCATTAATTATGAGGAATAGTCGTTTGCCATGGAAAATTTCCTTGTATTAGAAGGCCTTAGTAAATGCATCGATGGGACAGAAGCTGATGGCGTGTTAGATGCAAAAGCCAAGGCAAAGATAATCTTATCCATCGATCCAAGCCTGTACGTGCATGTCAGAGAGTCTTCATCAGCCAAGGACGTCTGACTGAAGCTGAAGGATCTGTACGAGAACAAGGGATTTACGAGGAAAATTTCACTCCTTCGTACGTTAATCTCATGTAGGCTGGAAAATTGCTCATCGATGGAAGAATACGTCAATCAAGTCATTGAAACGTCACAGAAACTTGGAAGATCGGGGCTCAACTTTGAAAGCTCGTTAGTTGGAAGCCTGCTTTTAGCGGGGTTGCCGGATCGCTTTGCCCAATGGTGATGGCATTGGAGCACAGTGGACTTGCCATTACCACTGACTCCATTAAAGCAAAATTGTTAGACTTCCAGGTAGATGGCACTAGTGTTTCTAGCCATGTGGCGTCGACAAGTGGTGCGTTTGTAGGGAAATCAGTCAACGTCAACAGTGTCAATCAGCAGAAACGTCAGAATAGGAGCGGAACCGGCGGATCCCGACAGAATGTAAACAACAACAAAGAAATTATTTGTTTTAAGTGTAATAAGCGTGGTCATTTCATGTCAAAGTGTCCCCAAAATCACAACAAAAACAATGAAAACCAAGTACCTAAAGGTAAAAGTGCATTTAACGTCGCGTTTCTGAATTCCATGTTCAGTAGCAAAGACTGGTACGTGGATTCCGGTGCAAGTGTTCATTTAACGTGTCGACGTGAATGGTTATTAAATCAAAGACAACCACGGATCAATGAAAGCATGGTAGCTGACAATAAGAAAATTGCAGTTCACAGTAGTGGAAATATTGACATTGTAACTGAGGTTAGTGGTAAAAGTTTTGAAGTGGAAATTCAAGTTGTACAGTATGTGCCTTCATTAGCGACCAACCTACTTTCGGTTAGTGAGCTGGTAAGGAAAGGTAACCTTGTTCACTTTAGCAAGGATGTCTGCAGAATTTTCAATGCCAGAAACGTTTTGGTGACTGAGGCTTTCTTGTCTGATGGTGTGTACAAGATTAACATGACAGAAAAGGCTTTGTTTGTAGATCAAGCAGCTATAGCTTCAGGTAAAACTTGGCACAGAAGATTAGGCCACATCAACTCAAGTTTTTTGAACAAAATGAGGGATGGCTTAGTGCAGGGAGTTAACTACACTGGTGATTTGACCATGAAGTTGCAAAATTGCCAGGTATGTTGGGAAGGCAAGCAGCACCGTAAATGCTTTAAATTATCCAACAATAGAGCATCTGGATTGCTAGATATAGTGCACAGTGATGTAGCAGGACCCATGGAGACCATATCCATAGGAGGTTCAAGGTACTATGTAGAATTCCAAGATGATTTTAGTCGCATGTCCTTTGTGTATTTTATGAGAACCAAGGATGAAGTTTTTGAGCATTTTAAGTCCTTTCAAAGCTTAGTTGAAAAGCAGACAGGCAGAAAAATCAAAGTTTGGCAATCAGATAATGGTGGAGAATACACTGGAGCTGTTTTTCAAAATTACCTTAAGGAACAGGGCATAATTCACCAGAAGACCAACATGTACACTCCTGAACAAAATGGGTGTGCAGAACGTTTAAATAGATCACTGGTGGAGAAAGGCAGGTGTTTGTTATATGAAGCAGGTGTGGAAAAACGCTTTTGGGCCGAAGCCATCAACACAGCCTGTTACTTGAGAAATAGATCTGCAGTGTCCAACAAGGACAAGAGACCTTATGAGATTTTCTTTGGTAAAAAGCCTGATTTAAGCCATGTTAGAATTTTTGGCAGTATAGCCATGACACATGTTCCCAAGGAAAGACGTAAGAAATGGGACAAGAAGTCTCAGAAGCTAATTCTCATGGGATTGTCTGAGACAACCAAGGGCTATAGGCTTTATAACCCAGACACAAATGAAATATCCACTAGCAGAGATGCACATATCATCGAAAGGAAACCTCAGGACCTAGACAGCACTCGTTTCTACTTAGAACCATCATCTAAACAAGTAGTTGAAAGCGAACAGCCACAATCCCCAATACAGGAAGGCAAATCAGACTCTGATTCTGAGGAAGAGCTGACATTAACTTTTTCAGAGGAGGAATCACCTGATGACTATGAGTACTTGCCTGGTGATGAATCACCTGGTGACTATGAGTACATCCCTGACGTGCAAGTTGATGATGTCAATCCTCCAGAACTCAGAAGGTCACATCGAGAAAAGAAGCCAATGTTATTTAATGACTATGTGACCTATTATGCAGCGCATGATCTAGAGAAGCAAGGGAAAGTTGCAGTTTCAGTGGGAGATCCAGCTACTATGGAAGAGGCTTTTTCTGGACCAGAACGGGATAAATGGATCAGTGCTATGCAGAATGAAATGGAGAGCTTCGATGACAATCAAGCATGGGACATTGTGGACCTACCAGAGGGTCAAAGTGCAGTTAAGCGCAAGTGGGTCTTTAAAAAGAAGGTAAATAGTGTGGGCAGTGTTATCTACAGGGCTAGATTAGTCGCCAAAGGCTTTAGCCAGAGAAAAGGCATTGATTTCGATGAAACTTTTTCCCCAGTAGTCAAGCATTCAACATTAAGATCGCTAAATGGAAAACTCGAGGAAGATGTATTTATGGAATTGCCTGAATGTTTTGATAGCATAAGTAGCAAAAATCATAGTGCAAATGGAAAGGTATTAAAGCTCAATAGGGCTATATATGGTTTGAAACAGTCATCACGGGTCTGGTATAAAGAAGTTGAAGTTGTTCTGACAGAATTAAATTACAAAAGGAGCGCTCATGAGCCTTGTGTTTTTATTAAACGTGATGGTGGCACGATATTTGAAAGGCACAAAATCAGTTTGTTTAAGGTTTAAAAGTGGTGATAACTCTGATTTGACCGGTTTTGTTGATGCAGATTATGCCAGTAATGTTTATGACAGAAAGTCATACACAGGTTTTGTTTTTATGTTGGCAGGTGGGGCCGTGTCATGGGAATGTAAGAAGCAAACCACTGTAGCCTTAAGCAGCACTGAAGCTGAATATATGGGTGTTTGTGAAGCTTCAAAAGAAGCAATATATTTAAAGGGTTTGTTATCTGACTTGTTGGGTTCATATAATTGTATAACTATGTTTAATGACAGTCAAAGTGCCCAAAGATTGGTTTCAAATCCTACGTTCCACAAGAGTACAAAACACATAGACGTGCGCTATCATTTCGTCCGTGAGGCTGTGTCAAAAGGATTCATCAGTTTGAAGTTTATGCCTACTGAGAGTATGGTGGCGGACGTATTGACAAAAGCACTAAGCTTGGCCAAACATTCAAAATTTTGCGCTGGGTTAGGTTTGACTACATGATGCCAATGTTCTTATTTCTTCTTTGTTTATTATGTTGTATTTAGATAAGTGGGAGTGTTGATATTGTATCTAAATACACTAATGTAGTACTTAAGGCGCCATCTAGTGTTACTACTGTTTGTTATGTGTTGCCCATACACAGATCAATAAAGTTAGTCGTTCATGTTTGCTCACGAGACGTACAGCTTTTTACTTGCTCGTCACCCGCGATCCTCGAAATCCTGTTTTTAATACTTCGTACCACGAGAACAGAAAATAATTGCACGTCCCACGTAACAGTATGAATTTTTGGCTAAGATTCCGAGCTAACCCAATATTGTTTACAAAAGCAGCCAACTGCAGAATGCAGAAACTCCCTGTTTAACGAATAATTAATAGTTATTTACGTATAAAGGGCTGAAAATATAAGATTGCGGCCCGCGGACGAAGTTTGATCGCGCTTTAATGAGGACAAGGGAGGCAATCATACTTTCGGCCTGAGGTACTTCAACGTTTTACGCAAAACTGATGTACTATTACTGCGTTGTGCTAAGTTTTATCTCGGTTTTTACAAACGTTTTTTAATATGGAATGATTGACCATTACGACACCAGCAAGAGGATTGCGACAGCCGATTGTTAAAAAACCGTTACCAGGTAAACGTCTTTATTTCATTGTCAAACAAGTCAACTAAAAATTGTATTTTTTCTATTCGAAAATGTGTTCCATCGATGACGAATCCTCGGTAATCATGAACCTTCCAGCGAATATATCTGAAGTTGCCGAGGAAGCATTAACCGAGTTGTGCCCAAAAACATCAATGGACCGGTATGAAAAGGTAATTTTGAAAAAAGGTATTGTTTTTAATAAAATTATAACTGTTTATTTGTTTGATAGGCGGGCTTTTTCTTGACGAGCGGTAAAGTAGAACTTTCAGCCCGCATTTTTGATCCTACTACGTACCAGTTTTGCGTAAAAATAATTTACTGGAAAATTTTGGAAGATTGTTGCAAGCAAAATTAACCGCTTGATTTTTGATGGATCTGAGAGTCAATTCAAAACATTCATTCATAACTTGCTTTACGTTCATGATTGAGCCAAGGTTTTGATGTTTGAATGATTGAAGAGCGGAAAGTGGTTCTTTACCGCACGCCTGTCAAAGGTGACTGTACAACTTTCAACTCGCATAGTGTCTTTACTGCACGCGTATAGGAAAATATAATGATTTTATCATCAGGCCATATATCTCCATGGAAAATGTTTCTTTGTTTTTTAGTACCTAATTAATTAAGCAGAAGGCTCATGCAGCAAAGGAATTAATCAGTTGTCTTGTCAAAGATCTGGCCCTTTAAAGAAAAAAAAACATAAGCATTTAATTTACTTGGGGTTGTAAACCTGAAATTTGTGTCCTGAACCCAATTATAGGTTACTCTACAACAATTTCTATACTTACACGAGTAGCACTAAAGGAAAAGTCACATCCTCGTACTCCCTCAGCACTGCAGGCAAGTACAGCCTCACTTGAGCTTTGTAGCCGAACTCGATCTCAACCGAAATCCGCTTTTCCTGAGGTTGCGTGTACCTTTTCATCCGTTTTCTCAGTCTAGTACTACTATCCAATATAGCGAGCCTACTATAAGGAAAGGTTCTCGCTAAAACGACGATTGGTACTTCTGGTCCCAAACATTCCTGTACTAAGTAGCTAGAATTTTTACTAAATATAACGTTATTGTAGTCGCATCTATAAGTGGACCACAAATTGTCATTCAGCTCTGTTTCGTTGAAGTACGATGAGGTAATGTTGATGGTTTCTTCGGAGAGACACGTCAGACATCTCCAGTCCGGTATCGAGTTTGTGTCGATGATTTGGATTAGGTGCCTCTGGCCGGGGTTTTGTTCTATCGTCCCTATGACGTATCTGGACAGGACGTAAAATAGTAATTAATTAATAATACATTATTAAATAATGTTACAGTACAAATGCAAACAAGACTCACATGTAAGAATTTTCTTCATCCCAAGACAATATCTTAACAACCTCAAAAGCCCCGTGGGTTATCGGCCTCACCCGCCCCTTGTAGATCTCACAAACGTGCATATAATGTCCTATATCTTCGTCTTTCACCGGCAGCCTCACCAACGCCCTACTACCATTTTGATTAAACACCGGATGGTATACCGGCTCAGTCCAACCAATGTGCTCATGCTCCTTCTCCACATGAAACTACAGCATATGTTTTCAGGTTGTTTCAATAATAATAACTTAAAGTAAACATACATTAGTACAATTGTAGCCATTATTGTTGCTACAAGTGACAATAACAAACTTGTTTTGTGCTCTATTAAGCCATATAATATCCACGTTATTGTCGCCATGGAACTTAGAGCTAGTTATGTAGCTGCCCGGATCCACGCTGTTGGTAGGTTTCAGTTGGAAGGGGAAGAGATATTTGGGCGTCGTCAGGTTTACGATCCAGGCAGTCGCCACGGGATTTGACGTCTCCACCTAAAGTAACGTTTTTGTAGCTTCCAGGGAGTTTTATTCTAAACTAAGAAGCAATTGAAACAGTGCACTCCACATGTTGAATAATTTTTAAAAATTGTCTATATCTAAAGCCAATCAGCCGATTTTTTTTTTCGCCATTCTGGCAAGATCCATGTATAGACTGCTTTAAATGATTATGTACTGGGTTATTTAGGTACAGGAGAAAGTAGAGAATAGAGATACATCGGGAAAGGTTTGATATTTTTTGCATATTTTGCCTGCTTCAATAGTGGCGGGGACACCTCTTTAAAAAGGTTTCACACCAAGATTGATCATGTGTGTGCTGGAAGATTATTACTGTTTTTCGAAGGACCACATGGTGACACACAAGACTGCGTGATAGTTGGTATCACTAGCAGTAAGTACCTTTTAAACAGATTAATATATATATACCAGCAACGGGTATCGTTTAAGCAGATATGAACCCTAACGAAAAAGGGAACGCACTGCAATCGTCACTACTCGATATTAGATTCAAAAAACAAACTTATAAATAGTTCTCAAGCTTATGACATGCTACGCAGAGAGAGAGAGAAACTAAGCAGTTTTTCAGTTCATTACCACTTCTTGAGGCATTTAAAAAGACCAATTTGAGGAGCCAAACAGTTAAAAATAGATGGCGAACTGACACATCTGGCGATCTGACACATCAGCCGTAAAACTAAGACCAGTCAGTGTGAAAGGGCGAACGCTGACTGACCCCAGGGAAGCCTCCAGTATCGTTAGAATTGGACAGCTTGGAAGAAGCCTCACCATCCCTGGCAAGATTTAACATCGTTCAGGCAGATCTCATGGTAACGCACATGCATTATCACGCAGGCCTTGTAGAGGGGAATGTTGACACTGCCAACGAGTAGAACAGCGAGAAGGACCAAGACCAAGTATTCTTAGGAGAACCAGGATTAACGTCGACGAACATTGGACCACTGAACAAATGATGGTCGAACAAACAACCGATAATGTTGTGGGGTTAATACGTCAATGGAAGTCGAAAAATTAAAGACCTGATTGGAAGGACATTGCAAATAAGAGCCCGGGTGTACCTTGGCGATTCAGAATGGTTTACTGAAGAGGACTTGGGAAAGCCCTGAATGGAAAAGTGCCACGCTTCAGCTTGTCGTACCAGAAAGTAGAAGGAAAGACATCTGAGAAATGCACAATGGAGTGTCTAGAGGCCATTTTGGAGTGAATAAGGCCCTGGATAGAGTTCGAGAAAGGTACTACAGGGTGAATTGCCGAGATTACGTCGAAGAGTGGTGCAGAAATTGTGATACCTGCTGCTCCGTGAAAGGACCCCAAAGAAAGACTAAGAGGCACATTAAGCAATACAATGTTGGCGCCTAATTTGAAAGAATTGCGGTCGACGTGGCAGGTCCTTTTCCAGAAACGAGCGATGGCAACAAATACATCTTAGTTGCCATGGATTATTTCAGTAAATGGCCTGAAGCTTATGCACTACGGAATCAGGAAACTAACACCGTGACAAGGCTCTTGGTTAACAAGTTCTTCAGTAGATTTGAAGGTATCATTAGAGCTTCATTCGGACCAGGGACGGAATTTTGAATCGCAACTTTTCAAAAAGATCATGGAACTTCTGGGAATCCGCAAAACAAAGACAACTCCGCTCCATCCACAATCAGATGGCATGGTCGAGTGTTTCAATCGAACCATAGAACAATACCTCTGCAAAATGGTAGCGGACCACCAAAAAGATTGGGACAAATCTCTGCCTCTTCTAATGAAGGCTTACAAAGATGCAGTGCAGAACACGATAGGACATACCCCTGCCAAGGTTACATTTGGTAAAGAACTTCGTCTTCCGGTAGATTTGGTTTACGGATCACCAGATGAACCGGTGCAAGATGTCCCTCAGAACATCTGGGGAAGATCTTGCAACGGTCCCCCCCCCCCCCGGGGGGGGGGGGCTATTAGACAACTTGGATAACCGCATATGGACCCTACTAAGTTGTCTACAAGTTGGGAGGATCCATATACAGTCATCAAATGGATCAACGACATGGTATACAGGATCCAATGTACCCCTAGAGCAAAGAAGAAAGTGGTTCATCTTGAACCGTTAAAGACTTACAGTCGTGGAGATTTCTCTGATCGGGATGATCAGAACTAAGAGGGGGGCAATGTTACGCCCGACCGTCGGTCCAGAGAGATTCGGGCCTAAGCAAAGCCGAGCGCCGACCGCGACCCCGGGAACCCATCTAGACTAAACGAGAACCGGGAACAGTCGCCTCCATTCTGGAAAGTACGAGAATGTGTTCAGACCGAGTATGTAAACCAGCGTGCCGCGTGAAATGGGATCGGACAAGAGAACAGTGCAAATTGTTAGTAGAGCGTAATTATGTTTTAATCCTGTTGTAATAGTTAAAAGTAAATAAACGTGTTTAGTTAATTGACGATAAATTATTGGAACCCGCATCCCGTCACGATAAGAAAATCTGTTTGGAACAATTATCCCGAGCTTTGATCAGTCGAGGACAGAGGATGTTGCAATTATGCGACAACAATACTTTACGGGACCCACGGAGGAATAAACACAAATAATGCAATCAAATCACTACGATTAACAGTACAATACGATAAAAGAACTCTGCATACATACAGCAGGTTTATGGACAGAAACAGAGATAAACTGATTTGGAAACAGTAGAGAACAACACCATTTTTGCAATAAAACACTTTTGTCAATTGCAAAACACGAGAATAGAATCTATCGACTATCGAGAATGAGCAGATAACAGAAACACGAAAAGAAGAAATAATAAAAAAAATTATGGTGACAACTGTTTTGCAATAATTTGACGTAAAAAGTCATCAGGTCACCGAGTCACTTCCGGCGGATATCGTCACCAGTTTAAAGGTTCTCACTGCTAAAAAGGTCAAAACTGTAAAACAGACAGTCAAAACCGTAAACCCAGACCTAACCTCCTAAAGCGGCCTATACATGAACCTTTCCAAAGTGGCATCGCCAACAAAAGTCGGTTGAGTTGGTTGAGAGATAGACAGCTTAAAAGTTCATTCAAAATTTGGAGTGTACCGCTTCAACTGCTTCTTAATTTCTTTCACTAGTTGGAAAAAAAGTTTTTTAATGCATAGAGAAGAATTTTTACTGGGTATTTTAACACTATTCCAAGAAAATAGGTTACGTACCTTTGGGTATCTGAAGCTCCTCACTTCCGGATACACAGCTTCTGGATTGTCGCTGTCATACCAGGCGTATGAATACTCCCCTACCTTACTGTTATTAAAGCTTAAAAATAGCAGGTAGTAGCCATCAGGAGAAAACCACAAGGTATGCGAGGTTCTCAGAATCTCGATTTCGTACAACCAGTCGGGTATCCCATTGAACACCTTCTTTTCATACCCGGTGTTGGTTATGCGACAAACTAGGTCCTTCTCCACTTTAGGCTTGTAGTAGATATCATTGTTGTGGACAAAGGCCACTGCTGCACCATCGGGAGACCATGTCGCGTACTGTAAATACGGTGCAGTTTCGTCCAGTTCTTTCGGCGAAAGCGGCCTCCTAATACTTAAGAAACACAAAAAAAACTATTAATAAAAAAATATATATATAAGAACTATTTATTATTTACCCAGTGGCAAGTTCATATATGTGGTACTTAGCCAAAGTAGTGTATTCATAAATCTTAACTTCATGGCTTATTAGTAAAACAAATTTCAAATCGATGGAGAATTGAAAATCAACAACTTGGTATTGTCTCTGAAAAAAAAAACTTTTATAACCCTTATCGAAGTCACAACACGTAAAAGTTAAAAACTAACACACGTTCGTAGTGGGGAATAAATTGAATCACGTTTAATATCAAAATGGTGGGTAGTGCACTCTCTTTTGATTTTTCAGCGAAAGAAAGTTGAGTCGGGAAACTTTTGTGCACACGTGCTTTGAAAAGGTAATTGTTTGCAAGAAAAACCAGCTCCTAGAAGGAGGTTTTTGTGCGCATTAGTTAAGTTTGAAGAGGGGCCTTCTAAAGAACAATAATTTGCTGGTGTGAATTGTATTTTAGAAACTTTCGAGAACCCAATTAAAAGACGAGAGTTCTTCTAACAAGAAAAGCTAGGAAACTTTGCGTTTTTCCTTATTGAAACACTCAGAAATTAATATTTTTTGTGTACTCAATTTTTCAATTTTCTGTTTTGGCCCGAAATAGAGCTTCTCCAACGAGCCAAAAATCGATTTTTTTCGGAAAATTTAGACCCGAAAATAAGACTTTTCTAGCAAAGTTTTTAGATACTATCGAATAATTTTTATCCAAAATTATAAATATTTTAAGTTTGACCGTTTACCTACCTGTTTTAGATTTTTTTCTTTAATTTCCTGATTATCCCAGTTTTTCTTAACCCGGTACTTTTTAACTTATTTTTTCTGTCTTACGAGTTTTTTATTTCTAATGTTCTTCAAGTTTCATCCTTTCCTCGATCAGATTAAAAGAAAAGAAAGAAAGAAATATCTTTATTTTTATTATATTTTTTTTGGAGAGCCAGTGAGGGCTCTGAGGCCATCATCAGCGCCCAAACATAGCAGCAGGCAAAATGGTTATTTCTATACACGTTGAGACACATAACGTGACTCGAGATATAATTCACATTGACTTTAAAGCACCAAAACTGCAATTAGACGTAACTTTTGTGCAACTCACACAGTTTTTTATTTAGTATGTAATTTCTGAACAACTGTTGTGAAACAGCAACGTTCCAACTGAAAAGCCCCTAATTACCATTTTTTGGCCAAGAACTTGGCCCATTAATAATCCACCGAGCTTGTGTTTTAGACTCGACGATATTTTTGTGATCGGAACAAATTGAGATTGATCGGGAACAAATTAAGGATTAATGGATGGCGACGTTAATCGACGTAAAACCAAATCAGAAAATTTATTATAGTAAAAGAGCCCTAAAGGGTAAGCCTTTAAATTGGGTCAAGGGTTTGAAGCATTGAGCAGGATAGAGCTGTTAAGAGTTAATTGCTTTACGTAATGTGCCGATTTGCTTTCGGTTATGAAGAAGGATATTGAAAATGATTAATAATATCAATGATTAAAAGGGTGTTTTGAAAGTGACTTACCAAAGTAATATTCGTCATAATTGCGGTAGAAGTCAAGTTTTCTGCATTGTATAATGATATGCCACCGTACATATCTTTGAAAATAAATTCGTAATCTAAAAAAATAGTAATATATAGTGGATGCTCATTAGGAAACGTCATCTAGAAAGCTATAAACCATTCACTTATTATTGTCGTCAAATAGGCCTTGGAAAATTGACTTTGACATTTTTATCATATCTTCTTAACATGTGCTAGACGGAGATGGTTTGAACTGTCTCTAGATGTCAAAAATAAGTGAATTGGGGCGCTGGTTCACTTGAGGGAAGTCGTTATTACTCATTTTTTCGAAATTTTTCTTTAGGAATTAATAAAATGGACAAAATAGAAAATTATAGGTGGTGGTAGAACTTAAAAACATTTATAATAATATCAATTTTTAGAATAAATATATTAAAAAAATTCGCTTACCTGAAACAAACTATACAATGGAACTTGACTTAACCAACGTAATGTGAGTTGTGAGGTTAAAACACTGTCATGGGGATATAAATTGAAACGACACTCGTCACAAATGTCAACAAGTGACATTAGTGAGAAACTCTGGGTAACCTTGTAAATTATGTAGATTATCTTGAAAAATATGGTAAAAGTTATATTTTTCCCTTGACCAGGTTAGTTAAAGACAAAGCAGCCCGTCAGGGCTGCTTTGTTTTTCTATAAAAAATCTTTTGGTTAGGTTAGTTCGGGTTAGTTCAGTTCTAGTTTTCTTTTAGTTAGGTTAGTTCAGTTATGTTTTTCCTTTGATCAGGTTAGTTAAAGAAAACGCGCTTTGGTTTTCTATGAGGGCTCCTTTGGTTAGGTTAGTTCGGATTAGAAACGACTAAACTCTAAAGTAGGGCGTTTTACCATATTTTTCAAGATAATCTATATAATTTTAGAAGGTTACCCAGAGTTTCTCAATAATGTCACTTGTTGACATTTGTGACAAATGTCGTGTGTCACAAATGTCAACAGTCACAAAAGTCATTAAAAGAATCAGGTCTTAGCTATAAAAAAGTTGCAGTCTAATAATGACAAGTTCTATAATGAGTGAGGCAGTTGCGGTGATTTCCAAACATTATTTAATTATCAAAACATGTTAATTCAAAGTAAAATTACCCCACCCAAAAATAAAGTAAATCGAGTGAAGCGTTTTCGAAACAAAACAAAAAACAATGTTTTTCTCCCAACATTGACCTTCTTCAGCGGCCAAACCGAGCGACTTTGCATATGACAAATAGACCTAAATCAGTTTATTCTGCACCAGAGAATATGTGGTAGAGCGTTGTACATGTTTTTTAGGAACACCCTGTATAATGTTTGCAACTAAATTGGTCTTTTTGCATTAATTTTAAATCCTACTAAGGTCTTTTTGGGGGGTCCAAACTTTAAATTTAGTTATGTTGATGCAGAAGCACACAAATACAATATATTTTTTGTTTTCAAACAATGTAGTCACGTGCCGCACGAAACCTATTGTATAGTGTGTTTCACGTAAGCAAAATTTATTATTATATTTATTCTAAAAATTGATATTATTATAAATGTTTTTAAGTTCTTCCACCACCAATTTTTCTATTTTGATAACTTATTTTCTATTTTGCTTACCAAATTTTCTACTTTGTCCTAATTTTGTCTAATTAATAGAATTAATTCCTAAAGAAAATTAAAAAAAAAATGAGTAATAACGTCTTCCATCAACTGTACCAGCCCCGTTAAAGGGTAATATATATTTTGGTTCCTTTATCCTTTTGACATTTTACAACCAACTAGAGGACGTTTTGAAAATGATTGAAGACCAAGAGGTGAAATTATTAAAGTTGGTACCTGATATCCATGTTCCATTGAACCTAGACGGAGGTGGTAGTTTTACAAAAATATCTTCTAGGCTGGGTTTGACGCCTTTTATTCTTGGAGATTCCTCTGGAGGGGAGACCAGTATTATACTAAAAACGATAAGTCCCAGCACGGCAGCTATAACCAGAAGGGCGATAAATATGCCACGCCAATTTCTTTCGCTCGGCGAGTTAACAACGAGTTCCTGAAAAAAAAACATTGTTTAGTAGAGATTTTATATTTTATTTACAAGAGAAACTAAATTCGTACTTCTCAGAGAAAACTGTTACCATATGTATGTTTTGGAATTCAAGATGAAATTTGAGCTATCAAAACAACCAACCAGATGGAAAAGGTTGATACTTTCAGTCCTTAATAGGTTTAGTAATTTTCGACAAAATCAATTTAACTGTAAGAGCTGTAATGTTATAATTATGTGCCTGAGTCAACACAGAATGGCTTCTAGAAATTCGACTCGGATAACTTTAGAAAAGAAATCTTGCATAATTTTAGAAGAATCAGAAAATATTCCATTTCACTTAAACTGCAAAGGCTCGGATAATTGTTAAAAGTTATTGAACTAAATCTAAACTGAAAGTTTTGGATAATTCTGACGATAATTTAGTACCTACACACCCAACTTTTTCAATTTTGTTTGGATTTACATATTTACAGGGCAGCTCGGATAGCTCTAAAGATAAATTTATAGTGAAATACTTCAATAATATCTCTATACACCTGACACCTAAACTGATAGCGTCACAAAATGGCGCCCGTCCACTTCCATTCCAGCTAAGCTGGACTTAGCTAGAAAATAAAGGTCAAACTCGAACAAGTCAAACAGTTACGTCACAGCCTTTCCGGAGGTTGCGTGGAATTTCCCGATTTTATGTCAATGCTCAAGATAATTCGAGCAATACTGATGATAATTCAATATCACTAGGTGATAAGTAACTACAATAATAATTTGGTGATTAGACATGAAGAAACCGGTCAAAAAGCATTCTACAGGTTTACCATTCATGTTGGATAATTCCACAAATAAATTTGTATTTAAATACTACAAAAATATATAGCTCATTCACTTATTTTTGGCATTTCGTTACCTTTGAAATGTTCAATTTTTTTTATACTTATCTCTTTTCGGCACATGTTGTGAAGATACGATGGACGTCGACGATCGACGTTAAAGTCAGATTTCCAACGCATACTTGATGACAATAATAAGTGAATGGTTTATAGATACTATTTTGGTGACTGCCTCAAGAAAATGCTGCAATAGTATATTGTGCAACTAGTGTCGAAAATTACACTTTTCACACGAGTGTGACGGTTTGGACACTAGCCGTAGGCGAGTGATACGAGGTCACAAGGGTGTGAAGAGTGATTTTCGTGCGTGTTGCACACTATGCTTTTTCTACGACTGCGATTTTGCATCATAAATGATCATTCAATTATAAAATATATACAAGGCATGTGCAAAACAATAAAAAGCTTGTGTAAAGTGGATTTTGCATACGCTTATGTATACCAGCGTGCGCAAAGTGCAGTGTGCGATTTTCAACGGTGTTTTCCGTAAGTGTTGCACACTATACTTTTTCTATGATTGCGACTTTGCGTCATAAATGAACATTCATGTTATAAAATATATGCAAGGCGTATGCAAAACAACAAGAAGCGTGAGCAAAGTAGACTTTGCACACGTTCTGTATGGGAGCCTGCGCAAACTGTACTTTGCGTACGCTGTTTGCAATATGCGACTTTGCGATGCGACAAGGGTAGTTAGTAGTGCGCATTTGTTCATTTCCGAGGCAGTCATAGAAAATAGTATATTGTGCAACTAGTGTCGAAAATTGCAATTTTTACAGGAATGTGACGGTTTGGACACGAGCCGTAGGCGAGTGATACAACGTCACAAGAGTGTGAAGAGTGATTTTCATACGTGTTGGATACTACACCTTCTCTACGACTGCGATTTTGCGTCATAAATGATTATTCAATTATAACATCATTATTCAATTATAACATATATGCAAGGCGTGTGCAAAACAATAAAAAGTATATGTAAAGTGGATTTTGCACACGCATATGTGTTTACAGTATGCCATTTTCAACGATATTTAGTAGTATGCATTTGTTCATTTTCGAGGCAGTCGAAGAAAATAGTATGTTGTGCAACTAGTGTCGAAAATTGTACCTTTCACACGAGTGTGACGGTTTGGACACGAGCCGTAGGCGAGTGATACAGCGTCACAACAGTGTGAAGAGTGATTTTCGTAAATGTTGCACACTATACTTTTCCTAAGAGTGCGCTTTTGCGTCATAAATGATTATTCATATTATAGAATATATCCAAGGCGTATGCAAAACAATAAGAAGCGTGTGTAAAGTGGATTTCGCACACGCTTCTGTATGCGAGCATGCGCAAAGTGCACTTTGCAATATGTGATTCTCACCGGGAGTTAGTAGTGCGTATTTGTTAATTTTCGAGGCAGTCGTAGAAAATAGTATATTGTGCAACTAGTGTCGAAAATTGAATTTTTCACACGAGTATGACGGTTTGGACACGAGCCGTAGGCGAGTGAGACAATGTCACAAGAGTGTAAAGAGTGATTTTCGTACGTTTTGCACACTATACTTTTACTACGACTGCGATTTTGAGTCATAAATGATTATTCATATTATAAAATGCGTGTGCAAAACATCAGCGAGGCGTGTGCAAAACATCAAGAAGCGTGTGAAAAGTGGACTTTGCACACTGTACTTTGCGTGCGCTGCTTAGAATATGCCTCGAAAATGAACAAATGCTCACTACTAACTACCGTTGAAAATCACATATTGCGCACGCGCCCATATAGAAGCGTGGTGTGCAAAGTCCACTTTTCACACGCTTATGATGTTATGTATACGCCTTGCATATATTTTATAATAAGAATAATTATTTATAAAGCAAAATCGCACACGTAGGAAAAGTACAGTGTGCAATACGTACGAAAATCACTCTTCACACTCTTGTGAGGTTGTATCACTCGCCTACGGCTCGTGTCCAAACCGCCACACTCGTGTGAAAAGTGCAATTTTGGACACTAGTTGCACAATATACTATAGTATCTGAACACAAGGGCGTTTCCAAATTTTTCTTTGTATATCATGCTTAATTCTCAAGACAATTATATATTAAATAAATATTGAAATAAAATAAACAACAGTATTGAAAATATTTTAACATCTGGTAACATTTGGTGTAACCTTTGTTTAACCCTTAATCTTGCAAATAATACTGAAGACAATTTGGTGAATAGACCTCAAGGAAGTCATTTCAAAACCTTTATATGGATTTACTCTTTAACGTTTAAAAATTCAATCTCATATATATCTCACATATAATACAGTTTGTTTAAGTCAATTTTCATGTTTTACTTTGATTATCCTAGTTAATGGTGAAGATATTCTGAATATTATCTATTTTATTATTGTTGCTGGTAATATTAAAGATAATTTGGTGACTACACTTCAAGAAACTATGAAAAATGTTTTTTTAAAAATGAATTTTGTAAATTCAACTCGAATGTAATTCTTGGGTCAAACTTTATTTAAATATTTCAAAAACATTAACAAGTAAACCGTGGATAATTGTGAAGAGAATTTAGAAATGAAACTGAAAACATTATGTTTCGATTATCCCGGTTATTACTCAAGGTAGTTTGGATAAAATTAAAGATATTTCAACGTCTGGTGACATTAAGAAGTATTTGGTGGTGTAACCTTCTAAAAACCATTAATGTTGCGGATAATATATATTCAAGATACTTTCGTGTTTAGGCCTCAAGGAAATGCTGCAAAAATGTTTTCACAGACTCACACTTCAACTTTTAGAAATTGATCTGAGATAATTCGGAAAATAAATTTTAATTCAAATACTTCAAAAATATTCCATTAAACCTACGCTATGTGTATTTGGATAACTGAAGATAATTTGAAGCAAAAAAATTTAAATTCTGAAAATATTGCATAATTCTGAAGAAAAATATTTCCACAACCCCCCAAGGCAAATATAACAATCGGATAGAATAGTACCAAAAATGTGTGCTAAAGTACACTCATGCGTTATGAATTACTAACACATGATCGTGAGTTAGCAAAAACAATTATTGAATTATGGACTTTCCTGGCGAAGCTAAAATGTTCATGAAACATAATATCTTGTCTTCAGACAAGATACGTTGTCTTCATTCAACAGAAAAATAAAACTTCAGTAAGTATTTTGTTTGCATATCTTGTATTTGGATACAAAAAGAAATAAAAGGGGCAAGAATCAGTTATTTAACTGAGATGATGACATTTAGTAACTGTCAAAAATCACTCAATTGAAGGTGACTGACATTAGATCGTCTACGCATACGGTGGCGCGCAGGCCTATGGCAGAACAGTGGCATTTCGTTCATTAGACGGTGAGTTCGATACACAACTCTGACAATTTTTTTTTTATTTTATTTATTTTCATTTTTCTTGAAAAAACTGTGCACAACTAGCAAACAAAGCCTTTTAACACACTCACGTCGTTGCCACCCTCTCCTATGACTCGGTCACAAGATTTCACGCTTGTGTGTTAAGAGTATTTCTTAGCTTGATATGTAAATAAGTATAATTTCTTAACACATTACTTTTCAACGTTTGATTTGATTATCCCTGTTTACGTTCAATGCAACCCGTGTTCATTAGAAAACGTCATCTAGAAGGCTATGAATTTTTGACAGAAAGAGATGACATAATCAAAATAGAGGAACTTTTGTTCTTTCATCCTTTTCTTTTAACATTTCACAGTCAACTAGAAGACGTTTTCAAATGAAGACCCCTTACTTCAAATACTAACCAAGTTAAGCAAACTTTTGGAAATAGTGTACCGTTTCTAAAGGCAATTCTATTACAGATAACTCCAAAGATAATTTCGACCCTAAGAAACTGGATTTACTCGACAAATAGCACGATATCGAAGCTGGACCGTCGTGATCCAGCTAAAAAATCAGGTCACAAACAATAAATCATGATGGATCGTCTTGACGTTTCGTTGTTTACCTCCTGGCTGGCTCGTTTCTTAGTGATAATACCCGTTACAAGGCGCATGAGCTGTGTAAATATTTTCTTGAAAAACTTTCCAGGCAATTATACAGCATAGCTCTCGATATGATTCAGCAGAAAAACGATTTGGCAACGAAAAGGCAATAAAATTGCAAATTAGACCCCGCTTAAGAGAAAACACATTAGAGTTTTGAGTATGTTATACTTATGTAAACAAAACTTACCTCAACATAATAATTTACTCTGTTAATAGGACTTTTGAGACTGCTCCTTTTTCTGTCTGGAGATTTTTTGAATTTGTTTTCATTTGCTATCCTCCTCGTAAAAAAGGTTAACTCAAATTTGCTACTAATTTCAGGCATTTTTTTAAACTTTTTAGTAGCAACACAACAACACAATAATACTAGTATTACAACTTTACAATACACGTGTTGTTTATAAACATTCCCACGTGCATAATTTCCGCTATACCAAGCTGTGTATTATTATTCAGTGTTTATGAGTTTTTAAACTCATTGCTATCTCATAGTCCTCTATTTTAGACGATTGCCAAAATGAATATTTATAGAGCAGAGCGGCAATGGGGATGGGGCCGACGGTAACATCCGACCTATTTCGTGTCAAGGCCTCATTTCCGACCCGACTTAAACAGCCCCAAACTTGGAGTCGCCACGTGATAATCACACCAAAATAACACCTCGAAAAGGCTCGATTAACGACCGAATTTCTGATGAAAAACAATTTCCCGAAAACGTTCGACAGCACCCGCGACGAGACAGGAGAAAACACCCCAACTAAAGCTTTCCGAAAAAGCCAATAGAAGCCCGTCTCACGCAGCCGAATTTATCCACGTTTCCAGGGATGATGTGCGCTGGAAGCTCTCCACCGTCCCTCCTAGATCTGAAATTGATTGTTCCGGTATTTCCTCCTTCAATGAATCTTTATAATCTATACGCATTTTATTGAGCATCGTGCAAGATTTTTATAGGTCAAGTTGTTCCACGTGACTACATTTTTTTTTTTAGTTTTGTTTATCTTACATTGACTTACAGTCATTTAACTTTTTTCTAGGAAATGGTAAAATTGTAGTTTTTATAGTTATTACTAAAATAGGGAATGGCTAGGTTCGAAAAGTGGTATCATTTTTTGTCAAAAAAAAAAACACTTTTTACCCACCAACTATCTGGCCAAATTTTAGCTATTAAAATAAAACATTAATGGCTCAAATATTGGTCAAAAGTGCCGAATATGGACGAACTGAAAGTTTTTCTTTTTTGCCAAGATTTCGCAATATAGAGACCCAAGTAGCCCTAATGACCAAATAGCATTAATCGCAAACAATTTGTCATAAAGTATTAAAAATGGCTATTATTTGACCATTTATGTAAAATAAACTTTGGTTAAAAAATCATCCATTGCCACATTTGTCATATATCAGCAGTTTTCTTGACGCCAATTTGGCCACAATGTAAAGCCAGAATTGCAGGTTTCAGAATCGAATGTTTTATTTTTACACGTACTTCAAGCTCTGTTTTCCTATGGAATAATTTTTATTTAATTTCCAATTAAAAATATGTTTTTTAGTCCGACGTTTCGACTTTTCTAGGCTCATCATCAACTTCAACTTCTTAAATATAGCTTCTACATTTAAATATCAAAAAATTTGTATTAGAAATTTAATGATACGTAACACTTTTATTGTTAGAGTGTATGTTCTTTTCTAACAATTTACTCACTTCTTTACAAAGTATGCAGGTTACTGAAATTCGTAGTTTATCATTGGAATCTGGGAAATTGTGAAAGATGTGTACCAGATTAAATTGAAACGAATTTGTAATAAAAAAATCCGACTTCTTCCGGACTTAATCGAATAACATCAAAATTTATTATAATTGGTTCTACTTTTGCTGAACTTCAAAAAGTTTTGAATTTTAAAAATGATTAAATTATTTTATTTTTTATATCACTTTTCTCGGACGACTCTTTGTCTCCTCAAGACGATGTAATCAGAATTATAATATAAATTTTTGAATTCTTGTAGCCAGCAACTATTTTTTTATATGAGACTTACCCTGTTAATATTTTCAAAACTCTTCACATTTCTTTTTACCTGGTCACACCATCTTGTAGAAAATAAAAAGTGCAAACGAGAAAAGGCAATTTTTTCAAAATTTCGTCAAATTTGGAATTTATAGCAAATATCAGTACTTTTTTAATATTTCCGGAAGTGGTGAGATTTTTGTAAATTTAAAGACCACATCTTTTTGAGTATTACATTGGACATATTCATCCCAATTTTACTTAATTTTACGAATTTAAATAACTCGTATATTGTTCGAAAATCGATAAAAAATGCAATAACTCTAAGAAAAATACAAAGTGTTAGATATCATTAAATTTGTATTGAAAAGGGCTTCTGATTTTTGACAATCAAATCATATTTAAAAAACTAAAGTTGCTGATGCCCCAGAAAAGTTGAAACCTCGGACTACAAATTGAATCATACTCTCTTATAGAGCACAAAATGTACATAGGAGAAATGCAATTTATTTTAAAATAAATTCAGAAAAAAAAGGAAAAACGTTTTTCATAAATTTTGTTTTTTTTTTAAATCTTCAAAAGCAGTAAAAAATTTTGAAATTTTTAAATTTTATTACAGTTTGCACCCAAATGCGCAACTTTGGCCCATTTTAAACGAATTTGTATCTCTTACGGTTTACGAGATTCCAGTGACGACGGGCGAATTCGAATAACTCTATATACAGGATGATTCAATGGTAAACGCACATACTGTATTTGCAGCTCACTTGGATAGTTACTAATCACCTATGAGGAGTGTCATTATTGACAGATTTTGATTAATTCTGTACTCGGCCGTATTTTTTACAACCACCAGATATAAAAAAAAATAATTTTGGTTTGAGTAGAACCCACTTCTTTATTTCGCAAGGTGAAAATACAGAGTAGCACAAAAAAAATTAATTGCCAAAAACAGCACCCTGTTTCAAAATTTATTAAAAAAGTCAGTTTTAATGTTAAAAAAAAAGCAAACAATACTCAAATTGCCAGTTAATTAAATTAATTGTTTTCACATTAATTTTTTATTTAATTAAAAAAAATTCATACAAATGTACACCACGCAAATTAAAGAAAATGAAGGCTGTTTTCCTTATTCTTTAAAGATTGCTAAATCTTAAAAGATATTTTTATAAATTTTTATGCAGGGTGTTTTTTTCTGGAAATTAAAAATTCTTCAAATTTTTTTTGTCTTACCCTATAATTTTATTTTGCCCAATAAAAAAAAAATTAGCAGAACTCATCGCCTAAAAAATTCGCACCAAATTTAATTTTTCTTTTGGTGCTGACACAAACACAACACAAAAACTGCAACAAAAACAGTAAAACAAGAAATTTTTTTATGAAAAAAATGTTAAATTAAAATTAGGTCGCTCAGAGAGTTTCTGCTTTGTCACGTCTTTATAAGCTTCTCCTTTTATATAAAAAAAAAAAATTTGCACGACTTACAGCATAAAAAATCCAAATTTTTTTTGAAAATATCCAGAGGGGTTGTATGCCTCGTTTTTTCTCAATTTTTTAATTTAGAGGCCTATAACTTTAGAACGAGTGGACCGATTAGAGTGCTCCCAACAGTTTTTAGTTCTTCTCGATGTTCTCTTCCACTTCCCACCAACGGAAGTCCCCTTGGTCCTATTGGTCTGAATAGTTTCGGAGATAAACCCCTTTATGTTCATTGTTTTGGCACTTTTACGATCAACTTTTTTACAACGTTTAAGAAATTCACTTGTGAGACTACTCTAACGCGTATTCACGTCGTTACGTATATAGAGGATTGAAATCGTCTTATTGTGATCAAAAACAGCATAAAAAATATTTTTTTTTTTTTAATAACTAAAGGCAGTATGCCTTTTATTTCTTAATTTTCAATTTTGGCAGCCTATAACTTCAGAACCAGTGGGCTGATTGGAGTGAACTCCTCCTCCCTTCCACCTCCCATTAAAGGAAGTCCCATTGGCACAATAGTTTCGGAGATAGAGTGCTTCGGTGGTTAATTTTTGGGTACTTTTAGAATCGACATTTTTATTACTTTTAAAAAACTCACTTTCGAGACTACTCTGACTAGTTTTAATTGTAGTATGAACTTTGTTATTTTTATAGAGGACTCAAATCGTTTCATATCGATCAAAAACAGCATAAAAAAATCCTAAATTTTTTAAAAATAACTAAAAGGGTTATAACTTTCGAACGAGTGTATTTTTTCGTCCTACTCTGTATTTATAATTTTCGAAATAAAGAAATGGGTACAACATACTGCAAAAATACGAAGTTTTATTTTTTCATGTAATGGTTCTAAATATATTATCTAAAACAGACAACCGAACAATAATCCGGCAGCCATGATTTATAGAATTTTAGAATTTAGTAGCCACTCTAAAATACAGAAAGTCACAACAATCTATCAAAATTCAACATCCTTATTATTGTTGGATTTAGAGCAACAACCTTAATACGAAAACCTAAAGTTGTATACAAATATACAGCGTTGTCTAAAAAACCGTGGCAGATATATATACTACAATTTTTAAGTTTGAACCTTATATGGGGTGATCATTAGAAAACGTAATCTAGAGAGCTATAAATTTTTGACAGAAAAAGGTGAGATAATCAAAGTAAATAGACTTTTATTCTTTAATCATTTTCTTTTGACACTTCACAACCAACTAGATTATTTTTCAAATTAATATCCCTTATTTCCGTTCTGTGGTTGGTTCTAAGCATATTTTGTGAAGAATTTCTTTAACTTATCTTCATTTGTTCTTCTATCAAACAACGTCACACTTCGACACATTTTCACTTTGAAAGGTTGTATGTCTCAAACCCATTAAAATGGAAAAAAATTGTTGTATCTTAATTTTTGGAGTTCTTTCCAACGAAGAAAGTTCTTTTTTGATGTAATCAAATTGTTAAAAAATTTGTAATTTTAGAGATCGATTTTCGAGAGCAAAAAAGTAACTTTTTTGCTCTCGACTGCAGACTTCACTCTCCCAGCAAAAAAGTTATACTTTTTGCTCTTAATACATAAATAACTAATATGGTTTCCTCTAAAAATGTGTCAATTACATATGGCGCGCTCTTTTGCGACACCCTGTATATTTGTCAACAATTTCAATGTGGTGTAAATCGCGTCTATGTAGCTTCTTGCTCTAAATTTAACAATACGGAAAATGTTGGACTTCTACGCGTTTTTGCACTTTGATGACCTGGGACACTCTGTATATACATGCCACTATTAAATTACATTTCTAATTTAAATTACAAGGTTTAGTTCTATTACTACTTGTCCATGTTGAGGGTACACAGGGTGTCCGAAATTTTCTTAACTAGCCATTATTTAAACGAAAAGTTAGATTTAGAGTGAATTAGTGGATTCCCGGGTGCTTGTAAAGTTTATGTCATCTCTATTTTCAAGGTTTTTTTTCTTTTTTCAATAGTAGCTTTACGGTCTAAAAACAGATTGAAAGAAAAACATTCTTGGATGAGCCACTTTTCACTGAGAAACAAGAAAATAAAAATTGAAAATATTTGACAAAATTGATGCGAAAATTCTCGAATCTGACAGTAGGATTAGAAATATATTTACAGTGATGCCAAACGTCGGAGTTCATCATTAAGTGCAATAAAATTATGTGGTCGCATGTAGAAACAAAATAAACGAAAATTACATAACTGATATTAGAAAAATGTAAGAGGTATTAATTTAACACATAACGTTTGCGAATATCACCAATAAAATTGCGGCAACGACTCGTGAGTTCTTATAATTCGATAACTTTAACATAATGAGTAGAACTGAACTAACCTTAGCTTACCTAACCTAAACGTAAAAAGTGTAACTGAACCAACCTAACCAGGAAAACTAGAACTGGACTAATCTGAACTAACCTGAACTAACCTAAGCTAGTATAACCTAAACGTAAAAAGTGTAACTGAACTAACCTGAGCTAACCTAACCTAAACGTCAAACGTGTAACTGAACTAACCTAACCAGGGAAACTAGAACTGGACTAACCTGAACTAACCAGACCTTACCTGAAGTAACAGAAAGTTAACCTGTTGTAAAAATGAAGAAAAAATCGGGCCCTTTCGGACCCACTTTTTATATTATTCTCTACCCCTATCATAAAGAGTAGAACTGAACTAACCTGAGCTAGCCTAACCTAAACGTAAATAGTGTAACTGAACTAACCTAATCAGGAAAACTAGAACTGGGCTAACCTGAACTGACCAGACCTAACCTGAACTAACCGAAGTTAACCTGATCAAAAAAAAATTTAAATTTTAAGTAGTAATAATCGAAAATTTTCAAGAAAAGGACTTGGCAACACTGTCTTTAAAAACGTCAACAAACTTCATCTTTTATATGCTACCTGCCAACTTCATCAATCATTCGACTAGCAACTAGTACAATGCAAAATTTGTAAGTTAAATAAAAATTTGAATTTATGATACCTTTGAAACTTAAATTATATCATAAAAATCAAAAAACCATGAATTTTATAAATGTAACGTGTGTTGTGGCTACAAAAGAAGGCTCTGGTACACTTGAGGAAATTCGTTATTACTCATTTTTTTAGAAACATTTTCTTTAGGAATTAATAAAATGGACAAAATAGAAAATTATAGGTGGTGGTAAAACTTAAAAACATTTATAATAACATCAATTTTTAGAATAAATATAATAATAAAGTTTGCTTACCTGAAACAAATTAAACACTGTCATGGAAATATAAATTGAAACGCCATTTGTCACAAATGACAACAAGTGACATTAGTGAAAAAATCTGAGTAAATTATGTAGATTATTTTGAAAAATATGGTAAAAGTTATATTTTTTCTTCGATCAGGTTAATTAATGACAGGCCTTACAGGGCTACGTTGCTATAAGGGGCCAAGCGGCCCGTTAGGGCCGCCTTCTTTTTCTGTGAGAAATCTTTTAGTTAGGTTAGTTCAGATTAGTTCAGTTCTAGTTTTCCTTTGGTTAGGTTAGTTCAGTTATGTTTTTCCTTTGATCAGGTTAGTTCAGGTTAGATCAAGTTAGTTCAGTTCTAGTTTTCTTTTGGTTTGGGTTAGTTCAGTTATGTTCTTCCTTTGATCAGGCTAGTTAAAAACAAAGCGGCCCGTTAGGATCGCTTTTTTTTTCTAAGAGGGATCCTTTGGTTGGGTTAGTTCGGAATAGAAACCACTAAACTCTGTGTATGGAAAAACCAAAAAACAAAGTGCGTTTTACCATACTTTTCAAGACAATCTACATACTTTACAAGTATACGCAGAGTTTCTCAAAAATGTCACTTGCTGACATTTGTGACAAATGTCGCTTCAATTTACATTTCCATTACAGTGTCTTAACATAACCTTCAAGTCAACTTGCATTGTATAGTTTGTTTCAGGTAAGCGAAGCCTATTATTATGTTTTTTTCTAAAAATTGATATTATTATAAATGTTTTTAAGTTCTACCACCACCTATAATTTTCTATTTTGTCCATTACATAATGTCTAAAGAAAATTTTCGAAAAAAAATGAGTAATAACGACTTCCCTCAACTGTACCAGCCCCCAAAAGAAGATTGAGGCAACTTCCAAGTATGAGTAATGTATTTCCGTACCTTCATTTTTCAATTATTTTCTTACAAGACTCGACCATCCAAGAATTTTTTTACTTAAATCTGCTAATCTTAACATAAGCTTTCTAATGATATAAAAATTAATGCAAAAATCGAGGTGACATCTTCTTTACAATTACCGATTCCCGTGTATTAAACTTTTTTGTTACAACGTTTTTAATATCAAACTTAGATTAAACGTCAAACAAACTTTTGTACTCCATCTAGGACCAAACGCTAATTATAAACATAGAACGAATAATTAATGTTCATTCTCAAAAAGCAAGAAAGAGTTATTATTAAGTATAATAATTAATGAGAAAACTCCTGTTAATTTTCGTAATATCTGGTTGGCTGTTATATTTTTCATTACCTCGTCCCGTTGCTGCGACTTCTTTGAAGTGTGCCCTCCGGTTCCAGAAGTTTGAACGGTATTCATAGCTGTGGCCCCGCGTGGTGTCGACGAATAAAGCTTTGTTAATCATTAACGAAGTTTCAGTTCACCAGAGTCTCCTTTGTTAAGAGACTTTTAGAAGCACAAAATTAGATCAATGTGGTTGTTTTAAAAAATTTAATTGAGTGGTATGTATACAGTTTGATTCAAATTGATATCACAAAAACGTTTAATAGAGTGCAACATTATTTTAGGATAGTCTATCAGAGTACCTGTGATGACTTTTAAATATATGAAAAATTTGTTGTTAGAAAGAATATAATTTTTTTCCAAGTTGTTGATAATTAGGAGGCACTAACGTGCAGATGATAAAGCACAAGCTAAAAAACAACATTTTTCTTGATATTATGGTGAAGGCCAGACCCTTGATCTTATGGTGAAGATTACATATTCAATGCGGTATCTTTCTTTAATATGCTAACTCAATACTCTACTTTCAAAAGTTGTGGTTGTCCTGTTGCTCGTCGCTCGCCTGCTCCGTACTGAATTTTCGTTATTGTTTTATGTTAATTTATTGGCGTTTTGTTGTCATCGTGAGAACCTCTGCCCATGACGTGGACAATGGACACGTTTTTGAATAGAATGTACAGGACTTCGGCATATCAAGAGCCTTGATAAACACCACAATATAAGATCGAAACGTTGGCAATTGATAAAAGCTGAATTGTCGTTATTTGTCCCCATCCCGCTAATCCACCTACTGTTAAGTTTATTTTTTTTATTATTTTTATTTTTTTTCAAGTTGTTGATAATTACGAGGCACTAACGTGCAGATGATAAAGCACAAGCTAAAAAACAACATTTTTCTTGATATTATGGTGAATGTCAAATCCTTGATCTTATGGTGAAGGTTACATATTCAATGCGGTATCTTTCTTTAATATGCTAACCCAATACTCTACTTACTTTCAAAAGTTAAGTTTATTTTTTTTATTATTTTTATTTTTTTTTCAAGTTGTTGATAATTAGGAGACACTACCGTGCAGATAATAAAGCACAGGCTAAAAACAACATTTTCTTGATATTATGGTGAAGGCGAGATCCTTGATCTTATGGTGAAGGTTACTTATTCAATGCGGTATCTTTCTTTAATATGCTAACTCAATACTTTCAAAAATTAATTTTATTTTTTATTATTTTTTCAAGTTGTTGATAATTAGGAGGCACTAACGTGCAGATAATAAAGCACAAGCTAAAAACAACATTTTCTTGATATTATGGTGAAGGCCAGATCCTTGATCTTATGGTGAAGGTTACATATTCAATGCGGTATCTTTCTTTAATAAGCTAACTCAATACTCTAATTTCAAAAGTTAAGTTTGGTTGAGAAACACGTAATAAACACTAAAGTACAAGCTACTAATCGGCAACAAAAAAAGTAAACGAAACATCTTGGACTTCCATTGTCTTTATTAAGTTTTTTTACACGACATTTCGAGCAGAGAATTCGAGCACTCCTTTTATCACTGCGAAATACCGGCAGTTTTTTGCTATGGCATTTCCATACGGAATACGAGAGAGGGAGGAAGGTTCAGCGCTAATCGTCGATTGATTGATCGACCTTGTTATATTACTGAACGGTGATTTAAGAATATAAACAGTTCGAGCACTCCTTTCATTTCATCTGCGAAATACCGACAATTTTTTGTTGTGGCGTTTTCAGTTGGAATACGAATGTCTGAATTCCAAAGCTAACGTGAGTGATGTAGGTTTGGCGTACAAGGGTAGGCCGATGCCCTACTTATCGCGTCGACACTGTATACTAAACTGCTAGCCGGAATAGAGATCTTGGGTAGAGAGAAGAGGGGAAAAAAGGTTCAGCGCCAACCGTTGAGTGCTTGTTATATTACTGAACAGTGTTTAGGTACAAAGTATAAAAAGCTCACAATGTACCTGTTATTAAAATAAATTAGCTTTAATAACCCATTTACTCGTTAATGAATCTGTAAATGTTAGTTTGTATTTTTATATTCACTCAAAATAACAGCGGGTAATTACTTAATTTCTAACAGGGTTTAATTATAAAGGAAAAAAAAACCCTACTACTTAAAATTATAGACTATATAAATGTCCTTTTAAAAAGCAACAAAATTCACATCTTCGCAATATCTAACCACTGTCACTTAGTACTCTTAATTAAATAAGAGTTGCGAACTGCCTTAAATTGAAAAAATGACTGATAACATTTTTTTAGGTTCAAACGTTGATGAGTTTTACGAAAACATAAAAAAGGAATTTGGAAAGTCACGAGGAGATGTCGATGACTACGTAAAAGATTTTAGAAACTGGGCATTGACCCAAAAGCATTTTCCTGAAATTCCTTGTAAGCATAAATTTAGAAAAATGAGTGATTTTTACTGAGCTACTATTTATTTTAGCTGTCAATGCATGCGCCTATTTCATAGCGACATGCAAATTTAGCATAGAAAAAGCGAAAACAAGAATAGACATGTATTATATCATTAGAAACCTTATGCCTGAAATATTCAATTCCCATCCACTTTCGCCTGAAATGGTTCAGCAGAACAGGTTCATGTAAGTAATGCAGGTGAGATATGTGCCCTTTACTTACATATCTGTACCTGCAGGTATTTGGTGCCCCTTCCAATGGTAACGACAAAGAACGAAAGAATTGTGTATATGAAACAGAATCCAGAGAGCGATCCAGAAGACTTTAGCCATGAATTAACTCTCGTTCAATACGTACATCTTATGGAACTTTTAATACAGGAAGACAAGAGCAATAACCTTCATATAATTGTGGATTTTCATGGAATCAAACCTTCACAACTGCCAAGGCTTCGACCCGTTGTTATCAAGAAATGTTTACTTTATATAGAGGTTAGTTGGCTTACTTCACTTTCTTATTCCACTTATTTTTTTGTCCTAGAAAGTAACTTCTACAAGGATGGCTTCACTATATTTAGTGAATCTCTATCCGTTGGTTGAGACTGTGGTAAATACGATAGTGATACCATTTATGTCTGAGAAACTAAAAAGCCGGGTATGTAAGTTTTGTGAAACGTTTGACAACCAATACACGCTCTGGATTTTGCTTTAGTTGCACATGGTTAGGGGTACCAGTTTATTGTTTGAAAGATTCGGCAAGACCCACCTGCCAAGCGATATTGGCGGTGAAGGACCCTCTTTAGAGGAAACACGAGGTTCTAAACCCGTGTTTGATGTACTTATATATATCTAGATCTATAAGTTTTTTTTAGAATTGCTGATGAAACAGTACCAGGCCATGAAGGAGAGATTCGACAGAATTCAGCTTATGACGTGCAACGAGTCTCTGAGGGAGAAAAAACTCGAAAATGACGAGATTTTAGGTTATTATGGTTCCTTTAGGCAAATTAAAGTTGACTAAATAAGTGCAACGAAATCGAGTTCAAAGATGATTGGAATATACGTGATTTAGTTTTTGCTACAACTATTACTATATAAAATTACCTATAATTGTTGCAATTATTATGAATTTTCTAAAAATTACTAATTAGGTTTAATTACCCTACTACAAATATTTAAGTAATATACGGGGGGGGGCATTCTTGGGGTATGGTCTTTAGGTGATGGGAAACAAAAAAAACTCAGTGTTTTTCCTTTCCTCAAACTTCTAATTGCTTTAGACGTTTCGATGCCCTATGGTATCTTCATCAGTAGAAACTGCAAAATATTTAGCTATGAGTGACACGTACCAATAGGTACATAGAGGCTTACATTTATACTGAACCTTGGAAATATTGTTGCGAACTCAGTGTTCAATAATTCCAGTGTAGCGATTTAACACGAAAACACTATTTATTTATCCACAAATACACACAAGTACAATTCGACTACTAAATAACTCACTACTTAGCCTTCTATTATCATTTATTACCTATAGCTCGATTAAATAAGACTACTGCTAACGGCGGCGCTATTCGCCTTTTATACAAAATCCTGAAAATACAGAAAAGTCTAGAATATTCTTAGAAGAAAAATAATTGCTAAGAGACAAGTAAAAATGGTCGTAAGTAACTGCGTTTTAAATAAACAGAGCAATGAGGCACTTGTGAGTTCCCACGCCGCAGCGCCCGTATAGGCCGCGAAGGTCCCACCTCCAATGTTGCTCCGCCCCCCAGCGCCCGCTCTTCTAACAATATTTATACCTAATATTAAAATTAAAAATATGCAATCTACATTATCAAAAAGTGGAAAAAAAAAAGAAAAAAGGGGACGGCTCACCACAAAACACTCTCACGTGGGAGACGTGGCTGATGGACTTTCCTTCCTATCTGCATGTCTGGCTACTGGCCGCCGCATTACAGCTCAAACTTCACCATCACATTTCCACAACAACTGGAAAACAGCACGCTTACCAATAGTAGGGTGCTCGTAACGTCTTTCTGAAGTTGGTTTCCAAAACTTGATGCCAAGACTGACCAACACGAGTAAACCATTTAACCAAACTATTGAGAAAAATAACATCACAAGAAAGGAAGGAAAGTCCATCAGCCTCGTCACCCATGTGAGAGTGTTTTGTGTAAAGCCGTCCCCCTTTTTCCTTTTTTTTTCCACTTTTTGATAATGTAGGTTGCATATTTTTAATTTTATTATTAGGTATAAATATTTCCAACGTACAGTATAACTATAAGCCTCTATAATCTAAATGTTCTAATACCTAAATGTCCTCTAATACCTAAATGTTTTGCAGTTTCTACTGATGAAGATGCCATAGGGCATCGAAACGTCTAAAGCAATTAGAAGTTTGAGGAAAGGAAAAACACAGTGTTTTTTTTTGGTTCCCATCACCTAAGAACCATACCCCAAGAACGCCTTCTCGTATATACAGGAAGGTCCAAGAACAACGCACGTTTATACGTCGCAACTATATATTTAAGTAATCTAAGTATGTGGCGTCACCTATGATAACTTTAATTTGGCATTGGAAAAATGTTTGTAAATTGGGGGAATACCAGGGTGTTAAGAATTGCTCTATAGAAGGTTGGTGTAAAACCTAAATTTTTCAATTTATGTTATAAATTACTTAACGAATTCTATTGGAAAATGTTTTGATTTAGTAGCAAATGTTCTTAAAAAAATCCAAAGGGCCAACAGGCCAAATCACTGTTTGAATCTTTATTTAGTGCTAATAGAAGATATACATTAGAACCAATTAACAATAAACAAATCTAAAAGAACGATAACGAATTACGACAATGAAACAAATCTTCCTCTAGCATTTATAATGAATAGTTCTATCCTACAGATATGCTCAATAATATGTTTCTGAAATTACATCCTTTTCATTCATTTCTCATCAAAACATCAACAGCTAAATAGTAGATTATGTCACTAGGAGTAAAAGTGGGTCTTTTCGTGCTGAGCCCAGAGATTGACGGCCGAAGCGAAGCTGAGGCCTGCAACTGGGCGAAGCACAAAAAAACCTTTTACTCCGAGTAACATATACTATTTTTTTTTCAAGCATGCAAGAAATAAGAAATCTATTTAAAAGTGGTTCAGTTTTGCAATTTTCTCTCATCCTCTTTCAGCGGGTCTAGGTACTTACCCAATTAGTGGTGTATATTATTTGTAAAATACATAGAATATGTTAGAATGGTAGTTTTCAATGTTCAATGGTTTTAATGTATTAAATAATAACCAATGATTATGGTAAACTAAGAATTTGTAGCATTTTTTCAATACTAAATTAATAAATGTCACATTGACAGATAAATATGATGACGCGCATGACATTTAACAGACGAATTCAGAATTCGAGAACCTATGCGATTTCGACTAATAACGGTTTCGGATGGTGCTCTTGAGTGCTCTGAGAGTATTTCTGTCCTTTGTTTTTTCAACAAGAATGTAAAGATGGCAATACGCTCAGATCGGTTTATCTGGTGTCATCTATTATTAAAATAATTTTGGTGAATGAAAATCGTTTATATATGCGCCACCATGACACTAGCGGTGACTTTTGACTTTACTTTTACTGCCTAGGACTTTTTTGCTACTTTTTTGGTCTCAGGATTTGAAAGCCCACTTTAGGTGTACGTATGGAGAAAACAAATGACGTACTTTTAGTCCGCTTGAAAAAAAAATCTTGTTTCAAGCGAATTTAGATGTATCTCAGGTGTGTACCTTAATGATTAGATTTATTAGTAAAGAAAGTAACTAAATTAGTTTTAAACTCCTCTCTTTCACTACACATTTATTGGGTTTCCTAGTACATTGTTCATTCTCTAAACCCCCTTTGAACAACTTATTATTAAGTAAAGAATGTATGTATTAAGAGCGAAAAGTAGGAACAGTTTCTTGCACGAGAGTTAGAAGTTTGGCAATCAATCGAAACCAAAAAAAAAATATTTTAGAGCATATTCTAATGCTCTTTTGGGAAACTCTTTAACTGTAACCGTTGCTTGAGGCTTTTTATCTTTTCCCTTGTAGCAACAGTTTCACTTTTTTTCTCTTTGTCTATTTCTTCATTACTAGTCTTTTTCTATTACAATTATTGTCTTTTCTATTGAGGTAGTTCTTGAACAAGATAGTCCGGCGAGTTACGCATTTTTTCCTCTCCGTCTTCTCTTCCTTGTTGCCTTTTTTCCAAGTTTTTTTGTTTCTTCTTGTTTTTTAAATTTCATATTTTTGTATTATTCTTTGTCATGTTTCGTTCAATTTTTTTTATAGTTCAGGTTTTTCAACGATCTACATTTGACTTTTTATTGGGGCTTCTTCAATCTTTTGAGGTAATTTTATCCCAAAATTGAACTTTTATAATGACTGAATAATTTTAATCAAAAATTGCATCCCAGGAATTCACTGTTAGTGGTTAAACTTCTTCTGATTGAGCTTCTCCAACAAGTGACTAATTGTCAAATTTCACTTGAAAACGAGCAGAGATTCCACTGCTCGTGCGTATCGCGTCGTGTAAAAAAACTCATTAAAGACAATGGAAGTCTAAGATGTTTCGCTTAATAGAACATCATTGTCTATCACCTTTAAACAAACGTTAAAAAAAGTGAAGCTGCATATTAACATGGAGAACAGCAGCAGAAACAAAGAACAACATTTTCTTGATACTATGGTGGAGGTTGTTTATCCAGTGCGTTCAGTAAAGCTGCGTATTAACATTGAAAACAGCAGCAGAGACTAAGAACAACAATTTCTTGATACTATGGTGAAGGAATTGTATTCAGTGCGCTCTCTATCTATCCTAACAATGAACTAAGGGTACGTTTCCCAAGAATTCGCTGTTAGAAGCTAAATGGCACTAAGATTAAGCTTGGATGACACAGACGCGCTTAGCTGTACTTGGTTAAGAATCACTTAATCAAATACAGGAAAACGTCTATAGAGATATACACGCTTTGCACTTACAATTATGCGTAATATATAAATAAAAACTCAACATTAACGTGACTTTATAATCCCACAAAACTGTATATTTTTTATGTCTCAAAACAGACACGCTCTCATGGCTGACCCACATGTTATGTATTTGAGTTATAACGCTATTTGATATTTCGAAGGTTTGCGAAATTATTTATCTTCATGAATGTCAGAACAGTTGAAATATAAATTTGTTTGAACTATTTGAGCTGACACTCGACGAACAGAGCGCGAACCTGAGCCTGCATAATGGTTTAGAACATTACAGGGGTGAGTTATGTATTTCGCAAAAGCAGTGGTTACTTTTACCTTACAGATTTATATCTTATGAAAGCGGTAAATATCAAAGATAGAAAAAAACGTGACTTTAATTGAACCATGAGCCTTATCATTTTAGTATTGCTGCTGTGTGATAAGCAATACCCCCCTATAGACGGGTATAATATGCAGGCTGAATTTATAGATGCGAATATGGCTCTCTAAATGCAAAGCAGCCCTAAGAAGACGCTTGTGGCGAATAAAAATGCTGAACCAATAGGCGGATTTCATTGATATGCCTCTAGTGTTTCTATGGATGTCTTATTGGGACATATAAGACAGTAATATTTGGTAATAAATACCATTTATTTCTTTCCTTCAGGACACATAACCCCAGAATGGCCTTATAAGTAGCCCTTCTACTAAAGATTTTTTGTAATAAAGGGTGTTCATATAAAAAAGCTATGGAATTAAAACACTTGTCTGAGATAAGTTCGCAAAAAAATTAAGATGGGAGCATTTTATTACATTTTTGACTTTCAATTTTTTTTTATGAAGTCATCTCAGACCTACTCTTCTAATTCCATGGGCTACTTGAGTATTTTTTAAAAAAGAACGCATAATATATTTTGAAAAATCAGTATTAGTTTCACTTTCCTGCTGACATAATCTGCAGTTCACCATCCAGTCAAGAAAAGTTTTAAGTGATCTATCTCTCAAATGGGGATAATACATTTCAAAACATATGTCCGGATCATACAAGGTGTCCAGAAACTAAGGCGATAGCATATTCCAGAGAGGTTTTCATACCTTTTGAGGTAAATCGTCTTATTCAAAAATGTTTCCTAAGGGAACTGAGAAGCTTTGAAGATGGCTTTGAAGAGACATTTTTGAATAAGACGAGTTACCTCGCATCAGGATGAAAACATCTCTGTTTGTCGGTTTAGTTTCTGAACCCCTTGTATATAACAAACCACTTTAAGATGTTGTTTTAATTTATCTGTTAGATAATCACAAAAGAAATTATACCCACCATTGGTGTTATCACCTTGTTAGTTTTAGCAGCTAGCCCTTATTTTTTTTTCAGACTACTATAACCCATTCAGTTATTATTGTCAAGTAGGCGTTGAAAAATTGACTTTGTATCTTCTCAACGTGCTAAAAGGAAATGGGTATAAAAAAAATGAAGGTTTCAAAGGTAACTAGACAAATATAAGTGAATGGATAATACATCATCAGTGCAATGCCCTACCCGCTTCTCAAGAATTGAAAGAAATATTTTCTCCCATAAAATTAGATTTACCTGAAATCCTCCAAGGGACAAAAGCATTATAAATATTCAGCCTTAGACATGCTAAAAGAAGCAGGTTATGTAGTCTTGTTTTCTCGCAAAAAGGATCTTTTTCCCTTAACTTTTTTTCCCTTTTAACGAGCTCCCAAAGCACGGATTACAATTTTTATCTAATTAAAGGGACGGGTTTTTAAAACCTTAAGTCTACAAAAATTATTACAACAAAGAACCCGCGTAGCAAAAGGGGAATAAAAGAGCTTTGCTGCTAAAGCACATTAACAAAATTGGTAGATATTGTTATGCTCCACTTAGCGAATAGCGCTTTGTCACCAAAAAAATATCGATACCTTTATCTAATATGCAAATTCCAAGAACAATGATTGATGTTCCTGACGGCCTGCGTTTTGATTTATGTCACTATTATAAGCTCTTTTGTGTCGTCAAGTTATTTATATCAGTAAACATGAGTAGTGTAAGCATATTTTAATAATTACTACCAATTTTAGGATTTTGGAACGACCTTAATTTGGCCAAAAACAGACACTGTTGTGTAAAAAGTTCCAGTTTTGTAATACTACACAACAAGCACTTAATGAAAGTCGTTATTCTCGAGAGGCCCAAGAGACTAACGCTCATTAATTGCGAGTAAAATACTATACTTTATCCACATCCAAGATTCAAGGTTTTCTCAAATTTCAATCAAATATTCTCTATTCCAGTCTCATGACTGGTTTCGTAAATCGACGGCGCGAGGTTTGTTGCGTCAGATAGATGACGGTCTAGTCGCCCGTACATGTTCATTTCAACGCTACGAGAATGGACGGAAAAGTAAATTTTTTAGTGAAAAAAGAGACACTGTAACCTACATCCTAATAGACGGATAATTATTTGAATGAACCAGTGGTAACTACCGATTTCATGTTTAGGGCGGTTTACTTTTTGAGTTGCCAGTTGCCTACGACATGTTTCATATCCATGACAACTCATTATTCACTTGTGAGTAATGAACATCATTCACAACTGTACAATAGTAATGTGATTATTATAGTATGGTCGTGGATAAATTTTTTTATGACTTATATGTCAATATTTTCAGTTCAAGTACAAATGAACTTAAACTGAGTTCGTGAAGCACTTTGAATTATTTATTTATAAAATATTAATTGTTTAATGCTTTTTCCTTTTACTTCCTATTTAGGTACAAAGTTTTCCTTATACCCAGCTAACCCAAATAAAACTTTGTTTTATAAAACTTACTGCTGATATTTAGGTTAAACTGAAAGGTTTAACTACAGCGATTAAATTTTATATTATAGCCATTAAAAGTCATGGAGATCCGCGAGGGTTAAGATGCGTATTAAACTTTATAGGCCATAAAACACTTAACTTAAGATATACCAAATAATGCTGCGTTTGTCTAGATGTATACATATATAGTATTTGAAATCTTTAGAGCCCAACCCTAACATGAAATACACGATACGCGTTATGCCATCTTCAGTCATGGTACAATAAAAAACCAATAAATTTGATTTGAAGTTTCGTAGTTAAAGACCTATAAAACAGAATTCATTATCTACTAAATCACATTTTTTTAGAAAAAAAATAGTTTATTTACAATTGTGTGTAATTGTTAATTACGTTATAAGTCCGGTAAATATAGTTTTACAGTAGGAGTAAGATGTTTCTGAACGAAGCGATAGCCGAGTCTGGAATTGAATTTCGAAACGAGTACTGTAAAATGTTCCCGGACGTATGTTGTACGATATTTACGTAGGTACGTGATTTTAGTCCGGTAAATAGCTTTTTACAGAAGTGGATACCGTAAAGAAATTTTACAGTATGAAGTACCGTAATGAAATTTCAATACGGTACAGGATACCGTAATAAAACTATACCAAATTTCTCAATAGTAATTTACGTCACAAGTCCAGTAGTTATACGAGTACTGTAACAACACCTAATGGACGTGTATCGTACAATATTTTATTTCATACTGTTTTTATTATTTAGAAATTAAATAAAAAAATTACCACCTAAGAATTAGATCTATTGACATTTGGCGGTGTCTGTATTGTTGTCACTGTCAAAATTCATAATTCGAGAGCTATAGCATAATGATTTAAAATTACGCTATTTATGGTACCAAAATAAACTTTTGAAAATATGCAGCCACTAGTTTTAAAACTTTATTACCACAAATTATTTTTTATTAAAATTATTACTACATAGATGTTTCTCAAATTCCTTCGAGAAGTATTTTTCTAATGGTGAAAATGATGGAGACGTCAGCATTAAATCATCAACAATGTGCTTGTGTTTCTTTAAATATATGCAGTAGTCTGAAATGACTCGGTTCTACTGGGCATTGGGTAGTCTTTTGAATTTTACTGAATAACTTAGAGGCTCGGTTTGAATATCAAGAACTGATGTTTGATTTGATTTAATGGTTTAATTTAATGACAAGTAATATCAAACGTCGTAACTACTGCGCACAAATTTTGACGTCGCCAACTGAGCATTTGACAAAATCTTAATGAAATTTAAATAACGTAATATTTTATATTAGACGATATCTTTCTAGCATCGGTTGCTTAGCAACCTTTACCGGACTTGTCCGGTAAAGTTCCATTTACCGGACTCAAATCGATGCATATACCGGACAGTATGAAATAAAAATATATTCGAGGCCCATAAAATCAATCTCTTCCTGTTTTTAATAAGTATGAAGTAAAATGTTGTAGGTCATACGTCCGGTAACGTGTTACAGTACTCGTTTCGAAATTCTTACTCCTACTGTAAAACTGTATTTACCGGACTTATAACGTAAATAACTAGTACGTCATACGTCCGATAATGTGTTACAGTAGTCGTTTCGAAATTCCAGACTCGGCTATCGCCTCGTCCCGAAACATCTTACTCCTACTGTAAAACTATATTTACCGGACTTATAACGTAAATAACTATTACGGTATCCTGTTCTGTAAAAAAGCGATTTAACTGACTAAAATCAAGTACGTAAAAGTGTCCTAAATGATGCAGTATGAAGGAAAAGTTATTTGAAATACGATATAATATAAAGTAATAATTATTTGCACTGTTATACAACTCTCTGCCCTAATCACTGTCATTGTGCTGATAATAATCTCTGCTTTCTTCTCTTAATTATTTACATTTTTTTTCTATTATTGTTTAACTAAATTAAATTATATAGGATTCTTAATAATTATGAGATTTCGACACAAAGGACCCTGTCAACGCTAGTAGTAGGGTAAAGTCCATATAGAAGAGAATATTCAAAAGATTAAAATTTTGAAGAGAAAGATTGACAAACATGAGAGAAAAAGTAAGAAGTTGGAACAAATTAAGAAACTTAATGCAACAAGTAAAAAGCCATTCAAAGATTAATTACAAGCCAAAACAAGAATCTGAAAGCCATTAAGTGAATAAATATACGAATTTAAAACCAAATAAATAATGAAGTATAACCAAAAATGAATAAACAAATCTGGTCTAGGACCCAAAACTTCTTGAGAAAAAAATAAATATTAAAACCAATAAAAGTGCTAAAATGGTTAAGTATAGAATATTGTAGATTTGAATATCAGAATATTAATATTATCGTAAGGAGCAAGAAAGATAACAATTAGTTACCCTGTAGATAGCATTTTTATTCGGCTAACCCTATACAGGGTGACCCATTCTCACTGCGGAATTCGACAGAAAGTTCTAGATATTTATTTGGGACTAAGCTCCTGTTAGGTAGAAACACATTTTAAACGTTGCTAAATTTTAAAGTTTGTTAACTTTTAGAATTTATTAAAAACTTGAAATTTTTAAAAGTTGTATTGATTGATAGATTCTTGTAGACTAAGAGAGAAAAGAGCATAACGTTTGTCTCTACCTTAAGCCGCTAAGATACTACAGGTTTTAAAGAATAAAAAATTACAATTTTTAGACGCAATTATCTCTAAAAAAAAGAGATGGGATGACTTGCCACATTAAAAAATGTTTCTAATGACTCATCAATTGATTTTGATGGTTAATTAAAAAAAACATAAGTTTAAATCTCCATTATTTATTAAAATAAACACTCTGTGTAGTCGTCACTATTTATATAATGTAGCTCTCCTTTAACATTACACAGCTCTAGTCCTGGCGTGAAAGTGGGTCCTATCATTTAAGGATTATCATTATCAAAACTTTTTTGAAAAAAGTTAAGTTTTCCGAAGTTGAATACATTTTTCTATAAAAAGAAATTAGTTTTGGATGTACAAGGTGTCTGTGTATTATATCTACAGAACATTATTCTGTAGATAAGAAGAATTTTGCTATTTTAAATGAACCATTATGTATATTTTTGCTAGATGAATCCAAAAACGCAAGAACATACATGGTGTTTCATATAAAAAAAACAAAGTTATACAGGGTCCAGGTACAAGGTACACATCATTGGATCATTGGAAAGCCTAAGAAGTTCAGATTCGGTCAAATTGAGGCAAAGTTGCGCATTTGGTTTGCAGATCGTAATGACATTTTGAAATTTCCAAAACTTTCACTGCTTCCAAAGATATTCGAAAAAAAAACAAAATTTATGAAAATCGTTTTTGTTTTGTCTTGAATTTATTTGAAGCGTTATTTTAAAATAAATTGCGCATTTTCATGGGTACTTTTTCTACTCAACAAAACAGTCTTAGGTAATCAATTTGTAGTCCTCTGTTTCAACTTTCCGGGGCAGCATCAAATTTAGTTTTTCAAATATGACAAATATTTATTTTATACGATTTGATTCGATTATTTCCGAAAGAATATTTTTTTTAATTATCTTAAATTACATCTAGTTCGTATTTTTTACGATTTCCAAGGTTAAAATGATAAACGAGTAAATTCAGTAACTTGCGTACTCTGTGTAAAAGTAAATAAATAGTTAAAAAGGACAAACTCTAACGAAAACATATAACGAAGTGTTACACATCTTTAAATTTCTAATAAAAGGAATTTAAATTTCTGATATTCAAATTTAAGCGCCATATTGAGAAAACTGAACTTGATGATGTCCCAGAAAAGTCAAAACGTCGGACTAAAAATTAAAGAACACTGTAATGTATGCACAACTTTGCCACAATTTAATCAAATTCGTATGCATTATGGTTTACGAAATGCCAATGATGAGCGAACAATTTGAATAACTCTTACCAGGGTTCTAAATTTTTTACTACTTACTTTTGGGTGAAGCCTTATCCACTTTTTTTGGCGATTCGCTTGTTGTTGGAGAAAAAAAAGTTGAAGAGACTTCACCCAAAAGTAAGTAGTAAAAAATGAACTTTCCGCCTCAAAGATTTAAAAGTTATCTACAACCGGGGTTCTAAAGTTGTGAGTCACCCTGTATATCTGCTATAGGTGTTAAAAATGACAAATAATTGATACATACAATTTTTTGAAGAAATTTAAACTCCCTGTATTTTATATGTGTTATTATTTTATATAATTTGTTTTTATACTTTTTCATAGTTTTGCTTGTACTGTTTTTCTTGATTGATTTTTGACAACTTTTTAATTCAATTTTTTGGTAAAAAAAAAAAAATTTATAAACATTTTTAATTTAAATCAAAAATCAATTTTTATTTTATTTACAATTATTGTTGAACTCTAACCTTGAAAAAAGCTAAATAATTAATTAAATACTAAAAAATAAAAAAGGCTGATGTGTGATGTCCTTAATTTGCCACTTATGGAAGTAGTAAATTTAAACGACTAGGGAGGACTAAGCGTGTGTTCATTTTTTAATGGAGAGTAATGATTAGTTAGCTGCTCTATTTCCATGGATTTCCATGGAATCTGTACTTTCATTACAACAACAGCAACAGAAACAACAAACAAGCTAAACCAAATCCTGTCCCTCCTTCCAACATCGAAGCAATATTTGTTTGAAATATAAACAATTTATTTTGCGGAAACATAAATTACAATTTTAGGGTGTAGCTATGGTTGAATTTTTAGGAAAACGTTTACTCTATAATATACTATCCCTCAAAGTAAGCAAGAAGAGCGGACACATTTTTTGTTGCAGAATAGCTCATAGAGTTCAGTTTGAGTAAAGATTAAAAATTACTAAAAAATCTGACTCTAACGGCTGAAAGTAATTTCTGAGCTTGACCCACTAAATAAAATAATGCTGCACTCTATTAAAAAACTTAAAGCACGACATCCTGTGCCTGACCGCTACTTATAAACTTCATCTACTTTTTATAATCCGCAACACTGAACGTTCAGGAAAACCTGCGATTTTTATTCAAACATGCAAACCTGCCACAAACTCTCACGTCACTGATTAAAAATTCAACTTAAAGCACTTTTTTCCTTGTACCATAATTTTATCATTATCAGCGAATACCAAATCGCAGGAAAACGATACTGAAAACACAAAATTCGCGCCTAACAATGATGCGGCTTGGCGGTCGCGCATTCACCTCCAGCAGGAATTCCTGCTTTTCGCTCCGAGTGCTGCAACGTACACTGCGGTCTTGTACAAGGAACAGCTGTAGGTGAACTGTGGCAGGTGGGCGTGGTTTTTTTTGACACACCGAGAGTGATACACACAGTAATTAATTGTTTTTCGAACAATTACCTGAATGGCCTTTGGAAATGAGAGAACTCAATCAGCGTCCGTACGGGATGAGTTATGGATTTGAATAGACTAGATTAATTATTACAGTAAATGGGTTGTATGATAGGTGATAGTGCATGCCAATTATGCACGGCAATGTGATGGGCAGCATAGGCGCCCGCAGGGGGGCCATGCTGCACATCGTCACGTTGCAGAGAGCCCTCCTCCCTTCCTCCTGACATCAGAAAAAATAACCCTTGTTCGTCATCTAGAAAGCTATGAATTTTTGACAAAAAAAGGACGAGTATATGACTTTATCAAATAAACACCCCCTATAAAAACAAACATCAATTTATTTCTCTCTCTCTCTAATTTGGAGCAGTCTTGGCTTGGCCCGGTTACCAGGTTATAGTAACTTTTTTTTATATGTGTATTTGAAAATAAACTTTTACTTTAAAAGTTTTTATATTACTCCGCCTTGCGGATTTACAAAGCGTCTAAAAATATAAATCTGGGGCCTGTGAATAAATTCAGGTTATAATTTTATTGCTGAAATCGGTTAGAAATAACCCACATCGTTTAAAAATGCAAATTTTGATGCTCTGAGAGAAATTCAATTTTAAAACAAAATAAGACAACACTGATTCAAATTTTCCAATTTGTTGTTTTTGATAAAAATACATTTTTTGGTTAAAATAAATGAAATTTTACTCGAGACGCTTAAAAACGCAAACTTGGTGAACTACGGCCAAAATCGCTAGAAAATTACTCAAAGCGTGAAAAAATATTAATTTGGAGTGTTTGGAGAAATCCAGGTAGGATTATAGCCAGAATGGGTCAAAAAATGACCCAAAGCATTTAAAACTGCAGTTTTTGGAAAAAATCTAATTAAGATCGGGGACGAAATCGGTTAGAAATTACTTTTTTTACACTTTTATTTTACAATTAGAGGCGTTCAAAGTTGAGATAGAGTTAAGCTGCCACGCTTGCAATCCTTTAAGAACGTAGCAAACTCAATTCGAATGAATTCAACTTCTAAAGCGGTTTTTTTTTTAAAAATGGTAAAAAAAAACGCGATTCTAAAGTACTTAAACATCGACTTCCAAAGGGGTCTATCTCCGAAAATATTCCACCTGCAAAACTACCGATGCTTGGAGGTGAAAGAGAACATCAAGAATAACAAGAAACAATTGGATTCACTGCGATCGGTCGAAGTGTTCTCAAGTTACGGGGGGTCAAAGTTGAGAATTGAGAAAAAAGTCTCCTCCCTTTGGACATTTTCGAAAAAAATTCGGAATTATTTTTTTTTGCTGTTTTTGATCGGAATGGCACGCTTGCAATTCCCTAAAATGGTCAAAAAACGCGATTCGGCTTAACTGCTTAAAAATCGACCTCCGAAGAGGTCATCTCCGAAAATATTGCACTTACGGAACTTCCGATGGTGAGAAGTGAAAGAACACATCAAGAAGAGGAAAAAACAGTTGGATTCACTGCAGTCGGTCGAAAGGTTCTCGAGTTACAGGCGGACAAAGTTGAGAATTGAGAAAAAAGTCGTAATACTCCCCACTTTGGACATTTTTGAAAAAATTTCGGAAAAATTTTTTTGCTGTTTTTGATCGGAATGGCACGCTTGCAATTCGCTAAGAACGTAACAAACTCAATTCGAATGAATTTAAACACTAAACAGGTTTTTTTAAAAAGGTCAAAAAACGCTTTTCTAAATGTGCTTAAAAATCGACTTCCGAAGGGGTCTATCTCCGAAAATGTTACACCTACGGAACTTCGAATACGATGATGGGAGGTGAAAGAGGACATCAAGAAAAGGAAAAAACAGTTGGATTCACTCCGATCGGTTGAGGGGGTCTCAAGTTACAGGCGGTCAAAGTTGAGAATTGAGATTGATTTGGACATTTTCGAAAAAAAATCGGAAAATTTTTTTTGCTGTTTTTGACCGGAATGACACGCTTGCAATCCGCTAAGAACGTCACAAACTCAATTGGAATTAATTTAACTTCTAAAAAGGTTTTTTAAAAAATGGTCAAAAAACGCTTTTCTAAAAGTGCTTAAAAATCGACCTCCGAACTCCGAAAAAATTTCGGAAACATTTTTTTGCTGTTTTTGATCGGAATGACACGCTTGCCATCCCCTAAGAACGTAACCAACTCAAGTCGAATATATTTAACCTCTAAGGAGATTTTTTTAAAAATGGTCAAAATACGCGAAAGCCAATTTGGAGTTATGAACAAATGCAGGATAAAAATAAGAACAAAATTGGTTAAAAATACACTAAAAGCGTTTATAAATTCAAATTTAGAGCTTGCGGAAAAACTCAGGTTCGGATTGAAACGTCCAAAAATATTTGAAAATGAAAACTGATTCAAATCTTCCAATTTGTTGTTTAAGGTAAAAATAGATCTTTTTGACCAAAATTTGTCAAGTTAGGATTTTAGCCAAAATCAGTTCTTTAAGACTCAAAGCTTTTGAAAATGCAAATCAAAAGTATTTTGTAAAAAAATCTGTTTATGATCGGGGCCAAAATTAGCTTGAAGTTACTTAAGGCGTCTAAAAATACAAATTTGGAATGTTTGGACAAACGCATGTTAAAAATAGGGCCAAAATCGGTTTGGAATTACTTAAAACGTTTAAAAATGCCAATTTGGAGTTTTGGGACAATTGTTAAAAATAGGTCCGGAATCGGTTAAAAAGTCCATAAAAGCGTCTAAAAATTCACATTCGGAGTTTTTCGAGAAACCCAAGTAAGAACTAACGCTAAAATCAGTTCAGCATGACTCAAAGCATTTGGAAGTCCGAAATTTGAAGTTTCTGGAAAAATGTAAGTTAAGAGTTAGGATTTTAACTTAATTTAAAGAAAATTACACATAGCGTCTAAAAATGAATTTTTTTTTTTGCCTTGGTAGAAAATCAGAATAAAATAAGAAATGACCGAAAAGCACACGGTGTCCCAGGTTTTATGATTGTATGAAACGCCAATCCGACATGTCAAAAAGAAATCAATAGGGAATAAACCCACCTTGAATGGTCCAGGTTATTTAGATACAGCTCATGGCATCCGTCTTAAGGATTGGTGTTTCTTTGTGTCGATGGAAGGGAGGAAGGCTCTGACCACGAGAATCACACAGCAAAGGAGTTTAGGTGTGAATATATTACAAAAAAGCAGTTAGCAGTTAAGACGTGCAATCTATAGACCTACAAGATGATGTGGAAATGTGGAATGGTGTGGTCAAAATGAAGAAAATTTATGGGGATTAATTAAGTCGTCAGCCTAGTTTTTAATTACATAAATGCGTTAGTTCAAACGATAGTGAGGCCTCATATACACAGGGTTGGTAGGTGGCTTTAAGAGAAATACCATGTGAAGTACCACACAAGGGTTTTTGAAGAACAAATCGTTATCGTAGTTGATTCCTTTTACGCAGTTAAATCACACACATATCACAATCAATCGCAGGATATATAACAAAAAATTAAGGTAAGAAACAATAAAAAAATATATTAAATTCGGAAAATAAAACTGATTTTTACTCAGCAACCTAGTCAAGAAAATAGAAAAATTAATAAGATGAGCAGGCAAAAAAACCAGGGGATTAGAGACCAAAAAGGAGGAGATATGCAAATTATACTAAATCCAGCCCTGGTTCCTCATTGGTTATTAAGAAAGGTAATTATAGCCAATCACTGTGGCATGTAGGATATATGCTAATAAGGAAGGCGCATCTTTTGAAAGAAGTAAACAACAAACAAGATAGAGGATGGAAAGTAAAAAATTGACAAACTGGTGAAAAAAAAAAATTGTACAATTACAAAAAAAATTGTACGATTTAAATTAATTTTGTACGAGAAGTTTATCTTCCAATAAGCTTAGCGTTGTAATAAAAATAAAGCCGGTGAAACCGAGTACTATACACAATTAAGTTTGTTTCATCAGCAGTCAATGTGCATAACCTCTATAAAGCGGAGTTCAATTACTCACTCTCGTGCAGGAACATTTCCTGAAAGCCTTTTGTTGATTTTTCTGGAAAGCTCGAGAGGAATATTGACTCATAAGTATCTTTAACGACGTGAAGTAAATGAACAATTTTTCGTTTCGCCAAGACAGGCACTTTTCACTGAGAAGAAACTTCGCTGGATGACTATTCCTTTTTTCTGTTTCGTTAAAAGTTATGAAACCTAAACTAATGCTTTTGGATTATTTTTTTTTAAATACTGATGGCTTGTTGTTTATTTTAGAGTTCACCCTTTCTTTCTCTCTAATTATTATAAATCACGCCTGTGGAAGACTTATTCTGATTACGATTCGATAAGTTAAGCATTAATGTCTAGACAAATTTGTTGTGTCCTTGTATTAATAACAGCATTATTTACTATGCTTTTTCAAGTTCTTGCGAAGCTGCTTACAGAACTTTCCCACACTTAACCCATATTCAGTTATTTTCATGATTTAATTGCTCTCAGTATTAATGGAAATACCACACTAATTCTTAATGTTTGTATTTTAATAATTTATATAAAAAAATAATGTTAGTATTCAAAATACCATACTACTTTTTCTTCATCGCTTACACCTAATTACCACTTAAAATTGAAAGTTACTGTTTTGCTGTTTTTTTTCCTTTGTTTCAGCTTCTTTCATTATTATCGCTATGAAGACGATACTACGATTTTTACTACATTTCCATGAGAAAAATCTTTATTTTTTTTTTCAAAAATGCTCATCCAAATTCAAAAACTTAAAATCATAAAACTTTAGTTAAAATTATAAGCACTAGTTAAATAGATAGAGTAGTTATTAAATAAAACGTCGTTTATTCGGTATCATTCACGAAAACTAGGGAAAGAGAGAACATCAAGTTGAGCGCTTGCTTCAATTACTGTGCAAGAAATGAGATTATTGACTGCCAGCTCGGGTTTTCAAATAATTAATGCCGTTTTAATTGGCCATCCAAAGAAGGGATTTTTACTACATCAAACTGAATTCAACTGGGAAATATTTAGGTTTAGAGAGAAAGAATGAGCCGGTTGGTGCCAGTAATAGTAGGTATCTACATTACATACTCAGTCGCTCAGTACTTAAGCAGTAAAGATGCATAGAGGGTGTTCCAAATTTCTTTATGCGAAAGATTAGATTTGGTGCAATACGTACGCTAATACTATAAAAAATGTAAAATTATGGTCCCTTGATAGGCTTTCAAGAACTAGGATACGAAAGTGCAAACCTTTCCATTCTGCCTTAAACAATTTTGGATTTACAACCCCTCAAACTTGGAAAATGTCCTTGCTTTCAAAACACTGTTATTAAAAAACTACAAAATTCCGTAAAAAGAATAGTAGACCTTCAAAAACAGTGTCCCGTTCTATTTTGAACGGTTTTGAAAATACACCCTTCAAAGTTAGAAAATGTCTTAGTTTTCATAAAAAACAATTATTCAAAAACTACAACATTTGATGGACTTTCAAAAACTAAGGTACCAAAGTTGGAAAAAATTGTATTTTTTAAAAATCGAACTATTGGCATTTGATCGAAACTCAAAAATTAAGACAGAAAGTGCCAACCATTTCGTTCTGTCTTGAACCGTTTTGGACATGCAATTTTTCAAAGTTGGAAAATATCTTTGTTTTCAAAATAAAATTCAAAAATTAAAAATTTTCCAAAAAAATTTATTTTTCTAAAATCTAAAATTATTGCCATTTAATAGATCTTCAAAAACTAAGATACCAACGTGCAAACCGTTCCGTACTATCTTGAACAATTTTGGATATACCACCCTTAGAGCTGAAAAAAGTTTTAGTTTTTAAAATAAAATTATTAGAAAGTTACAAAATTTCGTATTTTTTTAAATCTAAAAGTATTGCCATTTGATAGACCTTCAAAAGTTAAGACATTGTCCCGTTCTATTTTGAACGGTTTTGGACATGCATTCCCTTAAAGTTGAAAAAAATTGAATTTTTTAAAAATCGAAAACTATTGTCATTTGAACGAAACTCAAAAATTAAGACAGAAAGTGCAAACCGTTCCGTTCTGTCTTGAACCGTTTTGGACAAGCAATTTCTCAAAGTTGGAGAATATCTTTGTTTTCAAAATAGAATTCAAAAATTTGAAATTTCGTAAAGAAAATGTATTTTTTTTTTATTTAAAATTATTGCCATTTGATAAACCTTCAAAAACTAAGATATCAACGTGTAAACCGTTCCGTTCTATCTTGAACAATTTTGGATATACCACCCTTAGAGCTGAAAAAAGTTTTAGTTTTTTAAAAAAAAATTATTAGAAAGTTACAAAATTTCGTATTTTTTTAAATCTAAAAGTATTGCCATTTGATAGACCTTCAAAAGTTAAGACATTGTCCCGTTCTATTTTGAACGGTTTTGGACATGCATTCCCTTAAAGTTGAAAAAAATTGTATTTTTTAAAAATCGAAAACTATTGGCATTTGAACGAAACTCAAAAATTAAGACAGAAAGTGCAAACCGTTCCGTTCTGTCTTGAACCGTTTTGGACAAGCAATTTCTCAAAGTTGGAAAATATCTTTGTTTTCAAAATAGAATTCAAAAATTAGAAATTTCATAAAGAAAATGTATTTTTTTTTATTTAAAATTATTGCCATTTGATAGACCTTCAAAAACTAAGATACCAACGTGCAAACCGTTCCGTTCTATCTTGAACAATTTTGGATATACCACCCTTAGAGCTGGAAAAAGTTTTAGTTTTTAAAATAAAATTATTAGAAAGTTACAAAATTTCGTATTTTTTTAAATCTAAAAGTATTGCCATTTGATAGACCTTTAAAAGTTAAGACATTGTCCAGTTCTATTTTGAACGGTTTTGGACATGCATTCCCTTAAAGTTGAAAAAAATTGTATTTTTTAAAAATCGAACTATTGGCATTTGATCGAAACTCAAAAATTAAGACAGAAAGTGCCAACCATTCCGTTCTGTCTTGAACCGTTTTGGACATGCAATTTTTCAAAGTTGGAAAATATCTTTGTTTTCAAAATAGAATTCAAAAATTAGAAATTTCGTAAAGAAAATGTATTTTTTTTTTTAATTTAAAATTATTGCCATTTGATAGACCTTCAAAAACTAAGATACCAACGTGCAAACCGTTCCGTTCTATCTTGAACAATTTTGGATATACCACCCTTAGAGCTGGAAAAAGTTTTAGTTTTTAAAATAAAATTATTAGAATGTTACAAATATTCGTATTTTTTTAAATCTAAAAGTATTGCCATTTGATAGACCTTCAAAAGTTAAGACATTGTCCCGTTCTATTTTGAACGGTTTTGGACATGCATTCCCTTAAAGTTGAAAAAAATTGTATTTTTTAAAAATCGAAAACTATTGGCATTTGAACAAAACTCAAAAATTAAGACAGAAAGTGCAAACCGTTCCGTTCTGTCTTGAACCGTTTTGGACAAGCAATTTCTCAAAGTTGGAAAATATCTTTGTTTTCAAAATAGAATTCAAAAATTAGAAATTTCGTAAAGAAAATGTATTTTTTTTTATTTAAAATTATTGCCATTTGATAAACCTTCAAAAACTAAGATACCAACGTGCAAACCGTTCCGTTCTATCTTGAACAATTTTGGATATACCACCCTTAGAGCTGAAAAAAGTTTTAGTTTTTAAAATAAAATTATTAGAAAGTTACAAAATTTTGTATTTTTTTAAATCTAAAAGTATTGCCATTTGATAGACCTTCAAAAGTTAGGACATTGTCCCGTTCTATTTTGAACGGTTTTGGACATGCATTCCCTTAAAGTTGAAAAAAATTGTATTTTTTAAAAATCGAAAACTATTGGCATTTGAACGAAACACAAAAATTAAGACAGAAAGTGCAAACCGTTCCGTTCTGTCTTGAACCGTTTTGGACAAGCAATTTCTCAAAGTTGGAAAATATCTTTGTTTTCAAAATAGAATTCAAAAATTAGAAATTTCATAAAGAAAATGTATTTTTTTTTATTTAAAATTATTGCCATTTGATAAACCTTCAAAAACTAAGATATCAACGTGCAAACCGTTCCGTTCTATCTTGAACAATTTTGGATATACCACCTTTAGAGCTGAAAAAAGTTTTAGTTTTTAAAATAAAATTATTAGAAAGTTACAAAATTTCGTATTTTTTTAAATCTAAAAGTATTGCCATTTGATAGACCTTCAAAAGTTAAGACATTGTCCCGTTCTATTTTGAACGGTTTTGGACATGCATTCCCTTAAAGTTGAAAAAAATTGTATTTTTTAAAAATCGAAAACTATTGGCATTTGAACAAAACTCAAAAATTAAGACAGAAAGTGCAAACCGTTCCGTTCTGTCTTGAACCGTTTTGGACAAGCAATTTCTCAAAGTTGGAAAATATCTTTGTTTTCAAAATAGAATTCAAAAATTAGAAATTTCGTAAAGAAAATGTATTTTTTTTTATTTAAAATTATTGCCATTTGATAAACCTTCAAAAACTAAGATATCAACTTGCAAACCGTTCCGTTCTATCTTGAACAATTTTGGATATACCACCCTTAGAGCTGAAAAAAGTTTTAGATTTTAAAATAAAATTATTAGAAAGTTACAAAATTTCGTATTTTTTTAAATCTAAAAGTATTGCCATTTGATAGACCTTCAAAAGTTAAGACATTGTCCCGTTCTATTTTGAACGGTTTTGGACATGCATTCCCTCAAAGTTGAAAAAAATTGTATTTTTTAAAAATCTAAAATTATTGCCATTTGATAGTTCTTCAAAAACTAAGATACCAACGTGCAAACCGTTCCATTCAATCTTGAACAATTTTGGTTACCTATACCACCCTTAGAGCTGGAAAATTATTCAAAAGTTACAAATTTCAAAAACTAAGACACTGTCCCGTTCTATTTTGGACGGTTTTGAAAATACACCCTTCAAAGTTAGAAAATGCTAATTTCTTTTCTGTTAGGAATTCTTTTTTGCTGTTTTTGATCAGAACGCTTTGTTTGTACTCCCCTAAGATCGTAACAAACTCAATTCGAATGAAATTAATCTCTAAAGATGTTTTTTCATGAACGGTCCAAAAACGCGACCCTAAAGGTGCTAAAAATCGACTTCCGAAGTGTTCTATCTCCGAAAACATTGCTCCTACGGAACTTCCAATGGCGGGAGGTGAAAGAGGACATCGAGGAGAGGAAAAAAACAGCTGGATGCACACCAATCGGTCAAGGCGTTCTGAAATTACAGGCAGTCAAAATTGAGAATTGAGAAAAAAGTCGTTACCCCCCTTTTGATATTTTGAAAAAAATTTCGGAGATTTTTTTTGTTGTTTTTGACCGGAACGCAATGCTTGTAATTTCCTAAGATCGTAACAAACTCAATTCGAATGAAATTAACCTCTAAAGAGGGGTTTATCAAAAATGGTCCAAGAACGCGATTCTAAAAGTGCCTAAAAATTGACTTCCGAAGAGGTCTATCTCCGAAAATGTTGCTCTTACAGAACTTCCAATGGAGGGAGGTGAAAGAGGACATCGAGGAGAGGAAAAAACAGTTGGATTCACATCGATCGGTCAAGGTGTTCTGAAATTATAGGCAGTCAAAATTAAGAATTGAAAAAAAGTCGTAATGCCCCCCTTTGGATATTTTCAAAAAAATTTCGTGGAATTTTTTTGCTGTTTTTGATCGGAATGGCACTCTTGCAAACCCCTAAGAACGTAATAAACTCAATTCGAATGAAATTATCCTCTAAAGTGGTTTTTCTAGAAATGGTCCAAAAACGCGATTATAAAAGTGCCTAAAAATCGACCACTGAAAGGGGGTTTATCTCGGAAAATATTGCACCTACGGAACTTCCGTTTATGGGAGGTGAAAGAGGTGATCAAGAAGAGGAAAAAATAGTTGTATTCACTCCTATCGGTAGAGGCGTTCTCAAGTTACAGGCACTCAAAATTGAGAATTGGAAAAAAAGTCGTAATACCCGGTCCACTTTGGATATTTTCAAAAAAAAATCGGGAAATTTGTTTGCTGTTGTTGATCGGAACGATTTGCTTGTAATCCACTAAGATCGTAACAAACTCAATTCAAATGAAATTAACCTCTAAAGAGGTGGTTTTCAAAATTGGTCCAAGAACGCAATTCTAAAAGTGCCTAAAAATCGACCTCCGAAAATATCAAGGAGCAGAAAAAACAGTTGGATTCACTCCAATCGGTCAAGGCGTTCTGAAGTTACAGGCAGTCAAATTTGAGAATTGGGAAAAAAGTCGTAATACCCTTTGAATATTTTCCAAAAAAATTTCGGAATTTTTTTTGCGTTGTCTTTTTAATTCTTTGCTTGTAATCCCCTAAGATCGTAACAAACTCAATTCATATGAAATTAACCTCTAAAGAGGTGTTTTTCAAATTTGGTGGGAGGTGAAAGAGGACATCGAGGAGAGGAAAATAACAGGTGGATTCACACCAGTCGATCAAGGCGTTCTAAAATTACAAGCAGTCAAAATTAAGAATTGAGAAAAAAGTCGTAATACCCTCTATAGGTATTTTCAAAAAAAAATCGGGAATTTTTTTTTTTTGCTATTTTTGAACGGAACTTTTTGCTTGTAATCCCCTAACATGATAACAAAGTCAATTCGAATGAAATTATCCTGTAAAAAGATTTTTTCAAAAATGGTCCAAGAACGCGATCCTTAAGGTACCTAAAAGTCGACCTCCGAAGGGGGTGTATCTCCAAAAACATTGCTCCTACGAAACTTCCAATGGTGGGAAGTGAAAAATGACATCAATGTGTGTTTAACAAATGAATTTTGATTATGTAAAAAAGTGTGTTTGCGTTTGGGTCTTGAAGCTTAAATTTAATTTTTTTTACAACTTTGTGAAGTATGACTTTATTACACGTTATTACAATTTTCTAAAAAGAAAAATTTGATTAGGGGCTTTCCTGCTTTTCATGCCAAAGATGGTTAATGCGGAAAATGTTTATTTAAAACTACGTACAGCACCATTGAGTCTTCGTTAAACAACAATGACTTCTAAAAATTATTCTTTTCTCATAACTTTGTAGAGACTCACAAACATGAACTTTCATTTCAGAATTTTATTTTCCAGTTCGCGCAAATGCTGTAAGGCAAAGAAAACACGATTTTAAAGCTTGAGTTGTAACTATTTCGCGTAATACTGTTCTGAAGTGAAGTTTAGCCAATGTAATGGTAGTAGTGTATACATAGAATTCAAAATGCTGGTTGTTAATCAAGTTTCAAGAAAAATATATTAAAACTAGTGGCATGAAAATCATTAAAAGTTACTGGAGTGTTACTGTATTTTGCAAAACAACGAAAGACTCTAATCAAAACTAGATCACCTGTTCTTCATTTTGTAAATATATATTGCCACTAAATTCTAGCTTAAAATGTCGCAAAAAAAGAAAGCTATTAGTACGAGAAGAAATTATTACATTTTTTGTAATGAAAAAATTAATAAAATTATTAACATAATACACCGGGTCAAAGCTGTGTGGCTGAAGTTAAAAATATATGTTAATGGACCAATTTTCCCAGCTGTAAGTTAATATAACTCGAGCATAAACTTATGGAAAAAGGAGCATTAATTTTACGAATTTAAATGGTAATTTAAGGCAGCCTCCAGCCATAAACATATCCCGTGCAATTGCACGTGTTTTACTGGCAGTTTTCTCAGTTTTGAAAGCGATAAACTAAAAGTTAATTAGCGGTTTCTATAATTTATTATACAGCAATTTTAACTTTTAGTAACTCCTAGTTTCCGTACCGGAAATAGAGCAAAATATTAAATTAATAATTATTGTTTTAGTTAGTTATTAGAAAGCCACGAGAGTTTCTCGCAATATTTGTGAAAAGAGAACGAAAGGAAGTTTCAAGGTGTCAAGAAGACAAATTGTCCTCTTTAAGAAGGTTTCATTCAACAAAACTTATAGAAATCCAGCAAGCAAAATGCGGTTTTCCTATTCCTTTTTCCCTAGACTCTTGACACCGTTTTATCCGAACTGAAGTGGACAATCAATATTTGAAATTAAATCAGGCACAGTCCGCACCTTGATTCCGACTTTCTTTGAGACCGGACAAAAATAAGTTCAGCATTGAATTTAAATTTGTCGCCTGCATTTCAATATGGAAATTGGAAGTACGCCAATAAGCAATGTTTACAGTTGAAACAATGGTTCTAGTGATCCCAAGTATATATTTGACAGGTGATTGCTTGATGTGGATCAATGAAACTAAAGGATGTAGAGACGCTGTATAATGTCGACGATTAATTTACCGAACTGTTAAAATTGGTTTTCGAAAACCATTGAAGACACAAGTGGACAAAAGGTGCCATATCTCACTTTTTAACAAAATTCCAATTTTTCGATTTTTTAAACTTTCCTGGTATAGATCCAACCTTAAATAAGCCCTGAATATTATTTCCTCTTAAAATAAGGACTTTCGTAATGGATAAAGGTGGTTTCACTAACGTAAAGGTTTCACACAAGTAAAGTTTCACTAACAATTCAGCTTTAATCAATTGGAGGCAAATCAAAGGAATTTTGTAAGAAGTGCGACATGACACCTTTATACACTTATGTCTTCAATTATTTCATAGTTAAAATTCTATAAACAAATGTCTGGTTTAGGAATGGAAAACTGTCTCTCCCCTATTTGTTCCGACATAGTAATGTCAGAACTATAAGAAGTTTATATCAACCAATTGCAATTTCCATTGCCTATATTTAAAAGATATGTGGATGATATAATCACTTGCGTGCCGGAAAACCACATAGACACGATGCTTGAGGTATTCAATAATTTTCACCCAAAACTACAGTTTACTTTAGAGAAAGAATCATTACAATGCATTTCTTCCTTTCCTTTCTAGATGTTCTCCTAATCAGAACATCAGATAATAAAATTAAAACTGGCTGGTACCACAAGCCAACCTTTTCACAACGATTTTTCAGCTTCTACTCAAAACATACTTTTAAACAAAAAATTAATATTATTAACATTTTAAAACACGGAGCATTGATAGTTTCCCATAAAGACTTTCATGAAAAAAAAATTAAATAATATAAAACGCTATCTACAAACAAACCAGTAGGTACCCAATTAAACTAATAAACAAAATACTAAACAACAAAGATAAAATTGGTTCTAAACGTGAAACAACAATGGATGCTTTCAATCTGCAAAAATACCTTACCAATAAGGAAAATACTAATAAAAAGTTGTTCTCAAAACTAAAACAAAACTATATAAAGATTATGAGCGTAAGCTGGTCTACACCTCACACCACTCACACCTCTACCACTCACAAGAATCACAAGTTCCTTATGATTCTTGTGAGGGAGCATATATTGGACAAACTGGTAGGTAGGAAAAATGTCTAAATAGTTTCAGTTTCAATGATGTAAAAATCTTGGGGCATCAAAGTTACTATCATAAGAGACTCTAAAAAGAAATGATCGAAATTGAAAAGAACCCTAAAGCCATTAGCAACAAAAAGCAGAATATTGAGGGACTCAGCAATTCGTATTTCCACTTATTAGACAAGTCCAAAACAAAGAAAAAAGCTAAATCAAAAATAAATAAAATACGCTTCTCTGAACTTCTTTTGTCTTTTTTTTTTGAAGATTCTACTTGGCCGATGGATGTTAAATTTCTAAAAACAGAACAGTTTCATTCTGCCTTGAGCTGTGTAGCTGAATAGGCCTCTCTTCTCGTTGTTCGAACATCAATATAATAAATAATTATATCTAAAGAAAAGAAAAAAAAAGAGAATGTCTCACAGGAGGTGGGTGGTGTTGTATGTCAGTACAGAGAGCCTTATTGTTTGTTTCGCTCCTTCTGCTTTTTTTAGGATTAAATTTTTTGATAACTCCTCAATATACTTGTTGAGTGTAGAAATCTTTCTATTATATAAAAAAATGTAGTGTCCTGAAGATGGCACTAATTTAGTGCCGAAACGTCCACATTGTAGCGTTTCTACATCCTGTAGTTTTATTGATCCACACCAAGCAATCATCTGTCAAAAAAAAAGCAATGTTTAGTTCATAAATGAATATAACAGCAAAATCATCCGTTTAAATAGAAAACTTTCAAACTTAAGATACAAACTTCAGATAAGACAAATTTGACTTCGTCCGAAGTTTTAAATCTATTGTTGTTTGTTGTTTTGAGTTTTGGTTATGGGAATAAAGGAAGATTTTCGCGAACAGAGCACGTGTTTTATAAAGAAAATGCAGAGCGACAGGCAACTTTTCTTTTATATAATTCTTTAATACAATGATATGAGTTTAAATAAACTTCCTGACTAACCTGAACTGAAGAGCTCAACTTACTGACTGCAAAGGCCCTCTTTAAGAATGTTTTTTGATCGCTTTATCGGGTTGTGTTATCCGATTTAAACGACTTTTACATCTTTGGAAAGCTTGTCTTTTGTAGAATCGGCGAGGGGCAACTTTTAAACAGTTTATTTCCTTGGAGCATACATGGCGGTAAAAGAGTGCTACTATGAAGTATTAAGTTGTACCTCTTTGCCCAACAAACTGGTCAAAAACTACTTTGAAAATGACAAGTACAAACTTATACTTAGAAAACATTTTACAAGAAATACTGGTTTTAAGATTTTTTTTTAATTGTATTATTTTTCTAAATTGTTTCCTTTATAAAAACACGTTTTGTCTGTAAGATTCGGCATTTGCCAACACTGTGGTAAATGCATACCATACGGCGCCATCTAGAGGCCGCCTTTTCCACTACTTATTAGCAATCCCTACACAGTGGTCTGAATATAACAATTTGCGCGGTAAAAAGCGTATTCGTTACTTAAGAACATTTTTTTTTTCTTTATACTTATATTGACAAAAATCGATGAGCACAGAATATTTTTAGCATATTTTTGTTTCTTTATACTTAGTACCTCGACACGTTTTTTGGTAGAATTTTTATTAAGGCACAATAAAAAAGGTTAGAGGAGTTTTACAAAAAGTGGTACATTTTGTGGAAAATTCACTCAATTATTAGCTAGTTTTCGCCAGGGAGGGTCACACTCTACCCTACACAAACCCAATTCCTATTCCATTCCCTTTAAAAGATGTGGTATGTTTCGCGCAATTAAAACTCTTCTTGGAAAAATTCTGAAGAGAGTGGTGGCCAGTCCATCCTTGTTATGGCGTATATGTAGTCTTTTATGAATTGTTTGTATAGAAACATAAGGTCCACACACTGCTCTTATTTTTGAAATAGTAAATATCCGGTTTGCTAATGTTGTTCTAACCAAACTAGTATCTTCTTTTGGCGTGGTTTTGACTTTGATTGCAGGAGCTCCTCTCCGACCACATTTACATAGAATCTGTTAGTAGTTATAACAACCGGGTTCTGAGACAGGACAGGATTTTGAGGGGTCTCAGACCTTTGAGCGGTCCCAGCCCCCCCCCCCCTTTCACTTCAAGGTCAAAGTGTCCCAGAACCCCGTCGTTATAACTACTTCTGTTCTTGTCAATCACCCTCATTACAAATCTATTTTGCAGTATTTTACAGGCGGGGTATTTTTTAAAATGACTAATTTTGCCGCCATAATTAATTTATAGCATATATTTAACTATTCTATATTAGCATATATATTAGTTAGTAATATTCGCCATTGCACGTTCCCTAAGTTTCGAGAACGGTATTTTATAAGGAGTAACAGGTATGACGATAAAAATATGTACAAAAAATTGTTATAAAATACTCATTAATAACATATATTGTGACAGAGCTAATTGCAAACCAGCTGGTACTTAAAATGTGAATTATAAGTGAGGAACACAATTTTAGAACCCTGTGTATTTTAAAATGATTAATAAAAGTTTGACAATCGTCCATAGGTTTAGAAAGATAATTGTTTCAAAATAAAATATAATTTTTTCGAGAAATGTTTTTCATCAGTAAAACATGCCACTCAGTATATCGTTTGTTGTTGTTGTTGACTTCTTGATGGCGTCTGCCGCAAGTTGGGCAATTTGCCAGCAAACATGATATATTTTAAATGAAATTAACTATTGAGAGAATTTTTTTATGTAGAATAAATTGTAGATGATTCAGTGAACCAGCCGGGTAAAAAACACCTAATAAGTGGGCGAATTTTCTACTTTCGTAAAACTCCGGTAACTTTTCTTATCGTGGTACAGTTATGCACGAAACAAGTCCTGACTACAAAGTCTAGGTTACAACTTTATAATGGTACCTGAATGATCAACACAGCTAATTGGGCAAGTCGTCTTTAAAAATACACAACTTTTCGAAAAAAAACCTGTAACTTTCCTTCTAGAGTCTTAATAAGAAAGTTGCCAAAACGATTAGAGGTACCACAGTTTAAGAATAGAAACAGTTCTTCATATCTGCCACAATTTTGTGCTGTGGCGTTTCCAGACAAGATACGAGGGTCTTGAATTCCAAAGCTAACGTGAGTGATGCGGGTTTTACGTACATGCGCAGGCCGATTTCCTACTTATCGCGTCGACACTGTATACTACACTGCTAGCTAGAAGTAGAAATCTGAACTGAATCTAGAAAACGTGTTATATTACTGAACGCTGGAGGTACTATCCAAAGAAACAATGTGACATAAACACGAATGCAAAAAAGTTGGTTCTATCAAAGTTGCAAAGATGTCCATTTTAACGTTTTTGTCTCCTTGTCGCCTTGTAGAACGCCCAAGAAATTAATTGTTTAAAAATTGGATGTATTGTAAAATCGGCTGATTATACAAGAGACAGGCTTCCAGAGATGTGCAAGTCGCAACACAACCCGGAGATATGGCGAATATTAAAATACTAAACAAAAGTGGGTGGACCAGGGGACTGTAAAAAAGCCTCTAAGACATAGTCGCAAGGCCTTAGCCCCCCCCCCCCCCGCATTGCTTACTACTACTACATTGGAGAATGTCTGAAATTGCGCCAGAAGCCCTGCTGCATATCTACTCATAATAAAATACTTATTACGCAATGTCACGAATTCGAGTCACGAAAGCCTCCTTCTGTCTAAAAAACGAATACAAGCATAATGAAGCATTTTTTTAATAATTTCTGCTTTTCAAACACCAAAGCTGTATGTAGAATTCAAGAATATCCAAAAAATTAAATTTAGTAAAATATTGGAGCACCGTAAGTGTAGCTGCGTCCCAACCCAATTACTTCCTCATAGACGTTTCGGCTGATATTTGAATTCCTTTGTAAGGTCTCTAATTATGTATTTAAGTCAAAATGAATTAAATGGCACACTAAAAAAACGTGCAAAGACCTCATTAATAATTTCGATTATGACAAGACTCGTTTGCTAATAGCAAGATCGCGTGCAGAAATCCCGGGTTGACAAGGGACGTTGTTCATTTCAGTCTTAAACTCACGTAAGATAAACAGCTCTGAATTTTATTAGAGAAATGTCTACTCAAATCGCTCAACATTTTACTATTCTCTTTTGCACGGTAATACACTCACTATCGGGACGTCTACCTCTAAATTGGAAAAGCATTATTCGAAACAGATTCCTTTCTTTGAATTCATGAACATAAAATGAGAATGGTACAATACAAATTTCCTCTTTCTAAATTATTGTTTTCATAGTGTTTCTGAAGATGTATTACGACAGCAGGACTTTCAGATAACTTTCATTAATAACCGAGTTTTTTCTTCAGATTTTAGCCACGATGAAGGTTAAAAAACAAGAGATGAACTTAAATTATCACCAAACTAAACCAATAAACAAAGCTAAGAAACCCATAATTGAAGTCCCAATGCCTTTCCAATAACGCTTCGCTTCAGAACTATTATCGACACCAGCTGCTTGGCACTTATCACCAGCTGCAAATCCCGTAGGATTTTCATTCTTACACTCGTTTCAGTAGACAGCCATGAAGTTTCAGTTTATCAAACTCTCTTTGAAGTTATTTACCGAAACATGAAAATCGCAATTTCGTTTAAGGGTTTGCTGATTAAGTTTCTTGATGGCATTGCGACATCGTAAAATTGAGTTTAGTGGCTACTTAAAAACTACTTCGGTATAAACCTGAACTGGATGAGTTTGAATCAGATGTGTACAGTGATTTTGTCGACTAATTAGTCAAGTTTCTCCGCGTAGCCAATTATTCAGGGTCACTGTATAATTAGTATGTAGGAAATTTGCTTGTCCTCGCCCAGCAAGAACATATCCGATTAGGTCCACTGAATGTTAGAACCAACATATCAGTTAGCGCTTATGGGGATGCTATTAGAATAGCAACATAAGAATGAATTGGACATGTCACATAATTAGGTAATTTAGATATAAAAACAAATCAGAAATTGATAAAATTGAAAGTGACCTTCAAGACTGTACTCACAGCTCTATAAAGGTTTTCAGGTCTCAATAACTCTATCCCCTTAAGTTTACCCAAATTCATACCATTTTCATATTCAAAAACTAAATAAAAGAGCTGTCGCCAGGGAAATCTTCCCTTGACCCCGAAATCTGATACAATAACCAAATCACAAAACAGCAAAGCAATAATGGAGTTAAAAGTTCGGACGAAGTCAAATCTGTCTTGCCTGAAGTTTTCTCCCTGACTTTCAAAGTTTCCTGTTTAGATGGATGATTTCGCTGTTATTTCATTTCTGAGCTAAAACATTGCTTGCCGGCATAATTCCAATTTCCATATTGAAATGGAGGCGACAAATTTAAATTCGATGCGGAACTTGTTTTTGTCCGGTCTCAAAGAACGAGGGAAATAAGGTGCGGAGTGTGCGGAATTTAATTTCAAATATTGATTGCCCGCTTCGGTTCGGTTAGAAGTGTGTCAAAAGTCTAGAAAAAGAAAGAGGAAATTGCATTAACCTCTCCAGATTTCTGTATTATGCATGCGCCATTGAACAAAAACTTCTGAAAATATTTTAAAATTAGCTATCTTGATATTTTCTTCCATTTTGCTTTAAATATTACCGATACATTACCTGGCTCATTATCACGTCTACAGCAGACCTTTTTTCTGCTGTAAAATTAATAACTTTAGGAAACTAATACATCTGTTTTATTGATAAGGAGTTGCAGAAAATGGATTACAAAATTTCCCCCTCTTTTGTATCGCAATTCCAATTATGTACTAAGGAAAATAAAAATTATTATTTTAACATTTTTGCTTTATTTTTAAACGTCACCAAACATTAAAATTGTGACATATAATGGCCGCAGTAAATAACTGAAACCGCAAATTAACTTTTAATTTATCGCTCTTAAAGTTGGAAAAGTTGCTAGCAAAGCACGTGCAATTGCATGTGATATGTTTATCGCTTGAAGATTCCTTAATAAATTACCAATCCATTTCGTAAATTAATGCGCTTTTCTCTATAACTTTGTGCACGAACTATATTAAGTAATACCCGGTGTTCAATAGAAAACGTCAACTACAAGGCTATGAATTTGGAATTTGGACGGAAAATGATGGCATAATCAAAGTGAATGGACTTTTATTCCTTCATTCTTTTCTTTTCATATTTTATTAGCCAACTAGGTGACGTTTTCAAATGAACTCCCCTTATGTAGATATTCAAGGTCAGCTTCCAGCGACTTTTCAATGTCACACGGTTCGCAAATTTTAAGGTCATCTTCCGGCGACCTCGTCGCTTAAAATGGCCTAATACCCGCTTTGATTATCTACTAATACTTACCTGAACTAATCTGAACTAACCTGAGGTAACCTTTAGAAATGACTTATCTAAATCGACAGTAAAACGTCATCAAGTTATTAAACTTCCACACTTAATAGGTAAATGACTATTATAGTGTCAAAATGACAGGATAATTGTTTTAAATAAGACTGTGAAGGCTTTCACGGCCGGTCAAAATACAATCTAAATTGTTTTCCGGGCTTTGAATCCGTGGTCCAATGGAATTTCTTCTTGACGTTTCGTCTACAGCTACAGCAGACTTCATCAAAAACGATGAGGCAATGGGCGAAGTGATCTCCCGTGCTTCGCGACGTTGACTATATTCGAGTGTGGTGAGCTCCGTGGAATTTATTTTCTAAATGCAGATAGGAAGCGAGTTCTACGACATACCGCAAGTGAGCCGAAACCCCACGCCCCCACTACTCCCACCCCAGTCCCTCCATTGCAACGCGACGGCGCCGGCGGGGGAATAAATACCACGCAGCTCACCACAGCAGTGTTGCCAGATATACTGTTTTAACAGGAGATCTACTGTTTTCACCACCTAGCTACTGTGCTGTTTGAAATATTACATCTACTGTTTTTTTTTTAATATTTTGTCAAACTTCAGTTATTGCAAAATATAAGGTATGTATAGTATAACTTTTTGTATTTTTAAGTAACTCGAAAAGCAAATAAAAATGAATATTTATAATTATTATCAGTAACAAAGTGTAACTCGAGTATCGAATTATCGAAAGCTTTAGCGCAATTTCATAAAGCATTGGAAATCGGGTGAAGCTATTATGCCAATCAATGACGTAGGATATTCATATGGAGAGAGCAAACAAAGCCAATAATTTCCCAAAAAATTGTCCCGTTTTTTTGGCCGGAAGTCCGCCATTTTTTAAGGTATCCATGACGTAAGATAGTGACGGTGAAAGAAAAATTCACTGTTTTGTTCAGACTCTTTTGCAAAATCATTCAATCAACTAATAAACTAAAATAATCATTCAAAAATTAACTTTTTGGGCCAAGACAATCAAAACCCTCACAAAGCATTCAATTAAAAAATAAATTTGTGGATCAAAATCAAATAAAACTACATGTTCGTTTAGTTAAAAAAAAATACACAAAAAACAACTAAAACGCATTTTTTTCGCAAATTTGAAACTCAATTTGTAAACTAAAATCTCAAGTTTTGCTCCAACTGAGAAAATCTCGTTTCTTAATAAAATCGGTAGGTGTTGGGACAAAACTTCACTTTTTGGAAAAAAATAATTAAAAAATTTAATTTTTTGGGCCAAAATCGATCAAAACAGTCACAGTTCATAAAAAATAAGTTTTCATTCATTTTTTTTATGGCCATAATTGGTTAAAACCGTCACAATTCGTTGAACCAAAAAATCTAGGCTTTGGTTCAAAATAAAAAAAAACTACATTTTCGATTAGTTAAAAAAAATCGCACAAAAAACGTTTTGTAACGACTAAAACGCATCTTTTGTGTAATTTTAATGAAACTCAATTAGTGAACTAAAATCTCAAGTTTTGCTCCAAAATCAACAGAGATCTTGTTTTTTTTTAATAAATCGGTACTGGGACAAAAATTTACTTTTTTGGAAAGAATAATTAAAAAATTTTATTTTTTGGACCAAAATCGATCAAAATAATCACAGTTAATTAAAAAAAAAATCGGTTTTTATTCACTTCTTTTATCATCGTAATTGGTTAAAATCGTCACAATTCGTTCAATCAAAAGATCTAGTTTTTGGTTCAAAATCAAAAAACTACATTTTTGTTTAGTTAAAAAAAATCACCCAATTTTTTTTCTTCGCAAATTTTAATGAAACTTAATTTGTGGACTGAAATCTCAAGTTTTGCATGAAAATCAGCTGAAAAAATCTCGTTTTTAAATAAAATCGGCACTGGGGCAAAAATTAACTTTTTGGAAAAAATAATTTTTTGGGCCAAATCGATCAAAATAGTCACAGTTAATTAAAAAAAAATCAGTTTTTATTAATTTCTTTGATCGTCATAATTGGTAAAAACCGTCACAATTCGTTCAATCAAAAGCTCTAGTTTTTGGTTTAAAAATAAAAAAAACTATATTTTTGTTTAGTTAAAAAAAAACATACAAAAAACGACTAAAACTCATTTTTTATTAAATTTTAATTAAACTCAATTTGTGTACTTAAAACTTAAGTTTTGCTCAAAAATCGACTGAGAAAATCTCGTTTTTTAATAAAATCGGTACTCGGACAAAAATTCACTTTTTGGAAAAAGATAATTAAAAAATTTAATTTTCTGGACCAAAGTTGATCAAAATTTTTGTTAATAAAAAAAAAATCTTTTTATTCATTTCTTTTATCGTCATAATTTGTTAAAACCGTCACAATTCGTTCAATCAAAAGATCTAGTTTTTAGTTCAAAATTAAAAAACTACATTTTCGTTTAGTTCAAAAATAAATCACACAAAAACCGTGTTTTGTAACGATTAAAAAGCACTTTTTTTGCGCAAATCTTAATAAAACTCTATTTGTGAACTAAAATCTCAAGTTTTGCTCCAAAATAAACTAAGAAAATCACGTTTTTTAATAAAATCGGCACTGAGACAAAAATTCACATTTTGGAAAAATAATAAAAAAAAAATAATTTTTTGGTCCAAATCGATCAAAATAGTCACAGTTAATTAAAAAAAAAATCCGTTTTTATTAATTTCTTTTATCGTCATAACTGATAAAAACCATCACAATTCGTTCAATCAAAAAATCTAGTTTTTGGTTTAAAATCCAAAAAACTACATTTTAGTTTAGTTAAAAAAAAACACACAAAAAACGTTTTGTAACGACTAAAACGCATTTTTTCTTCGCAAATTTTAATAAAACTCAATTTGTGGACTAAAAACTTAAGTTTTGCTCAAAAAGCGACTGAGAAAATCTCGTTTTTTAATAAAATCGGTACTCGGACAAAAATTCACTTTTTGGAAAAAGATAATTAAAAAATTTAATTTTTTGGACCAAAGTTGATCAAAATTTTTGTTAATAAAAAAAAAATCTTTTTATTCATTTCTTTTATCGTCATAATTTGTTAAAACCGTCACAATTCGTTCAATCAAAAGATCTAGTTTTTGGTTCAAAATTAAAAAACTACATTTTCGTTTAGTTCAAAAATAAATCACACAAAAACCGTGTTTTGTAACGATTAAAAAGCACTTTTTTTTGCGCAAATCTTAATAAAACTCTATTTGTGAACTAAAATCTCAAGTTTTGCTCCAAAATAAACTAAGAAAATCACGTTTTTTAATAAAATCGGCACTGAGAGAAAAATTCACTTTTTGGAAAAATAATAAAAAAAAAAATTTTTTTGGTCCAAATCGATCAAAATAGTCACAGTTAATTAAAAAAAAAATCCGTGTTTATTAATTTCTTTTATCGTCATAATTGGTAAAAACCATCACAATTCGTTCAATCAAAAAATCTAGTTTTTGGTTTAAAAACAAAAAAACTACATTTTTGTTTAGTTAAAAAAACACACAAAAAACGTTTTGTAACGACTAAAACGCATTTTTTCTTCGCAAATTTTAATAAAACTCAATTTGTGGACTAAAAACTTTAGTTTTGCTCAAAAATCGACTGAGAAAATCTCGTTTTTTAATAAAATCGGTACTCGGACAAAAATTCACTTTTTGGAAAAAGATAATTAAAAGATTTAATTTTTTGGACCAAAGTTGATCAAAATTTTTGTTAATAAAAAAAAACGTTTTTATTCATTTCTTTTATCGTCATAATTTGTTAAAACCGTCACAATTCGTTCAATCAAAAGATCTAGTTTTTGATTCAAAATTAAAAAACTACATTTTCGTTTAGTTAAAAAAAAATCACACAAAAACCGTGTTTTGTAACGATTAAAAAGCACTTTTTTTGCGCAAATCTTAATAAAACTCTATTTGTGAACTAAAATCTCAAGTTTTGCTCCAAAATAAACTAAGAAAATCACGTTTTTTAATAAAATCGGCACTGGGGCAAACATTCACTTTTTGGAAAAATAATAAAAAGAAAATAATTTTTTGGGCCAAATCTTCGATCAAAATAGTCACAGTTAATTTAAAAAAAAATTCGTTTTTATTGATTCCGACGTTGATTTTTTTTATCGTCATAATTGGTAAAAACCGTCACAATTCGTTCAATCAAAAGATCTAGTTTTTGGTTCAAAATCAAAAAAACTATATTTTTGTTTAGTTAAAAAAACATATAAAAAACATTTTGTAACGACTAAAACGCATTTTTTCTCAAATTTTAATAAAACTCAATTTGTGGACTAAAATCTCAAGTTTTGTTCCAAACTCGAGGAGAAAATCACTTTATAAAATGTGTAAAAAAGTGTCAAAAATTTTCTTAAAAGATGCGAAGCGCAAAAGAATGAAACAGTGTAAAACAAGTGTGAAGAGGATATAAACAAAAAAGTAACAGATAAAAACAAAAAATTTAAAATAAAGTGTAAAAAAAAATATCAAGAAAAATTTAAAAAAATCTAAAAAAGTGGAGAAAAGCGTAAAAAAGTGTAAAAAAATATAAAAAAAGTATGAAAAGAAGGTGTAGAAAAGTGAAGAAAAATTAAAAAAAAAAGTGAAAAAAAATTGTAGAAAAAATTGTAAAAAAAAATATGTAAAAAAAAGTGTGAAAACAAATTTAAAAAAGTGTAAAAAAAGGTGGTAGAAAAAAAGCGTGTGTTTCGGAATGCGCACACCCCTACAATTAACTGTTTTTGGGAAAGTGGGGATTAAAAAATGGAATTTTGAAGATTTAAAGCTTCAAAAAATCTATAAAATCTATGAATTGCACATTCCTATCTTAGCTTTTACTGAGCTGTTCAAATAATGGTAAATTAGCTTCTCAAAAAAAAAATCCACTTGATCATCTTGAATTAATTCAAAAACTTTAAATTGAAGGTTTGATAATTTTTAGACGGTTGTAGCTCTAATCCCATTCTGAATTTTCCTAAAATGTTCAACATATACGTTCAACACGTAACCTGAACTAACCTGATTTTGGCTTCAGTTTTAACCTAAATTTCTTCAAAAGTCCTAAATTTGCAATTTTGGACAATTTGAGTCATTTTTAACCGATTTTAGCTTTAATTTCAATCTGAACTTACTAAAAGAACAAAATTCATCGAAACATGATTTTTAATGTCTACTGATAATTTCCAAGAATCTACTGTTCTTGATTCAGTGTTTCTACTGTTAATCAATTTCTGCATCAGGCAACACTGCACCACAGTCGAAACAGTCAACGTCGGGAAGCACGGGAGATCACTTCGCCCATGGCCTCATCGCCTTTGATAATGTCTATCACAGCTGTAGACGAAACGTCAGGAAGAAATTCCATTGGACCACGGCTACAAAGCCTGGAAAACCATTTACATTGTATTGTTTTAAATATCATGAAAATTCAGACATTCTTATAGCATTTTTCACTAACGCTCACTCTGGGTGTATTTCCGTCTTTAGATTTTGGTTGAATTGGCAAAGAATAGAAATACACTCAGTGCGCACTAGTTTTGTCAGTGAAAAACGCTATTAGGCAATGGTTCACTGAAGATTAGACATTGCAACGACATATTCAATTTTTCCAATATGGCGGCAATGGCAATGTGGCGGCAATACTGTCTAAGAATGATCTCTACAGCGAATTTTTAGGTTTTTCGGTTGGTTCTAAATCAACTGATGGTAATCAACCCGATCAGGATTGTGCTTTCCGAAAAGAGTTGTTACGGTAAGCGGCAGCTGTGGGCGTGGATTATCAGGGAGGCGGAGCGACATTGGAAGTTGGACCTTCGCGGCCTATCCGGGCGCTGCGGCATTATTGCACATGGGGACTGTCACGAGTGATGTATTGCTCTATTTATTTAGAAGGCAGTTATTTTTTTTTGTTCTAAGAATGTTCTAAGTTATTCTATATTTTTAGGATTTTGTATAAAAGGCGAATAGCGCCGCCGTTAGAAGTAGTCTTATTTAATCGAGCTGTAAATAAGGTAAAGTACCAAACGATAACAGAAGGCTATAAAGTGTTAAGTAGTGAGTGATTTAGTAGTCGTATTGTACTTTTGTGTATTTGTGGGATAAATAAATAGTGTTTTCGTGTTAAATCGTTACACTAGAATTATTGAACTCTGAGTTCGCAATATAGTTGTAACAAGTTATAACATCTGTGCATACTGATATAAGGCGTTTTAAGGTTAACTTGGCTTGGTTTTCTTTTTCTTGTTTCTGTTTTTTCTGAACTCTTGTCTTATTTTTCTTATGTTTAAACATCAAAACACATTTGGTTGTAATTTTTATTGAATTAGTCTTGTATATTTGCTATTTAAGATATACAGGATGATTTACAACTCAATGGACATGGTACGTTTAGAAGACATCAAAACTGCTTTTTAAAAACGCGTTAATAGAGAACAACCAAAATATTATTTTTCTGCGACTGTTTAATAATATGAGTACCTATGAGTAATAATTCATTGCGCACTGGTTATTGCTTACGACATTATTATAACTAGCAAAATTTATATTGGTTTACAAACATTTATTTGAGGTGTGCCAATTGTGTATTTGGCGAATAAATAAAAAAGGAATAACCAAAACGTAAAAAAAAAATATTCTTGAAATGTATTATTCTAAGGCTGGATTCATTTAACTGTTGGTACCTCTACCTAGAGGTTGGTAACAATACCTAGAGATTGGTTGCAATGTTAACTATTATTGAAAACAATTGTGTCTATAGTAATTATGTGATTGGCAAAGTTAACAAGCAATGGTTAAATCAAGCCTTAAATAAAAGTTCAAAAAGGCAAAAAAATTTTTCAAATTCAATGTTGTTGATGAATTAAGCCACTCGCCTTCGGCTCGTGTCGCAAACTTCATCCTTGTGAGTTATAGCTATCATTACATGTTCGTTGAATAATATTCTCTTACCTTATTGATTTATTTCATTAATAAAAACTGTGAAGGTCAGCTTAAGAATCTTTTGGATTTTTTTAACCTTAAATCAATTTTCAATTAGGTTCTTCTCGCTTAACAGCAAATTTAATTATACACTTAATTTTATTGTCAATTTTTCGAGAGACTGTTCATTTCTCAGAAAACTGCGATAAAGTAATAGGACTCTATAAAGAAAATAAACAAAAAATTCTTTATAAAAAAAATCATATGAAAAAAACCAACTTGTTTGAATGTCCTCTACATGTACCTGTTCTATTTCCATTGAATTGTGAATCACCCTGTATTCTATTAAGAATCAGCTTAGGAATAATCGTTAGATGTTACTTTATTTAGAGTGACATTTGGACTACTTTTTCTTGACTCGAATTAAATTATATTGTGCCTATAGTGTACTATATTATAGTTTTTAGCAACTTTTTTCATAATTGTTTTGCTAAAATGTATGTTTTTCGCTAAACTTTGTAAGTTATAATATTTAATATATATGGTATTTTATTAAAAAACAGTAAGGTTGTGTCTACTTTTTGAGAATTTGGCGCAATATAAACATTTTTAAATGACATAATAAAACTTCTAAAAGAATCGATGCACCTAACCTAAAACAAAAAATGTGCAAAACTCGAAGTAGCTATTAAAATTAAGATGATTGAAATAAAACTGTTAATTTAAATTAACAGTTTGATTAAAATTTCAATCAAGAAAGAATGGATAAAGTTTAATATAAAAATATCATTTGGCTTGTAATTGGTGAGTAAATGTGGCAAAAAGGCCGTATTAATAGTATATTATTCAACGAGCATGTAATGATAGCTATTACTCATGAGAAATGCGACACGAGCCAAAAGCGATAGGCGCAATTCATCAAAGTAAGTAATAGCTATTACATGCTTGTAGAATACTATATATACATACTATTTACTGGTTTTAATAGCATGTAATTAAAATATTAATAGGCTAACAGAGCAGATAATTGTTACTAAAATGTTAAAGAATGTAACAAGAAATATAAACGATGTTATTGATTGAACAACTTGAAAATTTTATTATGACTTTTTGAACTCTTTAAGGTTGGCTTTATCCGCCTCTTGTTAATTTTACCAATAACAAAATTGCTATAGACATTTTTTTTCAATAATGGTTAACTCTGTTACCAACCTCTAAGTAGAGGTACCGACAGTCAGATAAATCCATCCTTGAATAAAAAGAAAATTTCAAAAACATTTTTGTTTTTTGTTTATTTTCATTAACTCGTCAAAACTTGCATACCTAATATAAATTTTAGCAAATTAATATATATTTTAATGGTTACAATAATGTTACTAAGCACGTATCATTTGATTAATTGAAACCATGAGTAATGAATCATTAAATTAAAAACGAGTGACTCTCTTATTAAACAGTCGTAGAAAAAAAAGAAAACAAACATTCTACAGCAGCTTAAAGAAATAAAATAAAAACAGTGGGGTTGGTGTGTTCTTCTAAGGGTACTTGGAAAGACGTAAGAAAAACTTGAGTAAAATGTGTATAAGAGACAACAAAGTACACGTCTAATGTTCACAACACCAATCTAATGACTCACCCTCGTTCTGCCTAAAAGAAGTGCGTCCATTTCTCCTTCAGGTATCGCGTTTATTGTGCTCACAGTTTGAATCACAGGTTTTATTTGAGGAACCGCATTTGCCATATTTTGCTTAAGTCACTGATTATCATTAAAGTCCGTCCTTGATTGGGTACACAAATTGTTTTCAGAAAAAGTTTATATCGCAATAGAAAATATGAAAATTTCTCTCTGTTTATTCGGTTTATATGGCCCCACAGATAATAAACATTAACTTTAACATTGTTACTATTAAATATTTTAACAGTAAAACACCAAAAAATAAACACGTTTTATTGTTATTGTTATTATTTACGTCTAGTTGAGCATACATTTATTTAAGCTCTAAACGGTCATCAACATCGAATAATCTAACACTTATACGACAATTGCTAACAAATCTAAACAACTAAGAACATATGGCCCCAAAAACTAGTATCAAAAATAACTATTATACTCTCCTTGTTATTACTCTGTGATAACTGGGTTGATATGTTTCAACATCGATACAAAAATACTCAGTTACATTATCGGCAATTTTGGTTCAGATCGGCGTTAGTTAGTTGTTTTTTACTGTTCTCATTTTGACGTAGCACTTAGAAATTCCGATTTTCAACATCGTCTCGTAATGTTGTTATGCGATTCTCTCGCAGATGTTGTAGACTCAATGTCGGACAGAGGATGGTCCGATGTGTCACGCCGCCAGACCCTCTCGTGGACGTTTCGCGAATTATGCCGTTTTATTGATCCACGATGGGCGGTGTTTTCGGCAATTGATTTACTTTTTGTATTCTTAATAGGATTCTTCTTTGTGGTTTTATTAACGGGCTGATAAAAAAAAGTTACGACTTTGTTTGTCGCCTGGATTAACAACTTATGAAAATATTGATCTCAAAAGTGTCGCTATACACTATCCACGGAGTTTCTAGGTTTTTATTTACGAACAGACACCTGGAAGTCTTCTAAACCCGATAAAATGACAGAATCGTTGGATGAATATTTATTAAGAAAAAAAAACCAAATAAAATTTCTATAAATTTTTAAGCTATTGCTCAAGTAATTGCATGCGAAAACTCTACTCTCCGCGTATCGCAATGACATGTGACATTGTTGGTTTTGACAAAGGTCAAAATTATTCGTGCCGATTTGTTTAAATTCAAATTAAAAAATGGAAATATCGAGCGTTTTCAAACTTCCAGGATGTTGCCGTTGACCTGTAGCGACCGAAAAGGTGCTCGCTCACTTATGCGGTCGCGAACGCGAAAGAGTTGCGAAGCGAATTGTATTTCTTCCGCCGGTGCTCGCTCACTTAGGCGAGGCGTCGCAAAGCGAAGCGCTCCGAAGAAAATTGCATCTCTTTCGTCAGAGAAATTCACATTTAGTTCAGTGAAGATCCGCTCACTAAGGCGGCGCGAAGCGAAGAGGCGCGTCTGACGCGCGGACGGTCTCAAGAGCAGGTAAGGTGCTCGCTCACTTAGGCGCAGCGTCGCGAACGGAAGCGTTGCGAAATTGCATTTCTTTCGCCGCACAGTGGTCGGACGGACCCAGTTTGACGCGCGAAAAGGAATTTTCTAAAATGATGTGATGATCTAAAAAGATGATCTAAAATGAACTTATTAAAATATTGTGTAACTCTAATTCTAGAATAATCAAAGAGTAAGAAAAATGATAGCAAAGTCGATTATTAACGATCCATGTTTCAAGATAATATCATTTGCTCTTGAGCGTGTATACAGCTTAAATTTATTAGATCGTGGAGTATCATTTTAAACTGTATGTTATAAAACTGAATCGTAATAAATTTGCAAAATTTTATTTTTGTATTAATTGCTGATATCTAGGGTATTTAATTTTTAAGTTTTAGTTTTTATCTCTTTCAAGTCGTTTTGAGTTGGATCTATCTAGGTGTGAAAAAGCAGTTAAATTTTTTTTTAAGTTAAATTTTGATTTTTTACTTTAATTTTTTTTACAGATTTTTAGAGCTTTTTTATTATTATTACTATAGTAAAGAAAGCATCTACTACCAACTACTAAAAGAATTAGCTGCGCCTAGTTGCGCCTAAGATATTTTTGTTACTTTTTGTGTGCGTCTTACAGAGTCGTATTCGGTGTATAATACTGAAGTAGCGCAACTTTTTCGAAAATGAAGCGACTTCGTATATTCAATAGTTTAGGATATATAAGCCCCACATACATCATGTTAATCCTAATACACTATATAGACAGCTTCAATCAGAAACAAATCATTTTAATATTCCGGGTGACACCCCGGGCGAGCACGTCATTATAATGTAAACTTTTGGTGATCATTCGTTATTCGACGTCACCTGACTAAAAAATGACGTCGATTTTTCGACCTGATAAAGACGACCCAGAGTAACGTCATATTTTTTATTGTAAAAAAAATGTAAAGAAGTTAATTGTGAAAAAAAGATGTAAAAAAAAAGTATGCAGAAAAATGCATAGGAAAAATTGTAAAAACAGTGTAAAATATATATGAAAAATATGTAAAAATCTTTTTAAAAAAGTGTAAAAAGAAAGTGGAAAAAAAAGGAAAGAAAAAATTGTAAAAAAATGTTGACAAACAAATGAAAAAAAACTGTAAAAAAGTGTTAAAAAAAGTTAAAAAGAATGCAAAAAGAGTGTAAAGTAGATATAAACAACAATAGTAAAAAAAGTGTAGAAAAAGGTGTTCAAAAATACACAAATATATAAATACAGTTAACATATTTTACTCACTTATATGTAAAAAATGGTTCCTGAATTTTCATGTTTCTTATAGAGGGTTTGATTTCAAAAGGGAACTTCTTTTAGAAAAATTTCCTAAATTTGAAACAATTTTGGCCAAAATTTGGAAATAATTTACTACCTAAAATTTAAATACACTACTTGTTTTAGACTTATTTTTTTTATAATTTTCCACTTTTCTTAACTTTTTCTAATTATAAATTTTTAAATACAAGTTTTCAACTTGTCTTCTTTTCTTATTGTTCTTTTAATATTTAAATCTGATTCCTATGCTGATTACTTGTCACGTTTCGTTAAATTGATTTTTTAATGGAAATAAATTGCAATTTGCCTTGTTTTCATCCTTTAGAAGTAATAAAATTAATTCCATTGGGACAATTTTGACATAAAATCCGTGTTTTCTTTACAATTAATGAGTCCTGATTTCATTTTTTTTTGCATGCGGTGTTGATCCGAAACAGAAGATCTAAAACGAGTTCCAAATAAATTTTTTTGAAAAAAATAAAATTATGGTCCGAAAGAAACCTTATTTAGCAATTTTTTTAAAGCTTCAAAGAAGCAATATGGCCTAAACTTAGAAATATTTTAGATTTATGCCTCTATCTGCGTGTATATTTTTTCAATAATTTCTCAATAAAATTTCTCTACATTTTTTTCTTTCGATGCTTTTCGGTATGATTCGTTTAAATTTTTATTCTTTCATATTTTTTTGCATCGATTTAAATTCGACTTTTTATTGGTTTTTTTATATTTTTTCAAAGTAATTTTGACACAAAAAATGAGCTACGTTTAAACAATCATAATGTAAAATGAATTAATTTTACTAAATAATAATACCTAGTTTTTGCAATTGAAATTGAATTTGAAATTGAATTGAAAAACAAAAATCAGGTGATTATTTTGTTTGCAGTTTTGAGAAATTTGCACATTTTTCCAAATAACTTGGAAACTCTGAAAATGTGGCAACCTCGAAGTGGAATCTTAAAGTAACTCAACAAAAGGTAACTTTTCTCTTTTTAGCAAATTTTTAGATGATTTTGGCCTACAGTTTATATATATTAATTTTATTTTTTATAATAATTTCAATCTATGACTTTGACTATTTGCAACTTTTTTCTAGACGTTTCCGATTATTCCAGATTTGTTTAACTTTTAGATCATTTTGTCCATTCTTATTTATTTCTTATTGTTTTATTGTTATCATTTATTATTATTCTCATGTTTTACGCTTTGGAAATATCAAAATAATTAAAATAGGAAACATTTTTAAGTTAATTTTTAAGGTGTACTAAAATTAAAATGACCCAAGCTGGTAATTTTTTGATAAATCTGGCAACTTTTGCGGCCATGTTTTGGGCCCAAATTCTCGAGATTCAAATAGTCGAATAATGCTTTTTATCGTGTTTCATATATATTTTTTTTAAATTGTTCCTGAATTTCCGTGATTTTCTATTATTGTTGTCACGTTTTCTGCATTTTTTTGTTTTTTTTTCTTATATATTCGTTTTCATTCGACTTTTTATAGGGTTTTATTTTTCAAGGCAATTTTGACTGATAACTAAGTTATTTTTATGAAGAATATTTTTGAATTTTTGAAATTGGTATTGACCCGAAATATCCCCAAAAGTTTAAAGATAAATTTTTATTGCAAAAATTATGTTCTAAAAGGATTTTTTTAGTAAATTTTTTAAGGCTTTTATACTGTTTTGACTTTAAATTAGAAATTGAAATTAAAGCCCCAGAAAATTTGAAATAAAACGTCTTTTTTTTAATTTATAGATTCAAATTAGCTTCAGTTAGTTCAGGTTAGGTCATTTTGACGTCACAAAATAACGTCATTTTGTCGTCACAAAGTAACGTTATTTTGACGTTGCAAAATGAGCGTTATCGGTCTGTTATTACGACGTTGTTTCGACGTCATCCCACGACGTCTTTGGTGACCAATGCTTACCAAAAAAATTACGTCAGAAATCAAAATCATCAAAAAAATGGGACAGGAGTTACTAGCCAAGCGATAACTCTGGTTAAAAGAATGCTAACATTTTGAAATTTTGGATGTGGAACACCCTGTTTGTTTGTCAATTTTCGGATTCGACGTCGAATTCTAGGTTATTAACATGTAATACTGTATGTCTGGCTCTTACCGTTTTCGAGAAAATCTCTCCCGAACGTTCCATATCATCAATAATAAAAGTTGATTTTTATGGAAACAAATGAATATCAATCAGCCTCGATATCACAGATGACTATTTTTTTGGGTTCTTTACCAACCATCATTATAAAAAAATTCCATGTCGTCATTGAAAAAGTGGAAAGTTGATTTTTTGAAGACATTTATCTCCACAACTTCCAATAGAAACACCTATTTTATTCCTAACATTTGGATTTCTTATTCAATTTCAAGCATTATAATTTCTTAAAGTGTATGAGTAAAACCAGCCGTTTTCGAGAAATTGTACCACAAATAAAAGGTCCAAATTGTGTGCATAAAAATCAACATTAATTAATGCTGTTATGGAAAGTTTGGGCGCGATTTGTTCGAAAATGGTAAGAGCTAGACATACGGGGTGTTCATTATAAAACTTCATCTAGCAGGCTATGAAATTTTGACAGAAAAGGATGACATAATCAAAATAAATGGACTTTTGTTTCTTCATCCTTTTCTTTTGACATTTCACTGCCAACTAGATGAATTTTTATAATGAACACTCCATATTAGTTCATTGTTCATGTTAATAACTTGGAATTCGACGTAGAATCCGAAAATAGACAAATATACAGGGTGTTCTATTTAAAACAATAAAACGTAACGACGTAACTTTCGGTGAAACCGGAAACGCAAATTAGTAATAATTATGTGCAATTTGTAGGTATTAAGCTACTATATTCATCCCAAAAATTTCAAGGTATTAGCATTCTTTTAACCAGAGTTATCGCTTGGCTAGTAATTCTTGTGTCACCCGGTATGGTTATTGCTTGCATCTTACTATCAATCAAGTCAACAACCGTAAGTTAAATCCTCGTGTCGCAACTTAGACTGATGTGATAAGTGATATGATATGTGATGGTAAGCTGCCTTGTGAAACTTGTATCTTTATGTAATATTAACAAGTTCAAAATGCTAATTATATGACATTTTCCTTAATGCGTTTGGTGCATTCCACACCTTTTTCGATGTGTGCATAAAGAACACTTCACGTCTTCAATTGAGCTTGCTGTTTGCTAAATTGAGCAATCAGTCTCTGGATGGATTCATCGGATGGAGTCAATCTTGAGGTGAGCATGAAGACTTTTGTGAGGACTCTGTATAAATTGCAGAATTTAATTTTAAACATTTTCAGACCACATGAAGCACCTGAGAAAACAATCTGCTTATTTAATTTCACATAATAATGCAACTCAGAATTTTGCGGGTGAAATGGGGTCCGTCCAACCACTGTGCTCCAGAGAAATTCACATTTAATTCAGTCACAGTATAAGGAATATCTAACAGTAGCGTCACTCTATCACGTTACCGCTCCTCGCTAACAATTCGGCTAAAGTAAACAAAAGTTTGGTCACTTTACGCCACCGGCCTATACTGAGTACATTGCTCAATTAGAGATTTCACGCTCGAACGCACACGACGGCAAAACGCTTTTGAACTCGCAATTTCTTTATTCTTTCCGAGCGAGACGTTACTGTTATATATTCTCTATATTGTGATTCAATGAAAACTCGCTCACTAAGGCGACGCGAAGCGAAGAGGCGCGTCACTTGACGCGCGAACGCTCGCAAGAGCTGGTAGGAGCCGTTTTACTCCACGCTTCGCGTAGATGGGCGGGAAACAGACGAAGAGAAGACTCAAAAAATGTATTGCTCCTTGTCTGAAAGTGGTTTTTAGTGGTGAAAAATATGACATTACCTTAGACAAAGAGCAAGTATCTCGTCGACAGACACAACCCTTTGAAACTAGTATTTTTATGATCTGTTGAATTTTTTAGTTAAGAACAGAGACGCTCAAACAACTTTTCCTCTGACATACAAAATTCTTTAAAAAAAAAATATTTTTTGTTTTGGCTCAGGTCACAAAACAAGGGATGAAATTAACCGATGTCGACCTCTTTTGAGTAATATTAATAATCCAGCAATTTTTAATTAATTTCAATTATCAGTTTCTTTAATTAATTATCAGTTTCTCTTCTTCCATACTAGCAATCAAATTTAATACAAAAAGATCTTCCAACGAGGAACTGCTCATCTTCATTGAACAATGTATACTACGTTCAAATGCGCTTATTACGTTCGCTTCGCCACAATCACAGTATAAGGAATAATACGATATATCAGTATCGTCAGTTCGTGTCGGCACTTTTGATATTACCAAAACTAAAGCGTTACGCGCGCACCTGCACCCGGCTATTTTCTCGAGTATTTACGAGGGACTTGTAAATGCGATAGCGCTGCCGTTAGGTGGAATCTTTCTCGGCGTGTGCTACGGGGTCTTTTTTAAACGTATTTTTATTTCTTTGATTATGGGGTGTGCTCGTGAGGGGTTGCTAGTCCCCCATCGGGCGCCTCCCCAGGTGGCGGATAGGGGAAAGCCTCCCAGATATGGGTGGTACCGGGGAAATCAAATACCCGGGGCGGACCAAAACTAGCATGAAAGCAACGTCGGTACCCAGATTGGGCGGTTGCAAACGGCGTCTGATCCACAATGGGCGGCCGAAATCAAAGCCGAGGAATTGGCATGAAGGAAGGCAACGGGATACCAACTTCATTATTGATTTCCCAAGAGAACTACATGAATGATTTCATTCAATACAAAATTTTCCGGAGGCTTAAATAGTTCCCCGATCGGATCTCCGGGGGGAACGGTTTTGAATGATAGAACAAACCTAAGAAAACCTATTAAGATCGGAACTTGGAACACTCGAAGCTTGTTTGAAGCTGGCAAACTAGCAAACACTGTGCACGAGATGAAACGATTAGATTTGGATATTCTGGGCGTAGCTGAGACATGGTGGCCGGGTGCAGGGAGGTGCGACATGGAAGATGCAGCATTCCTTTACTCTGGAAATGAAGATCAAAATCACAGAAAAGGTGTAGGATTCGTAATAGCGAAACCACTATTAAAATCCATTGTAGAATTCGTTCCCTACTCCGACCGAGCTGCACTGTTAAAATTGAGAGCGAAACCGACCGACCTTAATGTTGTCCAAGTGTACGCACCAACAATGGACGCAACCGACCAAGACGTGGAACAGTTCTACGACGAAATAAAAGAACTACTCAAACTTACCCGAAAGCATGACGTCAATGTGATCATGGGCGATTTCAATGCCAAGGAAAAGGTAGATTCGAGAACTTAGTCGGACCATATGGGCTTGGAACAAGAAATGAGAGAGGCGACCGTCTATTAGAATTCTGTCAGGAAGAACACTTAACAATAACAAACACTTGGTTTCAGCTTCCCCCACGTCGTCTCTATACCTGGAAATCTCCAGCCGATAATCCACAGAAACTGGTACGCAATCAGATCGACTATGTCCTCATCAACGATAGATTCAAGTTATCCGTCAAAAAAGCCTGCACATATCCCGGAGCGGATGTACCCTCTGACCACGTACTGTTGGTGGCAGTTGTAAAAACCACCTTAGCAAAGAAGATCAAAAAATTAAACACCAATAGAAAGGTAGCATTAGAAAAATTGCGGGATCCTATAACAAGAGACGAGGTTAGCAACGAAATCAACACACAGATACATGACATCAGTACAAAAATCGGAGATGATCTGACAATGTCTTGGGAAAAAATATCGGACATTGTGGCAGATGTAACCAGAACTAAGTTGGGATATAGGAATGGAGTTGGAAGACGAAAATGGATGAATGACGAAATATTGGTACTGATGGACGAACGTCGAAAATATAAAAACAAGGATGACATCAAATACAAGAACATACAGAAAATAATTAGATCAAAAATAAGAATGGCAAAGAACGAATGGCTGAAGCAGGAATGTATTGAAATAGAAGAACTGCAAAAGAAAAACGATGGGTTTAACCTCCACAAAAAGCTCAAGGCGACTGCTGGAATGCACCGAGGGAAGAAATCTAGTATACTGGTCGATGAAACCAATCAAATAGTTACTGACATCAAAGAGAAAGTCAAAATTTGGGAAAAATATATCCAACAACTTTTTCACCAAGACAGACCCTCGGTTGGGAGTGAAAATAATAGGCAGTTGACGGGACCACCGATTTTAAAAGCGGAAGTAGAGAAAGCAATTCGTAGCTCGAAGAACAACAAGGCCACCGGGCCCGATGAGATTCCGTCAGAGATTTTGAAAATTTTGGATGAAACAAGCATTGAAGCTCTACACAAGATATTTAACATCATCTATGAAACAGGACAATACCCACAACAATGGCTGAATTCCACCTTCGTACCCTTGCCCAAAAAAACCAACGCAAGAACATGCGAAAATCACCGACTCATCAGCTTGATGAGCCATGCCCTAAAAATATTTCTAAAAATAATCCACCAAAGAATTTATAAAAAGTGCGAAAGAGATATTAGTGATTCACAGTTTGGGTTCAGAGAGGGAATGGGCACAAGGGAGGCGATGGTGGCTACACAAGTGCTTATCCAGAACTGTTGTGACGTCAAAAAGGACATCTGCCTGTGCTTTGTGGACTACGAAAAAGCATTTGATCGAGTCGAACATCATAGACTAATGCAACTCCTGAGAAACCTTGATATAGATCAAAAGAGACTGCACAGATTAAATTGGATGGCGAATTGTCTAACAACGTACAGATTCAGAAAGGAGTGCGACAGGGATGTGTTCTGTCCCCGCTACTGTTTAACCTGTACTCCGAGGCGGTTTTTCGTGAAGCTTTGGAAGAGAAAGAGATCGGTATTAAGGTTAACGGGATGTGGATCAACAACATCCGCTATGCCGACGACACAGTGCTGATCACTGATAATATGCAGGACTTACAACGACTAGTCAACATCGTAGGGGAACACAGTAGATCGGTGGGTCTCAATATAAACACCAAGAAAACAAAGTTTTTAGTGATCACAAAGGATATGAATGCCTTTGAAGACTCCGAGATAACGTTCAACACGATGCGCATAGAAAGGGTTAATACATTTAAGTATTTGGGAGTATGGTTGTCTGAGGACTGGACATCTGACTTAGAAATTAAATGCCGCATTGAACAGGCGCGTGAAGCATTCTTTAAACTGAGAAGAGTGTTCACTTGCTCGGACTTCGATCTTGATTTGAGACTAAGATTCCTGAAGTGCTACGTCTGGTCGGTGCTTCTTTATGGGATGGAAGGTTGGACCCTCAAAGTAAACACCATCAACAAATTAGAAGCGTTCGAGATGTGGTTGTACCGCAGAATCCTCAAAATACCCTGGACAGCAAGAATAACAAATGAAGATGTGCTAGCATCTGTAAACAAAGAGCGAGAGTTGTTCACCACCATCAAAAAGAGGAAAACTGCATACCTAGGGCACGTCATGAGGAACGAAAAATATAAATACTTGCAATTGATAATTGAGGGTAAGATAGAGGGTCGGAGAGGAGTAGGAAGGAAAAAGATGTCTTGGCTACGGAATATTAGACATTGGACGGGAATGCACAACATACAGACGCTGATTCACACCGCTGGGAACAGGGATGAAATGAAGAATGTAGTCGCAAACATCCGTTAACGGATAGCATGAGAAGAAGAAGAAGATTATGGATCATTTTATCTTTGTAATGTGTCTACATAGATAATGTAATAAATAATGGGTTTATTAGGAGACCATTTTTGTACCACATATTTATTGTGATACAGGGTGGTTGATGTTCGCAGACCGGAAAATAATTTCTGTATTTTTTTCTGACTCAAAGGTCTTAATTAATTATTTTAATTTATATTTGTCTTAGTACATGAACTAATTTAACGCTATTTTTATTACCTATACTATACATACTTTTTCATTCAGGGTGTTCAAAAAATATGATTAAAAAACGGCAAAAATTCAATTTGTTTTAAATGAAGTGCTACTATTTCTACTTCTGTATCTTATTCTGCATTACAAACTTAGGTAAATTTGGATAAGGTTGTCTATTGAATCAATGTACACATTTTTTGATAATATTTTCACAATAATTTCTGGTTTTAAAAGAAACTGTTCTCAGGTAAAATGGTTGTAATTATAATGTAAACGTCATTATGGTTAACTAACTGCAAGTAAACAAAAGCAGCCATAGTATTTGTTTAAGCAAAAATATTGAATTTGCAACCATTTCAAAAGTATGCTTTTTTAGTACAGACATCCCTATCCAAGGTTACTTTAGTTTTTAATGCAGAATAAGATAAAGCAATATAGAAATGTGGTAATAGTTATTTATGTATTAAGAGCGAAAAGTACAACTTTTTTGCTCGGAGAGTGAAGTTTGCCGCTCGACGCGAAGCGGAGAGCGGCAATCACTCGAGAGCAAAAAAGTTACTTTTTGCTCGTAATGCATACAACGTTTTTTCTGCAAACGATCCATTTCAAATAATGTGAATCACAACTGAGCATAACTGAAGTCACAATCTGAAAATTTAAATAAAAGTGACAATGACGTTTTAAATAATTGGTTGAGTGGTGGTAGTTGCTGTTGACAGCAAGCGATAAAATCTTTTTCGCTTGCTGTCCTGGGCAACGCGCGGAAAAGTAAACTCACATTCTGATCCTGAAAAATGGTTAGGTTTTCGTTTGTCTAATGAAAGCGTAAAATGCGTCATTATTTGACGTTTGTAGAAAAAAATTATTATGTATCTACAAGTTGCGAAATATATTTTTATCTTTGTAATAATCTACAGAGATAATGTAATAAATAAAAGGTTTATTAAGAGACTATTTTTGTAACAAATATTTATTGTGATACAAGGTGGTTGACGTTTGCAGAGTGAAAAATAATTCCTATTGTATATAGTCTTTTCCTGATCGAAAAATCTTAATTATTCAAAAATATTTTTCTCACATAATCTCAACTAACATGAACTAGGAACTTTAACGGTATTTCTAGGATATTATACATAATTTTTAGTACAGGGTGTGCAAAAAAATAAGTATAAAAATAGGAGTAAAAACCTCCAAACGTCAAAAAGGGCCACTATTTCTATCACTTTTATCTTATTTTGTATTAAAAATTAAGGTAAATTCGGAAAATGACAATTCGAACAATATACGAATTTTTTGGTAATATTTTCCCAGTAATTTTTGGTTTTAGAAGAAAGTGATCTCAGGTGAACATGTGAAAAATATCCTAAACGACATTATGGCTAACTAATGGCAAGTACCTAAACATAAGCAATGGTGTAAGAAAAAATATTGAGTTTGCCACTGTTTCCAAATGTATACCTTTTAGAATAAATCATCTAAAGTTACCCTAGGATTTAATGCAGAGTAAAATAAAGTAATGGAAGGTGTGGCTGTTTATTAAATAGTAGATTATGTCACTAGGAGTAAAAGTGGGTCTTTTCGTGCTGAGCCCAGAGATTGACGGCCGAAGCGAAGCTGAGGCCTGCAACTGGGCGAAGCACAAAAAGACCTTTTACTCCGAGTAACATATACTATTTTTTTTCAAGCATGCAAGAAATAAGAAATCTATTTCAAAGTGGTTCAGTTTTGCAATTTTCTCTCATCCTCTTTAAGCGGGTCTAGGTACTTACCCAATTGTGTATATTATTTGTAAAATACATAGAATATGTTAGAATGGTGGTTTTCAATGTTCAATGGTTTTAATGTATTAAATAATAACCAATGATTATGGTAAACTAAGAATTTGTAGCATTATTTTCAATACTAAATTAATAAATGTCACATTGACAGATAAATATGATGACGCGCATGACATTTAACAGACGAATTCAGAATTCGAGAACCTATGCGATTTCGACTAATAACGGTTTCGGATGGTGCTCTTGAGTGCTCTGAGAGTATTTCTGTCCTTTGTTTTTTCAACAAGAATGTAAAGATGGCAATGCACTCAGATCGGTTTATTTGGTGTCATCTATTATTAAAATAATTTTGGTGAATGAAAATCGTTTATATGTGCGCCACCATGACACTAGCGGTGACTTTTGACTTTACTTTTACTGCCTAGGACTTTTTTGCTACTTTTTTGGTCACAGGATTTGAAAGCCCACTTTAGGTGTGCGTATGGAGAAAACAAATGACGTACTTTTAGTCCGCTTGAAAAAAAAATATTTTTGGCAGTTTTATACTTGTTTTTCGAACGCCCTGTTGTAAACATTTGAATATAACTAAGTTTCGAAAATTCGCTTTTTAAGGTCATACCAATCACTTCTTTAACGCAGTATTATTGAAGCTATTTACAAAAATATTTTCTAAACCTAAGACATAATCTACAATATCTCTAGATGGCATTTTAAGACCACCAAGTGAACGCTTTGCATCATTGTATGCTTTTAATTTAAAAAAAATAATTATTGACAAATGAGTCGCTATTTCTTGAATAATTAATACATATCTCACACGAATGTTTTAACAAACATTTCTTGAGGAGCCAGTTACATATACTAAGGCGTTTCTTTAACTTTTTTCTTAAACCCTTAGAGGTACGGGGGTAGGCGTACAAACATTATTAGTACAAGTAAACAATGACACTTCAGAAGATCCTGTGGACATCTAAAAAATGTCATTCCTTCTCTTAAACGACTTTCGCAGCCATCCACTGAACACAAATTTTGCCCTGACATTTTTAAGACACTGTGTAATATACGCGTAAATTATAATTACCGCCGAGCTGGAGACAATGTATACTGCTCAAGCACCAGCAACATTGCCAAAACTAGTTTGGTGGTGCACCGCGGGCGGCCGGGCGGACGGGGCAAGGAGAGGGGAGTTTCAATTTTTCGACCGACTGACGTTACTGATAGAATGTATTATTCCTTATACTGTGCCACAATCTGCGGATATTGGCTAAATGAGTCTTCGTCTCAAAACGCTTCCGCTCGCGACGCTTCGCCTAAGCGAGCGAGCACTTTACCTGCTCTTAAGAGCGTCCGCGCGTAAGCCGACGCGCCTCTTCGCTTCGCGCCGCCTTAGTGAGCGTGTCTTCACTGAATTATATGTGAATTTATCCGGCGGAAGAGATGCAATTCCCCTATCAGCGCTTCGCTTCGCGACGCCTGGCCTATGTGAGTTAGTGTACACTTTTTAGTAGTATTTAGTAGCAAATAGATTGCGTAAACCGTGCTGAAATGTTGTAAAATATAACTTTACTTATTTAATAAACTGAGAGGCTCAAAAAACTTTTCTTCTGGCATACGAAAATACTTCAAAAATGTATTTTTATCTTGTCTCAGGTCAGAAAACAATTGATGAAATTCACCGTAAGTTTGCCTCTTTAGATTAATATTATTAACCCAGCATTTTTTTCTAGGTCAATTATTCTTCTTCTATACTGGCAAACAAACCTAAAACAAAAAGATTTTCTTTTTGTACTACTAAACAAAGTACTACCTTCGAATGGACTTATAGTTCGAGATGCCACGCGACGCTTGACATTTAATTCAGTGAAGACCCGCTCACTAAGGCGGCGTGAAGCGAAGAGGCGCGAACGCTCTCAAGAGCAGGTAAAAGGTGCTCGCTCACTTAGGCGAGGCGTTGCCAATAATATTAATCAAAAGAGACAAACCTACGGTGAATTTCATCACTTGTTTCCTGATCTGAGACAAGATAAAAACACATTTTTAAGTATTTTCGTATGTCGGAAGAAAAGTTTTTTGAGCTTCTCGGTTTATTAAAGAATTCATTAGAACATACAAATTCTAGATTTTGAAGAGCTGTGTCTATCGAGGAGAGACTTGCTGTTTGTCTAAGGTAAAGTTATATTGTACAACATTTCAGCACGGTTTACAGAATCCATTTGCCACCAGATACTACTAAAAAGTGACCGACGGACGCGGAGCAATACATTTTTGAATCTTCTCTTCGCCTGTCTCCCGCGCATCTACGCGAAGCGTGGAGTGAAACGGCTCCTACTTGCCCTCGAGAACAGACGCGCGTCAGCCGACGCGCCTCTTCACTTCTCTCGCTCACTAAGTTCTCAAGCTCACTAGTGAGCGCGAATGTAAATTTCTCCGGCGAAAGAAATACAATTCGCTTAGCAACGCTTCTCCTCGCGACGCTTCACCTAAGTGAGCGAGTACCTTTAGGCGGCGCAAACCGAAGAGGTGCGTTGGCTGACGCGTGGACGCTCTCTTAAGGTGTTGATTATTGCGCATAAGTCACGTTAGGTCAGTTCAGATTGGTTCTGGTTATTACAGGTTAGTTCAGGTTAGGTCAGTTTAGCTAGTTCAGATTAATTTAGGTCGGTCCAGGTTGGTACAGGATAGATCAGTTATCTCTTTGGGTTAGTTCAGGTAAACAAATACACAAGGTGACACAGAAGAACATCGATTTTTTTATTTTATCGTGTTTAGTACACCCAAAAGTACCATTTAAGAAGCTAGAAATTCTGGAGTCGTATATCGATATAGAGCCCCTTAAAACAAACAGTTTAACGAATTTTTAGAGAAATATGTCCCTATTATAAACTTGCATAATGTCGTTGTTCAAAACGCGACTGTTTTTATTTATTGCCACATGACCGGACCTTCCCGACAAAAATATGTGGACGTAAGTTCGCGATTCAGACGAGATAAACTTTGACTTTGTGCCAAGGACAAAAATCGTGAAAAATTGTTTGCATCTAACCAAATGTTACGAGCGTATAGTTTCTGTGCATTTGCTTTATTATACTATTGTGTTTATAAAATAGTGTAACGATGTATTAAAATCAGAAGTGGCCCTTTTGGCCCGAACTGAAACTATTCAGTGTATTGGTACTTCCGCTTGTAAAAGCGGTTTCTTAAACCACACCATTTGCCAACGGAAAATAGCATTTTTACTCCCTCGAGCATAAAATTATCAATTTTACGCCTTTAAGGTGTGCTCTGACACTTATTTTTTTAATTATTTTATTTTTTTTTTGGTTTTGTTTTTTTTTGTGGAGGAAGTAGGCGTTGGAAATCTGACTTTTTTATCGTATTTTCTCAATATGTGCCAAAGAGATAGATATAAAAAATTCAAAGGTAACGAGATGCCAAAAAGAAGTGAATGAGGTATACGCAACAAGTAACTGAAATGTCGAAACGTCGAAAGGAAAAAATAATGTTAATATTAACATATAAAATCGTACCACGAGTACCCATATCAGGGTTCCCATTTATCATATTGGTTGTAATTATGAAAGGAAGCAAGTTGAAGTAACAATGTGTCAATCAGTCGAACAAAATTAAAAAATGACATTTTTGGTAACCATGGGAAAGTTCCGGCCTATTATAAATTCTAACAATCCCATAGAAAAACTACGTACCAAATTGGATACTCCTGGCACTAACCGTTCCCCAGATATCACCATTTAACCTCTTTTTCTATCAACACTATAGCCTAAACATGATTTCGTCTATATGACTGCCATATGAATGCTTTGGACAACTGTTTGCTTGCTTGTGGGAGACACAAACATATAAAAGTCTGATGATAAAAGCAAAAGGTCGAAACGTCGCATATATTCCGTTTCAGGGTCCTATTACATCAGTCTCTGAATTGTGACAAAACCGTATCAATCAACAAAAAAAAAATAGAAAATAAAACCCTTGGGATTATTCAAGTCCATTGCGCTTTTAGCTAATCTTATAAGGAAGCTAGATATCAAATTCCAGCCTTATATCGTTCCAGAGATATCATTATTTAACCACTTTTTCTATGTCGGCCATCTTAAATTTTTCAAAATGTTATTTTTAGCAAATTTCTCTTAAGGGAATCTTACCATTCCACTTTCAACTCATTGGATATGATCATTGGTTCACAAAACAGCTATAACCTAACTACCGTAGCCAGAATAGCTATGTATTTCACAGTTTATGGTATCCAACCACTAAATTTGAATCATGTATCATAAACGGTTTTGTAAAGTATAACGTAATTTAGCTATAATGGCTAGGTGAACTATTTTACAATTAATGGTACTCTCTTAGCTACCTACTATCCAAATTTTAACCATGTACCATCAATAGTATCCCAAATTGAACTTTATCCCGATACATTTTCAAATCGGCCAGTCTTTGCGGAAACATTCGAGGGCTTTTTATCATTAGTTCTTTTTATATAGATGTAGATGTAGATATAGATATAGATATAGATATAAATATAGATCTAGATCTAGATATAGATATAGATATAGATATAGATATAGATATAGATATAGATATAGATATAGATATAGATATAGATATAGATATAGATATAGATATAGATATAGATATAGATATAGATATAGATATAGATATAGATATAGATATAGATATAGATATAGATATAGATATAGATATAGATATAGGTATAGGTATAGGTATAGGTATAAGTATATGAGCACAATTTTTTTTCCTTGATACATAGTGTTAATGTTAATTTACTCAGATTTTTATTTCGGTAAATACATGAAATTATTAGTCATTCACTTATTTTTGCCATCTCGTTACCTTTGAAATCTTCAATTTTTTATACCTACCTCTTTTCAGCACACGTTGAGAAGATACGATAAAAATGTCAATGTCAGATTTCCAACGCTTACTTGATATCAATAATAAGCGAATTGCTGTGAAGGCTTTCACGGCCGGTCAAAATACAATCTAAAGTGTTTCATTGGACACAAGAAATTTCATTGCTTTGAAGCCGTGGTCCAATAAAATTTCTTCCTTACGTTTCGTCTACTGCGGGGGCAGACATTATCAAAGGCGAAATGATCTCCCGTTCTGCACGACGTTGACTGTTTCGACTGTGGCGAGCTCGGTGGTATTTATTCCCCCGACGTTGCGCTGCAGTGGAGGGACTGGGGTGGGGGTAGTGGTGGCGCGGAGTTTCGCCGCACTTGAAGTATGTCCTACAACTCTCTCCCAGTCTGCATTTAGAAACGAAATTTTCTCCTTCCTGTTGAAATTGTTGCCGTCTTTAAAGATCTCAATGGCCTCTCTCGTTAGTCTCGGATAGAAACGCTAGAATTGATATAAGATATTCACCTCGTTAAAAAGGACGTCGAGACTTTCGGAGCAGTAGCAGAGCACGCTCTCTCCAAAGGTCGCGACATCCTTTCAACAGGTAGATATCTTATATCAATCACAGGGTTTCTATCCGAGACTAACAAGAGAAGCAATGAGATCTTTAGACACAAGAACAATTTCAACAGGAAGGAGGAAATTACGTTTCTCAATGCAGACTTCAAGTGCGGCGAAACCCCGCGCCACCACTACCCCCACCCCAGTCCCTCCACTCTGCAGCGCACCGGCGGAGGAATAAATACCACGGAGCCCACCACAGTCGAATCAGTCAACGTCAGGAAGCACGGGAGATCACTTCGCCCATTGCCTCATCGAATTAAATAAAAATTGTTAAAATTTTTACACCCTGGTAACAACAATGCATTTGCGGATATACCGGGTGTTGCATCATCGTGCGGGACATAGGAAATCCCATGTAAATTCTAAAAGAGTCTATTATTGGCTTTCCTAATTATTTTAGAGAAAAAATCTATTTAGATTTTTGGAAGAACATTAAAAACCACAACTAAATGCACAACTTCAAATATTTTGGATTAATCAGTTTACGAGTTATTTCCAATAACTGTTTAAGTATTTTGTCCTTTTTATCGCCCTGTATATCGCACCAGTAAGACTTGGCTATCAAACATTAAAAATTCACGAATGACAGCTTTATTTGACAGCCAACTCTTACCTTGACTGGTGTCGGTGAATACGGGGCGATAAAAAAGACAAAATATTAAAAATGTTACTGGCAAATAATTCCTAAACGGGTTGATCAAAAATGCTTGAAGTTATGCTATTGGTTGCGAATTTTAGCACTCTTTAAAAAAACTAAATACATTTTTTCACCAAAATAATTAGAGAAGTCAATTGACCCTATCTAAATTTACATGGGATTTCCTATATCCCGCCCGACGATGCAACACCCGGTATATTCCGAAGAAAAAAGTCTTATTTTGGTCCTAAAAGTATTTCACCTGTTTTAACCTGTATTTCAGTGAATGTTTTCAAATTTTATGATAATTAGTCACTACCTAATTTAAAACTAATATTTATCCTGTCGTAGAGTTTTCCTAGTAACTGAGAAGCTTCGTTTGTAATTTCTTAGCATTTTTGGAAGTACGTAGTTCAAGTAATATTTTCCAAAAAACGTGAAAAACGTGAAGAATACCCTGAATATCAAGAAAACCGAACATATTCAGGTTTTAAAAACTTTAGAATTCAGAATTATCCTCAAACTAAAGCTCTCACTTTGTCATCTAATCTGAAAAAAAAGAACAGCTTCTATAAAAAGTTCTCTGATATTGCATCAATACAATAAGGCTCGCAAAAGAAAATAAAGCAAATTTACTATTTTCTCACACTTACCCTAAATATACAGGGTGTCGTTTTTAAGTGTGTGCAGTATTACTATCTCCGAAACGACTGTAATTACGAAGACGATTAAAATAGCAAAAGGTTGACTCTTGTAAAGACTGTTTAGAAAACCTTTACGATGCTGCCACATTTTGAGTGGTTTCTGAAATATTAAAAATTTTTGTTTTTTAAATATTAATAATATTATAACTCAGATATAATATTTTTATGATGTTTAAAACCTCTGTTTAAAATGTTTAAAACCCTATTTATGTAAGAGCCGTTATATTAACAATAAAAAAAAAACTTTTAAATTATGAAAAAAAATCCAGGTCCGTATTTAAAAAAATTAACTTCATACAGGTAACTCGGTTGATACACATACGAAGCTAATCGAGATGTTATATGGGACGGGTTAGAGTGTAGTGAAACTCTGGAATGTAAACTTTCTTGTGTCACCAATAGTTTTTGAAATAATAGATATATAAAATTTTCGCAATCTTTAAATTTTTCTAATTATTTCAGAAACTACTTAAAATGTGGCAGCACTGTAAAGGTTTTCTAAAAAGTCTCCACAAAAGACAACTTTTTGCTAATTTAACCGACCTTGTACCTACAGCCGTTTCGGAGATTGCAATACTGGACGTACTTAAAAAAGAGACCCTGTATATTTCCTTTGCTTTGTGTCCAACAAACAGTTTATCTTCCATGTGCAGAAACCTTTTAGCTATATGATAATTGAATAATTTTCCGCTCCGATAAATATAAAATTTTGATACTCTTCCAGCCAACTAAGCACAAGTTTTAGGCCTACAGATTATCTCAATTGCAGACTCTTTTTAGATCTTTATATCAAGTTAAATATTCTCTTCTGAAAACGCGAACCAGAAAGAGCTTAAATAAGCTTGGATTAGGGCGTTAATTATTTCAAGCTTTCAACGAAAAACTCCTTTTGTGAAGTGTGATATGGATAATTTACATACAAAAATAGTCAAGTTTTCCGTAGTTGATATGCTACGTGCCAACTCCAATAGAAAATCCGATTTAAATATTCACTATTTTATTAACATTTTTTCCAATGTCCGCACCACAGTTCCTGTCAGCTCATACTGAAGTCTCATCTATTTGCTCCATGACAAAACCGAGATTGATAGGCTTTAGGATTTGCTGCCCCATTTTGATTGGAATTTATGCATTAGCTGTGCGGGAAATGCATAGCCAGTTACTTCTAGTCTGGCAGAATTAGCAAATTAATTGATTTCTTCTCTGATTATTTGCAATCTCTGTTTGTCTGTGTTTGTCTCTATTTGCAAATCTCTGGGTTACAAAATTTGCGATGAAATATATTGCTGAATTTTCTTTTTATGAAAGTAAATGACTACTAGTAATGGTTTCCAAGTGTCTTTAATCGGCAGTTGCCTGTCTGCTTTGACGCCGCATTGTGCGATGAAAGAAGTGAGATTGATAGCCACTGGGATTGCCGCTTATAAGAATATTTCATTTCGAATAAATTCAATTTCATCGTTAATCAGTATTGTGAATGATTGATCTATTAATAATTCCATCGCTTTTAATGTATTTGTGAGCGAAAACCACACTAATAATAATTTGTTTAAACTCCTGCCATCTATTAATCTTTTACTTGTTAACGTCAGTTTGAGCTTAAAAATTAATTATGAGCTGTTAAAAAAGTTTCTTGGTAAAAACTTATCAATGGACATTAGGTGGCTCTCTTAAAACACATTCTTTGATATAAACGATTAATAGCTCATCTCAGGTATACCTATAAATTGCTGTAATAATGCTTACTAATTGTAAAACTCCTAACCTCGATCTCTCTGGAGGTTTTTTTTCAAAATTTCCTCTATTAAATTACAAAAAATCAATTAGTTAGGAGTAAAATGTTCAAGATGTCATAAACCTATCAGTTTTTAACCCTTGTAAGGACTTCGGTGTCATGGTTAACCGCCATGAAAAGCTGGTGGTTAGTAATAGCTGGACAGATGTTTTATTTCAAAACATGTTTACAGAGAACTGCAAATTCATGTTGTGGAGACATAACCACCCAGATGAGAATTAGGTTTTAATAAAAGAATTTGAAGACAAAGGCTTATAAACAAGAAACAAAAAATTTGCAGTTATTTAAAAGTATTTCCAGCGTCCCACTAAAATACTAATTTGAATTTATTAAAGTACTAACCTGAACCACCAAACAATATAACTATAAAAAATTGGTCACAATGTGTTAAACCACTCAAATCTAAGATACAAAAATACGTGGCATGTCTCCAGTGCCCACTTTCAGTATGAGTGAAATAAAGTTTCTCGATTTACGATCTATAACCCCAGTTACAGTGAGATTGTTTCGATAAACCACGTAATATTTATCCTTTTGTTTTCAAGTTTTAAATCCTCTTTAATAAACCCAGCCCATTGTTTTGTGTATGATTTATATTATGACCCTAGGAGCGGACGTGAAAGGGATTAACAGAGGCCGTTCCTTGTTTTATAGCGTTCACCTTACAAGCACCCTTAAGTGATTCTTACAACCCTTTTTTTTATTTTGTTTTTTTATTGCAACCCAACACGACAAAGACATTTAAAAAGTGGACCCTGCGGGGAGAATATTTTTATAAATATTTGCCTTTTGTTTTTGTTTGTTGCGTACGTAAATGTGTTATATTTGTGTAATTAAATATTATTTATTAGCCCAAATTTTAACGCAGTTCAGAAATTGCTAAACTAGGAAAAAAAAATTCTGTCCAAGCCCAAGTTTATATTACAGTTCGATGCTGTTGCTTTTAACTCCCCAAACGAACTTTCATGAAAATATCTGGCTAAATGCCAACAACTCAGCACTATAGTGCAAATAAATGATTGGAGCCACATTCGATTATGCCATTAGGGATTGTGCACCCTATAATATTAAACGACCGATATTTCCAACCATAAAACGCCCGACCTAATTGATTCTCTGGGTAAATTACCTTGTCTTGGCCCTAATCCTCAGTTCTGATCGGGATCCTGTTTTTTTTCTATTACCACTTTAATAAATTATTCCATAATTCCTTGTTTGTTTATTTAGGGCCCCGGTCTTGATAACTTTAGCCTTGGTTAAACTTGAGGATCCTTTCTGTTGTTGATGTGTTTTTGTTTTTGTCTTGAGAGGGGATTCACTATACCTGTATAAACGTTTAGGCAAATTTTCTACCGAGATGATTTAGTCCAATGCCTCTTATAAAAGCTCTCGACCGTATGATTAAAGTCAATATTTCAAATTAACTGCAGTAGTTAAGGGAAAATACGCCATTGAGAGACGAAACTGTGGAAGCAGAAAATCCACTGTTAATTGCTGCGGTAATCCTATCACATGTCGAGTTTGAATTTATCAATGCCAAGCTAAGTTATTATATTGATAAAACAAATCTGTTTGGCTCTCGTATTTTGCAAAATTATAAAGTGGCATCATATATGTTTTTCGTCCCTTTTACCAAGTTGAAAGAGGTGACTAGTAGGTGAAGGACATAAAAATCGATTCAGTTTCGTGAAATGTCAACGTTTTGAACTATATTGAGGTCTTCCTCAGGGCTCTTTGAATAAACGAAGTTTGCCACAGGCCAGGAATAACATTCCACTTGAAAAAAAAAAGAAAACACATCCAACAGCCATACGAAACTACGAGCAAATGAGACCACACAAAAACGATACTTTTACTCATGTCTGTGAGATTGTGTCCGGTGGATGAGACTCATGTCTGTGAGATTGTGTCCGGACCACTATTGTTGGCCTCACCCTCAGCTAAATGGAGTTTCAACCAAAATTACCGAGGAGTCAAACGAATCCTGAAAACACCACAAAACGTGCCAAAGTCTGTTACTGCGCAGATTTTTTACGATTAGGAATTAGTTGGTTGTATGTTGAGGCAAACTCAATTTTCTTATGAGATTTTTTTCAGCAAAGAATCAAACCAATCCCGGACCATCAAAAACTTTTGCAGTAATGTTAGGACGTCTTGCGCATGTTCTAGACTGGTTCTGACTGCACCTACTGATTTGAGTCTTTCTTAAAACAGGCTTTTAATTGAATTAAAAACTTGTTTCTACATTTAAGAATACTAGGCAAATACATCAAAAACAGCAAATAAAATTTCCCAAAAATCTCTGAACTTTCTTTCATTCAAAGGAAGATTATTTTCTGTTTTTTTCTCAGGTCTTCAAATTTGTCCGGCAATATCTTTAGCATAAAAGGACTGATCGATATAAATCCAGATGTTTTTCTTTTTTCTAGTTATCCTATCTCATCTCCCATAAACGTCAACCTAATTGGTTTTTGAGGTAGACCTGTGATGGAACTTCATCCACCGACTCACAGGTGGCAGTGCCGAAACTTCACCCACCGACTCACACGTGGGAGCATTAGTCGAAATCCTTCGTAACATCACACCGCCTTTCCTGCGCCGAATTTGTTTTCAAATACAAGTTCCAAACGCCAACACCACATACACAGGCTACAACGATCTCAGATCGTCCCAGCGTGGTGTTTCCTGAATAACAAAAATCTTTTCTCTGAATGCATTTCCCAGCTATGGCAGGAGGAGTTATTCAAAAATATTTCAAATTGTTTTCAACTTGACTTGCCTTGCCTCATTAAAAGTTTACTCTTGATGATTTTCCTTAAATGAATATCGTAGGTATCCATATCCGCCAATTTATAGCAAAACATATTGCAATTTACAAACTTTATAGCTTGATGGCAGATAAGCGATCCAGACATAGGGTTTAAAGATATTTTGGATAGAGAGATAGATACAGATTCTTGAAGTAAGCGGAACTATTTTTACGTTAACATTAAATTTTTATGCAAAGTTTGAATTACGGAAATCAAGAATGTAACATTTCTGCGAGCATTTCTGCCATCAAAAATTCTTTTCAAAACTCACATTTTAAACTTAAAGCTATGTTTTTTCGTGAGTTGGCCCTCCAAGAATCATTTGGCCCCGCCGGCTTTTCCCACTTGGATGCTCTATCCAATCCGCCCCCCTGCTTGTCAGGAACACAAGCTCAAAGAAAAAATCTAGACCTTCATCTAGAACAATTTAAGGTTCCTTTCGTTTTTCTGCCAGGTTTTCTTTAGAATCTTCGTTATTTTGGACGCTACGAATATTAATTGTTCCCTTGACAACTTGAGATTATCTAAGTCAAGAAAATGATTTTTTGTTTTCAGAAATGTGAATTATTTCCAAAATCCTAATAAATGAGTATGTGACATATGGGTATTAAAAGACAGCAAATAAAATGCCAACAAAAAATTTTGATTGCTATTTAAAATAATAGAAGATTCCGATAACCTGCGAGGTACAGAGCATTATGGGCTGCTTCTGGAACTGAGAGCGATCTGCCATGCAGTATTAGATCTAATACCCTATGGATGTCGCCTGCTCCTGCTTTGTACAACATCTCACCGTTATTCCGTATCTTTTTGGTTTTAAGTCGCGAACTGTCGGTCTCCAACCTTCAATTTGTCGACCAACCAAAGCTGTATTGTTGAGGGTTAGAGTAGTATGCAGTTGGGTTGATCGACGAATTGGTGACCACCTACCCTTTAAAATAATAGAGTTATGACCGATTAACATGTTACGAATTTGTCAATCCCCAAATTATACACCTGAGTAGATTACGAGGTAGATTATCAAACTTTTGATCCACCAAATGACAGCCCGTCTCGTTGTCTAAAAGTAAAAAAAAAATAAGATTTTTTGCCTTTACCGTTTCCGTTATGAGCATTTTTTAAATAGCCCATATGTAGGATATATCTGACTTATATTACTTTTTTATTATTAATATATTAACCTGACTATATTACTCTATACGGAGTATAAAATGATTGCAAACTTTGTGGAGGTTTCAAAAGGGTGTAAAATTTGTGCTATTTAAAAAAAAAATATATAGAAGGCGCTTTTATGGAACACCTTGTACACTTCAAAACATTTTCAAAGTACCATGTGTTTTTCGTTTTTTTGTCTATCTTTAACCGTTTAGAAGCTATCAGACCATTTCGTAATAATGGGACACCCTGTGTACTGCAGGTTAGCCGTTTTTAAAGCGCAAGAAACAACAACGACGTTTTCTATCAAGCAATTTCACATTCAGCAATTTTTTTACATTTACTAATTTATGAGAAAAATTATTACTTATTTTTGGTCCGCTCTCTAGGTATAGACTTTACGCTTCTTGGAGATACTTCGATGATTAGAAAGTCAAAGCATTTTTCTACTAAGTTTCTGAGAATTTTTTCTAGCCATGTTATAAGGTAACCAGACTCATTTTCAACACCTTTCTTTATTTGACCTATAGGATGTTTTTCTCTGTTTCTCGAGTTACAAAACAGCCATTATTCCTTATTTTTGGTCCGCACTATAAGTAAAAAACACAAACTTCTGTAATCGGAAAGTAAAGCAATATTCTACTATGTTTCTGAGAATTCTTTGTTCAGAGCTCAATTCGAGCAACCTAGAGGACTACCGATGTTATAAAGTAACAGGCCTCCCATCTCTCCACCTCTCTTTGTTTAATATACAGGGTGAAATTTTTTCGATGTTTATTGAAGAGATCTCGGAGACAGAGTTACGAAACCTACATCATTCCTTATTGTGGGTCCGCACTGTAGGTATTGACTTTAAGCTTTTAAAAAAAAACTTCTATAATCAGAAAGCCAAAGCAGTATTCTATCATGTTTCTGAAATTTCTCTATTTGGTGCTCAGTTTGAGCTATTTTAGAGGACTAGTCATGATAAAATAACAGAGCTCCGATCTTTTTATTTTTCTCCTCATTTGATATAGAGGGTGAGTTTTTTCAATGTTTGGTGAAAGCAGTGGCGAATACAGTGGGAGGGCAGGGGGGGGGGGGATCGCCCTCCTTTTTTTCGATTCCTTTTAGATTCTTTTGCGACTTTTGCTTCACCGACTGATAAACGAAAACGCACAACTATACACGTAACAAACTCAATTCGAATGAATTTAACCTCTAAAGACGTTTTTTTTTTTAAACTGGTCAAAAAACGCAATTCGAAAGTGCTTCAAAATCAAACTCCGAAGGGGTCTATCTTCGAAAATATTGCACCAACGGAACTTTCGATGGTCAAGAAGAGAAAAAAAATAGTTGGATTCAGTCCGATCGGTCGAGGCGATCTCAAGTTACAGGAGGTCAAAGTTGAAAATTGAGAAAAAAGTCGTAATATTTCCCCCCTCCCCCCTTTTCGAAAAAATTTCGGAAAAATGTTTCTCTTGTTTTTTAATGGAATGGTACGCTTGCAATCCCCTAAGAACGTAACAAACTCAATTCGAATGAATTTAACCTCTAAAGAGGTTTTTTTGAAAGTGGTCAAAAAACGCGATTCTAAAAGTGGTTAAAAATCGACCTCCGAAGGGGTCTATCTGCGAAAATATTGCACCTACGGAACTTCCGATGGTGGAAAGTGAAAGAGGACATCAAGAAGAGGGAAAAACCAATGGATGCATTCCGATCGGTCGAGGCGTTCTCAAGTTACAGGCGGTCAAAGTTGAGAATTCAGAAAAAAATCGTAATAGTTTTCCCCCCTTTAGACAGTTTAGAAAAAAATTTGGAGAATTTTTTTGCTGTTTCAAACTCAATTCGAATTAATACATCATTAACATTTTCGAAAAAATTTCTTTTACTGTTTTTACTGTTTTTGATCGGAATAACACAACTTGAAATTTCCGCTGAATTTTTTTGAAAATTACACTCGTCTTATGGAAAAATCTATGCATTCGTCAAATTTTAAAAAACGTGGGCGTGATACCTCCAAAAATTTTCGCGCTATTTCCCCCCCCCCCCCCCCCCTTTACAGAATGCTGGATCCGCCCCTGGGTGAAAGGATCGTGGAAACACAATTAAAGAATCGGTTAAATTTGAAAAGATTTTTTTTTTTTGAAAACTATTACACTTTGATACTAGATAAACAAAAAAAAACTAAATTTGGCGATTTCTTTAAATCGATCTAGCCGAGTTATTATTAGTTCTAGGGGGATGTTTGTAGAGTTTTTCTCTAAATAAAATAGGCTAATCAGATGTTTTTCTAACAGCTGTCGTTTTTGAATTATGATATGAACTGGAGAAAAATTTTAACGGTTTCTGTAGGTCGATCTAGCCGAGTTCTCATTAGTTCTAGAGAAACGGTGTAAATGGAAAACTTCTAGAAGGTTTTGCTCTGAATATGATGGGCAATTTAAATTTTTTGTGACCTCTGAATTTTTGAATTATTAAATAAACTAGAGAATAAATGATGTAAATTGTAGTGATGTATGTAAATTAGAAAAGATGTAGAGGGTTTTTCTCTAAATATGATGAACTAATCAGATTTTTATCTGACTACTGTCATTTTTGAATTGTAATATAAACTGGAGAAAAACATTTTGACAGTTTCTTTAAATCGATCTAGCCGAGTGGTTCTTATTAGTTCTGGAGAAATGATGTAAAGAGAAAAGTAATAGAGGGTTTTGCTCTGAATAAAATAGGCTAATCACATACTTTTCTGACCTCTGTCATTTTTTAATTTTAATATAAACTGGAGAATTGTTTTTATGGTTTCTTTAAATTGATCTTTCTAAAATAAAAAGTAAAGCCGAGTTATTACTAATCCTAGAAGTGATGTAAATAGGGAAGTTGTAAAGGGTATTTCTCTGAATAAGACGAGCTAATCAGAGTTTTTTTCTGACAGCTGTCATTTTTGCATTATGATATAACCTGAAGAGAAAAATAGCCATTTTGAAAAACAGCAACGACAAACACACAAAACACCACGCAAAACACTAACTGCTTTCTATAAAAAAAACTAGTTTATGTCACAACTCACAAATGATAAAAACCAAAAAAAAAACAGATTACCCTGTCTTGTTCATGGTTAAATTATCTGCAACTTTCGTATTTACATCCTTGCTCTAGATCCAATAAAAACTCGGCTAGATCGATTTAACGAAATCAACAAGATTTGTTTTTTTGCCGAATATCTAGTAAGCCATGAACTTTTTCAAAAAAAAACAAAAGTGTCTCTTCTGACTGAAAAGTCTGTCAAAAATCTTTTCCCCATTTAAACGACTTCGTAGCTTTACTAGTTTCAGAGATCGCTTCACTAAACATCGAAAAAAAACTCACCCTGTATAATTCAGTATATCGACGAAATTAAATTTTCAAAAACCTACATTTAAATTCAACTAGCCTAACCAGCTATCCATTAGAGTGCACTGGCAAGCCATTTATAGCTATAACCGATAACGGTGGTGCATAATCCCCTTATCAGCAGGTTAAAATTCGTGTTTAGCCCCATTTATCTTGACAAATAGTCAGCGGGACATGAACGTGTGTTTGGGGCTTTTATGCCCCCACAAAACCTGCAATAGAGCAGGAATACTGTTTGATATCAGGCCTGAGAGGGCATTACATCAAGACAAAGGATGACAATGTTAAGAAGATGGTTATGTATGGTATATGAAGTAAGACAAGCTCCTGCTTTGGGTTCGGAAAATATAGTGTGTTGCCGACAGAGTTTCAATAAGGAGTTTTAGCAAAAACTTTTTTGTTCTGAGGGATCTTAAGGGAGAATCCTATGAACTACGCGATCATCGAATAGTTATTTTTATGGCCCAGTTTATTTCAATAGGATTTTTATTTTCCTTTCCTTCGAGATAAAAAAGAACAACCTGGTAACAATAAATATAAATTGCATGTCCATAACAATAAAACGTTACCTTTCCTACCCACATTCGAATTCTGATCTGACGTTGCCTCATTTCTCCAGGGAATATCTGATGATGAAATTTAATTTCGGGAGACGTTCCCAAATGTGCGCGTTCTTATTAGATGATATAAGGAGACTTTGTACGTGAACTATTATTTTTACTGGAGAGAAAAAAAAAACGAAATAAAGAAACTAAATTAAGTAAATTTTAGTTTTTGTTACGTACTTATTTTATCTGCTTGAGTTCTGACTCTTTAAGGGGTATACAATGTGAACAATAATGAAATATGCATGAATTGGAATAAAATGAAGAGACACAAAAGATAATGAATATCCATAATTTAGTTGCCTTTGAACGAAATTCTGATTACTCAATTTGCTCCTGCGAGAAATGCTTAACGACGTTAGCCTGGGCATTTATATTCAGGGCAATATTAAACTTTGCCCTTAAAGAATTAATTTCATGGAGAAGGAGCTGCGACGCGTTTATCACCAAGAACTGCAGCCGGATGTGTAAAAAGTCGCTCCTAGTGGAAGCAATAACGTTGTTGGAGATGGTAAATAAGAAGCGAGAGAGACAATAAGTGACTTAATAGCGGCAAAGCGACGCGACGAGGGCACCGAAAGGAGGAAATGGTTTGTGGAATAACAGCATATGTGAGCGAGTTAGTTCTTATAATAGTTATTTATCTAACAAGGGCGAAAAGTGCTACTTCTCCCCACGGGGCAGTCGTTACTCGAACGACGTGAAACGAAATGCGGCTGAGCAGTTGATAATAAAATGGACCGATCGGAGTGAATTTGTAACCGCTGATTTAAAAAAATAATTAATTGAAACTGACTCTAAAAATGGAGTTTTGCCTTCTCGAGTCAATTCGTCCACAAGTTTTCGTCGTTTTCTTTATAATTTTGAAAGAAAAAAATCAATTGAAACTGATAGAAAAAAAAAATGAAATTTTGCGTTTTTGAGTCGATCCGGCCTCAAAGTTTTGTCGCTTCTTCTATAATATTGGAAAAAAATTAAATGGAGTCTAGAAATGAAGTTTTTGCCTTTTTGAGTCGACTTGGCCTCAAACTTTAGTCAATATTTCTACAAATTTATAAAAAAAAAACTGAAATTTACTCCTACAAGTGGAGCTTTTGCTTTTTCGAGATGATTGAACCTCAACTTTTCATTTTTTATTCTGTAATTTTGAAAAAAAAAATACCTGAAACTGACAACCAAAAAATGAAGATTTGTCATTTCGAGTCGATCCGGCCTTCAACCTTCTGTAATTTTGGAAAAAAAAATTAAATGTACTGACTCTAAAAAATTGAACTTTATCTTCTTGAGTCGATTCTGCTTTATCGTTTAGCAATTTTTTTTTTAGCATTTTGTAACAAGTTAACTAAAACGGTTTCTAATTTAACCTTTCGTGAGACCTGAATTTTAAGAGAAATTAGTTGAAACTGACACAAAATATGGAGTTTTGTCTTTTTGAGTCGAAGCGGCTTCAATCTTTTGTCGTTTCTTCTATAATTTTGAAAAAAAGTATCTGGAATTGACTCCACAATTTTTGCTTTACATCTACGTCCACATTCTACCTCCTTTTTATCATTTTGAAACAAATTAATTGGAACTGACTACAACAAATGGAATTTTGTCTTCTTGAGTCGATTCTGCTTCAACATTGCTTCATTTTATCTATCATTTTTAAACCAGTTAAAACTGGCTCCAATAAACGGACCTTTTGTGAGAGCTGTGAAAGTTTAATTTTAAAAAGAATTTATTCAAAGCGAAATTTAAGGTGTCTGAATTTTTAGTATTTTTTTTCAATTCTGAAAGAAAAAATTAACTAAGAAACTGACTCCACCAGAATAGAGACTTTACCTTTTTGAGTCGATTAAACCTCAACCTTTTGTCATTTTTTACATAATTTTAACAAAAGTTAACTGTGATCAACACCAACAAATTTAAGTTTTGCCTTTTTGCGTTGATTTTTCCACGTTTTCTCATTTTTTTTCTATCATTTTGAAGCAAGTTAATTAAAACTGGCTCCAATAAATGGACATTTCCATAAATTAATTGATATCTTCAAAAGATGGAGATTTTACCTTTTCAAGGCAAAAATTACGTTAAACTGCCTCTAAAAAAGTGTAAATTTTGCCCTTTTGGCAATACTGCCTCCTCAATCCAGTAACTGTTTTATCCTCTTTTTGTGCCCTTTCTTCTCTTTCTCCTCTTTCACAACCAAAAAAAACTCTCGGAAAAAGTGTTGCAATAACTTCAGAGATAGCCCCTTTTGGTAAATAATTTTTAGAAACTTTTAGAATCTACTTTTCAGATATTTAAAAAAAAAATCACTTAGCGAACTCATTTAATTCAAATCAAATTTCTTATTCTTGGGGGATAGTAATTAATTGTCCCATCAAAAAGCGCCAAAAAAAAATCAAAATTGTTCTAAAATTGACCAAATGGGGGGTATTACATCTTTTTTCCAAATTTCCAATTTTGACTCCCTATAACTTCAGAATGAATATATTAGAGTGAATCCATTTGTTTTTTCATCTTTTTGATGTCCTTTTTCTCCTTCCGTAACCGAGAGTCCCATTAGTTCAGTAATTTTGGGGATAGATCCCTTAGATGGACGATTTTTTGGAACTTTTAGAATCAACTATTTTGCTATTAACAAAAAAGCTTTATGGGACTAACTTTAGTCGAATTAAGTTTGTTAGGTTCTTAGGGAATTGCGGTTCTTCAAAAAGTATTCTGTTCAAAAACAGAAGAAACCGTTCACAAAGAGCATAAAAAATGTCTCAATTTTGTTTTTGTTGACTAAGGGGGGATATTAAGTCTTTTTCTAATGTTTTTTTCGGTTTTTTTACTATGTAACTTTAGAATGAATTATCTGATTGGTGTGGATCCAACTGTTGTTGCCCCCACAAACAAAATTCCTATTGGTTTTATACATTCGGAGATAGTCCCCTTCCAGGGAGGATTTTTTTGATCTTTTGGAATTGACTTTGCCTCCATTTTTTAACTTACTTATGGGAGCAATTTTTCATTCAGTTCACAGGGGATCAAAATTGTCTCATTCTTATCAAAGACAGCTTAAAAAACGTTTGCAAAATGTTTGCCCTAGAACAAAGAAGTACTAAAAACAGGTAACTATTTTACCTAAATTGGGCATAATGGCTTATTAAAATAGCCAAAATTGCAAAAATATCTTACTACATATTTCCATACATGGAAAAAGCTAAAACTTAGCGATTTTTATGTTAGCGACTAGAGTCTATATATCTTAAATTTCAAAATTAAATTAATAGATGAAGCTAATAAAACAAAATGTGCATGTTTCAATTTTCAGTATTATGCTCGATTTCAATACATTTATGCTATTATTTATCCGATGCCATAACAAAGTAATTATTTACAGAATAGATACGCATATTTTTAGTACAATAAATTATAATCGCAGTAGTATGCAAATTGCATAGAATAGGGTCGTTCGGTACAAAATAATTCATGATTAATTTACTTATATTCTAAAAGTACTTAGTAAAATAGAACTATGTTAAAAATCCTACACGTCTAAGTTCAATAGTTTTTAAACTAGAGAGATTTAAACTTTGTGCGGTGACGTCACAACACGGAAGAGGCAACGACTGCCAGATTTGTTTAGACGGGCAAGCAAGTCGTTTCTCGGTTATTTAAATTATTTGGTAGAGTTTAATGTGTATCTGTACTCTTGTAATTTAAGCTGACATATAATAGATAAAGTGTAAGCGTGTAAATAAATATGGCACATTCGAGAACACACTTGAAACAAGGATTTTCCAAAGGAGACTCGAATAACCTTACAGAAGTGAATATGTTTATAGTTATGGACTATTTCAATAAGAATAATAGCTATATAAGCAGTGAAATGAGAGGTGTTAAACTTCAAAGGTATGTATGTGAGCACTTCATTAAGTTACAAACCAAACCTAAACAAGGACATTGCCGATACATAAAAAAATAATAACTTTATATTAATTTTGGAGGGCCCAATTAATGAAAGCTTTGCCTTATCTAATTTCCGAGCTGCTTAGTGGCGCACTTGATTTTCTAATTTAGAAGATTTTTAGGAAGCTCTGTTGGATTATTTTCTTAGCTTATAGGAAATATGATATTTTGTGTTATGGTTAAGGATTTTTTTAATAGGTGATGGGAATGTAAGCAACTCGAATGGGACACTTCTCGCTTGTATTAACGAAATCGATTTTATAATTTTATTATTATTATGATTTTATTATTTTATTGGAAAATATTGAAAATAAAAGACTAGTTACGAGATAATTAGTTTTTATTTTCTTGCATCTATTTTAGATAAAGGGTATCAACCGAGAACCTAGGGTTTTGATAATAGGGCTTTGATAATTACTACATTGTTCTAGATCGTCAAAACAATTAGATAGATATAAAGTAAAATTGTTATTGAGGATTCTAGTTATTTCTAATTCTTTCAGGTCTTTTAGACTTAGTTATGGGGACAATGCTATTGGTTACGTGCAGGTAATGCAACAACAAACAATTTGTACCATAGAAGCAAGAGTTACCCCTGAACACAAAATAAAAAATAAAAACTACGCTGTCTCTTGCAACATTAACACAACTGAAAATATTGTGTTAGAATGCTTACACCCCGAGGGGGGGAGGGGGGGGGGGTGTAAGCATGCAGTAGCTTTGCTAATGTGGCTTCATCGTCGAAGTGAAAATCCGTCCCCTACGGAGACAATATGCTATTGGAAAAAGTCACTTCTTTCCGAGGCCTCCATCAGTGGAAAATTTTTAACCGTTTTAACCCTAAGGATTTTGGAAAAAAAGAAATTACTGATGAAAAAGATGATTCCCTTCTAGAAGCTTACATCCAGAGAGCAAAAACATTTCAACTGGAAAATACACTTCTTCGATATTTTGTTCCTCGGAAATTTGATCGCCTTTCCAATCATCAACTTTCAATGAATTTTAATAAAAGTGACGAAGATAAAACTCCAGAAAATTTTATAAAATTTTGCAGGTCACAAATGAATGATACATCGATCGCTGACGCAGAAAAAGATACAAAAGGTCAGAGTAATAGTACATTATGGCAAGAAATGCGATTTGGTAGGGTCACTGCATCAAAAGCATATGAAGTTGTGCGATGCAAAACTCAAGGCGGGTCCCTCGTCGAAAGCTTTTTAGGTGGAAAAGTTTTTCAGACCTCTGCAATGAGACGAGGATTGAAATTAGAGGAAGACATTTTAAATATTTTATCAAAAGATAGATCTACCCGATTTGATAAGTGTGGGATTTATCTCTCAAGAGAGTTTCCGGCAATGGGTGCTTCACCAGATGCTATTAATAATGATTTCGTGATTGAAATTAAAAGCCCTTTATGTGAAAATAAATTTTTAAACTACCTAGGAGCAGATGGAAAAATTAAACCAAAATTCATTTATCAGATGCAAACTCAAATGTATTTCGCTAAAAAGAGAAAAGCTTTGTTCGTTGTAGCAGATCCCACCTTTGAAATCTCAAAGAAAATTACTGTAAAAGAGTGTTTATATGATCAACATCTGTTTAATGACATGACGCTTAACATAATGAATTTTTGGAATAGACAGATATATAATAAAATTAAGTAAGCTAAGCTGCTTAATATTTTATTCAATAGGCTTGAATATTAATTAAAGCACACACAATTTGTACAATAAAATCCAAATATTTAATTAAGCTTGGATGAATATGAGCATGTGGCTGAAGAATCGAATACTCCCGAATCCTGGATATAATAAGCTTGCGATCCTTTTAGTTTCCTTTACTTCCCGCTTAGTATTCTTTTGTCCTGTTGTAACCGAAGGCGGTCTTACCAGTTGAGCGTTTTTGGCGGCTAATTCCTGCTCTAAAGCTTTAAAGCCCCTCTCAGCCATTACTTGTACTTCACATTCGAACAGCTCCAGAAAGTTTGACTCTTTTACCACAGTTATATCGCTGGCTCTCCCTCCAAATCCGTTTGATATAAAAGAAATGGTCCCATCCGGTGTACAGCTGATCACATATTTTATAGTATTGTTGAGAACTCAGGGGTTCAATAATTCCAGTGTAACGATTTAATACGAAAACACTATTTATTTATTCCACAAATACACTCGACTACTAAATAACTCGCTACTTTAACACTTTATAGCCTTCTAATATCGTTTGTTACTTTAGCTTACTTATAGCTCGCTTAAAATAAGACTACTCTTTAACCGCCGCTCTATGCGCCTTTTATATACAATCCTAAAATTACAGAAAAACCTAGAAAGTTCTTTATAAGAATTCTTGAATAATCTCACATAAAAAAACGGTTGTAAACAACTGCCTTCTAGATTAAGCCAGCCGAGCAATAAATCACTCGTGTCAGCCATGACGCAGCGCGGATAGGTCGCGAAGCTCCACCAACCAACACTCTCCCATGCGTTGCCCCGCCTCCCATGCGGCATTGCTGCGAATCGTAACATTGCCCTCCTCCTAAGGCTGTTCGTCCCGAACAGATAGAGTTCCATGGTATCGTGCTAATAGATCCAAATGAACGACCTTCATCATTAATTTTCTTTATAATTGTATAAGGTCCTTCCCAATTTTGGCTAAGTTTGGGCGACTTCCCCACCTTTCGCCTCGGATTGTATAGCCACACCAAATCACCATCCTGGAAGCCGCGGGAGATAACTAGCAAGTCATATCTTGCTTTGGCTCGATCACTGGATACCCGCAGTTTATTCCTGACTTGTTCATGAACATTGTCCAGCCTCTCCTTAAGCTCCTCCACAAAATTCTCAGAGTCGAGTGAGTCTTTTTCTGGTGTTCCATACATCAAATCTGCAGGAACAGCACTTTCGCCGGAGTATAACCAGTGGCTTCATGCGTAGAGCCTCGGTATGCCATCAACATGAGAGGTATATGTTGGTCCCAATCACGCTGATGATCTGCCACCATTTTAGACAGGTAATGTTCCATGGTCCGATTAAACCTTTCTACCATCCCATCCGACTGTGGATGCAAAGGAGTTGTCCTGGTCTTGCGAATTCCGAGAAGTTCCATGACCTTCTGGAAAACAGCCGATTCAAAATCTCGGCCCTGATCACAATGAAGTTCGAGAGGGACCCCAAACCCCTACTAGCACCGTTGCCAGAGTCGTTGCTTCTTGATTAGGCAGGACGTATGCTTCAGGCCATTTAGTGAAGTAATCCATGGCGACCAAGATGTATTTGTTGCCGGACTCAGTCTGAGGAAACGGTCCCGCGACATCAATTGCTACCCTCTCGAATGGAGCACCTACAATGTACTGCACCATTCGGCCCCGTGATCTTGTTCGAGGTCCTTTTGTGGCACAACAAACTTCGCACTTGCGGCACCAAGATTCGACGTCTTCATGATAGTTCACCCAATAATACCGCTCTTTAATTTTGGCCAATGTTTTATTGACCTCAAAATGGCCTCCGCTTGTTCCGTTGTGCATTTCCTGTAGTACATCTGATTTTCTGCTACCAGGAACAACCAACTGACTGACTACGGACTTGCTATCCGGACTCTCCCACGCTCTCTTCAGTAGTCCATTTTCTATTTTAAGAGAGTGCCACTGGGCCCATAGCGCCTTCAGGTTTGGACTTTTACCAGCAATTTCTTGCCATTCTGGTCTCTTGTCGTCAGTCTTTGCAGAGAGGATGGGTCCAATATCTGGATCATTCATTTGTTCTTCTCGAAGGGTCTGTGTGGTCCAGCCATCGTTTATTTTCACCGACGTTCTCCGTACAGAAGGAAGTCCCTCACGCTGCTCAGTTCTTTGACAATGCCGACAATATTCTTTACATGGCCGTCTAGACAATGCATCGGCATTTCCGTGAGACCTTCCTGGTCGATGTTCAATTTGGAAATCGTACTGCTGCAGGCGCTCTATCCATCTGGCTATTTGACCTTCAGAGTTTTTCATCTGTAATAACCATTTCAAGGCTCCATGGTCAGTTCTAATCAGGAACCTTTTTCCATATAAGTAGCGATGGTAATGTTCGACTGCTTTAACGATGGCCAACAGCTCCTTTCTAGTGACGCAATAGTTTCTTTCTGGCTTACTTAAAGTCTTACTGTAGTACTCAATGACCTTCTCTTGCCCGTTTTGTCTTTGAGAGAGTACTGCACCTAGACCACAGTTACTTGCATCCGTGTCCAGAATAAACAGTCCGTCCTTTATAGGGTTAACCAAGATTGGACTAGAACAGAGGGCAGCTTTAAGCCTTGCAAACGCCTGACTGCAATCATGGTTCCACAAGAACGGTGTTTTCTTTTCTGTTAATTTGTGCAGCGGTTTTGCGATGTCGGCGAATCCCTCTACAAATCTCCTGTAGTAAGTACATAGTCCCAAAAAGCTCCTTACTTCGTGTTTGTCTCGGGGAACTGGCCAATCTTTAATGGCAGATATTTTACTTTGGCTAGTTTTAATGCCTTGTTCTGAGATAGTATGCCCCAAGTACTCGACTTGCTTTTGGAATAGGCTGCATTTCTTGTAGTTTAACTTCAGGTGAGCATTCCGTAACTTGCTGAAAATTTCTCTTAAATTCTCCAAATGCTCGTCAAAATTACGTCCCATGACAATTATGTCATCCAAATATACCAGGCAAGTTTTCTAAGTCAGCCCCCTCAAAACAAGTTCCATTAGTCGCTCGAAAGTTGATGGAGCATTGCACAATCCAAAAGGCATAACAGTGAATTGGTATAGTCCAGAACCAGTAGAAAATGCAGTCTTTTCTTTGTCTTCGGGAGCAATCTTTACTTGCCAGTACCCACTTTTTAAATCTAGAGTGGAAAACCACTTTGATCCCGATAAAGTTGCTAAGGTGTCGTCTATACGTGGCAATGGGTAGCTGTCTTTCTTGGTCACATCATTAAGTTTCCTGTAGTCAACACAGAACCGCGTTGAACCATCTTTCTTCTTAACAAGAACCACAAGCGACGACCATGGACTAGATGATTCTTCTATGACGCCCTCCTTTAACATTTCATTCAGCAAACTGTTAACTTCCTGTTGTTTAGCCAGAGGGACCCTTCGTGGATGTTGTCGTATTGGCTGGGCATCTCCTGTGTTGATCTTATGGACAACTAAATCAGTTTGACTGTCGTTGCTCTTGAAGTTAAACATATCAGATTCATCCATAGCAAATTTTATAGCAGACTGAAGTTGTTCCTTTGACAGGTGACTCCACTGTCGCTTAAAAGCATCAATAACTTCTTGGGAAGCTTGGTTAGAAGATTTAATTTTGGATATCTCTGCTTCGACACAATTGCATACCCATTGCACAGGCTCATAATTGGCAAGAACTGTTCCTTCTTTGAGCTTGATGGTCCTTTCTCCCATATTGGCAACTCGTACTGGCATAGTCTTCTTCGTGTCGGTCAAAGTTCGGGCTACCATGATTTCAGTCGTCAAATCCAGGTTAGATTCTATAAGTCCTATGGTCCACCCAGGATCATTTTCAGAAGTCACTGTGATAATTTGTTCTGAATTTGGAGGAATTTTCACATCTTCTACCACCAGTAGACGGACACTAGTTTCCATATTTCCATTGGTTGATGCAAACTCCTCATCTCCAAATGTGAGAATATTCCGTTTGTGATCATAGGAGAATCCATGTTTCCTGATGAGATCCATTCCCAAAATAAACTCGTCTTTGATCCTGGCAACCAACACTTTATGCCGAACTTCGAGTCTTTCTCCAATAATGATGGTGACATCGGCTTCTCCGTCTATAGGGCAAGACTCTCCAGTGACTGATTTTAACATAATAGGGTTGGGCAATGGTTGTATGGTATATCCGACAAGTTTATCGGGCCTTACAATGGTCACATCTGCTTCGGTATCGATGGTAATCTGGATCTTCTGTTCCTTAATGCGTCCGGCCACTGTGAGACTTTTGCCACCCAAATTATTGACTTTAAAGATCCTGGGGATCTTAGTGGCCCCGGTCAATTGCCCCCTTGCATTGACCGGAATTAGTTTTCCTCGGACCTAGGGCGGTCTTGATCGCCGCTTGGTCTTCTAAACAACGGCGACGGACTTCTTGCCCTATTACGGCAGTTACTCTTGATGTGACCCAGTCTGCCGCAGTTAAAACATTTTATGCCCCGATTGTCTGTTGATCGAGGGGTCCTTCCCAATAGGGCTTGTATATTGACTGCCATATCCTTCATCGCTTTATGTAAACTGGCCATGGATTCAGCCATAGACGTATTCTCCTCTTCATTGCAAGTTGCCATTCTTACACGCGGAGCTGAACTAGATGACACTCGTGACGCCTCGAATTCCAGGGCCCGAACTAGTGCCTCGCTGATATTCCTGGGCCTTACTAGACGTAAGTGGTATCTCATGTCACTATCGCGAACTCCCTCAATGAACCTTTCGGCGGCAAATTGCATTTGAAAAGATTCAGGGGCCGATGGATATGCCAGGTGAATGAGTCTGTCTATGTCCGCCTCAAATTCTTGTAAGGATTCACCTGACTTCTGTTGTCTCATCCTCAGCTGGGTTTGGAACACGAGTTCTTTGTGCTCGTTTCCAAATCGTAGTTGCAGAGAGTGTACTAAAACGGCATAATTACTCTGATCCGCTGCCGACAGAGATTGGAGTAACTCAGCCGCTTTTCCACGAAGTGCTACCACTAATGATGTAGCTTTCTGGGGCTCGGACCAGCCATTAGCTTTTGCAGCTGCCTCAAATTGGGTTTTATAGATTTCCCAGGCCGTAGTACCGTCATAATCGGGAGGCTTAATTTTAGCGTTGGCTGTGCTAAAACTCTCTGTAGACACGTTGTCGTCCTCAAGTTGTTCCCGGAATTTCTTTTCTAGCTCGAGAACCCTCTGGTTGACAGCTTCTAGTCCTTCGTTAACGCCGTTAACGGATTCGTTAACGGATTGCATTATTCTTTCTTCCAACTGTTGCTCCCTAGCTGCGAGATGGGTCACTAATTCTTCTTTGAACCGTTCCTGTTCTTCCTTCTGTTGTTGATAACGTCGCTCCTGTACTTGATCACGTTTTTCTTGTTCCTCTTTTTGTTCGTTATAACGTTTCTCCTGTTCTAGATAACGTCGCTCCTGTACTTGATCACGTTTTTCCTGTTCTTCTTTTTATTCTACATAACGTCTTTCTTGCTCTTCCTTCTGTTGTTGCATAAAGGACAGCAGGGCGGCAAGTTGATCCTCCATCGCTTGATGCAGGCTTCTGGCCACTGGCATAAACACGTAATGTCCGGTAATGAAGCACTCACTTACAGTTCAGCAATATTAGTGCTCAAGTTCCCACTGGAATCGCACTTCTGACACCAATTGTTGCGAACTCAGGGGTTCAATAATTCCAGTGTAACGATTTAATACGAAAACACTATTTATTTATTCCACAAATACACTCGACTACTAAATAACTCGCTACTTTAACACTTTATAGCCTTCTAATATCGTTTGTTACTTTAGCTTACTTATAGCTCGCTTAAAATAAGACTACTCTTTAACCGCCGCTCTATGCGCCTTTTATATACAATCCTAAAATTACAGAAAAACCTAGAAAGTTCTTTATAAGAATTCTTGAATAATCTCACATAAAAAAACGGTTGTAAACAACTGCCTTCTAGATTAAGCCAGCCGAGCAATAAATCACTCGTGTCAGCCATGACGCAGCGCGGATAGGTCGCGAAGCTCCACCAACCAACACTCTCCCATGCGTTGCCCCGCCTCCCATGCGGCGTTGCTGCGAATCGTAACAGTATTGCAACCTTTATATTGGAACCATGTGAGTGATTGCAATATAGGATTACTAGGTTTTTGTATTGAAATTTCAAAACAGTCTATAATGCATTGTACATTCTTATATCTTGGTCGAAAGGAAATGGGAAGGTATTTTTAATTTCTTCCATCGATTTCCACTGAATAAATGGTTTTAAATATCGCGCCATCTTGGGCATTGTTTTCTGGATAATGGTACATAATGTGGTCGTTGAAAGTGAAAAATCATCAGCTAAAATTCTATAGGGTAAATCTAGCTTGATTTTCTTTAAGACTACCTAAATATGAAGGTTTGGTACTGCGCATTTTTCAGCCAACATTTCAACAATAAATAAAGATTCGAATGTAATACCCAGATAGAGCTTAGGTTTCTTCTCAATAACGTATATAGTTTTCTCAAGTACATTTATAATTTCCTTATTACCTATCTGCAAATCAACTGTCCAACTAGATGTTGAAAAATTTGACGTTGAACCGCTACAAGAAACCGACAAACTCGAGGAATGATTAGATTTTTCATCATCTTGTTTTTTGCTTTTTTTCGAAATTTGTTGATCCGATGAACCTGATGGCATACCCAAAGTAAAATGTTTTCTTTTTGCAGCGGGTTTGCCTACTGTCGCATTTTCAAGTAGCAAACACTGGGTAGCTTTTGATCTTACAGTGGCAGATTTTAAATTCACCTGAATCCCCTTGTTTTGGTATTTTTCATAAACGGGTTCCTCTTCTTGTATAAAATTTAAACTCTCACTGTCATAACTAGTTGTCGCATCATGGTCTTCTATATAGCTGATTATTTGCTTTTGTTTCATTTTTTCAACAAGCTTCCTAGGTGTTGAACTATGCTTAGATGTTCGGTTTTTCTGACAATCACAAATATGTGGTATAATTCCAGGTTTTACCCTAATTTTTCCTTCGCCCATCATTTTAAGATACAAGTAATTTTCGATATCTTTCTCAGCCTAAAGAAAGATAAAATGCTTTTGTGTAAATACATCGCAACAATCACAAAATAATATATCTCACTTACATCAAAATGATCCTGACAGCAATATCTTGTACCTTTATCCGATACAAAAGTAGCACGGCGCATAGCGATTTGCCATTGCTTTCTTAATTTTACATCAGCCGGTAAGGAAATAAAAAGCTTATCTGGTGCAGTATTTGATGTGTTTTTGCAATTTGGTACTACACATGTTTTGAAAATTGGTTTCCTCTTAGAACTCATTGCGAAATTGGAGTTAAATTAGGTTTCTTAGCAGGCACGATACCTTTGAAACTAACACGCCCACTTTCTCCGCGCTACCGCTTTCAATGACGAATTTAAACTACTATAAAACGATGGAATTTTTTTTTTTTTTGAAAATTAGGTCTGTTTTATTAAAACTTTTCAATTATGAAATTTAAAAAAAAAATCGGAACGACCCTATTGAATTTTGAAAAATTTATAAATTAATTTTCATATTAATTGATTGCCTGATGCTGATCTGCATTTATAATAATTCTAACAACCAATTTAATAATCCGGGTTTAATTGTGACTCCAATAATAAATTTAAAGAGATATTAGGGCAATGACCTACATTAGTCATTTTCGTTTCACAACGGTTCTGGTTCTGGTTGACATAAAAATGACAGTCCAGCTGATTTTTAGCAAAGATGATTGGTTGAAAATCAGCTGGTCTGTCGTTTTTATGTCAACCAGAACCAGAACCGGTGCGATGTAAGATAGTAGCTGTTTAAAAGGACAAAAACAAAAAAGTTATTTGATAAGCCATTCACTTATTAATGACATCAACTAGGGATTGGAAAAAATATCAAAGGTAGCGAGATAGCAAAAATAACTGAATGAGTTATATACGTACTTTTTAAATCACGGGTAGGAAGCTTCCTCTGAAACTTATGATCTTAAGCTTTTGACACTTCAGGTTTGCACTATCGAAAAGTAACGAAAACTGACCTTTAGGCCCACGGTTTTAGTCTCCACATATAGTCCAGGACACAAGGAACTATTTCCATACAAGCACTACACTTTCCATGGTGTTTTTTGCCTAAAATATCACTTTATGCGAGAGAAAAGAAACCGGGACACAGATACGCCGCACTTGTTGAGACTTTTAATTGTACTTGAAATGTACAATCAGAGATGGCGCTAGGAGTAAAGCGCTCAGACTAAAGGTTGTTTCACACAGAAAAAGAGGAATTTACATGTAGACGTAAAATCTTTGCGGGAGGCCTGCGTATGTAAATAAAATATAAAGATTATTACAAATATACATATAGAGAGGAAAATTTAAACTATACTTATAAGCACCCTTATAATATGAAATTTGAGATCTTTCTTAAGCTGACATTACATTATTATTACTGACCACTGATGTCAAATTGTTTCATAAACAACTCACTTCAGCATACCTAATACAGTGTATGTGTTATGGGTACTATACTAAAAATAGTACTGGAAAGAGTATTTGTGTTGCCAGTTTTTTCTTTAAAAAGTCAACGATAGTTAAAACGACGTTATGAAGATGTTTTTTAGATTGTCTAGTATTTTAAAAACCCTTGAAATTGTGCTGGTTTGATGTAGGATTAGGTTTAAAAAGACGCAAACAAGATAAATTGAAACTCGCCTCTGGTGTCTAACTGCAAGCAACTAATGTCTTTGAATTTATATTTCCAAGCTCCTTTTGCGTCTAGCCATTTTTATGATGTGTTCACTTACTCTTGTTGATATATTCAAGTATTCAGTAAAAATATTTTTAGTAAGGAGTTCAGTACAGTACACCGGTTTGTGAAAAAATTATATATATCTCATTCAATTATTATTGGCATCTAGTTACCTTTGGAATGTTTTTTTGTATCTATCTCCTTTTAGAACATGTTGCAAAGGTACCAGAAAGCTTTTAAAGTCAAATTTCCAATGTCAAGTGGATGGTAATAATAAATAAATTGGATATAATAGTGTACAGTAGATATGACAGGTGACGTGTGACCATGTGCAGGTTGATATTCGCTTTGGAAGATCACTTCGGAGTGACAGGTGACAGTTGACTGGTAAGTGATGTTTATCAGAGTTGACAGTATGAGAGTGGAAGGGCAACAACATATTATTAAAAAAATGTTTCCTTACCACATGGTTTTCTGCAAAATGTACCTTAAATTTCCTTATGAGAAGTTACAAGCCAAACGGAGCCAGAAGCCCTGCTGCATCTACTAGAGTCCATGTCAAATAGATATTCATCTAGTAAGCTGAGAAACTGACATATAAATGACACATTCACATGGATGGAATAGGAAGAATCTGTCAATTCCTCAGCCTGCTAAATGAATATTTATTTGAAATGAACCATAACACCAGCATGTACTCGTGTTCATTGAAAACGTCATCTAGAAGACTATGAATTTTTTACACAAAAGGCTGACATAATCAAAAGTAAATGGATTTTTGTTTCTTCATCCTTTTTTTTTGACAGTTCACAGCCAACTAGATGACGTTTTCAATTCAACACCTCCTACTTCTTCATTGCAAAAATTACAAATCAGTTTCCATTTATTAATAATCAGGTAGAATTATTTGGTGGTCAATTAGCGAATAGGGACTAAAGGAACTTCGTCGACGTTTCGTTTAATCTACTTAAACATCTTCAGGGCTACAATAGGAAAGAAAGTTAGTGGTTGCTATTTCACAACTACCATAATTAATCCAAATACACACCTCGAACTTGTTGCACACTGTTCGAGTCATAAAAATTGAAAATACCGTGAGAATCCCGATTATACGAGAACGCACTACTTATGTATCTCAAGAACAAAAGGATAATTCCCAAAGACATGTGCGTCGCCTCTTGCGAAGAGTTCACCCCATAAAATATTCAACTCTCGATTTCTCTGCCTCATTGAAGTCGCAAGAATTCTTTAAGAACGTGACCTTAATAAGTGTAGGACTATTTCGATACGGAAGCATCTCAAGCAGTTTCGTTGACGAAGGCCCTTTCAAGATAACGCCCTTCGTACGGCTCGGTTTTATTTCAGGCCCATTATTTTCTCACGGCTCTTAGGACGTCTTTGAAGCTGAAGGGCCACTTGCGCTGTATAACTTAAGGTATTGTTATTCTCGGCTCATGGGCATTATTTTTTGACAAATCAGCTAACTTAAGATGGAGTAGGGAAAACTTGCTTCTTTCATCCTCCCTCTAAGTTCACTTTACTTCTTGAGATCACTCACGAGTTTTAGAGGTCAATTATATAGAACACACCTTAGACGTCTTTGTTTTTTGTAGTATTCTATTAGATTAAGGGGTTCAAATCACGTTTTATACTCCTTCCCTCTCCGTCGCCCCAATCCCCTCTGGTGATTTTAAATTCCGCAGGAACAAATCGATGTGCCGCTTTTATCCCGATTTTAGCATACATTTGTAAGGCACATTAGGTGTCGATATGGGCACAGATTTTACTGGAAGTATATTGCTGCCTAGCACTGCCATATATAATTCACACTGTATACTCTCCTACCTAACCACAAGAGTTCCATTCCAGCCCCAAGACTGGAGTTAGAACTAACTTGAGCAGCCAACTTCAGAGCAGCACAATCAACTTGGTACGTTTCCCTAAAACTAGATTAAACCTCTCGCGGCTCTAGAACTAAAAGTCGCTAATTATATTTCCGCCTTGCAGGATAAAAGCAGACCATAATCCTGTTCATCCCAAAGCAAATTCCACACCTAATTATAGCTGAACGTACCTAAAGCTGCCGCAAGTTTTTGCAGTTTTAACGGTTTGGCGTTTTACCAAAAAGGGCGTTAAAAGGTGAAATACGAGACGACTTAAAAGGGAATATTATGACTTCATATAGAAACTCGCCCTTTAAAGGGTAGTATGGTGAAGGGAAGTCTTTCATTCATGGCTAGGTGTGCGGAAAGCTGGGATAATATATGTCAACAAAAGCGTTTTGGAATATCCGTTGATGATGGGGAAATGCGCTAACCGAATGGCCTGAATAGCTTAAATGCAAACGTGGACATATTAAAGGTTATTAACTTTTTTCAATTTTTATTAATGTTGAATAAAAAGTCTCTATACAAGTTTTAGAAAATCATTGGGTAGTTAAAGGGGGCTTAAACTAAAGATGTAATTCCATTTGTTATAATATACTTAAGGAATTTTCAGGACCAAAGCTGTTCAACTTTGGATTCCCTTGAGTAACAGGATAATACAGTTAACAAACACCCCGGAATTTATCAAGTTGAATTCCTGAGAAGCCTGGCAGGTCACTGTTCAAAAGTGTTTTGCACGAAACTCCCAGTGGAAATTTGCAGTCATATCGAGAGTATTAAATCCACATTTTTATGTAAGTACCCCTTGGCCAAGCACTAGTAGGTGCTTCTTAATACGGATTTAGAAAACCAATTTAAAGCCTCGTTAACTTCTCGGAAAACGTGGTATGTTTAAAGACATCCAAGCAAAATTTCGCCCTGGAGAACGTCGATCTGCAATACATCCCAACAATTTTTCTCCAGGGTAATCCTAAGCAAAGACATATTCATTATATATTGTACTTCCAAAAAGGAGGGTGAATAAATTATATTGAACCAATAAAAATTCCCACTTAGAAAAAAAAATCAGCTAACGCCTTTTTTATACACGAGAAAGGGACAAAAAGTTTCCATCCTGAGGCGAGGGTTGGTCTTAAAATTAAGCTTAATGGTTCAAAGATAAAAAGCCAAAACCATTTATAATTTTGAATTTTACTTTTGCTAATGCTTAGACGGATTCACTGGTTTCTGGGCACGATAATCATTTGTCACTTCAGTTTAATCGAGCTTTAGTTGCTGGAATTATGTCGGTTCACTTGATCCCAAGTATCTGATACGCTTTTGAAACCAACGAATTGGATTCTGGTCAACAAGCTTTTCGAGGAAAATCCAATTCAAGGAGTTTTTTTTACACTCACGACGATGATCGACAAATAATATTGGAGGATACGCCATTAATGTATAGTTTATCCTCTTACCGACATATGGAAAGTTTCTGGATATTTACCAGGGGCGGACTGGGACGGATTGACACCGACGGTTTTAGCACTTCTGCTGGCGCACAGCTAAATAGAGTTTTAAACATTTCTCATGGGGAGTCCCGAATTGTCAGAAAACAGTACAAAACAGGCGCAAGGCCTGAGCACTATCTATGCTGACGACACGGCTCTTGTATCCAAAACATCGTAGAAAAGATGTTGTGCGGCAGAGCCTGCAGCTAGCTTTAGACGACCTCTAGGAGTGGCTGGTACGTTGGAGGATTAACATTAATCCAATCAAGTGCCAAGACTTGGGGCTCCCATGCCAGGGTCGCCGCTAGAGGGGCTATGGCCTATGGCAGGCAATGGTCTGCTCAAACGAAGAAGCCGTCTGCCCGTGACGGGGAAATTCCTGCTGCTGAAAACCATCATGCGGCCGATCCTAACATATGGATCAATAATTCAACAAATAAACAAATGTACTTTTATTTCGTCATCTTTTTCTTTTGACATTTCACAACCAATTAGATGATGTTTTCAAATGAACACCCCCTACTTAAGTTTAAGACAGTATTAGGACGTATTTACAAGCCACATGCAAAGTATAGGTTTTAGATTGAGAATTTTATCTCATACAAAATATGGAATGCATAACACAAGCCTATGACATGCATCGTTCCATATTTTTATAATTCGTGATCAGCGTCTGTACCAATAGCACCTTCTGCATTTGCATTGGTGTGATCAACATTCGCCTCAGGGCTAGGGTATGATGGTTCTGGACCCATTTTTGTTATTTTTTTAAAGAAATCGCAAAGCGATTGAGATCTATAAAATTATTCCAGATATTCAATGAATTTGTCACCCTGTATATCGCAAATGAGTGACGTTAAGTATATAACAGTATTTTTTGAAATCTGTTTCTCCGGCTCTAAATTTAGCTTAAAAAATACGTATAAGCCATTCAATTATTATTGACGTCAACTATCTCAGAAAATCTGACTGTGACATTTTTAAATGTACCTTCTCAACGTGTGCTGAAAAGAAATAGAAATCAAAAATAGGTTCGCGTGAAGTTAGCCATTCACATCCAGCTATAAACTTTTTAAATTATCGTAGAATCAGCCATGGCCTAGTAAAGTTATAGGTTGTAATCCAGACAATGATGAAAGTAATTTATATAAGTATCAGTCATTAGTTTCGGTGTTAAATTGATAATGCTCGATTAGGGTAGTTGATAGATGTTAATCCACCGATCTATAGAATGTTTTACTATTCGAGGGGATGAAAAAAAAAGTAAAGACTGTCAATAAGGCCAGGGCCAAGGGCCAAGGGGGGGGGGGGGGGTCTATCTTAATTAAAAGTGCCAAGACACTTTTATTTTTGGAGTTCAAAAATTATACATATACAGATCGAGTAGGAAAAGTTCAAGGGATGTTCTCATATATAACTGATAGAATGCTTCACCGTCTGAGGGGTTGAAAAAAATTAAAAACTATAAATAAGATTCTAGTGTTAACGCATTTCACGGCGTCCTGGACACTTTTGATGTCCGCGTTCCAAAACTAAACATCCACAGTTCCATTTGGGTAGGAGTAAGGGATGTTTTAGTACAGACCCCGTAGAATGCTTCACCGTCTGAGAGGTTGAAAAAAATTAAAAACTATACATAAGATTCTCGTGTTATCGCAATTCAGGGCGTCCTGGACACTTTTAGTGTCCGCGTTCCAAAACTAAACATCCACAGTTCCATTTGGGGAGTTTTAAGGGATGTTTTAGTATACACCCCACAGAATGCTTCACCGTTTGAGGGGTTGAAAGAAATTAAAAACTATAAATAAGATTCTAATGTTATCGCATTTCAGGGCGTCCTGGACACTTTTGGTGTCCGCGTTCCAAAACTAAACATCCACAGCTCCATTTGGGGAGGAGTAAGGGATGTTTTAGTAGAGACCCCATCGAATGCTTCACCGTCTGAAGAGTTGAAAAAAATCAAAAACTATAAATAAAATCCTAAAACGTCCCTTAATCCTCCTCAAATGGAACTGTGGATGTTTAGTTTTGGAACGCGGACACTAAAAGTGTCCAGGACGCCCTGAATTGCGATAACACTAAAATCTTATTTATAGCTTTTAATTTTTTTCGACACCTCAGACGGTGAAGCATTCGATGGGGTCGCTACTAAAACATCCCTTACTCCTCCCCAAATGGAGCTGTGGATGTTTAGTTTTGGAACGCGGACACTAAAAATGTCCAGGACGCCCTGAATTGCGATAACTCTTAAACCATCCCTTAATCCGCCCCAAATGGAACTGTGAATGTTTAATTTTGGAACGCGGACACTAAAAGTGGCCAGGACTCCCTGAATTGCGATAACACTAGAATCATATTTATAGTTTTTAATTTTTTTTAACATTCTATGGGGTGTGTACTAAAACATCCCTTAATCCTCCCCAAATGGAACTGTGAATGTTTGTTAACACTAGAATCTTATTTATAGTTTTTAATTTTTTTCAATCACTCAAACGGTGAAGCTTTCTATGTGGTGTATACTAAAACATCCCTTAATCCTCCCCAAATGGAACTGTGGATGTTTAATTTTGGAACGAGGACATTAAAAGTGTCCAGGACGCCCTGAATTGCGATAACACTAGAATCTCATTTATAGTTTTTAATTTTTTTCAACCCCTCAGACGGTGAAGCATTCTATAGGGCATATACAAAAACATCCCCTAGTCCTCCCTAAATGGAACTGTGGATGTTTAGTTTTGGAACGCGGACACTAAGAGTGTCCAGGACGCCCTGAATTGCGATAACACAAGAATCTTATTTATAGTTTTTTATTTTTTTCAACCCATCAGACGATGAAGCATTCTATGGAGTCTGTACTGAAACATCCCTCAATCTTCCCCAAATGGAACTATAGATCTTTAGTTTTGGAACGCGGACACTAAAAATGTCCAGGACGCCCTGAATTGCGATAACTCTTAAACCATCCCTTAATCCGCCCCAAATGGAACTGTGAATGTTTAATTTTGGAACGCGGACACTAAAAGTGGCCAGGACTCCCTGAATTGCGATAACACTAGAATCTTATTTATTTTTTTTAACATTCTATGGGGTGTATACTAAAACATCCCTTAATCCTCCCCAAATGGAACTGTGAATGTTTAGTTTTGGAATACGGACACGAGAAGTGTCCAGGACGCCCTGAATTGCGATAACACTAGAATCTTATTTATAGTTTTTAATTTTTTTCAATCCCTCAAACGGTGAAGCATTCTATGTGGTGTATACTAAAACATCCCTTAATCCTCCCCAAATGGAACTGTGGATGTTTAATTTTGGAACGAGGACATTAAAAGTGTCCAGGACGCCCTGAATTGCGATAACACTAGAATCTCATTTATAGTTTTTAATTTTTTTCAACCCCTCAGACGGTGAAGCATTCTATAGGGCATATACAAAAACATCCCCTAGTCCTCCCTAAATGGAACTGTGGATGTTTAGTTTTGGAACGCGGACACTAAGAGTGTCCAGGACGCCCTGAATTGCGATAACACAAGAATCTTATTTATAGTTTTTTATTTTTTTCAACCCATCAGACGATGAAGCATTCTATGGAGTCTGTACTGAAACATCCCTCAATCTTCCCCAAATGGAACTATAGATCTTTAGTTTTGGAACGCGGACACTAAAAATGTCCAGGACGCCCTGAATTGCGATAACTCTTAAACCATCCCTTAATCCGCCCCAAATGGAACTGTGAATGTTTAATTTTGGAACGCGGACATTAAAAGTGGCCAGGACTCCCTGAATTGCGATAACACTAGAATCTTATTTATTTTTTTTAACATTCTATGGGGTGTATACTAAAACATCCCTTAATCCTCCCCAAATGGAACTGTGAATGTTTAGTTTTGGAATACGGACACGAGAAGTGTCCAGGACGCCCTGAATTGCGATAACACTAGAATCTTATTTATAGTTTTTAATTTTTTTCAACCCCTCAGACGGTGAAGCATTCTATAGGGCATATACAAAAACATCCCCTAGTCCTCCCTAAATGGAACTGTGGATGTTTAGTTTTGGAATACGGACACTAAAAGTGTCCAGGACGCCCTGAATTGCGATAACACTAGAATCTTATTTATAGTTTTTAATTTTTTTCAACCCCTCAGACATTCTATGAGGTCTGTACTAAAACATCCTTCAATCTTTCCCAAATGGAACTATAGATATTTAGGTTTGGAACGCGGACACTAAAAGTGTCCAGCACGCCCTGAATTGCGATAACTCTAGAATCTTCTTTTTGGTTTTTAATTTTTTTCAACCCCTTAGACGGTGAAGCATTCTATGGGGCATATACTGAAACATCAAACGGAACTGTGAATGTTTAGTTTTGGAACGCGGACACTAAAAGTGTCCAGGACGCACTGAATTGCAATAACACAAGAATCTTATTTATAGTTTTTAATTTTTTTCAACCCATCAGACGGTGAAGCATTTTATGGGGTGTATACTAAAATATCCCTTACTCCTCCCCAAATGGAACTGTGGATGTTCAGTTTTGGAACGCGGAGACTAAAAGTGTCCAGGACGCCCTGAATTGCGATAACACTAGAATCTTATTTATAGTTTTTAATGTTTTTCAAACCCTCAGACGGTGAAGCATTCTATGGGATCTGTACTAAAACATCCTTCAATCTTTCCCAAATGGAACTATAGATATTTAGGTTTGGAACGCGGACACTAAAAGTCTCCAGCACGCCCTGAATTGCGATAACTCTAGAATCTTATTTATGGTTTTTAATTTTTTTCAACCCCTTAGACGGTGAAGCATTCTATGGGGCATATACTAAAACATCCCTTAATCCTCCCCAAACCGAACTGTGAATGTTTAGTTTTGGAATGCGGACACTAAAAGTGTCCAGGACGCCCTGAATTGCGATAACACTAGAATCTTATTTATAGTTTTTAATTTTTTTCAACCCCTCAGACATTCTATGGGGTCTGTACTAAAACATCCTTCAATCTTTCCCAAATGGAACTATAGATATTTAGGTTTGGAACGCGGACACTAAAAGTGTCCAGCACGCCCTGAATTGCGATAACACAAGAATCTTATTTATAGTTTTTAATTTTTTTCAACCCATCAGACGGTGAAGCATTTTATGGGGTGTATACTAAAATATCCCTTACTCCTCCCCAAATGGAACTGTGGATGTTCAGTTTTGGAACGCGGACACTAAAAGTGTCCAGGACGCCCTGAATTGCAATAACACAAGAATCTTATTTATAGTTTTTAATTTTTTTCAACCCATCAGACGGTGAAGCATTTTATGGGGTGTATACTAAAATATCCCTTACTCCTCCCCAAATGGAACTGTGGATGTTCAGTTTTGGAACGCGGACACTAAAAGTGTCCAGGACGCCCTGCATTGCGATAACACTAGAATCTTATTTATAGTTTTTAATGTTTTTCAACTCCTCAGACGGTGAAGCATTCTATGGGATCTGTACTAAAACATCCTTCAATCTTTCCCAAATGGAACTATAGATATTTAGGTTTGGAACGCGGACACTAAAAGTGTCCAGCACGCCCTGAATTGCGATAACTCTAGAATCTTATTTTTGGTTTTTAATTTTTTTCAACCCATCAGACGGTGAAGCATTTTATGGGGTGTATACTAAAATATCCCTTACTCCTCCCCAAATGGAACTGTGGATGTTCAGTTTTGGAACGCGGACACTAAAAGTGTCCACGACGCCCTGAATTGCGATAACACTAGAATCTTATTTATAGTTTTTAATTTTTTTCAACCCCTCAGACGGTGAAGTATTCTATGTGGTGTATACTAAAACATACCCTAAGCCTCCCCAAATGGAACTGTGGATGTTTAGTTTTGGAACGCGCACATTAAAAGTGTCCAGGACGCCCTAAATTGCGATAACACTGGAATCTTATTTATAGTTTAAAATTTTTTTCAACACATTTTATAGATCGGTGGGTTAACATCTCTCAACTACCCCAATCGAGCATTATCAATTTAACACCGAAACTAATGACTGATATTTATATAAATTACTTTCATCATTGTCTGGCTACAGCCTATAACTTTACTAGGCCATGGGTGATTCTATGATAATTTAAGAAGTTTATGGCTGGATGTTTATGGCTAACTTCACGCGAACAAAAGATAGATATAAAAAAAATTTAGTTGAGATTTGGCGTCTTCTCGTGGCTTTAGTAGCCCCGAAAATAAACTTTCTTTTTAATTCAAAATAGGGAAAGAGCAAATTGGGTGAGACACTTAAAATGACGTCTCTGTACCTACACCCTCTCTGCTAAATGCACCAGGGAATACTGAGAGCACGTGACATGCTTATATATATACACTGCTATACAATACACAATACACAATGGTGCGTGTCATTGTATATCATCCGCATAAACAATGCCCATATCCAATTACTGCAGTGAATTAAACGAACGAGGAATGGCGAATTAAAACAGAAGAATGGGGGAAACTACCCTTTGGAGTGTTAGTCGCTTTACGGGGCAAAACTTGACCGGACCAATTTGTTTCTCGAAACAAAAGAAGTAGGAAAAGTAGGGATATTAATAGTTACACTCCTGATGTGAGGTAAGACAAATTGTAGGTAAGTAACCAACCAGACACATCAGAATGAACCTTTTTTAATTTAAAAGGTTTTTGTTATATGTAGTTGCCCACTAACACAATTTGTTTATTTAGGAATTTTTTTTTGTTAAAATTGGACTTACTTCTAATGTTCTCTTAGATTGGCCGGAACCTTTGATACGTCGTTCAGGCGAAGGACCCAAATTCTTCGTGTCAATGTGGACGTTTGTTTGCATGTTACCTCGTGCTATAAACACGCCACGCCGTGTGTAACAGGTGATCGCGGGGACGGAAACTCAGAATTTCCGAATCATACCGGGGGCGAGAGTCTTCGTACTGAAATCAAGCCGCTGAAACTGCTCAAAACCTTAACACTCTTCCGCTCGGCCGTTCCCGGATCCCGTGCCGAACTTCCCTGCGACATTTTCCTGCAAAGCTTTGCGTTCCGCAGTATGTAGATTTTTTTGATATTTTTCACCGGGACTTGATGCTAATTAACGGAAGGTTAATTCCTGTAATAATAGTGGAAATGTGCGTTTCCGTAATGACTATGCAAAACGTTTCGATTTTTGTTGTCCTACTGAACGCCCCATTCTAAAACAGTAATATTTATCAAGTCATGTTATTTATTATATAGCTGGTGGTGAAAAAAGAAAATTAAGTTTAGTCTTAATGATACCCCGGAAAAGGTCGAAACGTCTGATGATGACAAATTGAATAATGCCTTCTTGTAGAGTGCAGTAAAATGTGCCCAAGAGAATGTCCATTTAATAAAATAACGCTTGAAATAAATTCGGAAAAAAACAATTATTTTCGATTTTTTTTTTTTTGAATATCTTCGAAAACAGTCAAAATTTTGCCCTAACTAAAACGGCTTAAGTTAGAGTGAAACACTACTGAATTTGACACCTGTCAAAAAAAGTCAAATATTTGACAGATGTCAAATTCGATATTTAGTTTCGTCCTGAAAAACTAATAGCGTTTTCTTTTTGGTAAATATCGTTTCACATGTGGGTTCCATTAGTTATCTACCAGTTCTACTACCATGGAAAACTGGTGCAGTCTCAATAGAGCACGAATTAGGTGTCAACCTAACGGGTGCGGCACGAGCCCAAAAAGGTCGTGCCAAAAAGTTGGCACTTAGTTCAAAACTGTCCCAACCAGTTATCCAATAGAACACACGAATATGCACGCGTTCTACCAACAGAACATATAATTCGCAACAGTGCAACACTAGAGCTGGTGCTGCTCGGTTTAACCAAAAGAAAACGCTATAAAATAGCAATGTCAAAACACTGCGTACGTTCCGCCGACGGCAGCAGCTTAGAAGTTTAGTCAGCGAACGCTGCAAATCGGCACCTGATTGGCCAATTTCAGGGTTCGCTGACTAAACTTCTCAGCTGCTGCTGTCGGCGGAACGTACGCACTGAAAACCGTTTACTCTCTAATAGCGTTTTCGATTGGGAACCCTATTGCAAAACTAGTGAAATTTGTACGTTCGATTGGTAACTTTCTAGCAGTTTAATATGTTTTATTGGGAAACCAGTGCAGCGAGTTTGACACTGAGTGCAACATTTTCGACACTAGCTGTACAAGGTAGTTTTGCCCTGAGTGCCCTATAGAATAAGCACCCTGGACGCTTATTCTATAGGAAGGAGAGAAAGTGAAAGTGAGAATTGCTGGCCAATGGACTTCGTCAACAGAATTTTTTGACCAATCAAGGTTGTCAAAATTCTCACTTTCACTTTCACTCCTTCCTATAGAATAAGCGTCCAGTACCACTGCAGCAGAACAAAAATAACTATAGCAATGCATTTATGACGTTGTAAACGTATTGCTTTCAGTGTACTATAGCGTTTTCGATTGGAAACCCCAGTGCAATTTGTACGTTCGATTGGTACTCTTCGAGCAGTTTGGTATGTTTTATTGGAAAACCAGTGCAGCGAGTTTCACACTGAGTGCAACATTTTCGACACGAGCTGTACTAGGTAGTTTTGTCCTGAATGCAATGCAAATGAGAATTGCGTGTTTTGTTGGATCTGCACCGGGGCAAATATTTGAGTAAACTGGAATTGCCCTGCGGTCGACTCGGTGCAAAACTCGTTTCGCCAACCGAAAGCGCTATTAATATCGAGCTAAACGAATCGAATTAGAAAAAATAAATAATCCTTTCCTTTCATATTTTTGTTCAAAGGTTATTTTTGACGAATAAAATGAATTGTCCAACTGTTACCAAAAATGGTAAAACGCCATTTCTGTGGGGTCCAAATAAAAACGACGACGTGTTTTTGATCGACGGTGTGTTTTTTCTTTTCAATAAAGTGGGTGTTGTAAGACTTTATTATAAGTATCTGTGTTTTTCAGAATGGTGGGATGCGCATAGTTGTAAAACTAGTATTTTTTCAGCAACAATAAATTCTCTCAAATAACCCTAAAACTAGTTATTTTATATTCATATGTTCAAAATATGATTCATTATATAGCAGTTTTTTTATTTTTCGGACAATTTTTTTATGTACTTAAAAATGTAATCTTATGAATGTTATCAACGACTATTATTTCACAGTTATTTCTATTTATTGCACAAACAAGCGATGTTTGCTAATAGTTTTACATATATGATGTTCCTTAACTTTACATATAATTTTATATTTAACAATATTACTTTAAAACTTTAGTAAAAACTGGTAACAAACTCCCACCTTATATCAGCCTTCCTCTCTGTGTCATATTCTAATAACGTCTTCTGCTGGCGGCTCAGAGAGTGGTCCCGTCTTTTGTTTTCTCATCAAAAATATAAGGATGGTGACAGTGTCAGAGGGATCTGGTTCGGTGATTGTCATCATAACCATGGACGGTAAACAGTACAGGACGGTCTACTGCCATTTAAACAACATGAGCCCAAAATCGTGACGTCAGCTTAGTGCCGACTTGGGAGCAATAATGAATAAGAATGTAAGGACGGATATAGTCTCAGGGCGCTCTAGAGGGGTCACCCGAAAACGCTGTGAATGTGAATATTTGATTTGACATCTCGATGATTATTCGCGAGCGCGGTTGTTATTCGTTTTTTTTTATGATCGTATTCTAATTTTTGAATCTTTCCCTTGTGGTTGTGATTGTGCCGATTGGGTTGTGATTTAGTAAACATACGAGTACACAATACCTGGTCAGATTTGTGCTGTTTCTCAATGTAAAAGCAACAAACTAAAGTAGAAGAAAGAAGGCAGACAAAGATCCTTTCATTTTTTCACAAAAAGAAAAAATGCTTTCACTTAAAATAAGAAACAAGTGGATTAACCTTTACCAGCGAACTGATACATTCAATCCAGGTACCTCGGCAATAGGCCATGCTCTTTGCATTTTACTGCAAATGATTATGAAAGAGACTTTCATAATTAACTTTTGGATAAGTAAATATTACATTCAGTATTAAGTACCTAGGCGGCTGGCTCTTGCTCTAAAGCAACCAGCAATTAGCAACGCACCACGAGCAATATTTATTGCACGCCGCTTTTACATTGAATTATGACGACTCGAGACACGCAAGATACCAAAATTTAAATAAATTGTTAATTGAATAGATTCTGTTATCAAGTGTTTTCTGTGCTGGGTCCATGAGGTTTGCAGGCTGGTATAAACAAAGAAGTCAGCAGTAGCAGACCACTCTTTCGGAAAGTCGCGATATCCTTTTCAACGAAGTGCAGTATCCGACACTAACTAATGAAGCCACTGAGATCTTCAAGCACGAGAACATTATTCAAAATATTCAGAAAATCTTTTCTAGTGGCATTATGTATTTGTAGCAGTATTATCAATACTAATCATTACTAACTTATCTACACATCAAGACAATGTGACGGTACATTAATATGCTAAGTATAAGTGTAAGTATTCCAAACTCGTAGTTGCTTATGGAGTATTGAATATTGTTGCTTGCAACCCGGTCTGCATCAAAGTAATAAACCTACCTTTGAAACCATAACTATTTGCATTATTACTAGTTTATAGACCATTTCATACTTATCAACACTTCTAAAATATTATTTAAACCAATACAGGATAAACAGAAGCACAGCATATGTAAAAAACTATGCGTCCGCGGAATAAACTCTTATGATATATCTCACCAGAGCACTAATGTGACGTCACGCCGCGGGTACAGAAAAAGAGGGAATTGGGCCGTCCTGTCAGTATAGCGTCCTTGCATCATAACAACATAACATAACCACACATATACATACTCAAACACTAAATTTTATTTGAGAAGTGTTTATGTTTGTATTTATTAAAAAATTGTAGTTTAATTATTTATACGTAATCTCGTGTTAAAATTGTTTTAGTTAACTGTGTTTTTTGTTTAATCTTTATCAGTTTATTGAAAGAAATGAGAATGAATTCCCCTGCCAAGTAAAAGTTTTAGAAATGGATTTGCCATCATTCCCAACCCAGTAAGTACAACACAAATATTTAAATGTTAAAAATGTTCTACAAAAGAAACTACTTATAGTTATATACTCTGAATTGAGATTTCATAAAGTGCAACTTTAGATGTCTTCAGTTTAGTTGGGTAACTCAACTGGCCTGCTTTGCAGGAGGGGTGGAAACCTATTGGGAAATACCATAATAAAATAAAGTTAAATTGGGTACCTACCCCGGTACCCACATGACATGAACTGGCTAACACAGCCAAAACAAAATCTTTAGGAAGTAAAGCAACTTAACAATATTGTGTTGGCATACTCTCGATTTATAAACTCTACAGTTTATATCCAACACAAGTATATATACAAGAATATATACAACATACAAGTATATATACCTTAAATTCAGACTTTTGTATTATGAACTGCTTTGTGCATGTTCTGAAGAGAATGATTGATGATAATATTGATCATTGTAAATCTAGTAGATGGACCACAGCTCAGAAACCAAGCCAAGTCTAATTAGAAAGCGAGTTAGAAAGTGTAAGAATTTTTTTGTGAGCTCGTTTCAGACTTACTGTTCTAATCCCATGGCATGCTTGGGGTATTTAAATGAACTCACAGTAATAAAGGCAATTCAGGTTTTCAAATCCAGAGAAAGTACTATGTTACCAATTAGTTGTAGAAAAGTAGACTGTAAAACTCAGGTGGATTGTCCAATCTCATGAGGACAGATTTTTGTGTATTTGTTTGACAACTTTCATATTATAAAGCCATGAGGTTGTTATTTTACAAAACTTTGACCTTATTGCGAGCCTTATTGTCTGTTTTATATTACTTGAGAATTTTCCAATTTTTGCAAAATTATTTTTTCCTTTTTTATTCTAGTCATACTATTGAAAATTTACACTGTTTACTTGTAAGTTTTAAACATTTGAATTTGTAGTAGTTACCTGACTACTACAGATCAAAGTTACTAGGTAACAAAGGCTTGTACAACCCTTTTATTTTCAGGGCAGCAATTACAGATCCAGAACATGAAGGATTTGATTTACAAACAGGGGCAACATGGATCTATCCAACTAATTACCCCACAAGGGATTACCAGTTCAACATCATTAATGCAGCACTATTCAAAAATACTTTGGTAAGTTTTCATTTTAACATATAAGCCAATAACAAGTTTGCTTCAACTGTAGAATGGTTTATTGATGGCTGACAATTGTTAAAAGTGGTATATTAAGAAGGGTAAATAAATAATATAGATGTTACTTTTTTTTTTGCCTCTGAAATTACTATTTAAGTTATTAATTAATGAAAAATGTTAATATAAAAAAATACATGAGTGCATTTCTGTACCAAATTTATATGTAATAATACAATTGCCCAAAAGGTCACACATTGTAAATGCCTATTTTTCAGGTCAGCTTGCCTACTGGCCTTGGCAAAACATTTATCGCTGCAGTGGTAATGTATAATTTTTACAGATGGTATCCGGGTGGGAAAATTATATTTATGGCCCCAACAAGGCCGCTAGTAAAGCAACAAATTGAAGCTTGTTATAAAATTATGGCAATTCCTCAAGATGTCACAGCCGAGTTAACTGGTAATAAGAGTTTTAGATACGCTACATAATATTAGTTGAAGTTAATTTAGAAAGGTCCTGCTAGAAAAAAATGTGCGTTGAGAGGTACACTGTAGCAGGTATATCTAACCAAATTAGCCTTATTTTTAGTAACAGATTTTTTTTTTAAATGAGAAATGCTCTTCTTCCTTTTTAGTGAGGAACCTCATGTATGTGTCCACAAAGTGAAAAATAATTTAACTTTGTTTTTCTTTATTTACATACTAAAATATTCGAAAAGAACATACTGGTGAAGGTAGCAGGATTAGGACAAATAATACACCTCTTCGTTATCGGAAAATGGCCAACGTTTCGACTATTTATTTAGTCTTCCTCAGGGCTATCTTCCACTAGAGAGGATAGTCAGTTTGAAAGTGGAATGATCCTCTCTAGTGGAAATAGCCCTGAGGAAGACTAAATAAATAGTCGAAACGTTGGCCATTTTCCGATAAAGAAGAGGTGTATTATGTGTCCTAATACTGCTATTTTCACCAGTACATAAAACTCAAGGACGCTAATCACAATCATGAATTCGAAAAGAACTAATTTTTTAGGCACAAAGGTTTCAGCTTCTCGTTCAAATATTTGGTTAGAAAAACGGGTATTTTTTGTCACACCGCAAGTTTTGCAAAACGATTTAGAAAAAGTTGCTCAGCTGGGCGCGAAAATCAAATGTTTAGTATTCGACGAGGCCCACAGGGCCAAGGGTAATCACGCCTATTGCCAGGTTATCCGTAAACTGACAGAAAATGACCACAAATACTTTCGAGTCTTGGCGTTGAGCGCCACCCCTGGAGGCAATGTGAATGATGTGATAGAAGTAAGTCTATTTGTACTAAAAATAATGTAATGTTTTCGTTGAAACAAATTGTTATGTTTTTAGGTTACCCAAAACTTGTTAATATCTCATTTAGAATTCCGAACTGAGGAAAGTCTAGATGTTCAAAAGTATGTTTTTCAACGTTCTTTAGAGACAGTAGTGGTACAACTTGATGATAAGCTCATTGAAATTAGGGATGAATATTTGAAGGTAAATCAATGGTGTCTCAAGCCCAATAGATTTTCCTGGATTTAAAGTTGAAACCCTGGTTTTTTTTTAATTACAGATAGTTGAGTACTACGCCAGGACTCTTATTAAATATAACATAATTCATGGAAATTGTGGATCGTTAACGAAAGGAAAAATATTTATGTTGATGAAAGACTTTCAGAACAAAAATAGGGGCTCAAGGTACAAATTTGATTTAAAATGCTTTATTTTGTTGAGGGAATGTTAAAAGATGAATTTGGTACATCATTCATATAACGCACTTGCTATCTTTACTATAAAATTACGACAATTCACGTAAATAATTATAAAAATATGATTCTAATCTGGTCGGTACTGATAACTGATTCTTTTAGTTCCGCGAACTATTCGGAAATAATGAGATGCCTCAATATATGCGTCACCTTATACCACGGATTTGAACTATTGATTAGGCACGGATTGAGAAATTTTCTGTCGTTTTTTGATGGTAAGTGTTACCGTGTAACTGAACCAGATATTTAAAAAAAATATTGTCTGTTTGGTTAATAAATAGTTCCTTTATAAAACAAAATAGTATGTTTCTCTCTTTTGTTATATTCTTTTAGCTCTATGTTTTACGTAGGTATTACTCAGTGATTTTTCTTCAATTTTTTATCTACTTTCTAGAACACATTGAGAAACCTTTACTCAGGGGAAATTTCCAGTTGCGACAGATACGGGAAAATGTTAGAAACTATTTGGGCCCTATTCCTAACATCGAGTTACTGCCAGATGGTACTTATCCAGAGGTAAGCAGGTATCTAGTTTTCGGCCCTCAATTTGGTTACTATGTTTACTTTATGTTAAATTAAAATTTAATAACTGTGAAGTTATTAATTTATTTATATTATTAGAGAAGACGTAAATGTAGTAGTTCAATAGCCAAACACGTCCCTAGATGCTCATTGTCATCTCCGAACGTTGTGTTGAAAGTTTTAAAAATAACTCACCATTGGGCGAGAATGATACTCCACAAATGAAAAATATGAGACTTTATGGTCTTTGTCTTTGCTCTTCATAAATCCGAAAATGAATGTAAAAGTCAAATTCCGCATAAGATTCGTCATTAGTTGAGGTTTCAGATTCAATTTTTTGAAATGATCCAAGACGTTTTTGAGATAAATCTTCTCAAAAATTACCAAAAAAATGGTCGTTTTGTCTACTTTTGATGAATAAATTAGTTAATTCTAGATACCATGTGACATAAAATTTGGCCACCCGAAGCATTATAAGCTCCGCGAGATCCTGACGGAACATTTCTCCAACGAGCAGAATAAGAATACTCGGGTCATTGTGTTTTTTGAATACCGGGAATCGGTCATGGAGGCCCACACGCTTCTTTTGCAGTCCAGGCCTCTTATCCAACCGAAAGTGTTTCTTGGACAGGGCGCCGGAGTTACTCAGAAGACACAAATAGGGGTGAGTGACTGACTGTTTATTAGAGAAAATTAATGGTTTAATCTACAGCTTTAAATACTAAAACTAACAACTACAATAATAAAAATACGTATTATGTACCCATTTTTACGTAGTTTTAGAATCGATTTGTTAACATTTTTTACGAACTTACTTATTGTGCAAATTTGACTTGAGTTAAGTTAGTTACATTCATGGAAGATTGAAATCGTCACATTCTGATCAATAACGGCAAAAAAAACAATTTTTTTTTTGAAATTGACCAAGATATCTTTTTTCTCAATTTCCAACGTTCACCGCCTATAACTTTAGAACGAGTCGACCGATTGGAGTGAATCCAACTGCTTTTTGCTCTTGCTTTTGATCTCCTCTTTCATCTCCCATTAGTGCAATAGTTTTGGAGATAGACTGTTTCGGTGGTCCATTTTTAGACAATTTTAGAATCAACTTTTTTAGCATCGAGCACGTACAAACCAACAATTTTTGTACGTACTAAGATCTGTTTGGCATTAATCATGTCAATATGTTTTCCCCACTGCATAGTCATGTCAAGAACAACGCCCCCAAGAACTTCACTTCCGTCAAGTCTGTTACCGGCAAATCTCTCATGGCAAAAGTAACCTGGTTAGTTTTACTCATGTTAAGAAGGAGCCTATTAGATCGAAACCAGTCCTCAGGATGCTCCCGCGCAACCACGACCCCCGCCAGAGCCTCCCTCAGGGAAGCAGACGCAAAGGAGATGGTGGTGTCGTCAGCAAAGAGTGTGTATTTTTCTCCGCAAACACTCATAGACTAATCGTTGATGTATATGAAAAATAGAATTGGTCCCAGCACAGACCCTTGTGGCACACTTATGTTGATTTCTCTCCTTGCTGACGACACCCCTCCCACCTCCACCATCTGGCTTCTAGACTCCAGGTATGACCTCATCAGCCGAACACTGTTGTTCGAAAACCTGTAGTGCTCCAGTTTCTGTATTCATTCAGTATCTCCGACACCAGGCCCGAGACTGAGTCAGTGGTACTTCTGTCCTTTCCGAAACCCCCTTTGGCTTTCCGAGAACGAGTTGTTTCTCTCAAAGTGCTCGACTATTTGGTTTGCCAGACATTTCTCCATCATTTTGGATTAACCTGCTGGAAGCCAGATAAAAAATCCAATCCAGCCTGACAATGTAGCACTCCTCAGTGTCGTAGCTTGAGTGTTTCACTCTCTGATCGGAGCAGGTCTATTCATCTTTCTCGACTTTCTTTCAACAAGCCTCCATTAACTTTCATGTTTTCTGTTATCAGTATCTCTCTTTAACGCAGCATTCTCCTGGGATTTATTGCCGTAGTGGTTATCTGCGTTGTTTTCGGCTATTTTTTCCTTAATGGTAACATTGGTGGTTTTCTGGTCCCCATCTATTCTCAGAGGCATATCCACAGATTTTCGGCATTTCGGGCTCAACGAAACTTATCTCCGTCACCTCCTCAATCGTAGGGCCTCGCTTATAGCTGCAGTCACCTGAGAGAGCGTTACTTTATTTTGTTGTTTATGTTTTTGCATCTGTTTTTTTAGTTTTGGTGGTTGACCCTGGCTCTGAGGTTTTGGGGGAAAAAACTGTACGCCCTGCCACAGTCTTCTCAGGGGGCATTGGGCGACTTTCATAATGCTCCAACTCATTTGCACTCAGCTTTTAATCCACCAGACAGGAGGGTCTGGCCATTTCCTTTTGCATTTGCTTGAATCCTTGTAGCATAAATTGACCAAAGGAGAGTGTACTCCGCCTTTTTCTCAATTTCAACAACAGTTTTTTACCCTTCATAAATCAACTTCACTGCCTATAACTTTAGAACGAGTAGACCGATTGTAGTAAATCTAACTGTTTTTTGGTCTTCTGACGTTTCGAAAATTAGACCTTTTCCATGTTTAGGCAGTTTTAGAATCGACTTTTTTACCATTTTTAAAAAGCTAATTTTTGGTGCTTATTTAACTCAAATTAAGTTTGCTATTCATTATTTGTCACTCGAATTAATTATGGTCGATCTTACAAAGTTGTGGAAAATTAAAACTGTTTCCAAATAGGTTGTGAAGGCATTTAGAGAAGGCCGATGCAACACTCTACTGTCAACCTGCATCGGTGAAGAGGGCCTTGACGTCGGAGAAGTCGATCTAATTGTGTGCTTCGACATATCTAACAAATCGCCCATTCGCATGGTACAAAGGATGGGCAGAACGGGCAGGAAACGCGCCGGTAGCGTGGTGGTCTTGGTCACTGAGGGTAGAGAGCAGCAAACGCTGAAAGACTGCTTGATACACAAGAACAATATATCCACCCACGTGCTTGGGTCGGTCCAGTTAAGAAACAGCCTCTATCCGTACAGTCCTAGATTGGTGCCTCAGGGTCTGGATCCCGAGTGTCAGATGATGTTTATTACCGTGAAAGAACCGAAGAAAAAGAACAGCATCATTGTAAGTTACTTTATTAGTGTCAAAACTTATTCCCGACGTTGTGCTACATTCTTAGTTTTATTGCGTAAAATTGGATGCACCTGTTGGTTTGGTTTTTTTCTTAAAATCATAGAACCTGATGTGAATAATTCGTATTTCACTCTTACTCACATTTATAGGAAAAGTTAAAAAAGCACTCATCGAATTCACCGGAAATAGTCTTTAGCCAGAACAGTGAAGTTGCCGAATATCAAGATAGAATCCCAGAAACGAAGATGGTATCATTTTCAGGTAAGAAAACCGATTTTTTGCTATCTCCTCAGAATGCATTGCTTCGTCCAAAGAAATTCAATAATTCCTCACAGCTGTTTGGGCTTCTGTTCTTCTAATAAATAAGGTCGACCCAGGTAGAACAGTTCACACAATATTCCCACTTCTAAAGAAGATTTCTACCAGGAGAACAGAAGTTTAGAAACCTGTTTCGTTATCGAGCTGCATTCCTCAACAAACTGCTGCTACAGATTACTTAGAATCTATAACTGCTTCATTACATTTAAAGCCGTTGAGCTTTTTTACGTGGATGTGGTAGGTAGTAACATACGATATTTTGCTTACAGGACATCCCCTTGCTAATTCCGATCCCTCCGTATCAATGTTCCACAAACACATCGAGAAACTGAGGACAATGCAGAAAACATGTCTAATCGGCCACTCGGCGCAAAGCCAAATACTCAGTGATCTTCTGTGTTATGCGGATTCAAAACGGTTCAATATCCCTACAAAAGCTCAAAGTAAGGTTTTTCAATGTTTAATGGGTTTGTACAACCAGTATACAAAGAACGATTTATTTAGTGCAACTAATTTCCTGACTGACTATACCGGGTGACCGTTATAGTCAGTCAGTCATAGTCAGAGTAGATATACGAAGAAGGGTTAAATTAGGGTAAACTTGCGCAATAAAAAGTTTATAAAAATGCCGTTTTTAAATTTCTAAAATTCCCACTTACCACACCAAAAAAATCGAATTTTTGCTTAAGTATTTCTTATAATTGTCAAACTACTTGACTTAATGAATCTCTACCGCAAAGTATAGTTTATTACTTTTAGGTAACTCTAAAGCTACCCTGGGAAAATGCTTAAAACAAGGTGATATTAGGAACATGTTTCTTGCGGGAAAACGTCCTAATAATGATGCTTCTGACGATGGTAATGATTCTTAGCATATCATTAGCTTTGCACTACAAAGTAATGCTTGTTTTTATTTCAGTCATCGTGATTTCTCAAGCCTCGTGTCCATCGCAAATCTCTCACACTCAAACTAACGAAATCCCAACTCCGCCAGTTTCTGTCGCTTCCGATAACCTGTTCAAACTCCTATCAAATTATTTAATAACGGACCTCACCAGCGACCTGCTAAGCTGTGAGTTTTGCCCCAAAAACTTTAATTGCTCCAGCTACACCATTAGCAAGACACAATTGAGCCATAGAGAAGAAAGCGATAGCCCTCTTTTTATACCCAACGAAAGCGTTGTATGCGACATTACTTTGGAGAATATCGAGGATATGATCGCGTCAATGGACGACAGCTTTTTTCTTGATATTGAGATGTTTGACTCAAATAGTTCGACGCCAAAGGAGCCCACCCAAGACGTAAACCCAGCAGAGTCATTCTTCGAAGCGCCTAAAAGCTACTCGAATGTCTTAGGTAAAATTGGTGATAATGACTTTGAGAGTAAAGAAGAGGGAAGGAAAAAAGGCGAAATTACTGATGACAAGTTGTTGGAATTTTTCAATCTTAATCTGGAGCCAATCAGCGAAGAGGCTTTACTAGAGTTTTTCAAGCTTGGTTCCTATTGGGACATATTTGAAAGTATTAAGTCATTTGACAGTTCTCAAGATACTGTGATATATTCTCCTGGTGTCAAACCACCAGGCCCAGTTAAACCACTTTCACCTGACATTAGTGACCTGTGCGATCTCTCCTACTTCGGATTGGAACATTTCGGCCAACCTGGAACCGTAGCAATCCATCCCACTCAAGCTGAGTTAACAAACCGAGCTGCATCGCCATTTATGCTAGATTTGGATCAACTGTGCGACCTGTCGCACTTTGGATTAAGTCAACCTGAAACCACGAGTGAGCAACTGCCGGTGCCTTCTCTTGATAATTCTCCTCCAAATGAGTCCAAAGTTACGATAACTCAAATGTTGGACATCTTGCAGAGACCGACAGGCAAAGTTATGGTAAAACCTCGAAGCCAAAGGTTTGATACATCACCTAACGCATCGAAAGCTCTAGTTTCAACTGGACGTTGTGAGGACACTGTTTCACCTGTTACTAGTGAAAAAGTGGTTGACCTGGCAGAAGATAGTCATGACTACACTTTTGTTGAAAGTCTAGAAGTTTCCGTATCGCAACCTTCAGTGAATAATTTTGCCGAGCGCATGTTCCGTGGCTCAACTGTTAAAGCGAAAAGTTTAAAATCGCCTTCTACTCTAAGAAAGAACCGAAACCGAACTGATAAACCGAAACAAAAGCCACCGTCGGCAACAACACCATTTTCCTTAGTTGTTGTTAACAATTCTCCATTAAATAAGTCTACAAAAGATTTGACTCCAGCGAATACTCTTGTTACATCACCCAACGCATCGAAACGCAATGCAGCTAGTCAGCTCCTTCTTAATGAGCCTAAACAAAATATGGATGTAAGTGAGGTGAAGGCTCTTTGTGAGAGAACTTTTCTCGAAGGTGATGTTAGCAAAATCACAGAAAAGCTGCTAGATAAACCTTTAAATGCTGAAAATGTCGTGGACCTCACAGAAGATAGTCCAGACAAGCTGCTGCCGCAAAAAGGAAACCAGGCCTCTACGATTAATGTAACCCAGCGGCTCTTCAGTATGTTAGGTGCTAAAACAAAAAATTCGGATCAAAGAAATAAGAATAATCTAAATTGTTCTTTTTTGTTACCTGGTCCACCGAAACGGAGACCTCATTTGAGTAAGGCTGTGCAGAAGCACAGTTCATCAGAAGACTCCCTAGACGATTTTTCAATTGAAGATGTCAAACAGAGTTCAAGCGTCAATGTGGTGCGCAGTCCTCTTTCTCCAGTCATTAGAAAATTCGTACCTAAGCGGAATCAAAAGAGGCGGAAGTTGGAAAAGAATAAGGCTAAGGTCAGTATAAAGATGGTTAATACTTAGATAGAGAAAAAGTTATAAAATTGCGGTGGGTTGTTGAAAGAAAAAGACAAGGTAACAAAAATATTGTTACGGGATACGGGTTCCAATAATTTTTCATCAATTTATCGCGTCGGCGCGCTGTTTAATATATACCCGGCCTGAACACACTCTCGTACTTTCGAGAACGGAGGGGACTGTTCTCGGTTCTCGTTTAGTCTAGATGGGTTTCCGGATTCGCGGTTGGCGCTCGGCGTTGCCGCTTTGACCCGAATCTCTATGGACCGAGGGTCGGGCGTAACATTATCATTTACATTTCTTATTCCATCCTTTTCTGTGAAAAATTCATAGCCAACTTGTTGACTTTTTCTGTTGAACACTTGGTACGTACCGTATTGTAGTTACAGTTGGAACCTTTCTTCTCATCACCAACTGAAATCTTTCTCAATTTAACATTGTTTCACTATGCGTGGGTTCGTCAATAAGTGAGACTCGGAATTAACAGAACAAACTTTCAGGTGTAACGTTTCACAGCTTTAGAACAAATAAAAATCCCTCGTCGTTTCAATAACGGCCAACCTTTCGACTTTTAATTCATGTCTTCTTCAAGGCTGAAAACACTCGTAAAAGTTTGTTCAGTCAATTCTAAGTATTTTTTTGTCAAATGCCTGGGTTTGTCATTTAGTGGGGTTCGGATTTAACAGAACAAACTTTCATGTGTAAAGTTTCAAGTTTAAAACGAATAAAACTCCCCTTGTCATTTGAATAATGACCAACGTTTTGATGTTTAATTCACGTCTTCTTCAAGGCTGAAAACACGTATAAAAAGTTTGATCCGTCAGTTCTAAATCATTTTTTTTTGTCAAATGCGTGGGTTTGTCATTTAAGTGAGACTCGAATTAACAGAACAAACTTTCAAGTGTTAAGTTTCGCAGGTTTAGAACAAATGCGACTCCCTTGTCGTTTGAAGAACTGCCAATGTTTCGACGTTTATTCTGGTCTTCTTCAAAGCTGAAAATAACACGTAAGAAATTTGATCACTCATTTCAGAAGTCATTTTTATCATATGCGTCGGTTTGTCAATAAGTGAGGCTCGGAATTACCAGAACAAACTTTCAGGTGTATAGTTTCGCAGGTTTAGAACAAATAAAACTCTTGTCGTTTGAATAACGGCCAACGTTTCGACGTTTAGTTCACGTTTTCTTCGAGGCTGAGAGCATATGTAAGAATTTCGATGTCATTTTTGTCAAATGAACCATGCTTCTAAGGTCAACCATTTCGAGAAAAATTGTGCATGAAAATTAGATTTTTCAACTTTGAGGAAACGGTTTCTTGTCGGAATTCTTGTTTTTTAGTTAACTGTAAATAAAATAAAGTTCACTTGCCTTACTAGATGGTTCGGTTGCCGTTTATTAAACTGTGCTTGGACGACACGTTGCCTTATGTACCTGGGACGATGCTCACGAAATTATTCAATGTTCCAATCATTGAATCCATCAAAATTTTCTCGTCAGACAGATGGTACATTGCTAACAGTAGGGATTCTTTGGACACTCTGCGCCATTTGTCCGAACCAATCAGGAACATCCTACCCCCATCCTGCTACCTCTGCAGGCTTTTAAGCTCCGGCCCCGACCAATCAGAATCGTTAAACCCCAATTTGGTACCTGAACAGGTCCTTAAACCCCACCCTCAACCAATCAGAAGCGGCCTAACCGACCAATAGAAAGATGCAATTTTTTCCAAAATCTTAACTCCACCTTTCTCCGAAATGGCTCCACCCTTCTCCGAAATCTGTCCAGAGCCGCGCGTAGTCAGTTTTTCTGCCTCGGAAACCATGCATACTTGATAGGCAACACGGTACCATAAATATTTTCGGTTGGTACGGTCCTGTAGGTAAAATCTATGCAACTATTCACAGGCGTACCCAAACCTTGCGTCTCGGAAACCATGTATTATTGATAGGTAACACGGTACCATAAAAATTGCGATTGCTCCGACCCTGTTACATGCTTGAACACTCTACTAAAAATCTGTGAACTAATAGATTCCACCTTATAGAGGTAGACAGGGACGTAAGTAACACCGTTTCAAGAATACCGTGGTAGTTTGATACAAAGTTTCAGAGTCAGAGGGTTGGGGTACGCCTCTGTTTGACTGCACAGATTTTTAGTGGGGTGTCCAAGCATGTAACAGGGTCGGAGCAATCGCAATATTTATGGTACCGTGTTACCTATCAATGATACATGGTTTTCGAGACGCAAGGTTTGGGTACGCCTCTGGATAGTTGCATAGATTTTACTTACAGGACCGTACCAACCGAAAATATTTATGGTACCGTGTTGCCTATCAAGGATGCATGGTTTCCGAGGCAGAAGGACTGAGTACGGCTCTGGAAAGATTTCCGAGAAAGGTGGAGTTAAGATTTTGGAAAAATGTGCGTCTTTCTATTGGTGGCTTAGGCCGCTTCTGATTGGTTGAGAGTGAGGTTTAAAGACCTGTATTGGTACCAGATTGGGGTTCAACGATTCTGATTGGTCGGGGGCGGCGCTTAAAAGCCTGCAGAGGGAGCAGGATGGGGGTAGGATGTTCCTGATTTGTTCGGACAAATGGCCAGAGTGCCCAAAGAATCCCTACTGCTAACTAATTGATATAAAAAACCCGAAATGGTATCAACTATTAAATTTCTTATCTCTTCTTTTAATGTCAAAAAGTGTCATAAAGAGTTCCCGCTAATGTTTAGTTCGTTCGGAATAAAATATTCAAATTAATACTCACACTTAGAATATCCATTATTTGTGTGCTTTAGTGCTATAATCAACAAGACATCAAACACCCTGTATAAGTTGGTTCTCTTTTTTTATCGCTGGTGCAGTTTTTTCTTTTATAAACGTTTAAATTTTAGAAAGCCAACGCTTTTCTGGATTTGGAAGCTGAGCTGGCAGAGGAAGAAAACGTCGTTGTATCAGAAGATGAGGCCGAAACGGGGCTCGACTTCTACGAGAAGAGTTTCGTTAATGACGTTACTCAGAACTTTGATACACAAATGCACGCAGTATACTTACAATCTGTAAGGTACGTTTGACATTTTACTAACATCAGTAGTTGTTCATTTTACAAGTAAATAGAAAAAGTGGTTCCAAGTTTTAACGCAAAAGACACGTCCGTAGTTCTTTTGCGTTTATCATTGAGAGAGCTGTTCATTATTTTTTACATACCAGAGAGGTGACGTGATCATGGTTTGAGACTTAACAACTCGAAAACTCACTCGGTGCAACTTGCCAAAAACTCTCTGCTGGTGGTGCCCTTGTTCAGTCACCTGTTTAATACATCAAATTGCTAGATGGCCATCACATGACCAGCTTAACCGGTAGATGACCCGGTAAATTTTGGAATTCGCACTTTATACAAGTGACGTGAAAACGTTTATAGAATACAATAAAACATACCAAACTGCACGGAAGTTACCATTCGAACGTACAAATTGCACTAGTTTTGCACTGGGGTTTATGGTACGTCCCCATGTGCAGATATGGCGAATATTGCGGATTTGGCGCCGTGGTCTGATTGGTTGAAATTGAAGTTTCTTGCTAAGTGTTGCCAAATTTCCGCATTAAAGTAATATAAGTTGTGGGATAAATAGTGGAAAAACGATAGTTACTATATCGAAGTTTTTGACATTTGCAATATGATTTTAGAGGTCCGCGTAGAACGATGCATATATCAAAAAAGATGGAATGCAGTGTGCACTGCGGCAAAACTTTGGATCCGCAATATACGCCATATCCGCACATGGGGACGTACCATGACTCTTTTTTTGACGTTGCTTTGCTCTTGTAGACATTTTTGACAATAAAAGATATTATTATTACTATAAAGAGGGTCATAAAGAATGTTTTATAGATTTACGTAACGTAAGAATTGCATAAAAACCATGCTTTAGTTCATTTGAAGTCTTTGGTGGTTCATCCTCGTTCTAGAAAAACAACACGAGGCCAAAGTTTACCATGGATCTCATAATTATTTGACACTATATGTATGAATGTTATAATGATTTTTTTTTATTTAGGAGTCCAGCTCACCAAAAAGCAATTCCACTGCTACGACGTCCCCCTGTTAATAATATGGTCGATATTTACTCCCAACCGCCAATCAACGAAGACAATGACTATATAAACGTAAATATTTTATTTTCGATAATATATTACGATTTATGGGAATTATTAAGTGCGAGACATCTTTGTTTTTTATGTTATTTGCTTTTCTATGAGATTTACATTGCGTACGTTCCGCCGACGGCAGCAGCTTAGAAGTTTAGTCAGCGAACGCGGAAAATCGGCACCTGATTGGCCAATTTCAGGGTTCGCTGACTAAACTTCTCAGCTGCTGCACGGAACGTACGCATTGACTTTTCCAGTGCAGAACAGCTAATTTTGACAAAGCTCCGCCATACTGCTTGGAGGGGCATCTAAACAGTGTTGCCAAACCTATAGGATTTTTCCATTAACTTTTATCCATATTTTATATGTTGTTTATACCTTTAGGAAGATATATTTTAAACAAATTAATACGTTTTGATACTACTGAAATTTAATAACGTTTTTAATCAAATTAATAGCAGGTAAATAGATGGTAGAATAAAACATCGTGAGAATATGGCAACTCTGTAAACAAATTTCAATAGTTTAAACTCATATTTTGATTGGATGGGTGAATTTTGACAGATCGGCCACACTGCTTTGGAAGGCATATATTGTCAAGTGACGTGGTTCTGGAATGGCATCTCTAGTTGCATCCATTTTTTGTTTTTCTGCTCTGATCTGCAGCAATTTACCACTGATTGAATCAATACACCTTTAGGATTCCTTTTGCGTGGATACTGAAGAAGACGAAGACGTGGCTGAGCAAAGCGAGCTGTCCCAATTAACTATTTTAGAGCGACAGCTCAAGGAAAAGAAAAAGAGAAAGAAGTCCTCCAATTCGGATTCGAGCCAAACTAAACGGAAACGCATCAAGTACGTACCAACTGATGATAGTGATTAGACGAGTCTCGTCAAAAATGTACCATTTTTTAAACTTGCTTTTTCTTTTTTATCGCTTAATTATTTTTTGTTATAATTGAAATTTGTATTCAATATATTTTTGTATGTTATTGTTTATCCAGAATTAATGAAAATATGATGAGAGAACCACTAGTATAAACCATTTACTTTGACATTTTTAATGTATTTTCTCAACATGTGCTAAAAGTCGATAAGGTAATAAAACTCCTAAATTACCAAGCTGACGACAATTTCTATCGTCTTCATCAGAGCGTCTAATGTTGTGAAGTCTAAGGCCGCCGTCACATACCTACAGCGGAACGGAACGGAGCAGAAGTGTCAATAACGTCATTACACATGTCAATTCCATTTTAGCTTTTATCTGATTGGTGTAAATTCAACTGTTAAATTACGCTCCGTTTTGCTTTTAACCAAATTCAGCTGTATGTGACGTCGCCCTAAGAGGGTCCAGTGCTCCAGTGACAGACCATTTTACCATGATGGACACAACCTTACTACAAATATACGAGACAACAAAACACATCTTTTACCCCTTTAAAAAAAACACACAATAAGGTTGTGTCCATCATGTTAAAATGGTGAAGACAATAAAAATTGTCGAAAGCTTGGTAGTTTAGGAGTTTTATTACCTAGTCGCCCAGTCCGATTACTCAAGAATTTCAACACTTGTGTACCTTGGAGGTCAAGATTATTATCTCCACTAAAACGTGACAGGTATAAAAAAATTAAGATTTCAGATATAACGACGAGATGTCAAAAATAAGTGAATGAGGTATAGGTAGTACCTAGTTCTGATGAGTACTTTTAAAAGTAACGTCAGCCCGTAATGACGATCCTATGCGTTCCTATATATTAAAACGAAACAGTTAATATATTTTTGAGCTACCCTGTACTCGATACATTTAAAATAACGGCTAACTCTATGCAACAGCGTCAAAAAATACGGGTGTCAAGTACGTACTGGACACTTCTTCCTGACCTTGATGCCAAAAAGTAGGAGGCCGATGCCGGTACTCGATGCGTGTGAGTTGTTACCAATTCTCGAATTTTTACAGTAGAAGTTAGAATCACACACTTCTATAGAATATTTTTCCGTCACATATTTGCAAGTATTGGCAACATTGGATGTCACGAATCATGGACCAAGTACCAAGTGCTCGGACGCCAATGTGCGAACGAGGATCTAACCCAAGGACGGTAAACAGAACAGGGACGGTCCACTGCCATTTAAACAACATGGGCCCAAAATCGTGACGTCAGAATAGTACGGACTTGGGAGCCATAATGAGGTCATTATTTCTCGAGCCTCGTGGCCATCATCGGCGCTGCAAGTTGAGTTCGGTAATTACATCCCAAGCGCTCGGGATATCAGTTTATCTCCCTCTTGCTTGTTAAGATTTTGTGAAATGGTCTGTGTCCGGAGCGCTCGGGTGGAATTACCGAACTCGGCTGCATTTACGGCTGTCAATATTGCTATAGCTAACGCTGTCATCGGTAATTTTTTAGTAGCGCTTTTGGTTGGCCCCTCTAAAGCGCTCTGAGACTATTCCCGTCATTTGTTTTCTTAATAAGAATGTAAGGACGGAAATAGTCTCAGGGGGCTCTAGAGCGGTCACCCGCAAAAGTTATAAATATTTGATTTGACATCTCGATAATTACTGGCGGACGCGGGTTATTCGGTTTTTCTATGATCGTATTTTAATTTTTGAATCTTTCTCTTGTTGGTGTGATTGTGCCGATTGTGGTGAAGGGCGCTCAGTTTACGGCACGTGCAGAAATTGCAAAGTACAGGGTGGCACCTTTTCGGTGGATTTATGGGGTAATTGTAAAACCGTAATAGATAGTGTTATGCAAACTGACCTCTCTGATTGCATATGAGTTTATGTGTGGAAGCATGGCAACTCTGTAAGCCACTTTTCGGAGCTTTTAAGCTTTAACCTTATGGAAGTTTTTTCTATTTTTCGGTTTTCTGAATAAACCAGACCCATGAGGCCCTAAATGCACATATGTTTGCAATAATTTTTATTTTTGTCAAGAGCATTTCTTTTGTTAGTGTTGGACAGGCACTTTCACAATTTCTTGGGAAGTCCCGCCATAAAACATGATACCCTACAATTGCCCTTCTTCTTTACCCGGCAAAGGCGCCCTTTTAATGGTTTATGGCCCTTGAAAGAATGTCAGACCTGTACGTGACCCGAACAATAGTTTGGTAATTAAAGCGTTTTTGCGAATATCGTTAATTGAAATTAAAATCTTATTCTCTCATCAGATAGAGCTTTTAATTTCTTGTCTTTTGAATCTAGATTCGAGCAATTTATGTCTTAATTGACTGGGCCAGGAAATTAACGGTCAATTTAAATAAAAAGCTTTAATTGTCAATTAAACTATGTCATGTGAGGTGTCATTTTAAAGAGCATAATTTATTCTATTTAATGATCACATTTTCAATTTTCTTCTACTAGCAGATTTTTCAGAAATGCTCATTTACTAAATTTATGCCCGCGCTGTCCGAAGCGCCATATAATCGCCACTGGTCAGGGTGGTATCGATTTTTTCGGAGAGTACTTCTTCGGGGATGCGAGGTACCGAGGGGGTGGCCAAAGAGAGATGATCTCCGAGACTCGAAGAAAAGAGACGCGTTTTGAACTCAATAGAGTTACGATCTAAGAACGACGATCCAACCGGGAAGACGGAAAATTTCGAATTTTACCGCGAGAAAAGTTCTTGGCTCCGCCGTTCTGATTATCGCCAATTCGTAATTTTTTCCCCTTTTTGAATCCCGTTTTCGTCCGCCGCGCTAATTATTTGTATTTTTAATTAGTGCCACAACAATTAATTCGGCTATTGCTCGCCTACGAAAAGTTTCGTGGGGTGGTTTTTCGGTTGTGCCATATAGTGTCAACCCACCTCTGCCCTTTTCCTGAATAGGCCATTTTCTTGCAGATAGGGGATACTTTGCAGACGCAGGAGACTACCGGCAATTAAGTATTTGTAGAGTAGTTGTAGAAGTTGAAACTTTTAGTATATTATAGTAGTGTTGTGCTCTCCATAATATCGAGGATCCCAGCTATTGGCAGAATTCCTTTCTTTTCTACACTGCGTCGTTAGTTTTCTTTGTTGTGTTTTTCCAATTTAGTAAGAAATCGTGTACCCGTCAAACACGTTTCTGGGGACCACTGAGCTTACCGCGAAAAGTTCACGTCCGCCGCTATTTTATTTCAGATTCCTGAGAAAACTAAGAATTGTCTTTTTAATTTTTTTTCTTTCTTAATTACTATTCAAATAGTTTTTTTTTTGGCGTTTTGCAGGTTTTGTCGTTACCAATAAAACCTTGCTGGCATCACCAAATTATTAAATTTTATATTATTTAAATCAGCGACCTAAGGGACAATAGATCCTTTCCAAGAGTTGGGTCCCCCTTGCAGCGTGGTAAAAGAGATTTGGCGCAAGAAGATACGTTGGACTTAGAACATCCACGTAGTCGAATCTCCGCAGACACGGCGGTAACACGGCAGCAGCCGCGAACACAGCCGCCCCCACGCAACCACCGATTAAACGGATTACGGATTATCATTAGCGGGGGGGACACGGCGCGACAATAGGTAGATAAAATCTGAATTCACATTCTCGACCACAATTTCCGTTAATACAAAACTAATTTTTCCCATAAGGAGTAATGTGTTAGAAAGAGCCAGCACATCCCAAATCTAACAGCGTCTTCGGGTCACAGCACAGAGCTCTAGAGTGGTCCGAGAGTATTTCTATCCTTTGTTTTCTCACTAAGAATCAGGGATGGGCAAATAAGCCAATTAGGATTTATTTATATTTATCTACGTAAATAAATATTTTTACAAGTAAAAAATGTAAATAAGTGTAGATAATTAAGAATGACAGTAATGACAATTCGGAACGTCAGTTTTGGCATTTGTCGTAAGAATTGAGTGTCAATGAGTGACAAATGACACCGATCTTTTTTATAATCATATCGTTATTTCAAATTTCAAAACTAATAGCGTTTTTCACTGTGAAAACTAGTTCGCACCGAGTGTATTTCTCTCCTTTGCCAACTCAACCATAATATAAAGACGGAAATACACTCGGTGCGCACTAGTGCAGCCAGTTCAAAGTGCTAAAAAGTCTTGATTTCAATTAACAGACTGTGGTTTATAAAATTTAAATAAAGTAATTTTGCTAGTTCTAGCCCCCTGCACCTGGTATGCGACAGCGATAGGCAAATAAATACATTGTCAGTCTAAATAGGTTCCAGAGACTTCCAGAGGAACAAGAACAACGCTACTGTTGGGACTGGTGAGACAAATGATAGGTTGAGAATTCAGTTTAGAAGAAATGTATGTTAATTGTAAAGCAAATAACCTAAAAAAGTCATTAATCCATTAAAACATTTTTCTATCTTTTTTACTCTCTCTACGCCATCTTCTACAAACGCACCTGTAAAAAAATAATTATCTACGCGTAGAAAAAGATTTGTTTACTAGTTAATTATCTACGCTCCCATCCCTAATAAGAATGTAAGGATGGGGATACCCTCAGAGCGGCCATCCGAAAACGCTGTTACAAAACAAAATTATATCAGCTATCTCTTCCTATTAGTTTTTAGGGAAATATCGGCATTTGTTGGGTCTGTCTATATCTGTTAGGTCATTGACAATCACATAGACAACCACTTGTCGCCAAAATATAAATGAAGTATTTCCTTCATTTTTTTTTTTTTAATTTCACACAAAAGTCTCATCTACTGTTTTAGTATTCCATCCTTTTCTGTCAAAAGTTTATAGCCATCACCTTGATGACTTTTTCTAATAAACTCTGTTATGATAATCAAAGTGTTTGGAGTGAAAATATAAGGAAATTCATGAGTACTTTTTCAAACGATATATTAAAACCATGTCTTACAAATAAGGTTCGGGGAATTCAAATGTAACCTCCCTTCCTGTCAGCTTCTTGTAAACAGCAGCAAAGGTATCCACCTGAAAAAAAAAACATTTATATACCTCTTATGACTACAATATTCTATTCAGAGCATAAGGTACTTGTAGAGTGTGGTCTACGCAAAGCACATTTTCTATTGAAATATATTTTATGCATAGTGATATCATTAATAACTATGGCTCCACATACATATTATTGTTATGTAGATGGCTGCAGCACTAACTTTAATAAGGAACTTAAATTCTCATTTTTTCAATTTCCAAAACAAAGAGAGCATTAAGTGGCTACCTCTATTTTAAGAAGCTACCCGTTTTAAGAAAGTGTATATAAATTAAAATGCTTGTTAAATGGATAAATAAATGAGTTGTTTATATATCTGCTCCCTCTTATACACACAATGCTCCACATTAGCAATCAATCAATCCTCATAATTTACTGTTTAAAATGACAGCAGCAAAAAGTCAGTCATTGCTTGAAACTGTTTCTTCTCATAAACTGTGCTACTAGTGCACTAAAAGGTCGCTTTTTACACCAAATTCAGTGCAAAAAGTAAATATCATCAGTTTGGGTTAGTTTACTGCACAATGTTCTATGAAAATTTTTTATATACTTTACACACACACTCACTGCAAGTTAATAAAGACAACTTATAGCACAACTCACCTTATGTTCTATTGTTGTTTGTTGGTTCTTATCTAAATGAATCTTCATAAGAGAAGACCCATCCAGCTTGACCCTGATCCTCTTGCCCACAATTTCAGCTGGATACACTAAATCTTCCAAAATAGCATCATACACAGCAGTCAAAGTCCTAGAACGGGGGCGCTTCTGTTTGTTCTTCATTCTCGTTTTACGAGTGGGCTTGGGAAGGATTTTGCGTTCACCCACAAACACCACATGCTTGCCACTGAACTTCTTTTCCAGTTCTCTTACCAAGCGAGTTTGGATTTTTTGGAACTGCTTCAACTTAGGGATAGGCACATAGATAATTATAGACTGCAAGAAAACAATCATTAAGAATCTATTTGATTGACAAGTGTAGCTTCAATAGGCTACATAAGTAGAATGAAATGTGTTTACCTTTTTATTAAGAAGTTCAACTTCTCGAGCTTTTGTTATATGCAATTCACGCAGTTGGGCCTTCAAGTCAGAGTTCATCTCCAACTCAAGTAGCGCCTGCGAGACTTGAGTCTCAAACTGGTCTGGCTCACCGCCTCCTGCTTTTATTATCTTTGAAGACATCTAAAAGGAGTAAAATTTAGTTTCAGGAGTTACTACTACCAAGCCCAAGGGCTTTTAAAATTGGTGAAAAATGTTCTGGGACGTGTTGATATTTAACATAAACATTAATGTTTTTAATGATGTGTGCACCCTTTGAATTGAAAAATAAACACGGCACAACTTTGTCCAAAAGCTTAAACTGCAGGGGTTACTGTATATAATTAGACTAATAAATAAAGATTGTTGTGGATGTATGAACAAGAATGCACTACACTACCGCTACAAAAATCGGGTTTTATCTCAAAATCCCTTAGCCATCGGCATACTATTTTATGGCCAATTGTAGATCTAAACGTCCTAGAACGATTTTCACACTGATTTTACAAAATTTCACTAAAAAAACTATGAAATTTTGCCGAAAAGTAAATCATAAATATATACCTTGAAAACTCAAGAATAAAAGGAGGAAAAAAAATGTTAGGCAACCCACAACGCACCACTAGTCGACTTGTCTTTAATGTCAAAGTTGACAAATAAAGACGGATGACGTTAATCATGCAAGGACCTAGGAGCTATGGAGAGAGCAAACAAATGCCGATGGTTTCCTAAAAATGGAACTTTTTTTTTGGACGGAAATCCGCCATTTTTATGAGACCCATGACGTATTTCATCTTCAGAGCATATCAATTGGCGAATTGCGATTTCAATTTATTTGAGTAATGTCAATTTTCCGAATTTTTCTTGTGACCCACTGCTAAAAAGGGGGGCCTAAACTGTAAAATTAAAGGGTGTCTCTAAAAGTAATATACTAGCTCGTTGTATTATATGTAGATCTCATTGAAAGGTGTTTCCAGTCTCATTTATTAATGAAGTAAAGTGTAGTTGGTGTGTTGCATGCAGTGCATAAATGGTGATTACTAAAATAAGAATTACATTAAATACATTTTTGTTTTAGAATTACTTAAAGAATTCCAGTCAGTTCACGCGGCTAAATATAGTTCCAGTCAATTTATGCGGCTAAATAAAAAAAAGGTGACTGATCTACCCGGTAGATGATCTGATGAGTTTGGGAATTCGCCCTATTTAAAGCGGGTCTTTGTTTTGATTGTAAATTGTAAAAGTCAAACCAACGAGCTAGTGTATTATACATATGGAGAGCCCCATTGTTTACATTTCAATCCTTCTTTTTTAGCAGTAGGTCACACAAAAATGTCGACGATATCTGCCGAAAAAACTTCCACAAAGGGAATAGCTTTGAAAAAGACTCAATATAGAATCCGAATGGATGGCACTTTCCACTTTCCTAGAGAGGACTTTTTGATTTCCTGTCCTAAACCACTACTCTCACTCATCAAGGACGTGACTGACAAATACTTTCATAATCCTAGTAGGCATGTACCGAGTACATATTTCGAGCTTCTAATATATCACAGGTATTTACCTAAAAGCCTATTCAATCAAGATGCCAGGCATATTTCGGACATAGGCATATCGGCATGTTTCTAGAATATACCAGATATGTAAACACGAATGTGCATCGTCCTACAAGTGTATACCAGGTACCTATATGCTTCATGCTTCGATTATTTTTTTACTTTGTGGCAATGTGGGTATTGAGGGCCGGTGAAAAAAAATCAGATCAATTTTGAGTAAATGTCGGCATTTGTTAACTACCTCTAGTCCCACCTTTATTCACCATTCCAGAGTTACGTCATTTGACACGTGTGCTCCTCAAGGCAATATGGCGGACCAACCAATAAAAATATTTCAGGAAACTTAATTCTTGTTGATTACGTTTCATGTTTGATTTGAGATATACTTAACTACAAGTGTCGGAATAAAAGTCAACAAAGGCCAACAAAGTAACCTTACATCCTTTGGCGTGATAAAAAAAATATAATAAAAGTATAACGAAAATGTATGTTTCAGCCTATCATAATATAATAATTAAATACATCTATGTTTTCGCTTTCGCTCATCAGTCTTTTACTCTTCCTGTAGCTCATAGTGGAGCCTTGTGCACTAACGTATACCAATGTCCACATTCACAACTTTTCGCTTCTCCCTTATGCAGCCACATCCAGCTAATACTCGTGGAATCGTCCTCGCAGATACATCCAATAAGTCTGGCATCAAAGGCAGACGGAATTTCCGTGGGGTTGCTTTTTGTACCAGGTCCCTTCTTCATTATCTTCACATCGAAAGGGTTGTCGTCGTTACCTGTGATCGATGTTGGCGTTGCAGCTTTGCGTATTATACTTTGCTTTTCTATGTCCGCGGCGTGTATCAGTGGGCTTCCCAATGTAACTGTAATTTACAAAAAAATCGATTAATAAGTTCAGATATCGTTCCATAAACTATTCAGTAGCTAATAAGAAATAAGAATAAAGTGTAGAGTGAACATTTTTATTTTCGCCTTTCGCGCTTTTTGAACGTTTGAATTTCCCGCGAGGTTTTGATGACATGTGACAGTTTTATTAAAGATTTTATCATTATGGTGATTGGTGAGATATTGTGGCATATGTATAAAATGTTATAAAAGTTGGACAGAAATCTTTTGTATCACAGGTAAGTGCATCATGTTTTCACCGATTACCCGACTCGACGGCCATTTTTTCATTCCCCTCACGACGCGCGCCCGCTGTGGTCCTTATGCATGTTGAAAGTAAACAAACCTGACAATTTATGATTGACTCACTGAAGTCTATCTAATTTGAAGGTGGATGGATGGATTGATGACTTAGTTAAGACTGTTAAGAGGCTTAAAATACTTGCATTTTTCTTGTTTATGAGAAGTTCTTTTATTTCATTCTGATAAATTATGGAAATAAAACGCTGAAATGCTTAAAAAATCAAAGAGAGATGGTGAGATTTTTTGGAAAGAAAAAACAAGAAAGTAACAATTTTTTTAATATTTATCAGCAAACCAAATATTTAACCCTCACAAACATCTTACAGATAAATAACTAATTGGATTGGAATTGACTATGGATAGGGAGATATAAAAACTATGAAAAAAAGTGCTTTATCAAAGACAGCTCTAAAGACTAGAGATTTTTCAAGAATTGGTATGACAAACAACAAGTCCTTTTGGAAAATGTATATTTAAATACTAACGCACAAATCACTTTTGGAATCTAAATTACAAGTAGAGCTTTAAAGAGGGGCCTTGTGTACCAACTTGTACCAATGACCACATTCGCATCTTTTGGCCTCTCCCTTGTGCAGCCACATAAAAGTAACGCTGCTGGCTTCTTCGTCGCAGGTGCAGCCGACGATTCTAGCCGAATACGCGGATGGAATTTCAGTAGGTTGGGCCCTGGTACCCGGTCCTTTTTGGAACACTTTGGTGTCAAAGGGGTTGGGATTGCCGGCGACTTTGGCCAGCATTTCACGCTTCTCCAAACCAGTGGCGTGTTCCAGTGGGTCGCCGAATGTTACTACAAGAAAGGTATTCGATGATTGGTTTAGAGCACGTGGCTGCACACTCAGATAATATTTTACATGGAAATTTTCTACTTAACTTCACAGCTGCCATAATGGAATCACGTTGTCACAGGGTGTTCTCTTGAACAACTTCAGTAAATCACAAACAATAAATGGTCACTCCAACTCTTTTTGACGCGCGTTTTCACGATTCGATACTTGCCAGTTAACAAGACCAATTAATTCGTGAAAGCACTGTCACTGAGATAATATTGGCACATAAATTTATTATTTTTTTAAACTGAGGTTGTTCAATCTATTTCTTAATCAATTGTTGAAAGAGCGAGAATCGAACCATGACAACGCAATTCTTAATAAATTTAATAAAATAACCAAAGCTGTAAAGTTGAGTCAAATCACTCTCCTCCTTTTGGCAATAATTTGTAGAGGCATGTAGTTATTTAGAGTGATTCATCCACAACTACATAGGGGGTGTTCATTTAAAAACGTCATCTAGTTGGATGTAAAATGTAAAAAAAACAAAGAAATTCTGTACTTGTAATTTCTTTATTTTCATCTTCATAATGTTTTAGAAATTGATTTTTGTTAACTTGAGTTTTCCGATTTTCAATAACGGCTGGGCGTATAAGCATAAAAATTTTCTATTGAACACCCCATATATTAACATAGTTGATTAGAAAAATGGGCTACGAATTTTTGCGGGAAAAGGATGACATAAGCAAAGCAAATGGGCTTTTGTTCCTTCATCCTTTTCTTTTGACATTTCACAACCAGCTAGATGACGTTTTCAAATGAACACCACGCATTTTCGAAATTATAACAGTGCAAATTTAAGTCCAGAAATGGTGGTTAAACCACACCTTTTTATACACACTTTCAGATTAAGTTCATTAGGTGTTTAATGATTTCAGGAATATTCTAAGAATCCTTTACTAGTTGCAGTAAATCGTAGGTAAAAAGACACATTGAAAGGGGTAATTTGCCTAAAAACCCCTTTACAAATCAGAATTACATAACTGTTTTGATAATATGTAACCCTACCTTTGGTTGAACTTGCACAACGGATAACCGGTGCCCAGGTGTTTTTCTTAGCCGCACTTGCCACTAGCCTTCTGCAGATCGATGCCATGGTTTACAAGAGTTATCAGGAATTCCGTTTCACCCAGGAACTTGTAGTTTCTACAGCAACAAAAATCAGAAATCGATTCGCTTGCGATTCAGGAGCCTGCAGGACTTTGCAATGGGACAATGGGATGAGATTGATGGGAATTCCGATTATTCCGAATTAGTTGTTATTCGGGATGTTGAGACAGCAACCGACAGTGAACTTCGTACTAAAAGTAATTAGAGTGCGAACATTCAATTTAGAAACTGATACGAAATGCGAGTTATGCAACCCACGAAACAGAAGGATTGTTTTCTCTCTCTGGCCCATTGCTCGCGATGTACGTACAAAATATGGCTATATAATCAACTATTAATCATTTACTTATTTTTGTCATAGTTACTTTTGAAACCTCAGAAAATGTAAACTAATAGAATCCACGCGCGCAATTCTCCGCTATATGGGCAGCTGTTACCAAAAATGATGAGACGCCAAGCATAAGGCGAAAACCAAACATTTTGTGGGCTATATGTGTTTTTCTGCAATAAATTGCATTTTGCAAGACTTTAATATTATAAATAAGTGTGTTGTTTACAACGGTGGGATGTGCAGATTATGGTTTTAAAAGCAGCGGCAATAGAAAGGAGCCTGGAGTTACGTTTCACAGGTACACAGATAATGGCATTTTTCAGCAACAATTAAATTATTTCAAATAACTCTAAAACCAGTTATTTTACATCCAAATCTTCGAAATATGATTTAGGATATACCGCAGTGAAGTCAATAATGCTATTTTGGGAAGTATTTTTCCAATCCTGTAACTTGTAGACAGTTTTTTTATTTAAATTTTTGAGCAGTTTTTCCAGGGGCGCGGGAGATGTAATCCCAGGGTTATCAACGACTATGAATTCACAATTATTTTTATTTATTTAAAAGTAAGTCGATGTTTGCTAATAATATTACCTATATTATTACTAATTTTACAAATAGTAATTTAGTTCCATTATTATTTTTAATAAAATATTTTCTTATGTGCCACAATACCAATGCTACGTCACTGGCATTTTTACACCTGACAGATTGGAGCAAACTGGTAACAGACGCCGGCGTAGTATCCTACTTCCTCTGGTTTACATTTTCTAAGTTTGAAACCGTCATTTTTTTTATACCCATCTCCTTTTAGCACATGTTGAGACGATACGATAAAAATGTCAAAGTCTATTTTCCAACGCCAACTTGACGACAATAATATGTGAATGGCTTATAGCTGATATTTTACATAAAGAAAGGCACTCGCTTCTTGTGTGACAGGTTAAGAATAGAAAGAGTTCGAGCACTTTCATATCTGCAAAATACCGACAAGTTTTTGCTGTGGCGTTTTCAGACGGAATACGGCGGTCTTGCATTCCAAAACTAACGTGAGTAATGTGGGTTTTACGTACAAGCTCAGGCCGATGTCTTACTTATTGCGTCGACACTGTATACTAGACTGCTATCCAGGAGTAGAGATCTTGGCTAGAGTGGACATGGGCAGAAAATTCGGCGCCAACCGTCGAGTGATCGAACTTGTTATATTACTGAACGGTGCTTATGTTTTACAGTTTCAGCCTTTTTTTTACGATTGAACACATAAAAACGGTACGTCATGGGTCACACAAACATGGCAGACTACTGAAAAAGATCACTTTGTCAGCATGTTTGCTATCTTTAAGCAAGATTGTACAAGTCATCCTCAAAGTCCCGTCCTCAAAGACCCGTCCATAAGAATCGCATTGCTGTCAAATTAAATTCATTTGTGACACTTGCCGACAGGAATGCTTTTTTTATGGGCGAGTTCAAGTACCAGTCGAGTTTAGCTGGACCCGACTTTGGGTGACTTCTAATGATGTAAACTTACCGGAAAAAAATTATTCGGAAAAAATAGAAAACATTTGGAATTAAAAAATTTGCAGCATTTTTAAATGTGTTCAATATTCGGCTAAAAGCATTTTTAGTTTACGAAATACTTATTTTGTTTGTAAATTGTGGCTCTCCAAAGCTCGAATTAACATAATCATAATTATATTAAAAAATCCAAGAAAGGCATTTGATTGCGGATTGACAATAATGACATCGAGTTGTGACAAATGCAAAAAATTTCCATTCCAAGGAAGGACATTTTTCCGGAAAATTACCGATTTCGGAAAATTTCGATTTGGAAAATTTCTACCTTTACATCACTGGTCACTTGTACAATCAACCCTTAGTCTACTACCTGCATGTCTCTGACCGGTGGTATAACTGGTATACCTCATTCACTTATTTTTGGAATCTTGTTACCTTTAAAACCTCCATTTTTTCAATAGTTAATTCCAACAATAGTTTAGTAATTAAAGCGATTACGCGAATATCGTTAATTTAAATTAAAATCTTATTCTCTCATCAGATGGAGCTTTTAACTTCTCATTCTTCAAATTCGAGCAATTTATATCTTAGTTGACTGGGCCAGAATGGGGTCAATTTAAATAAAAAGCTTTAATTATCAATTAAACTATGTCATGTGAAGTGTCATTTTGAAGAGCATTATTTACTCTGTCCAATGATCATATTTTCAATTTCCTTTTTCCAGCAGATTTTCCAGAAAAGCTTATTTTCTACATTTATGCCCGCGGTGTCCGAACCGCCATATAGTCGCCACTGGCAAAAGTACCGAGAGGGTGGTTCTGAGAAACTTCGTAAAGAGGAGACGCGTTTTGAACTCGCGAGAGTTCTGACCTAGAGAGACGCGTTCTGAACTCGCGAGAGTGACTATCTAAACGGAAAGACGGAAAAGTTCGAATTTTACCGCGAGGAAAAATTCAGTCCTGGGCTCCGCCGTTCTGATTATCGCCAATCGTATTTTTTCCCCGTTTTAAGTCTGTCGGGCTAGTTTCGTGATGTATTCTTTCGGTTGTGCCATATAGTGTCAACACACCTCTACCCTTTTCCTGAATAGGCATTTTCTTGCAGATAGCGGATACTTTGGAGACGCAGGAGACTACCGGCAATTAAGTATTTGTAGAGTAGTGGTCGAAGTTGAAACATATAATATATTATAGTAGGGTTTTGCTCACCGTAATATCCAGAATCCCAGCGACCTGGCAGAATTCTTTTCTTTTCAACACTGCGTCGTTAGTTTACTTTTCTTTGTTGTTGTTTTTTCTCAACCCTAGTAAGAAATCCTGGACCCGTTGATACCTTATCGCGAAAAGTTCACGTCCGCCGCTATTTTATTTCAGATTCCTGAGAAAACTGGAAATTGCCTTTTTTTAATTTGATTTTTAATTAATTACTATTCAATTTTTTTTTGGCGTTTTGCAGTTTTTGACTTAAACAATAAAACCTTGCTGGCATCCCTAAAATGTTAAATTGTATCTCATTTAAATTAGCCTTTATTAATTATATCCGTTTGGCAATACCATGGAAGTGTTTTTTCTCTATTGCCCCCAGAATTAGCGACCTAAGGGACAACAAAATAGATAGATCCTTTCCGAGAGTTGGGTCCCCCTTCCAGCGTGGTAACAGAGATTTGGCGCACGAAGATACGTTGGACTTAGAACATCCACCTAGCCGAATCTCCGCAGACACGGCAGTGACGGCAACAACGCAGCAGCTGCGAACACAGCCGCACCCACTCAACGACCGATTATTATTATCGGCGGGGAGGACGCTGCGCGACACTAAATTAAACCATCTATAATCCCTTAAACAAGGAGGAATTTTTCGACATCTTGGACGAGACCCTCCGCCACCCCGAACTAATAGGGGACATTTCGCCCCCAACATTATCCCCATATTTAACGACCTCAGGGACAATAAGGAAAGACGGTCCTATTCGGGAGAAGTGCGCTCCTCGTGGATAAAAGAATTCGATTTGGTTACTACAAGGGACGTAGAAACTCCCAATTTACAAATCGCGACACCGCAACCACGTGACCCAGAGGGGGCTTGGCGTTGTAGAACTTTACTCTTTGGAAATGTTACGAGTTAATCCAACACTCTAGATGGAAAGCGCCTAATATATGAGAAATGTCAGAGTCAAGTCAAAGTCAAATAATAATCTGACAGAACCGTTTCCAGTCCAGTATTTCCCATTTTCCCTAAAATGCAGTAAATAATAAACAAAAAAATATTTGGAAAGAAAAGCGAAATTATTAAAATTTGTAGATCAGGCAATATTATTATTTAACTAATTGGTAAGTGAAAAATTTACTTACTACTGTTAAGGCCGTTATGTACAGGTATTATGATATTTGTCAGTTTTTCATTTTTTTTATTAATTTGTGGTATCAAGTCAGACTGCTTGTATCAAAAACTTTCTTTCATCGTCCCTCGTAGGTTGATAAGTAGTGATCAGTCTGGATTCTAACATGTTGCGAATCCAGTTGATTGTTGTTGGTTCGATCCTTCTTGCTTTACTGGTGCTGAGGAGGGAGTCTGTAGGTGTATTATTAAAAGCCCTTTTGATGTCTATGAAAATACCAAGTGCGACACCCTTTGAATCCAGGGTATCTTGGATTTTCACCACCAGGTTGTGGAGTGCTAGTTCTGTTGATTTGTTAGCCTGGTATGCATACTGTTTCGTATTAAGGGTGTATGCTGTCAGCGCTCCCTTCCTTATGTATAGGTCTAGCAGTTTTTCCAAGCTTTTCAGCAGAAACGAGGTTAGACTGATTAGCCTGAGTGATTTAGAATCTTTTCTCCCATCCCATCTTTGGTATGTAGACGACCCTCATCCTGGAGCAGCAGTTTGGAATAAAGTTCCATGCAAGGCCCACTCTGAAGAGCTTTGTCAGTAGAGGTGTGAGTTGATTGAGGCCCTGTTGTAGTAGTGCCAGGAACACTTCATCCTCCCCGGGGGATTTGTATGGTTGAAAAGCCATAATAGTGGATTTTAGCAGGGTTGGTCTGACCACTTTTTTGGAGCGCTCCCAATCTGCCCTGTTGGGTTGTTTAAATCATTCCAAAGGCCTTGTGTGAGTCTCTAAATTTGTCAGCTAGCTACCCAGAAAATGACAGCTTGTCAGTATCTCTAACATTTTACGACTAGTGGAGGTGTAGGTTCCATCAGATTGTTTTATCGATGCAAATTTCTGACACAGCTTCCTGGAGAGAATCCTATGGATTCAGGCACCTGTTGGCAGGTCTTCAATCCCATCACAGAACCTTCTCTAAGACTTTCTTTCAGCAGCCCTAATCTGCTTGTTGTAGTTAGGGCTTGTCTGTAACTGTCCCAGTCGCCAGTTATTTTTACTTTATTAAAGAGTTGTCAGACTTTTTTTTCTCTGTCTTTCTAGACGGTTATCCCACCAGGATGTTTGTCTGTTGTCTTTTTTCTATATTTCTATGTATTTCTTTTCTCAAACTCAGGGTGAGACTGAGAGAGAAAGCAAATTTTGCATATAGACTAACTGCATCATGTACCATCCTGCACTACATCCAGATTATGAAGTGGGTCTGTTGAGCATCTAAATATCAGACTACTGAGCCTGTTTGACTATCTGGGTGCTAGGTGACCAAGCACCTACTGTATTAAGTAATTTGATAATTTTTTTCTGTAAATTATAGCAGTCTCCTTGTGATAAGAGGATAGGTAAAATGCTTACATATTTTGACACTATAAAACCAGTACCTACTATAATAAAACAACCGAACTAATGCACTTGTAACCTAAATTATTAAAACAACATCAATCGTCATAACACTGATTCTTCCTGTTATCAAATCATAGTTAACACAGTTCAGCAGTTCAACAAAAGAATTCTTTTCATTCCAGATAATGTTAAATTATTTTTCTTAGGCAACCAGTTTTTTGCAGGCACATCATAAGTTATGATGTTTAACCAGAGCGCTATTGGTGGCTTTGGAGCCAACACGGCAGTGAGCAACACAAACCCCATGAAAGACTATGAGATAGTCCAACCTCCCGATGATTCCATCAGCTGCCTGGCTTTCTCACCTGCCACCCTGCCTCAAAACTTCCTTGTGGCAGGAAGCTGGGATAACAATGTGCGATGCTGGGAAATTGAACAGAATGGCACCAGCATTCCCAAGTTTATGCAGTCTTGTACTGCCCCGGTACTAGATGTTGCTTGGAGTGATGATGGATCAAAGGTAAGTTATGTCTTGCTTGTGATTTTAAGGGAGTTCTGTGTTAATTCAACTTTGGGTTTAGAGAGAAAGAATAAATTTAATGTGGTAGATCTATAAATTTGCAGTGTTGCTGAAATAATATGTCAGGACTAACCCTTCTGTCTGTGTTGTTAATGACGGAAAGTGTATTGAGGGTTATTTCTTTATTGTTTACATAATAACTAATAACTCTACTTCTATCACAATAAATGTTTTATTCATTTATTTATTTTATATTTACTACATCACACCACATGCTTGTCATGTGAAAAATACACAAGCGTGGGATAAACTTTTCACTGAACGTGTGCTTGTAAAGAATTTTTCATTTACAATAATATTTAATTGAACTTATTGAAGACCCCAAAGTTAATACACATACACTCATAAAAAAAATTGTGCCTAACAAGACGGGCGAAATGCCTACACCACACCTGATTGCTTACTGACTAGATAGCAATCAGGTGCAACATTGACAACTGCATCGCGTGCCTTAAAGTAGTACTTTCCGCACTTGTTAAGTAAATAACTATTAATCATTAACAGGTCTTTATGGCGGGCTGTGACAAGCAAGCGAAAATGTGGGACCTGGCCAGCAATCAAGTTGTCCAGGTGGCCGTGCACGATGCTCCGATCAAAACTTGTCACTGGATAAAAGCGCCCAATTATTCCTGTTTGATGACCGGCTCGTGGGATAAAACTCTCAAATTTTGGGACACCCGCAGCCCCACCCCGATGCTGAGCATCAATTTACCGGAACGCTGCTACTGCGCCGACGTAGATTATCCCATGGCAGTTGTTGGAGTCGCGAATCGACAGATTATCGTCTACCAGCTAGAGGGCAAGCCGACCGAATTTAAAAAGCTGGACAGTCCTTTGAAGTATCAGCATCGTTGTGTGGCTATTTTTAAGTAAGTTTGCAGGGCAGTATGAAGGTGAATAGAGTTAGTTTTGCATTGTTCTTCTTTAACACATTTTTCATTGGGATAGTCACTAGAAGACATGTTTGATTTTAGAGACAAGAAAAAACAACCGACTGGTTTCGCCCTTGGCTCCGTGGAAGGCCGAGTAGCCATCCAATACGTGAATCCCACCAACCCAAAAGACAACTTTACCTTCAAATGTCATCGTTCTAACGGCACTCCCAACGGCTACCAAGATATCTACGCTGTGAACGACATCGCCTTTCACCCCGTACACGGTACCTTGGCAACCGTTGGTGCGGACGGCACTTTCAGCTTCTGGGATAAAGATGCCAGGACCAAATTGAAAGCGTCAGAATCGATGGACCAACCCATTACCCGATGCGCGTTCAATCACAACGGTCAAATATTTGCTTACGCGGTTAGTTACGATTGGAGCAAAGGGCACGAGTTCTATAACCCCCAGAAGAAGAATTACATCTTTCTCAGAAGCTGTTACGACGAATGTAAACCCAGAACGACCGCTTAGAAGATACGGGCTTTGGATATTTACCACTAATTTTACGTTCCTCATTATTGATAATTATTTATGCAACACTGCATACTTATAAATGTAATAAAAGTGTTGTATGTTTTGGTAATTTTAGTTTTCTTTAGACAGCCAACAAGCAATATTATAATGAATCCCTCCATATGATTCATTTTAGTCTAGTTTCCTTTAGTCTTTATCCTTCTTGATAAAGTGGTAAAGCGGGTTGTTATAGGAGGCAAACAAGTGTTCCCGTATCGGCGAATGGCTCTTCATACTCCTGCATTCTGCTCCACTGCAAGGCGTAGCATCCCTGGTCGACTGTGATAGGAAGGCAAACAAACAAGGGCACCTGTATTGGCGACTAAATTGTAGTTTTGTTTTCGGAAGAATGTACTTTATTCATAAAATATATGAATTTTGCCATTTTCAACTCCTTGTTATTTTTCCTTTGTTATCTTTTACCCACCAACTTGTCTGAAATACATTTTTCTCTAGAAAAAGTATGGATTTCCATATAGTCAATATGTTTAACTCAGGAGTGGAAAGCAAAGAAAGGTAGGTCAGGTATGTAATAATAAAAATCATAAATAAAAAAAAGTAAAAGTTTATTAGTACTACATCCTAAACGGTAAGAGTATAACCTTAATAATAACACATAAAATGCAAACTGAAGAGAAAAATGAACATTGTAATTCTAGATGTAGACAAATTAAAGAATTAGTTATCATCTTCTTCAATTTTGGGAGCCAAGTAGAAGCGTAAATGTCCCAAATCAGGGATTTGATACTCGACAACTAATGGAACATTTTCACACATTGAAAGCGTGACTTGATTACTAAGAGGTGTTGCTTTAGTAAACGAGTTCAAATATTGGCAGGCAAAAGTCAAGGTGACAGGTTCTTGCAAATCAATAATAACAGACTCTTCCTCCTTGTCAAAATTATTGGTCTGCGCCAGCTTAATATTGCCAGTACCAATGTCTCCTTGAGCAGAGAATTTCACACCTTCTTTGGTGCATGATATGACAATTGATTCTCCAAACTGGGACAGATCCCTTACAATTCTTGCAAATTCTCCTGCAGGCATTTTTATGATGCAGGAAAATTCAGTTTCAGGGATGCCCAAGTGTTCCTGGTCGAGGTTCATTAATTTCATTTCATAGTCTGAGATTTTTTCTTGCTTCTTGGCTTCAAACATGAAGGTGACTGTGTCAGCATCATCTTGGGCTTTGATGGTGACTGTGTCATCTGCTCCTGAACATCGGAATATTTTCCCCAAACTGAAAACAATAAGTTCTTTATAAAAAGCCAGACAGATTACTTTTTTTAAGACTTTTTATAATGCTCAATGGGTGGGAAAAGGAATTACCTAGGTACTAAGGACCCACTCACTAAACACTTCATTACTGCACCCCAAGTGGGTCTTATATGCTGCTGCTTTAGACAGGGTGGAAAGTAGTATGTGAAATTAACTATTAAAAGTCTAATATAGACTCAATTAAGCAATACCAGTAGTAAAGTGTTTAGACATAATTTTCACTCTTAATTTTAAGATAGTACTAACCTTGTTAAGTTCATTCCCATAGTTAAGTTCCTATCACATCTGTACTTATCGAAACCATCCGACTTCAGGTTCAGTGAAACTAGGGATACGTGGGAACTATCCATGGCTTGGAGCTGGATGCCCGATTCTGAACAGTCGAATGATGCCTCATTAAGTAGGTCTTTGATGGCGTCCAGGACCTTCTTGAAAGTTGCGCTACTTATCAGCCGTGCCTCGAACATTGTGATATTAGTTTGTGGTGTTGTTTGTTAATGTAAATCACAAAAAAAATGATAATTTCTTTGGAACGATCGGTTGGCACAATGTTGTCGCCCGGATTCTTTGTTCGATAACCAAAAGAGCGCCAAATCAAATTGTCACTTGTCAAATTATTGTCACTTTTGGAGGGAACTTTGAAAAACAGTTCGTAGTGCTCTGAAGTTGTTCAATTTACTCAACATGTTCTTCCTACACTCTGCTAATATTGAGTTTGTCGCGTACTGATGCATCGACTCGGCCTTGGCTGTGGAGGTAGAACTAAATGAGCGATCAAACTCTTGTGCAAACTGAATTTTCTATTTACATATGAATTCATGTGTGGCAATTTGGAAACTCTGTAAGCTACTTTTCCAAGCTTTTAAGATTTAAACTTATGGAACTTTAATGTTTTTCGGTCTGTTGAATAAACCAGTACCATGAGGGCCTAAATGCAGATATGGTTGCAATATTTTTTGATTTTTGTCGAAGAGCATTTCTTTTGTTAGTTTTTGGACAGGCACTTTCATAATTTCTTGAGAATTCCGGCCATAAAACATGAAACCCTACAATTGTCCTTCTTCTTTAACCGGCAAAGGCGCCCTTTTAATGGTTTATGGCGCTTGAAAGAATTTCAGACCTGTGCGTGACCCGAACAATAGTTTAGTAATTAAAGCGATTTTGCGAATATCGTTAATTGACATTAAAAGTTTATTTCCTCATCAGATAGAGCTTTTAATTTATCATCCTTTGAATGTAAATTCGAGCAATTGATGTCTTAATTGACTGAGCCAGGAAATTAAAGGTCAATTGAAATAAAAAGCTTTAATTATCGATTAAACTACCTCATGTGAGGTGTCATTTTAAAGAGCATCATTTATTCTGTCGAGCATGTTCAATCCCCCTTTTTCCAACAGATTTTTCCGAAAAGCTAATTTTCTAAATTTATGACAGCACCGTCCGAAGCGCTATACAGTGGCCCCTGGCCAGGGTAGTATCGATTTTTCTGCAGTACCCTTTCGGGGATGAGAAGTACCGAGAGTATGGTTCCGAGGATCTTTGGAAAAAGAAGGACGGTTTTTGAATCCGCGAGAGCTAGGTAGACGGTTTGGAAGTCGATAGAGTTACGATCTAAAAACGACGATTTAACCGGGAAGACAGAAAGTTCGAATTTACCGCGAGAAAAAAGTCAGTCCTGGGCTCTGTTGGCCTCAACAAATTCAGCCAACGAGTTAGTATATTACCTTAGGGTTAAATTACGTCATGGGCACCTTAAAAATTGCGGACTTGCGGCTAAAAAAGCCTGATCATTTTTAGGGAAATACCGGCTAGGTTTTCAATGTTCATATCACCTAGGTCATTGGTCATTTCAACATAATTAGCGAAACTTAGCAAATAGAGTGACATCTAATGGCAGTGATATTAATCGAATAAATTAATGATCAGTTTAAATAAAAGACTTTAAATGCTATTTTACCTATGTGGTGTTAGGTGTAATGTCAAAAAGTATTATTTGCTGTATCCATTTATCCTAATTTTCAATTATTTTTGCTCTTGTTTTGATTTTGTCAAAAAATTTGAGTTCTTTCCTCAAAAATTTTGTAAATTTATGGCACTCACCATCTGAAGCGCTATCTAGTGGCAATGGCATTACCGAATGTCTTCGGGTGAGCTTCTGACCAATGATTTTAACCCTTCGGGATTATGGTACCTGACGATTGTAACTAACAGTTACTAGTAGGTGAATTCCTACTAAAAGTAGGAATTCTTAGTTACAACAAAAAAGGTAAGAATTCTTTTGGAAATTCGGTGAGATCAACATTTTGGCTCCTTCGTTTCGATTGCTGCAAATATATTTTAAAAATCCTGATCAGAGTCGTACGAATCTTAAAAATGGCGGACCGAAAAAACGGGTTAACTTTTAGACAGATATCGGCATTTGTTGGCTCTGTCCATTATCTCCTAGGAGGTCCCATTTGCCAAATTGCTGCCATATTGCTTTTTCCTCAGAAAATGTAAACTAATGGATTCCACGCGCGCAATCCTCCGCTATATGGGCAGCTGTTACCAAAAAACCAAAAATGATGAGACGCCATGTCTAAGGCGAAAACCAAACATTTCGTTGGCTATGTGTTTATCTGCAATAAATTGCATTTTGCAAGACTTTAATATTATAAATAATTGTGTTGTTTACAATGGTGGGAGGTGCAGATTACGGCTTTAAAAGCAGCGGCTATAGAAAGGAGCCTGGAGCTACGTTTCACAGGTTAACAGATAATTGCGTTTTTCACCAACAATTAAATTATTTCGAATAACTCTAAAACCAGTTATTTTACATCGAAATCTTCGAAATATGATTTAGTATATACCGCAGTGAAGTCAATAATGCTATTTTTGGAAATATTTTTTTAATCCTGTAACTTGTAGACAGTTTTTTTAATTAAATTTTTGAGCAGTTTTTCCAGGGGCGCAGGAGATGTAATCCCAGGGTTATCAACAACTATTAATTCCCAATTATTTTTATTTATTTAATAGCAAGTCGATGTTTGCTAATAATATTACGTATAATATTACTAATTTTACAAATAGTAATTTAGTTCCATTATTATTTTTAATAAAATATTTTCTTATGTGCTACAATACCAATGCTACGTCACTGGCATTTTCACACTTGACAGATTGGAGCAAACTAGTAACAGACGCCGGCGTCGTATCCTACTTCCTCTGGTTTACATTTTCTAAGGCTTTTTCTCTCAGGGTTGCCAGGTCTATCGATTTAAGACTTGTCCACCTGGCATCCCTGGATTCCATGGCTTTTCTAAAGTCAACTGTCAGTACTGTCACAACGTCAAAAGTGCATTTCCTTGTTGCAAGTTCGCTGTTCCGGCTGTTCCCTTTGTAGTTCATTTTGATATTGCCCTCTGTATGCGTCAGTCCACGTTTCACATTAGAAGAAATACCATTTTTTGCCTTAAACTGTGAAAATCTTACCAATCATACGAAATACAAGTTTAAATATTGTCTCAACAACCACGAAGTGGAGCTTCGTAGATACTCCTGTAAATATTTTTAAATGTCTCACTCAACAGAAGATATTCACGTGGCCAAAAAGTTGACGCCGGAAGAACAGCATCAGCTGAAGCATCAAGATTCCCGACTGGTGAGTGAGTTCAAAGCAAATCAATTGGAATTACAGGCTACTAAATACTGGGACCAATTTTACAAGCGGAATGAGACTCGTTTCTTTAGAGACAGATACTGGACAACAAGAGAGTTCGTGGAACTTCTCGGAGAAGATAGTAACGAGAATAGGGCACAGGTCCTCTTTGATGTGGGCTGTGGGGTTGGAAACTTTATTTTTCCTTTAATTCAAGAAAACTTGAACTTGGAGATATATGCATGTGATTTGTCCCCTCGAGCTGTGGCCCTTGTAAAGGCAAATCCTTTGTATGATCGATCAAGAATAACAGTATTTCACTGCGATGTAACATCACCTGAAATTTTCAATCATATACAAGAGAATTCTCTTGACATTGTTACCCTTATATTTGTGCTCTCCGCTATCCATCCTGATAAATATCCACAAACATTACGGACTCTGTTCAAATTGCTTAAACCAGGAGGTTTTCTGCTTTTTCGTGATTATGGCCTCTATGACATGGTTCAGTTAAGATTTAAAGCTGGAAGTAAGATAGCTGACAATTTTTACATGAGGCAAGATGGAACAAGGAGCTACTTCTTTTCACTGGAATGTGCGAAAAAGGCTTTTGAGGAGGCTGGGTTTAAGGTTCTTGTAAATTCATACATTAATCGTAGAACTGTGAACAAAAAGGAAAATATTGATGTCCCGAGGGTTTTTGTCCAAGTTAAAGCACAGAAGAAGTAGTTAGATAATCAGTGAGTGATATAAAATGTCAGAATAGCAGGGTAAGATTGTAATTATTGTAAATTTGTCAAGACTTTTTTTAACTACAGACTGAATATGGCCAATAAGGGAACTTTCTGGTTTTTAGTTTCCATTAAACATTTTTAATTTTTATGCTCATTCACAATTTATGGAGAGTAGTTTCCGTTACTATATTTAATTCAAACAGGCTCTACAAGCACAAAAAATTAAAATCCTAACAATATATACTAAGAATAGATTTATAACTTAATGATGATTTTTATTACCACATAAATGATCTAAATTTGATTATAACTAAACATGCACTACCATCTGAAAAGCACAAAAGCTAATAGTAAATTGTAACATTATGGTCCCTAATTCATTTGAAATTTTCTTGTCTTTACAGGGACAGGAAAATGCCTTGCAGAAAATTCCAAATATAGTAGAATTCATTAAGGAAACTAATCCAAATCGTGATCACTTCGCCGCTGTTGCCAGCTTGTGCATGAAACCAAGTAGAACTCTATTGAAATTCCCCAAATATGGCTATCTCAAATTGAATTTCGTTATTTTTATGACCCGCAACCTTTATTTACAGTCGATCTACTATTTGTATTCGTATGTTAAATTTTAAATTTATCATTTCTAATCTTTAAGATTGCTTTTCTAGGATTTTTGCAGGCTTTAGAACATTGTAATTGACCGTCCATGAAGTGCCCATTTTGCAAAGGAGTTTTCTTAGTTACAGGGTCTTAAGTCAAAGGTTTGTGCTTTAGGAGATGGTTTCATAGAATTTTGCTACTTTCAGCCAAGTACAGTCTTTGAGAAAGTGAATTTTGCTGTTATTTACGTTTATTTAGGAAAAATATGTTTAAGTAGACAAATTTTTTAAAACATAGGTGTAACATAGTTAAAACACAATGGGCATTCTGTTCATAAATGCTATATTAGGGTAAGGGGGATTAGGATACTGACAAACTTACTTTCTGGACAGAAGTCTAAATGAACATCAATAAAACACTGGAACCTGGCCCGTTTCATACTATTTATACTGTTTTAGGCTAATATTATTATGCTCTAGGTTCCGATGGATGCTTAGAGTCCTGAAGCAAATTTACATATTGACAAAAATTGTAAAAATATTAGTGGCTATCAAAGCAGCTAACAGGTTCTGTTCGTATCAGCCATATAAGTAGCTACAGGATTTTCCAAATGCTCCTGAAAGGTATACTTTTGCCACATATACAAAGATGAAGTTTTAGTACATACAGTAAAGGAGGTTTAAAAAATCTCATTGTTACTTGCTTTGCATGTTTGTCAACAGTCTCTCTGTGCAGCGAGTCGAATTTAACATTTAACAAAGATGATATCAACCTAGTTTGCTACTATTCAACTTTAAACTGTGGGTAAAAATAGTAGGTTATTACTGACTAAATTACCTACCTAATTCTAGATAAAGGTGAATTAGGAATCAGGACCACATAATATATCCATATGGAAGTCTGTGATCCAGACAAGTTTTTGTTCGTGATTCTTCAAAATAACCCAAATAGTTTAACATATTCTAATCAAGGTACCTAGCTTATATCTAAAGTTTAAAGCAGAATTGTAACAAACTGATGGCATCATACAGGCTTTCTAAATTATAATTGCTTCATAGAGAAACTTTCAGACTGTAAAAATTGATTAAAATTGTGAACAGCATAATAAAAAATTGTCAATGCTCTGATTGCCTAGATCTTACAAATATCAAATGATCATCAAGAAATAGATTCTGTAAACCTACTTCGAGACCTACTTTAATATCTAAAATCTTCCTGCTCTTAGGTTTCCCTAAGAAGAGGAAGTAGTAAAAAGTAGACCTTGAACACTTGAAAAACCATGTATATTAGCTGTTGGACAATTTTAATAATTTTAATGCAATGCATGCAAGGATAAGTTTGGTTGGTTTTCTAATGGGATTCACTTGAACTCCAATTTATATTGGATTTGATTGTGACCCAGTGGCCATTTACTATGACCTATAACCCAAATATCTTACCCAACAGTGTGTCATCCTTACAGTCCGAGAAATATTGTCACATATGCTTAATGAGTATCGAGAGATGTGAGCCAAAAAAATAGAGTAATCAAGCTCAACAAGGCTGACAAAAAATCTGTTTTGTTTGCATTTAAAAGATGTTTTTAGTTTTTTTTTTATTCTATGTTGGAATCAAATACATATTATTATCGCAATTTCTGTTCTACAGCCTTGAAATTGTTCCTAGGAAGTTTTTTTGGTAGGACCATGATATGGTTAGGTTATGAAAAATTTATCTAAAATTCCTGTCCTAAACTATATAGCTGTTAGGGTAGCAGTTAAGCAGTACCTACTTCTTACCAAGATACCTACCAAAAATGGTCACTTTTTTTATGATAGCTCGAATATTTTTACAAATTCTGAACTGTCTTCATCAAAGGATATAAAGCACACAACAAACTTTTATCTGTAACCATTTTCGAGATATTTGGAAAAAAAAATAACTAATAAAAACCAATAGAACACATAATATTCGGTCACAAAATGAATATGTTTACCAAACATTAGTAAAATAGTTTGTTACGAAACATTTAAAATTACTTTGAAAATGGATAAGAGATATGAGATTTGCAGCATGCCTAGCTTTTTGATACAAGATTTCAAAGCATCAGAATTCACAAAATTACTCAAATGTGTCAGCTGTAGAGAGAAAGCTATTATTAATTTGTACAACATTGTTAAGACAACTATGGATGGCTACATCTATCACGTGACTTATTGGCATAGGTTTTTAGTTAAAAGCTTTTCGTATTAAACCCCTTTAGGAGCAATTTCTAGTCGGTAAATCAAAAATTGTCAGATTATTTCCAATTTTACTGCACAAAAAAAAAACAATTTACACCATATAGTGCAAATAAGCCAGTTTATAAGGCTTGCTCGATCAATCGTCCTATTTTTTTGCTCCGCCCAACGCCATACGCCCTTTTTACTATTAATTCGACTTGGAAAACTTATAAAAAATCTTGATACAGTTTAAACGTCTTGACGCACATTTCCGCTTAGGATTTTAAATTTCATTCTTTATTAGAACTTTTTCTAATTCCTGACATTCAATAACAACATAAACAGTTTTGTTTTTCAATAGTCCAATATTATTAGTGGAAGAAAACAAGTTTAAAATCTTAAAAAGTACACTGATATTATAGACCATATTATTATTATATTAATGCTACTTTTAAAGTCAATCTCTAATCAGTATAACAGATTCTGGAACAATTTAACTTCGATTTTCTTTACATGTCTCATGTCCATATAGGAGAGGGTGGTAGTCGGGATTTTAGCAGTAAATATGTAGTTTCTTTGAATCCTAGCAGCCTCAATAATTATTATTATAGTATTTGTTCTTGTGTAGTATCCTGTAATTATTCATAGAAACTTTGAATACTTCCCTAGAACAAACTAATAATTTGTTATTTGATAAAAAAAACACACTCTCTTTCTCCAGAAATAATTTCAGGTTTACTTTTTAAATGTAGGAATATATTTTGTATATTTTGGAAAAATAAAAATAACAACAAATTATTGCTTTTAATTTTACAACCGTCACAAAAGACTGCAAAGTTAGAAAGTGAGATTTTCCTCACACTTAAAATAACTTTTTAGTTTTGACTAAGCCACATGAAAATTTCATAGAACAGATTCCAAAATCATCTTATATATGCGCAGAGGCCAGTTCAGGAATTACACACTTGCACCAGCTGTGGAACTAATTTAATTTCTGAACGGTAGTTGGTGCGCATCTCTCAACACTGCTGTGTGATTCTTGAATTTACCTATGAACAGATTTAGGGAAAATCATAAAGTTAATTCCTAAAGCCTTACGTGCTTACTTGGTAATTCCAATAATCATCAGAGTAAAATACATCCTTTATTAGGTCATACAAATGCAGTAGTCCAGAAGTCCACACAGTGTACAGTATAGGTAGCCACTCAGTTACTCAAAATAGCACGTCATAAAATATAAATCAAAATTACTGTTCTGCATATGACAAGCATAATAATTATAAATACTCACCAGGGCTTTGCCCCTTGACTAGTGAATGGTGCTTGGGAATCTTGGTAAATTGCATCCGAGTTAGTGTTATACCTAAAAAAAGAGTTAGCGTCCAAAACATACAATGCAAAGACTCATAAAGAGCAAAGAACCGGTTGAAGCAAAGGCTCACACAGAACAAATTTTTACACACAGCAAAGGAAGTCATAAATAATAATATGTAAGTATATAAGTACAAAAATAAAATAAATAACTCCTATCATTAACTTTTTTTACACCTATCCTTTTTTTTTAGACTTTTAGGAACTATTTTCTTTCCGTTTTATGATCACGCATCATGTCTTCTTTTTGATGTCTCAGCGCTGCCTGAGAAGTCCTTCAAAAATAAAACAGAGTTTCAATTATTTTATAAAATAATAAAATTAATTACTTAAACTAATTTATAAGAATACAGATGATTCGCACAACGGGTTTCAGACAAAAATAAGACGCATCAATTAAGTTAAAATGGTCGATATTTCAATTATATATTTCGTTTTCCTGAGTGCAATATTAAGTCAACAAAACAAAAGTCTTCTCAATTTTTTTATTCTTCATAGATCGACCAACTTAAAAGTACAAATACGGGGCATAGCAAACACGGCAGGACGATATAAAAGTGTAACACTTAATATGTGTTAAACTTTCACCTGGAGAAAGACCAAATCAATTGGAAATATCGACCAATTTAGGGCGACTTTAAGTTCAAGTAAAACTTCAGATTGAAGATAAAACACCAGACTTGATGTACATTGCATTGTTTACCTGACAGATAAACAATGCAATGTAGGTTATATCTGGGGTTTTATCTTCAATCTGAAGTTTTACTTGAACTCGTAAAAGTCACCCTTAGCAGCATAGAGGTGTTTCATTTTTGTTTCGAACCCGCTATACCAGTCATCTGTATAACATCAGGAACGCTAACAGGCCATCATTAATCCTAAAAAAATATTAAAAAAGATGCATATTTTCTAATACCTCAACCCTGCAACATGCAAGTGAACAATATAACAATAACAATTTCAACTACTGAACCAATATCCAATACAATACAACAATATTATAACCTCAAACATCTTCATTTTCCTTATCACTAAACAAGCTTTCTAAGTCTGAATCCGAACTACACCCTGCTTCTATTACAACTGGGTTAATGTCCGAAGCATCCATAAATTGTTCCCTATCCCACCACCTCTGTATTTCTTCCTCTGTATGGCGAATTGAATTTTTCCAAACCTCTGGTGTTGCTGCGGTCAAGGCCTCTTTCCACATAGCCAAACACACTTCTGTGGTTCTGCCATCTCTCCCAATATGCCGATTGTAGTAACCTTTGGCAACTCCCCAAATCAACTCAATGGGATTGAATATGCAATGGTATGGCGGAAGTCGTAAAACTTGGTGTCCATACTGCAACGCCATTTGATCAGCGACATAGATCTTTGGGGGTTTGTGCCTATTAAAATAAAAAAAATGGAAACGTAATTCAATGATATTATTCTGGCAAAATGTACTGCATACTTTGTTACAATGTCAAGAAGTTCACTTTTCAACAGCCTGTCATCACACGGTATGTTTTTTGAGCTAAGCCACTCAAGAATGTCTGCCTTTGTTGATGAAGAAGTCGGCGTTTTCTCCAACAAGGTGCTGTGGTAAGGTGCATTATCCATCACAATCACTGAGGGTTTCTCCAAATTTTTCAGCAGTTGATTCTCAAACCAACACAAAAAATTATCCTTGTTCATTTCTCCATGATAATCTCCTTTCGTTTTAGATGAAAAAACTAACTCTGCGCCAGGAATAAATCCTTCTTTATTTCCAGCATGCACTACAATGTACCTATAAAAGATAAACTAAATAAAGTGCCTATAAACAAATTTTGAAAAAATGGGTTAGCTGAAGCTACAAACAGCCCCATATTCCCCTACTCGACTAAATGAGAGCAAACGAGTAACAATTACAATTAATACAAAACACTACACCTTACCTGTTCCCTTCCGTTTTCATTCTTTTAACACTTCGAGTATCCGCATCTTGCCAAGAATGGCTTGATGTTCCATCTTGAAAAAGCCACGTCTCATCTAAAAATACAAACATATAGTTACCCCCTGCTTTGTAACTAGTATAGGATTTTAAAAATTGTATTCTTTTAGAAACAATGTCTGGCAGTTCCATTAAACCCCTGCGCGGATTGTCTTGAAGCCACTTAAAGCCAATCTGTTTCATTAGTCTGATAAGTGATGATTTCGATCCCGCAAAGAGCTGCATTGTTCTTAATCTCTGCAAAATGCTTTGGGCAGTGACAGATTCTCCTAAAATTCAATTAAAAAATATTCTTTTTTACGTTTCTAATGCCCGTATTTATAGTCATGACTTGGCTCCGAGTAAGCCTCAAGTCTGACTTTGGACATATAGTCTCCATTTAAAATAAATTGACTTACATCATACATTTTTGATTAAGCACATGCTTATGTTCAAGTTGCCACTATAAATATGGGCATTACAGGCCCAGAATCCTTCCAGGCAGATACCCTAGAGCACCTTAGAAATCAAAGGGGAATCCACTTTGCCAATGTTTGTACATGTATTGCTATAATATGGTATTTTTTAAGTCTTGTGATGGCATTGCAAGGTATTGTGAATATAGTGATATTGCAGGGTATTGTCATGAGTACATAAAGTTATTATCGATATTATGACAAGTACTGTAGAATATTATCATGAGTACGGAGAGGTATTTCCAAAATTGTGATGGTTATTGCTGTATTTCCAATGTAGATCATTGTAACGGTATTGTGTGGAATTGTGATGCAGTTTATACATGTCTTGTGCCCGGTGGATAACCCCTCATTAGAAACTCTAACAATCATATGCACCAATAGCCCAATAGCATTTAATCAGGGTCAGGCTTTAATTGTGGTTAATTTAAAATTTAGGTAAGGTAAATCTCTCTCTCTCTCTCTCTCGCTATTAGCCATGATTAAAACGTAACCCTGAGAAAATGCTACTGGTGCATGTGGGGGTTAGGTGTGAGGCCCTGCAAATTTCTAGCTCGCCCTCAGTGAGTAATCATCTCCTTAATTCCTTTGATACTTATGATACTTATGACTACGTATGATTTTTAATATTTTCAATTAGGCCTCACCAACTTTAAAAGTTTACTAGGAACATATAATCAATGATAAAGTCCCTGACATTAGGGCTAGTCACTATTTCTTTAAAAAGGAAATCTTTACTTCAATAAGCAACAATATAAATAAATATACATTTTAAATAAGTTATTGTCACATAATTTAGAATCTACAGTTACTTACGGTTCTTATACATTTCATAAATTTGGTTACGAATGGCACAAATATCCCATTTCCCTGGATCGGTTACTGGTTTCTTCCGGACAAGAATCCTTTTAGGGCTTACAATTTTGCCATGAGCACTTTCTTGAGAAATTTTTGAAACCGTAGTTAAATGAAGACCCAAGGCATCCGCGACTCTTTTACGTACTGCTGCGAGTGGCAAAAGTGGTCCTCCGTTTTTTTTCTCCAATTCAAAATAGCTCAAGAGGGAAGCTACAAGTTTTTTGCAGTCTTTACTAAGACTTTTTGGCATCTTGTTTATGTTGAAGAAACACAATTAGTTCAATAAAAAACACAAATCTAGATCAAGCGCATAAGAAAATCTTGGAAAAAGTACATAAAAGCACAAAACCCGCCGATTTTCTAATTTCGAGCTTTCGAGGTAAAGGTAGACTTTCGTTGACAGTTGACGTTAGTTCCAGGCGTTTTAATAATAATTCTGCGTACTCCACGACCGCGCGGCACTTCACCAATTGCTTGCGTTTTCTATAATAAGATTTTAAATTAAATTGAGCAAAAACAAGAATTTTTTTATCACACCTGTAGTTAATATGAATAGTTTATTGGTCTGTTTTAATTAATTTACCAAGCACGCTTACCAATCTTCACAGATAAGCCGAAAAACGATTATTACGTTATTTACAATAAACCGCAAATAAGGCAACATTGCTGGAGATCATGTCAACTAACATTGAATTATATCCATCCTTTTCCAAATTCGTTAGAGGAGACAATGTCTATGATCGAAGACATGATCTTGAGTTTCAATTGACACATCGCTTGCTTAATGATTCTGCCTATATAGAGAGACCGAGAATAGAGGCCTACCTATGGCAAGCCGTTTTACTTTTTATTCAACTTTGGATTCAAAACATCAAAAAAATTCACTCATTTTTATTCAACCTATTTTTATTATCTGATAATGAAAACATTTCCATTATGTGATAAAAAAAATAAGTATCATTAAAATGAAGCTCTATTTTTTTGATACCTATTTTTATTATCTGATAATAAAAATATTTCCATTATCTGATAATTTAAAAGGGGGCGCTGGTGCTCGGATGAAGTTGACATTGACGCAGGCAACACTGAGGCTGCGACTTTCTTATTTATAACTAAAGCAATTCGTCACATTCTAAACCTCAGGCGAGTAAAAGTCATGTCAACTTCATCCGAAAGAAGCGTCTTCTATTTTAATTATCACATAATAGAAATATTTTCATTATCAGATAATAAAAACATTTTTATTATCAGATAATAAAAATATTTTCATTTTCAGATAATAAAAACATTTTCATTATGTGATAAAAAAAATAAGTATCATTAAAATGAAGTTCTATTTTTTTGATACCTATTTTTATTATCACATAATAGAAATATTTTCATTATCAGATAATAAAAATATTTTTATTATCAGATAATGAAAATAGGTATCAAAAAAAAGAGCTTCATTTTAATGATACTTATTTTTTTTATCACATAATGAAAATATTTCTATTATGTGATAATAAAAATGGGTAACATTAAAATGGTTCTTTATTTTCATGAACCTTAAAAATTTGATGTATTTAAATTTTCAGATAATAAAAATGTTTTCATTATCTGATAATGAAAATATTTCTATTATGTGATAATAAAAATAGGTATCAAAAAAATAGAGCTTCATTTTAATGATACTTATTTTTTTTATCACATAATGGAAATGTTTTTATTATCAGATAATAAAAATTACGGACGGTACAATGAGATGGTTGCATTTGTCCTAATGATAGACAAGTGACATTGATGACATTTTTAGGAGCTAACGAATGGGGACTTCAAACATATGTTTTTACAATATTTGCATTATTTACTATTTTCTCTTATCAATTTATATTTTCCAACCTACTGCTATACTTATTATATTTCAAGAGTTTTTTTATAATTATAAAAATATAAAACAGTACTAAAACTATAATTGCTAAAAATGATGAAACTACTGAAGGAAAATTAAATGTTATTTTCCCAAGATATGTAGTTGAACAACTACCTGTGTGTAGTGTACCTATTGTACTCCCAACCAAAGGAATAAATCGTCTCCAAAAGAAAATATTATTTATTAAGGAATGTTACCAAATTATTATGTTACAGTTGTGCCAAAAAAATTCTGGAACAAGAGAATTTCTTATTAGCACTTAAACTATCAGGAAACTTCCAAAACAAATCTTACAACAATAGTTTATCTAGAAATTATAAAGATGTTAAACTATACTTAAAAGTTAAGGACCCTTAAATCTATTATCATAGTAATTAAGGTAATAGTAATAATAATAATAATAATAATAATAATTAAGGATGGTTGAAGTTTACTTCAAAGTTGCTTGATGCAAAGGGACCTGATATGACAGAGAAAAGTGCTGGTTGAATTCCGTAATTTGTATCGATGTTCAACTTTCAAGAACTTTTAATACATACTCAAAATTTTCTGTAGTTTTTAAATATGTTACTGTTACATTCAGCACATCCATCACACACTACCTAAAATAATAAAATATGAAAATATGTAGCATTGTTTAATATACTACTTACCTGTTGTAAAATAAATGACACATTGCATATAGGTAAATAGTTTCCTCGGTACATACTGCCTGTATTAAATATTTAGTGACAAGTACCAACTATCAGTATGTATGTCAATAATATATACTAACTGATGGATTTAGATTCTAAACTGATATTTGTGCAATACTTTTCATACTTTCACAAACTTATTGGTTTTCAATGTGTAAGAACTCGGAGATTTTAATTTACTTCTTGTTTCAAATTGTAATATCAATTTGCTTACAATACCATTGTAAAATTAAATAAATCATGAAACATGATCCCATCACAGCTGTTTAGCTGTTTAACATTTTCTTATCATATTTATATTTGTCCTTATTTTGATGAAAGAAGTCATATAGTCTGAGAATTGTTATTTCCCATTTTGATGTGCCTTCAGTCTTGTAATGCTTGTATAAGTATCCAGTTCTTGAAAATATTCTCATTGGCACTGTCCCTTGGATACTTCATTAATTATTTATCAGGGCAAGAATTGCAACATTTATTTGGGTTTACCGATTCAATACAGCCTCCTATGGAAACATGTGGAATACCCTGGCTCTTCTTGCAAATATTGTATTACCGAATCTGGAATGGAAATACTACATAGGTTTTCGTGCAGCACGTGACCTGTCATCGAACTTGGTGGTAAAACAACCTCAAAATGCATATAAATCCGTTTTTCTATAATATTTTTTAAGATATTTACCCTGAAACAAAAGTGAGCTGTTCTAAGCAGTACATTTCCCATATCCAGGTCGGAGCTATTGGATAACATTGCCTCATAACTGTACAGGAATTACGTAAAATTGAAACTTTGCAGATTCTGCCTACACAGACCCTAATCTGCTTCAGGTACAGTTTAATAATGTACTTTCAAATCATACTATTGATATCTGAGCATTGCGTGATTGGAACTACTGTTAAGAAGCCCATTATTTCAACTCCAAATATTTTGGGAATAAGAAATGCTGAAATCAGAATTTTGTTTGTTTCTACTTTGCAATGCCTGTCTTCGTAGTGCTTACCTTAACTAGGGCCAAGGAGGATACAATATTACTAAGTAGGTGCTTTAGTACAGAATTATACCCTCATTGGTGCTTAACATACAGTTCCAATCATATTATTTTTGCTCTTTTTTTGTGATTGTTTAACTGGAGTTATGTTTTTAATAGCTTTATTGTTGTTGTAGAGTATGGAAATGACAAAAGTAGCTAAGTAAGGAAACAGAAGCCATTCCATGTAAGTAGTGTAATGTGTCCATGTAATGCAACGAAAGGACAAAGATATATTAAAAAGAAGATAGCAAAAGGGCTTCGTGACATATATTCTTAAACATATTTAGTTCAGTAACGAATTTATTTATATAACTTAAAAATATATAATTATATTCTAGCAGTATCAGTAAGGTTGTATTGAACAAAATCTTTGAATAAGTGTTTGTTACAATAAAATGTGTTCCATTAAGACACAAGTTTTGTTCTAAATTCTTCGATAAACAATTATAACCTCAAAAGTAACAATGTTTTTATATTAAATTGTGGAGGAACATTTACAATTTATTCTAAATACCACATCTTAAAAATTATTTTGTCTTAATTTATCACTGCACACAGTTCAGGTGTTATCTATTTCTGACCACAGTAAACACCAAACTTTTTCGACAATTATTTCCTCGTAGACATAAAAGTGCTTAATTTATATGGATTTGGTGCAAGATTTCCAAGTCTAGGGCATATATGACTAAGAATTCACACCTACGAGTGTCTAAATATCTTATTTCATCTTCCAGCCAAGTAATCACATTATACCTTTTCACAATCCACTCCTTTCTAGTTTTTATGGCACTAAAATCAATTGGGAACACCAAACCTCTATTTCCATGCTCCTTTGTCTAAATTTGAAGTAGTTTTGAGGCATAAAAAGGTTTTGAGTATTTCAAACTGTTATAGTTCGTGTTATTTATTTCTGACCAGACCCATGAAAATTTTTTTATAATTATTTCCTTGTAGACACAAAAGTGCTCGACTTATTTGGATTTGGTGCACGATTTTCAAGTCCAGGGCGTATATTATGACTTAGAATTCACACCTACAAATGTTTAAATATCTTATTCCTGCTTCTAGCCAAGTAATCATATTATACCTTTTAACAATCCATTCCTTTCTAGTTTTTATGGCAATAGAATCTACTGGGAACGCCAAACCTCTATTACCATGCTCCTTTGTCTGAATTTGAAGTAGTTTTGAAGCATAAAAAGGTTGGTGGTACTTGGTGGTAGGACTAGTCCAGAAAATATTGCTCTCCTTACCACTTATTTCTGCATAAAGGTAATTATTTTTTGCTTCACTGTCAAGAATGATGATTCTAGAAGGCCTCCAGCAAAATTTAAGTGTCATTCGATTTAAGATAATTGAAAAAATTGTAATTAAATGCAAAGATGTCATTAATCTACATGTATTTTAAATGGGTGAGGTTATGTTTTTATACCCCCAGGTTCAAATTGTGACGACACGTGCACGAAACCTATACCATTTATTATTAAAATTGTTTGTCATTACCGACTAGAACATTACCTAAATATTAATCATTCAATTATTTAAAATTTAATTTGAAAACAACAAAAATATAATGAACCAAACAGCTGATCAGAATGACATCTTTGACATGTGTCATTCAGTCATTCTGTCATTAGGATAGATGAGACTCTTCCCGGAAGCTTAATTTTTATTATCTGATAATGAAAATATTTTTTTTATCTGATAATAAAAATATTTTTTTTATCTGAAAATAAAAATGTTTTTATTATCTGATAATGAAAATATTTCTATTATGTGATAATAAAAATAGGTATCAAAAAAATAGAGCTTCATTTTAATGATACTTATTTTTTTTATCACATAATGGAAATGTTTTCATTATCAGATAATAAAAATAGGTTGAATAAAAATGAGGATTGTAAAAGCAATTTTTTTGATGTTTTGAGTCCAAAGTTGAATAAAAAGTAAAACGGCTTGCCATACCTACCAGTTGCTATGCTCTCATGACGCAGCGTGACAATTTACTTCATTTTACATGTGTGCATGTTAGGAATTTAAAAGAATCAGTTGTGTATCCAATATCATTTGCTGTATCCAATTATCCTAATTTTCAATTATTTTTGCTCTTGTTTTGATTTTGTCAAAAAATTTGATTTCTTTCCTAAAAAATTTCATTTTGTAAATTTATGGCACTCACCATCTGAAGCGCTATCTCGTGGCAATGGCATTACCGAATGTCTTCGGGTGAGCTTCTGACCAATGATTTTAACCCTTCTGGAGTATGGTACCTGACGATTGTAACTAACAGTTACTAGTAGGTGAATTCCTACTAAAAGTAAGAATTCTTTTTTTTTGTTGTAGAATTCCTACTAAAAGTAGGAATTCTTAGTTACAACAAAAAAAGTAAGAATTCTTTTGGAAATTCGGTGAGATCAACATTTTGGCTCCTTCGTTTCGATTGCTGCAAATATATTTTAAAAATCCTGAACAGAGTCGTACGAATCTTAAAAATGGCGGACCGAAAAAACGGGTTAACTTTTAGACAAATATCGGCATTTGTTGGCTCTGTCCATTATCTCCTAGGTGGTCATTGATCATTTCCCATTTGCCAAACTGCTGCCATATTGCTTTTTCCTCAGAAATTGTAAACTAATGGAATCCACGCGCGCAATCCTCCGCTATATGGGCAGCTATTACCAAAAAACCAAAAATGATGAGACGCCATGTCTAAGGCGAAAACCAAACATTTCGTTGGCTATGTGTTTATCTGCAATAAATTGCATTTTGCAAGACTTTAATATTAGAAATAATTGTGTTGTTTACAATGGTGGGATGTGCAGATTACGGTTTTAAAAGCAGCGGCTATAGAAAGGAGCCTGGAGCTACGTTTCACAGGTAAACAGATAATTGTGTTTTTCACTAACAATTAAATTATTTCGAATAACTCTAAAACCAGTTATTTTACATCGAAATCTTCGAAATATGATTTAGTATATACCGCAGTGAAGTCAATAATGCTATTTTTGGAAATATTTTTTTAATCCTGTAACTTGTAGACAGTTTTTTTAATTAAATTTTTGAGCAGTTTTTCCAGGGGCGCAGGAGATGTAATCCCAGGGTTATCAACAACTATTAATTCCCAATTATTTTTATTTATTTAATAGCAAGTCGATGTTTGCTAATAATATTACGTATAATATTACTAATTTTACAAATAGTAATTTAGTTCCATTATTATTTTTAATAAAATATTTTCTTATGTGCTACAATACCAATGCTACGTCACTGGCATTTTCACACTTGACAGATTGGAGCAAACTAGTAACAGACGCCGGCGTCGTATCCTACTTCCTCTGGTTTACAATTTCTAAGGCTTTTTCTCTCAGGGTTGCCAGGTCTATCGATTTAAGACTTGTCCACCTGGCATCCCTGGATTCCCTGGCTTTTCTAAAGTCAACTGTCAGTACTGTCACAACGTCAAAAGTGCATTTCCCTTTTTAAAATGTATGTTCGCTGTTCCGGCTGTTCGCGTTCGCTGTGTAGTTCATTTTGATATTGCCTTCTGTCTGTGTCAGTCCACGTTTCACATTAGAAATACCATTTTTTGCCTTTAAACTGTGAAAATCTTACCAATCGTACGAAATACAACCTTAAATATAGTCTCACCAATCACGAAGTGGAGCTTCGTAGATACTCCTGTAATTATTTTTAAATGTCTCACTCAACAGAAGATATTCACGTGGCCAAAAAGTTGACGCCGGAAGAACAGCATCAGCTGAAGCATCAAGATACCCGACTGGTGAGTGAGTTCAAAGCAAATCAATTGGAATTACAGGCTACTAAATACTGGGACCAATTTTACAAGCGGAATGAGACTCGTTTCTTTAGAGACAGACACTGGACAACAAGAGAGTTCGTGGAACTTCTCGGAGAAGATAGTAACGAGAATAGGGCACAGGTCCTCTTTGAAGTGGGCTGTGGGGTTGGAAACTTTATTTTTCCTTTAATTCAAGAAAACTTGAACTTGGAGATATATGCATGTGATTTGTCCCCTCGAGCTGTGGCCCTTGTAAAGGCAAATCCTTTGTATGATCGATCAAGAATAACAGTATTTCACTGCGATGTAACATCACCTGAAATTTTCAATCATATACAAGAGAATTCTCTTGACATTGTTACCCTTATATTTGTGCTCTCCGCTATCCATCCTGATAAATATCCACAAACATTACAGACTCTGTTCAAATTGCTTAAACCAGGAGGTTTTCTGCTTTTTCGTGATTATGGCCTCTATGACATGGCTCAGTTAAGATTTAAAGCTGGAAGTAAGATAGCTGACAATTTTTACATGAGGCAAGATGGAACAAGGAGCTACTTCTTTTCACTCGAATGTGCAAAAAAGGCTTTTGAGGAGGCTGGGTTTAAGGTTCTTGTAAATTCATACATTAATCGTAGAACTGTGAACAAAAAGGAAAATATTGATGTCCCGAGGGTTTTTGTCCAAGTTAAAGCACAGAAGAAGTAGTTAGATAATCAGTGAGTGATATAAAATGTCAGAATAGCAGGGTAAGATTGTAATTATTGTAAATTTGTCAAGACTTTTTTTAACTACAGACTGAATATGGCCAATAAGGGAACTTTCTGGTTTTTAGTTTCCATTAAACATTTTTAATTTTTATGCTCATTCACAATTTATGGAGAGTAGTTTCCCTTACTATATTTAATTCAAACAGGCTCTACAAGCACAAAAAATTAAAATCCTAACAATATATACTAAGAATAAATTTATAACTTAATGATGATTTTTATTACCACATAAATGATCTAAATTTGATTATAACTAAACATGCACTACCATCTGAAAAGTACAAAAGCTAGTAGTAAATTGTAACATTATGGTCCATAATTCATTTGAAATTTTCTTGCCTTTACAGGGACAGGAAAATGCCTTGCAGAAAATTCCAAATAGATGATTTGCTGGTCAGCTTATAAAGCAGTAACTTTGGATGGAGGTATGTTGAATTTTGAATTGTTGTCCTGATACCCACAAATATGATATTTTAATTAATATTTTGAGCCTCTAAGATGTCACCCAGCACTTGTGGCAAATAATAGAACAGAAAAACAACCACTAATTGCTTGCATATTGAAGTTATACACTTTTTGCACAACAAATTAGTTTGATTTGTGGGATTTCCTTGGAATGATGAGTGCATAGTTCACATGACTAAAACTGATTACATTTTTCAGATTGTCTTTTGCTCCTATCTGATTTTCCACACATTTTTGAAACTTTATACTGCCAGATATACTAAACTTATTCATTATATATTTTTTAATTTCAGAATGAAACCAAAATGAAGAAGTTGTTGATAATATAGTTATATGGTAAGTGTGTTATATTGTAATATACATAGAAAGTGTTGTTAATGAACCTAAATGATGATTTTTTCACCATAAATGAATTTTTGCATGATTATACTTCAAACATGCACTACCAGCTGATGTCTCTCAATCATTTAGTAACTTAAATTGGGTTAGAAGGCTAATTGCTAATCTTATTGTTTCTATTTTCAGAAAATCAAGTAAGAACAAGATAACAAGGGAGACTTGATAAGGTGAGTTTTCAGTTTTTGATGTTAAAATTTTAGGTCTTTATCTTAGACCTAAGACCAGTGTTGTCAAAAGTTAAATAGTTTTGTATTTTATATTATATGGGGTGTCTGTCTTTAAGGTTTAATCATGGGGATCTCACTTATTGGAAGAGATATAGAAAAGGTTAAATTAAGGCAAACTTTTGCAATTAGAAGTCTATAAAAATGAAGTTTTCAAATTTTTGCAATTTGCAATCAGTTTTCAAATATATTTTGCAAAAATCAAAATTTTTAAAAAATACTTTTATTTTTTCTCGTTTTAACTTAAGAGATAACTAAAAATAATTGACGCTTCTTCATAGTCACTTTTTGCTCTTTTGAACGTGGTATTTTGAAATTTAAAATCTGATATTTGCTGGTTTTGTGACGTTAAAATTGGTTGATAAAAGTCAGGTTGCTATCTTTTTGACCTCAGAGTAGAGACTTTTTTGCCACTACTTTAACTGGGTTCGACTGAATCTTCGCACACTACAAAGATTAAACTGATTGGTGGTAGATACTGTTGGACAGTCTGCATACACCATCAATTAACAGTTTAATCTTTAATTAACACAGTTTAAAGTAGGATTTTAATTTTTTTATTTTTTAAATGATGACCGCATAGTTCAGATGAATATTCTGATTACACCATGCTATTGTCTTTCGCTCCTATCTGATTTAAAGAAAATTGATGCATTTTGAAGTTGAAATTTGATATTTAAAAATCTAACTAGAGAACGTTTTTCATTTGCAGAGATGCATTAAATGTGGGAAAATGCTGAAGATCTGTAATTCTTCATTAATGGTGAGTACAAATGGTCATATTTACTTTGTGCTTTCTATAGTTTGTTGGTGATTCAAATTAAGACCGCAGCGCTAAGTGTTAAGTATATAAACTATTAATAGTCAAGATTCTGATTGGTAATTCAAATTAATGGGGGTCTGGCTAAGATTAGTTTAAGTTTTTTTGCCACCAGGTACGGAGCGCTTATCTTGAATCATGAATATAGCTGCGATCTGTCACTGTCATCAAATTTGGTTTCTTGGGGAACAACAAGATTTTGAATTAGATTACAAGTCATAATTATTTAACATCGAAGATTTATTAGTTCAACTTTATATCTTGATTATAAAAATTTCATGTCATTCTTGAGCCTTGGTAGACCATAACCTCTTTGTACTTTGTCACCTCTTCATAACTTTATACTCCAAGCTGTTGTTTTGTTTCTCTTGTTGGACTGCGCTACTTGTGGTTTTTGGTCAAAGCAATATTATTTTTCATAATTGACTTCCTTCCTTAATGTCAGCATATCTGCTATAAAATTTAAAAATAAATGATGATTGCATAGTTCACATGAATACTATAGTGATTACAATCATATCATTGTCTTTCGCTCCTATCTGATTAGCCAAAACTTATTTCATATATATTTACATAGGTGTAACAATATCACAACTGAAATTCTTATTTTTTATTTGCAGTTCTTTGTATATGGACCACTACTCAGGTCTTTAGTTCAAACTTGATGGTAAGTAGTCATACTTTACTACTTGACATGTAAACATACAATGATGACAAAGAGCAATATCTTTATAAGACTGTGAAGGCCTTCACAGCCGGTCAAAATACAATCTAAAGTTGTTTTCCCGGCTTTGAAGCCGTGGTCCAATGGAATTTTTTCCTAACGGTTCGTCCACAGCTGCGGCAGTCATTATCAAAGGCGATGAGGCAATGGGCAAACATTTTTTTTTTGTGGGGGGCGCCAGCTTGTGAAAAGCCTTCTCGACAAGACACCGGACAGCCCCGCTCTACTGTCCTGTAGTGGTGGGATTCTTACCCACTAAAAAATCCCGTTTGTGCTTTGGAATTCCGGGCCCGGTTGCCTATAAATCCCCGGTCTGCTACCGGCAGTCTTTTCTGGTGCACGCTTTTTCCTGTTTTCATATCTCACAGCCTCGCCTCGCCAGCTTGGCTGGTTTGGCATGACAAATCTTGCGGAACTTCGCAGGGCGGTTTTTTACGTCTCTGCTGTCGCTCTATTCTGCAGCTTGATATCGTAGCTGGTGCCGTAGCCGCTTCCAAGGTTGCCCTTAGGCGGGATCCGGCTCGTATTGAACCAAAGCCCGCAGCACGTCCTCTGGATGTGCTTCCGCGCGTCGGAAGGGCTTATTCTCAGCTTTGACTCGCATGAAGTTGTGTACTGTTTGCCATCGCATATTATGCGGAGCATATATACGGAGGTAATACAGCGTTGATGGCCTTGATGAGGCCGTGGTCCGTCTGACTGGGGTTTTGCCCTTCGAGAAGTTGGGGCTCACCCGGCTTTTTGGCCGATTCGTTCCCCTGCGGCTTTTTTGCGTGCTTTGGAGTTTTGACTGATTCGACTGTGGTGAGCTCCGTGGTATTTATTCCCACGTCGTCGCGTTGCAATGGGGGGACGGGCGCGGGGTTTGGCGGCGCACTTGCAGTTTGATGGGAAAGAAGAATTTTTTTTTCAAAAGGACCTTTATCTAGGATGATTTCTTTCCTGTTGAAGTAGTTCCTCGTGTTTGTGCATCTTAATGGCTTTCCTGAGAAAGAAGATATCCGCGTCATTCGAAGTAGATATCTTCTATTGTGTTCGAATATTGCTACCTTTAGAGAGAGAAGCGTGCTCTGCCTCTGCTGATTTTTGTGATTGTCCCAGCCTGCAAACCACTCTGTCGCGACTGTTTCCTAATCCCTAATACTGCCTTTACTTCTTAGTACTGCTTTTAGTATGCTATCTTGTATCGAGTAATGTTTTGATTTTTTTTGAAAACTCAAGGCCAATAACCTTCTTACACATCGGAATTATTTTTTATAATGATGATTGCATAGTTCAAATGAACCTTCTGATTACATTATCTCTGTCTTTCGCTCCTATCTGATACGCCCCTCAATATAATCATTTATTCAAAATAGTTCCTATTAATGTTGCTAAATGCTTTTTTCTTCTTTTAGCACTTCACTCTTCAGCCTGGGAACGGGGAAAAGAGCGCAGCAGAAGAGAGCTTTATGCTTGATGAAGTGGTGAGTAGTAATAATGAGTATTTATAGGAGAATCTTGTTACATTCCGATGCTCCTAAAACAATTGGCGATTTACTTAGTTTATTTTACAACCACTGAATCAAATATTATAAGAGCTATGGGATGTTTCTGGGGAGAACTATGGGCCTGTACGTTTTGAGGTGTCTTTTGTGCTCAGAAAAGAGCAGTAAGAATTGTTTGCGGTCGAAAAAGTCACGCAGGCAGTTGTTCGTTGTCTGTCAAACTGTAAACTATCCCACTTAATGATGAGGGAGTTGTGCATCAAAATTTTCAAAAAAATCTTTTATGAAACACTTGTGTAGTGAGTCAAATTGCGGGAACATTCACTTGTTACACAAAATGTATCGGTTACATTGAAGATTTTACTTTTTGTAACTAGTTACGAACAATAGAATGTTACCTTCATTGTCATAAAAAAACTAAGAAATTAAGTAACTCTGACTTCATAGGTTTTACAAAAATTATCTTGGTGGCAAAGTTATCAAGAATTTGATCTTCTTAGAGGTCGTTAATTTTGTACTAATAATTCCTTTTTTATTTCAGGGATTTACTAGGACACTCTGGATATACTTGTAACTCTAGGAGAGAAAGAAAAAGTGGTAATTCTATTTACCAAGTGTTTTTTTTTTTAATAAATGTTTTTAATAATGTCATTATCCTATTAAGTGTCCTTTCTTTTAACTTATTACCAATGGGAAAAAGGATTTTTTATTCTTATTGTGAAATTAAATGTGGAACTGATGACCAAAAGCTCGATGAATTGTGAAGAATAATAGTCCCAGTTCACTATCTCCGAACATTTAGTTGTCCAAACATGATGCATGTTTTCGCGTAGTGTAAGCTCCATCATCGCCTGGAAAACTCTGAGTGGTTAACGGATTTAACGTAGAACCGGCGTTGTACGGTCTGCAGATTAGTTCAGGTTAGCCGGCACTATACAGGTATACAGGAGAATGGGGATTTTAGCGGCAGTTTAGTCATGACGGTGTTGCCAAAACATTATGTCCCTGATATTTTGGCAACAAGTTGCATCACTATGTTGGTGTCTCGTATAGAAAATACCTGGTGTATCATACCAATAAAATAACTATCCATTAGTCAGTTATTTTTCTATATATATTTGTATGTATATTAAATATCTTGTAAGAGTATTTACTTGAATAATAGCCCGCATTAAAAGCATAATAAAACTATGCAAATAATATCACATAACACGAACATTACGCACTAGTTAGTACTGAATACTCAATTTTCTTGTTTGACTTGACCGCACTGGGACGTCGTAATCTCGTTTTGCACCTGGACCGGCTCAAACTCGCACATTACTGAATTGGCTTCGTCCAATTCCCCGCTCGAATCCATAGTTTTCGTCCCCTCTAGCTCTTGCCGGTAGTGCAATCGCAGGTTGTCGATCACGTCCAGCAGGTTTTTGGAATCCATGGCCAGCACGTGCGCCGTACTTAACATGCCCCTAAGTTAAAGAAGAAAATATACCTACCAACTGGAGTGTATATAATAATTGTCGTTTGTCTCATCGACTTGCTTAATTTACAATTTTTGCATAATAATCAGTCAGATAACACGAGCCTTGTTTTGATTGTCAAAGTGGAGACGATGTTGAAGAAATAGAAAAAAAATGTCTCAAAACAATATTTTTTGTCAGAAACTAAACTTACTTTCGATATTCCGCGTCCAAAGTCGTCCTGCCGTACTGCTGCGCAAGCTTCATGGCTGCGACCAGATCGCTCATGTCTTTGGAAAGAACTTTGTGCGCCATCTCGACCTCGCGCAGCATGTGCGACGGAAAACTCGTGACGATTTCGTCTACGCTTTTCAACAGATGCCTCAGTTCGAGACCCACGTTCTTCACCAGGTCCAGATAGTGTTCCGTTTGCGACTGTTGAACTCCCTGCGACAGCAGCATAATCGCCTTCACCACCTCGGTGGTGCACTTGTAGACCTTGTCGTTGTCTCGGTCTAGAGATGGTATTTCCTGAAGACAAAAGTTAGTTTTTGGCGTTCGTTATTCGGAACGTAAGATTTTGCGTTCGTTAACATTAATTTTTGTACTAAAGTGGTTCACAATCGCCTCAAATCGAGGATCAAACAGTTGAAAAACTCAGTTTTTGGTAGTTTTGAAACCTCTATTATATATTTAGATTAAATTCGGTCAGAAAAATTCACCACTTGAACCTTTTTTTTTAAAGGACAGTCTATAAAACTTCGCGAAAAAATCAAGTGTTTTTTGTTAAAAGTATTTTAAAAAAAGCTTTGGACATACTTTGGAATTATTGGTGTCCAGACAAACGCCCAACGGCAACGGCCGTCTCTCTAAGCTGTTTATCCTGCTGCTGGGTAAGATTGGCGATGAACTTTTGCTCCTGTTTAGAGATTCTGTACTGTTTTCAATACTGGTGGTTCTGCTTGAGCTGGTCTCGTTGGTCGCCGCGGACGAGTCCACTTCCGAACCGTTTAGTCGGTTCAGTGAGTGGGTTATGGACGCGCATTCGAAGGACGCAGACTCTGGAGGCAACCGACTTAGTCTTTTTTCCTGAAATGATGAAAAGTCCCTTCGGTAATAAGTACAAATCATTGAAAGTGTTCCTTTACACTTGAAGGATATTCTGATGAAGGAGATTCTCTTGAAAGACATTCAACTCACACTACAGTACTACACTGAGGGTTGAAACTTTAAATTTGCGTGAAACTTAAATTCACATTTGCTGCGCAATCAGCATTCCGCAGGCGGCACCTCTGCCAATAAACGTTTTCTGGACTTTGAACCGTTTCATAGGTTCAAAATCAAAAATTCATTTCATCTTTACGATTTAATCTGAACAAAATGGCGGATGCGCCACATAGCATTCGTAAAACACTTTGAAAAAAACATTCCCCCGGAAGTTTTTGGTGTTTTTGAACTTCTCTTTACAGTGACGCATGTGGTTTAGGATCACCCCTAGAGTGTTTTCTTTTGTTTTGCCAGTATTCGATCGTCGATACTTAATGTATTTCGACTTTTCTTGAAGTCTTACCATAGAAGGGATTATTTCATGATGAATGAACAATGATAAACGGAGTTTACCTATGTATAGATTCTCAAAAAAGAAAGTTGAAGAAGAATGTCGATGGGGTAGAAAAACACTTGCACTTTATTGCCAGGTAAATAAAGTTTGTTGTTCAATTCCGAGTCGCACTTAACTACGAACGCAGGTCGTAACAATAAATTATATAAGGTCATTTGAAAACGTCATCTAGTTGGCTGTGAAATGTTAAAAGGAAATTATAAGAAAACAAAAGTCTATTTACTTCGATTATGACATCCTTTTCTTTCAAAAACTCATAGCCTTCTAGATGACTTTTTCTAATAAACTACTAACTTATTTTTACTCACCAAATTGGTTTCCGACTCCGCTAACCACCGCGAGTCCTCGTTGGATTCCAGTTGTTGCTGTCGCAATTTATGTTCGAGGACATGGACGTTTACACGGTGAGCCGCTTCGCTTCTCCTAGTCGCAAACTGTGTGGGCTGAAATGATGCAAAAAGTAAATAAACGTACAATAATTAATTATAACAAAATGTTTCAGCAAGAAAATAATTTATTTGTCTAAAATGTGGCTATTTATGTGAACTTACGAGCTATTGTTTCATTTTGGTGTCGTCAAATAATTTAAAGACGTGCCTTGTATATTTCTTGCCGGCACTGTTTTAAGTCCAGATTCAGCAAGCAAAAGTGTGATTCTTCTCCTCTTTTTATAGAGGATGACATTGAAAAAAGTGCAGTGGTACCACTCGACAGAGGAAATCAAAATAATAAAAGAGTTCGTATATCCTTTTGTCGAAATTCCTTTCGTTTTCGAAATGGAGGTTCAATAAGACAAAAAAAAATGGCTCTTGAAGTATCATGCAAAATGAAAATTTGGTGTTTATCGTAATAGTTGCTATCGGTACATTTTTTGCAAAAAAAAATGTTTAATTCCACAAGGTTATTCATAAGGTTATTCACTATGCATGGACGTAGTAAATAGTATTGAAGAAGACCTCAATAGTGTTCGATGTCAATAGTGATAATGTCCTCAATGTCGGCATTTTACAAAGTTTTATTGTTTTGCATCGGAGACATATTGAGTTATAACTGAATAAAGACACGAAATCAACCACCATTGTTGTTATAACAAAGAAAGTGGACGTTGTTTACATTCCTTGACTTTAATCTGTGAAACATCACACGTGATAGTTTTTTCCTTAAAAGCGGTTGAAATAAACGCATATAAATTAAAAAACAAAAATAGTGTACAACTCTTCTAACAACCCACTGAAGTGGTAACGACAAAAAGAGTCTATTGTTATTTAAGCACACCAAATACATGCTGCGATTACGCCTAATTTATCATTCATGCAGTAGGAACCAAAATTGAAAAATAATAATTATTATTGTCATAAAGCATGCGTTCCAATAAGTACATTATTTGAATAGTATGCGACTTCACGATTCTCCATCAAGTACTTGAAAGTTAGGCCATATTCGACCATTGAGTCTGCACTGCTACATTTTGGTTCTGCTGGTGTAAACGCTCATGCAATTGCACAGGTTGACATTTGACAACACTGTTGACATTTGACAACACCAAGGGCATTATTCTATAGGAAAGAGTGAAAGTGAAAGTGAGAATTGCTGGCCAATGGAATTCGTCAACACAATTTTTTGACCAATCAAGGTTGTCAAAATTCTCACTTTCACTTTCACTCTTTCCTATAGAATAAGCGTCCAGGGGCATTATTCTGTTGACGAATTCCATTGGCCAGCAATTCTCACTTTCACTCTTTCCTATAGAATAAGCGTCCTGGCCACAAGATGAATGAATGCTGCCCAATGACCTAGAAGATATGGACAGAGCCAACAAATGCCGATATTTCCTTAAAAATAGTCGGTTTTTTTTGCCGGTTCCCATGACGTAATGTTGTCGTCAGCGCACGTCCAACAAGAGTCATAGCAACTTAAATGCCGGACCGTGTATTGATTGTGTCGATTGTTTTTGGTTTGTGTAAGGTTGGAATTTAAGTTCCAGAAAACCTTAGAGCTGGTCAGCTAAGGGCCAAGAGCCCTAGGGCTCTAGATAGAAGATGGGTATAAGTGCAATATTCGATTGGATAAGAAATAAAAAAAATGACAGTAACAACTCTTTTGCAATAGTTTGACGTAAGACGTCGTTACGTCACCGCCGGCGGATATCGTCGACAGTTTAAAGGTTCCCACTGTTAAAAAGGGGGCCAAAACTATAAAATAGGAGGGGGCTCCAAATTAGCTCGATGATGCCGCCACAAGAGCATCAGAAACATTACACGAAATCGTAATGTAGAACGAGATGGGTCGAAAAAAGAAGAAGGTTGGACATTTTGGCAACTGCGCCATATGGTTATGTTTATTGCAATGACCTAGAAGATATGGACAGAGCCAACAAGTTACTCTAAAAATGGTCCCGTTTTTTTGGCTGGAAGTCCGGCACTCTTAAGGTTCCTATGACGTAATGTTGTCGTCAGCAAACGTCATACACGCATGCCGGCAATCATAGCAACTTAAAGCCGGATTGGACACTAATTGTGTCGATTGTTTTTGTTACGTTCGAATTTAAGTTTCAGAAAACCTTGAAGCTAGGTCAGCTAAGCGCTAGGAGACCTAGCGCTCTAGCTAGGAGATGGATATAAGTTTCGATTGGCTTGAAAATAAGAAATAAGAAAAATAATAAAAGTGACGTCGCTGAAACGTCACTTCCGGCGGATATCGTCACCAGTTTAAAAGCTCCCACTGCTAAAACGAGGGGCCAAAACTGTTAAACCGAAGGGGGGGTCTCCAGGTTAGCTCCATGTTTTGTAGTAATACAAGGTCTCTGCGTATATCAATATGCATTTTCGAGCACTTACTCCGGCTAATTCGATCACTAACCCGACTCTAGATGTTTGTTTGGGGAAAAAGTATTGGAGGTTAGTAACCTGGGGTGACTGATGATACTGAGTGCGCGTTCGCATGAGCGTAACGAGCAAAACGGCGGAATGTTGTGATTGGAGTTTGACTTGTCATTTTTTAAAATTGAATATTTGGCGGTAATCTGTCGCTAGTGCGCCGAGAGCTAATGCCGCAATTTTGACATTTCCGCATTTTTGCCCATTGCGCACATGCGAACTCGCCCTCAGCAAAGGTCAGATTGCCCAAGCAGATCCTACACTGGACACCTTAGGATGGACGGAAAAGAGGAAAATCACGAAACAGCTGGAGACAGGTAGAATCGAGATATGGAATTGGAGGAAGAACACTGGCGAGACGTGGCCAGTGTTCCATATTTGGCGAGTAGAGATCGGTAGACGTCGTAGAACGTTTTAATCCACTAAATATGCCTTTCCTTCCTCAAGTAAACCTCTTTTAATTAATTTACGTTTCTTTCCATTCTAAAGCAGAGACATCTCGGAAAGTGAGATAAGTTGCATAACATGCAAAACATTCGTAGAGCTCTTTTTCCAATACCTTATTAAAACTTGCTCTTATTAAGGCGCAGAAATAATCAACGATGAACTCCAATCTTTCAAAATTCTTCTCCTACCGGATAATTCATAAATTAAACGAACAGAAATGCAGGGCATGCGCCTAAATATAACGCACATCAAAACACAAACGCAATTACGGTAAACTTGCAAACGATCCTAATCATGCCACACCCAGTTCGATAGCAAACCTGTGGCGGCGGCGGCTGCGAAAACTTGACTTGGGTCATTTGTGGCGTCTTGTGGGCGCAACTTTTCACATTCTCCCCGCCAAAATCGTACAAACACTCCTCCGCCGAATCGACGTTCTTGTATAAGACGGGATCCTGGTGGAAATTCGAAACCGTCTCTATACTGTAATTGACCGTACGATTGGACGTTGACGAGTACGAATTAAAGCAGTGGCTTTGATTTATAGAATAAACGTTAGTCGGCAACGCCACGTCTTTTTTCTCGTTTATATGCGCCTCCGTTAGTTGCGGCTTTCTTTCCAAAGTGTTAGTTTTTGACGAAAGTTTACCGCTGTCATTCTTAGAAAAATCGCCCTGCAGCGAAAAGGCGTTACTCTCCGCCACTGATTCGCCGTCTACGGACTCTAGGGAGTTTGGTTCGCCGAAGTTCGGCACTTCGGGGTCCAGTTTTTTGAGACTCTGAATAGGCATGGGGCGAGTGGTTAGTATCGGGTCGGGAATGTCTTGCTTAATATCGAAATCTACGGCTACAGTGTTAAATACCGATGCTGGTATGGTGTACATCGCCGGCGTAATTCCTCGGTTCTCGTTCTCCTTCATCAAATGCGCCAGGACTTCCGGATTTTGGGCCACTATGTAGGTTTGAGGTACTAGGTTGGTTGCATCTGCATTGACTAGAGATGATGATTCTGAAATGAAACAAAGGAAAGTATTGGCGGGGTGTAATAAACAGCATGACAAGTTTCTACAAATTTCTGTCTTTCAGACTCCCCTTACCGAGATAACGACTTCAAAAATGGAGGATATCATACAATTAACAAAATTTTAATAATATTTCGACCTAGTCTTAATGGAATAATGCCCAAATTTTCTTATACTATATTGTTACGCCCGACCGTCTAGACTAAACGAGAACCGGGAACAGTCGCCTCCGTTCTCGAAAGTACAAGACTGTGTTCAGGTAGGGTATACCGGAACCTCCACCGGAACCTCCACAATGTTGTATTGATTGCCAATATTTCCCTAAAAATAGCTCCGTTTTTGGCCGGAAATCCGCTATTTTTAAGGTGCCCATGACGAAATTTCATCGACAGAGCACATCAATGGGCGAATCACGACTTGACCTAATGGTCAGTCAAGTGACGTCAATTTAAGCGAATATCGCGGCCATTTTTAAGATACCCATTGCTAAAAAACAGGGCCAAAACTATAAAATAGGAGGGTTTCTCCAGATGTAATATACGAACTCTTTACATCACAGATATTTGCGTCTAGTAACTCAAGAAAATATCAGCAAAATTAAATATTGGGAAATGCTTTGGCCTCAAACGTCAACCAGAAGTACATGGTCTTGCATGGAAATATGTGGGTCTATACAGGCTGTCCCATTTTAAACGTTCCAGTCGAACATCTCGCGAATCATAGCCCGTATAAGAAAATTTGTCAAATAATTAAATAAATAAATCATCTGTGCTTAGCGTCTTTTATTTACTAATGTGAACGTTTGGATAGCAGGTGTAGGACAAGAACTGCTAACAGGAACAAGCTATTTCACTTTTTTGAAATTGCCAACGTTTCGACATTTAATTGAGGTCCTTCAGGGCTTCCTCAGGGCTTTTTCATCAGAGAAGCTTGTCATAAAAATGAAAATAAAGTACCATATCGGTACTTACACATCTACTCACTTATAGTACACTTAGACGAGACACCATAGGACCACACAACAGCTTGAGAGGAACCCAACAACAAGTTGTTGGGTTCCTCTCAAGCTTCAATTAAGAAAATTAAAATAAAGTACCGATATGGTATTTTATTTAAATTTTCATGACAAGCTTCTCTGATTGAAAAAGCCCTGAGGAAGACCTCAATTAAAGGTCGAAACGTTAGCAATTTCAAAAAAGTGAAGTAGCTTCTTGTCCTACACCTGCTATCCAAACGTTCACATTAGTAAATAAATAAATAAATAAATTTTTGATAAATGGCGCTGCTAACGTCAGAATGATAACCTCCTCAATTATAGGAGAAGGTTTACGGGTATAGGGCTAAATAAAACCAGCTCTCTTTTAAAAAATTGCCGACGTTTCGATTGTGTATCACAATCTTCTTCAGGGTTTTTTTTTTAAGTTGAGAACATAGTTATGTCAGCAGAGTTTAATGCACCAGTACACAGAGTGGAGAATTGAAATGAAACCAAAACAGGCAGTGCCGTCTCGAAATAAATTGTAAACGGCGTCTTACTTCAATGAATGCATTTCTGGTCGAGCATTCATTGAAGTAAGACGCCGTTTACAATTTATTTCGAGACGGCAGTGCTTGTTTTGGTTTCATTTCAATTCTCCACTACGTGTACTGGTGCATTAAACTCTGCTGATATAACTATGTTCTCAACTTAAAAAAAAGCCCTGAAGAAGATTGTAATACACAATAGAAACGTCGGCAATTTTTTAAAAGAGAGCTGGTTTTATTTAGTCCTATACCCGTAAACCTTCTCTTATTCATTGACAACAAGGACGTTAACCACAGACTCTTCAATTATTTAAATGATTTTTTTTTTATTCCTGAGTGGATTCAATGCTTAATTCTGAATAAAAAAGCAACAGATACATTTCGGATAAAGATTATGGATTTTGAAATATTCAAAACTAAAGCCTTAGTTTTGAATTTTTTCCTTTTTCGGCTATTCACATAATTTAAATTTTTTTACCGGACGAGTTCACCCTTTACCAGCCTACGTGTCACTTTAACAGTTGAAGTTGTTGAGTATTTTGACTTATTCGCTTGAAAATGGCGAACAAGTCAACGGTCTCAAGTTTATTTTCAAGTTCTTTGCCTACATGTTTCGACTAAGAAGGCATCATATGTGTTGTATGACCAGTATGTTATGGAAGTATGTGGTTTTTATCAAAGAATTGGAGAATCGGAGAAAGAGTGACATTATGCGTCATGCGCAAATAGTCTAAAATGTCGGTTGCTATTGTCAAAAATACCTACCTGTCAAAAATATTAGTTAAACTCTATTGACATTACAGATAATAATCGTAATAACCAGATATAGAGACATTAGAAAGACTTACTCACCTGGATATCTTGACGGTTTCGGCGGTGGGCTGATGTCGTCTGCTGAGCCCCACGACATGGCCGCCATACGCCGCGTCTCGCGCCGCAACGTGCTCTGCTGACTGCTTCGTTCTTCCATCAATATTTCCTGGAGGATTTCCTTGATATCTTTGAAACTCGGCCTTTTAGTGGGTTCGTAGGACCAGCACTGCGACATCAACGAGTAGAGCCGCGGCGGGCAGTTGTCGGGCAACGGGAGCCGCTCCCCGTTCTCGATCTTTCCGATCACGTCGTTGTTTTTTACTCCTTGAAACGGTTTCACGCCTAACATTAAAATCTCCCAGATGCAAACCCCTAGAAATAACAGCGTATGGTAACTTCGGAATTGGTCTAATGAGCCACAAATATGCAATTTTGTGGACAAACATCTGTCATTTATTTTAGTCAAAACAACCTCAATAAAAAAGCAAAAAATGTTTCATTTGTCCTTAATCGGCCGTCTCCCACTGCATAACTATTTAAGAAACAAAATCAACTCACCGAACATCCAAACGTCACTTGCCGTAGTAAACCGCCTAAAATTAATACTTTCCGGACTCATCCACTTAATGGGCAACTTTCCTTTGGACGCCCTATAATAACTTTGGTCTGATCCCATCCACCTGGACAAGCCGAAATCGGCCAATTTCACGCATGTCTCGGAACTGACTAGCACGTTTCGCGCGGCAATATCTCGATGGACGTATTTCTTAGATTCTAAATAACTGAGAGCGGTGGACAATTGGAAAGCGTACGTCAGTAAATTCTCCAGTTCCAGTTCGGACTTTTTGCTCTGCAAGTAGGCCCTGAGCTCGCCCAGCCTGGCCAGTTCCATTACGATCCAAACCGGGGAATCCGAACACACGCCGATTAGTTTGATTATGTGAGGATGGTCAAATTTTTGCATTATATCTAAAAATAATAAGAGAGACGACACATAACATGATGAAAACGCTGAGTTTTCGAATTAACCTACAAGCTTCCTCTAGAAATTTATCAGTGGTAGATGCGTCGGCTTCGCTTTTACACGTTTTGATTGCCACTGGTAACAAGCTGCCTTCTTTGGTTGTTACTGTGCCTTTATGGACGTCGCCAAATTGACCTTTTCCTAATATTATGCCTAACTCGATATGGTCTCTGTTCAGCTCGTAATCCCGCACTAAAAACGTAATTACTCAATATTTCAAGCAGTTACTACTGGTAAATTGCCCAACTTGGAGCAGACGGCATCAGGAAGTCAACAACAACAACAGATATCACTGTGGCAGAGAAACTTGCTGATTTTAGAGGTCAATAAAAAAAAGACGTACTAGAGATATCGTTTTACTATTTTTTTGTCGTGATATACATACTCTGAATTTTTGTTCTAAATGGTTTTAGAAATCATATCGCGCAAATGGCGGCCCTTATATACACTGATCCAACCGGTAACTGAAGTTTCCTTCTACTCTTTCCACCATATAGAAGTATATGTTGGCGAAGGTCGAATGGTATCCTTTAGGTATTGCAGGGTCTGTGGTTTGTTAGTATATACGATAGATTTGAGATAATCCCAAAGTTCCAATCCTTCAATGTGGGAAAAAAAAATGGCTGAATCATTTTTCTGTAATAAATTGAATTCACAGTAACAGAACGCTTTCCTTCCTCGAAAAAGTAAGGCCCCATATCGGAACTCTTGAAACTGCACACCACATGTTCATAAAAAAAAAGTAGCTTCCCATGCAGTTCACGGGGATTGGCATCACTCCAATAACGCATGTTTTGTTTATTTACGCTGCCGAAAAGGTGGATACGCTGCCGAAAAGGTGGATACGCTGCCGAAAAGGTGGAAATGGGCCTCATCGGTGAGGAACACGAGGGCGTCTCAAGGCAAATTAGCGGGCGACTTACATGCAGTTTTACTGCGCATGCAGATGGGGAGAGCCTAGCCCTCCTCACCACTCTTTTTAACTCTAATACCAGACTGGAGGAATACCAGTGGACTGGCTAAAATCGACGTTCATCACCATACCGAAAAAACCGAATGCTTTCCAGTGCGATGACTACCGCATAATTAGCTTGATGTCCCATGTCCTCAAGGTATTTCTCCGTATCATCCACACACGTATATACGCCAGATGCGAGGGACAGATTGGTAGCAGGCAGTTCGGATTTAGGAACGGAATGGGTACACGCGAGGCTTTCTTTACACTTAACGTTCTGACGCAGCGATGCAGGGACATAAATTTAGATATATACGCCGGTTTTATTGACTACCGTAAGGCATTCGACTGTGTTTCGCACAGAGAGTTGGTGAGATCCTCAAATCCATTGGTGTCGACGAGGGAGACCTGCGCATTATCACCCAACTATATTGAATCAGACGGCGGAAGTCATAATAGAGGGCGAAACATCTAAAGAGGTGGAGATTCAGGGGGGAGAGAGACAGGGTTGTGTTCTGTCGCCCCTTCATTTCAATATATATTCCGAAACGATTTTTCGTGAAGCAATGGAGGACTGACAGCCTGCTGCACCTCCAGAGCATGATCAGCCGTATTGTCGAACATAGCATGCAGCACGGACTACAAATGAACGTTGCCAAGACCAAGTTATATTCTGCAAGACACCAAAACTAGCAACCCTCAGAATTAAGAACACGGTTGTACAACAAGTCTCGGCTCTAAAATATCTTGGCGCGCTCGTCAACGAAACCAATGACCCTATAGTAGAAATTCTTGCAAGGATCGAACAGGCCAGACGCTCATTTACATCAATGAGGAGCTTCGTAACTTGCCTGAGTCTAGCTGCGTGTGCGAATACTACGCTGCTATATCTTCCAGGTCCTTCTATATGGATGTGAAAGCTGGACCTTTAATGAAGCACTGGAGCGTCGGATCAACGCATTCGAGATGTACTTATATCGACGTATTCTGAGAAAACTGCAATGCATCGGTCACATCATGAGAGGAGAGCGATATGAAATACTCCGCCTTGTTATTGAGGGAAGGATCGAGGGCAAAAAATCTGTAGGCAGACGGCAGAATTCGAGACTCAAGGATCTGAGAAGATAGTTTGGTCGAACTTCCATTGAGATATTCAAGGGTGCAATTTCGCGCAACATTATAGCCAGTTGGATCGCCAACCTTCGGAGGTAGATGGCGTCATAAGGAGAAGAAACTTGAGTTGGTTGTGAAGAATTAGGCTCAACACTGCGCTCAGAAATCCCCAAAGTAGCTGAATGTTTGCGCATGACACAGCCTCACCATCTCGACATTTTCTAGAGTTTTGGACCGGGGACATCCTGGCCCTTTTTTCACCACTGCCGCTTTCCCTGAATGTGTCACAATCGGTTGCCTGCCAGGAATGGCACCCGCGGGATGAATATTGAACATAGCCCAGAAGGCACGTTGAGTGGCGAACACCGCGAACTCCCATTAGAAAAGGGTGCCTCGACTACAAACGCACTTCAACTGACTTGTGTGGTAACAAAACTTCAGGATCCGCTCTTGAGAATGAGACCCTCCTCACCCCTTTCTGACAACCTGTCGCCGATTGGCGCCCAATTCAAATCAGTAAGTTTCTCTGCCGCACTCTGTACATATAATAAAACAATACATGATCAGCTTGAGTTTCTTTGTACTGGGTCCTGTTCAGTCTACATAATATTTGTACCAAGTTCGGTGATAATGGAAGTTCAGGAAGGAAAGGATAAAGTCAGTTACGGTCTGTCAGTTTTTAGCGGTTGAAAATTTTTTATATTGGTTCACTGAATAAACTGCTTTTTAGTGTACTACAGTGGTATCGTTTAACCCATCACACTTCATGAACATTTTTCAAATGTTTGAAACATAAATCCATGCAGAATTGGTCTTAAGAACAATTATAGTTACCTGCTGGAACCGAGTAGTCGCCTTCTTCTATAATCTCAGCATAATCTTCTGCCAAAAGGATCCCACCATTGCCAGCCCTTTTACCCAATTGTTTGGGGTCTGGTTGAGAATTGTCTGCAAAGGAAGCAAATTGCTAATAAGCTCATTTACAGACTTAAATAGTAAAATATATCTTGGAGACAAAGTCTACCAAAAGTTAAATCAACAAATAAAAAGATTAAAAATTCAAGTCGCCGGAGAGACTCATCAGATGATCCTCAATGAATCATCAGATTCGTTGCCCGAAAAGAAAATACCTCGGAAAATACCAATGAAACAAAAAATGCTGAGTAATATTAACTCAAGAAATGCCTGAATAATAAACCATAATAAGATACATAAATAAAACACAAGATTATCAACAATTTTTTCTTACCCTCCAGTATCCAAACAGATTCATTTTCTTCCGAGTGTAGCCTACAGTAGCCGTCAATCAACTCGGCCAAACTCTCCGCCGCCGCGATACTCGAGCAGGTGAAACACAGTATCTCGTTACTCGACGTCAGCGTTAATCTCAAAGCAACACTAGCAAAATCTTTACTCTCCTCCATGCTCAATTTTTTAATGTGCGTAAAATCAATCCGCCTAGTCGCTAAAGCTTGAATACCAATATCCGGCCCGACAATCAACTCTATCGGAATGGTGAAGCTGGAGCTGGTTCCGTAGTCCACTTGAAACCGCTCCTGATCGAAGTTCGTGTGCGCCTTTAGCAGTTCCACGTACTGCAACATGCAGTCCATTTCGGTGATCTTGCCGTATTTTTTGAATTGACTCTGTATGTGCTTTTTCAACATTTTTGGCTTAATTTTGTCTTGTAAACTTTGGGGTATAAATTTCTGAAGACCGATTTCTCGGTCCAGGTATTCCAAGGTAGATTTTTTGTCAAGACCCGTGGAAATGTCTTTGAGGTACTTGCGAATTTCTAGGTAACTTAACTGTAGGGCCAGATCGTGCTCTACTTTTTTGTGTAACTCTGCGTAGTAGTCACTTCGAACCTAAAAAATTCCCACTTAACCTTAAAAAAGTGCAAATATTTGTTGAGAACTCTACCTGTTGATAATAAAAACTAAAAGTAGCTTTATCTTTTTCGCAAAAGTCGCCTAACTTAGGTGGCGGATACCTAATTCTTAATTCATATCGCCATTCTACATCCTCGGGGAATTGTTTAATATATTTCTCACTGACTTGTTGCATTGTTAGATCTTTGTGAAGCCAATAACTCTGCAAGTTGAGACTGTATAAATAATTGAAACTCAAATTGTTTCAGGAGAATGATTGTTCCTTCTTTCATTATTCCTTTAGAGAAATTTCTCTACCTCTTTTGAATCGGGCTGAGAAAGCCGCAAAGCAAAACAGCCACTATAATGTCCCCTTCCTGTTGACAGCCTCTCTGTGACTGTCGCAATAATGCCCTTAATGTCAATGCTATCGCCATAACGTACCACATTAAATCCACCATTGGGTAGATAAACCTGAAACATCTCAAATTTTCCTACTGTTGCATTATAGAAATTGTAATTTCTTTGTCAGATGTTCATCATGAGTGATGCACGGTGACGGCTTAAGTAATTAAGTAATCACCATACATCACACATAAATAACTTACAATTACTCATATCTTAATTAATGTGATTTATGGGCTCCAAATAACAAATTAATGAAGTATTATTCCCTAATTCCTGAATCACTTCTTTTTCTTCCCTAACATCAAAAGCCACTGAACAACAACCTGGATAGGACCTATAGAGACCAAATTGCATTTTCCAAGCATTTGGTCAAAAATACCCATTTAGGTATCATAATGTTTTCTTTCTATACACAATTTTCCCTTCTACCTCCTATAGAAGAAGTATTTAGTTGTAAAAATCAACAGATTTAGGCATCTTTAAAAGAAATATTGTTCACAAAACTGTAAGGACACTTAAACATTCAGAAAGTAATTGTGCATACAAGTATTGGTTGTTTATATTAATAACAAGAATTGGTATAAGATGATTAATAAATAAACAATTCACTCACTGTACCCTGTACCTATTGATCAGGTTTGGGAAATATTAGTAGTTTGTAATTAATAAATATAGCAAACAACACATATATAATAGTACCCTTTGCTAGATTATCTTTACACACTATTCAGTATTCAGTCACTATATTTTTTGTTTCATGCTTGTATATTAAAGATAAGGAAGTAATAATAGCTGCTGGCAATATCTTTACATCCATGAGTCACCAAAAATCATTGTAAAATAATCTAACCAAATATTATAGTAAAATTAAACAATGTGTAAACCTTACCTTAAGTATTGACTTGTCAGATGAGGCATTTTGAAGTGAAGGGTCAGACTTCTCCATGCCCACTTAATGATAAAAGACTGGTGGACTAGTACAGAATACTCCTCGGAATACTTAAACTAGATGAGCTAAAATAAAAAATTGATATTAATGGTCTTATATTTGTGAGAGTGATGGCTTGTTTGTTAGATATAGTAGACGCTCAATAGGTAAAACATAAAAGATCAAAATAAAGAAGCTCTGGGTATTAGGGACAATGAGGTTTTGGAAGTACCTAATTGAAAAGTCCTCTAATTCAGTTCTATTTACAAATATTGGTAATTTTGAATGGGAAGAAATACTTTGTTTCTATAAAAATAATAAGGAAATTTGGACTACTTACTTACAATTTTATTGCCCAAATTGGTTGTTAAAAATGAGTGAGTGCCTGGGTGAGTGCAAAATAGATTCATTTAATGAGTTATTGACCAGATTGAGCTCTTTGCACACATGTGAAAAATGAGAAAAACCATGAACATAGAACATATTATGTACAAACAGTGATACTAAAATATAATCGAGAATATAATATAGACATGAGTGGATAATTAGTATCATTAATGGTGGACTTATTGGAAAGGTATTACACTACATATAAAACTCGAAATTTGACTTGACTATGGCCTTACTAACACTCTTAAGTATGATGAAAGAAGTCATCAAAGAATTAATCTTTATAGAATTTTACACACTATAAACACTACAAGTGGTGGACCATTTATTAATATTTTTACCTATATAATAATAACCTTCACTACCAAGTAATTTTTTTTAATGCTGAGTTGGATTTGGCCAGGTGTGCAGTAAATTCATATTGGGCAACAAAAAAAAAACGCCTTTAGATATTTGGCTAGGCCCAAAGTAGGATGTAGGAACAATTAATAATCATTACAAAATTATGTAGGCAGGACTGCAGAAGGAAGGGAAGGGCTCTATTATTATACTAATTTACATGCAATTAGTAAACAGATTCTTACCTGAAAGCTATTTATTGACCGATGGTCTTGCTAAAACACATCATTACCGTTTAATGCCACAGCAGCAACATTTCAATACCTTTAATTAATAATTTAGAAAAGGTGAATATATTATTGATTTTATTCAAGGATCCCCTCGGGAGTTGGGACGGGTCTATAAAATCCATTGCCGCTATTTGACATTTGACAACATACCGCCTTGACGGTCGCGTTATGATATATCTTATTAAACCGCCGAAACTAGAGGAGTTAGTGTGGAGTGTAGTGTAGGTAATGTTCCAACAGTTCTGGCAAATTGGTTCTTACATTCTCACGGCGTTTTGGTTTGGGAAAACAAGTTTTGCACCGAGTCGACCGCAGGGCAGTTCCACTTTCTTCAAATATTTGCCCCGGTGCAGTTTCAATAAAACAGGCAATTCGCATTTGCATTGCACTCAGGGCAAAATTACTTTAGTACAGCTCGTGTCGAAAATGTTGCACTCAGTGTGAAACTGGCTGCACTGGTTTCCCAATAAAACATATCAAACTGCACGAAAGTTACCAATCGAACCTACAAATTGCACTAGTTTTGCACTGGGGTTCCCAATCGAAACCGCTATTAAATTACCTACACAATTTTTAATTTTTTGATTCATGTCTTTCTTTATCCACCGGATACATAAGTTGAGTTCGGTTATTACATCCCTCGCGCTCGGGATATAAGTCTATCTCACTCTACCTTGTTAAGATTTTGGGAAATGGTTTTTATGAGGAGCGCTCGGATGGAATTCGAATTACCGAACTCGGCTTATAATGGCGGCTAGAGATGGGTTTTCACCCGGTTTTTTCATTTTTGAGGGTTTATTCCCTGCACACATCCGGGAAAATTCCGGGTTTATTCCATTATAACCTCTAAATTTAACTTTTTCAATACGCCTAACTCTTACCAATTAAGCAATAATTTGTTTAGTTTATCAAAAAACAAACCAGAATCTGGTTTTATTGAATTCTAATCTAAAATCTAACCTTAAATCTTGAAACTGCCGGGTGCTTTCAAAAAGAGATGGGAAAAAACCCGGGTAAAAACCCTAAATTGGGTTTAAAGCTTTTTTGGGAATTTTCCCTTCGCCCATCTATAAGCTAGGAGATGGATATAAGTTCGATATTCGATTGGATTGGAAATAAGAAGTAATAAAAATAATGACAGTGACAACTGTTTTTGCAATAATTTGACGTAATACGTCACCGAAACGTCACTTCCGGCGGTTTGGCAACTATAAAGCCATTCACTTATTATTGTCAAGTAGGCGTTGGAAAATTGACTTTGACATTTTGACCGTATCTTCTCAACATGTAACAAAAAGGAGATGGGTATAAAAAAATTAAGGTTTCAAAGGTAACTAGATGACAAAAATAAGTGAATGGGTAAAATGTTTAAGGTTTCTACTGCTAGAAAGAGGGGCTGGGTTCTCCAGATTAGCTCGTTGGTGGTAAATAGAAAAAAAAGGGTAATGGGGCCAACGATGACAAGTATGACAGCTGTGACTACTAAATGGCGGGTGTTTGAGAAATTCTTGCTTGGAAATTTTGAGGGGTGGTAGAACTGAAAGAGCTGTACTACATAAGCCAAGCTCAGTAATTCCATCAGAGCGCTCCGGACACAGACCATCTCCTAAAATCTTAACAAGCTAGAGTGAGATAGACTGATATCCTGAGCGCTCGGAATGTAATTACCGAACTCAACTATAGTAATCTCCAGTGATCTCGAGGACGAGGTGCTGAAATTAGTATGGACTTAACGCTCGGTTAGCGTGACTCTCAAATCTTTTATTACAGTTGGCAAGGGGCTCTGAACACGTAAACAATGACATATTATCTTTTATTTTAAAGAACGTACATAAAGTGTATATCGATCAAAATACTGTCACAAAATATCAAAAAAGTGATACAAATCGTTATACCGATATAATACTGTTAATGGTATTATCGCAGTCCGGTCGCTCTCAGTTCCATTAGCGCGCTCTGCGTGATTATCCCATGCGATTTATTGAAACTGTTGAAAGACTGATAGAGATTCGTCTTTGGCGGAGTGATCCTCCTCTTCGGCACCTCCGTGTTCGACTTCATGTGAGGTTTACAGTCTCCTCCAGCTTTCAAAGTGTGCGCCCTGTCCAACACGAGATGCCTATTATTATGACCTATTGGTACTTTCGAGTCTGATTTGTTCAGCTGCGCACTCTGTATCCAGCTGGGTTGGTTCTTCTGGTAGATCTTCGACTCCGAGTGCGACATTACTTGCGACTTGTCTCTGAAGTTCACATGGGATCTAATGTATTTTTCAGCATTTTTCGACACTTTTGAGTAGACTTCTGGAACAACGAGTTTCGGCTTGACTGTAGACGATTTAGGGCCGGGTTTGTGGTTGTGGGTAGACATCAATTCGTAGAGTTTGTTTCTGTAGTCGTCCACTGCCAGCCTGATGTCGTCGTTCAGAGGTATCACCACGTTTGAGGCCATTATAATTTCCTGTTCGGGATCATGAAATTTGGCGACATAATCGTGCTTCAGAGCCTCATCAGCTTTGAGCCGCTTGTGCGGGTTGAACACTAACAGTTGGGTGATTAAGTTGATGGCGTCTTCTGGAACGCCAGCGCCTAGCATTGCGGGCAGAGGCAGTTTGGTTACTGAAGATGCATTTTTGATCATTGAGGAGCCCACTCCGGATATGCACACTTGGTTAATATCTAAAACATCAATATTACATCTATGAAAACTTTCATGACTTCCATACCTTCCAGTGATGGTGTTGGAATAGTTGCCATGATTTTCTCCACTTGGTTTACTGTAGATGAACCAGGAAAAATTGGCTTACCAACAGACATTTCGGCTAAAATACATCCTAAGCTCCACATGTCAATGCCCTTGGTGTACCTGAAATATTTTTCCACTACAATTTTTCTAACCCTAGGGAGAGTTCATTTGAAAACTTCATCTAGTTGGCTAAAGAAAAGGATGGAAGTAGCTTGACAATGTTAAGAAATACTTGACTTAACTTGACAAACTTAAGACTTGAGAACTCAGTACTTGACTTGACTTGACTATTTTTTTAACGTTAAGCGTTCAAGTCAAGTAGCTTGAAAATAGGGTCAAGCCGTGAATCCCTAGATGAAAGAACAAGTATCCAATTACTTTGATTATGTCACCCTTCAAGATGACGTTTTCTAATGAACACAAGGTAAGTGAATGCTACCACATCACGAAGCAAAATATGAAAAATGTACTAAACGCACCTTCGATTGGCTATTAGAATTTCTGGTGCTCTATACCATCTAGTTGCCACATAATCAGTCAGCGTTGGATCGCTATCACTCAGTGCGCCTTCCGAGCCCTGAGTTAAGGATCTTGCAAGTCCAAAATCAGCTATCTTACATCTGGAAACTCCGTGCATGGATTCAATAGATAAACCATTGGTATCGCCTTTACCACTCACCTACATAAACTATCTAATAAGACGTTACTAGGCTTGAGATCCCTGTGAATGACGTTGCCCGAATGTATGTACTTCATGGCCTTCAGCAGCTGGTACATGACGTACCTCTTGTGGATGTCCTTCAATATGTTGCCCCTCTTTATAACGTTGTGCAGGTCGGTTTCCATATACTCAAAGCCCAAATAAATGTCTCTGTTATTAGCCGCTCTGCAATATTTCTGTTGTTTTAAAGTAACTATTCAAAGATGTGATGGTACCTGTGAATGCTGTGAAGCTTAACTATGTTTGGGTGGCTTTTAAACGACTGCAAAAACATAATCTCTCTGAAAGTCCTTTGGGCGTCAGTCTGGTTTCTGAAGGCGTCGAATATCTTCTTCACAGCCACGATTTCTTTCGTTTTCCTGTCCACCGCCTTCCAAACGATACCGTAGGCACCTTTTCCCAGTCTTTTCTGAATATCGAAACGTTTCATTATGTGGTCGTCTATCTCGGACATTTTGTCCTTTGGCTGTGCCATTGTAAGGCCTCGGTCAACGCTTAAATGGGTCCAAGTCTCTCGTGTTTAGGTAAAATTCTTGTAAAAAGCCATTTTTTTTTGCGGGATTATGACTTAGTTATTGTCAACATGACTGACAGCTTTGCAGGAGCGTAGATCAACGTGCGTTTAACTGCAAAAAAAGAGCGGATTAAAAATTAAAAGAGGGTTTTCGAAAACTAGGTCGAGGTGACAAAAAAATTTAAATGGATAATGGGTTTATTAAAGATTTGACATATTATAGCAAAAAATGTCACGGCACATTGGAAATAAAGGGTATTCATTTAGAACTATCATCTAGTTGGTTGTGAAATGTCAAAAGAAAGTCTATTTACTTTGATTGTTATCCTTGTTATTTTATAGCCTTCTAGACGACCTTTTTGTGATTAATGAACACCCCGTATATGTTAAGTATGAAAAAAGCGGTAGCTTATACATGATGTTTCATAAAGGTGTTGACAAAGTTTAAGGGGTTATCGAGGATCCTAAGTCACACACATTTTACTTATAAACCCCTAACCGGAAACGCCCTGTTTTTGAGATATAGGGTGTCACATCTATGGTTTTAAAACATATACGTATAATAAAATGGATGCTGCCGTATGAAGGATTACAAACAGATAGAGGAAAGAAATGTATACTTTGTGCATTCAGTATTAAAAAAAAGGGTTTCGACACTCAGTCCATCATCAGCGCCTAAATCTGTTGATGAATAAGTGCTTGAGCTGTGTTATCCACTAATACATCTTTACTAATAAAAATGGGAACTCTTTTAAAATACTTACTAACACATATTTGAAAAGTCTTTACACCTTTACTAACCAGTTTCATTCCAATAGTTACTAACAGTAACTGGTTTGGCTACAGTTTGGTTACAGTTACTAACACAATTTTACAAACCCTTTTTTAACATAGAAAATATTTTAGGAAAGATCTCTCTGAAAGCCTGAACTGTAGGGTAGTTGCTACTACATTTGCACTAATATTTTTTTAAAAGAGCGAATGAATTAAGAGACTTATGTGAAAAATAAACTTTTGGAATAGTTACTAACACACTTATTTTACTTACCTTTTCTTGAAAGAGCAAATATATTGGACAGAGATCTCTGTCATCTGTGTCTCTGTCAACATTGAACTTTAGGATTTCTGTGAAAGTGCGCGGTTACTAAGACACCTTTACTAACACTTTCCCTAAGGAGAAAACATAATAGAAAATTAAGAATAGATCTCTCTGATATCTTTAACTTTAGGACAGCTATTAAGGCGTTCTTTATAACTCTTTCTCAAAAAAGCAAACGAATTATCAATCAATTCTAAACTTTGGAACAGTTACTAATAAATTTGTTCTAACATTTTCTCGAAAAAAAAACAAATAATTTAGAAGGATCTGTGAAAGTGCAAAATTTAAGGGCAATTACTAATACACCTTTACTAACTTTTTTTGAAGGAAAAAATATATTTAGTTTCATTCCAACAGTTACTAACAGTGATTAATCATACTAATCACACAGTTACTACCACACAGATTTTTGTTACAAATACTAACCCCTTCTTAAAAAGGAGAAAAAATCTATCTAAAAACTTGAACTTTAGGACAGATATCAACACATTTGTACTAACATTCTTTGAAAGAGCGAATGAATTAAGAGATTTATGTGATAAATAAACTTTTGAAACAGTTACTAACACACTTTTACTTACCTTTTCTTGAAAAAGCAAATATTTTAGAAATGTCTCTATCAACATTAAACTTTAAGATTTCTGTAAAAGTGCGCAGTTACTAAGGCACCTTTACTAACACTTTCCCGAAGGAGAAAACACATTAGAAAATTAAGAAGAGATCTTTCTGATATCACCAAATCAGGAACCAGCCAGGCTGGTTTCTGAGGATTAGTTTAGTTTTAGGACAGTCATTAAGGCATTCTTTTTAACTCTTTCTCAAAAGAGCAAATATATTAGACATAGATCCCTCTGAACACTTAAACTTTAGGACAGTTACTAATAAATTTCTACTAACATTTTCTCAAAAAAAAAGGATTTCTGTGAAAATGCGAAATTTTAGGAGAGTTACTAATACACCTTTACTAACCTTTTTTGAAGGAAAATATATATTTAGTTTCATTACAACAGTTACCAATGATTAACCAAACTTATCACACACAGATTTTTGTTACAGTTACTAACCCTTTCTTAAAAGAGAAAAGATCTCTCTAAAAACTTGAACTGTAGAACATATATCAACACATTTGTACTAATATTCTTTGAAAGAGCGAATGAATTAACTAGAACTTCTGTGAAAAAATAAACTTTTGGTAGTAAGTAAGAGAACGTATACATTTGGTTACAGTTACTAACTCCCTTTTACAAAACTATTCTTGACAGAGCAAATATATTAGGCAGAGATATCTCTATAAACATTTGCACTTTAGGATTTCTGTGAAAGTGGAAACTTTTAGGACACTTACTAATACACCTTTATTACTTTTTCGATCGATCACTATTTTCAACAGTGATTAACCAAACCATTTTCAAACGATCACCATCAGGTCCAGCCCACTGTTACAGAATTAGAAAAGGGAGACGTGTAAGGAGTTACGGAAAAGTGAAGGAGGAGTTGTGTTTGGGCTGGCTTGGAGCTCGTTACGACACAAGGACGAACGTCCACTAGCAGGTACCAGCCCACTGTTAAAAAAAGTTGAAACTGTAAGTAGCGAGGGAGTCTTATTTAGAAATCGAGTCCGAGCTAGTCTAAAAGTCGTTACGCCGGAAGGGCGAACGATCACCAAATCAGGTACCAGCCCATTGTTGCCAAAGTAGAAAACGGAATCATGTTAGGGGTCACGAAAAAGTCGCGGAGGAGTTGCGTTTGGGCTGGTCTGCAGGTCGTTACGCCGGAAGGACGAACGTCCACTATCAGGCACCAGCCCACTGTCAAAAAAAGTTGAAACGGAAAGTCGCGAGGGAGTCGTGTTTAGGATAGTCTGGAGATCGTTACCCTGGAAAGGCGGACGATCGTCAAGGTGACCAACAGTTACTAACAGTGATTAACCAAACTAATCATACAGTTACTAAAACACAGATTTTTTTACAGTTACTAACAATTTATTAAAGCAGAAAAGATCTCTCTGAAAACTTGAACTTGTAGGACAGTTATCAACACATTTGTACTAATATTCTTTGAAAGAGCGAATGAATTTACAGATTTCTGTGAAAAATAAACTTTTGGTAGTAAGTAGAAGAACGTTAACTTTTGGTTACAGTTACCAACTCACTTTTACTAAACTTTTCTTGACAGAACAAATATATTAAGCAGAGATATCTCTATAAACATTTGCACTTTAGGATTTCTATGAAAATGGGAACTTTTAGCACAGATACTAAGACACCTTTACTAACCCTTTCAAGAAGGAGAAGATATATCAGAAAATTAGGAAGATATCTCTATGATATCTTTAACTTTATGACAGTTACTAACATAATTATACTAACTCTTTCTCGAAAAAGCAAATAAATTAGATAGAGATCCTGAACAGCTAAACCCTGTGATAGTTACTAATAAATTTGTACTAACATTTTTTCCGAATGAACAAATAATTTAGAAAGATTTTTGTGAAAGTGAAAACGTTAGAAACTTTTGGAACAGTTACTAATACACTTTTACTTACCTTTTCTTGAAAGATCAAATAGGTTGGACAGAAATCTCTCTATCAATATTGAACTTTAGGATACTGTGAATCTGTGAAAGGAAATTTCTGAAATCTCTGAATTATGAAATCTGTGAAAGTACGCAGTTACTAAGACACCTTTACTAACACTTTCCCGATGGAGAAAACATGTTAGAAAATTAAGAATTAATCTCTCTGATATCTTTAACTTTAGGACAGTTATTAAGGCATTCTTTTTAACTCTTTTCAAAAGAGCAAATAAATTATCAAACAATTTTTTCAAAGACCAAATATATCAGGAAGTGGTTTTTGTGAAACTGTTAACTTTTGGAACAGTTACTAACAATCTTACAAAACGAAAGAGCAAATATATTGGACATAGATCCTTCTGAACACTTAAACTTTAGAACAGTTAGTAATAAATTTTTACTAACATTTTTTCGAAAAAACAAAAAATTTAGGACAGTTACTAATACACCTTTACTAACTTTTTTTGAAGGAAAAATATATATTCAATTTCATTCCCACAGTTACTAACAGTGATTAACCAAACACAGTTACTAACACACAGATATTTGTTACAGTTAAATAAACTTTTGGTAGTAAATAGGAGAACTTTTGGTTACAGTTACTAACTCACTTTTACTAACCTTTTCTTGACAGAACAAATATATTAAGCAGAGATATCTCTATAAACATTTGCACTTTAGGATTTCTATGAAAATGGGAACTTTTAGCACAGATACTAAGACACCTTTACTAACCCTTTCAAGAAGGAGAAGATATATCAGAAAATTAGGAAGATATCTCTATGATATCTTTAATTTTATGACAGTTACTAACATAATTATACTAACTCTTTCTCGAAAGAGCAAATAAATAAGGCAGAGATCCTGAACACTTAAACCCTAGAACAGTTACTAATAAAATTGTACTAACATTTTTTTTCCGAAAGAGTAAATGTTAGAAAGGTTTCTGCGAAAGTGTGAAGGCTACTAATACACCTTTACTAACCCTTTCAGTTATTAACATATTTTTCTAACATTTGTTTCAAGAGTAAATTTATTAGGTTTGAAGTTTTTATGAAAGTGTGAACCTTTGGGACAGTTAGTAACACATTTTACTAATCCTTTCTCAAAAGAGCAATTAGACAGAATCTCTTGGAAAACTTAAAATTTCTTTAGGCCAGTTATTAACATGAACTGTAGGACAGTTATTAACGCATTCGTACTAATAGCCTTTGAACAATGGAATGATTTAAGAGATTTCTGTGAACAAGGAACTTTTGGAACAGTTACTGACTCATTTTTGCAAATTTTTTTTCGAAAGAGCAAATATATTATACAGGAATCTCCTTATAAACACTTGAACTTTAGGACAGTTATTAACAAATGTATAGTGCTATTTTACCGAAAGGGCATATGATTTATAAGCATTTTTGTGAAAGTGTAAACTTTTAGAACCATTACTAATACACCTTTACTAACCCTTTCGCAAAGAAGAAAATATATTAAAAAGTGTTCTCTTTGAAACTTTAGGGCAGTTATATTAAAACATTTTTCTGTGCGAGATCTTGAACTTTTGGTCACAGTTACTAACATAATGTTACTAACCGTTTCTTAAAGGAGGAAATATTTTAGAAAGATGTCTATCTGAAAACTTAAACTGTAGGACAGTTATTAATACATTTGTACTAATATTTTGTGAAATTCGTTAATTAAATAATAATAAAATTAAATATCCTTGGAATGGAATCCAACGTCAACTTTTAGCTACTAACAACACTATTACTAACATTTGTTTTCTCGAAGGAGCCAAATATTTACTAACATTTTTTTGGAGAAATCCAATGTGTCGAAAGAGATTTCTGTGAGAACATGAACTTCTGGTTACAGTTACTAACAACACTTTTACTAATATTTTTTCTCGAAGGAGGCAAATATTTACTATTATTTTTTTGGAGTAAACAAATGTGTAGAAAGAGATTTCTGTGAGAACGTGAACTTTTGGTTACAGTTACTAACATAATGTTACTAACCGCTCCTTAAAAGAGGAAATATTTTGGAAAGATGTCTATCTAAAAAGTTAAACTGTAGGACAGTTATTAATGCATTTGTACTAATATTTTGTGAAATTCGTTAATTAAAATTAATAATAAAATTAAATCCTTGGAATGGAATTCAACGTGAACTTTTAGTTACTAACAACACTATTACTAACATTTGTTTTCTCGAAGGAGCCAAATATTTACTAACATTTCTTTGGAGAAATCAAATGTGTCGAAAGAGATTTCCGTGAGAACATGAACTTTTGGTTACAGTTACTAACAACACTTTTACTAATATTTTTTTTCTCGAAGGAGGCAAATATTTACTATTATTTTTTGGAGTAAACAAATGTGTAGAAAGAGATTTCTGTGAGAACGTGAACTTTTGGTTACAGTTACTAACATAATGTTACTAACCGTTCCCTAAAAGAGGAAATATTTTGGAAAGATGTCTATCTGATAAGTTAAACTGTAGGACAGTTATTAATACATTTGTACTAATATTTTGTGAAATTCGTTAATTAAAATTAATAATAAAATTAAATATCCTTGGAATGGAATCCAACGTGAACTTTTAGTTACTAACAACACTATTACTAACATTTGTTTTCTCGAAGGAGCCAAATATTTACTAACATTTTTTTGGAGAAATCAAATGTGCCGAAAGAGATTTCTGTGAGAACATAAACTTTTGGTTACAGTTACTAACAACACTTTTACTAAATTTTTTTTTCTCGAAGGAGCCAAATATTTACTAATATTTTTTTGGAGTAAACAAATATGTAGAAAGAGATTTCTGTGAGAACGTGAACTTTTGGTTACAGTTACTAACATAATGTTACTAACCGTTCCTTAAAAGAGGAAATATTTTGGAAAGATGTCTATCTGAAAAGTTAAACTGTAGGACAGTTATTAATACATTTGTACTAATATTTTGTGAAATTCGTTAATTAAAATTAATAATAAAATTAAATCCTTGGAATGGAATTCAACGTGAACTTTTAGTTACTAACAACACTATTACTAACATTTGTTTTCTCGAAGGAGCCAAATATTTACTAACATTTCTTTGGAGAAATCAAATGTGTCGAAAGAGATTTCTGTGAGAACGTGAACTTTTGGTTACAGTTACTAACAACACTTTTACTAATATTTTTTTCTCGAAGGAGGCAAATATTTACTATTATTTTTTTGGAGTAAACAAATGTGTAGAAAGAGATTTCTGTGAGAACGTGAACTTTTGGTTACAGTTACTAACATAATGTTACTAACCGTTCCCTAAAAGAGGAAATATTTTGGAAAGATGTCTATCTGAAAAGTTAAACTGTAGGACAGTTATTAATACATTTGTACTAATATTTTGTGAAATTCGTTAATTAAAATTAATAAAAAAATTATATATCCATGGAATGGAATCCAACGTGAACTTTCAGTTACTAACAACACTATTACTAACATTTCTTTTCTCGAAGGAGCCAAATATTTACTAACATTTCTTTGGAGAAATCAAATGTGTCGAAAGAGATTTCTGTGAGAACGTGAACTTTTGGTTACAGTTACTAACAACACTTTTACTAATATTTTTTTCTCGAAGGAGGCAAATATTTACTATTATTTTTTTGGAGTAAACAAATGTGTAGAAAGAGATTTCTGTGAGAACGTGAACTTTTGGTTACAGTTACTAACATAATGTTACTAACCGTTCCCTAAAAGAGGAAATATTTTGGAAAGATGTCTATCTGAAAAGTTAAACTGTAGGACAGTTATTAATACATTTGTACTAATATTTTGTGAAATTCGTTAATTAAAATTAATAAAAAAATTATATATCCATGGAATGGAATCCAACGTGAACTTTCAGTTACTAACAACACTATTACTAACATTTCTTTTCTCGAAGGAGCCAAATATTTACTAACATTTCTTTGGAGAAATCAAATGTGTCGAAAGAGATTTCTGTGAGAACGTGAACTTTTGGTTACAGTTACTAACAACACTTTTACTAATATTTTTTTCTCGAAGGAGGCAAATATTTACTAATATTTTTTTGGAGTAAACAAATGTGTCGAAAGAGATTTCTGTGAGAACGTGAACTTTTGGTTACAGTTACTAACAACACTTTTACTAATATTTTTTTCTCGAAGGAGGCAAATATTTACTATTATTTTTTTGGAGTAAACAAATGTGTAGAAAGAGATTTCTGTGAGAATGTGAACTTTTGATTACAGTTACTAACATAATGTTACTAACCGTTCCTTAAAGGAGGAAATAATTTGGAAAGATGTCTATCTGAAAAGTTAAACTGTAGGACAGTTATTAATACATTTGTACTAATATTTTGTGAAATTCGTTAATTAAAATTAATAATAAAATTAAATATCCTTGGAATGGAATCCAACGTGAACTTTTAGTTACTAACAACACTATTACTAACATTTGTTTTCTCGAAGGAGCCAAATATTTACTAACATTTCTTTGGAGAAATCAAATGTGTCGAAAGAGATTTCTGTGAGAACGTGAACTTTTGGTTACAGTTACTAACAACACTTTTACTAATATTTCTTTCTCGAAGGAGGCAAATATTTACTATTATTTTTTTGCAGTAAACAAATGTGTAGAAAGAGATTTCTGTGAGAACGTGAATTTTTGATTACAGTTACTAACATAATGTTACTAACCGTTCCTTAAAGGAGGAAATAATTTGGAAAGATGTCTATCTGAAAAGTTAAACTGTAGGACAGTTATTAATACATTTGTACTAATATTTTGTGAAATTCGTTAATTAAAATTAATAATAAAATTAAATATCCTTGGAATGGAATCCAACGTGAACTTTTAGTTACTAACAACACTATTACTAACATTTGTTTTCTCGAAGGAGCCAAATATTTACTAACATTTCTTTGGAGAAATCAAATGTGTCGAAAGAGATTTCTGTGAGAACGTGAACTTTTGGTTACAGTGACTAACAACACTTTTACTAATATTTTTTTCTCGAAGGAGGCAAATATTTACTATTATTTTTTTGGAGTAAACAAATGTGTAGAAAGAGATTTCTGTGAGAACGTGAACTTTTGATTACAGTTACTAACATAATGTTACTAACCGTTCCTTAAAGGAGGAAATAGTTTGGAAATATGTCTATCTGAAAAGTTAAACTGTAGGACAGTTATTAATACATTTGTACTAATATTTTGTGAAATTCGTTAATTAAAATTAATAATAAAATTAAATATCCTTGGAATGGAATCCAACGTGAACTTTCAGTTACTAACAACACTATTACTAACATTTGTTTTCTCGAAGGAGCCAAATATTTACTAACATTTCTTTGGAGAAATCAAATGTGTCGAAAGAGATTTCTGTGAGAACGTGAACTTTTGGTTACAGTTACTAACAACACTTTTACTAATATTTTTTTCTCGAAGGAGGCAAATATTTACTAATATTTTTTTGGAGTAAACAAATGTGTCGAAAGAGATTTCTGTGAGAACGTGAACTTTTGGTTACAGTTACTAACAACACTTTTACTAATATTTTTTTCTCGAAGGAGGCAAATATTTACTAATATTTTTTTGGAGTAAACAAATGTGTAGAAAGAGATTTCTGTGAGAACGTGAACTTTTGATTACAGTTACTAACATAATGTTACTAACCGTTCCTTAAAGGAGGAAATAATTTGGAAATATGTCTATCTGAAAAGTTAAACTGTAGGACAGTTATTAATACATTTGTACTAATATTTTGTGAAATTCGTTAATTAAAATTAATAATAAAATTAAATATCCTTGGAATGGAATTCAACGTAAACTTTTAGTTACTAACAACACTATTACTAACATTTGTTTTCTCGAAGGAGCCAAATATTTACTAATATTTTTTTGGAGAAATTAAATGTGTAGAAAGAGATTTCTGTGAGACCGTAAACTTTTGGTTACAGTTACTAACAACACTTTTACTAATATTTTTTTCTCGAAGGAGGCAAATATTTACTAATATTTTTTTGGAGTAAACAAATGTGTAGAAAGAGATTTCTGTGAGAACGTGACCTTTTGATTACAGTTACTAACATAATGTTACTAACCGTTCCTTAAAGGAGGAAATATTTTGGAAAGATGTCTATCTGAAAAGTTAAACTGTAGGACCGTTATTAATACATTTGTACTAATATTTTGTGAAATTCGTTAATTAAAATTAATAATAAAAGTAAATATCCTTGGAATGTAATCCTACGTGAACTTTTAGTTACTAACAACACTTTACTAACATTTGTTTTCTCGAAGGAGCCAAATATTTACTAAAATTTTTTTCGAGAAATCAAATGTGTAGAAAGAGATTTCTGTGAGACCGTAAACTTTTGGTTACAGTTACTAACACACTGTTACTAACACTATTTTCCCAAACGAGCAGATAAAATAATAATGAGATGACTTTGAGTATTTGCGCTTTTAGGATAGTTATTTACACATATTTTCATATCATATATTCTAATATTGTTTTGAAAGTGCCAATCTAGTAGGGCAGTTATTACCACATTTTTAGGGAGGTTTAAGGAGTGAATATGAAAAAGGTGGACAATGTGAAGTTATGGTTATATCTTTCCTTTTCCAGATTTTTTCTGAAAATTTGCACTGTTTGGAACAGTTACTGACACATTTTAACTAACGTTTGTTCGAAAGTGGGGATACATAAAAAATGGTCTCTTTGAATAGCGAGTTGCTTTCTAGCATTTTAGCCCATGATTCTTTTGATTAAAAATTCTTACACTTCTTGTTCTAAAAATTATTAAAATTACTTGAGCCATCAAAAAAAATTGTTTTTTTTTTCATTAATTGTGGAAGAAGTGAATTATGAATAATTAGCAACGTGTGTAAGGGCTTTGGAAAATGTCTTATCAAAAAATATAAGTGGAAATATAGTAGCAATTTGAGGTGCTTCAATTAAGGAGTCAAAAAGGGGCACATTTAAAACAACCCTTAATTGACTAAACTCACCATTACCCGAAGAACGCAACTAAGGAGACGCTAAAAAACGTTTTTACTGCTCTGACTGAAACCTACTAACATTCTAACCAAATTTCTAAGAACCTTAATAAATAATAGCCCATAGTTACCGTGTCGCTATAACAAAAACCCCACAAAAATCCGTGCTAGTTCTCAGTTGGCCCGAACAATATTGACGATTCGTTTTATTGGGGTCTCTCACAGAAATCAAAGAATGTTTTGTCATTAATTCTGTGTAAAATAAATGGGTTTGTTTATTCGTCATTTTCCACATGCAACTGAGTCGCCATGGTGACAATCAATCGGGTAGGAAATCGTCCCCCCTGAATATCTATCCACATCAGCGATTGAAGAATACTGATGGGGAATGGGTCACATCACGCATGCCACTGTGCCTCGATAGTAATAATTATGTTGTATTGTCAAATCGGTTAACCTTGGTTATTTATTCAGGAACCATTTAGTTCTATGGGGGTGGCTTTGGCCTTTCAAAACCACTTTTTGTTCCTTTATTGATAATTAATTCAAGCTGCCTTTCTTTAGTGCGTACTTACCTGTTTAAGATTTTTTTTTCACTTTTAAAATAATTTTGTTTATACTTTTGTATTATAATTTATTGCTTATAAAAAAAAGTTTTAATGCTTTGAATAAAAATAGTTATTTCCGTTGGAAATCACCCTTCAAGACTGATCGAGGCTTGTCGCAATTATTGGCACTATTTGTTTTAAAGCTAAACTATATTTAGCTCTATTTACGTCAATACAATAAGGAAACAAACGGAAATTGATTTTTCTTAATAGGTCAAACTCATAATGATTATTAATTATCTTGGTAAAAAACACATCATTGTTTATTCTGCACTGAACGCACCTGGTAAAGGGTAGATGTAATAATAAAGGTTGTTTGTATCACTTACCATATTATGAAAACAGAGGGTATTCAATAAAAAAAATCATCAAATTGACTACGAAATGTCAAGAGAAAATAATGTTGTCATTTACTTTTGGTACTTGCACCACGTGATGAATTTGTTTTATTGAACACCTGGTATTGGTAGTTTTTTTATATTACAATTTCCAAACAAAACTTTTTTCTCTACCTAATTATTTGTTAAATTGTAACTATCACTGACAAATATTTTATACCTCTTAGCGTTCACTGGTTTAGCAAAAAAAAGACAATATGCATAGATAGAAGGAAATGAAGAGAAAGGAAATGAGATGAACGGAATATATAGGAATAAACATATAATTTTTAATTAGAGAATTAGGCGAATTTAATCCTCATTTTTTCTTTCCCTTTTATATATTCCCATAACTCATCTCAAACCTATGAATTTACTGTCAAAATTGTCGTAAACTCTACAACAGACAAACTATTCAATACCTAAAAAAATCCGACATAAACATAATATTTGTTGCAATCAGATTGCATTAACCGACTTGACCATCGACAGTAATTGAACAAAAGTCACTAAAAAATTGTAAAAAATATTTTTAGATTTTTACACATTTTTTGAATTGTCTTATGAGATTTCGGAAATCTTTTTCTTTTTGTGAATTATAAATATAGCAAGTGACACCTCATTTTCAGCTGCTTTCAACTCACTAATCCAATGGCGAGGAGAAAATTTATGCATATATTTCCTTAAAAGAGGAAATCCTCAAAAATTACTAAAAATTAAATTACTTTGCTCATTTTACACATGGGACTGAGAAGCGACATCTCTGAACACCACAAGAAGGTAGACATAGGGGTTGTATCGATTTCAACACGACGCTTCTTGAAAGTGTGAAAAAAAGGTTTCTATACAATATAGTGCCCTATAGTTTCATCAGTGTCATATAGGTGGCTCTTAAGTTCTTGTAAATTTAATTAAAATAAACTCAGAAGCACGAGGTTTGGAGAAAAAAACGTATTTCAGTTATGATCAAAACCTACAGACTAAATTACGACTCTAATGGTGCAAAAAGAAGTTACTACAACTAAATAACCGTAAAATAATGCAATGAATAATTATTATAATTATGTGACAAAAGGGCGGAGGCGTAAGGCTGCAAGAACCCTTTTCTTTAGATATTGGTAAGTTTACTCTATTGATTGTTAGATTTAATTAATACTAAAAACAAGTCAGTTTGTGTACCTACACTACTTGTGTTCCTTTAGTCGTTAATATTTTCATAATTGGTCTGATTGAAAAGGAAGACGCTCACTGATTCCACCATAATTATGGTAATACTGTCGTCTGTCTGTATACTGGTCGTACTGACTCCTGTTTGTTTTGTTTGAGAAAGAAACTAATTTTTCCTATAAGAAGTAATGCGCTAGAAAGAGACAGCTGATCTCATTTTGTTTTGTTCAATGACCTAGGAGATATACAACAAAGAAATGCCGATATTTCCCTAAAAATAGTCCTTTTTTTTTTTGGCTAGAAGTGCGCCATTTTAATGGGTCCATGACGCAATATTATCGTCCTAGTTCATCAATTGGCGAATCGCGATTTTGAATTATTTGACGTAAGATTGTAAAGCCGAGTTCGGTAATTCCATCCGAGTGCTCCGGACACATACCATCTCCCAAAATCTTAACAAGTTAGACTGAGATAGACTGATATCCCGAGCTCTCGGGATGTAATTACCGAACTCTACTTAAGATGTCAGATGTCACGTGTTAGTGGACTGTATATCGTTTATTGAAGATGAACACCATCAACTACATGTATTCACAAAAGAAACAAACAAATTAACAAAAAAGTCGACTAATGTAAACTTGTCGTGTCGTATTAATTGCACGTGTCGTTATGGCCGTCTTCTCCTCCTGTCACCATGCCTGCGTCGTCTAGTCTAGTCGCCCCGGCCCCGGGCCCCCGGGTCGCCACTTGCTGGATGAATGATGATTATTGGGTACGTTCCGTCGACGGCAGCAGCTTAGACGTTTAGTAAGCGGACGCGTTCAGGTTAGTTCAGCCGCTTGATGTCAGCAGACGGGTTATTTACTAAGCGCAATAATTTAGCGCTGGCTGACCATCTCAGCGTTTGCTTTTGTTTGCTTCGAGAATTTGAGGTTATGGTTGGTTTTCCGTTTTTGTTTATTGCTATGCAGTTGGAGAGAGTATTTTGAAATTAACTTTCCTTAAATAATAATATAATTTAATAGTATAATTTCATTTGCTGCACTTGGGAAGTTGGGTGCGCAGTCCCACATCAAAATGGACGTTGAGAACCGGCAAAGCCTGTTTCCTTGGACGAACGAAGGTAAATAGTGTACATACTAAAGGGTTAGGTACCTGAAAAGTTTGTCTAGACATCCGGAATTATAAAAATCATCCCGACTATAGTTAGGTACAACATTTTCATAATAGGCGTTACTTCTAGTTCTCTTCACACGTTCGGGTTTTACTACATTTATTGGTTGTACCAAATTATCTAATGCGGCATTTATTGCAATACAATTTAAATCATCATCTGGTAATTCTACTAAAATATGAGGATTGTTATCCATGACTTTTAAATTGTTAACCTTTTATAAATTAAATTTAAATTAAATCTGTCAGTGACGTACTGCTCTACACCCGTCTACATCATAGTGATTACACGAAACATCAGGATACCTCACTTCCGGCGGATATCGCCGCCATTTTCAGACAACCTCTGCTAAAATGAAGGAGCCAAAACTGTAAAACAGCAGGGTCTCTACAGATGTAACAAATACTATGCGTTCATTAGAATCCGTCATCTAGCCGCCGATAAAATTAATTTGTTATTTTGAAGCGTGTCGCGAATTACTTCCTTCGACCTCCAGAACGCTTTGAAAGTACCCTCATCATTTGTTTTCTTGATAAGAATGTAAGGATGGGAGTACGCTCAGAGCTGACAAATGTGACAAATGTCAACACAAGTGACACTAAGTAGAGAGTAAGAAATAATAGATGGCGAGTCAAGTTACGACGTGCCTTTATAACTCTCTTCTTTTCTAGCAGAAAATCATAGCCAAAAAATTAAACTACATGACGTTTTATAATGAAAACCCTTGCTCGTTAGTTTTGTTAGTTGTGGGATATGCTGTCTTTTTTTAACACATTGCTCCTTAGGGAAAAAACTAGTTTTTATATTAATTCTTTCAAAACCACTATATGAAGCTATGAATCTTTACATCATTCAAATCACGTATAAAAGAGCAATCAACGCACTAATAATACATAGCGTGACCCATTTAAAAAACTTTTTATCATACCATAAAAATCGCTATCAATAAAAAAATCAAAACTGCGTCACTAAATAATATATAAAAAATCTAAATTCTTTCTAATGGTTTCTGGTTGGAAGTACGTATTAAACTATAAACAGTCGGATGGCAATAGTATTTAAAGGAGGGAGTGTTCATTTGAAAACGTCATCTAGTAGGCTGTGAAATGTCAAAAGCAAAGAATGAAGGAATCATTTACTTTGATTATGTCATCCTTTTTTGTCAAAATTTCACAGCCTGCTAGATGACGTTTTCTAATGAACACAGGGACGTATGTAAAGAGTCATCGAAGTACAAGTGTTGCAAAGATGATGTTACACTTGATTCTTTACTGAGTGACATAAAAAATACAGAAAGTTACGCACAAATTAAAACGATGAAGTTGACCATCTAATGTTACACTCAATGACCTAGCAGATATGGACAGAGCCAACAAATGCCGACATTTCCCTAAAAATGGCCCCCTTTTTGGCCGGAAGTCCGACGATTCAAAGGTTTCCCTGACGTTCAAAAGTTCCCACTCCTAAAAAGGGGGGGGAGGCCGAACTGTAAAAGAGGATTGGCTCAATGGTTACACTAATTATGATATTAATGGTGGGTTTATACCAAGTACAGGTTTATACCAGTTTATAACAATACAGGGTGACCGTTTTTTGAGTTTAACCATGGAGATCTCAGTTATTTGAAGAGATAAGAAGAGGGTTAAATTAGGGAAAAGTTGCGTAATTAGAAGTCTATAACAATGACGTTTTCAAATTTTGAAAATTCTGACTGGTTTTGAAAATATTCGCAAAAAATCTAAATTTTGAATTTTTTTTTTCTAGTCTAGATTTACCAACATCACTCACAAACTGTTTCAACTCTCCAATAGTTAGAAACCTTCTTAAGTTGTTGTTTTAGGAAATATCCAAACGTATCTCTTATATAGCCCAAACTACCCTAAAATATCGATTTACATGCTAAAATCCAAAAATTCCTTGATACAACATTTTTTTGGGACACTTTATACTATCTAAAACGTGAACATATGAATTGAACCTATTTACCACAGAACTACTAGAACCAACGAATAAAATCGATTACTATTGGTTTATATGGGAAAAGTCGATATTTCTATGTTAAGCATATGGGGCTCTCAAATCGGCCCAAAAACCTGAATTTTTAGTTCAAAATCGTGCATTGCGGCCTTTAACAGCTGATATCTCGTATCGATGAAGATTTATCCGAAAATATATAAGAAGAGCTAAGAAAGTAGAGGAATAAAGTTACACGTATGGCCCATTATCGAAGGTCTGCCTAGAACAGTAACTGAGCACGGGTGGCCCAAATATAAGGTACACATTTTGCACTTTTTTATTATTTTATCGAAAACCGTGAAAGGCAGCTTCTTTATGATACATGCATCTGATAGTCCTCAATGACCTCTTCAAACGCTACCGTTTGAAGTATTAACCTGCATATCGAAACCCCTTACCGTCTGCAAGATAAACAAGAAAGTGTCAAAATTTCAAAAATTTCAAAATAGTCTTATATGAAAGAGGGGACAAAAATATGTAAAAAATATGCAATTTTGGAATTTTTCCTAGTTTCCTTCCCCTTCAAAATGGCCCCTAAAACGTACTTTTTGCACTTTTTTATCGACATTTTAATACTTACATCTATATAAATCGAAAACTAAACATGTTATGACGATAATATTGATACCAAGGAATAGAGCATTCACGACAACAGTGTTAGATCAAATAAAAACATTAAGTAATTTTCGTACAATTTTAACTGTTTTTGACCTCCTATAAGACTGTTATTAAACTAAGCAAAATGGTAATTAACGTTTTGAGCAGTATTTGAGACGACTCACATTTAATTGAGATACTGTTGTTCTATTGTCATGAATGGCTTTGCTATAAAATGGCAAATGTCACTATACCCCTATCAATGAGAAACTTAATAAATAAAATCTCGGAAGCTAAAAACGATAAAATCGAACCGTTAGTACTAATCGAATGGCCCTCGTTAAATGCTTGTCAGTCATATATGAAAAACTCTTTGTTTGGGCGTGGCACATTTACATAAAAGAGAATACCTTGATGATGGCGTATAGTAAGCAAGAAAAGTCGAAACGTCGGATATATTTGGTTTCAGCGGCCTTAGACAGTAAGTTGTAGCGAAAAAGTGCAATAAATTGAAAAAGTTTCCAAAATGAGACCTTCGGTACACGCGGCATGGTTCCGGCTCTTAGAGACTTCTAGCCCTTCGGTTCAATAATACAGCTATAACCTAGCTGCCATCAGCTATATAGCTATGTCAGCTATATTATCATTCATGGTACCCCCATGGGCACCCAGCATCCAAACTATGTACCATAAACAGTTCACTAAATATTAACGTTATTCAGCTACTGTAGCTATGATAGCTGAGCCCGCTTTATCACAATTCCTGGTACCAGCATAGGTACCGAATAGAAAACATTCCAGGGCATCCCGTAGGATAGAAAACCATTCGATTGGATGCACGGCCCGGAACAAATAGACCTCAAAATGGCAATTTCAAATTTAAAGTTTAAAAATTTGTCAAAATTTCAAATTCAAAACTAGGACTATGATTTTGGCCTGATCGAGAACCCATATGTGTACTACCTCCTTGAATTATTTCAGATTTTTTGCTGCAAAAATGTGGAATCTACTTTTGTGGCTCGCCAGGTATAAGAGATAGACCAAAACTAATTTGTTTTTGTATCCACCTCTTCTAGTTGCTCATATACAACCGAAGCTGCACCCCTCTCCATGGTTTTCGTAAAAATCGCAAAAAAAACTATTTTGTATATAAATATTTTGGATACTTTTTCTTAACTGTCTTTGAATATTTTTTTAACCACTCTGTATTAAAGTGACACCTTTGGCGGGATAGGATTAAAAGTGCCCAAGGATATGCCCTCTCCCTTGGTACCATCCTTATTGGGCCAGTCTATCTAAGGGGGTCCAGAAAGCCAAGAAGTTGACCATTACAAAAAATTTAAAAAAAAAACCGTCCCAACTTTGCGAATTTTTATTACATTTTCCTATTTTACTTATCGGAATTAGACTGCAAAATTAATCACCAACACATATGAGAAATTCTACTTATGGGAAGCCCTATACCCCACATACTGCATTATTAACTTTGGTACACCACTGGTCGGCCCCCCCCCCCTCACATACCCCCAAACCAACCACATTTCTGGAAAGCCCGTTTATTTCTGTAGTTACGCCCCTCTCAGCGAAATCCCGTCGAATTAATAATTTAAGGGCCGGTAGTTCGAATTTCGATTAATATATTTGAACACTGATTATCGATGACTTATATCCCAAGTAGCATTGTATAACCAAATAGCATTAATGGCCAAAAGTTAGTCATAAAGTACCTAGTAAAAAAAGTAAGGATTTGGTTATTATTTGGCCATTTATGTAAGATAAAATAAAAAAATAGCCATAAAATGTCGTCTATTGCCAAGATTTGGTCATAAAGAAGCATTTTTCTTGATGGCAATAATGTGGCAAAAATTTTGGTAAACATTAGATTTTTTGGCCTGGTTAAAATTGCCGAATATTTACTGAATAAAATGTCTACTTTGTTGCAGTAAATTTGTGTTTTTTTTTAATCAGAAATCTAGCTAAAACTTGTGTTAGCCAAAATTACTACAAAATTTGGAAATAATAGCTAATTTATGTAGCCACGGAATATTGATATAAGATAGCCATAAAGTAACAACTTTAACTTTACCCAAACGCCAAAGTGTGTTCAAAAACGTATTAACCTTAAACAAATTCGAGTTCTACTCCAGCAACTCCAGAAACCGTTATCATTCTTCTGTAACTTTCATGGGTGAGACGAAGTACCTATAAATACCTATTTCACTAGAATGTCACAAATCGATTAACCCAAATGTTTTTTTGGACAATGTTGTCACGTCAATTTATTAGTGATAGATTTCTCTGATATCTTTTTTCTGAAGTATTTCATATATGTCTATGATCTACTACGGCATTGGTAATAAATAAAACTGAAAGTTTAAAACTCAAAAAGCAAAAAAAAAATAATAAACAGTTTTTGTAACAACAAAAACATTCAAAGACGTGACTTTACATTTTATTTCGTTTAGAGCCGCCAGAGGGCGTAAAATAAACGACATGGCCGACATAGCTATTTTTTTGGCAACTAAATTGGTTTTCATGACGAAACGGTGGCTCCTAGCCTCTTGACGATCGTTATAGCCTCGATAAATATCTGCAATAACCGGGCGGCCATTATTTGTAGACTGTTAAATTTTCTAATTTAGCAACTATTTGCAAAATAATAAATTATATCCATGCAACTATTGAATTACCTATATTATATTTTTAGCGTTAACATAAAAGCATTTTGATACATTAAGTCGTCAAAACGCGAGAAAGTAAAATATCAATTTAGTTTAAGAGCAATTATTTTTTATTATTAGTGTAAATGATAAATTATGCAAAATAATTAAAAATACCTTGGCGCGTTGATTTTTATCAACTATCTCCTCTACATTTACAGTAAATTTGCCTTGGCATTAAGATTTTAGTCCATTATTTGCGACAATTTACTGTAAAATCTGCAGTCAAACTATTGAGAATAATATCCACACAAAACAATCAGTCATGTCATGTCGGCATTTTGAATCTCCATGCACAGTTCGTTTGCTAGATAAAAATATAGGAACATTTTTAGTCACAAAAGCTATTTTTTACTAGCATTTTTTGCTGAAATATGGCCAAAATACTGGCCTAAACATTGATCAGAAAAGCCGAGTAATGACGATAATGACGATAAAAGTTCCCCATTTTTGCCAAGGTGCCGTAATAATTTCGTAATAGATTGGCTTTTTTGGCAGCTTTTTTAACCAAATGGTCGCCGAATTTAGCAAGGATTACAGAACAATAGCCAAATTGTGGCGTAGAATGCTGCTTGCGATTATTATGACTATAGCATTTGACCGATGACTACTTGATCAAGTTCGTGATCGGTATTCAAAATACCGGCTCTAAGAGTTATAAGCATCAGAGGCAAAAAAATACCAAACATCTAAAATCAAAATCGCTTCTGGGAGATGGCTTTATATCCTCACTGGCGTTCGGACAACAATTGAAAGTCGAAAATGTGATAAAATGTCCCGTTTTTCATTTTTTTTATGAACTTATCTCACACAAGAGTTTTGGCAATGGTTTTTCAATGTCTTGCTACAAGTTTCTTTTATGAACACTCTTTATTTGGTCAATGAGATGAGATTATGTGACGATACCTATCATTCGTCATCTTTCTATTGAGCTTGACATATGAGACAAGGGCATGCGCGCTTACGTTTTCGAATACAAATTACAAAATTCGTCAATTTACTACACAAAAGATAAAATGTTTAAAGTTGGTTAACTGCTTAGTCCTTAATTTATTTTATTTGTATCTTATTTGTTCGTTTAAAAACGTTAATACGAGCGATGGCTTAATAGGTAGGAATTTCAAATTTAGCGATAAACGAAGTACAATACAGTATTTAAATACGAAAATTTAATGCTGTCTAATTCTATGGTAATTTTTCAAAAAAGCCCAAAAAAGAATTATTGGACGTTTGCAAAATAGAGCGCAACCAGGAATACAGCAACAAACGACCGGGCTTAGAATAGGTAGACAGAGGAAGTAGGATACGACGCCGGCGTCTGTTACCAGTTTGCTCCAATCTGTCAAGTGTTAAAATGTCAGTGACGTAGTATTGGTATTGTAGCACATAAGAAAATCTTTTATTAAAAATAATAATGGAACTAAATTACTATTTATTTGTAACATTAGTAATATTATACGTAATATTATTAGCAAACATCGACTTTCTATTAAATAAATAAAAATAATTGTGAATTAATAGTCGTTGATAACCCTGGGATTATATCTCCTACGGCACTAGAAAAACTGGTCAAAAATTTAAATAAAAAAACTGTCCACAAGTTAAAGGATTAGAAAAATATTTCCCAAAATAGCATTTTTGACTTCACTGCGGTATATACTAAATCACATTTCGAAGATTTGGATGTAAAATAACTGGTTTTAGAGTTATTTGAAATAATTTAATTGTTGCTGAAAAACGCCATTATCTGTTTACCTGTGAAACGTAACTCCAGGCCCCTTTCTATAGCCGCTGCTTTTACAACCGTAATCTGCACATCCCACCATTGTAATCAACACAATTATTTATAATATTGCAAGTCTTGCAAAATGCAATTTATTGCAAAAAACACATAGCCAACGATACGTTTGGTTTTCGCCTTAAACATGGCGTCTCATCATTTTTAGTAGCAGCTGTCAATGTAGCGGAGAATTGCGCGCGCGAATTCCATTATCTACCTATTCAAAGCGACCGGTGTTCAGTCACTTTTCTATCAAAACAATTTTTTTTTATTTACTTTAAATTAATTGATATTCGGATATTGCTTTCTACATACACAAAAAGAAACTTCATTTAAGTGTAAAACAATCTATAATATGTGGACTTTAAGAAATTTAGGTTTGGAACCAGAAAATCAAGAACTTGTTGAACTTGTCAAGAACAATGTGTTGGAACTTCCTGTTCTCCATACGTACTAAGTAGCAGAAAAAAGGAAGGCAGAAAGGTTTTAAGCGTTCAAAAGCATTGTTTCATCAAAGAAACCCCGCGGCACTTAATTAATAATAAAAAAAAGTTGCAGTTTAGTGGCAAATACTCACAAGATGGTTTTTAGTCGAAAATCCGATGACTTTGGTACTCCAGCTCCAGAAAACACAATACGGGGTTTTCACTGGGTTTTCCAACATATTTACTGGAAACTGAAGTTATTCATCTCTAACAAACACTGCGTGCCACAATCTCAGGGCGACGTCAGATACAGCGGAATTTGGTTAAAAGCGGAACGGAGCTGAATTTGACAGTAGAATTTAAACCAATCAGATAAAAGCTAAAATAGGAATTGACATGTGTAATGACGTTATTGACATTTCTGCTCCGTTCCGTTGTATGTCAGCATTGCCAACCGAATTTGTGGATAATTCCTTACATGTCCAGCAATATCTCCCTAGATTAGTAGATTTTTTTCCCTAGATTTAAATCTGAATCATATGGTGAATGTATTCTTACTGTTACTCGTTACTCCAATAACTTGTTACACGATAACATACACAATAAATATATAGTAGACAGCAGCTAGCTGGCAAGTTAAATTATAGTTTGTTAATTGAAATGTGACAAAAGCAACAAATAAAATTCTTTATTTAAGTAAAAAATAACATTTTATTACTTAGCGTTAAGATACATCTTCAAAATAAAAAAAAACATAAACAAAAATAAAAATATAATGCTGAAAACAAAAAATCACAAAAATTAGGAACTTGTGGAATTAAAGAACACTTTTAATCTGATTCTTCAGAAATAGTTGCTTTCTGCATCTTATGGTCGAAAACTACATGGGACCTCATTTTGACAAAAAAACGAGAAGAAGAAATAAGAACAACAATATTTGTTGTTTCTATGACACAGAATGAGGAAAAAAAATACTTACCCACATATTTCGTACAAGACCGAGAACTTTTATTTGATTTATTACTTATTTTGTTGCAGTTTATTGTGATTGTGTTTTAAATATTTCTGATTATTATTATCAATATTTATTATTGATTATTATCATCAATTATTAAATTCAAGAATTTGAAGTTTGACTTTTACGACAATGACAGCGTGATGGCCATTTGATAGACCTAATGACAACTGACTTACTACTGATGAGCAAATTCTAGACTCAAGAGTTTAGCGCATTCAGAGTGTTGGAGTAACCAATTTCTGAGGTGAATTGGTCAATAGATTTTTTTGACCAATCAAGGTTGTCAAGATTTTCATTTTCACTTTCACAACTTCCTACAGAACGAGGCTCCTGGACGCTTATTTTTAAGGAAGGATTGAAAGTGAAAGTGAGAATTTTGACAATCTTGATTGGTCAAAAAATTCTATTGACGAATTCCATTGGCCAGCGATTCTCACTTTCACTCCTTCCTTAAAAATAAGCGCCCTGAGTATGGCCACCCTCCACACTTCCGTGTCAAAATGGTTGTAATTGATAATGAAAACATATGGAATGTTATTGTTGATTTCGTATTTCGTGTGCAAGCTGGCAACGCTGGCGAAGTGAAAACGATTTAGATTTCGTCTCCTAAAAAAAATTGGTGTATATGTACTATTTTATTTTGATTCGTATAAGTTTTTGGTATGTGTAAACTGAGTGCTAAAGCGAGGTTAAGCAGGAAGGTTTTTACTTTTTTGCACATTTTAGCTGTTTAAAATTGACAATTCAGGTAGTAATACATTGTTGAGTGTTGGCAACACTGGTAATGCGGTTTTAAATTGCCTTACATTAAGAATTACATAAATGGCTATTTATATGTAATTTGTTTGCATATAAAACATTATGCATTATGTTATACCGGTGTTCATTAAAAAACCTCATCTAGAAGGCTATGAATTTTGCAGAAATTTCCAACCGAAATCCGTGATATTTTTACAATTGGTGAGGTGTCACGGACCCGAATTTTTCTCTGCTTGATACGCGATTTGGTGAATGACTGTTTGCGAACTGCCTGAGCGTTGGGTCGAAATGGGGTAGCAGTTTTCCTGCAACGTTTATATGCATGTAATCTAGTCCCGGAAATAAATAGCGGTAATAAATTCTAAGCTACCCCGCTATCGTGTTCGGAAAGTGTTCGATCGGTCCACATTGCTCGGCTGTTTTTAGTACATCTAGCAGAAAAATAGTTTTATCATACACGTGTCTAAACGGGGATTTTAATAAATATCGAGTAAAAGTTTGTGAGTGTGGAGTTATTACAATTTTATTAAGCGTTACAGTAGAACAGACGCTTGTTTTTGTTTCCTAAAAGGTCGACGTAGGTGCCTGTTATGTGGGTTTAACCGTAACCTCTCCTACTTATACTCCCGAATGCCCATTACCATGATTCGCTGTTTCTCGTTTCTGTTTAGGATACTAATCGATTTTGAGAGTCAAAAATTGAAATGTCAAGTCTGGCTAAAATTTCAAACTTAAACTTATATACTTATTTAGGATGGGTCTTAGGGCCCAGTTAACTCAGTGAGCTTAGGTCAAAATATCGGGATTTATAATCTTTTTATATTTATATTTTTTTCAAATAACAAAAATGTCTTTTAGTTCCACTATTCATTCCTTATATATTTAGTATAAAAACTCACTCTCACTACACTGAGTTTTCTTAGGCAGTCGAACGTGCAGAGCACCCCCCCCCCCCCCGGTTCAGTTCTTTAATGACGGGCAACTTCGACCGAACGGGCCCCGTTCCCGGATTTCCCCAGTCGAAATTACGTTTCCTGGACCAATTTTCTCCGGCCAATGGCGCGGCGCCAGGCTCATCCCGCCCGCCAATCGGCGGCAAGGATGAAACGATAAAAATACTCCGGCTCCATTATCAGCCATGATAGTGAGGCAGCCCCGCTTAGACTGATTCGTTTCATAAATTTTGCTGAAACGTTTCCGGGAACTTCGCCGTCAGTTATTAATAAGTATGCTCATCGCTCCAGAGAACCGCCAAGAAATAATTGAGTTTATAATTGGCTTGTTCCGGAAAATTTAGAATTCTCCCTTAAAATTAATTCGGATTTGCACGTATAGGTGTGAGGTTTGTGCATTATTGCAGTTTCCCGGTAATAATGACTCTTGGATTTGCGCTCATAAGGGCGTAAATGGAAAGCCTGGACGTAACTCACTCTTAGACGAATTCTCAGTGAACTCTAACTTTGCAAGCAGCTTTTAACGAACTCTGTTTATTTTAATAATAGTATATTGTGCAACTAGTGTCGAAAATAGCACTTTTCACACGAGTGCGACGGTTTGGACACGAGCCGTAGGCGAGTGATGCAACGGCACAATAGTGTGAAGACTGATTTTCGTACGTGGCGTTTTTCTACGATTGCGATTTTGCTTCATAAATGATCATTCGTATTATAAAATATATGCAACGCGTGTGCAAAACAATCAGAAACGTGTGCAAAGTGGACTTTGTGCACGCGGTTTGAAATATGCGATATTCAATGGTAGATAGCATTTATTAATTTTCGAGGCAGCCTTAAAAAATAGTGCAACTAGTGTCGAAAATTGCACTTTTCACACGAGTGCGACGGTTTGGACACGAGCCGTAGGCGAGTGATGCAATGTAACAAGAGTGTGAAGAGTGAGTTTGGTACGTGTTGCACACTATACTTTTTCTACGACTGCAATTTTGCTTCATAAATCATCATTCGTATAATAAAATACCTATATGCAAGGCGTGTGCAAAACAATCAGAAGCGTGCGCAAACTGCACTTTGCAATATGCGATTTTCAACGCTAGTTAGTAGTGCGCATTTGTTAATTTTCGAGACAGTCATAGAAAATAGTATATTATACAAGCATTTAAAGAGAGTCGTTCTCGTCTCGAGAGTAACGTTTGAACCCACGAGCGAGTGGCACAAGTTGTGGCACAAGTTGCCCGAGAGAATAATGCTCATTAAATACGAGTTGAATACTAAATTTTATCCACGACCAAGATTCCGGGTTTTCTCAAATATGATAGGCCACAAAGGTAATTCACAATTTTAAAATCACGATTAGTTTCGCTAATTGACGGCGCGACGTTTGATGCGTCAGATAGATGACGGCTTAGTCGCCCGTGCTTGTTCATTTCATTGCTACGAGGGTGGACGGTAAATTTGTTCATTTTATGGCCTATTTTAAGTATTTTTCAGTGAAAAGTATATTTTTTAGTGAAAAAGAGCTACTGTAACCGACATTTGTCTCAATACATCCTTATAGAAGGATAATTATTTGAATAAACCAGTGGTAACTAGCAGCTTTACTTTTTGAGTTGCCAGTTGCCTACGAAATATTTCGTTTCCATGGCAACTCATTATTCAATTGTGGATAATGTTCATTATTCACAAGTGAATAAAGATTAGCATTAATCTTGAGAATGTACAAGAATAATGTGATTATTATAGTATGATCGTGGATAAACTATTCTTCTAAACTGGACATTATTAATAAACTATGAGTTTGAGTATGACGCAAACGCTTGAAGAGCAAGATTGGGATCTAAGTTTTTGTTTGAATTGATATATGATTAAAGAGCATTTAGTTTTCTCTGTGAACTCTAACTCAAGTAACTTAAAGCATATGCAATAAGCTCATATCAGTTTCATTGTCATCTTAAACAAGCATTATCATTCTTCCTTAAATTTTCAAAGTAAAATTTTCTTCGTCTGTATCTACATCTTCAAAAATTTCTTCACCATTTTCTTCCAGTGGTAAATGGCCATCTCTTCATGTATAGTATTTAAAAATGTTATGTAAAACAAAGCTACACGCTGCATGAAATTTGGCGAGCTTTTTCAAATCCATTTAATATACAATAAGCCTTATTGCCAATGATGCTAAGAGTTCTTCTCCTCCAGCTCCTGCTCATTAAACTGTTGAATTTCTTCAGGAGTGGGCTTTTGTATGTCTTTCTTCATCAAATTTCTGTCTTGGTCAGCTGAAGGTGTGCCAACAGTACTGAAATCTGTGGCTTCTTCCTTGCTGAGTTTTCTATCTTTGAAGAAAGATTCCCTTTTGAGAACCGTTTTGACTAGGCTCCTAAGAAGACCTTTAGCGGTTTTAGGCCTTCAGAATATAGGTTTCCTTTTATGCTTTGGTTTAGCGTAATCTGAAGGCACTGAAAAGGTTTATATTGAATTTTTCTTTTCTCTATTTATCATATCGTCGTTTCTATTTGTTATCAATTTTTTTTTAAATTGAAAGTTTTCTCTTTTGTGGAAGAGTTGTACAACTCTACCACAAAAGGTATAGAGAGAACAATAAGGAAACCGAAAGCAATAGTTGTGAAGTGCGAACATTTTTATGAGATATAAAAAATACATAAACAAAGAAATGTAGAAATAAATAATAACGTCAAAGAGGAGATAGAAGACGTCACAAAAAAGTCAGCAATAAAGCAACCACAGAAAGGTTATCTATAAGCGTTGTGCAAAAAAAACAAGAGAAAAATTGCGTTCAGATCTCTATTTTACAGGATTTTGTTGGAAAAATTAAAATTTGTTCAATTTTCTACTTTAAGAAATTACATTTTTCAGCGATTTTTGAATGATTTTATACTAAACTATACGACTTTTTTTCTTAGAGAAAGTTGAAATCAATTCTGATCAAGAAATATTGTGGTTTTCGAATGAAAATTGTCATTTTCGGACAGCGGACTTGATTATATTCCAATCTGAAAAGAAATTAATTTTTAAAATGAAAAATTGGAAGAATTGGAAGAAATAGGTTCTGTTCTTTATTTTTTTGGGATTTTAGAAGAAAACCTAAATGTTTTTAATTTTCCATTTTTAGAAATTGCGTTTTTGAAATATTTATGAATAATTTTAACTAAATTCTGTTAACTTTTTCTTAGAGAAGACTCCAATTTCTCATTGGGGTTTTTACTTACAGAAATTATGGCTTTTGGAGACATGACAAGGTTTTAATCAATTTAGAAAAAATAATTTTTCAAGCAAATTTCTTAGAAAAAATGTTTTTTTTGTTTTATTGTTCGAAAAATTGGATTTTTTGAAATGATAATGGCATTATTGAAATATACAGATTATATGATTTTAAATTAGACAAAAAAATTATATTTTTCAGTCACAAATCGCCTTCTATTGCCTTACTAGAGAGTGCGAATAGTTTATCAGATTATGCAAAAAATCAGTTAAAAATACCTCAAATTGTAAAAAATTCTGATTAAAAGTGTCTGGAAAAATTCAGGTTAGGATAAAGGGCAAAGGAGGTTAGAAAATTACACACAGCGTCCAAAAATTCAAATTTGAAGCCTTTGGAGAAATTTAGGCTAGAATTAGGCCTAAAATTGTTTAAAGGTAACCCATTTTATCCAAGAATGATATTTTTCAAGTTTTGTGAAAAAAGCCAAATTATGATTAAGGCCAAAATCGGTGAAAAATGACTCTAAAGCGTGTAAATATACAAACTTGGAGGCTTTGGAAAAGTTAAAATTAAGATTATGCCTAAAATCAGTTAAAAATAACCCAAATTGTAAAAAATTCGGATTAAAAGTGTCTGGGAAAATTGAGGTTAGGATAAAGATCAAAAGTGGTTAAAAAAATACCCAGAGCTTCTAAAAATTCAAGTTTCAAGTCTTTGGAGAAATTTAGGTTAGAATTAGGACTAAAATTGTTTAAAGGTAATCGATTTTATCAAAAAATGACATTTTTCAAGTTTTGTGAGAAAAACCAAACTAAGATTAAGGCCAAAATTGGTGAAAAATGACTCTAAGCGGGTAAATATACAATATTGGAGGCTTTGGAAAATTAAAAATTAAGATTATTCCCAAAATCAGTTAAAAATGACTCAAATTGTAAAAAAATCAGATTAAAAGTGTCTGGGAAAATTCAGGTTAGAATAAAGGTCAAAAGAGGTTAAAAAATTACAAACAGCGTCTAAAAATTCAATTTTGAAGTCTTTGGAGAAATTTAGGTTAGAATTAGGACTAAAATTGTTTAAAGGTAATCCATTTTATCCAAAAATGACATTTTTCAAGTTTTCTGAAAAAAGCGAAACTGACATTAAGACCAAAATCAGTGAAAAATGACTCTAAGCGGGTAAATATACAATCTTGGAGGCTTTGGAAAATTAAAAATTAAGATTATTCCCAAAATCAGTTAAAAATGACTCAAATTGTAAAAAGATCAGATTAAAAGTGTCTGGGAAAATTCAGGTTAGAATAAAGGTCAAAAGTTTGAAGTCTTTGGAGAAATTTAGGTTAGAATTAGGACTAAAATTTTTTAAATGTAACCCATTTTATCAAAAAATTACATTTTTCAAGTTTTGTGAGAAAACCCAAACTAAGATTAAGGCCAAAATTGGTGAAAAATGACTCTAAGCGGGTAAATATACAATATTGGAGGCTTTGGAAAATTAAAAATTAAGATTATTCCCAAAATCAGTTAAAAATTATTCAAATTGTAAAAAAATTAGATTGAAAGGGTCTGGGAAGATTCAGGTTACAATAAAAGTCAAAAGATGTTAAAAAATTACAAACAGCGTCTAAAAATTCAATTTTGAAGTCTTTGGAGAAATTTAGGTTAGAATCAGGACTAAAATTGTTTAAGTGTAACCCATTTTATCAAAAAATGGCATTTTCAAGTTTTGTGAGAAAACCCAAACTAAGATTAAGGCCAAAATTGGTAAAAAATGACTCTAAGCGTGTATTATTCCCAAAATCAGTTAAAAATAACTCAAATGGTAAAAAATTCAGATTATAAGTGTCTGGGAAAATTCAGGTTAGGATAAAGGTCAAAAGTGATTAAAAAATTACCCAGAGCGTCTAGAAATTCAAGTTTCAAGTCTTTGGAGAAATTTAGGTTAGAATTAGGACTAAAATTGTTTAAAGGTAATCCATTTTATCCAAAAATAAAATTTTTCAAGTTTTCTGAAAAAAGCGAAACTGACATTAAGACCAAAATCAGTGAAAAATGACTCTAAGCGGGTAGATATACAATCTTGCAGCCTTTGGAAAATTAAAAGTTAAGATTATTCCCAAATTCAGTTAAAAATTATTCAAATTGTAAAAAAATCAGATTGAAAGGGTCTGGGAAAATTCAGGTTACAATAAAAGTCAAAAGATGTTAAAAAATTACAAACAGCGTCTAAAAATTCAATTTTGAAGTCTGGAGAAATTTAGGTTAGAATCAGGACTAAAATTGTTTAAGTGTAACCCATTTTATCAAAAAATGGCATTTTTCAAGTTTTGTGAGAAAAACCAAACTAAGATTAAGGCCAAAATTGGTAAAAAATGACTCAAATGGTAAAAAAATCAGATTAAAAGTGTCTGGGAAAATTCAGGTTAGGATAAAGGTCAAAAGTGGTTAAAAAATTACCCAGAGCGTCTAGAAATTCAATTTTGCAGTCTTTGGGGAAATTTAGGTTAGAATTAGGACTAAAATTGTTTAAATGTAACCCATTTTATCAAAAAATTGCATTTTTCAAGTTTTGTGAAAAAAACCAAACTAAGATTAAGGCTAAAATTGGTGAACAATGACTCTAAGCGTGTAAGTATACAATATTGGAGGCTTTGGAAAAGTTAAAAATAAGATTATGCCCAAAATCAGTTAAAAATAACTCAAATTGTAAATAATTCAGATTAAAAGTGTCTGGGGAAAATTCAGGTTAGGATATATAAGTCAAAAGTGGTTAAAAAATTACCCAGAGCGTCTAAAAATTCAAGTTTCAAGTCTTTGGAGAAATTTAGGTTAAAATTGGGACTAAAATTGTTTAAGTGTAACTCATTTTATCAAAAAATGGCGTTTTTCAAGTTTTGTGAGAAAAACCAAACTAAGATTAAGGCAAAAATTGGTAAAAAATGACTCTAAGCGTGTAAATATACAATATTGGAGGCTTTGGAAAAGTTAAAATTAAGATTATGGCCAAAATCTGTTAAAAATAACTCATATTGTAAAGTATGTCATCCTTTCTGTCAAAAATTCATAGCCTCCTAAATGAAGTTTTTGTAATGAACACGGGGTGTTGTCCCTTGGTAGAGGTGCTGGTTATTTTACTCTCTTTTCTCCAAATAATTTTTTCGCAATCAATTTAAAGATGAATTTTGAATTGGTCTGGTTGGTGATATTTCGATAGTTACTAAGGCCAAAATTTTAGAAAAAAATAGTTTGTTAGGTGGATGGAATTTTCAGCAAATTCTCTCTGAACTCATTATTGTTAAAACAAAATAAGTTTTTAGATTGTTTTGTGAATTTCCCACAGCTAAAATTTTAGAAAAAATACAATTTTGTTTCTTTGGTAAAATTTTCAGTAATTAACAGGAATTAACTTTTCGCCTTTTGGACAATTTGAGCTAAATTCTGAGAAAACAATTTTTAAATTGTTTATTGTTGTATGGAATTTTTAGAAATGTTTATCTAAATTAAAATTTGTCGATTTTTGACTATCTGAAAGAAATTAATAAAAAAATTTCAGAAAAGCAGAAGTTTTTGTTCGTTTGGGCAAAATATGTAATAATTTTGAAATTTTCGGCTATCAGCAGTTAATTTTCAGAAAAAATGAATGAGCTAAATTAGCCAATTACTGTCTGGAATGCCGAAAAATTGACGTGAAACCGCGCTGAATGGCTCACAACTATACGAATATTTTAATAGAAAGTAGGTACTTATACCGAGCTTCCATGGTTGACACAAAAAAAGAGTTCTTATACGAAGTTCCTCTATTAGCTTAACCCATTTTCGCTTCTGTCTGCCCCAAATACCAATTCATTACACATAATGAATTTCATACGCATCGGGTTCGGCTCGTTCCATTAGCATCCATGTTTACAATACTATCAGCATGCGGTCCTCCCCGAAGAGGACATTAATCTATTGAAGACACTGGTGCAGACATAGATGAGCAGCTTCTGTAACAAATTAGAGCAGAATGTTTCGACATTTATTGACCAATATTTGTCAAATGAAACGAAATGCGCCGACACAACAAAGATCGAGGGCAATAAAGCTGTCGACTGGTTCTGAAAGCACAATTTTAGGTTATTTTAGACCAGAACGTCTATGGGGAAAGGGACGATTTGGTCCAGATTTGCCCCTTATAGATTTTTTGTTTGGGCAATTGAGAATTATTGAAAGTCATAAAATTGGGGGTTTCGGTAATGCGGTGTGACAGCGACTAAAGGAATATTTCTGGCCAAAATCATGGCTACCGTTTCTAGGTATGAACTTTTTTTATGGGTCCTTATTATTTATAGTGTCGTGAGAAATTGAGGTATTCTGTGAAAAGAGTAATATAATGACCCGTAAAGAGGATATATAATAAAAGTCACATTTTTTCTAGCCTATTTCTTTAACAACTTATTGTGACTTCTAAAGAAAGCATAAAAGTAGCCTGTCGTGTCTTTTATTAACAATGTAATATTCAAAGTCAACTAGGGAGAGTTCGTTTGAAAACGTCGGCTGTGAAATGTCAAAAGAAAAGGAAGAAAAGTCCATTTACTTTGATTATATCATCCTTTTTACCTGTCAAAAATTCTTAGCCTTCTTAGATGACGTTTTCTAATAAACACACCGTAAATTCCAAAAATAAAGTAAGATAATCTATGTTTTGCAGATTTGGTGATTTTTTATCTCTTTTCTTTTACAGTCATAGCAGTAATTTACCCTCGTCCTCAAGAATAGGAATTTCATGTTTTCTTTTTTTTCCTTTTCTTTTTTTGGAGTACTTTTCTTTAAAACTGTCTTCTGTACTTCTTCTAGTTTAAACCTTCATTTCAATTGCATAAGTTGGACTCTGTTTTGCAGTTTTCACATTTTCACTTTTCTCCTCTTTATCACCCTTTTCCTTTTTAATAATTATACTCTTCTTCAGAACCCTCTCAAGTACATCGTATTTAAAAACTATTCATTATTGTGTTTTTATTGCTTAGTTACCAAATACATAAACATGAACTTTATGGCCGCGCGGGCTTAAAACGCACTTTATGGTCCGTAAGCTCGTCGCCCTCATGTATCAAAGGCATAAACATCTACTTTACGCCCTTGATGCGTAAATAACTATTATTTCTTGAATATCCTCGGGTAGTTCTTGAATTTGATTTTCTGCAGGTTTTTTTTTTAACAATAATTGTAGTGAGTGCTCCTTTTCAACCTCCCCTAGCGTAAAAGTTTGTGATCATCCTTCTTTGACGTCCTTTTTCTTCTTTAGAAATCATGGTTTCATAGTAACAGTTTTCTCAATAAAAATGGTCTCTTGTATTTGCTCAGAGACTTCTTAGGGCGCATATTCTGTCTTGGAAACTTTTCAACTCTTACCGTTGTTTAAGGCTTTTCACTGTTGCCTTTATATAGCAAGTTTCAGTTTTTTGCTCTTTATTTCGTTAAGTATCGCTATAAAGTTCCTTTGAATATATTAATTTTTTTATTACCATTATTGTCTTTACTCTTTCCTATTTTCATTTAAAACTTCAAAATAAGCCTTTTTGCAAACTTTTAAAAGTCTTTACACGATTTTTTCTTGAAATTAAAGTATTTTGATTCTACTTATTTCGACATAATTTTTTCTATAATTTCTGCCTATTCCAAATATTTTTTTTTCGGTGTTTTCGTCATGTCTTATTTAAACTTTTTATGTATTTTTTGTCCTTCTATTGTTCACAATTTTTTATTCTTATTTTCTGTCGTATTTTCTGCAATTTTTTGTTTTTTATGTATTTTTTTATTGATTTAGTTTGGAATTTTTATTGTTGTTATTATTTTGAGGTAATTTTGACCCAAAATTAAAAATTTCCAATGAATAATAAACCATAAACTGTAATGCAGTTTGATTGGTATTGGGACAATTTTGGCCCAAAACCGTGTTTTCTTATACAGTTATTAATATTTTTTATATGTACAGGGTGGCGCCTTTTCAATGGGTTTATGAGATATTGGTAAAAAAGTAGGGATATAGATGAAATCTTATCAGCTTGATTTGTTTCTGTATACAGGGCTTATTACAACCATAAGGAGTAATGTGTTAGAAAGAGCAGGCACATTCCAAATCTAACAAAACAAAATGCCTCTCTTTTTTTTAACACATTACTCCTTATGGAAAAAATTAGTTTTTTATTCATTCTTTAAAAACTTGCTCTTTACCGCCTCTTTATTATTTTATTTACCGCCTATTTATCGCCTGTTTACCATTTTTTTAACAACTTCCTTTGAACGTATTATTTTTTTTATTATCATCTTTGTCTTTCCTATTTTCATTTAAAACTTTGGTACAAAAAAAGACTTTTGGCAAACTTTTGAAAGTTTTTACACGATTTTGTCTTAAAATTAAAAGTATTTAACTCTTTAATTCTTTTGGACAAATTTTTTTCTATAATTTCTGCCTATTCCAGATATTTTTCTTTCGGTATTTTCGCCATGTTTTATTTAAACTTTTTATACATTTTTTTGTCCTTTTGTTGTTCACATTTTTTTTAATTCTTATTCTCTGTCGCTATATCTGTAATTGTTTTTTAAGTTTTTTTTTTATTGATTGAAATTGGAGTTTCTATGGTGTTTTTATTCTTTCGAGATAATTTTGACCCAAAATAGAAAATTTTCAATGCATAACCAACCATACACTGTAATGCAATTTCATTGGTATTGAGACAATTGGCCCAAAATTGTGTTTTTAATATAAATAATAATTTTTCAATTTTTCTATATGTACAGGGTGGCGCCTTTTCAGTGTGTTTATGGGATATTGGTAAAAAAAGTAGGGATATAGATGAAATCTTATCAGCTTGATTTGTTTTCTGTATACAGGACTTTAAAAATACCGCACTTTTAACTTGACCCTGTATCCCAGCTATTGTGGGAAATAGAACAAAAAGTGATATAGAAATATTTTAGAGTTCATTATGTGCTATTTAGTGGGGCAGTTTTGAAGTTTTTATATAAACGATTTTCAAGTTATAATATAAAGTTAGGTTTTTTTAATGGGACCCCCATATATTATTATTAGTTCGTTTGATTGCTCTTTTTTAGCTGATTCAAATGATGTAAAGTTTTATACATTTATTTCAAGTGGTTTTCGAAGAATTAATAATAATTTTTCCCATAAGGAGTAATGTGTTAGAAAGAGCCAGCACATTCCAAATCTAACTAAACAAAATGTCTGTCTCTTTCTACCACATTACTCCTTATGGAAAAAATTAGTTTTTATTAATTATTTAAAAACTACTAGAGATAAAAGTAAAAAATTATACATGAATCGAATCAGCTAAAAAAGGGCGACCAAATGCAAGAAAAATATATAGGGTGTCCTATTTAAAAAAACGTAACCTTATATCAAAACTTGAAAATCGCTATAGATAAAAATATTAAAAATTGCACCACCAAATAACGTATAAAAATTCTAAAATATTTCTATTTGACTTTTTGTTCTATTTCCTATAATAACCGAGATACAGCGCAATGTCATATCAAAAACGATCTCGAGTCGAGAAAGTGTAATCAGATTTCGTCTATCTATTACGATTCCACCTCGTACACTATTGGTCCGAAATTGAACTTCTCCAATGAGTAAAAAAATCATTTTTATTGAAAATATTATGATCCCAAAAAGGAATTATTTTTTTATTTTTTAAAGGTTTTTAAACGATTTTGGCGTAAAATTAGAAATATTTTACTTCTAACTATCTGCCTGTTTTGGCAATTTTTTTTTCTATAATTTTCTAACTTAACCAAATTTCTTTATTTTTGTAGTGTCGATTTTAATTGGACTTTTTATTGGGTTTTATACTTTTCAGGTAATTATGACACAAAATTAAGATGTTCCCACAGTGAACTATTGTAATGTAACTTGCTTTACATTAAGACTTTTTTGGTCCAAAACTGTATTTTAGCACGGTTTTTAAATGATTTAGGCTCAAAATAAAAAATGTTTTACATTTGTGCCGCTAGCTACCTCTTTTGGACTTTTTTTCTCTCTAATGTTTTTGATTTCTCTGGGTATTTAAACTCAGTTATTTTGTAGTTTTTAATTATTTTTTTATTTCTTACTGTTCTTTTATTCTCTTTATTTTTTTAATCTCATGGCGTCGAATAGGATGAGGTGCAGTAGATGGGAAATATATTCCCAGAAAAGATTTTTTATTATTCAGGGAAACACCACTGAGACGACCTGAGGTCGTTATGTATAACTTATGTATGTGGTGTTGGCGTTTCGACCCGGGGTCTACATTGGATTCGTCTGTAAGGCGTGGTAAACCCCTGCCTTATAAGCCGGGAGGAGAGTTCATAGATAGAACTTGCATTTGAAGACAAATTCGGCGCAGGAAAGGCGGTGTGACGTTACGAAGGATTCCGACTAATGCTGCCATCTGTGAGTCGATGGATAAAGTTCCACCACATTACTCCTCTCCCAGTGACGAGGATGGAGGATATATGATGGGAGAAAAGCGAGGCTGTTTTTGCGAACTGAGGGGACGAAGTTGTTGCTGTTGCTTGATCGAGGTGAGTGATGAATGATGTGCCAGTGTTGCCCAGAAAGGTACTAGGGAGTGATATGTATAAGATAATTCCGCGGTACAGTGAGTGAAGAGAGAGTTTGATGGATGCTGCGTCCGCTGGGTGAGCGAGAGATGCTGCTTTGGTAGTCTCGTGGCGCTGACACGATCCTTGTGTCTATGGATGAGCTATGGAAGGGAATTCCCAAAAAAAAATTTTTGTTATAGAGGGAAACACCACTGGGACGACCTCAGATCGTTATAGCCTATGTATGTGGTGTTGGCGTTTCGTCCCGGGATCTACTTTGGACTCGTCAGTAAAACGTAATAGATCATACGTTATACGCCGGGGTGAGAGGCATCGTTGGAACTTGTATTTGAAGACAAATTCGCCGCAGGAAAGGCGGTATGACGTTATGAACCATTGCTTAAGTCCTAATCTAGACATTGTAGTCAGGACTACAAGATCGTTGATAGTACCGGCTTAAATAAAAACATTAAAAAAAATTATAGAAATCCACGAGCACAGAATATTGTTTGGCATATTTTCGTTTCTTTACTTAGTACCACGATAAGTTTTTGGTAGAACTAATATTAAAGCTCTATAAAAAAGTTATAGGGGTTTTCCGAAAAGTGACACATTTTGTAGAAAATTTATATTTTTATATTACAAGTACTGACTACAAAGTGTAGGTTACTTCTTAACAAGTGGTACCTGGATTGATCAAGACAAGTAAATGACCAAGTCTTCTTCAAAAATACACCACTTTTCAGATAACCCCAGTAAATTTCGTTCTAGAGCCTTAGTAAAATATTTGCCTAAACAATCTAGTACTATCCAAAATTACAATATTACATTGAAATGATTTAAAAAAAATGCTTTTATCAAATTTACAATGGGGTACACTATATTTTTGTAGCATTCTTTTTGACACCCTGTATAAAACCCAAGAAATTTACTGTTTAAAAAACCCTGGTCGACTACAATAGACTGCCCTTCGAGAAATGTCCCAGTCGTTTAAATCGGCTGGTCCAGGCCGGAGGTATGGCGATTAAAAGATTACCAAAAAAAAATCGAAGTGGTCAATATGTTGAAGCAGAAATACCAATTGCTTGTTTATTATGGTTTCCATGATAACTAAGCGAGCGATTTGGTTACTTTGTCGCTCGCCGAGCGACAAAATAACAAAACGCTCGCTCCTCGAAAAAGCGCAACTTTGCCCTTTCTTTTGGAGGCGCAGATTTGTACTTTTCGCTCGGTTGTAGAAAAAAAAACTAATAATTATTGATCACCTTAAATTTACATATTTAAGACAAAATTATATCAAAATAAGACGTCTTCGATGACCTATACCTCAGACTGGTTACTCAACACTTTTAAAAAAAGTTTCGTTGACGTTTAGAGCTATATAGAGATCTTTCTCAAGGTCAGAATTACAAGATATTGTTCACTTAAAAATATAAAAACTATAATACATATAAAAATAGAGTTTAAATTGTACCATAATGATCCACTTTTTTACTCTTTAATTAGTTAAAGTGGCTGTTTTGGTGATATAAACTACCTGTAGTTATTGTGTCTATACATGTTGGAAAAAAAACTGATAGATCCCAGATCTAATGGGTCCGTAAATCTGCTGGAAAGTAATTTCCGCGGTCGTTTATTTCTTCTGTCCCAGCAAACTGCCAATGAAAATCCTCACTAATTTACGGGCCAATTGCGGGCCAACGTTTTTAATAAACTTCATTCGCCATTTTAATTCAGGTAGTTTATTGCGTGCCGACGAGCTATGGTTAATAGCGTGCCGTGATAGACTTATGGCCCGTTATTTACCTCCCCGATAAATCCGGCCGATCAGTTAATTTGGCCGCTAGTTTAGAGCTGTGCTCTTATTAAGCTGTAAATAACTCCCCCTTGTCTAGTTGATGAGACCGAAGCGGAAGACCGTGCATGTACGTACGTATTCTTTGGTAGAAAAAGCTAATATCGTGTACCCCATGTTCATTAGAAAACTTCGTCTAGATGACTAAATAGTAAATTTAAAACCTTAAAAATTTGCTAAAAAGAGGTTCGTTGTCAGGCCTTAATTCAATAAACTTCGATGTTGGTGGAACTCTTATTTCAGACCAAAAAATAAGTATATAAAAAAAAAATTCAAATGTCTGAAATAATTAATCTTTAAAAACACAACAGTGGTTTTAAAGAACTTTAATAACATTTACAAAACAAAAAATTGTTTCAACGGAAATCAGTTTAAATAACAATTGTTGAAACAAATTGAAAAATTTCAAATTTAAGTCAAAGAAAGGTTGAAAAAAAATGAAAACACAAAGAGAAGTATAATTGATATAAAGTGCTCAACTTACTAACCGCACTGACCCTTTTTTTGCTAATTTTTTAATTGCTGTACCTGCGGCCCGCGTCATCCGATTTAAACAAATGGCACATCTCTCGAAAGCTTGTCTCTTGTAGAAGCGGCGAGGGAGTGGCTCTTTTTAGACAGTTTATAAAATAAAATAAAATAAAACCATAATAAAGAAACATTTAGTATTTCTTCGACTTTTGACACAAAAGTATGAGTTGAACGATATTTGACAGATCTCGAACAATTTTGTGGCCAACGCGTGACTTTAAGATCGTTCTTGACCAAAAAATTTGAGGTTATCACTAATTATTAGTTTTTTTCTACAACCGGGCGAAAAGTACAAATTTGCGCTTCCAAATGAAAATGCAAAGTTGCGCTTTTTCGAGGAGTGAGCGTTTTGGTTACTTTATCGCTGACAAAGTAACCAAATCGCTCGCTTAGTTACCATGGAAACCACAATAAAGAACCATTTTGTATCTTCTGCGACTTTTCTTACTTATGACACTTATGAGATGAGGGGTATTTGACAGATTTCGAACAATTTTGTGGCCAGCGTGTGACTTTAAGATCGTTCTTCACCAAAAAATTTGAGTTTATCAATAATTATTAGTTTTTTTCTACAACCGAACCAAAAATACAAATTTGCGCTTCCAAAAGAAAGTGCAAAGTGGGGCTTTATCGAGGAGCGAGCGTTTTGGTTACTTCGTCGCTCGGCGAGCGACAAAATCATCAGATCGCTCGCTTAGTTACCATGAAAACCATAATAAAGAAACATTTAGTATTTCTGCAACTTTTCACACAAAAGTATGAGTTGAGGGGTATTTTACAGATCTCGAATAATTTTGTGGCCAGCGCGTGGCTTTAAAATCGTTCTCGACCAAAAAATTTGAAGTTATTAATAATTATTAATTTTTGTTGCTACTACCGAGCGAAAAGTACAAATTTGTGCTTCTAAAAGACAGTGCAAAGTTCCGTTTTTTTGAGAATCGAGCGTTTTTTTTTATTGCGAGCGACAAAGTAACCAAATCGCTCGCTTAGTTACAATGGAAACCACAATAAAGAAACATTTAGTATTTCTGCGACTTTTCACACAAAGGTATGAGTTGAGGGGTATTTGACAGATTTCGAACAATTTTGTGACCAGCGCGTGACTTTAAGATCGTGCTTGACCAAAAAACTTGAGGATAACAATAATTATTAGTTTTTTTCTACAACCGAACGAAAAATACAAATTTGCGCTTCCAAAAGAAAGTGCAAAGTGGGGCTTTTTCGAGGAGCGTTTTGGTTACTTCGTCGCTCGGCGAGCGACAAAATCATCAGATCGCTCGCTTAGTTACCATGAAAACCATAATAAAGGAACATTTAGTATTTCTGCAACTTTTCACACAAAAGTATGAGTTGAGGGGTATTTGACAGATCTCGAATAATTTTGTGGCCAGCGCGTGACTTTAAAATCGTTCTCGACCAAAAAATTTGAAGTTATTAATAATTATTAATTTTTGTTGCTACTACCGAGCGAAAAGTACAAATTTGTGCTTCTAAAAGACAGTGCAAAGTTCAGTTTTTTTGAGAATCGAGCGTTTTTTTTATTGCGAGCGACAAAGTAACCAAATCGCTCGCTTAGTTACCATGGAAACCACAATAAAGAAACATTTAGTATTTCTGCGACTTTTCACACAAAAGTATGAGATGAGGGGTATTTGACAGATTTCGAACAATTTTGTGGCCAGCGAGTGCCTTTAAGATCGTTCTTGACCAAAAAATTTGAGGTTATCAATAATTATTAGCTTTTTCTCTGCAACCGAGCAAAAAATACAAATTTGCGCTTCCAAAAAGTGCAAACTGTATCATTCAAAAGTATGAGTTGAGGGGTATTTGACAGATGTCGAACAATTTTGTGGCCAGCGCGTGATTTTAAGATCGTTCTTGACCAAAAAATTTCAGGTTATCAATAATTATTAGTTTTTTCTACAACCGCGGAAAGTACAAATTTGCGCTTGCAAAAGAAAATGCAAAGTTGCGCTTTTTCGAGGAGCATGCGTTTCGGTTACTTTGTCGCTCGCCGAGCGACAAAATAATCTAATCGCTCACTTAGTTACCATGGAAATCATAATAAAGAAACATTTAGTATTTCTGCGACTTTTCACACAAAGGTATGAGTTGAGGGGTATTTGACAGATGTCGAACAATTTTGTGGCCAGCGCGTGACTTTAAGATCGTTCTTGACCGAAAATTTGAGGTTATTAATAATTATTAGTTTTTTTCTACAACCGAGCAAAAAATACAAATTTGCGCTTCCAAAAAAAGTGCAAAGTGGGGCTTTTTCGAATAGCGAGCGTTTCGGTTACCATGGAAACCATAATAATGGAAAGTTTACTATTTCTGCGACTTTTCATCCAAAGGTATGAGTTGAGGGGTATTTGACAGATCTCGAACAATTTTGTGGCCAGCGCGTGACTATAAGATCGTCCCTGACCAAAAAATTTGAGGCTAACAATAATTTTTAGTTTTTCTCTACAATCGAGCGAAAAGTACAAATTTACGGTTTTTCGATGAGCGAGCGTACTCGAGCGACAAAATAATCTAATTGCTCACTTAGTTACCATGGAAACCATAATAAAGAAACATTTAGTATTTCTGCGACTTTTCATACAAAGGTATGAGTTGAGGGGTATTTGACAGATCTCGAACAATTTTATGGCCAGCGCGTGACTATAAGATCGTCCCTGACCAAAAAATTTGAGGTTAACAATATTTTTTAGTTTTTCTCTACCATCGAGCGAAAAGTACAAATTTACGCTTTTTCGATGAGCGAGCGTACTCGAGCGACAAAATAATCTAATCGCTCACTTAGTTACCATGGAAACCATAATAAAGAAACATTCAGTATTTCTGCGACTTTTCATACAAAGGTATGAGTTGAGGGGTATTTGACAGATCTCGAACAATTTTGTGGCCAGCGCGTGACTATAAGATCGTTCTTGACCAAAAAATTTGAGGTTAACAATAATTTTTAGTTTTTCTCTACAATCGAGCGAAAATTACAAATTTACGCTTTTTCGATGAGCGAGCGTTTCGGTTACTTTGTCGCTCGCCGAGCGACAAAATAATCTGATCGCTCACTTAGTTACCATGGAAACCATAATAAAGAAACATTTAGTATTCCTGCGACTTTTCACACAAAGGTATGAGTTGAGGGGTATTTGACAGATGTCGAACAATTTTGTGGCGAGCGCGTGACTTTAAGATCGTTCTTGACCGAAAATTTGAGGTTATCAATAATTATTAGTTTTTTCTACAACCGCGGAAAGTACAAATTTGCGCTTCCAAAAGAAAATGCAAAGTTGCGCTTTTTCGAGGAGCATGCGTTTCGGTTACTTTGTCGCTCGCCGAGCGACAAAATAATCTAATCGCTCACTTAGTTACCATGGAAACCATAATAAAGAAACATTTAGTATTTCTGCGACTTTTCACACAAAGGTATGAGTTGAGGGGTATTTGACAGATGTCGAACAATTTTGTGGCCAACGCGTGATTATAAGATCGTTCCTGACCAAAAAATTTGAGGTTAACAATAATTTTTAGTTTTTCTCTACAATCGAGCGAAAATTACAAATTTACGCTTTTTCGATGAGCGAGCGTTTTGGTTACTTTGTCGCTCGACGAGCGACAAAATAACCAAATCGCTCATCGATTTTGTCTCTCGCCGAGTGACAAAATAATCTAATCGCTCACTTAGTTACCATGGAAACCATAATAAAGAAACATTTAGTATTTCTGCGACTTTTCACACAAAGGTATGAGTTGAGGGGTATTTGACAGATGTCGAACAATTTTGTGGCCAGCGCGTGATTATAAGATCGTTCCTGACCAAAAAATTTGAGGTTAACAATAATTTTTAGTTTTTCTCTACAATCGAGCAAAAATTACAAATTTACGCTTTTTCGATGAGCGAGCGTTTTGGTTACTTTGTCGCTCGACGAGCGACAAAATAACCAAATCGCTCATCGATTTTGTCTCTCGCCGAGTGACAAAATAATCTAATCGCTCACTTAGTTACCATGGAAACCATAATAAAGAAACATTTAGTATTTCTGCGACTTTTCACACAAAGGTATGAGTTGAGGGGTATTTGACAGATGTCGAACAATTTTGTGGCCAGCGCGTGACTTTAAGATCGTTCTTGACCGAAAATTTGAGGTTATTAATAATTATTAGTTTTTTTCTACTACCGAGCAAAAAATACAAATTTGCGCTTCCAAAAAAAGTGCAAAGTGGGGCTTTTTCGAATAGCGAGCGTTTCGGTTACCATGGAGACCATAATAATGGAAAGTTTACTATTTCTGCGACTTTTCATACAAAGGTATGAGTTGAGGGGTATTTGACAGATCTCGAACAATTTTGTGGCCAGCGCGTGACAATAAGATCGTCCCTGACCAAAAAATTTGAGGCTAACAATAATTTTTAGTTTTTCTCTACAATCGAGCGAAAAGTACAAATTTACGCCTTTTCGATAAGCGAGCGTACTCGAGCGACAAAATAATCTAATTGCTCACTTAGTTACCATGGAAACCATAATAAAGAAACATTTAGTATTTCTGCGACGTTTCATACAAAGGTATGAGTTGAGGGGTATTTGACAGATCTCGAACAATTTTGTGGCCAGCGCGTGACTATAAGATCGTCCCTGACCAAAAAATTTGAGGTTAACAATAATTTTTAGTTTTTCTCTACCATCGAGCGAAAAGTACAAATTTACGCTTTTTCGATGAGCGAGCGTACTCGAGCGACAAAATAATCTAATCGCTCACTTAGTTACCATGGAAACCATAATAAAGAAACATTTAGTATTTCTGCGACTTTTTATACAAAGGTATGAGTTGAGGGGTATTTGACAGATCTCGAACAATTTTGTGGCCAGCGCGTGACTATAAGATCGTTCTTGACCAAAAAATTTGAGGTTAACAATAATTTTTAGTTTTTCTCTACAATCGAGCGAAAATTACAAATTTACGCTTTTTCGATGAGCGAGCGTTTCGGTTACTTTGTCGCTCGCCGAGCGACAAAATAATCTGATCGCTCACTTAGTTACCATGGAAACCATAATAAAGAAACATTTAGTATTCCTGCGACTTTTCACACAAAGGTATGAGTTGAGGGGTATTTGACAGATGTCGAACAATTTTGTGGCGAGCGCGTGACTTTAAGATCGTTCTTGACCGAAAATTTGAGGTTATCAATAATTATTAGTTTTTTCTACAACCGCGGAAAGTACAAATTTGCGCTTCCAAAAGAAAATGCAAAGTTGCGCTTTTTCGAGGAGCATGCGTTTCGGTTACTTTGTCGCTCGCCGAGCGACAAAATAATCTAATCGCTCACTTAGTTACCATGGAAACCATAATAAAGAAACATTTAGTATTTCTGCGACTTTTCACACAAAGGTATGAGTTGAGGGGTATTTGACAGATGTCGAACAATTTTGTGGCCAACGCGTGATTATAAGATCGTTCCTGACCAAAAAATTTGAGGTTAACAATAATTTTTAGTTTTTCTCTACAATCGAGCGAAAATTACAAATTTACGCTTTTTCGATGAGCGAGCGTTTTGGTTACTTTGTCGCTCGACGAGCGACAAAATAACCAAATCGCTCATCGATTTTGTCTCTCGCCGAGTGACAAAATAATCTAATCGCTCACTTAGTTACCATGGAAACCATAATAAAGAAACATTTAGTATTTCTGCGACTTTTCACACAAAGGTATGAGTTGAGGGGTATTTGACAGATGTCGAACAATTTTGTGGCCAGCGCGTGATTATAAGATCGTTCCTGACCAAAAAATTTGAGGTTAACAATAATTTTTAGTTTTTCTCTACAATCGAGCAAAAATTACAAATTTACGCTTTTTCGATGAGCGAGCGTTTTGGTTACTTTGTCGCTCGACGAGCGACAAAATAACCAAATCGCTCATCGATTTTGTCTCTCGCCGAGTGACAAAATAATCTAATCGCTCACTTAGTTACCATGGAAACCATAATAAAGAAACATTTAGTATTTCTGCGACTTTTCACACAAAGGTATGAGTTGAGGGGTATTTGACAGATGTCGAACAATTTTGTGGCCAGCGCGTGACTTTAAGATCGTTCTTGACCGAAAATTTGAGGTTATTAATAATTATTAGTTTTTTTCTACTACCGAGCAAAAAATACAAATTTGCGCTTCCAAAAAAAGTGCAAAGTGGGGCTTTTTCGAATAGCGAGCGTTTCGGTTACCATGGAGACCATAATAATGGAAAGTTTACTATTTCTGCGACTTTTCATACAAAGGTATGAGTTGAGGGGTATTTGACAGATCTCGAACAATTTTGTGGCCAGCGCGTGACAATAAGATCGTCCCTGACCAAAAAATTTGAGGCTAACAATAATTTTTAGTTTTTCTCTACAATCGAGCGAAAAGTACAAATTTACGCCTTTTCGATAAGCGAGCGTACTCGAGCGACAAAATAATCTAATTGCTCACTTAGTTACCATGGAAACCATAATAAAGAAACATTTAGTATTTCTGCGACGTTTCATACAAAGGTATGAGTTGAGGGGTATTTGACAGATCTCGAACAATTTTGTGGCCAGCGCGTGACTATAAGATCGTCCCTGACCAAAAAATTTGAGGTTAACAATAATTTTTAGTTTTTCTCTACCATCGAGCGAAAAGTACAAATTTACGCTTTTTCGATGAGCGAGCGTACTCGAGCGACAAAATAATCTAATCGCTCACTTAGTTACCATGGAAACCATAATAAAGAAACATTTAGTATTTCTGCGACTTTTTATACAAAGGTATGAGTTGAGGGGTATTTGACAGATCTCGAACAATTTTGTGGCCAGCGCGTGACTATAAGATCGTTCTTGACCAAAAAATTTGAGGTTAACAATAATTTTTAGTTTTTCTCTACAATCGAGCGAAAATTACAAATTTACGCTTTTTCGATGAGCGAGCGTTTCGGTTACTTTGTCGCTCGCCGAGCGACAAAATAATCTGATCGCTCACTTAGTTACCATGGAAACCATAATAAAGAAACATTTAGTATTCCTGCGACTTTTCACACAAAGGTATGAGTTGAGGGGTATTTGACAGATGTCGAACAATTTTGTGGCGAGCGCGTGACTTTAAGATCGTTCTTGACCGAAAATTTGAGGTTATCAATAATTATTAGTTTTTTCTACAACCGCGGAAAGTACAAATTTGCGCTTCCAAAAGAAAATGCAAAGTTGCGCTTTTTCGAGGAGCATGCGTTTCGGTTACTTTGTCGCTCGCCGAGCGACAAAATAATCTAATCGCTCACTTAGTTACCATGGAAACCATAATAAAGAAACATTTAGTATTTCTGCGACTTTTCACACAAAGGTATGAGTTGAGGGGTATTTGACAGATGTCGAACAATTTTGTGGCCAACGCGTGATTATAAGATCGTTCCTGACCAAAAAATTTGAGGTTAACAATAATTTTTAGTTTTTCTCTACAATCGAGCGAAAATTACAAATTTACGCTTTTTCGATGAGCGAGCGTTTTGGTTACTTTGTCGCTCGACGAGCGACAAAATAACCAAATCGCTCATCGATTTTGTCTCTCGCCGAGTGACAAAATAATCTAATCGCTCACTTAGTTACCATGGAAACCATAATAAAGAAACATTTAGTATTTCTGCGACTTTTCACACAAAGGTATGAGTTGAGGGGTATTTGACAGATGTCGAACAATTTTGTGGCCAGCGCGTGATTATAAGATCGTTCCTGACCAAAAAATTTGAGGTTAACAATAATTTTTAGTTTTTCTCTACAATCGAGCAAAAATTACAAATTTACGCTTTTTCGATGAGCGAGCGTTTTGGTTACTTTGTCGCTCGACGAGCGACAAAATAACCAAATCGCTCATCGATTTTGTCTCTCGCCGAGTGACAAAATAATCTAATCGCTCACTTAGTTACCATGGAAACCATAATAAAGAAACATTTAGTATTTCTGCGACTTTTCACACAAAGGTATGAGTTGAGGGGTATTTGACAGATGTCGAACAATTTTGTGGCCAGCGCGTGACTTTAAGATCGTTCTTGACCGAAAATTTGAGGTTATTAATAATTATTAGTTTTTTTCTACTACCGAGCAAAAAATACAAATTTGCGCTTCCAAAAAAAGTGCAAAGTGGGGCTTTTTCGAATAGCGAGCGTTTCGGTTACCATGGAGACCATAATAATGGAAAGTTTACTATTTCTGCGACTTTTCATACAAAGGTATGAGTTGAGGGGTATTTGACAGATCTCGAACAATTTTGTGGCCAGCGCGTGACAATAAGATCGTCCCTGACCAAAAAATTTGAGGCTAACAATAATTTTTAGTTTTTCTCTACAATCGAGCGAAAAGTACAAATTTACGCCTTTTCGATAAGCGAGCGTACTCGAGCGACAAAATAATCTAATTGCTCACTTAGTTACCATGGAAACCATAATAAAGAAACATTTAGTATTTCTGCGACGTTTCATACAAAGGTATGAGTTGAGGGGTATTTGACAGATCTCGAACAATTTTGTGGCCAGCGCGTGACTATAAGATCGTCCCTGACCAAAAAATTTGAGGTTAACAATAATTTTTAGTTTTTCTCTACCATCGAGCGAAAAGTACAAATTTACGCTTTTTCGATGAGCGAGCGTACTCGAGCGACAAAATAATCTAATCGCTCACTTAGTTACCATGGAAACCATAATAAAGAAACATTTAGTATTTCTGCGACTTTTTATACAAAGGTATGAGTTGAGGGGTATTTGACAGATCTCGAACAATTTTGTGGCCAGCGCGTGACTATAAGATCGTTCTTGACCAAAAAATTTGAGGTTAACAATAATTTTTAGTTTTTCTCTACAATCGAGCGAAAATTACAAATTTACGCTTTTTCGATGAGCGAGCGTTTCGGTTACTTTGTCGCTCGCCGAGCGACAAAATAATCTGATCGCTCACTTAGTTACCATGGAAACCATAATAAAGAAACATTTAGTATTCCTGCGACTTTTCACACAAAGGTATGAGTTGAGGGGTATTTGACAGATGTCGAACAATTTTGTGGCGAGCGCGTGACTTTAAGATCGTTCTTGACCGAAAATTTGAGGTTATCAATAATTATTAGTTTTTTCTACAACCGCGGAAAGTACAAATTTGCGCTTCCAAAAGAAAATGCAAAGTTGCGCTTTTTCGAGGAGCATGCGTTTCGGTTACTTTGTCGCTCGCCGAGCGACAAAATAATCTAATCGCTCACTTAGTTACCATGGAAACCATAATAAAGAAACATTTAGTATTTCTGCGACTTTTCACACAAAGGTATGAGTTGAGGGGTATTTGACAGATTTCGAACAATTTTGTGGCCAGCGCGCGTTATCAATAATTATTAGTTTTTTTTCTACAACCGAGCGAAAAACACAAATTTGCGCTTCCAAAAAAAGTGCAAAGTGGGGCTTTTTCGAATAGCGAGCGTTTCGGTTACCATGGAAACCATAATAATGGAAAGTTTAGTATTTCTCGAACAATTTTGTGGCCAGCGCGTGACTTTAGGATAGTGCTTGACCAAAAAATTTAAGTCTATTAATATTTCATTTGAAACTTTTTACTTGTTGCATGTGCAGTTAGGTAATATTATTTTTCTACAAACGTCAAATAATGACGCATTTTACGCTTTCATTAGACAAACAAAAACCTAACCTTTTTTGAGGATCATAATGTGAGTGTACTTTTCCGCGCGTTGCCCAGGACAGCAAGCGAAATAGTATTTTATACAACAAGCATTTAATGAGAGTCGTTATTCTCGAGGGTAACGTTTGAGCCCACGAGCGAAGCGAGTGGCACAAGTTGCCCAAGAGAATAACGCTCATTAAATGCGAGTTGAATACTATACTTTATCCACGACCAAGATTCTGGGTTTTCTCAAATATGACAGGTTATAGGTGCCACAAAGATAATTTACAATTTTAAAACCACGACCACGACTGGTTTCGCTATTCAATGGCGCGACGTTTGATGCGGCGCGTCGATAGATGACGGTCTAGTCGCCCGTGCATGTCACCGCATGTTCATTTCAATGCTACGAGGGCGGACGGTAAATTACTTCATTTTATGGCCTATTTTAAGTATTTTTCAGTGAAATGTATAATTTTAGGGAAAAAGAGACACTGTAACCTACATTTGTTTCAATACATCCTAATAGAAGGATAATGATTTGAAGGAACCAGTGGTAACTACCGATTTCATGTTTAGGGCAGTTTACTTTTTGAGTTGTCAGTTGCCTACGACATGTTTCGTTTCCATGACAACTCATTATTCACTTGTGAATAATGTTCATTATTCACAAGTGAATAATGATTAGCGTTAGTCTTGAGAATGTACAAGAATAATGTGATTATTATAGTATGGTCGTGGATAAAAGATTTTATCGCTTGCTGTCAATAGCAACTACCACCACTCAATCAAATGTTTAAAACGTCATCGTCAGTTTGATTTTAATTTTCAGATTGTGTTTTCCGTTATGCTTACTTGTGATTCACATTACTTGAAATTGATCGTTTGCAGAAAAAACGTTGTATGCATTACGAGCAAAAAGTAACTTTTCGCTCTTAATACATAAATAACTATTTTCTACAACCGAGCGAACGCCGAGCGGCAAAGTAAATAATCTTTGCGCTCTTAATACACAAATAGCTATTATACTGTTTTAGTTAGTTATTATATTTTTTAGTAGTTATTATATAGTAGTTAGATTGTATACGGGCTTATACGTTCTTGCTATTATATATACAGATGATTATCAAATTTCTTTTTTGAGACCCTATTGGAGTACATAATATACAAAAAGAAAATGACATAGACGATGATCAATTACAGCTAAACAGATCATTTCTCAGTAGCCAACATCAAGAACCTTGAAGACAATCGAACCGAACCAAATAGCCGCAACTGGAAGCCGCGGGTGACAAACGATGTTTCGCTGTATAAACCGCATTTTGGTCAGTTTGGGCCAAAATACTTGTCAATGCGTGACAAATTTTATAGATGACCACAGGCCAGTTCACATATTTCGCCAGCAGTTCGGATCGACGTCGGCCTAAGCGATTTGAAGAAATGGGAGACTTGGTTTAATTTCTTTTATGGACGAGACAATAATGTGGTCCATATAAATTCTTACGGTACGGGGCAATTGACGTTAATGTTCTTCGTTTTGGAAATTAAAGCGAGAAACCATAAACCCAAAAAGGATGCTTAATTTTCACGTACTCTTTAGCGGCACCGGATAATTATGACGGAAATTTGGTCCTTGCCAGGTCAGAAATGTCCAAAAAATTCATGCCTAATTGGGGTACATTTGGAGCTATAAATTGTAGAAGGGTTTTGTATAGCCCATAGAGTTACTGCCCATTAGAAGCTTCTGGGGCAGATAAGTATTGTTTCCATGGTATATGGTGTATGCACAAACAAGGAAATATCCCCCATTGAAACTCATAAAATGGTCCATTTAATCTATTTAGTTGTGGGTGACTGTGGCCGAATAAATCGAGCCACCTCGTTCGCATCTGTCATCGGAAATTACCGTCGGCACTTAATTGTTATTGTGGCCGGCCGGACAGTGGTCAAACAATTGCGATTTCGAACGGTAATCGTTTAATTACGTGTGATCTATTTCCGTTAACCGGACAATTAGAAATAGTGACGTTTAGCCGGGTTTACGAGGCAATTAGCCCCTGTTCAGCTGCCCGACGCTTGTTTTATTTCACCCCCCTCTGCAAAGGCAGGGTGGCCGAGAATTCTTTTTCCAAAGACAAAAAGTACACCCTCTGTCCGGGATGCGAGCTAAAATTGTATTATTAAAATTGAATAAAACTGAAAACAGAATAATGTAAAAGCCGACCCGATTCCCGTTCCTCCATAAATATTTTGTTCGGTCGCGAATAAGAATCAGGCGGCCTGGTGAAATCAAGGGTTTGTCGGGGAGCAGTGTCATAGCAGTCTGATTTCCCAGAGGCCGTATAAACTTCGATTTAACAACATATTGAGATCCATGTCACAGGCCGAGCGAGGAGTACCAACTAAAATTTTCAGGTTTTGCGAATTTATGTTCCTGCATTCTGAACAGTAAGAATTATGGTGGAAAATTCGTCGGCTCACCGGGAGTTTCCCGGAACCCATGAAAACCTAATGAGACCTTTTCAGGTTTAAATTTATTAGAGGAGATATTTGTCGAGTTTTAGGTCCGCTGAATTCAGTGAAAGAGGCAGAACACACTTTTATCTAGATATATGAATGTTGTTTTACTTGATATTGTTGGAAACTTGGGGTTTGAATAATTCCAGTGCAACTAAATACTGGACTAACAAAGTACAAGTCGTCTATTCCTAAAGCTTATAAACTAGAAAATTCCCCCACATTCATCGAACAACTATAGAATTAGAACACTAAAGTTTTAGATAACATATAAAACAGGTAATAAATCACGATTGGCAACGTCTAGTCGGACAGATCCAATCAAGGGTCATCCAGGAACGATAGACGACCGTCTGCACCAAACCATAATAACATGCAAATACACACTCAATGCAGAAATTATTAAAATCGGACAGTCATAGAATGCCATTAAAGTTTTAAATAACTTTAGTGGCATTCTATGACTAATATAGATCTCTTCTTAATCCTTAATATAGATCTCTTCTTAAGACTGTTCGTCCCCAACAGGGTTCTACGGTATTTCGTTAATCGATCCAAATAATCTTTGAAAATTTTTGACAGATTTTGTTCCATGGTAACTAACTGTAGATGCAGAGGAGTTGTCTTGGTCTTGCGGATTCCAAAAAGTTCCATAACCTTCTGGAAAATGGCCGATTCAAAGTTTCCTACTTGATTCTGAATGAATTTCGAAAGCGGCTCCAAATCTGTAGAGTATTTCATTTAACAGCACCGTTGTCACTGTGGTCGCTTCTTGATTAGGCAGGACATATGCTTCAATCCATTTGGTGAAGTACTCCATGGCGACCAAGATGTATTGATTTACTCCCGAATGAAGCACCGAGAGTACCACTTCTTCTGTTGTGCACTTCTTTTAGTACATCTAATTTCAGGTTGTAGGAACAAATTCAAAAAAGGAAAACAACGAATTGACTAACTCCGGTCCGGCACTCCGGATTCTTCCATCCTCTCTTTAGTAATCCATTTTTTCTTCTTTACGATTAAGTTTTCTAATCGTAATACCTAATCGCCTTTTCTTCTTTCGGTTTTGTTTCTTTTTTCAATAAAACGATTCAGGTTTCTACTTCTTCAAGTTCCACTGATTGTTCTTTCTTTAATACAACTTTTACAGTTTTTTTCTTTTTAGGTTTAGATTTGAGTTTAGAACTGCCTGTGCAGTTTCATCTTCTTGCGTATTTTCTTTTGGGATAACCTCCTCCTTTTTATCAAGCGCAGCATCTAGTGGAGCTTCTATTTTTTGATTTGGTCTCCTTCTTGCTCTTCTTCAAGTCAAGAATGGAAAGAACAAAATCCATTTCATCATTTGGTTTTGGCAATATATCTTTTGTTTCCTTGGGCTTCGCTGTCTGGGTAATCTTAACCTCTCTTTCGCTTCTTCTTTCTGAAGTTTTTTTACCCGTCTAAGCTTGAATTCCTTGGGATTAGATTTTCAAGCAGCTTTCTTTGTAACTTCTTCTTCGGTCTCTTCCTCTCGAGGCTTTGCTACACCTTTTCGTTATTTCCTCGGTTTGTCTGTTTTTTGGCTTTGTTTTCTTTTTTCTCTATACTGTTCTTTTTCGCTGTGTTCCTCGGGACTTATAGTTCATTTTATGTCTTCATAAGAGAAGTCAAATGCTTCTTTTGAGGGGTCCTTAACGCCAGTTTTTGGTTCCTTTCCAGAAGGAACTGAAGTTTCTTCCGGTACAATGGATTTAATTTTAATAGTTTCTTTCGGAGTTTCCTCGTCTTTCTTTTGCGTTTCTTCAAAACAACTCTATCACTCTTTTCTTCCTTTTCTGTTTTTTTTTCTTCTTGGTAATCTTGATTGAAAAGGGGTAATCAATTACTTCCTCGGGCTTTTTCTTAGGTTTACGCTGATACCTCAATGTCTCATAGATTTCCTCCGGGTATTTCTTCTTAAGGTCTTCGATTTCAGCATCGACCTCTGTTAAATTTGTATCAACATCCTTGAAATTTTTTAGCGTTTTTTTTTAATTTTTCCAGTATCTCGTTAAATGTCCACGTGTTGTTCGTCAACCGTGACTTCCTCTACAAGCTCCGTTGGAAGCGGCCCTGCTTCTTTTGTATTTATTCATAATTTTGCTTTTCCTCTTAATGATGAAATTTTCTTCAATACCTAATCTCTTCTTCTTCTTTCGGTTGCGCGATATTTTTTACTTCAACCACTTTTCCTTCCTTAGGTTTGAGAACTAACTTCAACAAAATAGTTTCGGTTTCTATATCTTCAAGCTCCACTGAAACCCTTCTTCCCTAATACAACTTTTAAAATTTCTTCTTCTACCTTCTTAGGTTTAGGTTTTAAAACTGCCTGTGCAGATTCCTCTTTTCCCATAGTTTCCTTTGGAATAGACCCCTCCCTCCCCTTTCTTTAAGCGCACTTTCTAATAGAGCTTCTTTTTTTGGTTTGGTCTCTTTCCTGCTCTTCATCAAGTCAAGGATAGTGAGAACCAAATCTCTCTTGTTTTAGCAATAATTCTTATGATTCCTCAGGCTATTCGTTTTTTTCTTCTTACCGAGGCTAGTCCTATCGATCGATCGAAGGTTGAATTTGTTGGAACTAGATTTCAGAGTAGCTTTCTTTGTAACTTTTTCTTCATCACACACAAGGTTTTAACATACTTAACACTATTTCCTCGGTTTCTCTTTGGTTCTGATTTCTTATTTCTCTATACAAATTTTTCTTCTTCGTGTTCCTCGTTAGTTGCAGGTTCACATTATGTCTTCCTTTCGGTGTCTTCATGGGGGAAGCAAAATGCTTAAAAAACTGGGCCCTTAACGCCGACCTTCCGTTCCTTTCTAGAGGTATCTATTTCTTTCGGTACAATGGGTTTAATTTTAATAGTCTCTTTCGGAATTGAGCTCTCTTCTGAGATGTAATGAGCAGTGTCTTCTCTTTACATGTCCATGTATTATTCTTCAACTGTGGCTTCCTCTAGAGGCTCTGTTGAAAGCGGCTCTACTTTTGTTTTTTTTTCGTAATTTTAGCTTTCCTCTTAATGATGAAAATTTCTTCAATACATAATCTCTTCTTCTTCTTCTTCTTTGGGTTGTGCGGTATTTTTTACCTCAACCACTTTTCCTTCCTTAGGTTTGAGAACTTTCTTCAACAAAGTAGCTTCGGTTTATACATCTTCAGGCTCCCCTAAAACCCTCCTTCCCTAATACAACTTTTAGAATTTCTTCTTTTGTCGTCTTAGATTTAGATTTTAAAACTGCTTGTTCAGATTCTTCTTTTTGCATAGTTTTCTTTGGATTAGACCCCCCCCCCCTTTCTTTAAGCCGACTTTTTTTGGTTTGGTCTGTTTCCTGCTCTTCTTCGAGTGAAGGATAGTGAGAAAAAAAATCTTTCTAGTTTTAGCAATATTTCTTATGCTTCCTCGGCTTTGCTGGCTGGGCAATCTTAAACTTTATTCGTTTTCTTCTTCTTCCTGAGGCTATTTCTATCGATTTAAGGTTGAATTTGTCGGAACTAGATTTCCGAGTAGCTTTCTTTCTAACTTTTTCTTCAGTATCTTCATTCCGAGGCTTTAGCACACCTGACACGTTCTTCGGTGGTTTTTCCTTGGTTCTGCTTTCTTATTTCTCTATACGGATTTTTCTTCTTCGTGTCCCTCAGGAGTTCCTCTTTTATTTCCGTTTCTTCAAAAACAAGCCCAAATCAGTCTTCTCTCTTTTTTTGGTACTTTTTCTTGGTAATTTTAATTGTAACAAGATCTGCAGTGTCTTACTCAAATTTTTTCCTTAAGCTTCCGCTGATGCTTGAACGCTTCATCGACTTCAACAGGCTTTTTCTTCTTTAGGTCTGTGAGTTCAGGATCGAGCTTCTCAAGCTCTATTCAATTTTTTCGACATGCTTGAAATTATTTAGCCCTTTTTTTATTTCTTCAGCTTCGCAGGGAATTTTTACGCTTTTTTCTTCGGGAGTGAATGCTTTTACAGGCTCCGCTGGAAGCTTCAGTTTCCATATTTAGTTCTTCAACTTTTTCGGTTTTTGATTCTATCTGTTTTTTTCTTCTTTTTCATAATTTAACCTTTCTTCTTCTCAATGATGAAGTTTTACTTAATACCGAATTTCCTTTTCTTGGGTTATGCAATTTTCTTGCTTTGGGTTATACAATAACTTAAAAAATAAAAGTTACTTCAACCACTTCTGCTTTCTCAGGTTTGACTTTCTTCAACAAAACCTTTCCGGTTTCTACTTCTTCAGACTCCGCTGGTTGTTCTTTGTTTTAACACGACTTTTACAGTTTCTTCTTTTGTGTCTTTTTTTGCGCAGCTTCTAATAGTTTACTTTTTAGGTTTTGTTCGCTTTATTGCTCTTCTTCAAGCTCATCATCGATAGTGGAAACAAAATGTATTTCTTCTTTAGTTGGTTAGGCGATCTTAACCTCTCATCCTTTTCTTCTTCTTCGTGATTCTTTTTTTTACTGGTTTTTTGGAGTTTTTCGGGACTAGGTTTTCGAGGAGGTTTCTTGGTGGCTTCTACTTCGGTATCTTGCTCTCGAGGTTTTGGGGCACTTTTTCGATGGTTATTTTCTGGAGAAAGGCCTTGACATTAAAAGAAGTTATAAAGAATATCAACGACTTGGTCTATAGGATCCAGCAAACCTCTTGGACAAAGATTGTTCATCTAAAACGAATAACGAAATACCATGGAACAGCCTGAAGAGGAGGGAAATTTTGGACATGTCAACTCGACGTCGCCTATTTATTACCTTGTTTCCGCGAATTTTAGTGCTATTTTAACGTTATTCTTTAATTATTCGGAAATGGTAATAGAGAGCTATAGTAATGTGTTAGTGGTATGTCGTATAGGACGTGACATAGATGAGGAATATATTCCTAGAAATGATTTTTGTTATTCAGGGAAACACCACTGGGACGACCTGAGATCGTTTTAGCCTATGTAAGTGGTGTTGGCGTTTCATCCCAGGGTCTACCTTGGACTCGTCAGTAAGGCGTCGTAGACCCCTGCCTTATACGCCGGGGTGAGAGTTCATAGTTGGAACTTGTATATGAAGACAAATTCGGCGAAGGAAAGGCGGTGTGATGTTATGAAGGATTTCGACTAAGGCTGCCACCTGTGAGTCGGTGGGTGAAGTTTCGGCGCTGCCACCTGTGAATCGGTGGATAAAGTTCCGGTACAGTGATAAATGGTGGACTATAAGTAAATGAATTCTACTTCTGTTTTACAAGATGGATTTACGAATACACGAAAATCTGAAACCACGTATCTTGCTCTCAGAATATTACAAAGCTCACAAAATATTATTTTCATACTGAACTAATGGACCATCGATCTTTTACCCATTTCCTTGGAAACTATCGCTCAGCCCGGGGGCAATAACAGTCTGACCCGAGTTAATCCGATCTAATCTCGAACCTATTACATCGTTGACTGCAGCGGATTAATGCGATAGGGAATACAAACAATTTGTCACGCTTTCCATTGTTGGGTCCCTACGGATGATAACGTAGTTATCTATAGAGTCTGGCATGCAACCCTGGCGATCACAGCCACCGGACCGGCCGGATTGCCTGATGTCGACATCTGTTAAGTGAATTTAATACGCAACGGTAATTAATCATGAGTTTCATTTAGCTAAGACTCGAATGTGCTGTTTTACTTAATTCCAGTATGATTAGGTTGTTAATTTCAGTTCTCCCAGCGAAAACGTAACGAGAAACCGCAAAGCGTAACTCATTCAATTATGTTAACTATCTTGCTATCTTTGAAATCTTCTTTTTTTTAAACTTATTTCCTTTCAGCCCATGTTGAGAAAATATGATAAAAAAGTCAAAGTGAGATTTTTCAAGTTTCTATAAATCCCTTAACTTTTGCTGCTCCAATTGCTCGCTGTAGTCTTTGAGAGTTCAACAAACGAGAAGAAGAAAAACTCCCAAAAATTGTTGATATCCTTTTCCCTTCCTTTCAAATTGAAAAATTATTTATATGACTCTTTCCTTTTTAATCTTTTTAAATAATTCTAATGAAGCATGTTTTTTCCTTTTCAGAAATTTAAGCAAATAACACGTATCCTCTTCTTAAGTATCATACAGAACAAGAAAATATATGCTATCAGGCTACCACCAAATAACAAGTAATTAGCTGATGATGACGTGATAAAACCTTTCCTCGAACCCACATTTTTTTTTTTTTAACAAACCCATCACGTCTCTTGGAAGTCGTTCTCGATTTTGTGTCATTATCGGACGTTACCAGAGAAATAACATCCCGGGTCTTTTTTTTTGACATCTAAAATCATAAAAGTACTAAAAGTTTCCGATTTTATAACGCCAATCAGTAGCGTCCGTACGCTATGTTAGGTCGTAAAACGGACATTGTAAAACCATAAACGGGCTTTTGTCGTGCCCGACAAATGAAACTAGAACAAATTTAGGCAGGCATGGATCGTAAATAGCGGTAATCCGGAATGCATTACAAAAACAAAGGTCTTGGGGCAGGTACAGCCTGGTGAACCGAAAAGCGAATAGAAACTGTAAAACTGAGACTGTCTTGGTCTCGATCTGCGAAACCGAGACCGAGACCGATACTGCCAATCGAGACTCTCGAGAATCTCGGTCTGCAACAACATCATTCGTTTCCAAGATATTAGGTACCACATAATCAGCAGACGACCAGGCCCTTAGTGTGTTGCGTATCGTGTGTTGCATATAGTTATTCTTAGTTAGTACGAAAAGACACTTTAATAGAAGTACTCTAGTATATACTTACTTGAGTTTTCTATTTTTCTCATTTTATAAAAAAACGAGATTTCGTTCGAACGAAATCGACTATAAGCGAGTAAGAACCGACATGTCAGACGATTATGACATGTCATTGTGTAAACTGCCACTTTCCGCCCTTTATATTTATAAATAACTATCAACTATCTTAAATAAGTTCTTTGGACTCCTGAGTGTGACTAACCTGCCAGTTAACAATTTGATCATGAAGTTTTTGCGTTTTCAAAACTATTTATTATTTCTATACAGGATAATTTTTAAGTTGGTAACTAATGTGACTTACTTCATTCTACCACAAAATAAAGCGCTCAAAAATAGGAATTTTTCCATTGGCACTTTTTTGAAATGCATATTCAAATACTTAATATAAAACCTGATTTGAAATATTTCCATATTTACAATGAAATTTGGTAGGTGTTTCGATAGCTAAGTATACAGGACCCATATTTCTTATTAAAAATACGTTCAGTAGCATCAATGGTTGACCTACGAGCATGTCTAATGCAGTCTTACATTAAACTAACCTGAACTAACCTGATTCTACAATGGAAATTGGAAGTCTCAATAATTTCAATTTTTGATTTTAAGTAAACATTCATACACAAAAAAGGAAAGAAAATTGAATATGCAATTGAAACAATAAGATTTTTCGAGATATTACCTTTTTTTTCGAGACCGAGACCGAGACTCCAGTTGCTACTACGAGACCAAGACCGAGATTACGCGAGTCTCGGTCTCGGTCTCGATGCACAAGACCGAGACCGAGACTTATTTATAAATTCCTCTGTGAAGCTCTATTTCTGTTATGGTTTAATCCAATATTTTGACAGTTTTAGTAAAATTTTAACCAAATTTTCAATTCTAAGAGATTCGACAATTGTCTCAGACACCATAATTTGTTCCCTTTATTCGATTTTCATGACATGTGATATTGCTACTTACAGAAGTTCTTGCCCAAGTAGCATGCTGACCTGAATTTTACGTCTTTAATACGGCAGTTTGCCACATGGGTGACGTGTCGCACTGACGTTAACAAAGACGGTCGAATGTCTCAGACAACTGACGTCATGAGCACGACGTTATATTCACGTAACGCACGACGTTATAAGCACGGAATATACAATACTATATCCACGTAATAACGAGTCTCTATACGGAACATCTAACTTTATATTCAGGTCATTAAACGTTTTTTTGTATAGGGTATTTTTAGCAGTTCTGAGTCGATTTTGTTAACAAAAATACAACAAATAAGCAGTGTATATGAAGGTAAACTTTTAATAGCAGGCCAATTTCTATAAAAAAAAAATTGGATGTTTCTGTAGAAATTGCCTTTATTTCCAAGCTTGACGCATATAAATAATTTGGCAATAGAACTAAATATCGTATTATCTAAACTCTTTAGATGTATCTGGAAAATAGGAGGCAAAAGAAGAAAAAAATAAATTATAAACGTTCTATTTTTATTATCCTATTTATTAAATAAAAAAAATATATAAAAACATATAACACTTTTTTTCTAAGATGAGTGATAAACTGGAAAATCAACTGTTACCTTAAAATAAGAAAACAATTAAAACAACGTTTAACAATTTCTTTCGAAAAATACTTACTCATATAGTGAAAAAACAAAAGTAAATTTAAAATAAAATATAACTGAAAAACATGCTAATAAAGTAGGAAGCAAAAATTGTACTAAAGTAACACAGAGTTAACTTACTTAACCTGAACTAACCTTAGGTAATTATACCTATGCATACATATGTGTGTGTCCAACTATGACGTTCTTGTGCCCAGTTTAGGTCAAATAATCACAAAATTTTAGTTTGTTTGTTTGTATATTTCTTAATTTCAGTTCTTCCGGTCATACCGAAAGTAAAGGCCAACCTTGTTTTTCTTGTGAAGATTTTACCTAACATGGGCATCATGACTAACTAAAGTTTTCCTAAATATTCAAAAACTTCTTACGGCAACTTTTCTGTATATAGAGAGACGGCGTTCGTGCATGGTGGAACACCCTGTATAGCTAACATTTCACGTTTCGAAATCGTTACAATCAAAAGTATGAATAATGGGAAAACCGATCAAACTCTCAACTTACTAATTATTGAGCAACTTTGCAGTTCAGTCGTATGTAGGCCGACCTGTATATATTTTTTGGTACATTTGTAGGTTTTAAAAAAGGTAAATAAGAAAAAGAATTTGAAAATATTTTTATTTTAATTGTTCCAGTTGGGAAGAGCTGATAAATATTTATTAAAAATACAATTAATTTATTCTTAAAATGTCATTGCTTTAATAAAAAAAATAACTGAAAAAAATGGAAACAAAAGATCTGTAAAAAATGTTTGAATTATTAAAAATAAATTTGATATTAATTATTTTTTGAAAGTTTAAGTTTCTTTTATTTCAAATTTACATTTTCTGGGATTTCTGGGGAACGTTAATTTAGGTCAAATTTTGCGAAATACAAAGCTTCAGATTTGCGTTTCTTTCAGTGTGTGACCGATATCTGTTATATACTTTTTTAAATACAAAGTTCCCGTGCCCCAGCTCTATTTAGAGGGTATATATCGCCGGTCCTGTACATGCTAGCAGAAAGAGCTTCATACAAAAAGTGGATGGTTAAGAAGCTGCTTTTAATGAGAATTTATTTAGATTTACAGGATGAAGCAAAAGCGAACTTTTTGGCACAAACTTAACTTTTTTCAATGGAACACACTGTATGTTTTCTTATTTTTGGATTTATGCATCATAATTCAGTTTTTGACTGTTTTTCTCACATATAAAAAACCTAAATTTTGAAAAAATTTGATTTTGCTTACAAAAAAAGAGCTTTTGCCTGCAAAACCTTTCTCGGCTCTTATCTTGTTCTACTCATCTTCGCAGAGACGCAAAAGTGACATACGTGACAGAAGAGATAGGCAACGTAAATGCCGTGACAGATGACAGAAGACAGTATCGTGTAAATTTGTACGGGCTATTGGCGTTTTTCAGAAAGCCCCTGTATAATTTTGGTTATTTTAATTCCCATAAAGCAATGGCGGATCCACTGGGGAAGCGAGGGGGGGGGGAAAGGCTGTTGCCCCCCTCCTTTTCTTCGATTTCTTTGGGATTTTTGTTTGACTGACAAACAGAACTGAAAAGATTCATTTTGACGACTTTTGAAATCGAGCGCCGAAGGGATCTATCTCAAAAAATATTCCACCTACGGAACTTCCGATGGTGGGAGGTGAAAGAGGACATCAAGAAGAGGAAAAAACAGTTGGTTTGACTCCAATCGGTCGAGGAGTTCTCAAGTTACAGGAGATAAAAGTTGAGGATTGAGAAAAAAGTCGTAATCCCCCCCCCCCTTTGGACATTTTCGAAAATATTTCGGAAACATTTTTTTGCTGTTTTTGATCGGAATGACACGCTTGCCATCCCCTAAGAATGTAACAAACTCAATTCGAATAAATTTAACCTCTAAAGAGGTTTTTTAAAAATAGTAAAAAAACGCGATTCTAAAAGTGCTTAAAAATCGACCTTCCAAGGGGTCTATCTCCGAAAATATTGCACCTACGGAGCTTCCGATGGTGGAAGATGAAAGGGGATATCAAAAAGAGAAAAAAAATAGTTGGATCCACTCCGAGAGGTCGAAGTGTTCTCAAGTTACAAAGTTACAGGCGCTCAAATTTGAGAATTGAGAAAAAAGTCGTAATAACCTCACTCCCTTTGGACATTATCGAAAATATTTCGAAAAAATTTTTTTGTTTTTGATAGGAATGACACGCTTGCAATTCCCTAAGAACGTGACAAACTCAATTCGATTAAATTTAAAAATATTTTAAAAAACCAAAGAGGTTTTTTAAAAATGGTCAAAAAACGCGATTCTAATTGCTTAAAAATTGACATCCGAAGGGGTCTATCTCCGAAAATATTGCACCTGCGGAATTTCCGACGGTGGGAGATAAAAAAGGACATCAAGAAGAGGAAAAAAACAGTTAGATTCACTCCGGGTCGAGGCGTTCTCAAGTTACAGGCGGTCAAAGTCGGAAATTGAAAAAAAAGTCGTAATACTCCCCCTTTGGACATTTTCAAAACAATTTCGGAAAATTTTGTTTTCTATTTTTGATCGAAATGGCACGTCTGCAATCCCGAAGAACGTAACAGACTCAATTCGAATGAAATTAATCTCTAAAGAGGTTTTTTAAAAATGATAAAAACGTGCCGATCGGAATGACATGGTTGCAATCCCCTAAGAACGTAACAAACTCAATAAGTGTTTAAAAATCGACTTCCGAAGGGGCCTATCTCCGAAAATATTCCACCTCCGGAACTTCCGATGGTGGGAGATGAAAGAGGACATCAAGAAGAGGAAAAAACAGTTAGATTCACTCCAAGAGGTCGAGGCGTTCTCAAGTTACAGGAGGTTCCACATTGTCTAGACAACGATATATTAAAATTGCACTCCTCTTTTGGGAAAATTTATGGATAAGGGAAATATTCGTCAAAATTAAAATAAAGTGGGCGTGGCACCTCAAAAAATGTTTGCGCTTTCTTTTCCTCCCGCAAACCCCCCCCCCCCCCCCCCCTTCCCAGAAAGCTGGATCCGACACTGCCATAAAAGTATGTGCTTAAATTAGACGTTTTATTAACGTAAAAAAGGCGTGATTTCGATGCGTTGGCCGGTCATTCAATGACGTTTTTTATATCATGATGTCATTATGGTGGGACTTATTTACGTGATTTGATACGTTAGTTATACGTCATTGAAAGACATCCTATAGTCAGTCAATGAGTTTATTTATACGTTGCATATACGTTATTTCGTTAGCGGACGGGTTTCAAGCTAAAAATATACGTTAATATCCCATTCACGCTTATTGACTTCACCCATGTCAATGAGCCTCCATTTTGTTAAATACCAAGGATAAAAAAAAAAAAAACTTATTTGCGTATTTGTCTTTTATTGTGCACGTCAACGATGACCACCAATAAGTAACACACAATGACCAAATATTGTGATCTTTATTAGGACAGTTAATTCACGTTTAATACGCGTTAGCAACAATGATGAATAGTTAACACACAACGACCAAAAAATGTCGTTTTTGTTACCACATTTACGGGACGCTTTAAATACGTTAGCAACGTTGCCAAATAATTAACTTTTCAGTGAGGTGACGTCTTAAACCCAAAAGAACCTATTTAATGACGCAATTGTGCCATCAGCTTGCTGCTGGCCGTCTGATCAAACGTGGAAATAATAAGACTTTCTTGTAAAAAATGGCCATCCATATGGTCAATTCGAAGGGTCCCAGTAATTATTTTCACCCTTAAAATTTGAAAACCACCACTTTTTTATGTGTTTAGTGCCTATTTGACACTTGAGCACATTACAATAAACTTCACGGAACATTAACCTCTTCCACCCTGAAAAAACAATCCACCAAATCAACCCTTTTTCTGATGGACTGCAACATGTGTAACTGCACTATTAAAATCTAATCCAATATAAAATCATAATCCCATTCATATGTGGAACGAATCCAGTTATGTTCTCCCCTTTGTTGTGACAATACGCAGCTCCGAGTGAATAATATGGTAATAGTCATTCATCTATCCCCTCGGGTATCTTGCCCAATTTGACAGGGCTTATCTCCCTTTATTATATTGATACCGGGCAATAAAACGGCAATATGCTCGGATGGGCCCTTTCGACTCTGCAAATTCTTATTATAAGTGATTTGATAATATTTTCTGATTTCGTTTTTATATCCTTTTTATGCGCAGATTTTCATGCTTTTTGTTTTAAATCGTTCTTGTAATATTTGCTCCGATGTTGCAACATTATTGAAGGAGTAGTGTCGCCAAACAGGTAACTAACTGTTTCCAAGAGAGAAACCTTCACCCATAAACGAGAAAATAAAGCAGGTAACGACACATGAATTATGTCGCCTTAATGCCCTACAGGGGGCCAAAGGCCAAGTCTTTAGAAATACATTGTAAAACATTAGTGTGGCACGCTTAATCGTTTCTTTACTTCTGGAAACTGAGTTGTAAAATATTTTGACAGAAGCTTTTCAGTAAATCCAATTCTAAATGGTGATGATGGGTCATGGTATTATTGTTAGCCCAAAAACGGGCCAAGGACGAATGATAGGTACAAGAGAATTATCACTTTTTTACATGGAACCCCTAGTGTATCGTTGATGTCAACCATAGAAGGCTATTCAATTTACGCAAACTTTAGTCCCATCAGTTCAGTACTTTTAGAGTTGGATCGTTTCAATGGTCAATTTTTGTACCCTTTATAAATCAGCTGTAAACACGCATAGTTAAAAAACTAGCGTATGGTGCAACTATTACTCACCCAAGAGACCAAAATAGGTTAATAAGTCGTCGGGTACGTTAGATTTTGACGCACTGACGTCTCTAACACGAGTTTATTACGTCGATGACACGTGAGTTTGTCGCGCCATATGACGTAATAAAAACACGTATTTTCATCGTGAACAAATCATGTCAATTCGACGTATTTTACAAATCATTTATGTACGTATTGTTGCGAACTCGGGGTTCGATAATTCCAGTGTAACGATTTAACACGAAAACACTATTTATTTATTTCCACAATTACACACGACTACTAAATAACTCATTACTTAACACTTTATAGCCTTCTATTATCGCTTCGTAACTTTAGCTTACTTATAGCTCGATTAAAATACGACTATTACTACTCGGGCGCTCTATGCGCCTTTTATATACAATCCTAAAATTACAGAAAAACCTAGAAAGTTCTTTATAAGAATTCTTGAATAATCTCACATAAAAAAAACGGTTGTAAACAACTGCCTTCTAGATTAAGCCAGACGAGCAATAAATCACTCGTGTCAGCCATGACGCAGCGCGGATAGGTCGCGAAGTTCCACCAACCAACACGCTCCCATGCGTTGCCCCGCCTCCCATGCGGCGTTGCTGCGATCGTAACAGTATTATCGACGTCACGCGCGCGGAGCACCCATAGTTTAGGAAATATCCGAACGTTCCTCTGATATCGCCTAAACTGCCGTAAAATTATCAACAAAGAACCTGATGATACCTAAAAGCAACTGAAATGTCGAAACGTCTGAAATACTTTATTTCATATTCCCAAACTTAACAGCTTTTGAAGAATGGTAAATAACGTGCTAGAATTCAAAAAGATATAAAATGGTACACGAGTACCCATATCAAGGTTCCCATTTATGATATAATAGGTAGGTTCCGGTAGGACTTTTTTAACTCCATTCACTTCAAATTTGGCGGTCAGGTGATTAACTCTAAAATTCTTGATATGTGATCACATGGTTGTGACGTATTAGAGCGAATAGAGTAAAAAAAGTATCCTTCCCGAACCTACCTATTGTTTGTGATTATGAAACGAATCTACAATTGAAATTTCACTTTTCTAGCTTTGATTGTTCGTAAAAATGTAATATTTGCCAATTTTTGCGTCACCCTGTAGTATCTAAATCAGAAATCAAGGCAGTGTTTATAATAAGGTAATAAAACTTACAAAAAAATATATTGGTAAACAACAGAAATCGCCTCCCTATTTATCATAAAACTACTGGAATTAACGTAATAAATTAATTGATATCGACCCACATGCAAAAATCCTAAAATTCCAGGTTACAACATTTTTTTGGGACACTTTATGCTATCTAAAACGTAAATATATGCCCTATTTGTTACGAATCTACTAGAACCAACGCATAAAATCGACTACTATTGATTTATATGGGAAAAGGCGTTATTGCTTTGTTAGGCATGTGGAGCTCTCAAGCGGACCCGAAAACCTAATTATGTGAATCAAAATCGTGCCTCATATAAAAATAATCAAAATAAGCCTTACAGCTTATATCGCGTTTTAAAGAAGATTTACCGGAAAAACTATACGAGGAGCCAAAAAAGTAGAATAATTTTAGTGTTTTTTAACAATTTGTGGATAAAATGGCGAAGGAAATTTTTGCAGTAAATATACTCCATACTACTAATATCGGACAACACCAGACTTCTTGCATATTTACAACTGCCTTCATAACTATAAGTTTTAATGGACCTTTCATAATCTATATCTAACATTTTATTCTGCCTTGTCTACGTACTAAATAATCCACCCCTTCTATGTAAAATCCACACTGCTTATGGACATTTTCTGCATTATGAGCCACATAATTTTTTGAGTCACCCTATACTATCTAAAACAGAAATCAACGTCCTATTCATTATAAAACGACTGGAAGTAACAAATAAAATATATTATTATAGATTTATATGACACAAAATATCATGTTAAACATATAAGGCTCTCAAACCGGCCCAAAAACCTAAATTTTGAGAGTAAAATCGTGTCTTTTGGCATTTAACAGCTGATATTTCGTTTCGATGAAGATTTATCAGAAAATCTATAAGAAGAGTTAAGAAAGAAGAAAAATAGGGCTACACGTAGAGCCCATTTTCGAAGCTCTGCCTAGAACAGTAACTGAGCACAGGTGGTCCAAAAATTAGGTACAAATTTTGCACTTTTTTTTAATTTTCTCGAAAATCGTGAAAGCTAGCTTCTTTCTGATACATGCATCTGATAGCCCTTAACAACCTCTTCATACATCATATTAACGTGCATATCGAAAAACCTTACCGTTTCCAAGATAAACAGGAAAATGTAAAAGTTTTAAAATTTTTACATTTTTACATTTACGGTATCGTGAAAATTTTCAGTCAAAATCGATTGTAATAGATTTTATCAAAAATAGTCTCATATGAAAGAGGGGACAAAAATATGTCAAAAAATTGGAATTTTGGAATTTTCAGTAATTTCCTTCCCCTTCAAAATGGCGCCAAAAACATAATTTTTCCACTTTTTATGGACATTTTAATACTTATATCTATATAATTCAAAAACTAAACATGGTATAACGATGCTATTGACACCGATGAATAGAACATTCTCGACCACAAAATACCCGCTTAATTTGTCGTTCAAGGTTTTTAATTTAGTTGGCGTAATGTTCGATCAAATAAAAACATTAGGTATTTTTACAAAATTTTAACAGTTTTTCACTTCTTATAAGACTGCTATGAAAGTAAGCAAAATGGTACTCACACTTAATTGAGACACTGTTGGTCTATTGTCATAAATGGCTTTGCTATAAAATGGCAAATGTCACTCTACCCCTATCAATGAGAAATTTAATCAGTTAAATCTCGGAACTTAAAAACGATGAAATCGAACAGTTAGTACCAGTCGAATGGGCTTCGTTAAAGCTATTTTGTCAGTCATATACGAAAAACTGATTGTTTGGGCGTGGCACATTTACAAAATATTTGTAATAAAAGAGAATACCCTGATGATGGCATATAGTAAGCATAAAGTCGAAACGTCGGATATTTTTGGTTTCAGCGCCCTTTAGCAACAGTGAGTAAGTTGTAGCAAAAAAGTGTCAATAAATTTAAAAATTTCCAAAATGCAAGGTTCTGGACCTTAGAGACTTCTCATAAAGTAGCCACATACCAAATTTCAGCTTTCTAGCTCAAACCGTTCCAGAGATATCGGCTTAAAACCAAAACTTTTCAGGCGGCCATCTTGAATTTTTAGAAAGGTCATTTTTAGCGAATTTTACATAATACTACCATTCGATTTTCAAGTCGATATCACCATCGGTTCATTAACAGCTATAACCTAGCTACCGTCAGCTACATAGCTATGTCAGCTATACTACCATTCATGGTACCCCAATGGGCACCCACCATCCAAAGTTGAACCATGTATCATTAACAGTTCTCTAATTATTAACGTTACTCAGCTTCTGTAGCTATGATAGCTGAGTCAGCTATATTACAATTTATGATAACCCCATAGGTACCTACCATCCAAATTTGAACCATGTACCATCAATACTACCCCAAATATGACGTAATCTACATTCCACCCATATAATACCCATTGGCCAACGTTTTTCTTATGAGAAATGCATGTAAAAGCCTGAAAACTTGCATGTAAAATTTCGTTAATGGTACCCATGGGTTTGGTACCATAAATAAGGTTTTGACTTATGCTTTGACCATGGCAACTTACAGTCCGTTCCCTAATGAACCATGGTACCAAATTTCAGCTCTCTAACTTTATCCGTTTCAAAGATATCCCCATTTTTTAATCACCCTGCCTACGGCGGCCATTTTTTTTTTTTTTCGCCTCTATCTTTTTTTTTATGACGAAATCAAAATTGTCCCATTTAAAAAGCATTGCACAATGTATTTCTTATGGGAAGGTGTGAATTGTTAATATGTATTGTATCGGATTTTTAAAGCTACTGTATGCAAACAAACTATAGACAGCGTGGTCGGGCCTCGACGTCATCGGGCTCGACGTCATCAGCCATCATGATTCATGAAACCCGACACGGAATTTTAAAATCGACCAGTCTTTGTGAAAACGTGTTCGAGGACTGGCCATTTTGCCAATAATCTTCCTAGAAATGTTCAAATTTTCGCCCGCCAGACAGTTTTCCACGCTTTTCGGCCGATTTTCCTTAATCTGAGGCTTTAAAGTTAATGTTTACATTTCGGAAAATCACAGCTGTCAGTTGCAGAAGGGCGCGGCCGCCGAATGGTTCCTATTACTTGTCAAGTGGCGATTTTCGGAAGCAGTCGGGATTTTGAGGCAAAAAAATAAAATGGCGGAATGTTGGTTGCCGTTTGGAGGCAGAATGCGCGTTCGCTCTCATCCATCTGACAAATCATGACTGTTCTCCATTTTTTGTCGTTTTATCGACGTTTATTAGACGTGGAAAAACTCACGTCGAATAGACGACTGAAATTAACGATGTATACACGTCATTATATGATCATGTCAGAAAAAATACGCGACATCGACGTTTATATGACGTTTTGCTCATCTTTATGGTTGCTTGGGCAAATTCAGCTGCTGCCGTCGGCGGAACGTAAGCAATCAAAAACTGTTATTTTTTTTGCTTATATAAATTCATTAATTTACAGCATGCTAACAGTTGGTAATGTTCTCCCATTGCTCATGGATATGATATGAAAAACGGCTTTTGAGTAATACCTAACAATTCTAGGTATATTTTATAATTACATTGATTACATTAATAAATATATCATTTGACTTACCTAGTCTGAATTCGGATTAAGATGAAATGTAATATAAATTGGACATTTTAAGTAAGAAAGCTTATAGTTGTTTGAGCTTAAAACATGTGTGAGAAAAGACAATTACTTATGCTGCGCCGAATAGCCGGCAACCAGCAATACTTCAGTTCGGTACTTCCAGAGTAAGCCAAGCGAGGGCGCTGTGCGCTACGAGATTCGAGACAATTCCAAGTCGTTATAATTCCTAAAATATACTCGTTGTTAACTTTAATCGCGAGAAACCAGTGTTTTGAGTTTGGTAGCGGTTTTCCTGAAATCCTGAACGCACGAATTCAGGGTGGTCCTTAGTAGCACGAGAACCCGAAACAATTGCAAGTCCCACGTTACATAAGTAAAAATTGACTCTAGTGGGGTAGGTATTTACAAGAGAAGTAGCTTTACAGGTAAACTTAATAGTGTAATCACACATTTTAGCTTCTACCTTAAAAAAGTGATAATTTGGCTTTTTTTCTGATGATGCCTCATCAAAGCCAAAACGTTACCAGGAGTATATTAAAAACGATGGATCTATTTAGTCAGGTGGCAACAGACACAACACACAAATTAACTTCAACCGATTTCAACAAATTAAAATTTGTTATGTAAATAATAGTCACAGTCAAAACAACATTTAGTTTAAGATCTCCCTAACATGTCGGTGCAAGCTGTTGTTAATCTACTAGAACTAGGTACTTTAACTACTTTAACAATTTTGTTACTCCCTGGCTATACAGAAGCCGAGTTCGGTAATTCCATCGGAGCGCTCCGTACACAGACCATCTCCCAAAATCTTAACAAGCTAGAGTGAGATAGACTGATATCCCGAGCGCTCGGGATGTAATTATCGAACTCAACTAGAATTTGGGCAAATATTAATAATATGCGTAAGTTCCGCCGACGGCAGCAGCTGAGAAGCTTAGTCAGCGAACCCTGAAATTGGCCAATCAGGTGCCGATTTTCATCGTTTGCTGACTAAACTTCTCAGCTGCTGCCGTCGGCGGAACCTAGCAATATCATCAGCACTAACGTGACGCTAGCGTCCCCCAAGATCTGTTAACTTTATAGGTTACCTCATTTCCCAGAAAAATAAAGAAAGAGCTATTGTGACGTCATGAGAATTCACGGCTGACAATTTTATATTGATTTAAATGAGTGATTTGTCAGAGATGCCTTATTTTTTGAAAATTTAAGCTTTTAAATGTTAATGTTCGGCAAATATACTTAATTATTATGAATTTGGCGTTTATTTAGACTTATTTTACACCATGCAAAGTAATAGTTTTATTCAGAATACTCCTTAAATATCGGAAATAAACTTGACAAAACGGCTAAGAAAATAGGGTTAGAACATATATGATATAGTTCGGCAGTTCGGTAATTCCATCCGAGCGCTCCGGACACAGACCATCTCCCTAAATCTTAACAAGCTAGAGTGAGATAGACTGATATCCGGAGCGCTCGGGTAGTAATTAATTACCGAAATCAACTAGTATAGAGCAGAAAATTTATAAAAATGGACTTCACTCTGTAATATAGTAATAACGTAGGAAATAACTTTTTGGTTTCAGCACACAAAAATACCAAAAACATTAACAAAACTCAATTTTAATAAAAAAAAATTATCCCACGCTTTACAAAAGCATAGGGGAAATGGCGGAAATGAAGTCTTGTGACGTTGGCTGACGTATACAGGAGGTTCTCTCTCTAAGAAATGAGGCAACCTGTAAAGTTAACTGATCTTGAGCCACTTGAGCGTCCCCGGCATACACCTGTCAACTTATTATGGACGCGGTGTAGAGGAGTGATGTAAAGTCAGAAATTTTCCAAACGGAAATCCGCAATCAAATGCCTGTCTTTTTAACTTAACCGTCAAAGTTTTCCTACATTTTTTAATATGATTATGTTAACAATTCTAGCTTTGGGAAACCACAATTTACAAACAAAATAAGTATTTCCTTAACTAAAAATGCTTTTAGCCGAATATTGCACACATTTAAAAATGCTACAAATTTTTAATTCCAAATGTTAATTCCAGAAATTTTCCGAATATTATTTTTCCGGAAATTTTACATCACTAGTGAAGAGAGAGAAGGCTGTTCGGAGCTCTTATCGGGGTGGTTCGCGGAGAGAGATGGGTGAAATTACTGGTCAAATCAGACAAGTCCGCAATATTCGCCATTTGATTGTGTGTGTTTCACGTGGCTTCTTTGGAGATTTCGCGTTTTTGAGAAAATTGTCTTTATGTGGCAAAAAATTACATTTTCTTTTTAAATCAAACATACCATAAAAAGGTTCAGCGCTGTTTTTGCATTTCATTGTAAATCTGAAACTGTTCCTGGGTGCCAAATAAAGTTCTATCCCTAGAGTGGTAGAGTCAAGAGGTTAGGTATAGGGTAAAGGTAGCTTCCTTTCCTTATAGTAAACAAACATTTTCTAGGTTTCCGAAAGTTCTTTTCTTGAGGAAAAAAGTGGATTCTTGCTAACACTACCTACAAGAACGGACTTTATTCCAGGTAATTCTGCCTTTCTATGTGAAAAGCATTTTAAAGCAGAAGATTACCAGCAGGGCCTCTATGGGAAAATTTGCAACAACGTTTTAAAGAAGGAGGCAGTTTCCTCCATTTTCACTTTTCTGCCCAGCTTAATGTAAAAAGTTAAGCCTCGAAGAGTTTTAGACAGGAAAGGGGTTATCGAAGAAGGTAAGATACTTCATAAGTCTTATAAATTCTCAGTATATAACACTTAATCCAAGATGACCAGTCTTCGATTAAGTACAGTGAATTTTGAAATATGTATTGCTTAGGCCAAGCTGTTGAATCAGGCTGAAATTTGATTCTGATAAGTTTTTTAGGCTGTTATGACAAAGGTGTATAGAATTGGTTTTAAGTCAGGCTTTTATGGAAACTTTCTCAGGTTACTTACCCGAGTAGCATTAGTAACCTCAGGTTACTAACCACTGATATATTTTTAATGTGAGGTAAATGAACATACCAGGGTTGGGTTGTGATCGAGTCAACCAATGTAACTTTTCGAAAGTGCCTATTGGCTGACCATTCTCTACATCTGTGAGCAGACAGATTTTCTGTCAGATGTCCTTTATCTCATTCTGTCTTATTTGCCTCTATTTGCACTTCCCCTAAATCTAGATTTGATTGACAGATGTCATTTACTCAACTGATTGATCTGATTATAAAACTGAACCCACCCATAATTAGAAACATCAGATTTTGAAAAACTTACTTGAGTTACTTAAGTGAGTTATTGAATCATGGCTTAAGTTTGATTCAGCCAAATCTAACCCTCATATATTACCTACTGATATTTCCATATGGAATTGGGTTACCTACTTATGTGATATTGCCATCATTGTGACATCATTGTAATTCTTATGGATATCAAAATTTATATGAGGACCTGGTTTAGGTCTAATTCTTCCTCATCATAAAAATTTTATTTTTTTTTGTTTTTAACTGTCCTTTTAGAATTCTACTAGTAATGGAAGAAATAGGCAACAAATCTAAGTAATGGCAAGAAATGGCAGAACATTTTTGTATTTGGATCAGAAAGCTTCATCTAACTTTTGTTCAGTTTGATTCACACAATTCATTAAGTAAAAACTGCAAAACAAAACTTAGCCATGCTTAGATCCTTAAACTTTATTTAGTTTTTAAGAATAATTAAAGAATTTACTGAAATTTACAACCAAAAATGTTTGGTAGACTCAAATTCCCTCATAGCAGTCATATGTTTAGTATTTTCGTTGTTTCTTTGCGCTCTTTTCAGGTGGGTATGAGTAATAGTTACTCTATTTGATTTGGATCAAAGAGCTTGATCTAACTTTTGTTAAATTGATTGGCAAAATTATGCGACTCTTTAAAGTAGAAACGCGATGAAGAAACTTAACCGTCACTGGACCCTTAAGCTTTACTTAGTTTTTGATGATTGCTCAAAGATTCTGCTATGCCAAGAGTAGATGCAATGGTTGCAAGACTCGGAAAGGTTCTGTTGAAAACCAGTTAAACTAATGAACCTTTTTGAACCTTTGAACCTCACTATACTGTCTTTAAACTCTGAATTTAACTAAATTCCGACTTTAAATAAGGAATGTTACCAAATTCCGACTTTAAACTTGCAGTTTAGCTAAATTCTGAGTTTAGACTCCCATGATAACTTTAAACTCGGAATTTAAATAAAATTATGTCTTTAAACTCGACAATTAAGTAAATTCTGCCTTCAGGCGCATAATTTAGCTAAATTCCGGTTTTAAATGCAGAATTTAACGAAATTTCAACTTTAAACGCGGAATTGAACTAAATTCAACTTTAAAATCAGAATTTAACTAATTTTTTTCGTATTTCAGCCAACGGCCCTTGAATGTGTAAAACCTCTTTAATAAGCTACGATAAGTAGATTTTTTTTAGCATTAAAGCAACGTTTACATGTAATTTAGAAATGATCGGTGTTCGTCTAAAAGAACGTAAAGTTTAAGAATAGAAACAGTTCGAGTGTTCCGTCGTCAACAATGTTTTGCTGTGGCGTTTTCAGACAAAAATACGGAGGTCTTGAATTCCAAAGCTAACGTGACTGATGCGGGTTTTACGTACAAGCGCAGGCTGATGTCCTACTTATCCCATCGATACTGTTACTAGTTACCACTGATACTGCTGTTATCACTGATACTGATGCACTGATACTACACACTATAATGCTAGCCAGGAGTAGAGATTTTGGCTAGTGAGGACAGGGGCAGAAATTCGGCGTCTAGTCGTCGCGTGATCGAACTTGTTATATTACTGAACGGTGGCGCAACTAACAACAATATTTAAGTACAAAATATTAATTATACGGGGGGTGTTCATTAGAAAATGTCATCTAGAACGCTGTGAATGTTTGCCAGAAAAAGATGACATAATCAAAGTAAATGGACTTTTATTCCTTCATCCTTTTCTTTGGACATTTAACAGCCAACTAGATAACGTTTTCAAATCTAGGAAACGGTTTAGGATAACCTTTCTTCTTTCAGGCGTCACTATGAAACACACTACTTTAACGGGCCATATCTTTATGGTATAGACTCAAAAGGCTGGAATTCAGGGCCTAGACGTTATCAAACAAAATATAGGTATAGACGACCCTGGCAAGTGATTGTAAACAACCCTGCGATATTTTTCGAAATTTTCCGAAAAGTTTACAACAATAAGTGCCAAGCTTAAACTGAAATTAGTCTCCTGATAAACCCATGATTTATGTTTCTTCCGTCTGAAAAGAGAGGTGATTTATGACGAATAAATAATACAATAAAAAAATTAATAAAAATGAGTACAAATGCATTATAAATGGAAATAACGTAGACCATAGTGTGAAGAAGTGAAGAACCGATGTAACTTAAAGGTGATATCAGACGAGTCGCTCGGATGAATGGTCACTCAAGTGAATGTTCTCTTTTTGTTTTATTCCATGTTCACGCGACACACACAAAATGACAAACAAATGAACGTTATTCGCTATTTTCTCAAATATGTCGTCAAACGAAGTTGTGCGCCGTGGAATTCATTTAAATTGAAATCCTTTGATCGAAGAATTAGAAAAAAAGAAGCAAAGAAAACGTCGACATTGGTGGGTGCGACCATGGATTGCCAGGAGAAATGGGTTTGGTGCTTCAGATTCATTGTTAAAAGAATTATCGGATGAAGATCCTGATTCATTCTTTCGACCAAAAAAAATCAAAATATTCACTCCGCTGGTTCACTATTCCCACCGAAAGCGAGACCAAAATGACCGAATTCGAGCGACCGTTCTCTGTGTATTCATACTTTTCATTTTTCGTTCATTCGGAGTGCGACTGATTGATGCTGAATGCCGAAATCCAACATCGCTGGATTGGTTCACTAACGAATTCATTTATCCGTTTTGAATCATTTAATGACTAGACGTTTCATTCTTAATGAAAGATGCCGAATGAGACAGAACTGAATAAAAAGTGAACCGTCTGATGTCACCTTTAGATAAAACATCCACACGCCTAGTAATTACACCCACATACTTCGATAACATTCAGCACATTGCCTATCTTTTATACTGCTGCCCTTGGACTGCAAAAGAAGGGGATGGAAACGTATATTGTAATTTCTTCACATGCCGAAAAATGAGCGGCCTTTTGAATTCGTGAGCAGTGTTGCCGATACTCTCACGAGTTACTCCGGTTACTCGACGTAAATGTGTGTTAGGGAAATTTATTTGATACGGAAGTATAACCCATTCACTTATTATTGTCGTCAAGTAGGCGTTGAAAATTTGATTTTGAAATTTTTATTGTATCTTCACAACATGTGCTAAAAGGAGATGGGTGTAAAAAAAATAAAGATTTAAAGGTAACTAGAAGACAAGAATAAGTGAATGGGTAATATGTAATTCTAAGCAAGTACGTTTCGAGATTTGGCAACAACACACGGACATGCGCATAGTGATACGGATCCGAGTCCCCATATTTTGGCATCAAGGTCACTAAGGAATGTCCTGTACGTTATTGACATACTTGGTTATACCACTAAGACGTTCCTTCCACCCTCCGGTGTGTTTTCCCCTCCAGAACCCAGAACAATTTTGTAAACATACAAAAAAATTTTATATTTTTGAAAAATATAAAATTGCTGCCTTTTTAATGTCGTGCGTATGGACATTGTTTTTTCGTCTTTTTAAAGAAAAAAATTGCACGCCACTGTGTTTTTTTTAACAAAAAAATCAGTTTTGATATTCTCATCTAATTAGAAGCAAAAGGGCTTTCTTTTCTTTCTTCTTTTTTGTAACTTGCGTCGCTTTGTGAGCGAGTTACAGTGCATAAACACCAAAATTGCGTTTCAATATCAACTTTCCATAATATTTTGAACACCCAGTATTTTGATAACAAAACATTGGGACAAAAGTGTACAGCTACGAACTTTTTTGTTATTCTCATTTCGTCTGTCGCGTGGCACTCTCACCCTGTATATGTTGATATTAGCCAACAAAAGTACTAGAACTTTGTTTTTAACTTTTAGAATATATTTTAAGGAACATTTTTGATGTTTTTTAATTTCTTGTGTCTGTCTCTCTTTGACGAGTAATTTACACCTCAATTTTAAGTTAAGAACTTTACTTATTTAGCGCTGACGATGGATTTCAAAACCCACTAAAATGGTATTAAATTTATGTGCACCCATGCACCTGTCAAATACGGTGCACACGGCAACAAACCTCTTGATAAAATTCGAAAATGAGGCATCTAAACAAAATGTGGTGATCAAAATCTGATGATGGCTTTCGAGTCGAAACATTTAAAGTGGAAATGTGATTGATTTCCAAATAAAAAAAAAACAAAATGAGATTAAAAAATCCAGGTATCTATTGAAAAGAAAATAAGTTCAATCGGCGTAAAAATTTTTTTAGAACTAATGTTGGAGGCTTAAAGGGCTAATCAAAGTTTATCTTGTGGAAACTATTTTCTGATGTATTAGCTCAATTATGAGCTACCTTTTTTACACTGGCTACACAAGGGTAAAAATTCTACACCAAAAAACCTCAAGTAGGCCATGGAATTAGAACATTAGGGCTGAGATAACTTCATAAAAAAAAATTGAAAGTCGAAAATATTGTTACACCCGACCGTCGATCCACAGAGAGTTGGGCCGAAGCGGCAACGCCGAGCGCCGACCGCGACCCCGACCCCGGGAACCCATCTGGAATAAACAAGAATCGGGAACAGTCGCCTCCGTTCTCGAAAGTACGAGAGTATGTTTAGGCCGGGTATAAAAACCAGCAAGCCGCGAGATGGGATAGTGCAGTGTAGTAAATAAGCGAAATAAGCGAACAGTGCGAATTGTTAGTAGAGAGTAATTGTGTTTTAATCGTGTTGTAATAGTTAATAGTAAATAAAAGTGTGTAGTTGATTGACGATAAATTATTGGAACCCGTACCCCGTAACAATATCATAAAACGTTCCGATTTTTTATTTTTTTTATGAACTTATCCTAGACAAGAGTTTTAATTTCATGACTTGCTACGAGTTTTTTTTTTATGAACATCCTTTATTTAGAAACACCCGATATCTATCGTTTTTTCACTCTCATAATTTTCAAGTTAAAAATAAAAAGTGAAACTCAGAATGAAAAATTTGTTGGTATAGCGCCCCAAGGAAAAAGAAATAAAAGACTCGTTCATATTCAATTTGCATGTTAAATAATAACATACAACTTTGATTATTGTTCGACAAATAAAGTAATTACAAATGGTTTTTAACAGTAATAATTCGTAAATACCTAATGTATAACCCATTCCCTTATTTATGTAATATCGTAACTTTTGAAATCTTCATTTTTTTATACCTTTTTCAGCACATGTGGAGAAAATACTATAAAAATTCAGTCAGATTTTCAAAGCCTAATTTATGTCAATAATAAGTGAATCGCTTATAAGGAATGAAATTATGTTACATATGTTTTTAAATATATACAATGTATGTACAGTTTTATCGACATAAACGCTCGTAAATAATCCGTATTAATAATTTTAATGTATGTAAAATAAAATTTTATATGTCTAATAATAAATAGTGTTATCTTAGAACCACACATTGTGTCCCCACGTTACGTCTCTTATATATAAAAATATGCCATTTTTAAATTTGCGATTTGCCTTACTACCCAATTTCTGACATTCTTTAGGCTTCATAAAATCAAGGATGCCTTGGAAATTTCCGACAAACCTCTTTTTCGGTAGAGTAAAGTTTTCTTTCTATGAAACGTACAACAAAAAGTCATTAAGAAAAGTTGTTTGGATCAATCAGCTTGCCTCTATACCAAAATTTCCAACTTTTTTTGGAAAACACGTTATAGAATATCCAAGATTGAAAAAACTGTCACCATTCTCAAATAATTAATATTTTTGTTGTCACTGGCTAGATGTTTTGCATAAAAAGGCATCATCAGGCCGCCACCCACACACACATTCTAGAAATTCTCAAAACAAATTTAAAATACGCGCAGAAAATTTTACGTATTGTCCAGGACTAAAAATTTTAACACAACTTTTAAGAATTCTTAGCATGTGTTACAGTTGCGGCCTGATGAAGCCTTTTTAGGCGAAACATGTAACCGGGAACAAAAATATATATATATATTATTTGCGATTGCTGACGTCGTTGGATTTTTGGTCTTTTTGAGAGAAAAATTGACTTTTTCTACATTTAAGACAATATTATATCATGAGATCAACAAATTTGGAATTCGGTCCTTTAAATTGATTTTAAGCAACTTTTACGAATTACTTTTTCAAAGATAATCTGTTTGCTGAAGTGACAAAAATTAAAAATTTTATAAAAGATGACATATAATAGTAGACAATAGTAGAAAACTCAACTCTATCGAAAAAACACTTCAATTTTGCCAGAAAGCAAGGCTAAACTTCGAAAAATTAGATGCTAATTTGGCATTTTTTTTTTAATTTCTACGAGAATCCTTTTTCATTTCCGAGGACACACTGTATATAACATAATTACAATATTATTTTATGTTTTTTTAATTACTACAAACACAAGATTATAACGAAAACTAATTAACAACAAAACTAGACAAAACAAGACTAATAAATAATCTGAAGCTTTCTCTAAAAACATTGATTTTATCCTACATTATTTTTAACAATTATTTAATAATAAAACTTACAAATTAGGGATTTTTTTATACATTAGGTTTCTAATTAAATCTTTGGCTTTTCTAGCTGTTGTGCAGTAATAGGAAACTACGCTCAACTTCCAATCGGAAGTTCCACTCGCAATGTCTTTTCTTTTAACTTCAGTCCTCACTCGTCACTGTAACACCCATAAAGTCCCACTTTTATTAGGTATGTTCTAATACAGCAGCCAGAGCTGGGCGACCTTAGGTACCCATATAGAGTGTCCTTGTATAGATTTTACATATAAACATCTTTTTCATGCTATGAAAAAAGTTTCAGGCAAAAAGATAACTGCTTTTAATAAAAATTTAGTTATTTATACAGGATGAATAAGAATTGTCATTTTGACACAAAACTAATTGCTTTTAATGAAACACTCTATATATTATTTTATTTTTGCGAGGTTGCCATACTTTATGAGGCTCATATCATTTAAGATTGAAACCGCTTCATGCAAAACTTCACGAAGAAATTTTCACTGCAATTCGAGCTTTAGCTTTTCAAAATAGATCCAATTATCTGTTTTGTTTTTTTTTCTGTTTACAAAAACCAAATTTGAGGTTCGTTAAAAAATTCTAGATAGGATTAGGGCGGAGATCGTTAAAAAATGTCACGAAGTGCAAACTTGGAGTTTTTTGAGAAATTCAATTTTAGAACAAAATTAGACAAAACTGATTCAAATCTTTTAATTGGTGGTTTTTGTACAATTAATTTTTACATCGAAATATGTAAAATAAGTCTAAAAATATCTCAAAATAAATATTTGGTGTTTTTTTGAAAAAGTCACGTTAAGGTTAGGGCCAAAAATCATTGAAAATGTCTTAAAATGCAATTTAAAAATTTTTCAAAAATGCAGATTACAATTAGGGCTAAAACTGATCCCAATCTAGGGTTTTCGAAAAAGTCAGGTAAGGATTAAAGTCAAAATCTTTTTAAAATGATTCTAAACGTACTCAAAAAAATTCTAATTACGATAAAAGTCAAAATTGGTTAAAAAATACTAAAGCGTCTAAAAATGCAAATTTAAAATCTTGGAAAAGTGTAATGACTCAAAGAGTTTAAAAATGCAAATTACAAGACTGTCAAATTGTCTTTATTTTAATGACTGACGCAAAATTAGATTTTGACGTTGTTGTAAAAATTTCTTACATCTCTGACTTATCTTAAAAAGTTAAGAGAGAGATATAAAAACCATTCCACTCTAATTCAAACCGTTTGCAAAAAGTTATGAGCCACGTAAGGCATGAAACTATGGTATTTCAAACGTGATTGTTTCGAAAACTGTTAAAAACTCGAATAGAGTGTGATGCACGAAATATTATTAACATTCAAAGGCAATCCGAAAATTTGAAAATATACAGGGTGTTCTATTGAAAAAAATAAGTTTTTGTCACAAGAACACTTCTGATTCACCCTCTATAAGTATTGAATGCAGCTTTCTTAATTATCAAATTTGTTTCTGAAAATGTTTTCTTAGCATGTACAGGGGATTTAATATGTACCATCCAAATAGAGTTGGGACATCCTGTATAGTAAGAATTGTGAGCAAATTATGTTCAGTGTTTTTTAATTCATCTTAGGCCAACTTCTAAGGAGAATTTAGATCCCTTAGCAATGGCGAGAATATAAAATTTCATCATAACAAGTAAAAAAAAAAGTAATTTCTATTAATAATGCATTTAAATACCGTGTTCATTAGAAAAAGTCATCTAGAAGGCATCAGAAAACGATGACATAATCAACGTAAATGGACTTTTTTCCTTCATCCTTTTCTTTTCATACCGGGTGTCCAGCACAACCCTGGACATAGGAGATTAACATGGGTAATCGGTTTTTATTTTATTGCGCCTGTACCGTTGAATTGATTGATAAACTTTTAAGAGTAAAGGTATAGAGCGTATGGTCAGCTATCATCCTGTAATTTTTTCAATACCCCAGTTTTGGCCGGTTTTTGGAAAAACGCCTCGAAAAGTGCAAAACATCGAGTTTGGCCCGTCACTCCCGCCGTTCATGTGCAGTATCGTCAACATATTTTCACTGCATAATCCCTTTAATTACTACATGATAATCCCTCAAAATAAATAGGAAAGGAAAATCGGCTCTGACTCTGACATAAGAAATTATTATGTTGGCGACACTGCACATGCATGGCGGGGGTGACGCGCCAAGTTCAAATTCTTGCACTTTTCAAAGCGTTTTTCCCAAAAACAGCCAAAACTGAGGTATTGAAAAAATTACAGGATGATAGCCGACCATAAGTTCTACAACTTTACTTTTAAAAGTTTTTCAATCAAATCAACCGTACAGGCGCAAAAAAATTATAACCGATTTCCCATGTTAATCTCCTATGTCCAGAGTTGATGATGTTCTTAAATGAACACTTTCTGTTTTTCAGGTTATGATGATGTTCTTAAATGAACACCTTCTGTTTTTCGTAAGACTAAACTGTTCATAAAGTAACTTCAAAAAGTCGTTCAGCTCTGGTAGCAGCGACCAAAAAGGACAATTAACCTACTCAGGGTTTATGCACTGAGTCTTAAGATTCAGTCTTGTAAGGCTGAAATAATTTTGGCTTTTCATGAATCTGAGTCTGAAGACTCATCTTGGCAGACGGCATAAGCAAACTGTCGTGAGCCGGAGGGCTCAGGCTGAGCTCAGACCGATGCGAGTCTGTGGGCGACACCTTTTGGTGTAGCTGTTGGTAGGCGGGCATGTCACCAAAGTTCAGGTTGATGTTCAGTCCTTGGGGGAGCTGAGTTTGGCTGGAGAGGCCACTGGTGGGGGACGCGAAGCTTGAGTGGGGCATTAAAGCGGGGTTTGCCAAAGGTACGTTGGTGGGGTGTACGCTAAAAGGATGGTGACCGTAGGGCGTATACCTGGGAGGGTAGTGCGGATGGTACATCGCGGCCGGCGGGTAGTGTACTGTAGACGCTGCAGCTTGAAGCAACGAAGCGGCAAAAACAGGATCGCTGTAGACTGCTGCATAGGGCCACGCAATGGCCATCCGTTGCCTTTTGTCCTTCATCCTTCGATTTTGAAACCAAACCTGCAACAAAAGAAACAATTTCTTATAGTAATTTATTCGAAAGAGTAGCCATAAGCTAATCTGTTAATTAAAATTGCTTTTAAGAGAATCAAAAGGTATAAGTCCATTGACAAAACAGACATTAAAGTTAATTATTTACACAAAGAGTGAACAATAGCACGCCTTAGTAGCCAATACCGGCTTTACTGCCTTGATCTTTCTCGAGTAGTTAGCACATCGTAAAACACATGATACCCAACTTATCGTCCATTAGGCCCCGAAGAACGTTTTCCAAGTGAACATTATAATACGATAGCTCGGGGTATCAGCGGTCATTTAGAAGTGCGGCGCGTTTAGATGTTCTTAAAAGCTCTATTAGCTGTTTATTTGACCAGCAAACGTGCTAATTGCCAGCCACCGGTTAATACGCGTTAAATGAAACCTATATGATTGTAAATGGGCGGAAGTTACCGCTAATTAGTTTTCACAAAAGTGCCGCCTCCGGCGTGGAAATGAAATGGTAGTGGAAGAGGACAGAGCCTGCCTTGTGCCAACAGCGAACACTGAGTGCAGCAGGTGCTTTCTTATTCGTTTTTCTTGAGTTAAAACTACAATATGTTAAATCTAAAAAACTCGACTGTACGAAAAAACATAGTTTATGGAAAAAAAAGACAAGCCTGCAACTTGGCTATAGTTGACGTGATGCAATGCATTGTGATAAGACGCGCGGCAGTTAAGGTGTACCAAAAATAAAGGCTCGAGACAAAATGTCAAACAACGTTGATATTGTGTCACTATGGAAACCAAAGTTTACCAAGCAGATCGCCATTTCTATGGAAATTAGCAGGCTGTTAAAGCTGACGCTACATCTATAATTTGGACTTTGTGATATGATGTTTATAATTAACGAGCAATTAAAAGCAGGTCCCTACTCACAGTGTTAATTGTTTTAATACGACCAAACTGAAAGTCTTACAATAAAAATAGAAATTTTGTCATCAATGTTGAAATCGGAAGAAATCCCAACCTTTTTATCCGAAAAAATTTGTGCACAAACTAAAACTCCATTTAAGTTTTTATTTAACAAATATATATGTCCTGAATCTTAAATTTTCCAGTTTAATCCTCCTGCTTACGAGTGAAGAATTCATTTTTATTATTGAACTAAAACAAAAAAAAATATTTTTAATGAGAAATGTTGGTAAGGACTGCATAGTTTTATTAAGTTCAGGCAATGTTCGTTATACGGGGTGTTCATTATAAAATTTCATCTAGCACGCTATGAAATTTTGACAGAAAAGGATGACATATGGACTTTTGTTTCTCCATCCTTTTCTTTTGACATTTCGCAGCCAACTAGATGAAATTTTATAATGAACACTCCGTATACTTAGCAATACGTAATATACTCAAGTGATATAGAGATCATCTTATTCAACAAACGCATTTTTCTAAAAAAAAAAGCAAAAAAAAACTTTTTATTAAAGTTATAGCAATATATTTCCTAATGTTTTTCTGGCTTTCAGAATACGGAAAGGATTAAAACGTCTTATTGATGATTAAATAGTCTTATTAAGTGCAGGCAGTAGTGGCTTAAGGTGTCTTTTGAAATATTTTAATTTATTATAATTTTTCCAAACCCTTCAATCAATTTGTATTATTACTGTAATGTGCCCCGCAGGGACTAAATGCCAACATTTTGGAATAGGAGGGGGATGGGTAGGTAGGTAATTCTCCCAAAGACCTATAGTAATTTTTTATTTATTCAGTGATTAATTATTTCAAGAAATTAAAATATCTATTTTCATCCAATTTACTAATGAAGAAATTAATTTAAATTAATAAAATAAAATAAAAAATAAAAACGTTTTTTTTTAAATGCGGAACTTTGGGACTAAATTATTTCATTAAAAAACAGCACACATAAAGGATTAAAACTTATTATTTAGATTCAAATTGCGAAATGTACTGGAACCTTATTGCAGTTACTAAAAAAACTAAGATTCTGACTAATGTCGCGACTGTATTTCAGAATCTCCGTGGAAACACGCAACTTAAATTTGTATTTTGTTGATACCTAATTTTTAATTTATAAAAAGTACACTTTATGAAATTGAATTTAATCCTTCCCGGAAAAACGAAATGCCTGTATGATCAAATAAACAATTTGGATCTTAACAAAAGTCATTTTTTCCAGCCTTTTTTCTAACAACTTCCCGTTTTCAACGATCTCTTTTTGCTTAGAAATTAAAACTTTAGTCCTTATAGTCAGGACCAGACTAAAAATTTTCTTACAAAATAGAACGCTTTAAGGATTAAACCGATTTATTAACATTCATTATTAATGGGTCTCGGAGAGCATAAATTTTGGAGATGGTATGGATGAGCAAAAGTATGTGACTAAAGTGATTCTCCTAAGAACTGAAAATAGGATTTTTATTTATTGAATAATCAATTACTTAATTATTTTAAGTTAATTGAAATGTATCGAAGTGTAATTGAAAAGTTATTCAGTTCGATCCTACTTACGAATAAAGAAATTAATTTATTATTTGATTGAACTAAAATCAAATCAGAAAATAATTATTAAAGGAAGAACTTTCAGATTAAACTGTTTTATAAAATAGTTAAATAAATTAAAAGTTTTATAAAAACTAAAAATGTGTTTACAAAGCGGAGCACGTAAAGGATTAAAACTTTTTATTTAGTTTCAATTTACGAATGTACTGGAACTTTAACATCGCAATTACTATAAAAACCAACTTTCAAGATTCTGACCAATGTTGAAACTGTAAAATTTAAAGTTTTATTTCGATGACAACTAATTTTTGATCAGTAAAGTGTTTTTTAACCGTTTGAAATTGAATTTATTCTTTTCTTAAAAAACTAAATACGAACTTAATTTATTGTTCAACATCAATAATTTGGATCTAAACAAAGTTCATTTTTAAGGACTGCCCACAGAGTATCTTTTTTTTAACAACTACCCTTATTTTACAAACTACTTATTAGAAAAACATTAGTTTTTCTAGTAAGGACTAGACTGAAAATTTTCTTACAATATAAAACGCGGGAAGGATTAAAATGCTTTATTAACATTTATTATTACTGTGTCACAAACAGATTAATTTTCAACATTTTGGAGATGACTTACATTAGATCTTTCTGTAATTGACGCTTAAAACAATGTTTTGTATAGTTATAGAGAAACTGAAAATTTACGTTTAAAACAATGCGAGAAGGATTAAAATATTTTATTAATTTAAGAAAGTGGCCGGTAAATGCTGTATTTTAGTCGAAACCATTAAATTAGTCTTTCAAACATGCATTTAAATTTTTTGTTTATAATTTAGGTCGAAACTTAGGTGGTATTTAATCCTTCTTTGTAGAAACTAGTTTCTATAAAATTAATGTCAATTCCAAAAATTTGCACTGGATATTTCTCTAATTATTGCTCAAAAACTATCGTTTGTATAGTTATGACCAAACTGAAAATCTCTATTTAAAACAGAGCATGGAAAGGATTAAAATGTTTTATTAAGTCCATGAAGTTGCCGGTAATTGCTCTTTTTTACATGGGATCATTAAAGTGATCTTTCAAACATGCAGTTTAAACTTTTATATATGATTTAGGTCGAGATTTAGTTAGATCGTTCTGTAATTGACGCTTAAAACTATGTTTTGTATAGTTATAGAGAAACTGAAAATTTACGTTTAAAACAACGCGAGAAGGATTAAAATGTTTTATTAATTCAAGAAAGTGGCCGGTAATTGCTGTATTTTACTCGAAACCATTAAATTAGTCTTTCAAACATGCAATTTAAACTTTTATTTATGATTTAGGTGGTATTTAATCCTTCTTCGTAGAAACTAGTTTCGATTAAATTAATGCCATTTCCAAAAATTTGCATTGGATGTTTCTGTAATTATTGCTCAAAAACTAAGGTTTGGTCCTAACTAGGACCAAACTAGTTTCGATTAAATTAATGCCATTGCCAAAAATTTGCACTAGATGTTTCTTTAATTATTGCTGAAAAATTGCTCTATTTTACTTGAAAAAAATTGGCTTTTCATGCATTCAAATTAAACTTTTCTTTATGATTTAGGTTGAGATTTAGGTGGTATTTAATCCTTCATCGAAGAAAATAGTTTCGATTATTAAGTTGATGTTATTTCCAAAAATTTTTATTAGATGTTTCTGTAGCTATTGCTTAAAAACTATGAGTTGTATGGTTATGACCAAACTGAAAATCTCCATTCAAAACCGAACGCGAGAAGGATTAAAATGTTTTATTAAGTCCAGGAAATTGCCGGTTTTTGCTATTTTATTTGGGACCATTAAAGTGATCTTTCAAACATGCAATTACAGCTTTTGTTTATGATTGAGTTCGAGATTTAGGTGGTATTTAATCCTTCTTCGTAGAAACTAGTTTCGATTAAATTAATGCTATTTTCAAAAATTTGCACTGGATGTTTCTCTAATTATTGCTGAAAAACTATGTTTTGTATAGTTAGGATTAAACTTGGGTTCGGATTAAAATGTTTTATTAAGACCATTAAGTTGCCGAGATTGCTCTGTTTCACTTGAAACCATTAAAGTGAGCTTTCAAACATGCAATTTAAACTTTTTTTTTTAATTAGATCGAGATTTAGGTGGTATTTAATCCGTCATCGAAGAAAATAGTTTCGAATATTCAGTTGATGTCATTTCCAAAAATTTGCATTAGATGTTTCTCTAGTTATTGCTCAAAAACTGAAATCTCCATTCAAAACATAACGCGAGAAGGATTAAAATATTTTATTAAGTCCAGGAAATTGCCGATAATAGCTCTATTTTACTTGGGATCAATAAAGTGATCTTTTTAACATGCGATTTAAAGTTTTGTTTATGATAAAGGTGGTATGTAATCCTTCTTCGTAGAAACTAGTTTCGATTAAAAAATAATGCCTTTTCCAAAAATTTACATTGGATGTTTCTCTAATTATTGCTCAAAAACTATGCTATGCATAAGTTAAGACCAAACTGAAAATCTCTATTCAAAACGTAGCGCGGAAAGGATTAAAATGTTTTATTAAGTCCATTAAGGTGCCGGTGATAGCTCTGTTTTACTTGAAACCATTAAAGTGAGCTTGCAACATGCAACTTAAACTTTTGGTTATGAATTAGGTCGAAATTTAGGTGGATTCGAATAAGGATTAAATTTAATTCTTCTTCGAATAAGAAAATAAAAGTTAATATAATAATAAAAAAAGAAAAGTTAGTAAATAATAAAAAGAAAATAGTTTTAATTATTAAGTTGATGTCATTTCCAAAAATTTGCATTAGATATTTCTGTAATTATTGCTCAAAAGATATGGTTTGTATAGTTATGACCAATCTGAAAATCTCCATTCAAAACAGAACGCGAGAAGGATTAAACCATTTTATTAAGTCCAGGAAATTGCCGGTAATTGCTCTATTTTACTTGGGACCATTAGAGTGATCTTTCAAACATGCAATTTAAAGTTTCGTTTATGATTTAGGTCGACACTTAGGTGGTATTTAATCCTTTTTTCGTAGAAACTAGTTTCGAATAAATTTATGCAATTTCCATAAATTTGCACTGTGTTTTTGGATATGATTTATGACTCGACTTCGAAGAAAGTTGTTCCGATTAGTTGAATAGCATTTGTACGAACTATATGAAGGAGAAACAATTTTATTAGGTATTACCCATTTACTTATTTTTGTCATCTAGTTACCTTTGAAATCTTCATTTTTTATATTCATCTTTTAGCACATGTTAAGAAGATACGATAAAAATGTCACATTTCCAACGCCCACTTGATGACAATAATAAGTGCTGAGCTTATACTTCTGAAGTAATTTTTTATGTTCTACACCCGCTATTCACCTCTGAAAAAAAAAGAACTTAAAACATATATGATGTCAAAACTTACCTTAATTGTGCTTTCTAATATGAGGAGAAAGGAAGGAAAAACAAGGAAATAAAAACAATAATTTTTTAAAACTGACCTTTTTTGTGCTATGTACTTGCAATAGTTTTGTTATATGTGTGTATATTTATATTTTAGCACTGAGGAAGACCTCAATAAAGGTCGAAACGTTGGCAATATGTTTTTTATTTCCTTTTCAACTTGGTAAAACGATGCAAAACATATATGATGTCAAAACGTACCTTAATTGTGCTTTCAGGTAGGTTTAATTGCGATGCCAGTTCGACTCTTCGTGGTCTAGAGACGTAGTTTTCCTTAAAAAACTCTTTTTCAAGCCTGGCTAGCTGTTCCCTGGTAAATGCGGTTCTGTACCGTCTGATATTGGGATCGCCTTGAGGTGAAGATTGAAGTTTGTTATTGGCGTCTGTTGGACTCGATGGTTCTGAAGCAAGAAAATTATAAATAGATTTTTGTTTCTTTAAGGCTCGCGGTACACTTGTGGACACGCAAACGAGCCTAAAGTACTTGATGATACGAGTGGCTAATAAGCAATTAGCGACGCTTTTAAATCGAGGATCTGTGGAAGAGGAAGAGGGTCTAGACGTTGAAGTGGATGCTAACAGCAAAACAGACGCGAGCTCTTGTTAGAAACCACTTTTCGGAGCGAACCGATTCGGAAGCAGGGCGACAAACTTCCGTCTCACTTGACTAATTTTAGCGATTGTTTTTAATCACAGCCCTATTTCATAACTAACTACTTACTTCAAGTTTATGGGAAACGTGTTCAAATTAGGTTTGGTTACATTTTTTTTATGTGACTGGCGGTGTTAAGAAAGGTATTGTACTGGTTTGAGTACAGAGGGACCTTAAATGAGGCTATTAGTGTACAAACTTAAATAAGTTATTATCAAAATAAATATCACTAAAAAGGGTTAATGTACTGAGAACAATATCTGGTATATTGCTATTATAAAGAAGAAAGTTGTACTGATTGTTGTACATTTCTAAAAAAAAGTCAAAATGCAAGATTATTGAAAACCACAGAGAGTGTATATTGATGTAAAAAAAATGATAAATGTACCCATTGGACACAATTCCTAATAGTAGAAGAAAGAAAGAAAGTGGTCAACATGAAGGAAATCGAAAAACTATAAAGAAGCAATTATTGTTCAAATTCAAACCAACATCAATAAAAATTGTCAATATAGTGAAAATTGCAAAGAATGCGCTAATAATGCAAAAAGTGCCACTAATTCACTTATTTTTGCCATTTCGTTACCTTTGAAATCTGATGTTAAAATTCCTGTACATTTGCAGTTTGAATCTTAATAAATCATTTTAATCCTTCTTGTGTTCTGTTTTCTAAGCACTTCTTCAGTTTGTATAAAAATCTTTAATTCTTTAAAATTAAAAGATTGCTTGAACCTTATAATACAGTTTCGTCCCAAAGTTCTTCTTTTAATAATCCTCCCATTTTATTTTAGTTAATAAAATAAAGTGATAGTGAAATATCATTATTATAACCTAGAAATATTTTTATTAAATATTTCAAGTGTTTTTCAAAAGTTTTATTTTGTTTTTTTTTAATTTTTGACTGTATCTCCGTTTGAGTTGACATTTAGGAAGAGACGTTAAAGGAAAAAAAATGTTTTTAAGCTTTTTGATGATGAAAAGAAAACACCAACTTTGGAAAGTAGGCACGTAAGTTTGGTGAGGGTGCCCGAAAGTCGCCCTCCTACCAGGCCCTGAACCCTAAAGGTCTTAGGTCCGACAGAGTTTGGTCAAGAAGGGTGCAGTAAACCTGGCAAAAGGGCCTTAAATAGTTATTATTAGAGTATGTCAGTAGATGTAGGTACTGTCGTAAAGCTTAATGAGGTCCCCCCCACCATCTAACAAAGGAAGACTGATAAGATGAGTGGTCTCATTAAGCTTTACGACAGTACCTAATGACATACTCTAATAATAACTATTTAAGATCCTTTTGCCGGGTTTACTGCACCCTTCTTGACCAAAGTGTGTCTGACCTAAGAACTTTATGGTGCAGGGTCTGGTAGGAAGGCGACTTTTGGGCCCACTCACCAAACTACGTGCCTACTTTCCAAAGTTGCTGTTTTCTTTTCATCATCAAAGAGCTAAAAAAATATTCTTAACGCCAAGGGAGATACAGAGTCAAAAATGTATTAAAAAAAACTTGAAAAACACTTGAAATATTTAATAAAAAATTTTCTAGGTTTTAATAATGATATTTGTCTATCACTTTATTTTATTAACTAAAATAAAAGGAAAGAATAAGATCTTATTAAAAGAAGAACATTGGGACTAAACTGTATTATTAAGTCCAGGCAATCTTTTTTAAAAGTCCATTTTAATTTTAAAGAATTAAAGATTTTTATAAAAACTGAAGATGTGTTTACAAAACAGAACAAGGATTAAAACGATTTATTAAGATTCAAACTGCAAATGTGCCGGAATTTTAACATCAGATAACCAAGACTCTGACTAAAGTCGGAACTGCATCTCAGGGTCTCTGTAAAGTGTCATTGTCAAACGGGCAATGTAATATTTTTATGTACGTTTGAGCAATAAAAAGCTATTTACAGAACCGTATTGCGGCCATAAACTAAAACTCTATTGTACTGGTAAAGTAAAGTGGTTACAAGGTACAATAAACCATTTAACCTGAACCTTTCTTGATCAGACTGTGCCTGGTATGAAATCTGTAGTTGTTTCGCTAGAGAGCGACATTTTGGACCCACTCACCAAACCACGTTTTCAAAGTTGGTGCTATTCTTCCACCATCGAACAGAGCTTCAAAAAATAAGAAATTTTTTCCTTTAGGCTTTTTTTTAAATATTATCTAATATCAACGGAGATACAAAAAATTAAGAAAATTAAAAAAATAATAAAATTTGTTAATACATTTCAAACAGCTTGAGATAATCATATGAATTTTTTTAGGTTTCAATAATCCAATTTTTTTACTTGGCATAAAACTCGTACTTTAAATTTTTAATTGAAAAAAATTGATTTAAGTGCGTATAATAAAGTAATTAAAAATGTATTTCCTTTTTAGAATTGTACAAAGAATTCAGAAATAATCGTCGGAAGAAATCAGTGTGGTACGGTGTAATCCTAGTTCTTTTTAAAATAATAAACTCTTTTTCAATCGAGATCCAAAACGATCGAAATAAAAGCAATTTCTCTGACTAAGAATTAATTGAAAATTGCGAGTAACTTAAATGGAATTTCTATATAGTTTCCAATTAGTTTTTTTTTTGAAAATTTTGTTATTGAGAAATTAAATTTAAGCCAATTTTTTTTTACAAAAAAAGGTATAAAACAATGAAATTTCGTTTTAAAAATTAGGTGAAAAATGCCTGTAAGTTGAATGAAATAGGTTTGAGACAAATTGTCCGCAAACTTATACTAAAAATTGCTTACAAACTACATAAATTCCGAGTTCAAAGTCGGAACGAAACTCGGGGGGAGGGGAGTCGGACAGAGGAGTCGAGAGGAGAGAATATTTATTTCTTACATACTTTTACTAATATAAAAATCGAACAACTATTATACAGTAGTCAACAATTGAAATGGAAACGGCAAAATTTTGAAAATCTCAAAAAGGTCACATTCAAATTCAAATATCTCGTGAACCCCTGCATTGATTTCGGTGCCTTTTGAAGGATTGAAGTGGGAAGAGATTTCTCTTCATGACTGGTTATGATTGACCGCTAATAAAGATTTAGGCTTTAATATACAGGGTGTTAAGTAAAACACTGCAAAATTTTTAAATTTAAATCTTTTTGCTGTTCTTAGAAAAAAAAACATTTTTTTTTTATATTTTTTGTAAATCGATATATCAAGGGGCATAATATCTAGGGTATTTTGAGCCTTTACAAAATATTGCTTTAGACGTGACTAAGAAAAGCTTGTTCATTAGAGCCTAATTATAAGACATTAAATAAATAAATAAGACAAAAAACAGTCTTAGTTCGGTTAATACTAAAAATTTCGAATAAAATCCAAAATGGTCTAGAGATATTGGCAAAAGAATGTAAATGTAATATTTTTGCGGTGTTTTACTTAACACCCTGTATATTAAAGCGTAAATTGTTATTAGCGGCCACTCATACCCATCCATCTCTGCCCTCTCCAAACCTTCAAAGAGCACCGAAATTAACGCAGGGGCTCATGAGATATTTGAGTATGAATGTGACCTAAAATGTTGACGTTTCCGTTTCAATTGTTGACCACTGTAGTTTTTAAGGAAATTTGTATACCATTTCCAAATTTATCAAATAACTTGTGGAGTTTTAGAGTTACGTTTAAATCCATCGTCCCCTGAATAATTATTTTCACCGGCTCGAAGGGTTAAATAGTATATTATTCAACGAGCATGTAATGATAGCTATTACTCACGAAGATAATGTTTGCGACACGAGCTAAAGACGAGTGGCGGAATTCATCGAAGTGAGTAATAGCTTTAACATGCGTGTAGGATATTATACTTTTTCTACGACTTGCTTATTGTAAAGCGAGTGCAAATATTCTTTGTTGCAATGAAAGCAACCAATCGCCTTTGTTTTGTAACAAAGCTAAATAATTTAGTTACATTGATTTTTATCATGTCGATTGGTTATCAATTATTCTTATTTTAATAGTATGGATTTAAAATATTAATAGACCTGCAGAGCAGATTATATTATTACTCATGTTATTGGTTGAACAAAAGCACAATTTATTTTTTTTTTATTTTTTCTTTATCCATCTCTTATTAAGTTAGTAACATTTGTTTTTAATAATGGTTAACCATCTCTTGGTAGAGGTACCAATAGTTAGATGAATCCAGCCTTAGAATAAGAAATTTTAAAGACATTTATCTTGTACACTTTTTTACACTTTACTACCTCTAATAATACCCAAAGACGCATTTTACGACGTATTACACCAAAAAAACCACTAGTAAAACTCAAAGACGCATTTTAGGACGTTTTTTACAATTTCTACTGGTTTCATCTGAAAACATCTCTCTTTTCTATACTTTTACACTTTTTTATTCTAAATTGCTGGACAAAACAAACGGGACAAACATATTTTTCGATAAATTGTTAAGCGAGATTTTTTGAAATAACGCAAGATAAAAATATGAAGTTTTCAGCAACCTCTAGAAGGATCTATAGAGGAGGTACTCTAGACTTCTTTGAACAAAATTACCTATTCAGATGGTGTATACAAGGTGATGAATAAGTTGACTACATTTTGACAAAATTTCTTTTTTGCCGAGAATCTAGGATTCAGTTTTTATTTTGTTTTTTGTGAATTGATGACGATGCTTGACAAGTTTAGAAAAAACCAGTTTAACCGATTTTAAATATCGTACCACATTTCGGATTTTTTTATTTTTTTTTTCAGACATTTACCAATCTTGAATTTCAGCCTCCTGCTGATCAAGTAACTGATATGCGATTAGTTAATTTTACAAAATGGATTTGTTACGTGTGCACGAAGAGATAGTGGTTTAAGATTTTTCTACAGGGTGTTGATTTTCAAAATGTTTTGACCATCAATATTGATTGGAGTGTTTTCACAATTTAAATTAATTTAAATCGAATATAGAGCGTCTTAAACTTGACCTTACTAAAAAAAAGGATAAATAACTGATGTTGCCTTTAAATGCTATAATACTGGAACTTTATTTCGGAAATAAATTTCAGGTAGAAACATAAGGGGCGGAATAAGGGATTTGAAAACTCTGAGAGCCATAACGTCATATTTACAGAGTGGTGCCAAGAAATACTTGTAGACGCAGGTCCAATGTTAAAGTTATCTGAAACAGACTGGATGAGAGTTATTGAGATGTGAAGTTGACTTGAATTTTAGAAGTTAGATGGACCTACAGAGTGTCCCAAATAAAGTGACTTACAAAGAAACAAAAAACCAAATAAAAAAAATCCTAATATAATTTCCTTTCAAGAAATAGTGGTTTAGGTGTAGCGTCCTGAAGATTTTAATTTCCAGGAGAAAAGTAGCGGGAGAAGGACCCAAAATAAAACTTCTACGCTTCCGCAGAAATTGCCGACGTTTCGACTTTTATTTTACGTCTTTTTTGAGGCTAAAAAATATTAAAAAACACAATAGCGAAGACGCCATAAAAATACTCAAACACATATCACTTAACAAATTTAAAATTCAATTAAGTACGAATGAACTCCCTTACCTATTCCACTCAAATTGCAGAAGTTTTTCGTCAGATAGTAAAGATATTTTTTGTCCATCAGAATAACCACGGGGAGTGACGTACATTGAAACAAAAACGGACAAAGCGTGGACAAACATAAGGGAACCGTGCTTAGCAGTGTGTAGTAGATACCCAACGCATTAATATTAAATTTCACTTTGTCAGGCCTTATCAGCCGGCAAGTCGATGTGTTAATATTATATTTTTTCCTTACTTAATTTTTTTAAGCCTTGAAAAAGACGTAAAATAAACGTCGAAACGTCGGCAATTTCTGCGGAAGCATAAAGTTTTATTTTGGGTCCTTCTCCCGCTACTTATCTCGGTTAGGTTAAAGTGTTATTAAGAAAAATTGAATTGTCAATGAGTTAATTACAAAATTTATTATTTGTATTTAATATCAGTCTTAGGGCCAGTTTTCGGGTTATTTTTCATTCAGAGTCTAGACCATGGCAGACAACTATGCAAAATAGGTACTCGTTGGCAGTTAAAACTAATGAAGTTACAATTATTGTAACCAGAGAGGGAAGACATTTTCTAGGCTTAGGCAGGTACAGGTAGACCTCTTGCTAGTTATAGTGTGGGAAAATTTTACTGGGCAGTGAGCACCTCAATTAGAAATTTTGTTCTTCTCATAATGGGGTGATAACTGTTGGGACCAGAAAAGGTGTCAGGTTAGAATTTTGTTTACACTTTACACTTGAAGGTGTTAGACTTCTAACACCTTCAAGTGTAAACCTTAATGTTTATAATAGCATAATGTTTTAATAAACGTTGGTATTGGCAGTTGCGAAAAATAATAAAAATGGTAACAATTACTAGTGATAACAGAAGTTTTCTCCCAAAGAGTAAAAGCTGTTAAATAACCGCTGTTAAATTAAATAAATTAAAGCCGGTAAATAACCATAAAAGTGGTATTCTATGGCTGATAAGAGCCAAAAAAAAAAACAACAGTGGCCAATAATAGCAGGCCCACCAGCGGAGGTAAAAAGTAATTTTCAGCCTGTATAGTCGTCCGATACTTAATATTTATTGTATTTTGTGTGGTTTTATAAAGATATTTGAAGACTACATGTGTAGGATGTTTGAGTTTATAGAAAGATTATGAACGATTTTAATGCTAAAATCGTTCCAACTTTGTACCAAACGGTCGGTTTTTTAAACCAAACATTATTAAAAAAAAATAATACAGAAACTTGAAACTTTCTTCTTGCAGCCAGAGGAATTTGAACCAAACAGAATGAATGAATGAAACGGTTTGCTCCTCTTCGATTTTGTCATTTTTTATATATTATTTTTTGCTTTTGCTAGTGGTTCAGCTAACTCGTTTGAACACGAAAAACGCATTTTTAACCGTTTGCGTCAATTTTCATAAAAAAAAAACTCTTATTGGCCTTACCTGAGGTTCTAAAACTACTTGGAGGCGAACTCGGTGGAGTGCGCGGAGGTGTCGCCTGTCCCTTATGCATGTCACCAGTGACGTAATGTGGCGGCATAATGTCCAAAACCACAGATTGTTCATTTTGACTACTAAACATTTTGTAACCGTCATGTGCATGCATTTTTTTACCGAACAACAATTCACTTAACAACAATAACCACCACAAGAAAATTGAATAAAGCATCTGGCCACAGCATGATGTTGAAACGTTGATCACTGGAAGTAGTTTGACCGATTTTACACATGGGAAGGCTAAATGTAGTTGGTATTGGTTTTAAAGATTTTTAGCTCGGGATGAGAACGGGCGTGGTCCATGGACGAGCTGGTTGGTTCGGAGTAAAACGAGCGGTGATTGGTCGCTCCGCCTCCAGTTCTTTAAATACGGACTCCATAAAGGGCACAATGGCTTGGGGTGTCTTTATCTACCCTAAGTAGATGTCGGAATGTATTAGGGCGATATGGGGTGCCGCTGCTCTTAAGTCTTAATGAGAAATTCTTTGAGCTCCCCCCGCTGCTGCTGCCGTCTTATTACGCTGTTCGTATTGATTAACTTTATAAAGGCTGCTAAATTAGCTTATTTAGCCCATGTTAGGAAAAGCTTATTAAGATAAAGGGATATTACGGTTTATTATTCGTTCTGGGAGTTTAATAAAGATCTAATAGGTTTGGTATATAGAGATCGTTTTAAAAATGAGCGAATTAAAGGCAAAGTATGGTATTACTGCTCCTCGTGTGTGTTAAAATAAATATTTAAATTTCCGATGGAATTCTGATAATTATTTTATAGTCAAATTTGTTATAGCCACATAGTATCGCAGACTGATATCACAGTGCCAGTTATAAATATAGGTAAAATATTCTAAGTGGCATATGAATTTTATTCCAATTTGAAAGACAATTATTTTACAATTGGAATATTTTCTAAAAGTCCTATATCAATATTAATATTTAAATAAAATATATCTCCTGGTGATGATGGGATTCGAAAAACATCACATTATATGATTACAGGCTTTTTCAAAAGGGGGTCACACTTTAAAGGATTATAGAGGATCCCAAATAATCCAAATCTTGCATTGCATACATCCTCAAACGCACCGTTTTTTTAAATACAGTGCGTCAAAAAATATTATTTTAAGGATTTTTAGGTAACATTTCAGAAAGTATCTGAATAGACAACTAAACTTTGTGCACGTTTTACCATTACCTATACGTACTTTATAAGGTCGTGTACTGACCTCTACTCCACTGGGAAAAATGGAATTTTGAAGCACGGTGTGAAAGATCAATGACAAAACCGGTGTTCTAAACCAAAAGCGCTAATATGTACCCTTTTTCAGTTATAGGTAAAAGTAGCAAAAATTATTTCCTAATGTTTTTAGTTGTTATCGGAAATACATTTCCTAACACTTGATATTTTTATTAAAAACGTCAATAACTATTTAATGTCAATATTTCTTTGACATGTTACAGTTTTTTTTATATCAATATTTTAAAGTTAATTTCAGTATTTTTAACGAATTATTTATTGCTATCGGTTGACAGAAATAAAACACTTGCCTGATTGAATAATTGAATAGGAATCCCTACTGTTTATTATTGTGCCAAAGACAATTGATAGTACTCTACAGTGATTGGTCCAAAAAAAGGGAAGCGGGGTATGACATCAGTACAGCTGCAACCAATCATAATAACCAGAATTATTTAGTACAATTTTGCTATTTTTATGTACTTTTTTAACCTCTGGTACGGCCCATTTTAGAAAATAAGTAGAGAATGGCTGTCGCTATTTTGTCTTAATTCCGGATTTCCGTGGCTGAATAGCTAGAAGTCCAGATTTTCGTTTTATAGCGGATTTGCCCCTGAAAATTAGGACCACCCTCAAACCTACTTGGGTAAAAGTACCCATAACTCAGAGTGACTGTTTTATATTCGGAGGCTTCAGGAAACCTAATTTCATTTCATTAATAAAATACCAGTCACATGGTATTATCTTAAAGGCCACTCACCATCTGAAGGTAAGCATTATGACTCCATAGTAGGTACTATTTAATATCCGAAAACATATATACCAGGGGACACAAGATGTATGTAACAGCTCAGCGTTTCCACAATTTTTATTTTAAAAAATTGAAATTTGGAGGTGATAAATAAGTGGTAAATGTGCTTCAGATCCCGTTTCAAGCACTTAGGCACGACTTCCGGTTTAACTGGAAGTACTGCCATATTTCGTTTTTTAAATGGAACACCCTGTATATTTGTCATTTTCAGATTATCGTATGTCATTTTCAGAAAATCGCTCTTGAACTTTTCATATCTTCAATAATAAATGTGGATTTGTATGGAAACAAATGGTACCTATACAGGGTGAGTGATAAGGGGAGGACGAAAATGAAATCTCATATTCTTTGGTCGATTTTAAGGGGGGCTTGTTATACATGTGTGTTACCTATCGAGCTTCGTTAAAAAGTTACAGGGTGATGAGGTTAGAATTTTAAAATGCATATATCTTGATTATTCCGAAAGGTTAAGAGATCTTTTAATGAAGTTTGGTATGTTTGGACTACTATGAAAGGCGCACACTTTGCAATAAAAAAATTATTTTTATTTCCTCCAGTGGCGCGCGTACCAGCACGTTGACACATATTATTTGAAGAGAAAAGGGTACGCCACTGGTTTTTCGAAAAACGAAATTTAATTTTTCAATCCGCAACCATCTCTGAAGAAATAACCCCTCTTCAGATTTTTTAGTACGACGCAGGGTATATGAGTAAATTAATAAAAATCATTGCTGGGCCGCCATTTTAAGTAGTCTGAGAACAGCATTAAAGTTTGATGTGATGTACGCCCCTTGCTTCAGAAAAATAAAATCTAATTTTTCAATTCCCCATCCATCTCTAATTAAAAATGCCCTCTTCAAGTTTTTGAATTCTCGTGAATTAAAATCTTATCTTAGTTGGTCTTATCTTATCCGCCACTACAGTTCTGAAGCAAAAAGCTCACTTAACTTGTTTTTCGTAGAACTGTAATTGAGTAAATAACTAAGAAGCATTGCGATATAGCCATTTTAAGCAGTATGGCAATAGTCGCGCAGTTTATGGGTTGAATTATGTTGCATATCAATAGGTTTTAATATTCATGCCATAAGAAATGGAATTTTGATATTTTAGATTTTTCATCAATCTTAAATGCGTTGGGCGAGACTAGGCTACATTACAATGGTTTTTATTTATTTACTCAGAAACGGTTCGTCGTACTGAAAAACCTAAAGAGGACATTTTTATTCAGAGATGAATGGAGAAGTGAATAATTAGATTTTATTTTTCGAAAACCAGTGGCGTACCAATTTTCCTTCAAGTAATATGGGTCGAGGTGCTGGTACCCGCGCCACTGGCGAAAATAAAAATAATTTTTTTTATTGCAAATTATGCGCCTTCCCCAGATGTCGAAACATACCAAATTCCAATAAAATATCTCTTACCCTTTTGAAATAATCAAAATATATGCATTTTGAAATTCTAATTTCAACACCCCGTAACTTTTTAAGGAAGCTCGATAGGTAACACAAATGTATGAGAAGCACCCCTTAAAATCGACCAAAGAATATGAGATTTAATCTCGGACTCACCCTGTATAGAACTATAAACTACGGAACTAAAACCAAGTACCTAAATTTAGTCTTAACATCTCAGAGTTCATTTCAATCAACTGTTTGTAATATTGATTTTTGTCCCCCGTACGACCAAATAGAGTCGTGCATTCCTCTTTAAAAGTTGCTGTTGACCTGCCTTAGTGGTACCTAAATTGTACAGGCCCAGGTTGTTTAGTTTATTTTATTGTTACATTAAATTCAAATAATAGGCTAAGATATATACAGTGAGGGGTCTTAAGATTATATAGGGGTGTAAAAATGGATGGCGCCTATAAATTATATTAGCAAGATGCTTCTTTCTACCCACGACCACTCTCCGGCTTGAGGGTAGCTGTCGGGACTTTCATAATATCTTGAGACCCACAGTACGACGTAAACAGTGATCCAATCTCAATTTGAATTAACACCCACTGCCGTTTTGCTAAGAAACCATAAAAGTTGGTAGCAGACATCTCAAAAATGATTTTTTTCCGGATAGGGATTTGTAAGTAAAATTTTTATGCCTCTTTTATAACCGTGTTAAAGCTTGGCAACGCCTTTTTGACACCCCTTGTGTTTGTTTCATAATATAAGGTGTTTCTGACACAGTGAAAAAATAGGTAAAACAGCAAAAACTATTGCTTAATGTTTTTAGTTAACACTTGTAATTTTTATTGAAAACGTCCATAACAATTTAATGTCAAAAATATTCCTCTGACACTCTATATACCTGAAAAGTGATTTGTTCGCAGATAGGGGCTTGTCAGCAAAATTTGTAAGGCCAGTTTATAACCCTATATAAAGCTCGGCGACGCCTTTCTGGCACTACTTGTCTAGCTGTGAACTTCAGGGTTTGTTTCATAATACAAGTGTTTCTGAAAATAGTATTTATCGAACTTAGGGTTCAATAATTCCAGTGTAACGATTTAATACGAAAACTCTATTATTTATCCCACAAGTACAATTCGCCTACTAAATAACTCACTACTTAACACTTTGTAGCCTTCTATTATCGTTTGGTACTTTAGCTTACCTAGAGCTCGATTAAATAAGACTACGGCTAACCGCGGCGCTATTCGCCTTTTATACAAAATCCTAAAAATACAGAAAAGCCTAAAGCATTTTTAGAAGAAAAATAATTGATAATAGTCACATTAAAAAAAGGTCGTAGATAACTGTGTTCTAAATAAACAGAGCAATAAATCACTCGTGACAGTTTCCATGCCGCAGCGCCCGAATAGGCCGCGAGACGCGAAGGTACAACCTCCATTGTCTCTTCGCCTCCTAGCAACCGCTCACCGTAACACACCATAAATGTAACCACTTATTCTAGGCTCCAAATAAGAAATAGGTAAACTTTATGTAAACATAGGTAAGTACATCAAAAATGCTTTGTTCACCATATACAGGGTGATTCAAAAGTACTTTGTCAAACTTCAGGAGGTGATTGCTGGCATTATTTCAAGAAGAAAAGTTCTAATAGACGTGCAATAAATCGATTTTTATTTTTTTACTTGAAAATGACGCGTCTAACGAAGAAAACTTAAGAGAGCTTTTTTGTTTAGAATTGAAGAGAGAACGAAAGGGTAGTTCAGGTTAGTTTCAAACTTTAACACTCTGTATCTTCGTAACGATGCTCTTAAGGACCCTCGTTTATTAGAACTTTTCTTCCGAAAATAATGCCAGCAATCACCTCCTGAAGTTTGTCAAAGTACTTTTGAATCACCCTGTATACAGGATATAAAAAATTAGATCTTGAGGATGGTTTTTCATTAATAATTAATAAAGTTTGGTACGTTACCAAAAAGTGTGTGTGCCCTTTCTGCAAACTAAATAGATATGAAGATACTTCCAGGGGCGGGTGATACAAGGGGGAAGAGTGTAGAAAAATACCTAAACTGTAATATATAACTAAAATGTAGATCAATTCATTGTTCATTTTGTTAGCTATTTATTACAATAAATATTATACCTGTTACTCATTAATAGAGAAATAAATTCTCCATTTTAAAGTATTATTTCAAATCGTTTTTTTCGCACTAGTGCGGAACATTACAACTTCCCTCACTCAAATGCGTACGGAAAAGTAAACTTCCGCGTACGCGAATAGAAAATAGTTATTTTCCTAACAAGTGCGGAAAGTGATACTTTTACGCACGCGACGGCAGTTGCACGAACGAGGCTAAGCGGAATTCGGGCAAGCAGTCAAGTGCGGAAAAGTACAACTTTCCGCACTCAAATGTGTGCGGAAAAGTAAACTTTCGCGCACGCGAGTAGAAAAAAAATTAGAATCATCCTCAACTCGCGTTGACAGATACATGAAATCTGACATCGTCTTAGGGTAAAAAAAAAGACAGACCCTCAAATCAGACAAAGACGTCGTCCTAGTTGGAAACGTTCCTCATGAAGGTACCCTCTTCTTGAATCTAAATTTAAAACTAAAGATATTATAGAATTATCTTTGGCTCGTTGACAGATACCTTAAAGTACTTAAAGAGTAAATTAAATATTAAATTAAAATATAAACTATATAGTGGTCTTGAGTTGACAGATACCTGACGACTTAGGCTACGTCTTAGGACGAAAAAATTAGCTGAACTTCAGTACCACTTTATGGGTCTTGAATTGTCGTCGAACTTCATCCAGTGACTCACAGGTGGCAGCGCCGAAAATTCACCCACCGACTCACAGGTGGCAGCATTAGTCGAAATCATTCAGAACATCACACCGCCTTTCTTTCGCTGAATTTGTTTTCAAATAGCTCTTCGTGGAGCTAAATTTTATACTAACTTCGACTCGTTGACAGATACCTCAAATTTGACAAAGAGAACGTCCTAGTTGAAAATGAGTACCCATTTTATCCGTGTACTTTTTAATAATAAAAAAATTAGAATCATTTGCAATTCGTTGGCAAATACTTGAAATCTGACAACACCATCGTCTTCGGGCGACAATATTACTTAAAATTTAGTACCCACTGTATGGAAAAATTGGTTTCATATAACAAAACTAGACACTCCAATATACTGAAGATCTAACATCTTTATTATATTTTTGGTCATTGTTATGTGATGTTTCTTGACCTGACATATGCAGGTTACAATCAGTTTTATGGTTATGACGTGTACTGTCTCCTTTTATGATCATCCTCGCCATCCTCCTAACAATTTCGCTCTTCCAGGGAAGTGGTCAACAAGCTGCTCTTGATGACCTCTCCAACCAAAACCTCGCCGTGGCCGCCAACTATCCAAAACAAGGCCCGAATCAACCCCAGGATGGCACAGCCGAGGTCACCAATTTCGAAATCAAAGCCACAATGACCAAGTGCCCCAAACCGAAAGCTTGCGACTGCGACAACGCTTTTCAGTGTGCGAACGAGACTCTAAACTCGAATCTAAGGACCAAAGAGTTTCGGTCAAAGTGCGAGGAACAGGCGGACGACAAGGTGCTCAAAATATGCGACAAAAAGATCTCGCTGACGCTGAAAATCAAGAATCATGGTGTAACTAATTGCAAGCCTCAGTATATCATTCTGGACCACGTGTTCGATCCTGCCAGCGACCAGAAGCAACGGCTGCTGAATACTTATGTGCTGAAGATCGTGCAGAGGCCGGTTTACCAGGTTTACGACCTGATATTTGAGAACGTGGTCAATTCCGGTCCGAAGGAAAGGGTGGTGAACAAGAACGATCCGGGATTCTCTGGATGTAGTACCGACTCGGCGAATCCCACTTGTGGAACTGTACGGTACAATGAGAGGGAGGTAAGTCCTTATAGTTACCTACTTTTAATTTTAGTTTTCTATTGTACCACGTAGAAATTACTTGCTTCTAACTTACCTGCATTTTTTCTCAAAATATGAAATAAAAATTCCAGGTCCGTAATTAAAAATTGAAATGAGTTGGTAACGATAGTGGTCATGGGCGTAGCCACGGTCGGGCAGGGTGGGGCATTTGTGCCCCCCCCCCCCACTGGCTCAAGGAAAAAGTTAAAAAAATTAATTGAAAAAGAAAAAAAAGGAAAAATTTAAATTCTTGAAATCTAAAATAGTATATTACGTACCGGGGTGGGAAGTCGTTCATTACTGTCGAGAGTTCGTTCATTATTTATCGAGACGCGCAGCGTCGAGATGAACTATAAAATCTCGAGACGATAAGGAAACTTCCTACCGAGGTGGTGTATACTATTTTATTTACAACCTACATAATATGAATTTATATTTTTCGTATAAGATATTTATAATATGTTTAACTATCTTTTTTAAAAATTACCAGTTAACTATCTTGTCTAGTTCGGTGCTACTAGGGACACATTTTTAATTCTATAAAGACATTACATTTTAGGTGCCAAGAAATAAGCATGGAAAATGAGGGTTGAAAGAGAGGTAGGTAATAACCCATTACCGCCCTTGGGTGGTAATGAATACCCTTTACCTACGTCTAATTTAGAGGTAGGTAATAGTATATTACATACCGGGGTGGGAATTCGTTCATTACTGTCGAGAGATTTGATAGTTTATCGAGACGCGTAGCTTCGAGATGAAGTATAAAATCTCGAGACGGTAAGGAAACTTCCTACCAAGGTGTGTATGCTATTTTATTTACAACCTACATAATATGAATTTATATTTTTCGTATAAGATATTTATAATATGTTTAACTATCTTTTTTAAAAATTACCAGTTAACTATCTTGTCTAGTTCGATGCTACTAGGGACACATTTTTAATTCTATAAAGACATTACATTTTAGGTGCCAAGAAATAAGCATGGAAAATGAGGGTTGAAAGAGAGGTAGGTAATAACCCATTACCGCCCTTGGGTGGTAATGAATACCCTTTACCTACGTCTAATTTAGAGGTAGGTAATAGTATATTACATACCGGGGTGGGAATTCGTTCATTACTGGCGAGAGATTTGATAGTTTATCGAGACGCGTAGCGTCGAGATGAAGTATAAAATCTCGAGACGGTAAGGAAACTTCCTACCAAGGTGTGTATGCTATTTTATTTACAACCTACATAATATGAATTTATATTTTTCGTATAAGATATTTATAATATTTTTAAGTATCTTTTTTAAAAATTACCAGTTAACTGTCTTATCTAGTTCGATGCTTCTAGGGACATCTTTTTAATTCTAGAAAGACATTAATTTTTAGGGGCCAAGAAATAAGCATGGAAAATGAGGGTTGAAAAAGAGGTAGGTAATAAGCCATTACCGCCCTTAGGTGGTAATGAATACCCATTCCCTACGCCTAATTTAGAGGTAGGTAATAGGTAATTTCCCACCCTCCAATGACGTTTGTAATGCTACCATCACATATATGGTTGTAAATAATAGGTAATTTCCCACCCTCCTATGACGTTTGTAATTCTAGCCTTACATATATGGTTGTAAATAAAAGTACATTTCAAGTTTCGCGCAAATCAAATCGTCAAGAACGTTATGTGCGTGGAACAATTTAGCAACTAATTATTGGTACTTCATACAACGTTATATAATGGTCACTTTACGCAAGCTTCGCGAGTAATTTTTGAGTGTCCAAATAAAACAATTTATTTTTTATTGCGTTTTCTTGTTTTTGTCCCCCCCCCCCCCCCCTCCTCCCCCCCCTCCTCCCCCCCTGAAGATAGTCTGGCTACGCCCATGATAATGGTTGTACCTATTTAAGAACCCTTTATTATGCCAACAATACAAATTCTATTTATTTAGTACGAGTACGTTCATAAGTAGTACTAGGTTTGTACACTTGTGCCGATTAGGTAGTACCACTAATATATAACTACACAATAGAAAACGAGGAAATGAACTTAAACTAAAAACCGGAAAAAAACAACAACAAAGCCGAATTTGGTATATTTGAAAATTGCAAAAGATTTTTGACAATTTTGACGTATAAATAAACGACGAGCGACACCTATCAAAATCTTTTTGACGCATCACACGTGACATTGTGGAAATGTGCTTGGAAACATCGGATATGTTGACCCAGTGACCACCACATAAAAAACAAGAAAAAGCACTTCTTCAGCAATTTATTGTTTTATAGCAAACTGTAATGGGTTAAACTAAATTTTTTATAGTATCGTTGAATTATCATCTTCTTCTGGTACTTTTACCCCAGGAGAACTAAATTAAAAATTTCTTGAGACAATCTGCAATCATCAAAGGGGCAGAGAACTTCGTTCTTGTACTTGTAATTTGATAACAGGCTATACCCAGTGACCACCATATAAAAAAACACTAAAAAGCACTTGTGAATTTGTGATGTTATAGCAAACTCTAATGGGCGAAACTAGTATTGTTTATAGTATCGTTGAATTATCAGATTCTTCTTGTAATTCTACCCCGCGGGAGAACTAAATTAAAAATCTCTTGAGACAATCAGCAATCATCAAAGGGGAAGAGAACCAACCTCGTTCTTGTACTTGTAATTTGATAGCAGGCTATACCTTATATTCTTTAATACAGTGTGTCCAAAATAAGGATGCACTGCATAGGGATCTTTGCAATGGTAAGAGATACGAAGGCGGTTAAATTAGAAGAAAACAAACAACACTTTATCATTGCACCTTTTTAAGCTCTACAAGATGACGTTTACTATTTTTTGTTATAACGTTTTGTTGCCGAGACACCATCATCAACTTAACCTTTTCATATGGGCTTAGAAAAAAATACATACTGTATTAGATATTGCTTTTTATACTCAATTCAACGATGTGTTACATGACATGATTTATATCAGTTCTTGTGTCAGAAAAGCAATTTTTATTAAATTATCTACATTTTTCAATAGCAGGCGATGAATAACATTATAATTGTCAGTTGTAACATCTGTCAATAAATGTTTCATTAGAAGTAGCGAAAATGATTTCAGTTATCCATTAAAATTATGCCGGAGAATAGTTCCACAGGGGTAGAAAAATTTGATATGTTGTCATGTTACATTTTATCCCAAAATAATTGTGTGGGTGCTGAAAGTATGTACATCGACAAATATCCTGAAAGAAGATAGCCCAATAGATCAATCTTCAGGCGTGTAGCTTTCAACCTGAATGAGTATGGGTCATTTAAGCAACCTATAAAAAAACTTCTAATGAAGAAAAAGAGTATCAAGTTATTCAATCAGTTATTGAAAAACCTGATGTATCAACAAGGGAAATTGAAAGGCAAACAGGAGTAGCCAGATATACAGCCCAATTTATTTTAAAGAAAAATAACTTTCACCCCTATAAATTTAGAATATGCGAAGGACTGCGACCTGGAAATGAAATTAGAAGGAAGACGTTCTGTGAATCGAATACCAGGCAGTGTCACATTGATAATTTCCGTTTTTCACTTTCCATTTCCATTCAAAGTCGAATTTGGTCGGACGAAAGCAAGGTAACAAACAACGTAACAAACAACGGAAAACAAAGCAACCCCCGGGTGAAAAAATCATCCAAGCACCAACACCGATTTGGCTTCAACATGTGGTGTTCAATTCTGGGCACTAGAATATCGGGACCTTTTATTTACCACAACTCCTTAACCTCAGAACGTTACCTTTCTTTATTGAGAAATGAATTGGAAGAAAGTCTAGATAATCTGCCGCTACAGAATGTACAAGACTGTTGGTTTCAACAAGACGGTGCACCTGCACACAATGCTACACTGGTTCGAGGGTACATATCGGAACAGTTTCCAGGAAAACAATCGGTACTTATGGCGAGGTTTCCTGGCCAGCGCGATCATCAGACTTAAAAAACACAATATGAAGGCACAAACATTTTTTTGAGAAATTTGATGTCGTTTTGGTGAAATGTATTTCTCCAAAAAAATTTTTGTGCCTTCATATTGTGTTTTGGATACGAATCTTGAGAAGTTGAGTAAGCCTCTTATCAGTGAATAGCCTTGATAAAGACTCAAATAGAGATCGAAACGTCGGCGAATTTGCAATCTTAGAGGTTGTTTTTGTTGTCCTTTCACCCAATAAACACCACTACCATTATCTTGTTATGTTTCAGCAAAGAACCCGAAAATAAGACCATCGTTCATTAATGCACCAAATGTATGTTTCTGAATCTAAAAATCCAATATGTGTTTCAGGTCCCCTACAGTACGGGCTTCTGTTGTTCCTGCCACTCTCCCCGCGAGACTAGCCCAGACAGCGATAGCGTTGACTTAAGTGACGCGAACATTGTAGAAAATAACCATCCTTCAATCAACAACGAAAATATTCCAGAAGCGAACGAACAAAATGTTGTCCAAACATCAATTTCAAGTATTGATTTGCCAAACCTGGGTGCAAACGAGGTTCCCATTGATGATAATATAGCCTTGAAGGAGACCGAAAATCCCTATTTACCTGACTACAACAAAAACGATTATCAGCACTACGGTTTATCCGAAAAATGTGCTTCAGTGAAAGATGCCGACATACCACTTACCGCTCAAAATATGATGGTAGACAATGCTCCTAGGGTTGGTCGACAATCTGTCCCCAAACTACGTAAGTGCAGCAATAAAGCGATTATATAGGCTAATAATGGGTTTTTATGGAGGTTCTATAAAACAGCAAATTTCGCCTTCAATAGTCGGCTTTAATCCCAGCCGATTCACCTCTTCATGGTTTTTAGGATTCTCAAAGACCCGTTTGCACAAACGCGGAGGCCAAGACTGCGATGACAAATTCACCCCTCCAGGGGCCGACCCTAAAACCTACCACGACAGCGCTCACTGCATGGACTTTTCCGAAGTCTGGTACTCAGTCTATCGAATAGCCCACCCCGACATAGACCATTCGGTGGACATACAGATTTTCGAAAAAGTCGGAATCGGTGGTAACAAGATCGCTTGGAGAGAGGTCACCTGCTCTGGTAAAATATCAGTGGGCACTACGCAGCAGAGGTATGCAAACAGCGAAGGTATTCTACTGCAAAAACATCGCTATATAAATATATAAATTATGAGTTTCTTTTAGGTACCATTCTGGCTTACTACACGGTAAATACTCAGATCGAAAGTGAGTTTGCAGTGGACTGTAAAAGTCATAAGCTTCTGATCCCGGAAGTTACCGGAAAGGACGCCAGGGAATCTCAGTATCCTGAGGTGGCAGGGGGACCTCCAGAATATCTGATCGTTAGGGAAGGAGATATAGACCTCAGTGGTAAAACATGTAACAAAGCAGGTAAGTGATGATTTTAGGCAAGGGTAGTACCATCGTCCAGTTGGTTCGCACTTGGACTTGCATGCCCTGTAACTCCTGTGAGCTGAGCAATGACGGTGTAAATCCAGCATCCCATATTACACACGTAGTTGTGAGATAGGAGATAGATTAGCGAGATACCCCTAGCTCCTACCATAGTATTTAATCAAGGGTAGTACCTTTCTCCAGATGGTTCGCACTTGGACTTGCATGCCCTGTGAGCTGAGCAATAATGGTGCATATTCAGCATCCCATATTGCACACGTAGTGCTGAGATATATACTGATAGCTCCGGTACCAAGGAGTGTATCGTATCGCATTCGTACTACTATACAATCACAATATTCACAATTTTTATTTTCAGGAGATAGGTTGCGGGAGAAGGACCCAAAATAAAACTTCTACGCTTCCGCAGAAATTGCCGACGTTTCGACCGAGGCCCCGAAGCGGCCGAGCGCCCTGCGATTCCGCAGTGCTATCGAGCGTGGAATTTTTTTTGCATACATTAAAATAAAACCTGTTTTTACTTTGCCCACTGCATGGTTAGGGAGTGGCGGTCGATTACTATATATTTCAATGCCTGATGCACCTCTGTACTCAGTATATTTCTAAAACAAGTAGAAAGTTGCTCTTGACTCTTAAATTTTAAAAAGTATTCCATTTGATCCGCCAGTTCAACGTTAGTGCTAGTTGCTTTTGACTCGTTTTTAAGTATTCCATTTGCCGGTATTACTTTTGCCAAACGATGCAGAACTACTATTTCCTGGAATTTGAAAGTGAAGTCAGTGGTGAAGTTGTAGACGTACCCGGTGCTGTACAACGTTTAGAACGGTTTGTTTCTATTGATCATCAAGAAATTGTGGAATACAGGCGAGATAACAACGACTTGGAAAGACGTGAGTTCGCTTCGCAAAATATAGACTTGAACTTAATGGTGGAAACTTCTGAGGAGGAGGAAAGTGAAGATGAAGGAATAGGTATGGACATTCAATCAGAAATTGCAGACGTGGATGAAATGAGAGTGAGTGATGTGTCACTTCAGGAAGTGAACCAATTGTGGTATGAAAGAAAAAGCTTTTGCGTATTTCAATCATATGCGCAAATAACCTCAGTGTTTGGGGGTACGTATGCCTTGCGTTTCTTATGCAATGAAAACCACTCTATTGGTCCATATGGTGGGACCTTTCAATTTGTTAATTGTCACTACAAACGAGCCCTAGAATATAATAGTATCGATTTGAAATGTTGTATGTGTTATACGACTCTGTTCTTTGTAACACCGAGTCAGGCTTGCTTATTCTGTAATACATTTGAAATTAAGCCCATAAACACTAATGGATCCATTCATCCAGAACTTTAATTTCTGAACATTTATTTATGTATTAATTATTTCTTTTTTTAAATAATTCATCATTTCATCATTTCTTCTAGACATGTTATGTAGCAATAATTTTTTAATAGTTAATCTGTCCAACAAAAATTTGGATTGTTTTTGATGACTATTTTTAAAATTTTAGTAGTTAAGAGCAATTTGTGTTTTTAGAAATATACTGAGGCAAAACAAATGTAATATTTTTATTTCCCAATTTCCTTAAACTACACAACTTCCTAAAACTATTAATTTTTTCTCATTGTGAAAATATTATGATGTCTTATTACATCTTTTGAAGTTTCAATTAAATAAGAATAACTTTGACGACAATATGGACATTTTTTGACTTCAATGATGACAAACAGCATTTATCTGTCCATCTTATAATACATTGCAAACAAAATTTATGATTACAACTATTTGGGTGACAGACCTCATTCACTTCTTCGAAACAAATAATACAACTAACTATTTCTTCTTCATTTTCTTGTTCCTTAGTTGCACATTCCATTTCAAAATCGACTCTGTCTTCCTCACTTGTATTTTGTCAAACGTCGAAACGTCGGCAATTTCTACGGAAGCGTAGAAGTTTTATTTTGAGTCCTTCTCCCGCAACCTTTCTCCTGAAAATAAAAATAAAAATCTTGAGGACGCTACCCCTAAACCATTAATATTCACAATCCATTGAGGTCCTTCATGCTGGGCTCTGAAGCCTGGGTCACCTGGCTGTCCCATTGTAACTACGGCTCTGGGCTGTGGGTACAAGATAACTTAAATGGATGGGGCGACAGTACGTAATAAAGGTCATCCTTTCTCATTGTTCTTTGTGGCCGGCATTTGCCAAAAAAAAAAGTAAAATAACATAATATCACAAATACTTACACCTACACTACACAACCAAACTTTAATAAATAATAATGACAAACGAAATGGCATATCTTTTTCTCTACGTCTGCAAAATTACTAGTTTTTTTAAAGACTTTATAGAATATATCCATCCTTGTTCACCCAATGCAGTATAGAAGTATGTGTGTGGTTATTTTTACTTTTGCCGTGACATTTCCACCGTTGCCATATTTATGGTCCCCCATGAAGTTGACAGGATCCCCCATGGCCCTCTGACAGAGAGGGACCGAACTATCCATTCATTGATTTACTTGGGATTCATATACAATGCTAATACTAAGTTGACGTTTTTAGGGGTGGGTTACGAAGCTTTCGCCAACCAACCAGACAAATGCGACAAGGACCGAAACTCTTGCTTACAAAACCAACCGAAGCATCTATGGCAGCACGATCACGACCTCGAGGCAAATGGAAAAAAGGGCTGCTACTTCCTGAAAAACTACGGCTTGCTGCCCGATAATCCGGTCCAGATCAAGCCCTGCAACGGCAGCTCCAAGAAACCCCAAAATAAGCTGCTGTTTATGTATTACGTGGCGCCCGTTGTTAGCAATGTTAACATTAATTTTGCTGCAGACTCTAATGCCATGCTGAAGCCCGATGCCATGGCCATGATCACAGGTGCACGTTCATTCCCTTACGCAGATTCATTCCCTTCCTTCACAACAAAGTTGAATGAAAATACATGTCAAATTTGGAGTTTTGTAAAAAAATTACCGATTAATATTCCCATAATTTTCTTCACAGAAGTCTACACTGAGACTCTGAACCCTAAACGAGTAACAGTGACAGCCAAAATATTCAACTCTGGATTGGTGACCAGCGTCTTCTACGTGGGTATCGGGGCGTGTCCTCTGGAAATACCGGCCAGCTTTGGAAGCATCAGCTCCCAACCCGTTATTATGGCGCCTCAGCATCAGCACATATTCAACTTGGAAATCTACTGCGAGCTTCCCATCGCCAACTTTTTCTGCTCTCTGGAAGTGTTCAATTTGAAGCAGCAACTGATCGCAGTGAGAAGGATCAGGTTCCAGAGAGCTGATCGCTGTATCTGCGTTTGGTATTGTCAGTGCGGGTGTTTCAACTCGGATTACGGGTTGCGGTGCGGTCCTTTGGAAATCGAGCAGTACCATGCAGCAGGATTTCAAGGTGAAGGGGCTGGTTTCTAAATTTACTGTTTCTGGACATGACTAAAGCTGTATGGAGTTTCCGTCCGTCAGACCGATGAAAAGCGTCCGAAAAATGATTTTGACAAGTTTTTAACCAATCAGAAGATTTAATTCTCTCGAGTCTTCGGGTGGTTGCTGTAGAGAGCGCTCTGAGAGTATTCCCGTCATTACATTCTGATTAAGAAAACAAAGGATGGAAATATTCTCAGAGCGGTCTAGCACGACCTGAGATGAATCCATGTTTATGACTGGTTTAGAGAAGTCAGTTTGGAATTTAGGGCCAAATTATTATATATTCATTAGGTTTTGCATTAAGATATGTATGTGGTGGAACAAAAATTGAAACTCATGTGTTGAAACTTGTTCTTTAAGATATAAATCAACCCCCTTTCAACTGTAACCTCTTTGAAACCAGAATTGGATTCAGCAAGGTCGAAAACATATATTATAAGCTTTATAAGACTGCAAAGGCTTTCACGGTTGGTCAAAATACATTCTAAAGTATTTTCCGAGCTTTAAAGCTGTGGTCCGATGGAATTTCTTCCTGACGTTTCGTCTACAGCTGCGGCAGACATTATTAAAAGCGATGAGGCTATGGGCGAAGTGATCTGCCGTGCTTCCCGACTTTCACTGATTCGACTGCCGCCACTATCTGTGACTAAAAGATGGCCTCAGATAAATATGCATAGACCGGACCAGTCTGTAACAGAAATTTCAGCCACCCGTCTCTCTCCTGAACAATCTTGAAGATTGTCCAGTCGTGAGCAAGGTGGCCATTAGGAAGTCCCTTTGTATATCCTGGTAACGGACATATCAGGGTGCTCCTACTGCCATTCTGACGGCCACATCTTCGACTGTCAGAAGGCTTTTCAGGTGTGTCTTGCTGCATACCCAAGTAGCAAGGTTACGTCATAAAGACGTCTCCTTTACGTCCAGTTGCTGACGTAACTGACCAATTTAGGACTTAAGACTGACGCCCTGAAAACGTCCCAGCAGAGGCAATATGTCAGAGCCTAAAGACGTCTTTAGAAAGACATATTTGGGTCCTCGCCACTTACGCTGTCGAGAACTCCTAAGAATGTTTCGTTAAAGATATTCGTCAAGGCGTCTTCTGGCAGACGGATTTGAGCCACTAGATCGATACAATTTATTTTAAACCGTTATGCCTTGTCTTCTGTTCGTATCGTTTTGTACGTTAATGTATTATTTTAAAACTGTTAAGAACTAAAAATTGTAATTTTGACCAAGATAACGATGTCATGGCGAGGGTCTTTTCTCAACCAAGACAGCCTCGATCTGTCAAGTAAGTATCAAACTTTAACTTTGTACAGCCTTTTAACTAGCCAAAATTGCTGGTCAGGTTTTTTTGGGCGCTGAGGATGGCTTAGAGCCGAAACCTGTACACCAAAAGGTTTTTAAATTAAACTTGCACGATTTTAAAACAAAATGTATGACTCAGGTCTTTTTTAGAGTAGAAAACGTTTTTCCATTTTTTTTTGTCCTCTTAGAGATGTCGTAGAGACGTCTGTAGGTAGACTTTTTAGGGCGGTCGTACGTTGTCTTTTCCAGTTACGTCTCCTGGGGTCAAAAGACGTCGCTGACGTAAAATGACCAAAATTGGCCGTCTCTAGGAGGTCTGGGGCTACTTGGGTATCCCTACGCTGTTGAGGCGTATGTTAGCTGTTTGATCAGTGTGACTTTGTTATTCAGAGCCAGTTTTGAACTTCTTCCGATCATCGGGTAGAGCTTGCTTCTTGTCATCTTTGTCTTGTTTTTGGTCCTGGTGATGTGTGCTTTCCAAGTGAGGCTTTTGTCCAGCTCCACACCTAAGTATGTGGCTTTCTCTTGCCAAGGTATCGCTTCGCTTTAAGGACGACTTGATTGTCTGGCCTGTGATTGCGTCGCTTCCTGAAGATTATGGCCTGCGTCTTGTTGATGTTCAAGTTTTTCCTCCACTTGGCCCACCACTCTTACAAGGCTGTGACTTCCTCTTGAAGGTACCGTTATAGTAACCTTGTGTTGAGGGATCTTACTATTACAGCGTTGTCATCAGCGTATAATGCAAGTCTGGTCCTGTCTGTTCTGGGGGGGATCTCCTAGGTACAGGTTGTACACGAAGGGGGTGAGCACCGCTCCTTGCGCTACACCTGCTTCCATTATCCTGTACGCAGAGTATTGTCCGTCAAGCTTGAAAGGAAAGATCTGATTAGTTTAACAAAGGATAGAGAAAATCCGGTGTCTTGACAGTTTTGATTCGACTGTGGTGTGCTCCGTGGTATTTACTCCCGCCGTCTCGCTGCAGTGGTGGGACTGGGGTGAGGGTAGCGGTGGCGCGGGGTTTCGGCGCACTTGAAGTCGTATAACTCGCTTACAGTTTCTAAATGCAGACTAGAAGCGAGTTCTACGACATACTTCAAGTGCGCCGAAACCCCGCGCCACCACTACTCCCACCCCAGTTCCCTCACTGCAGCGCGACGGCGCGGCGGGGGAATAAATACCACGGAGCTCACCACAGTTGAATCAGTCAACGGCTTGAAGCACCGGAGTACACTTCGCCCATCGCCTCATCGCCTTTGATAATGTCTGCCGCAGCTTAGACAAGAAACGTCAGGAAGAAATTCTATTGGATACGGCTTCAAAACCCGAAAAACACTTTAGATCGTATATACTTCTTTCTTTTCTTTTTGTCAGTCTTCAATTTCATTCTCCACTTCATTGAAGCAACACCTCATCTTCCTCTTTATCTTCCTTACCAAACTAACTGAACATATAGGGCGCCATCAATTTGCTTCTTCAATCCTTACTCAAAAATATTCAAATCGTCACTGTTTGCTATCACTGAACTACTTAAGTCGCCAACTTTGCTACAACAACTATTTTTAGGAGGAATGCCAATAGCCACTCAAGTGGTGAACTATTCCGCCTTTGACGACACCATTTCAGTGACCCTGCATATTGTCCTCTATTTCTGCCTTACGTTGTGGTACATGGGTCTGATCAAGGCTCTGATCGGGATGTGCGTTTTGCCCATCGGTCTCTGGGGGCTGGACAAGATTCTTGATCTTCCAAAGAAACTAAACAGGTATTTAACAAATGTTTGGTTTGTATATACACCTATAAGCTGATAATTATATATACACGCCTAGAATCCGATAGGAACTGTAATTTAGGTGTATTTCTTTGGCAGTTTGTGTTAAAATTTGTGGCAGTTTTGTATTGAACATCTACTTGCTAGGCACTATTCATCTGCGAGGCGGCCTTCGAGTGCTCGGGGTTAGCTTGAAGAGAGAGTAAGAGATAAAATAAATAGAAATTTTGTAAGCAAAATGATAGAGAGAGAGAGAGAGAGAGGAGAGAGAGAGAGAGAGAGAGAGAGAGAGAGCGCGCGAGTCCTCCTCGTGTTAATCCCTCACAATTGAACACCTAAACATAGCTACACTAAAACTCAAGACTTCTTCATAGTAAAGCCCTATGAAAAAAAAAGAAGAAAGGTGAAAGGAACAGAGCGCAAATTAACACCCATGTCAAAATTGTCAAATGTCAATAAAATTTACTTCAAGTCCTTTAAGTAATCGACAATTAAAGCTGTGACCTGAACCAACTTGATTTAAATTAACAAGTAACAAGCTTTATGGACCATTTAAAAAATGAGAGCAATACAGCTACTTATTACAATTAAATAGTTAATGATGGTTGTAGCAAAAATGATAATGCTTTTTATCGGTAATGTGCAAACGTCAAAATTGTCAAATGTCAATAAAATTTAGTTCAAATATAGTGCGCTGATAGTGAAAATGAGCGCCTTTTTGATAGTGGCACAGTTAGTATGTCAATTACGTACAGGACATTCCTCAGTGACCTCGATGCCAAAATATGGCGACTCGGATCCGATTCACTATGGGCGTGTGCGTGGGTTGTTGCCATATCTCGAAACGTACTTGATTAGAATCACATACCTCCGTGTCGAATATTTTTCCGTCACACGCATTTACGTCGAGTAACCGGAGTACCTAACTCGTAAAAGTATCGGCAACATTGGATGTCACGAATCAGGAACCAAGTGCTTTCGGCCTAGTTCGTGATTCGTGGACAGTACGTGAACCTAATTGCACGTGGGTCCAACTGCGCCTGTTTCAAAAGGGCGCTCATTTTTCTGTATGTGCAGTATGTGCAATATACGAAGTATTGTGTTCCATCCATCTCTTCTTTTTGCAGTCTAAGGCCAGCAATGTAAAAGATAGGCAATGCCCTGTATGTTATGGAAGTATGTACTCTCCACGAGTCAGGAACTAGGCCGCAAGCATTTGATTCGTGATTCGTAACATGCAATGTTGCCGATACTTTCACGACTTACTCCGGTTACTCGACGTAAATGCGTTTGATGGAAAAATATTCGATACGGAGGTAGTGATTCTAACCAAGTAGGTTTGGAGATTTGGCAACAACCCACGCACACGCGCATAGTGAATCGGATCCGAGTCCCCATATTTTGGCATCAAGGTCACTAACGAATGTCCTGTACGTTATTGACATACGGCGGCGGCGTTTTTACTAAAAGAGAAGTTGTTTCATTTCTGTCCTAAACCCATGATTTTACTGAAGTTTAGTTCAAGTATTCTAAGTAAACGCTAATTATGGCACTGACCTGAACTAACCTGAACGATGATTGACAAATGTGTTCTCAGTTAACCTGAACCAACGTGATGCAAATTACAAACAAGACAAAAGTCATAGTGGTGAGATTTCGACAGGAGCACCAATTTTGAAAATGGGAGTCACGAATTATGAACAAACGTGTTCACAAGAGTATACGTGGTTACCAATTTGTCGATCAACAAATAATACAAAAGAGCAGTAGAGGATTTTTTTTTACCAATCATTTTATTATAATACAATTATACTCTAGTTTACAAAAATACATCTTCATTGTTTTCTTCATTCTTCTTTTTAGATACTACGAACCAGAACTGCAAGGCCAAAAAGTGATCTACGACGACGAAGGCTGGCCAATTCACCCGGAAACGGGAAAAAAAGTGAACAACGTGGCCCCGCCTACGCAATTCGCCATCAACATGGTGTTCTTCTTCGTTTTTCCCTTTGCGCTGATGTGGAACATGTGCAAAAACCTCCTCGGACCGAAGTACTCTTCTGAGGAGTTCAGCGAACTGGACATTTGCAAATGTCGGGCCAGCCAGATCAGTTTGCTCAAAAACTATAGTTTGCAGAACACCACGACCGCTAAGACCAGCAGACAAAGCAAACGACGTGTTGGGTATAAGAATGAGAATACCATCAGTATGTGTACATCCAAGCTGCTTGATAAGGTTAGAGTTTTTATTTTTTTACTGTAGGAAAAAGCAGCCGCAGTCCTTCTGGTAGCAGGGTGGGCAAGAGGGGTGATCCCTCGACAAATCGAAGCAAAACTTCCTTCTCGTGTCGTCCAAAGACCAGAGAGAGTTGACTATTTTTTTTTTGAATTATTTTATCTTAATATATTAAGTCTTTGATCGCTTCAAAATATTAATGATGTTTAATCATTATTTGTCTTTCGCTTCATTTGTAATTGTTTTCTTAATTGGTCGTCACTAAATATTTGACATGAGCTTTCACCATTTTCTCTTTAGTGCATTTCTATACCCATAACGTTTAGCAAGATGCAATCTTTCCACATTGGAAACTTTCCAAAATCAAAGTTTTCCGGAAAGGTAAGAGTCCGTTCAAGAAAAGAAACCCGAAAGTTTCCTGAAACTTTCCAGTAAAATTTCCGGTTTTTAAGTTGTATGGTTCGCCCAACTTAATTAATAATAAATGATGTGTCTCGTTATTTGTTAATGTCAACAGTAAGTCAAATGTCTAGTCAAACTTCTTAATTGTCAAATGTCACATTTCATAACCCAAAACGTTTCCGGAAACGTTCCGGTAAACTCACGTCTTAATTGTCAATCTCATATTTCGTAACCCAAAAATTACCGAAAGTTTCCAGAAACTTTCCCAGTTTTCAAAATTTCTAGTTTCGTCCTCAAATAATTGGAATTTTCAATAATGGAGCACTCGTGATGACGTTTATTTATATTTTTCGTTATTTTTAAATTTCAGAATTATTCTGACATTTAAAATTTTTTATTTGTCATGTGTGAAAATTACCGAAAGTTTCCAGTAATTTTCCCGATTAACAAAATTTCCAGTTTTGCTCAACCCTACAGAGACTTTTTTATTACTGTTCAATTAACGATTCAAAAATTAATATATTCTCTTCCATTAATCCGACCCACTGCGAATGATTTTTTAATTCAAGATAAATGCCAACCAATTTAGTTTTATTAGCTTTTGGCTCCCCCTTGTTTTGACTACCGTTTCAACGCGTTAAATGCCCGAATAAAACCCCAATCCAACATTTCACACTGTAAAACACTTAAAACACTTAAAATTATCTGGCCTAATTCGGATCGAAATAGTAAACACTTTTAAAAAAGCCCGTTCTTAGTAGCTGTAAGCTGTGAAAGAGGTAGTAAATTTGATTTCCTGCTGCACTATATCAGTACTTCAAAGCCTCTGACAGCAGAGGAAAGCAATTAAAAAATCATTCTGGTCTGTGTCCCATTAAAGACCACAGAGACAAGTCTATTATCATGTCAAATGCGTGGTGTTGGAAACGGTAATTATTTCTTGTCAGTATTCTCAGTGACTCATCCCTAACATAGAGTCTGATAAAGATCTCTCTCTCTCTCTCTCTCTCGTCAAACTCAGCTTTAGAATAATTTTCGCCAATTAGGACGGATGAAAAATTGTTTATTTTCAATGAACACTTGGAATTACGTTGGGATTTACACTTTTATTAGGGTGAATTCCCGGAGGTGCTATTAGAGTCCCCACTTTATCCCTCGTCGGCTCGCCGGCTCAGTTCTTTGCCGGAGAAAAATAATAGGGTTGAACCTTACGGTACGACACAATTATCCGTCGTAAACTTATATTTGCGTTGGATTTTATACGTTTTAAATCTGAAAAGGTTGTTTCGTTTATATCATTAATTTGTTGTTCGTTCACAAATTTATTGGCCTATGACCTGACGAAGAGGCTTATCGCCTCACCCCATCAATTTTGGTTAGATAATCAATACTTATGCAAATATTAACAAATAAGTACGAAAACAGCAATTTGAGTTCAGTTTAATAACAGGTATATTAAGCAAACAAAGAAACGCTGAATGAGAAGGTTAGAAAAGTTGCGTCGCCATGTAAAAGCGAACGTAAATTTTACCCACCATTTCATCCACAAATTAACCAATGAAAATTAATGTTCATGGTTGATCACTGGCTCCAAGTCTTATTTAGTATCTACAGGGCGGTCCATCGAAAAGGATCCACCTCGTTTCTCTTCTAACTGACTATATACATCGAAAATCGCTCGAACACGTCAACTTTACTTTTTAGGAGAAAGAAATTAAATTTTGAGCCGTTTCAACCCTTTAACCTGCACCTTTAAGTAGGGACCTTGAAATTTGTCCTATGATGTCCTCTTTCACCTCCCACCAAAGAAAATCCCGTATAGGTTCAATAGTTTGGAAGATAAATCCCTTCGGTGGTCGATTTTAGGTACTTTAGATTGCAATTTGGACTCTACTTATAGGATTAATTTCACTCTTATTATTTTTGGTACATAAGAGATTAAAGTCGCCTCATTCGGATCAAAAACAGCAAAGAAAATTACCATAATAAAAGGCTTTGAGGTCTCTTTTCTTCAACTTCCAAATTTAACCGCCTGTAACTTTAGAACGAGTGGGCTGATTAGACCAAATCTAACTCATTTTTTTGTTCTTTTTGATGTCCTCTTTCACCCCCCTACCAAGGGAAAGTCCCGTACGTTCAACAGTTTGAGAGATAGATAAAATGTGCTTTGGAGATATTTAGAAAAAAATCTACTTATGGGACTAATTTTACTCTTACTACGTTTGTTACGACCACGAAATTGATCAAATGGGAATATCACACTATAAAAGTTTAAAATAGATACTCCTGGAATATTCAATTTAAATATATTACACAGTAGGTATTTTCTAACTAAATTTTTACAGAATATTCTACAATATATCTTGCTATCTGGGATTTGCTGACGAGTGATGGTATAGTCATCTTTTCAAGAGGTGGGTGGGTACAAATGTGCAACAAATATCCGAGAGAATGAATAATAAATCTGCAACAGCTTTCGCCATTTTTACAATCGCCCATACAAAAATAAACCCCAAAATTTTATCAACAATGGAATCATCTTTCCTTCGATCTCATGTAGTGTCGCGGACCTCAGAATTGAATCTGGACTCAAATATGGTGGAGAAAAGACACTTTGAGATTGTTTTATCAACCCTCCACTGTTCTAAAGATATGAACTATGGCGAACTATTCCAAATGGAAGCAGACGGGATTTTTTCCAATAAAAACATATATTTTTCAAGGATAAATAAGTTTACAGTACCTAATTAATTGAAGAAATGTATTTTCATTGGATAATTTGTGGATGATGTGGCGAATGAAAATCTACGATCTAATGAAAATCCTGTGTATATTTCTTCTTCTTCTCTTGAGACCACATTCCTTCTTTAGATAGTTTATTACAAAAGACAAAAAAGGCCTATTAATATTCTTCAAGGTTACATGCACTGATGCAGATCCATGCACTGGATCTAAAGTTGAAGCAGGCGAGCATTAAGGAATCTGCTAACTTTAACAACACCTTACCCATGGTAACAACTTACACAAAATGTGATACGATTGGAGAATACATATATTTTAGGGCTTTACTTGTTCTTCTATCATCAATATTACAATTTGGTTCTTAAAATCTAAAAATCTACAAGAAAAGGCTCTTAAAAACCGCTGCAACAGTTAACACGAGAGGAAACCTCCATCTACAGGTAGGCAGTGTCCTGTTATCATACTCGCTCTATCACTCAGCAGGAAGATCACAGCATCCACAACGTCATCTACTTCAGCAAACCTGAAAGACATTTAATGGGTCATTATTATATTGTTGAGGGAAAAATATTAGCTGTTATGATTGCGATGTTGGAGAGGGAGAAATGAATAAGTATGATACTTAATCCGAGAATTGAATGTCGTGACTAATTAAGTAACAAGTTTGTAGACATAAGAGTGACTTCAGTCGTTACCTTACATCCATTTACCAAGCACTGTCAGTGTCAGTTGTAGATACATACTGAGTTAAACATATTGTTACGCCCGACCGTCGGTCCACAGAGATTCGGGCCGAAGTGGCAACGCCGAGCTCAGACCGCGACCCCGGGAACCCATCTAGAATAAACGAGAACCGGGAATAGTCGCCTACGTTCTCGAAAGTACGAGAGTGTGTTTAGGCCGAGTATATAAACCATGGAGCCGCGCGAAATGGGATCGAATAGATAGTTCAGTATAGTAAATAAGCGGACAAGCGAACAGTGCGAATTGTTAGTAGAGAGTAATTGTGTTTAATCGTAGTTAAAAGCGAGGTTGAAAGTAAATAAAAGTGTGTCGTTAATTGACGATAAATTATTGGAACCCGTATCCCGTAACAATATCAAATTTCCAAGGCTAACAAGATGCAGAAAATACTGAACAGTATACAGGTATAAATTAAATACGTATGTAAAGTATATAAAAATTTTAAAATGTTGTAAATGCGTTTTCGGGTGGCATCTCTAAAGCGCTCATAACATGAACGTAAGAATAGGAATACCCTCAGACAAAACGCTGTAAATGGCTCTTTACTGAAATTGCATCTGACCACTTACTGAACTAGCATTTCACAACTGACTTACTCTATGGTGGACACTAATGAATTCGCCGCATTGTAAAAGATATAATACAGGGTGCTGCTGAACATCTAGTGACAAAAAATGGTAAAAGAGTACCTAAATGTGAAGATGGTGAAAGTTGTTACAGCTTAGAGTAGAGATAAGAGAATAGATGATGAAGGAATATTAAAAAAAAACGGAGGGAATATGAAGATATGAATAAGCAGCCAAAGAAAGCAGTTTGATCAATATAGCAAATGATTCTGCGATGAAACAAACTAGTGCCATAAGATTCTATTCAACACTGATCATGAATTTCATCATGTTAATCAATCCTTTTAAAGACAAGGTTAAGTGCGCATGAAAGAAATAATTAATGTGGCTATAAAGATCTTCCCCATCCATCTTACCACCGCTCCTCTTGCTTAACACAATGGAAAGTACCGCAACGAAATCGAAGTATAAATAACATATTTGTAAGACCGAGCTATCTAGCACCAAAATTAGTCGTTTACTTCATTTCTATCAGAGACCATGCCAGAGAATTTGCACCTGAGACCATTTGCCAATATGTTCTAGCAGTTTCTACCACGCATCCAGAAGAATAAAAAAAAAGAAAATTTCTTTTTTTAGTCAAATCTCATAAAGAGCATATTTTAGAGAGTATGACCACTTGAATTCTTCACGCAACTTCTGCTTTCAATGAAGAGATTACCTTTGCAGCGGAATCTTGGCCAGCATTCCATATCGAGCGGTCGGATCGGACCATGCCTGTCTTCCCAAAGGAGTCATGACCACAGTAGGATTCACACAGTTGACACGTATGTTCTTAGGTCCCAGTTCCAAAGCCAAGGTCCTCGTGAAGGAGTCGAGGGCACCTTTTGAGGCCGCGTAAATCGTGTGATTAAGCAGTCCAGCTTTGGATGCTTGAGAAGAGATGGTAACTACGGATCCGGGGACTCCTCTGGCGAGTAGATCGCCTACCACGGCTTGGGTTATGGATATCGTACCTTTGACATTCGCGTTGAATAATCTGGAAAAGGATTTGCTGGTTTAAGCCAATGATTAAAACCTCTTGAAAAAAGGTCTTTTGCAACATTTATCAAAGCTATTCATTGGAAACATTTAATTGCCTTCAGATTTACTTTATTTCGTCTTCGTCGTTGTGTGCATGTCTTTGATTGTTTTCATAAACATGTGGTTTCATAAAGTTCTTGATTGCGAGGGAGGGGGTATAAGACATAAAAGAGAAAACCTCCACGTTTTTGTAGAAATTACGCTGACGTTTCGACGTATATTTGATTTGATAAACTTTTCCAAGTAGAATAGTCTTCTACAGAGATGTTTTCGAGTTTATAATAATCCAATCCTAAACCTAGCATTTTTTTCACTGTTCCCAACAGATGGCGACTAACACTACCATAATACACACTAACTTCCCTTTTAAAAAAAATTCTCTCACTGAAATACACACCTTTCATATTTTTCTTCGGTCACTTCTGTTACTGGCTGTACTTCAACAAGTCCTGCGCAATTAACTAACATATCCACTGGAAAGTGTGCCTTTAGAACGTCTTGGGTGGATTTCCAATCTGTTAAATCAGCAGCTATAGCAGTTATGGAGGCATTTTCAGATGTGAGGGAGTCTAAAAACCACAAATATCATGAGACAGAGGCAGTAATCATCTAGAACCATTGTCAGTACAAAGTACAAGCTAAGAAAGGCTGTTATAGTAAAACAAAAATTAAAAAAATAGTAGCAGTATAATATTAAGTGAGTAAGAATGATTAATGGGTTTTATCACCAAGGATTATCAAAATAAGGTTCAAGAGTGTATTGTTGTTGGGATTACCCGATGATTGATAGTAAAATTTAGTTATGGAAATATTGAGCACCTACTTAGGTTGTCTTGGCTTATATCCAGGGCTAAAACTGAAGCTCCATTTTCTGCCAGGCGAAGAGCTATTCCTTTACCTATTCCTAGAATAAGGTAGAGTTAATAAACACCTTAATGCATAGAGCACAATTTTACTTTTTTCCAAAATCGAATGAGAATTTATCATTTTTTAACTTGATATGGTTGTGTAAAACGATTAATTCCAGGATACTTAACCGTTATTATAGAGACCGTTGATAACAATCAGGAAGACTCCTGGCTTAGGCCGTAAAAGTGATTTTTGGACCGTTTTTTAGTTCAGCACTCAAATAATAGAGCTCTTTTTATTTTTTTGAGTAAGAACGATTTTAGTTTTCGTCTTTCGTTGATTGCTACCTATGTAAAGACACTTTTTTCTATAGGTGTTATCACATTTTAGAAATTCCTTTCTTGATAAGTATAGAAAAATATTCGTACCTGATGCTGCTCCTGTAACCAAAACCCTCTTGTTATCAAAAGTGATGTTCATATTTTTTTTTAGAGAGAGTTGTCGAGTAGCTATAAACTACTGCACTTCACGACCACTTATATCAAAATGAGGTGCCTGCACTAGTGGAAATAAGGTAATTATAGAAGCAAGCAAACAGTGTCGATTGCTATATCTGGAGAGAACACTTGAATGAATCCATAGATAACTTTGTTTATTTGATCCTGGCCACATTTTTCATAAATTGCAATAATCATTGATTTTCTAGATTAGCGTGGTAATAAGGCTCCTTTTAACTGCGTCGTTTAACCTGTGAAAAATATTAACTATTAATACTCAAAATAATTCAAGCCATAATTAATAAAATATTGACATTTTAGATTTTTTCATCAAAATATTGTTATGCCCGACCATCGGTCCACAGAGGTTCGGGCCGAAGCGGCAACGCGACCCCACTTCGACTAAACGAGAACCGGGAACAGTCGTCTCCGTTCTCGAAAGTACGAGAGTGTGTTCAGGCCGAGTCCGGGTATATAAACCAGCGAGCCGCGCGAGATTGGATCGAATAGATAGTGTAGTGTAGTAAATAAGCAAATTAAGCGGGCAAGCGAACGGTGCGAATTGTTAGTAGAGAGTAACTGTGTTTTAATCGTGTTGTAATAGTTAAAAGTACATAAAAGTGTGTAGTTAATTGACAAATTATTGGAACCCGTATCCCGTAAAATATAATTATACACGACTGTAGTTAAATTGGCTGCATTACAATGGTTTTCATTTATTTACACGAAAACGATTGGTGGTACTAAAAAACCCTACAAAGGCTTTTTCCTTCAAAGATCAATGAGTATTGATTGGTATTGAAAAGCTAAATTCTATTTTTCAAAAAAACCAGTGACGTACCTTTTTTTTCAAATAATATATGCCCATATGTAATTTTTATTGCAAATAAAATATGCTAATTTAAAATAAAAAGTAACAAAGTCCGTTACCTTTACTACAAAACTCCATATAAAAACCCTTACATTCCAGACCATTTTTACCTAATTAAAACTGTTACATTATCACAAAAATGACGCAGGGCAGGAGCAAGGCGGGTTATACTAATGGAATCTGAATCAGACAACGAGAAAGAATTTATGAGTGGCTCTATTCACACAAGTCAATAATCCTGAAAGTGTCGAACAGTTGGATAGTGAGCCAAAAGTGGAGGATTTCGCAGTCGATGATGGGCAGATTGAGTCATCGTGATGATAACGCCTCTAGGCAAGTTTCTGGACATTATCTTCTTCTTCTTTATGTGATATGCCCGGTCTCCCGAACTTTAGCGGTTACTACGGAGAGTGCGTCTTTATCTTCTGCAACCCTAAACAGGTCAACAGCGCTCCGGATGCCTGTCCACTCCCTGATGTTCCTGAGCCAAGAGATTTGCCTTCGCCCGACACCCCGCCTTCTATTTTTCCTTTTAAGATCAACTGGAGAAGAGGATACTTTTCTCCGCGCAAGATGTGGCCAAGATAAGCAATCTTGCAACATTTTCCTGTGACCAATATTTGTCTCCCTACCCTTGCTCGTCTCAATACTTCCTCATTGGTCAGCAGATCAGTCCACGTAACACGCAGCATTCTACGATGGATCCACATTTCAAATGCTTCCAGCCGATTTATTGAGCTAGTCTTTAAGGTCCATCCATAAGAACCGATCAAATAAAACACTTCACCATACGCTGGCGTAACTTAAGGTTCAGGTTATCGTCGCAAAAAAGTGTTTTCATTCGTTGGAAGGTTGTTCTTGGCATTTCGATGCGACATCTCATCTGAACCTCGGGGTCTAAGGTGTCCGTTAATATACTTCCCAGATATTTAAACTGGCTGGCACGTTCGATTACCTCTCCCTCGAGATTTAGCTATTTGGACCAAAAATCATAACCGTGGTTTTTTTAACATTTATGTTGAGTCCGAACTCTTGGCCAGCTACACTGATTCTGTCCAACAGTTGCTGCAAGCCATCCATGGTATCACTCAAGACAACAGTGTCATCCGCACATCTAAAGGTATTCAGCAGAACGCCGTTTATTTTGATTCCGCACTCTGCCTCTTTCAAGGCTTCTTTAAAGATTTTATCGGAGTAAAAATTAAACAAGAGTGGTGAGAGAATACAGCCCTGGCGCACACCCCTTCGAATCTTCACACCAAGTGTAGTGAGCACACCGACTCTTGCCGCAACCTACCATCCAATTGGATGTCCCGCAGCATTCTCATCAATTCAGAATGACGCACCCTGTCAAAGGCCCTTCCATAGTCTATAAAACAAGCAAATACATCCTTGCGCTAGTCTCGGCGCTTCTGGAGAAGGATATTTATTCCGAAAAGGGCTTCGCGGGTTCCAAAGGCGTTTCTGAACCCCATTTCAGCATCATCAAGATCGAAATCGCATTTTCTGCGCACTCTGGCATGGACGATTCGGAGGAAGGTTTTTAGCAAGTGGCTCATCAAGCTAATCAATCTGTAATCACTGCATTTTTTGGGCGGACTGTTTTAGGAATTGCAATGATGGTCGACTTGAGCCAATCCTCTGGGATTATGCCGGTATTATCTATTGCATTAAACAGGCTTGTGATTTTGCCTATATCCTTTTCCTCTATAAGTTTCAATATTTCTATCGGTATTTTATCCGGACCTGGAGCTTTTTTATTTCTTACTACATAAATGGCGTGCAGTACCTCTCTTCATCAAGTATATCCGGTCCCTCTCTTGCGTTGTTGTTTTCCGGCAGGCGTGGTCTATCGTCACTAAATACCTCTCTCTCATCCAACACTCCTTCGCTCTACCGATTTGCGTCTTTATAGTTTTGTTGATTGTTTCATACTTGTCCCTGTCGCTCTTCGCCAGTCTCCGAGCTTTCATCAAGCCTAAGATATGGTCGTTCATCCTTTTTTTTTAATATAATTCCACCTCCTTTATATAATATCTGGACATTATGGTGGAGGAATTTTTCTCTTACATATATGCTAGCAGCAATATGCAAGTGAAACGCACAAGCAAAACGTTCGCTAAATGCAGGTTTTATAGACTAACCTAATGCAGCTTTTATAAAGTTAAAATATTATATAAAGGGGCATATAAGATCATTCAATTTTAGCTTTGGGTTGATAAATGATAAGAGGAATTTTCGAAACAAGCGTAGGTATATTTAGTTCCAGATGAGATAAAAAATTACCTACGACTTAGCATAAACGTGATAGGAATACTGAACCTCGTTTTCTTCTTGGACATCCTTTGGTACATCTGGCTCGCTAAAACAAGTAAAAATGTTTCATTAAAATTAGTGTTTATTGGCGACTATAATACGCACCTCACTTCTTTTAGCGAAGCTGGAATAGGTGGCAGAAACGTATCGCAATCGAAAGTTTTATGGATCTTGGTTAAATAAAGCTTATCCAGATAAGGGGAAGAAAATGCTTCCTAAAAGAGAAGAAAAGTATAGACATTTTAAACCGAATATCTATAGTTCAATATATAATAATTTTTTTATAAAACGTTAAACTGATTTCAGATCAGCTTTGAGTAAGTCAAACACTACATAATATAACTATCAAGAATGGGTCATTAGAGCTCTGTTCTATGAGGATATACAGGGTGCCCACTCCCCCAATACCCGAAATACGTTAATTTTACTTTTAAGGGGGTAATTTTTAGATCGGAAATTCGTAGTCGCAGAGTAATTTCCCTAACGGGATGCCAACTATTTGAGGAATCCTAAGAGGTGGGAGAGAGACCAATTTTTCTTTATTAGAATTATCCAAATCGTGGTTTCTAATGGATGGACTAACACTCCTCTTGAAAGGACGCACTTTTGTTAACACCTAGACTAATTCATATGAACCATTCCCTTACACTTAGGTAACTGTGGGTCTAAAAAAAAATGCTACCTCGTATAAACTAGATCCTCCTATGACCCAAACGTCTTCGTACCGGCTCCGAAATTCCGAGTCACTCAACTTATCGAACACCTGGTCTAGGCTTTTGAAGGCAAACGAATCTTTATATGATTCTAAGTTGAGATCCGATCGGCTGAGGACGAAATTTATTCTGTTGGGCAATGGTTTGTATTTGGACGGGATGCTGTCCCACGTTTTCCTGCCCATGACGACCACGTTCTTGCGGTTTTGGTCTTTCGTTGTAGTGGTCATCTTGCTGAAGTAGGCCATTTCTTTTCTATAAAATAAAGTAGACAACAATTAGAAACATCTTCTTGCCAGTTATTGGTCTACCTGATTCTATAAATAATATATTTAACGCATTGGTAAAGAATAGACAATTGTTTATTCAGAAGGACAAAACAGCAGCATAAACTGAAAACTGGCTCATTCACCATTTATCCAGAAACTCGTCAACGTCTTAAGAACGTTATCGTAAATAACTTTTTTTGTGAACAAAGCTGTTGCCATCACTTTATTGCTACCAACCAAACAAATTTTCAGATTTTATATAAAAATTAACAGAAATATCAACGCAATGTGAATAGACTGAAACCACCTTAAGAAACCCAAATAAATATCCCAAACAAAGGGCGCATTCACCATTGTCAAGAAAATTCCTTCGGAGTGAGTCAAAAAATCAGAATTTCGCCGACATAATTACCCTTTTTTTGAAATGTAAACTGTTAACATTACGTAATGTATAAGTAATTCTAGTAGTCCATATTCTAAGGTAAAGAAAAGTGTTCATTAAAAAAAACATCAAGTTGGATGTCAAAAGAAAAAGAAGTACAACATTCGATACACTTGAATCATCCTTTTCCTGCAAAAATTCATAGTCGACTTGATGACTTTTTCTTAACACACCCACCCTCAGCTTCAGATGCCATGAGCGTGTTTCTAAAAATTATGATACAATGATTCTAACAAATGTTTATAATCCAATAATTAACTTACTTTAATCGCCATGGCAAATCTCCATTTTTACCAATTCCCATGTTTTCACTTGCAGCGACAATTAACTTTAATTTCACAACCATCTTATTAAAATATATAATAAAGTTGATAAGTAAATTGTTCTTCGTTACAATAGAAAAGTAAATATTTTGAAGCACGGCGGAAATCACTGAGCACGAGGTCAGGTCTGCATGCCGACCAGTGTTGCCGCCCCTAGTACAATTGCACTAGATCTAGACCTTTCGCATCTCATTTATTAATCCAGTACTCACAGCTCACAACCCCAAATCTAGTACCAGCACACAGGCTGAGGACATTACGTTTTTACGTCAACTGTCATTTTCAGATATGCCATATTAATGTAGTGTATAATGACTTAGGTCACCATCCATATCTTGACAATAAGCCAGAGTAAGATAGGCTGAGCTCTCGGGTTTCTGTGGTTCTGTGGTCTCTGTCAGAAATATTGGTTTTTTTAAACTTTTATGACATAGTTTAGTGTTTAGTACTTTAGAAAACAATCTAGTACAATTTTCAGTAAATTTTAGTACTTTCTAAACATATCAACGTGGCAACACTGATGCCGGCTGCAAACGGTTAAGTTAAAAGGGGAAACGAGTGAAGTTCAGTTGTCGTTGTACCCGTCGTACTAGTGCTAGTACCAGTAGTACCGCACACTGCAGACTGCTCCTATTCCCCTAGTCCGTTCGTCTCCTAGGACTTCTAACAGTCTTAACCGTTAGCTTTCTAGTTCAGGCTCGGACTAAGTAATTTTTGTTCTCAGTGTTGGTATCAGTCATTTCTGCCATCACAATATTCACAATAAAACATAAAACAATAGACACATACTGCTTTATAGTCGTTTTCAGGAATATGGCAAGCCGTTTTACTTTTTATTCAACTTTGGACTCAAAACATCAAAAAAATTGCTTTTACAATCCTCATTTTTATTCAACCTATTTTTATTATCTGATAATGAAAACATTTCCATTATGTGATAAAAAAAATAAGTATCATTAAAATGAAGCTCTATTTTTTTGATACCTATTTTTATTATCACATAATAGAAATATTTTCATTATCAGATAATAAAAACATTTTTATTTTCAGATAAAAAAAATATTTTTATTATCAGATAAAAAAAATATTTTCATTATCAGATAATAAAAATATTTTCATTATCAGATAATAAAAACATTTTTATTATCAGATAATGAAAATATTTTCATTATCAGATAATAAAAATTAAGCTTCCGGGAAGAGTCTCATCTATCCTAATGACAGAATGACTGAATGACACATGTCAAAGATGTCATTCTGATCAGCTGTTTGGTTCATTATATTTTTGTTGTTTTCAAATTAAATTTTAAATAATTGAATGATTAATATTTAGGTAATGTTCTAGTCGGTAATGACAAACAATTTTAATAATAAATGGTATAGGTTTCGTGCACGTGTCGTCACAATTTGAACCTGGGGGTATAAAAACATAACCTCACCCATTTAAAATACATGTAGATTAATGACATCTTTGCATTTAATTACAATTTTTTCAATTATCTTAAATCGAATGACACTTAAATTTTGCTGGAGGCCTTCTAGAATCATCATTCTTGACAGTGAAGCAAAAAATAATTACCTTTATGCAGAAATAAGTGGTAAGGAGAGCAATATTTTCTGGACTAGTCCTACCACCAAGTACCACCAACCTTTTTATGCTTCAAAACTACTTCAAATTCAGACAAAGGAGCATGGTAATAGAGGTTTGGCGTTCCCAGTAGATTCTATTGCCATAAAAACTAGAAAGGAATGGATTGTTAAAAGGTATAATATGATTACTTGGCTAGAAGCAGGAATAAGATATTTAAACATTTGTAGGTGTGAATTCTAAGTCATAATATACGCCCTGGACTTGAAAATCGTGCACCAAATCCAAATAAGTCAAGCACTTTTGTGTCTACAAGGAAATAATTATAAAAAAATTTTCATGGGTCTGGTCAGAAATAAATAACACGAACTATAACAGTTTGAAATACTCAAAACCTTTTTATGCCTCAAAACTACTTCAAATTTAGACAAAGGAGCATGGAAATAGAGGTTTGGTGTTCCCAATTGATTTTAGTGCCATAAAAACTAGAAAGGAGTGGATTGTGAAAAGGTATAATGTGATGGAAGATGAAATAAGATATTTAGACACTCGTAGGTGTGAATTCTTAGTCATATATGCCCTAGACTTGGAAATCTTGCACCAAATCCATATAAATTAAGCACTTTTATGTCTACGAGGAAATAATTGTCGAAAAAGTTTGGTGTTTACTGTGGTCAGAAATAGATAACACCTGAACTGTGTGCAGTGATAAATTAAGACAAAATAATTTTTAAGATGTGGTATTTAGAATAAATTGTAAATGTTCCTCCACAATTTAATATAAAAACATTGTTACTTTTGAGGTTATAATTGTTTATCGAAGAATTTAAAACAAAACTTGGGTCTTAATGGAACACATTTTATTGTAACAAACACTTATTCAAAGATTTTGTTCAATACAACCTTACTGATACTGCTAGAATATAATTATATATTTTTAAGTTATATAAATAAATTCATTACTGAACTAAATATGTTTAAGAATATATGTCACGAAGCCCTTTTGCTATCTTCTTTTTAATATATCTTTGTCCTTTCGTTGCATTACATGGACACATTACACTACTTACATGGAATGGCTTCTGTTTCCTTACTTAGCTACTTTTGTCATTTCCATACTCTACAACAACAATAAAGCTATTAAGATATTAAAAACATAACTCCAGTTAAACAATCACAAAAAAAGAGCAAAAATAATATGATTGGAACTGTATGTTAAGCACCAATGAGGGTATAATTCTGTACTAAAGCACCTACTTAGTAATATTGTATCCTCCTTGGCCCTAGTTAAGGTAAGCACTACGAAGACAGGCATTGCAAAGTAGAAACAAACAAAATTCTGATTTCAGCATTTCTTATTCCCAAAATATTTGGAGTTGAAATAATGGGCTTCTTAACAGTAGTTCCAATCACGCAATGCTCAGATATCAATAGTATGATTTGAAAGTACATTATTAAACTGTACCTGAAGCAGATTAGGGTCTGTGTAGGCAGAATCTGCAAAGTTTCAATTTTACGTAAATCCTGTACAGTTATGAGGCAATGTTATCCAATAGCTCCGACCTGGATATGGGAAATGTACTGCTTAGAACAGCTCACTTTTGTTTCAGGGTAAATATCTTAAAAAATATTATAGAAAAACGGATTTATATGCATTTTGAGGTTGTTTTACCACCAAGTTCGATGACAGGTCACGTGCTGCACGAAAACCTATGTAGTATTTCCATTCCAGATTCGGTAATACAATATTTGCAAGAAGAGCAAGGGTATTCCACATGTTTCCATAGGAGGCTGTATTGAATCGGTAAACCCAAATAAATGTTGCAATTCTTGCCCTGATAAATAATTAATGAAGTATCCAAGGGACAGTGCCAATGAGAATATTTTCAAGAACTGGATACTTATACAAGCATTACAAGACTGAAGGCACATCAAAATGGGAAATAACAATTCTCAGACTATATGACTTCTTTCATCAAAATAAGGACAAATATAAATATGATAAGAAAATGTTAAACAGCTAAACAGCTGTGATGGGATCATGTTTCATGATTTATTTAATTTTACAATGGTATTGTAAGCAAATTGATATTACAATTTGAAACAAGAAGTAAATTAAAATCTCCGAGTTCTTACACATTGAAAACCAATAAGTTTGTGAAAAAAAAGTATTGCACAAATATCAGTTTAGAATCTAAATCCATCAGTTAGTATATATTATTGACATACATACTGATAGTTGGTACTTGTCACTAAATATTCAATACAGGCAGTATGTACCGAGGAAACTATTTACCTATATGCAATGTGTCATTTATTTTACAACAGGTAAGTAGTATATTAAACAATGCTACATATTTTCATATTTTATTATTTTAGGTAGTGTGTGATGGATGTGCTGAATGTAACAGTAACATATTTAAAAACTACAGAAAATTTTGAGTATGTATTAAAAGTTCTTGAAAGTTGAACATCGATACAAATTACGGAATTCAACCAGCACTTTTCTCTGTCATATCAGGTCCCTTTGCATCAAGCAACTTTGAAGTAAACTTCAACCATCCTTTATTATTATTATTATTATTATTATTATTATTACTATTATTACCTTAATTACTATGATAATAGATTTAAGGGTCCTTAACTTTTAAGTATAGTTTAACATCTTTATAATTTCTAGATAAACTATTGTTGTGAGATTTGTTTTGGAAGTTTCCTGATAGTTTAAGTGCTAATAAGAAATTCTCTTGTTCCAGAATTTTTTTGGCACAACTGTAACATAATAATTTGGTAACATTCCTTAATAAATAATATTTTCTTTTGGAGACGATTTATTCCTTTGGTTGGGAGTACAATAGGTACACTACACACAGGTAGTTGTTCAACTACATATCTTGGGAAAATAACATTTAATTTTCCTTCAGTAGTTTCATCATTTTTAGCAATTATAGTTTTAGTACTGTTTTATATTTTTATAATTATAAAAAAACTCTTGAAATATAATAAGTATAGCAGTAGGTTGGAAAATATAAATTGATAAGAGAAAATAGTAAATAATGCAAATATTGTAAAAACATATGTTTGAAGTCCCCATTCGTTAGCTCCTAAAAATGTCATCAATGTCACTTGTCTATCATTAGGACAAATGCAACCATCTCATTGTACCGTCCGTAATTTTTATTATCTGATAATAAAAACATTTCCATTATGTGATAAAAAAAATAAGTATCATTAAAATGAAGCTCTATTTTTTTGATACCTATTTTTATTATCACATAATAGAAATATTTTCATTATCAGATAATGAAAACATTTTTATTATCTGAAAATTTAAATACATCAAATTTTTAAGGTTCATGAAAATAAAGAACCATTTTAATGTTACCCATTTTTATTATCACATAATAGAAATATTTTCATTATGTGATAAAAAAAATAAGTATCATTAAAATGAAGCTCTTTTTTTTGATACCTATTTTCATTATCTGATAATAAAAATATTTTTATTATCTGATAATGAAAATATTTCTATTATGTGATAATAAAAATAGGTATCAAAAAAATAGAGCTTCATTTTAATGATACTTATTTTTTTTATCACATAATGAAAATGTTTTTATTATCTGAAAATGAAAATATTTTTATTATCTGATAATAAAAATGTTTTTATTATCTGATAATGAAAATATTTCTATTATGTGATAATTAAAATAGAAGACGCTTCTTTCGGATGAAGTTGACATGACTTTTACTCGCCTGAGGTTTAGAATGTGACGAATTGCTTTAGTTATAAATAAGAAAGTCGCAGCCTCAGTGTTGCCTGCGTCAATGTCAACTTCATCCGAGCACCAGCGCCCCCTTTTAAATTATCAGATAATGGAAATATTTTTATTATCAGATAATAAAAATAGGTATCAAAAAAATAGAGCTTCATTTTAATGATACTTATTTTTTTTATCACATAATGGAAATGTTTTCATTATCAGATAATAAAAATAGGTTGAATAAAAATGAGTGAATTTTTTTGATGTTTTGGATCCAAAGTTGAATAAAAAGTAAAACGGCTTGCCATACAGGAAGATATTCATCTAGCCAGCCATGGAAATATCGGTTTTGTAGTGGCAGCCCTTCTTCCAAAAATTTTTCAACTGATATCTGGGGAAATTCTTATTTTCTGTTGGTATCTAAGACATTCCGTCAAAATTTAAGAAATGGCATGACGCTTATGTTCTATCCTTGTTTTCTGCACGTATTTTGAGAAAGAGAGCATAATATTACGTCGTAACGTCCGTCGATTCCTTGGAAGCATCCTTGTAAATATTGTGAATGTATTTCTCATATTTCTTTTTTTCTTATTCCAATTTTCGTGAGTAATTATCAAATAACTACAATGCCCATTATCACCATATCGTAACAGTCCTTTATGTTTATAGTACCACTTTCCTACTCAACAACTCATATAGTGAAAGCAGAAAGTGAAATAAACCTAGGACCTACCACGGATTTGATCCCTTGGAGAATGAAGCTATTTTTTAACAATTTTCCTCGCAATTTCCTTAACTCCAGTAGCAGAGCTGCAGCTGCATGCATTGTTTGTTTTTTGACTTTGTATGAAGACTGTAAGCAAAGTGCTTGATACTTGGAAATTGGAAAATGCCACTTGCAGACAATAATAAAACCAAAGAAAAAAAGAATTGCCCAGTGTCCAGTATTCAAGTCACATCATCAAAGTGCTACTGAATTATTTTGCATTATCCAAGATAAATGAAGAATGATCTTTTGACCATATCAATTATCCACGAATGTGCCAAAGGAAGGACCGAGGGACTAACCTAAACAACATATGTGTGTGTTTCTCTTTATAAATTTAAATGTTCTGTTAAGTGATGGTGTGGGATCCAATTTGGGGGTGACCGTTGTGTTCTCAGTTATACAGAGTGCTAACTATGTAAGTGTTAATCTCTTCGAAGGATGCACAAGTATAACATTTGTCGAAATAACACTGTTTATATATTATCATACTCCTGTATATTATATTAGGTATATTCATTTTTTGCTAATGTGATTGCTAAGGACTGGGCCTCAAAAGGAGCCTCTTGTAGTTTACATCCTGGGTTCTAATATTTGAACCACCATAGATTTTAAGTGTCTTATATATTACCACAAACAACCATTAGTGTGCCTTTGATGTGGATCTTCCATTCTTACAAGAAAGCTAATGGCATGTGTATGTAATTATCTTCTTCTGCAAATATAATTTTTAATTATACTTGAGATTTTAACAGAAACCAAGCAGAAACCTTTTATTTTATGTCATGTCATGGTTCTTTCTCATAACTCATTTCACTAAAAATTCCAAAACAATATACAAGTTAGCTTGAAAGTATCACAAACACTCAAGTGCATCTTTTAAGCCCAAGATATGTCCTAGAGCCCACATTGAGAAAAAAATTTAAGCAATAAGATGACCTGGACCTGCCCTATACACTTCCGAAATCATGTTATGGTAGACATCCTATAGTGGAAGGTAAAGTCCTAATGTCAAAAAAGTACCAATGTCTGAGTTATAATTTTTTAAATATCTTCCAAAATGTGAACAGGTTGGTTGTGAAGTTTTCATAGAATAGGATAGAACAATGAAAGTAGCTGGTACTTTATTACTCCAGCATGTCTCCTGACAATTCTCAGCCAACTTAATAAGTTTTTCCATTAAACACATTATACTTGTTTTTTTGTATGTAAAATAAAAACTTCTTACAACTTCAATAGCATTTTTATTCCAGGTATAGTAAGTTATTTGCAAAGGGGTTCGTAATGTCAAACTAATAAATAACCTTTACTTGTTTCTAAAAGTTACTTGAAATTCTTTGTCTATAAGTAAGTGTTATAAGTCGAACCTTTTTCAAACGAGTTTCTAAGAAATGGCCCCTGCTTATGCTATTTAGTTTAAAAGAACTGTAGCTCTCTTTTGTTGAAAATAAGTTGGTTCCATTCGACCAAGAAACTAATCCAGAAGGGTCTATCATTCTTCACAACTCACTAATATGATATTGAAATTTAAATAAACAATGTGCTTGTCCACAGTGGTTCTGCAACCATGTCAGATGGTTCCTCATTTCAATTTGAAATGTTTGCTGGTGAGTTGGCCAAAATGATTTTTTAAATGTTCTGCAATGGTTCTCTAGCATGTTGGAACAAACCTAATATTAAATCAGACAATTAATAAACCACCACACAAACAGTTCTTGGAAGTCTTGCCTTGACTTCTTTTAGTATAATTAATTTATATATTTATATTTAGTATAATTAATATAACAAAAATACACTTCTCTAAATACCTACAAATGAATGAAAGGGTCAATTTTGATCCAACAATGGAGCCAAATAACAACTGAAATGATATAACAGTAAATTCATCAAAATATTCTTTTCTTTATCATGGGGGGTAATCTTCACTAATATTAACTCAAGATCCAAAGTGATCATAATTATGGATGACATATGGCATATAGGTACATATATGAAAAGGCCACTAGGACTCTCATCACACAATCCAAATCATATGGCAGTACTTAAATTCAGTCTGGTAGAAAACCATCTTTTCTCAGATGCTTTTGCTGTTAATCTGCATTCCTTTTTAAACTTGGAAAGTGGTAGACTATATAATATTATGTAAGGCATAGGCATAAGCATAGTTAAATGTATGGTCTATTCCCAGGGCATCTGGACACTGAAGTAATTTCTGGGTCAGTATATTCGGAACTTTTGGAAATCTTATTCATGGTTGATGGTCCAGTTCAGATCTTCCCTCTGCATATGCATACTAATTCAACGCTCGCTTTAGCTGGCAATAATCAATCACAACTGCTTGAATGTGGTTTTGATGTCTCAATTTTTGTATTTGTAACTCTACTCTGGCATCTTATTTTGCAGAAGTTGGAGGTTGCAGATGACTTTTCTGGGTCATGCGATGAGTTGTGTTAATAGTTCTGGATGATAGTTAGTCGTTTATTAAGCCAGTTTACTTTTCCTACATTACAAACGCTAAATAATAATTGGATTTGAGCAAAATTTGAGAAATAAAGTAGTTATGTTTGAAAATTACAAAATTTGAGGTTAAAACCCGACAAATGCGTTCGTTAAGCTCGCTTCGCACCAAGCTCCGATCTAGTAACTTTTCAATTGTTTTTAAAAGGTGCGTTTACAATGTCATGGGTGGCTAGATGAATATCTTCCTGAAAACGACTATATAAGATTGATAGAAAATCGCGATTATTTGAATTTAATTGGCTAGTATCTGGAATCCGGTGTTTTAGCGTTTTTTTTTTAAATGCATTATATTATTCTACATTAATTTTTAGGAGGTCCGTTTTTTTTATTTTGCTTAAATGTTATCACAAACTTCTAAAAAAAATTATTAAAATTCTTGATTCATACGTTAACGTAAGCGATCGCGAGACGTCACATGCCAAATACCACGCAATGCCACAAGGTCTGCCAGTTAACGTCTGCTTTGCAGTTTGTTTTTGAAGTAAAACTTCAATAACAAGCGTTCCTCTGCAACATCCAATTGCAATAATAGTGCCATTTAAACAACATAGGCCCAAAATCGTGACGTCAACATAGTGCGGACATGGGTGCGATAATGACGTCATTATTTCCCCAGCCCCGTGGCCATCATCGGCGCTGCAATTACGGCTGTCAATAATGTCACTACTGTCGTTGTCATCAGCAGTGTTGCCAGATCTACTGTTTCAACAGGATTGTTTTCACCACCTAGCTACTGTTCTACTGTTTTCAATATGACATCTACTGTTTTTTTAAAATATTTTTTCATATTTCAGTTATTGCAAAATATATTACATGTATATTATAACTTTTTGTATTTTTAAGTAACTCGAAAAGCAAAAAAAAAACGAATATTTATATTTATTATCGGTAACAAAGTGAAACTGAATTATCGAAAGCTCTAAGCGCACTTCCATAAGGCATTGAAATTCGCGTGAAGCTATTATGTCAATCAATGACCTAGGATATATGGAGAGAGCTAACAAATGCCAAATATATCCCAAAAAATCGTCCCGTTTTTTATCCCGTGACGTAGTGTCATCGACAGAGCACATCAATCGGTGAATCAATCGAATTAATTGAGGTAAGATGTCAGATGAAAGAAAATTCACTTTTTCGTCTAGAAAATGATTTTGAAAATTAAATTTAGAAAATTCTGCAAAATGATTCAAAAATTAACTTTTTGCGCCAAGACGATGAAAACCATTTCAAAGAATTAAAAAAAAATAATTTTTGGGTTCAAAATGACAAAAACTACTTTTTCGTTCAGTCAAAAGACAATAAAACGTTTTATAACAACTAAAACGCATTTTTTCACAAATTTTAGTGAAACTCTATTTGTGGACTAAAATCTCAAGTTTGGCTCCAAAATCAACTGAAAAAATCTCGGTTTTTTTATAAAACCGGTTGTGGGACAAAAATTCACTTTTTGGAAAAAATTATTAAAAAATTTAATTTCTTGGGCCAAAATTAATTAAAATAGCCACAGTTAATTTAAAAAAACAGTTTTTCTTAATTTCTTTTCTTGCCAAAATTGGTTAAAACTGTCACAATTCATTCAATCAAAAGATATAGGATTTAGTTCAAAACCAAAAAACTATTTTTTCGTTTAGTTAAAAAATCTCAAGTTGTAGATTAAAATCTCAAGTTTTGCTTCAAAATCAACTGAAAAAAAATCTATTTTTTTTTAATAAAATCGGTACTGGGACAAAAATTCACTTTTTGGAAAAAATAATTACAAAATTTAATTTATTGTGCCAAAATTGATCAAAATAACCAGAGTTAACAAAACAAATCAGTTTTTATTCATTACTTTTATTGTCGTAATTGGTTAAAACCGTCACAATTCGTTCAACCAAAAGATATATTTTGGTTCAAAATAAAAAAAATCTCGTTTTTTTATAAAATCGGTACTGGGACAAAAATTCACGTTTTGGAAAAAAATATTACAAAATTTTATTTCTTGGGCCAAAATTGATCAAAATAGTTAACAAAGAGTGTAACCAGAGTTAACATAAAAAAAATCAGTTTTTATTAATTTCTTTTGTTGTTGTAATTGATTAAAACCTTCACAATTCGTTCAATCAAAAGATATATAGTTTTTGGTTCAAAATCAAAAAAACTGCATTTTCGTTTAGTGAAAAAAAGCAAACAAAACACTTTTTGTAACGATCAAAACAAATTTTTTCTTAAATTTTAATGAAACTCAATTTGTGGACTAAAATCTCAGTTTTTGCTCCAAAATCAACTGAGAAAATCTCGCCGTTCTTTTAGTAAAATCGGTACTGGGACAAAAACTCACTTTTGGGAAAATTTAATTTTTTGGACCAAAATTGATCAAAATTGCCGCAGTTAATAAAAAGTTTAGTTTTTATTAATTTCTTTTATTGTCATAATTGGTTAAAACTGTCACAATTCGTTCAATCAAAAGATATAGTTTTTGGTTTACAATAAAAAAAAAGCTACATTTTTGTTTGGTTAAAAAAATCACAGAAAAATCTTTTTGTAATTAAAACGCTTTTTTTCGCAATTTTCTCGCAAAACTCGAGGAAAAAAATCATTTCATATGTGTAAAAAGCGTCAAAAATGTTAAAAAAAGTGTCATGAAAGTGTAAAAAAAGATGTAAACAAAATAGTAATAAAAGTGTCATTTTTTTTAAGTATAAAAAATTGCAAGAAAAAGCGTAAAAAGAGGGTAGAGAAAAGATTAGAAAAAAATATAAAAAAATGCGAAAAAAAAAAGTGTAGAAAACAGCGTAGGAAAAATTATAAATAATAAGTATAACAAAAATTGTAAAAAAAAGTCCGATTCGAAACAAAAATTATTTTATAACCAAACAAAAGTGTAATTTTTTTTAACTGAAAAAAGTGCAAAAAAAATTGTAAAAAAAGTGTAGAAAAAAAGCGCGTGTTTTTTGAAGTTTAGAAGTGTAAAGAAAAATTGTTAAAAAAATGTAAAAAAAGGTAGAAAAAATTATAAAAAAAAGTGTGATAAAAAGATGAAAAAAAACAGTGTAGGAAAATATGTAAAAAAAAGTGTGAAAGAAATGTGTGAACAAAAGGTGTAGAAAACAGCGCGCGTGTTCTTGACTGTTTGATAATTTTTAACCGGATTTAACTATAATATCATTCTGAATTTCCCCAAGAAAGCCAAATTTGCATTTGTAAACTGTTCGACAACCGGTTTTAGGTCGGAATTTACTAACTATTCATCGAAACATGATGAATTTTAATGTCTACTGTTAATTTTCAAGAATCTACTATTCTAGATTAATTTTTTCTACTGTTAAGCAATTCCTGTATCTGGCAACACTGGTCATCAGCAATTTTTTAATAGCGTTTTCGGGTGGCCCCTCTAACGCACTCTGAGACTATTCCTGCCATTTGTTTTCTTATGTGAACGTTTATATATGGGATCCGTATAATAGAATATGAGAATTTACTTTTAATCATGTATTGTGTTTTAATTTGTATACTTTTATTAGTCGTTTTTTTTCTTTGTAATTAATGGTTTTTTTACTGCCAATGTACATAAAATTATTGTATTTTAGCCCTGAGGAAGACCTCAACTAAAGGTCGAAACGTTGTCAATTTCAAAAAAGTGAAGCAGCTTCTTAGCCGTCGTCACATACAGCGGAACGGAACGAAGCGAACGGAGCAGAAATGTCACTAACGTCATTACACATGTCAATAACGTCATTACACATGTCAATTATCTTAGCTTATCTGATTGGTTTATATTCAACTGTCAAATTACGCTCCGTTCCGCTTTTAACCAAATTCCGCTGTATGTGACGTCGCCCTCAGTAACGATCTTGTTGAATTACGTCATGAATCGTGACGTCCCGTGGATATACAGACAGGACGGCCCAATTCCCTCTTTTTCTGTACCCGCGGCGTGACGTCACATTAGTGCTCTGGTGAGATATATCATTAAGAGTTTATTCCGCGGACGCATAGTTTTGTTACATATGCTGTGCTTCTGTTTATCCTGTATTGGTTTAAATAATATTTTAGAAGTGTTGATAAGTATGAAATGGTCTATAAACTAGTAATAATACAAATAGTTATAATTTCAAAGGTAGGTTTATTACTTCGATGCAGACCGGGTTCAAGCAACAATATTCAATACTCCATAAGCAACTACGAGTTTGGAATACTTACACTTAGCATATTAATGTACCGTCACATTGTCTTGATGTCTAGATAAGTTAGTATTGATTAGTATTGATAATACTGCTACAAATACATAATGCCACTAGAAAAGATTTCCTGAATATTTGGAATAATGTTGTTCTCGTGCTTGAAGATCTCATGCAGTGGCTTCATTAGTTAGTGTCGGATACTGCACTTCGTTGAAAAGGATATCGCGACTTTCCGAAAGAGTGGTCTGCTACTGCTGACTTCTTTGTTTATACCAGCCTGCAAGCCTCATGGACCCAGCACAGAAAACACTTGATAACAGAATCTATTCAATTAACAATTTATTTAAATTTTGGTATCTTGCGTCTCTCGAGTCGTCAAAATTCAATGTAAAAGCGGCGTGCAATAAATATTGCTCGTGGTGCGTTGCTAATTGCTGGTTGCTTTAGAGCAAGAGCCAGCCGCCTAGGTACTTAATACTGAATGTAATACTTCCTTATCCAAAAGTTAATTACAAAAGTCTCTTTTATAATCATTTGCAGTAAAATGCAAGGAGCATGGCATATTGCCGAGGTACCTGGATTGAATGTATCAGTTCGCTGGTAAAGGTGAATCCACTTGTTTCTTATTATAAGTGAAAGAGCATCTTTTCTTTTTGTGAAAAAATGAAAGGATCTTTGTCTGCCTTCTTTCTTCTACTTTAGCTTGTTGGTTTTACATTCAGGAACAGCACAAATCTGACCAGGTATTGTGTACTCGTATGTTTACTAAATCACAACCCAATCGGCACAATCACAACAACAAGGGAAATATTCAAAAATTAGAATACGATCATAAACAAAACGAATAACCCGCGCCCGCGAATAATCATCGAGATGTCAAATCAAATATTCACATTCACAGCGTTTTCAGGTGACCCCTTTAGAGCGCCCTGAGACTATTTCCGTCCTTACATTCTTATTTAGAAAACAAATGACGGGAATAGTCTCAGAGCGCACGGGGCTCTGAGAATAATAATGACGTCATTATCGCTCCCAAGTCCGCACTAAGCTGACGTCACGATTTTGGGTTCATGTTGTTTAAATGGCAGTGGACCGTCCTGTACTGTTTACCGTCCTTGACCTTTAACGTTAACTTTACTTTTTGGTTATACGGCGTGTTCGTTTGACTATGAAATTTTGACAGAAAAGGGTGACATAATCAAAATAAATGGACTTTTGTTTCCCCATCCTTTTTTTTTGACACTTCACCGCCAACTAGATGAAGTTTTATAATAAACAACCCGTATTTTTCTAAAGGGTAATTTACATTTGTAGCATATTTAAGCTGGAGCTCCAGCTTGAATAAAACGTGGAATGGAAAATAAGTTTTTTTTATAAAAAAAAAAACCTGAGTTTCTGCTTTTGCCTCTATAACTAGTAATTGATTTAAGAGCTACGAATATAACTGTGATGTTCCTAAGAAATGTATTTGAAGTTTTTACAAGAAATTTATAAAACTTTCCGTCTTTTGATGAGTGTTACTAGCGAATGTAATGGAAAATCGTCGATATAATAATATATTAGATTATAAGAATTATAAAATTATATTAACGTTTATATTTCTTTTATGTAATTGTTTTTTGTTATAAGGATTCTTTTTAAATACATAAAATTGAATATTGATGTGAAAATCAATACATTTAACTATGCTAAAACACCGGATTATTGAAAGCATATTGATAAAATTGTTTTTTTTTTTTAATTTTTGGTTAATATTCAGTATTTTTTAAGTTTTGAACGGATTTTTGAAGCTACAAAATGTGACCACTAAGTAACTATTATGCTTTAGGAGGTTTCCATACCCTTATAGGTGATTTAACAATTATACAGTATACCAGACACTTCCTGTTGGATTTCTGAGCCTGACAAGGAAAATGTAGGTATTCAATATTTATTTAAATTGAAATGAAACAGGAAATATATAAAAACAATCATGAAACGTCAATATATGACTCCGAAAAAGAGTCACTAAGTAAGTAGAACAAACTAGTGACTTTACCTTCGCCTAACCCAAAAAAATAAATGCTCGGGATATTGTTTATCCTATACACAGCGTTAGTGAAGCGTGGAGAAATGAACTTAAAATTTTGCAAAATACCACCGAGTTGCGCCGTTGTCAAAGAAACTCATCATAACGATAAATTCAATTCGCAGATTTCATTCATTTGTGGTCAGTGCAAGTGGATCCAATTTTCTACATCCAGTGGCTTAATAATTCTCGCACAAAAGTTGACTTGCTTTAACAAAATACAAAAACTGACAATTTTATTGAGATATGTATTGCAAAAATTAGTTACTTATATAGGTAGGTAAGCCAGATATAATTTTTTTACTTAATTAGAACAAGTAAAAACGAATTTCAGCCATTGGTCGTCCGTAAATTCTATCGATTCGCAAACCGGACGCATCTGGATCCTGGATCGATATTTTAGAATGCCGGCAGAGTAACGTCCCTCCCGGCAAGGCATGTTGAGTGCACCGATAAAGACACCTCTGGAGTGCTTTGAGAAACATTATTATTAGGAAGCAATAATCTACTGGTAAGTTTCATCAAAGATATTTATTATTAACTAAATCATTAGTTGATTTAACATTAGTTGATTTTCTTTATTACGAAATTAATATATTTTGGCTTTTTGCCTACTGCTAGTTAGTGATAGATCAAATAATGCATGAAAAAGAGCATCTTTGCCTTGGAGGTGACTATTTAATCAATTTGCACAATTTACTTGTTGGAAAAACTGCTGTAAACAATCCAATATAAGGATCGAAGTGTCTCAAAGTATAACAATGAATTCTTGAAAGCTTTCCTGATATAATGGTGAAGGAGATACAGCCACAAGTAAGATTTTTAATAGTTGAGTTCGGTAATTACATCCCGAGCGCTCGGGATATCATTCTATCTCACTCTAGCTTGTTAAGAGTTTGGGAAATGGTCTGCGTCCGGTGCGCTAGGATGGAATTACCGGACTCGGCTAATAATATTCATAATAGATGCCTAAATTCCACAAAGGAAAAATTAACTAGTTTGAAGGTCGATGGTAAATTCCTACATGCTTTTTAACAAAGAAAGCGCGGCTAAGGGCATAGTTACTATTGTTGACATTCATTACTATTGTTGACATTCTAGTAGCGGGCATAGAGAATAATTTACCATCATTAGGCTTTAGGATTGAACTTTTCATAATCTACTATTATGCTTTCAGACTTCTTATTTTTTGCAGAGACTTAATTGACTTTAGATGCACACTCGCTCCTCCAAGAAAGCATTTTAATAGCAATAATAGGCAGCAGGACTAACCCAAAAAACTCTCGTTTCTGTGGAGAAATAAACAAAAATGTGCGAAGAATCTGCGTGTTTGGTATCTCCTTTAGAACCGTCGCAGAATGGACGCGACGAAATCCTCAGGCGTATGCTAATAATAATAATGAGTGTTCATTGGAAATTGTCATCTAGTAGGCTGTGAAATGTCATCAGAAGAGGATTCATTTAATTTAATTACGTCATCCTTTTGTGTCAAAAATTCATAGCCTGCTAAATGTCGTTTTCTAATGAACACCCCGCATCTCCTTCTGGCTAAAAGTTATTCTTGTTTATCTTCCAGACAACATTAACAACGACAACAACGAAAACTGTGCCCTTACGGGCTTCCACGAAGACGCCCTCTCGCAGGCAACTATGGGCAAGGCCCAAATCTTGCTGGTCCTGATATTGGGCCTTGCACTGGCCGCTGACTGCATAGAAATGAAAATTATTAATTTTATCTTACCAGCCGCTGAGCTGCACCTGTGTATCGAAGAAAGGAAGAAAGGATGGTTAGGTAACAAAAAATAATTTCATCCATTATCGTATATAAGTTACGTTTCACTTGAGGCGCGAAGGTCATCATCAGGTTTGTTATTTAATGATGATAAAAGAAGAATTGTTTCTTCAATTTCCTTAATACCCAAGTGACAAAATACATTTTTTTTTATTCGTCACCCACAAAAATCTGATTTTGTGCTGAGTTTCATTAATTTGAATTTGTAAAAAATACTTCCACTAATTATAGCTTTCTCCTAGTATCTATAACACTTCTTGCAATGGCCTGCGGATCGTTCGCCTGGGGACTCCTGGCCGACCGTATAGGGCGAAGAAAAGGGCTCGCCCTTGCTTTGACCGTGGCCCTCATGTTTGCAGCTGCAGGAGCTGTGATGCCTTCTTATGGAACATTCATGACCGCTAGGTAAGAAGTTGTGCTTTTTCCATATAAGATAGGGCAACGAGCTACATCTGGAGGCCCTGTTGTTTTATTGTTTTGGCCCCCTTTTTAGCTGTGAGAACCTAAAAAATGGCAGCGATATCTGCGGAAAGTGACGTCACCTGACATCTTACGTCAAATATTTCGAAATCGCAATTCGCGAATTGATGTGCTGTGACGATAAAATTTCGTCATTGGTACCTTAAAAATGACGGACTTGCGGCCAAAATACGGGACAGTTTTTAGGAAAATATCGGCATTTGTTGGCTCTGTCCATACCTCCTAGGTCATTGATATCATCCTTTCTGCCAAAATTACACAAATTTCTATTGAACATTCCAAAACAGTTGGTTTTGACAAACTCTTCTGAGAGTGTCGCGCTCCCCCCCCCCCCCCCCAAACCGGTCGTTGCGTGGGGACGGCTGTGGTTGAAGTTGCTGTGTTGCCGTCGCCGCCGTGTCTGCTGAGATTCGACTACGTGGATGCCCTAAGTCCAACGTATCTTCGTGTGCCAAATCTCTTTTACCGCGCTGCAAGGGGGACCCAACTCTCGGAAAGGATTTATCTATTGTGTTGTCCCTTAGGTCGCTAATTATGGGGGCAAACGGCCGATAATTAATTCGTGGCGAATTTTATGTATTGGCGATAATCAGAACGGCGGAGCCCAGGATTGACTTTTTTCTCGCGGTAAAATTCGAGCTTTTCCGTCTTCAAGGTTAGGTCGTTGTTTTTAATCGTAACGAGTTCAAAAACCGTCTCCCTAGTTCATAACTCTCGCGAGTTCAAAACGCGTCTCCCTCTTTACGAAGATTCTCGGAACCACTCCCTCAGTACTTCTTATCCGCAAAAGGGTACTGCAGAAACAATCGATACCTCCCTGGCCAGTGGCGACTCTATAGCGCTTCGGACAGCGCGGGCATAAATTTAGAAAATGAGCTTTTCTGGAAAATCTGCTGGAAAAGCGAAAATGTAATCATTGGACAGAGTAAATAATGCTTTTTAAAATGACACCTCACATGACATAGTTTAATTGACAATTAAAGATTTTTATTTAAATTGACCGTTAATTTCCTGTCCCAGTCAATTAAGACATAAATTGGTCGAATTTACATTCAAAGGATGAGAAAATAAAAGCTCTATCTGATGAGAGAATAAGATTTTAATTTCAATTAACGACATTCGTGAAATCGCTTTAATTACTAAACTATTGTTCGGGTCACTCACACAGGTCTAAAATTTTTCCAAGGGCCATAAACCATTAAAAGAGCGCCTTTGCCGATTAAAGGACCAAAGAAAATGGCAATTGTAGGGTTTCATGGCCGGAATTCTCAAGAAATTGTGAAAGTGTCTGTCCAAAAACTAAGAAAAGAAATGCTCTTCGACGAAAAATATAAATATTGCAACAAGATGTGCACTTAGTGCCTCATGGGCCTGGTAAACAGAAAGCCGAAAAAAAGAAAAGTTCCATAAATTAAAGCTTAAAAGCTTCGAAAAATGGCTTACAGAGTTGCCATGCTGCCACACATGAACTCATATGTAAATAAAGAATTCAGTTTGCACAACAAGGGGCATATGAACAATGTAGTACTACAAAGGTACCGAATTTTCTGTGTTTATACAGACATGGACAATTCGCCACACGCCAAGAATCGACAATTCAATGTCGTTTGTTCTTTTAGAATGATATTTCTTCAATAAAATTAGGTATAATTTTCTGTTGTTATTTGCATTTTATTAACATTATCTTTACCCTTATATAACTTAGAATCACATATAACTAAATTAAAGTATTAAAAGCAAATAGTAAGAATGGCAACACCGCAACCAGTTTATGAATTGTGAAGGCCATATTTGTTTTGACGTTTTAGAACTTTCTTCGGCACTCAAGTTCTTCAGTATGTCTTTCTCTTGTTAATTTTTCTGTATATTTAAAGTACATTGTGCCTATTGTTTTGTCATACGTATGTTGTTATTGTAGCCCTGAGGAAGACCTAAAAATAAAGGTCGAAACGTTGGCGATTTCGAGAAAGTGAAATGGCTATTTGTCCTACACCCTACACCTGCGATCCATCACATTTCTTCAATACTTCAGAAACTATAAATTCTGCCTTGGAGCTTTGGCCTAAAGGGGACAATTTAAGATTATACTATAAATATGTCATAAATCAAACATGATGGTCAAGATCAAGTTTTAAGGCCCTTCTGATAAATTAAATAGGTTGGTCCGCCATGATGTCTTGGAGGGCATTATGTCAAATGACGTATTTCTGGAATGGTCAATAATCCAATTGGCGATTAAAAAAATCTAGACGCCACCTGGGGGCAAAAATGTGAAACTAGTTAGGAAGTAATCATATTATAAAATTCTTCAGTACAAGAAAAAAGCAGAAGAATATTATCCATCCATAATACAAATTGCTGCGTATTCAATTGCAATTCCCGCAAAAACACCAACAGAAGTCCTTATTTCCAATTTTTGCTTCACACGAAATTATGCCCACAAAATATTTCACAAAAAAACACTTCCAAATATTCATAGAAACCACTGTTGAACTTATGAACAACATATCATTAGTACCTAATTTAAACAGTAATTTTCTAAAAATGGTTTTCACACAGTAAGCATACCTAAAGTAGAAGGAAAAAAGTCGTTGGAACCACAAAAACTTCTTAAAATTTAACAAACGTCACTTTTCGATTACCGCCAAAGTCGCCATACGTCTTATGTCATATCATTTGAAGTTGTTATTCGCCAATTGACTTGCTCCGACTTGAAATTACGTCATGGGTACCTTAAAAATGGTGGACTTCCGGCCAAAAAAACGGGATTAACTTTAGGGAAATATTGGCATTTGTTAGCTTTGTCCATATCTTCTAGATCATTGGATAGCACAGTTGTCTTGTCTTTCCCATATACCAACAAAGATATGCATTTACAGAATGTAAAGTTTATAATATCTGGCGCCCTAAAAAGCACCATTTTGCAGTAGATATCCAAAGCTCTCTCACAAGTTTTTACTTTTCGCTTCCAAACTGGGGCAAGCTTGTCAAATATATCATTCTAGTGTACTAGACAGCAGAGTCCTTCATTTTTGATAAAGTTTTCTGTATTAGAGCTACCAAACCTACGAGTTTCTACATTTAGCGGAGCACGGCGACACGTGGCATCCATGGGGGAAATTCTGGTCATTGAGATGATTTGTTTTTGGAAAAGTGCATAAAATCGGTTTTGGTTGCTTACGGAAAAGCCGGATTGACAAAGAGCAAACAAATGCTAATATTTCCTTAAAGATGGTCTGGTTTTTTTTGACCTTTAGTCCGCCATTTTTAAGGTACCCATGATGTAACTTCATCGTCACAGCGCATCAATTAGCGAACCGTGATTTTCAAATATTTGACGTAAGATGTCATTTGACGTCAATTCTCCGGAAATGACGCCGCATTTCTTTAGTACCCACTGCTAAAAACGGTGGACAAAACTGTAAAAACTCTCCTTTTTAGCAGCGGGTAATGGCTCGATGTTTGCTCGATGAATTGTCGTCACGTGACGTCTTATGTCAAATCATTTGAAGTTGTGATTCGCCAATTGATGTGCTCTGACAATGAAATTCGTCATGGCTACCTTAAAAATGGTGGATCGGCATGTGTTGGCTTTGTCCATTTCTTCTAAGTGATTGGATAACACAGTTGTCTTTCCCTAATACCAACAAAGATATGCATTTACAGAATGTAAAGTTTATAATATCTGGCGCCCTAAAAAGCATCATTTTGCAGTAGATATCCAAAGCACATTTTAGTGAAGTGAAACAAAAACCTATTGTAAAAATGGTGTAAGGACAGTATAATACATACCATACGTTCATTAAAAAAACCTCAAGCAGGGGTATGGAATTAGAACAGTATGGGTGTTCATTACAAAACTTCATCTAGCAGGGTATGAAATTTTGACAGAAAAGGATGATATAATCAAAGTAAATGGATTTTTGTTTCTCCATCCTTTTCTTTTGTCATTTCACAACCAACCAGATGAAGTTTTCTAATGAACACCCCATAGGTCTGAGATGACTTCATAAGTATGGTACACCTCAAACCTGACAGAAATAAGAGTTCGAATTAAACTTGGTCTCCTCTCTTGCTCAAGGCACTGTGTACATATGCAAGTGGCGCCATCCGACGACGGCAGGTGCTTTCATTAGGGCATGCGAGAAAATGGTGAAGTAAAACCAAGCCAGTTGTCGCTTCGCACAGACAGATGGCCGAGATTCGTACCTATACTGTCTGGGGGCGACGTTCAGCAGAGTATCAAACTCATTTCTATATTAGGCAGAGGAACCATAGACCGGTTTCGCTCTTATTGGAGCTCATCAGTACGGTATACCTCAAACCTGACAAAAATACGAGTTCGAATAAAACTTGGTCTCCTCTCTTGCTCAAGACACTGTGTACATACAGACAGTTGAAAGTCGAAAATTTCATAAAATGTACTGATTTTCATTTTTTTATGAACTTATCTCAGACAAGAGTTTTAATTCCATGGCTTGCTTCGAGTTGTTTTTAATATACCTTCACCGGGTATCACATGTACTAAAACAGAAAAAGTCTTCTCCATTTCAGTATTTCTTATTACAAAAACATTTTATAGGCATAACTTTGCAAATTTAAAAATATTTTTGTTTGCAGATTTGGATCCGGCTTAGGGATATCCGGTGCTTTCCCCATCGCATTTAGCTACCTGACAGAGACTTGTTCCCGCTCATCCCGAGCTAAATACACTGGACTGCTCCACGCAATGTGGCCCCTGGGGGCTGCGTACATTGCGACAGTTTTTGAAACCACGATGCCCACTCTAGGAGCTGACATTGTGAGAGACAATAAGGAACATTGGAGCTCTTGGCACAGGTAAAAAGTACCTATATAAAACCTTTTGTAGTCTTTTTTGTTCTTGCCATATTTGTGCCTTGTTTTTGTATTTCACAAAGTAGAAATCCCTGTAGCCAAATCGCCACACCACGTGACACATCATGTGTCAGCTGGGGGGCACGGCGCGACGTGGCATCCCTTACGGGATATGCTGGTAATGTAGGTGATTGCCAATTTGTTTCAGTTAACATATAGACAAACTTCAAGAGGTGTTTGCTGCTAGTATTTTGAGATTAAAATTGGTGCTCTTGGTATAGGTAAAAAATACCTGTGGAAGTAACATATAAGTCCTTCTCTAGTATTTTTCATTCTTGCCCTATTTGTGCCTTATAGACTGAATGTCTCTTTTTAGATTTTTACTGCTAAGTATCATACCATCTGCGGTTTGCCTTGTCGGCCTAATTTGGACCTCGGAGTCTCCAAGGTATCTACTAGAGGCCTCCAGAGAGGTCGAAGCCTTGGCAGTGTACCAGAGGCTCCACAAGATGAACAAAACACGAACGCAGTATGGACTTAGTGAACTAGAGCTTCCGGGCAGATGTGCGTACCCTGAGCAGCCTTTTAGTTCTTCCAAAAGAAACTTCTTCGCACAAGGGTTCAATTCGGTATTGGTACAAACTTCTTTTTGTTATATTATACTATTGATAGTCTCTTTTAGGTTCGAGAAACGCTTGCGAAAATATTCTCACCGTTTCACTTTAAAACCACAATTACATTATCTATGCTTCACGTAATTTGTGGATTTGTCAGTATGGGGACCTCGACGTTTTCCATATCTATAATGAAAGAGCTTCGCGAGTGGCAGTATCTTAGTGAAAAGAGATTCGTAGAGAATCAGAATTTTTCGGGTTTTTTCAACGATAGTATAGAGAATGTCTTCTTCAGAGATTGCGTATTTCAAGACTCAGTTTTCAGTCACATGAATTTCATCCACGTCAATTTCTGGAATTGCACTATACGCAATTCCGAGTTTTTCAACGTAAAGACTTCGGTGTTCTCTATAGAAAATTCTTTGGTAGTTAACTCAAAGTAAGATTTAAAAAAATTGGTATTAATTATGTGAAGTGGAACTGTTCATTTTAGGTTTATTGATACTGATTTGACTGCCCACCATTTCGTCAATTGTGAGCTGATTAACAACACTTTTCTCTCCCTTATATCTAATTGTGCTATTGACTTTGACTATAATATTTATCTGGATGACCTACGATGGGAAACTGAAATAGAGTAAGTTTTAGATTTTTTACCCAAAGAGCTTTAGACTTTAAAGTAGCTTTTTTAGTTCAATTCTAATGGTTCCAGCCCTAATAGGTACTGGGCTGATCCTGGGAAAGAACTTGCTCTCCAGAGGCCGAATGTCGGCAGTACTCTGGGCCATTATCTGTCAAGCCTCTTTCGGAATTTTAATTTTCAATTACAGCTTTCTGCTTTTCTCTCTAATAACTTTTGTCTTGTGCCTGTTCCTCAGCGCCGCTTTAACTGTGACCACTCTAGCCGTTTTAGAGTCTTATCCTTGTAGCACCAGGTTAATATGTTCAATAATCGGAGTTTTATATGGTAAAAGAAACTTATAATTTACAGGTGTGCTGCACATGGCCTCATGAGGAGCCTGTTCCACATTGCTTCGCTCTGCGCCATTCCGGTTTACAGCATGCTAACTGATTCTGCACTAATTTTCCCAACATTTATGACCGCTTTTCCGTGTTTTTTGGCTATGCTGTTCTCGCTGAAAATCGAGGATAATAGCAAAGTTTTGTTGTAAAAAGGCGCCTTAGTTTATTGCCCCTCTGTGATAAAACTGTAGGTGTCACTTAGTGATGGATTTTTTAAAATCAATAGCACTTAACTCTAAACCCTTTTAAAGCATATCAAAGTTTTTTCTCATAAGGCCTTACCAGCTTTAAGTTATTGGGTAGGTCATACAAATGGTCATGTTGGGATAGATTTTTAATCAAACAAGTTGGTGGATAGCCAATGCAATGTCTGAGTTGGATAGCGGAGGGATTTGGGATTTGTAGTAAACAATTTTTATAGTCTGGTATGTAGATATAGATAATTTTTATTGAAGTATATTTTTGTTGTTTGATGAGTGTTTAATGTCGTTTACTTTCAAGGTTTACATGAAGCATGTGGAAAAAATTCTATTGTTTCCTTCCCGAAAACGAATCTTTATTTTTCCGCGTCTTAACTTTTAGCGTCCTAAAGATGGCTCTGTTTTAGAGCCGAAACGTCGACATTATAGGTAAATAGTGGTTTACACCCTGTTATTGTTAACCTCTTTCACACCCAATCTGTATTTGTTTCATTAATTTAAACCAAACTATTTCCCTACCAAATTTCACCATGTTAGTAAATTTATCAATGACCTAGAAGATGGACAAAGCCAACAAGTGCCGATATTTTCTTTAAAGTAGTCTCGTTTTTTAGCCGGAAGTCCGGCACTCTTAAGGTTTCCATGACGTAATGTTGTCGTCAGCACGTCAGATATGCGTCACAGCAACTTATAGCCGGACCGAATATTGACTGTGTCGATTGTTTTTGGTTTTTGTTAGTTGGAATTTAATTTTTAGAAAACCTTGGAACTAGGTCCTCCTATAATAAAAATATTATAAAATAATAAAAATAATGACAGTGACAACTGTTTTGCAATAATTTGACGTAAGAGGTCATGACGTCACCGAGACGTCACTTCCGGCGGATACCGTCACCAGTTTAAAGGTTCCCACTGCTAAAAAAGAGAGGCCAAAACTGTAGAACAGGTCGAGATCTCCAGATTAGCTCGATGGTTATTACTCAAAACTGTAAAATTTGATTTTGATGACAATAATAACCGCTGGTGACAAATCATTAGACTCAATGACAACTGACTGATGTACAATAAATTAGATCAAGAGTCTTAAGAGTATTCCGAGTAGTAGGAGTAACCATAACAATTACTGAGGTGTTTTCATAATTGGTTAACAAATTTAAAAATTCGAGTCCATTTCAAATAGATAGTCATCTAGTAAGCTGAGAAATTGACATATAAATGACACATATACATGGATGGAATAGGACGAATGTGTCAATTCCTCAGCCTGCTAGATGATATGATCTATTTGAAATGGATCATAACAATTTTTTTGTAGATTTCAATAAATTTCTCTGTTTCCCTAAACATGCTCAAATTTTCTTAAAATATGGATATAAATAAAAGAGGAAATAAGGAAATAAATAAAGAGTTAGCATCAATAAAACGCGTGGAATTATGAATCGCCAAGGTTTCGAAATTGGCTTTACGCCTCCCTAATTAGAAAATAACTCTTTAAGCGACTTCAGGGAAAAGAAGCGAGACATGCAAGACGTGTCCTTTTTGCAGCGTGAAGTTGAAGATTCGGTACCCAATACGTGAGATCTAGAAAATTCCCGTAGCCAAATCGAGACACTGGAAGGACGCGGGGCGACGTGGCATCCCTGACGGGGAGAATTAGTAATGTGAATTACCGTCGCGATTAGACCAGTGTGGGGTGGAAACGAACCCAACAACATAAAGTAGAACGTCTCTCGAAAGTATTTTAATCAGGGAAACAATGATGAGCTCCACTATAATCATTTTGTTAGAAACAATGAAAATCAAAGAGATGATAATGCTAACGTTACGCAAGATGGAAGTTCAGTATTAAACGATATGAGCCAAATTTTACAACATGTGGTACACTGGTACACACCAGTTCCCTTCAGTCGATAGCCCCATGAGTGTCTTAAGCGTTTTTTTTTTGTTTTTCTAGATGTTCTGTTAATCGGGACATCAGATAACAAAACGTCCTCTACTGACAACATTATCCAATATGGCTCGTGTTCCCCGCCCTCTCATAAGTTCGCAGTTTTTAAGTCCTTGTTCTATAGATTGTTCAAGATACCCCTTAGTGATGAAGCCTTTCGCAAAGAATTATCCATAATCAGACAGTTGACCTTTTCGAATGGTTTTCCCTTAAATTCAGTCATGAAAATATTTTAGTTCGCTAATAGTCACCTTCTCTCTTATAATGTGATCCAGGAAAGGGTGAATAACAACAATTTTAGATGTCTCACGTTCTTTGGAGACATATCTTTCCATCTGTCCAAGTTCTTCAAGAACTGTAATGTTTCATAGGTTTCAGAGTGGCTAATACTCTTAAAAGCCATTTGGTTAGGTTTAAAGATCCAACTTACATATTCAGCAAATCCTGGGTGTATGAGCTTTCGTGCCAAGATTGTTCAAGCGCTTATGTGGGTCAATCAGGAAGCCGGATTAAAACCAGGATTAATGAACATTTCAAAGAATTCAATAGATACAAAGATTCAGAAATCACCGAATCAAAATCTGCCTTTGCGACGCACCTATTGACTGAAAACCACAATTTTACTTTCCCTAATAACGCCAAGGTTCTTCATGAATGTCCAAAAGGCAAGAAGTTAGATCTGTTGGAAAAGATGGAAATCACGAGAGCTATGAAAAGCCCCATTCTCACCTGTGTTAACGATGTTTTCAATTTTGAACCTAATCTAATTTTTAACAATATCAAATAAATTCCCAGGTCTTGAGAGCTATCTCTATATAATTCCGTTATCATTCCAATTTGTTTATTTACTTTTACCAGTCGCCCTTCGTCGTTTCATTGGGAAGGATCGAATGGATAATTTTATAATGTGTGGCGTGTTTTCGGTGAAGTTTTTGAGTTTTGTCATTGTTATTAGGTTTTAATTATTTACTATTTTAGGTCTGACCAGCCATGGTATAATATTTTAATTAAATGTACTGAAGCCGTGACCAAAATCACGCTTTGTTTTGTTTATTGTGAAGAACCTTTTCCTCACAACCGTCTCGTCAGCGACGTTAAAAATCTGCAGAGCAGAAGGCCAATCGCGATACCTGACAGGCGCATGATTGGTGTGAGCCTCTGCGAGAGTATCTAATTCCGTATTTGGACATTTGAAATTGATTTTTTTATGGAATTAGAAAACATTTAACGTCAAAAATAAAATATTATATTGATATGTTAATATAGTTCAAAAATTATATTTAATATTATAGAAGTCGATCACACTGAGAATTACATAATTTACATATATACCTATCTACCTCACTAATTTATATCACTTTAACAAAACTTTAAATTAATTTATTGTGTGGGTTTGACATCTACCACTGGGAATACGTTAACAAATTAAAATTCATACTTAAAAACAATTACCTTATAAGTGATGCTTTTTTTAGGTTTTAACCTTAAAATACTTTTGTCCTTATAGCAATAGTTAACCTTAATAATCCAATAGTTCATTACTTCTCTTTGGTTTCAAACCGATGCTTTTTACAATATTAAACAAGATATATATTGTTTTTAGAAATAAATTACCTCTTAACAATCTTATAGTATAAAGCAACTTTAAAGCTCGAGAAATATTCGTATGATAAATTTAGTTTGCACCTAAATACTTACTACAGCAATGTTATTACAGTGTAAGACACTGGCACCAAGTTATAAAATTGTCAAAAAAAACTGATTTTTGTACAGAATTTGTTCTTATATGACTTCGGGTATTCTTTTATTTAAAGTAAAAAGGCATATTTGAACTCCTACTGACCTCATGCACATTTCTCATGAACGTAAAAGATACATTCCATTAAATCTGTTCCAAGTTTTACGCGTGCGCCTTTTAGCTCACTCAACGTTTTAATTTGGCTACAATCATTTTTCAATGTTAAGCAGTTAAGTTGGATTTCCGTAAAAATAAGGGAATGTGCTAATTGAACAATGACCTTTCCAACCTCCAGCGTAATAATAGTTAAAATTTCGAAAATTACCATCTATCTAAATCACAATAAATAATCATCAGTCCGACCGTTTGACGTTTCTCTCCCCAATTTCCCCTCTCGTATTGCTTCGACCACGTCTGAACGGCTTACTCTTTATCCTCATAGTCAAATCCAAATAAATTAAAACCTAATTCGAACTAGAAGAGAGTCTAAAACAACTAAAATTTCGTACTAAATCCGCGCCGGCATTACAAGGCCCTGGTGAGGGCCTCGTGGGCGGACTGCGGCAGCTGGTGCTTCTTCGTGTTGATGCTGATCTGCCTGTCGCCGATGTGGGTGGCCTGGTTCGACCAATCTCCCGTCTGCACGGAGCTGCGATAGAACTTGGACGTTGTCTTGTTGAAAATGGGCAGGAGCTCGTTGGCTTCGTTTGTTAAAGCCTAAAGTCGTGATAAGCAATTTTGGGATCCAAATAGATTTTTTTTTTGAACTTTAAGTAGTTCAAACTTAATTTAAGAGACTAAACTACAGATGTCCAAATAAAACTGAGACGGTCTCAAGCTCACTGTTTTGACGTTATAATGGATTACTTAGAGCGTTCTCGGGTTGCCGTTCTAGATCGCTCTCAACCCTACGTTCTTATTGAGAAAACAAGGATGGGAATACTCTCGGAGCGCTCTAGAGCCGTCACCCGAAAACGCTGTTAGATAAAACATTGATTTCTAGACATCAACATGCCGATACAACTTGTTGAAATATAAGAGCCTCTTAATTTATCTCTTTCCTCATAAAGAATCTCAGATATTTTATCTTTGTCTGGGTACCAAGCGACAAGAGGGAAAGAAATGTAGAAAAAGAGAATGTCCGACATTTTGACAACAGTCTGCTTTGCGACGTTGGCACCTGGTTATTACAAGATCTCTGGTAGGTTCTCAGTGGTAATTTTTCTTTAACGACGTCTGATTTTTGACCCACAATTTTTTTTTTTTCATTGAAACAAAATACTGCCTTTGGCATTCTTTTGTAATGATTTTGCCTTTCCTTCCTTACCTTCATGTAAATTACGGCGTCTGTTCCATAACCCTCACAAGACAACAACACCAAATCGCCGTGGAAATATCGAGCATAGAGGCGAGAAATTGGCAAACCGTATCCATAACCGGCCAGCGGTACGGTGTGGGCGTCAGACTTGCTCGGCTGGGGGGCCGTCGAGTACATGTATTTGAAGAGGTGGTCGGTGGTCGAACGGGGAATACCTCCCCCCAAGTCCGACATCTATAACAAGGAAGCAATTACAAGTAATGAAATTAGTATATTATGCAACAAGTATATAATGCGAGCAATCATTCCCGAAGGTGACATTTAAGCCCAGGAGCGCAGTGAGTGGCGCGATCCGTAATGATCCTTATTATATGCCTTAAAACCATTATGGCGTCCATAATAGTTTAAACTTTCATTTGTTATGTTTGAAATTTTCAACATGACGGGGTATGCATGCAATTTCTATGGAATATGTAATGAAAAAAACAAAAGACGCATCGTGAATAATAAAAATATTATTCACGCTGTTCCAGTTCAAAGTGAATTTCACACCCTATTATGTGTCTACAACTTTACATAATATGATGACCGTCTTATTGTAGAGCCGTGGACACAGGTTATTTTTCTACTTTGTTTATTCATTATTTGTTATCCAGCTATTAATATGGTTGTAGTGGCTAAAAGTAGAGGAGGCAGAGGACTAGTATAGAAGTAGAGGAGGAAATTGAGGAAGAGACACTGCTAGTCAAGCTGTTAGACACTGGATTCCCTGTATCCTTTGTTAAACTAATCAGATCTTTCCTTTCTAATAGGTATTTCAGGGTGAAGCTGGACGGACAATACTCTGCGTACAGGATGATGGAAGTAGGAGTACCGCAAGGAGCGGTGCTCTCGCCCTTCCTGTACAACCTGTACGTAGGTGACCCCCAGAACAGTCAGGAACAGACTTGCATTATATGCTGATGACACAGCTATAATAGCAAGATGTTTAATTCGTATTATTGTCTTCGGTTAGTGCTAATGAGAGCAGCACCTTAGTTACAAAAACATGTCATTTGAACCTTCAAGCACCACATTCATCTTTTGAAATGGGACCTTCAGAAACTCATAAAAAAAAGTAAGTCATTGCCACGCTTTCAAGTAAATGCATTATCCCTTAGTAATCCCAGATTCTGCGTTTTCAAAGCCTGGAACTATTGATTCGATTCTGGATGTAGATATCTTTTACCGGATTTTTCGTACAAGTTAAATAAGGCTTGGTAGTGAAATACCGATTTTCCTGAAGAATAAAACTGGTTGAGTGTTGGCTACTTCTATTCCTGGTTCTCATTGTGATGGTAATTCTAAAGCTGCAGTGTCTTGTAAGACTGAATGTCAAGCGACAACATGCACCATTTTAGGAAATAGAGGAGCCACCTTCCACCTAGGCCTATGCTGCTTAACTACTTTTTATAGTCAATTAGTTTTGCCTACGAGATCAATGTTTCTTTGAACAAAAACGAGTCTGCAACATCAATCTTTGTGTCAAACGTGAAGAAAATGGTAATTTTTGCCAACACTTGGTACGTGCCGCCAGTATCGTTTTTGCACTCTCGGTAACTTTTTAGCACATCGATAACATAGGATTATTTGATAACCTTTGCCCACGAAAGCCTGTCTTTCTCAATCGCAAGTGGAAGAATAAACAATACCGATACAAATAAACACGTGATTTAAATCAAAAAACGTCGTCTGATGTACCAACAATAATAAATAAGCGATTAGAATGTTGATTATTATTATTCATAACAACAGCGTAACTTAGTGCATGTACGAGGAAATCGCTAGTACTAAAACGTTGGTAAACACTAATAAAATTCCTTTTATAGACTCAAAAATCATGGCCAATAAAGGTGACGCTTATTAGAGGTTATTTTATGTGAATTTTCCATGTACGAATATTGCAATGTTAATTAGCTCACGGGGATTTACGTCATTTTTTTAAAATCTCACAGTAATGCTTTAAAATATAATGTTAAGACCGGTCACTATGGTATTCTTTTTCTATCTATAGTTTCAAATTGCACTTAATAAAAAAGACACTTAGGAACCGCTGCTTCGAAGAAGAAATAAAGATCTTTAAAGGCCATCTCTTACCTTCAAACAAATATCTTCTCTTCCTTTGGAGACTGCGACAGTGAGTGGTGGGAATTCGTTACTCGAATTGTGATACTCCATCACTGCTCTCATGGAATTTTTGAACAGCTCAAAAAGCATGTGATACAAGTGCGATGGCACGTAGACGATGTTGATGAAGTCTTCCTTTTGTAACTCTGAAACCAAATGAGCAAAATAAGTTGAGCGTCGACACTTACACCCTCATGAAGAGAAGGCAAAATTTTATTAAGAAAAAAAAAGTTTGAAATTGATAACCTGTCACTCTAATGCATCCAACAAACAGGGCACAGTTACCTACAAAACCTTTTATAATTTGTTGACAGCTTATATAAATTGGCGTAAAATTAAGATCTAGAGGTAGACAATTTCGACTTGAAATCAATTTGAAGTTTTTAAGATCTAGGAGCAACTGGCTATGCCTTCATTCACATCGAGACAGTTTTTTGTTTAATGAAAACCAATTTTTTTTTGTACGCATAGAGGAATGGAACATGGAACGTACCATTATGTTGAGCTTGGTTGATGATAAGGTCCGGCGAGGCCAAGTAATACTGGTCGCACAGGAACCTGGCATTTTCGTAGGCGTCCTTGATCACGCTCACCACGTCGCACTGGGTGTCAATGCAACCGATGTATTTGCTTTGGTTCGGTCCAGGAGCATTCTCCAACTGCCCGCCAAATATCAGAGCTGAAAACAATTGGACTTGTTTACAATTAGAGAGGGTGTCGCACACAAAATCTATTTACTTATGCTAGTATAGGTAACTTCCTAAGATATTAATACCAATCAAAAACCAAAGAAACAGTGGATAATTAGATAGTTTAAATCTTTTATCCCAGTGCTAGAGAGCCAAAACTAGACCACAAAGATTGTTGCAGGACAAGACTTGTGGTTCCATGGCAACTGAGTATGCACAAGAATTAAATATTCTTGAAATTTTGGTGAAAGCGCCATTACACTAGCTAGGACGCGCAGCACTTGCCTTTATCTCTCTCTTTGACACGTCTACAGCAATAGTTCCTTCTCTCTCGATTGGACTTTGCGACCCGGAATAGGTCGGTTTTACATAGTCTCAAAACAATGTTTTAATAAAATTCTGAGTAGCCCGTGTATGTTTTGTTGTAATCGCCTGTTGTCAAAGAAAAGAGAGATATGCCGAAAAATTAAGACCAATGACCTATGAGATATGAACAGAACAAACAAATGCCGATACTTTTCTAAAAATGATCAGGTTTTCAGGCCGGAAATCCGCCATTTTTAAGAAACTCATGATGTAATGTTACTGTCAGAGCCAACGAGCTGGTATATTACATTTGGAGAGACCCTCCTGTTTTACAGTTTTGGCCCTACTTCTTAGCAATAGGTACCTTATGACAATGTCTACTTGAATTGACGTCTTACGTTAAATCATTTAAACAAAGCAGACAGTATTCTTGACCGTCTAGTGTGAACAGGCGATAGTGTTCTTGGGTATTCGGTCTGGAGTATACTATTTGGTCCAAATCATTTAAAGTCGTAATTCGTCAATTGATGTTCCCTGACGATGAAATTACGTCAAAACGGGATAATTTTTAGGAAAATATCGGTATTTGTTGGCTCTCTTCCTCTCCGTATCTCCTAAATCATTGGTTAGAGCACATCAAATAGCGAATCACGATTTCGATTTGTTGACGTTTGATGTTAGATGACGTCAATTTGCCTGAAGTGAAGCCGTAATTCTTTGTAAACAACTGCTAAAAGGGGGGGGGGGGGGGTTAGAAACAACGAAACCAGTTTTTGGGAGAGATCGGCATTTGTTTGCTCTGTCCATATCTCTTAGGTCATTGGTTACACTAGAAAAATTCACGCAATTGTCTAACTAATGTTCAGTTAACCAAAGTCCGTGTTTCATGCGTCCACTGAAAAACGTCAGAAGTCTTCAAATCGGTGATCTAGGAGATATGGACAGAGCGAAAAAAATGCCGAAATTTACCTAAAAATGGTCCAGTTTTTTGGCAGAAAATTCACCATTTTTAAGGTGCCCATGAAGTAATTTCATCGTCACAGAACATCAATTTGCGATTTCGAATTATTTGCGTAAGATGTTAGGTGACGTCAATTCCGGCAGATATCGCCGCAATTTTTAAGGTACACCCATAGGTGAAAAGGGGAGCCAAAACTGTAAAACAGGGAGTCTCTCCAGATGTAATATACTAACTCGTTGCTGCAAACGAAAAACTTGCGACTGGTTAAAAATCTGTCAAAATTTTTTTTCGGACGCTTTTTTAAATAAAACAAGAACGGTCTTTAACACTATTTTCCACGTGTAACCTCTAAAAAATCCCAAAAATAGAGGATTGGTGAGAAAAAGCTATAAAATAGAAAAACAAAACTGAGGAGAGTCATAAGAAACACCATCAGCTAGAACCAAAGGAAATAAAGATGAGGAGGCTCCGAAATGAATTTATAGAATTAAGAACACAAATGACCATTCCACAACACCTGACTTTGACAAGGTCCGCCATACTGCTTTGAGGGGTAATCAAACGTAACGGTCAAAAGTAAGGAATTTTTCGTGTTAGGTAATGATGAAGAAGAATGATGACAACTACAACTAGAGAGACCTTCCTGTTTTAGAGTTTTGACCCCCCCTTTTGCAGTGGAAATCTTTGAACTGATGATGACTTCCGGCGGAAGTGACGTCTCGATGACGTCGTGGCGTCTTACGTCAAATTATTGCAAAACAGATATCACTGTCATTATTATTCGTATTATTTCTTATTTCCAATCCAATCAAATATCGAACTTATCTAGCTATAGCGCTAGAGCTCCTTAGCTGACCTAATTCCAAGGTTTTCTAAAACTCAACTTCTAACCTAACAAAAACCAACAACAATCGACAATCAATTTTCGGTCCAGCTGTGACGCTTGTATGACGTATGCTAACGACAAAACTACGTCAGGAAAACCATTCAAGCGACGGACTTCCGCCAAAAAAAAAGGGGGGGGGCATTTTTAGGGGAATATCATTTGTTCGCTCTGTCCATATATCCTAAGTAACCGATTTGAAGAGATCTGACGTTTTTCAGTGGACAAAACATTAGTAAGACAATTGCGTGAATTTCTTTAGTCTAACCAATGACCTAAGAGATATGGACAGAGCAAACAAATGCCGATATTTTCCAAAAATTGGACCCCATGTTTTTGACCCCCCTTTTTAACAGTGGGTTCCAAAGAATTCACTTCAAGCAAATTCCAAATCCAAAATCGAAATCGTGAATCGCTTAATTGATGTGCTCTGACTTAGGAGATATGGAGAGAGAGCCAACAAATACCGATATTTTCCTAAAAATTATCCCGTTTTTTGGCAGGACGTCCGCCATTTTTATGGTACCCATGGTACCCATCTATAAGAAAGATGTTGTTGCAGTTGTTGTTTACTAACCATTACATTCGAGGTTGCTAATTTTATCTAGCAATAAATGTTTAATTTTTTAATATTCCATTTATACATTGAAAGCATTTTCTTCAGAAATTCTATCTAATCTCTAGAATATTTTTTTATTTTTCTGCTTCACAAATGGCACTATTTAGATAACTGGTCTCGTTCGCGCCTTTTCTAACCTGAACGCAGCATTCCGCCATCGTATCATCAACAAATTTTTTGATATTGCCATTGAATACAAAAATCTGTTATAATTATTCGTGTTCGGTTAATTAGCGTTAGAAGAAAAATAAGATTTAGCAATTAATGGCTTTAATAGTATTGCAGCTTTTAGAGAGCTAGAGAGAGATAGAGAGCAATTGGCGTTATTTAATTGTTACTCGTTATCTTCTGATGATCTGGCTTAAAGCCGAGCAAATTATTACATATTTATGGATGGTGGTAATAATTTATGGCACACGTTTTACAATTCCCCCTAGAACTCATATATCTAAATATTTTAATTGACTAATGCATTTGTGCTTATAGGAACAAAACAAATGAGAAATACGCAATATATTATACTAAAAATATTTACTAAGTTTATGATAAAATCCTTAAGTCTTTACTCCTTATCCACAACAGAAAAAGTCACCTTGAGATTATATACTTTCCAATAGATATATTAGTCAAAAAAAAAACAAACGTTTTGACTGAACATTGTTATATTCCTACATTTTTTATCATTGCCAGACTAACAAAACATTTTAGCAACAATGATTGTTAAAGTTGACACAAATACTGTATTAAAACGTTCAGTTCTCTTCTAATAGGGGTTCAATCGAGGGTCAAACAGTACAAGTCGTCGATATTTTAATAGAGAAAATGATAAAACTAATAATAAGGTTTGCTTTAAACGATGCACCCAATTTCCATTTTGATTTTCATTGAATTTTACTAGATGAAGCAAAACAAACAAGATTGTTAATTTAGCAATGGCCTAGTGAGAAAAGAAAACATTCAACGAATCAACCTAGAAATAATAAAAAATGTTTATATACCTCAAGTTGAAGCATAAACGTTGCGTTTCCTGATAACTGGTTCGAAAATTAATCGCAACGTTTGCCAAGCCAACCCAGGCAGAGGTCTACAAGCGTATAGAAAAATATCAAGAACTCGATTTACATAATTATTATCCTTTAGATTCACCTTAAACCAGTAAATTCGTATTGACAATTTTAAAGAACTTTATCCGGTAAACAATAAATAGTTACACATTTATAAACTTCAATAACAAGCCCAAGGTTATTAGATCAGATCAGATTCGCGGCAATCGTTGTAAGGCAAACAAATACATATTGATGTGTTATTGTTCCAAAATCGTGTCAAAGCTGTTTATATATTTATTTGTAAACAGTTCTCGGAAAAAAATCGGACTCTATCCCGTATCATTTTGAGGTTCCCGTTGACGTGACGCACGGGATTTATTTTTATTTCATAACGTAGGTCAAGTATTGGACGTTGCTCCAATACTTTTCAGCACAAATATCCTACAACTTAGATTGACTTTTAACACTCAACACTTAGCTGATTAGGGGAGGGTTAACAAAAAAATGTCACGCATTATTACCAGACAATTTTCACCAAACAGAGACAACGGATCTGCAATAAATTACATATTAATAACTTACTGTGCTGATTGATGAGCATCCTGATCGAAATCCTGGACATATAGAAACGGTCCAAAAAGTACTGAATACTGTGCTCGGTATGGCTGTCTACGTCGTGAGACTCCTTGAGTTCCAGTACTCCCTGGGCCATAGTTTCCACCACGTCGGAGTGCCTGTTGCGAATTTTCACTAGCTCGTTGCAGAAATGTTCCAGAGTGCCGGGGGTCGGATCTCGTCTTTCAAATTCCAAGATTTCTTGAAAACTTCGCATATACCTGAGACCAACAAAAGGCATATATCCCGTGTTCATGAGAAAACGACATCTAGAAGGCTATGAATTTTTGACCGAAAAGTATGACATAATCCAAGTAAATCAAATTTTTTTTTTTTTTGCCTTTTCTTTTAACATTTCACAGCCCTAGATGACGCTTTCAGGTGAACACCCCCCCTATTTAAAAATATTGTTTAAAATACTTTAAAACGTTCAAATACAGTGTCTTCACGGATAGGTAAAAACGATTCTTGTAAAAAGCAAAAAATTGACATATTTATAAATGTTGTTCTTTGAGGTTGTTGCTTGGTCAAAGACAAATTTCTGACATAATTTAAGTTTTGAAAAATCATGTTTAGTTTTCGAAATATATATGGTTATATACAGGGTGTTTTTGTATGACCGCGACAAGCTGTCTCGAAAAAATATATAAAAATTCCATTTCCATGCCTATATTAAAAAAAAAAAAATAGTTGATAAGGATAACATTTATTAAAAGAAAGGGGGCGTTTATTTGGAAATGTCATCTGGTTGGCTGAGAACTGTCACAAGAAAAGGATAAAGGAATAAAAGACCATTCACTTTGATTATGTCATCCTTTTCTGTTAAAATTTCATACCATTCTAGATGACGTTTTCTAATGAAAACGCCGTAGGTACATAATGACAACCAATATGCCATTTTGTAGAGAGCAAAAAGCGGTTAGAACTTTTAATTAAACATTCTCTTTTATCAGGAATATAGTTCATAAAATACAGGAAATTGAAGTTTTGTAAATTTTTCACATTTTTTCAAATAACTTGTAAAACACTAAAAATGTAGCAACCTCAAGGTGAAAAAGCTTAACGGAGAGCTACTTTTTCCTAATTTAAGTGATTTACATATTTTTTGTTATTATTTTTTTATATATTTTATTTTCTCATTTTCCTATCCCAATATCGCATTTTTCAAAAAAGAAACACTGCTTTATCTTCTCACTAAAACATAGAACCATAACCCGAGAACCACTCCCCATTAGTAAATTATTTTGTTCACACACTAGCATATAATGTACAAAATAATTTACATTAGCTCAAGTGAGTTTCTGCGTACTTTTTTATGTTTTTTTTTTGTGAAATCGTTGGTATACCGTTTGTTTTTCTGTAATTATCCATTAATTGCATTACTTGTGTGATCACGCCCTGTATGTGTTTGTTTGATTCTTTTTTAGCCCTGAGGAAGGCTCAATATAGAGCCGAAACGTTGGCGTGTCGAGAAATTGGAAGTTTTATTTCCAGTCCTAAACCTGTTACCTTTCACCATTGACTTAGATAGGACGTGAAAACTGTAGTTATACAATACAACCTTAACAATTTTCAATTTATAGTACTATTAGTACTGCTGGAGAGGGGTAAGAAAAAATTTTAATTTCCTGTAGGGTGTAGTAATGAATATAAACCATTCACTTATTATTGCCATCAAGAAGGCGCTGGAAATCTGACTTTGACATTTTTATGGTATCTTCTCAATATGTGCCAAAAAGAGATAGGTATAAAAAAAAATAAAGGTTTCAAATGTAACAAGATGCCAAAAATAAGTGAATGAGGTAGGTATACTAACAAATTATTTTATATTAGGGCAAGTTACCTAGATAAAAAACAAAATAAAATATATACTAATTCCTTAGGAAAAATATACTAATTTATTAAGGAAATATAATGCAGCTTTAAAGAACCCTTCCATTTTTAAAAAATTCCATGAGTTGCCTTGCCTGCCTTGCCTACAAATACATTGTCACAGACGGTCTTGAAAATTTTGTATTACTGATTGTAAAATTTAAACCTTGATTACTGTTACTTCTTTCCTAACTTCAATTTTCAGTATTTCAAGTATTTGAGTAAAACTTTTTCAACAATCTGAGTATGATTATTAAACACTTTTGACTTTGAGAAGCTTCGTAAACAAAGTGCAAAATAAACTAAACTGAACTGGAAATCGACACTGACCATGATCTTTAATGACGTTTTTGTGAAACTAATGTAAAGCATGTCCACTATGTTGTTAAGTTAAAAAATGTCTTTCCTCTATAACTCTATCTTACTCTAGTTCACTTCCATGTTCCAAGCCTCAATACATAAACACAAAGATAACTTAGAAATTGAAAGTTGGTAGTTGGGGGTGCAAAATGTAATCTAATTAGGTAATTCAGTTAATGCAGTTTCATTATAAACTAAATTATAAACTTATACTTATGTGAAAATATTTGTAATTCCTAGCTTACTGCATTTTAGTTAATTTTTGCAATTTCTACTAAATAGGTAAGTATGGCAATTGAATAAGGTCCTGGTTGTATACATTGATTTTAAATACAGGAGCTCCTCTTAAATCATGAATTGGCATAATGATCATTGTATAAATTCATTTTAAATGTAAATTAGACTTTAACTTTATCTTAAGATATGATGTGGATGAAGCAGGACTTAAGCTTTAGAGGTTGGTTTTAATTTAAGAAAATTAACAGTTTTGTCACTTTAAATGTTTGTGTTAGAGTTAAAAACTGAAATGATTATTTTTGGAATTTTTTAAGATATAGAGATAGCTGCTTGCACAACTTTTCTCATAAAGTTGATCTAAGGTGGACCTTAAAATTTTCCATACGGAATACATTGCTGTCAAGCGACCTGTCAATTACCAATTTTTTTGGCAGCAATACATTTTATATGGAAAATTCTAAGGTTTACCTTAGCTGAACACTTTATGGGGAAAGTGTGCAAATGGCACATAATATCGGACTATGAGGATAATGTAGATATATTTCTTACAAACAACATTTGCTGTCACAATTCGACATCCATCTTTTCTTTAATTTAAGCTCTACTTATACAACATACATCCACATAGATAAGAAATTTCGATGTTTAAATTTGGTTTTAAACCAAATTTAAATCTGTATTTAAAGTCAACCTATACAATTGGTCCTTATTAGTGGGTTAAGGTCCGGTTGTATAAGTTGATTTTAAATACATGAACTCCTCTTAAATAGCAAATTGGCATAATGGTTGTTGTACAAGTTCATTTTAAAGGTAAATTGGACTTTAACTTTATCTTAAAATATGATGTGGATGAAGTGGGAGTAAAGCTTTAGAGGTCGGTTTTAATTTAATAAAATTAACAGTTTTGTCACTTTAAATGTTAGTTTTAAACCGAAGTTTATTTAAAATTAACCTATACAATTGGCCCTAAGAAAGACATAGTTGAGGAGAGAGTGTTATGGACCATGTCAAATAGATATTCATCTAGCAGGCTGAGGAATTGACACATTCATCCTATTCCATCCATGTAAATGTATCATTTATAACATTCTTTGACTTACCAATCATTCACAGCAATGACAGAAGGCATCCTCAGCAAGTTTTCAGGTAGCAAAGCAATTTCCTTCATAATATTTGCCAATCGAACTGGCAGTTCCTTGCGCAAAAATATGAATGATTTCTCCTCGGAAGCTTTGAGACCTAAATGAAAATCCAGAATACTTAAATACTCATGCAGAGAAACATGTCCCTATGGAATAAATGTGAAATGAAATAAGCATTTCTCATTGCACAACAGCATTATCTATAATAATCAAATGGTTATTTGGTAAAATAGAGCCAAAATTAGAATAGCATAATGTACTTACTTACCGAAATCAATAAACTTCTTAATTGAAAGCGGCGAAGGGTTGAACTGGGAGTAGAAATCCAGCATTTTGGAGAATCCCTGAAGCTTGGATGTGATCCTCATTTTCAATGTCACCTCAAGCACTGACCATAAAATCGAAACGTTTAGAACTGTGCGATCTCAGTTGTATATAAACACACACGACGAGAAAATAATGTTATGTCATTTCTAATTAATCAATTAAAAAGATCCGGTTTTTAATAGCAAAGCACTTTGGACAAAAATTTGTCAGGGTAGAATGAGAAAAAAAAAATAGTGGGAATGGAACTGCTATTTCACAATATCAAACCGGGAAAACTCGGTGCACAAACGTTCGTCGTCGTACGCGACGTTCTATAAGTTGAGTGTCTGCTACCACGGCAACTTGATGACTATATCAGTCAATTAACAACAAAACCAATAAGTGTTATAATATTAATCTATCATCTCATCTCGCTAAAATCTCCAAATCAAACAATTTTTTTATCCCACTATCCCACCATCCTCCCACTTCCAATCGTGTTCCAAGTTCCAATCCAATCCGCAATCCTCCTCCAATCAAAATCAAACATTAACTTTCCCCCACTCTCCATTGCTACTTGCACGTATCCCTTTTCCCCTACTTTTCTTCCTTAAAATGTCAATATTTATTAAACTCAGCTGGGAAGAAACTAGGGATGTCGGTTATTGGTAAAACAACCGGCTTTCGCCAGTTTTCGATCTCTTTTTTTTTTTCGGTTATTTTCAACTAGTTGTTATGCAAACTGACCTCTCTGTTTGCATATGAGTTCATGTGTGGAAGCATGGCAACTCTGTAAGCCACTTTTCGGAGCTTTTAAGCTTTAACCTTATGGAAGTTTTTTCTATTTTTCGGTTTTCTAAATAAACCATGAGGCCCTAAATGCACATATGTTTGCAATAATTTTTATTTTCGTCAAAAGCATTTCTTTTGTTAGTGTTGGACAGGCACTTTCACAATTTCTTGGGAATTCCGGCCATAAAACATGATACCCTACAATTGCCCTTCTTCTTTACCCGGCAAAGGCGCTCTTTTAATGGTTTATGGCCCTTGAAAGAATTTCAGACCTGTACGTGACCCGAACAATAGTTTAGTAATTAAGGCGATTTTGCGAATATCGTTAATTGAAATCAAAATCTTATTCTCTCAGCAGATAGAGCTTTTAATTTCTGATCCTTTGATTGTAAATTCGAGCAAATAATATCTTAATTGACTGAGGCAGGAAATTAACATTTAATTTCAATAAAAAGCTTTAATTGTCAATTAAACTATGTCATGTGAGGTGTCATTTTGAAGAGCATCATTTCTTCTGTCCATTGATCACATTTTCAATTTTCTTTTTCTAGCACATTTTCCAGAAAAGCTCATTTTCTGAATTTATGCCCGCGCTGTCCGAAGCGCCATATAATCGCCACTGGTCAGGGTGGTATCGATTTTTTCGGCAGTACCCTTTCGGGGTTGCGAGGTACCGAGGGGGTGGCGAAAGAGGGAAGATCTTCGACACTCGAAAGAGAAAGACGGTTTTTGAACTCGAGAGAGTGATTACCTAACCGGGACGACGGAAAACTTCGAATTTTACCGCGAGAAAAGTCCTTGGCTCCGCCGTTCTGATTATCGCTAATTCGTAATTTTTTCCCCTTTTTAAAACCCGTAATTTTAATTAGTGCCAAAACAATTAATCCGCTTATTGCCCGCCTACGAAAAGTTTCGTGGAGTGTTTTTTCGGTTGTGTCAACCCATCTCTGCCCTTTTCCTGAATAGGCCATTTTCGTGCAGCTAGCGGATACTTTGCAGACGCAGGAGACTACCGGCAATTAAGTATTTGTAGAGTAGTTGTAGAAGTTGAATCATATAGTAGTGTTTTGCTCACCATAATATCGAGGATCCCAGCTACTGGCAGAATTCTGTTCTCTTCTACACTGCGTTGTTAGTTTAGTTTTCTTTGTTGTAATTTTTCCAATTTAGTAAGAAATCGTGTACCCGTCAAACACGTTTCTGGGGACCACTGAGCTTATCGCGAAAAGTTCACGTCCGCCGCTATTTTATTTCAGATTCTGGAGAAAACTAAGAGTTATCTTTTTTAATTTTATTCTTCCTTAATTACTATTCAATCAGTTTTTTTTTGGCATTTTGCAGGTTTTGTGTTAAACAATAAAACCTTGCTGGCACCCCAAAAATATTAAATTTTATATTATTTAAATTAGCGACCTAAGGGACAATAGATCCTTTCCAAGAGTTGGGTCCCCCTTGCAGCGTGGTAAAAGAGATTTGACACACGAAGATACGTCGGACTTAGAACATCCACGTAGTCGAATCTCCTCCGCAGACACGGCGGCAACACGGCAGCAGCCGCGAACACAGCCGCCCCCACGCAACCACCGATTAAACGGATTACGGATTATCATCATTAGCGGGGGGGACACTGCGCGACATAGTCTAGTATAACTAAACTTAACTAGTATAACTAGACTTTCAGTTTAGTATAACTAAATTTCCTGATAACCTGTCACTTTCGTTTCGCACAGATTCTAGTTCTGGTTGACATAGACCAGCTGATTTTCAGCCAATCAGCTTTGCTGACAATCAGCTGGTCTGTCGTCATTTTTATGTTAACCACTGTAAAACGAAAGTGACTCAAAACCTGGCAGATAAAATCGCGTCCTCACCAAATAACCTGTTATTAAAAGTTAAACAAAAAAGTCGTTTTTAAGAAAAAACCGAAAGTCCACAATTTATAAGGAATCCATGAGGTAACGGTAATTTTATTGACAAAGTTAATGACCGCTAATAATGATTGCTAAATAAAATGACACCAAGAAAAAATTTAGAATGCTTTTTTTGATACCTATTTTTATTAGCAAATAATGAAATTTATTTTTTATTTGGTTTATTTAAATAGTTTTTATTAACTGATAATAAAACTAGGTCTCATAAAAATGGATATAGTCAACCCACACTCCACACAGATAGTGATCCCACAAAAATGGCATCTTATCATTTTTGGTAGCAGTTGGACAACCCAGCCTACAATGTGCGCAACACCCTATTTTCCTTGTCAAAGAGAGTAACAGTCCAAAAGACCATATCAATTTTCGCGCAGTGTCCCCCCCGCTAATGATAATCGTAATCCGTTTAATCCGTGGTTGCGTGGGGGCGACTGTGGTTGCGGCTGCTGCCGTGTTGCCGCCGTGTCTGAGGAGGAGATTCGACTACGTGGATGTTCTAAGTCCAACGTATCTTCTTGCGCCAAATCTCTTTTACCACTCTGCAAGGGGGACCCAACTCTTTGTCCTTTGTCCGGATCTATTGTCCCTTAGGTCGCTAATTTAAATAATGTAAAATGTAATAATTTGGGGCATGCCAGCAAGGTTTTATTGTTTAACACAACACCTGCAAAATGCCAAAAAAAACTAATTGAATAGTAATTAAGAAAAAAAATAAAAAAGACAATTCTTAGTTTTCTTAGGAATCTGAAATAAAATAGCGGCGGACGTGAACTTTTCGCGATAAGCTCAGTGGTCCCCAGAAACGTGTTTGACGGGTGCACGATTTCTTACTAAATTGGAAAAACTACAACAAAGAAAACTAAACTAACGACGCAGTGTAGAAGAGAACATAATTCTGCCAGCAGCTGGGATCCTCGATATTATGGTGAGCAAAACACTACTATAATATACTAAATGATTCAACTTCAACTGATTTAACTTTTCCGTCTCCCCGGTTAGATCGTCGTTTTTAGATAGTAACTCTATTGAGTTCAAAACGCGTCTTTCTCTTTCGAGTGTCGAAGATCTTCTCTCGAACAGCCCCTCGGTACTTCCTCGCCCCGAAAGGGTACTCCGAAAAAATCGATACCACCCTGTCCAGTGGCGATTATATGGCGCTTCAGACCGCGCGGGCATAATTTCAGAAAATGAGCTTTTCTGGAAAATGTGCTGGAAAAAGAAAATTGAAAATGTGATCATTGGACAGAAGAAATGATGCTCTTCAAAATGACACCTCACATGACATAGTTTAACTGACAATTAAAGCTTTTTATTGAAATTAAATGTTAATTGCCTGGCTCAGTCAATTAAGACATTAATTGCTCGAATTTACAATCAAAGGATCAGAAATTAAAAGCTCTATCTGCTGAGAGAATAAGATTTTAATTTCAATTAACGATATTCGCAAAATCGCTGTAATTACTAAACTATTGTTCGGGTCACGTACAGGTCTGAAATTCTTTCAAGGGCCATAAACCATTAAAAGGGCGCCTTTGCCGGGTACAGAAGAAGGGCAATTGTAGGGTATCATGTTTTATGGCCGGAATTCCCAAGAAATTGTGAAAGTGCCTGTCCAACACTAACAAAGGAAATGCTCTTGACGAAAATAAAAAATATTGCAAACATATGTGCATTTAGGGCCTCATGGGTCTGGTTTATTTAGAAAACCGAAAAATAGAAAAAACTTCCATAAGGTTAAAGTTTAAAGCTTCGAAAAATGGCTTACAGAGTTGCCATGCTTCCACACATGAACTCATATGCAAACAGAGAGGTCAGTTTGCATAACACAATAAACAATAATTTTTGCTTGTAGAGTTAGCGCCGGTCTTTTCGGTTATAGCATTAAAATTAAAAAAGAAAAAAAAACGGTTACAATGAATAGAAATAACAGGTAAATTATATGTCAAATAACCGGTTATCAATTATACCGACCGGTTTTGTTCATCTCTATTAGAAACCTAACAGCGTTATCGGGTGACTGCTATAGAGCGCTCTGCGACAGTTCTCATCCTTTGTTTTCTCAACAAGATTGGCAGAACGGCAATTGTTGCAGAGCAGACTACAACAACCACACAAAATCAAGGACATTTCCCAGAACAGCCATTACACAAAAAAAAATTAGAATTACAGCTTGTAGTACTCTTTGTCCTTATCCCACTCGTGAGGAAGAGAAAGAGAAAGCTAGAAACGTCAGTGTTTGGTGTCACTGGCGATGTGACGTGAACCACCAACCCAAACGTCAAAGATTTTAAGATTGCAAATGTAATAAAGCAAGAAGTAGTAAGCATTGAAATTAAATGTTGAGTGAGTTGAGATTGTATTGAGTCAAATAATAATTACATTAATTCATAAAGAGTTAGTCTCAAGAAGTAATAAATTAATCAGTTTTTTATTAGTAAAGATATTCAGATTCCAGATTTAACTAGTCGTTAGTGAAGCTGTACTAAGATGGGAAAAAAAGGTCAGTATAAATTACTCTGAAGTCTTCCAGAAAATCCTTTTATAAGAAGTAAATTGTTTTTTTTTAACTACAAAGTATTTTTATTTATTTATTTCAAAAATGCTCGCGAGGACCATAATTATATTTTATTTTCCATTTTCCACAAAGGCCTTGGCCACATCACCAAAATAATATTGTGCAATAGTATTGTAGGGGAATACCCTAAAAACTCTTTACTTGAGATTGAGACAATGCGCAATTGTACCTGTTAAAGGTTTCACCACAATTAATTGTAATTGTAGTTGGTGAAGCAATTGCCAAACATTTCATTTAAACATTGATACTACCACTACTCCTCCAGCTTTACCCTTGATTCATGTGGGCACAAAGCAGCTGTCCTAAATAAACTCATTACGTTTGTCATGGTCCTTTCTAAAATGCATAACCATGCAGGCATACATGCCTGCCACTCAAGGCAATAGTCATTTTTGAATCACACAGGTTCTGGTTTTAGTTGGTTCGGCTTGATACGAAAATGGCCACTTAGGTATCTGATTTTCATCAAAGTTGATTGGTTGAAAATCAGCTGGTCTGAACACTTTTTACAATTAATGAAAAGGGTGTGCTGCTGCCCTGTAACCATTGTTACTATTCTTCGAGCTATTCTTGCATGCCACAATAAGTACAGATGCCAGGGTACTAGCTTTGTGACAGAAATGTTGCTAATGAGAGTCATTGAGATTAGATCACTATATAATAAACTTCAATTTTTCAGCCAAGATTTTTGAGTCTCTTTTGAAAATATCTGAAAGGTACCACAGTAAAAGAATACACACATAATTAATCCATGCTGTAGAGAAAGTCTACAGTGTCCAGCCTGACCTTATCAGTGTATTAGTCTTATCAACTTATATTGTCCTTCCAGTACCAAAACCGCAAATGTGCAAATCTACAGTTCAGCACATTTGTGGTTTTGGCATTGGAAGGACGATATGATACATACTCGTGGTTTGTTAATTTAAATTTTACACTACATTCACTAAATTTAAACAAGTTTTAATGTTTTTTGTGTTTAAGATGTGTTTTGTGATTATGACTCGAGCAATTTTATGATATCCTGTGGTTTGTACCTTGGTGTATTATCCTGAGGTTTGTACCTTGGTGTGTTTTCCATTGTTCATGTTTACTTTTATTCACAGTCCTGATGATGTTTAAGTACAATTAAATGAAATGTCAAATGATGAGATAATTGTATTTTTGCTGCATTGTCTCTCAGTTCTGCCGATTTTTCCTAGACCATAGATTATCAAGTACCTACTACTACTCGCTAACGAGGTTTTTTTTAAGTTGAAGGAAAAAGGAGAAAAGAAATTGATATTACCTCAAGATCAACCCATTTTGGGATATGACACTTTCAGATTCTCTCCAGACTTACATCAGTGACTAGCCTAAGCTATTAAAAGTTCGTGAAAGGCAGCAAGAAGAAATTAATGATGTGACTTCCAAAAAGTATGTGAAATTGACATAAAAAAAGTAGTAGAAGATTTCCTAAAAACCCTTAAACCAATTTTACTTACACTTGACCAAAAGCAACAGAAAGGTTCAAGAGTATCTCACCATGCAAATCCTCGAAAAAGTGATTGATCTTGTTCATGAAGACAGATCTTAGAAACATCATCAGAGGTTTTTTAAAAAATATAACAAAGCTTTAGCACCTTTCACTTTTTGGCTATTGGTTGGATTCAACAATCAAAATTTTCAGGGCCAACTAAGAGCTCTAATATCCATCAGAATCTAATAAAAAATACAGGATATCCTATTTAAAAATATGACATTATCTGATGTCACACTTTTCTGGTCCACTCTGTATATGTAAAAATATGTATCTAAAATAGCTCTTCTGTACATTACAGGCCACCATTGGAACACATTTTTTTGTCTTACGACCTCTCTATATAATCTTAACTCATTATTATTTAAAGAAATTATAATTTTCTTTAAATAATACAACAAAAGTTGCATTTTTCAGCCATAGAGTTGTTAATGCAGAACCCCAATATTCTATCCAACCAAAGTAGTTCAAGGAGTTCCACCAGGGAAAGTCGGAAAGCTGGTCCTAGCTCTAGAAAACGGAGGCTTTCCGTTATAGAGGAAGTTGGCATAGTTTCAAAGAAGCTGCACCATGAAGAAGTTAAATTTGCGAAAAGTGTTGCTGGCAGAGAAGGGACACCTAGGTTTTATCTATTCTTAGATTTTTTAATTGAAGACGAAGGAAAAAAATGTCTAGAAGTTCTAAAAAGGGAAGGAGTAAATTTAACTAATATGTCAAGTATTTTAAGTAGAGCAGGATCTAATGCTTCTCAAGCTTTTAAAGAGTTATATAACCTTTGGTTTAATGCAGATGGAAGTAAAAGTCAATATTTAAACACTCTAGAAAAGGAGGGAGTTAATCTAGCTAATATGTCCAGTATTTTAAGTAGAGCTGGAGCCAGTGCTGAAAAAGCTTTTAAAGACTTATACGACCTTTGGTTTGATGCAGAAGGCAAGAAAAAACCATGTTTAAAAACTCTAGAAAAAGAGGGAATAAATCTACCTAATATATCCAGTATTTTGCATGGAGTAGGAGCTAAGGCTAAAATTGCTTTTGTAGAATTATATAATCTTTGGTTTGATGCAGAAGGAAATAAAACTCATTATTTAAAAACTCTAGAAAAAGAAGGGATAAATCTAGCTAATGTGTCCAGTATGTTACGTGGAGCAGGAGCTAAAGCCGTAAAAGCTTTCAAAGACTTATATGATCTGTGGTTTGATGCAGAAGGAAGTAAATTAAAATATTTAAGAACTCTAGAAAAAGAAGGAATAAATCTAGGTAATATATCCGGTATTTTGGGTGGAGCAGGTGCTAAGGCTGCAAACACTTTTAAAGATTTATACAACCTTTGGTTTGACACCGAAGACAACAAAAAACAATATTTGAAAACTCTAGAAAAAGAAGGAATAAATCTGGGTAATATATCCAGTATTTTAGGAAGGGCAGGACCTAATGCCTCAAAAGCTTTTAAAGACTTATATGACCTGTGGTTTGATGAACAAGGAAATAAAACAAAATATTTAAAATCTCTAAAAAAGGAAGAGATAAATCTAGCTAATATGTCCAGTGCCTTGAGTGGAGCAGGATCTAATGCTGCAAAAGCTTATAGAGACTTATATGATCTTTATTTTGATGAACAAGGAAAGAAAATGCATTATTTAAAAAATCTAGAAAAGGAAGAGATAAGCCCAGCTAACATGTCTAGTATTTTAAGCGGAGCAGGATTTAATGCTGCAAAAGCTTTTAAAGACTTATATAATCTTTGGTTTGATAAACAGGGAAAGAAAACACAATATTTAAAAACTCTAGAAAAAGAAAACATAAGTCTAGCTAACATGTCCAGTATTTTAAATGGAGCGGGATCTAATGCAGAAAAAGCTTTTAAAGACCTATATGATGTTTGGTTTGATGCAGAAGGAAGTAAAAAACAATATTTAATGGTTTTAGAAAGAGAAGGGATAAGTCTAACTAATATGTCCAGTATTTTAAGTGGGGCAGGATCTAATGCTGCAAAAACTTTTAAAGACCTATATGATCTTTGGTTTGATGCAGAAGGAAGCAAAAAACAGTATTTAATAACCTTAGAAAGAAAAGGTGTAAATCTAGCTAATGTGTCCAGTATGGTGAGTGGAGCAGGAGCTAATGCTGCAAAAGCTTTTAAAGACTTATTTGATCTTTGGTTTGATGCACAAGGAGAGAAAAGGCAGTATTTAAAAACTCTAGAAAAAGAAGAAATAAGCTTGACTAATATATCCAGTATTTTACATGGAACAGGAGCTAAAGCTGCAAAAGCTTCTAAAGATTTATACAGTACTTTTTTTGATGAACAGGGCAATAAAAAACAGCATTTGAAGCATTTTGTTAAGAAAAAAGGTTTTACAATACATAACTTATCAAGTATATTAAGTGGATCAGGAGCCAATGCTCGATATGCCTTTGAAAAGTTGCATAGGGTCTGCTTTAACGAGCAAAGCAAAAGAACAAAGCTTTTAGATGATTTCTATAAGGCAGGTTTTGAGCCCGGTAACTTATCCTGTATGTTATGTGGCGCAGGAGTTCATGCTTCTTCTATTTTAAAAAGATTCCATAGTGTTTGTTTTGATGATGAAGGAGAAAGAAGACAGCTTTTAAATGACTTTTTTAATGCAGGTTTTAGGGCGGGTGATTTATGCAATATATTGAGTGGGGTAGCAGGTAGTCTAGAAGAATTCCATGAGTTTTGTTTTATAAAAGAAACAAAAAAATATTTGTACCATTTTTTAGATGAGAAAGAAAGTTTCACAGCGAGTAATTTATGTGGTATATTGCATGGAGCAAGGGCTAATATTTATTCAGCTTTAAGAGATTTTCATAATGTTTGTTTTGACGAGGCAGGAAATAAAACACAGCTTTTAGGTGATTTCTCTAGGGCAGGTTTTACAGCGAGTCATTTATCCAAAATTTTATGCATGGCGGGAAATAATGCTTCCTCTATTTTAGTAAACTTTCATAAATCTTGTTTTAATAAAGAATACTACCTAAATCACTTTTTAGCCGAGAAAGAACTCTTTACACCAAAAAATTTGTCTAAAACTTTAGATAGAGTGGGACTTAGTGTTTGTTTAACTTTTGAAAAACTGCATGATCTTTGTTTTGATAGAGAAGGAAACAAAACAAATTATTTAAATAATCTTATAAAAATTAAACCGACTAATAAAATACTTAAAATATTATATAAAGATGTTAAAAAAATTAGATAGTCCATCACTTCTACAACAGAGTATTAGTGGGGTAGAAAATATATGTGATTTTACACAGTGGAGGCTTTACTTAAGATTTTAAGAAAATATATTGATGGATTAATACTATTTACCTTCGAAATAACAAAAACATTTATTATAGTTTTTGGTTGTAAAAAACTGCAATGCCTACTTGATTTCAACAATAAGTGAGTGGTTTATAGCATAATGATGATAAATGTTAGCAAGTTGAAAAATTCGGCCTCATAGTAGGATATTCTAGTTATTAGTTTATCTCTTTACTTTATCTGTTTACAGAAATCTGTATATATTTGATTTTAGTTTCATATGGTGGGACTGAATGTTTTGATGTTTATTATATAAATTTTTATTTTCCTTACATTGGATTTACAGGGTTGAGAATATTATAGCCATGATTTCAGTCATGATATAAATCATGAAGTGAAATAAAATAAATGTGTTTGTGAAAATTGTGAAAATGTATATTTATTCTACTCTTATATGGTTTTAACAAATGTATGTTATTATTTAACCAAGATAAAATATGTAACGCAAGAACTGAAAACAAAAAATATACAACAACATCAAAAATAAAAGGTACTAATACCGAGGTTAATGTCAGTAATACCATGTTTATATACAGAATAAGAATAGATAGCTAGATAATTAAAGCTGAGTTGAAATGTTCAAATAAAATATAATTTTTGCAGATTTTTTTACCCAGTTTTTTTCTGATGTCAATGCACAAGTCCATTATGTTGAAAACATTTTTTCTACTTCTGCTAAAGACATAGAAGCACACAAAACAGGAATCACTATACGCTCATTCAAGTTCCGCAAGTTTCACAATTTTTTTCTTTACCATGACCTCTTGAACTTCTTCTTTCGTCTTGTGGTGCCTTATTCTTATTCGCCTTATTCTCTTACGGTTATTCTTATTCTATCAGCTGCCTGTATAAATAATTGTAGAGATGTTATCCCAAACCACTGGCGCAGGTTTTGCAGCCATGAGTTCCTTCTCCTTTCTTGGTCTTCTCCTATCGTGGACCTCTCCCTGTAGGATAAGCTGCAGTAGTCGATATTTATTCTTCATAATAGGTCCGAAGTACTCCATTTTTCTTCTCTTCACTGGGAATATCACTTCTTTCGTTTTACCCATTCTTCCAAGTACTTCTTCGTGAGTTACGTGCTCGATCAATGAGATGGGCAGAATTCTCCGATATATCCACATTTCGAACGCTTCGAGCTTCGCCATGAAGGCTTCTGTCACGGTCCACGCCTCAACGCCGTACAAAAGGACTGGAAGGATTTAACATCTGACCATTCTTATTTTCGCTTGTAGGCTAAGGTTTCTGTTGACGAAAAATGTTTGCATTCTATTGAATACAGTTCTTGCCTTCTCTATTCTGCATCTTACTTCCACGCATTGATCCCAGTTTGCATTCAGCATTGATCCCAAGTAAGTGTATCTCTCGACTTGTTCTGTAGTTTCTTGATTTAAAGTCAAAACTATAGCTGGAGGCTGGGGGTTTTTGCTGTTGGTCATATGTTTTGTCTTGGAGGGGCTGCTTGCGAGGATAACAGTATCATCTGCTTATCTGATGTTGTTTATCTTTTCGCCCTTTAATTTAATCCCTTCAGGAGAATCCTCCAGTGCCTCCTGAAATATCTTTTCAGAGTAGATGTTAAATAGTGTCGGCGAGAGGAAACACCTTTGGCGAAAGCCTTCTTGGATTCGTCGGAGAAGCCGACTGGTTCCAATATAAATTCGCTATAATTCACTCATTACTTCCACCAACTTTGTGTGTTTTACCCTGTCAAACGCTCTTGAAAAATCTATAAAGCATGCGTACACATCTCGGTTTATATCTCTACAGCGTTATACGACAACTTGTAATGAAAAGATTGCCTCTCTAGTTCCCAGGCATTTCTAAATCCAAATTGCGATTCGTTGGTGTATAAGTCACATTTTCTATATATTCTGCTGTGGATGATCTCGGTGAACACTCGCTCGAGGTTTTTTTAGGAATGGTAATGAAGGAAGACATTAACCAGTCAGAAGTTATTTTTCCTGTATCATAAGGAGTTTAATTACTCTAAAATTTTTGATTTTCTTTTATCAGATCGTTGATATACATTTTTGAGACACTTTAAATATTGTAATTCAAATTAAAATTAAACAAAATTATTTTATTTTCTAGGCAAGAAGAAGGGAGGAGATAGTGCCGGTGGGGGAGGCGACCCGGGTGCTTCGGGATCCAGAGGTGCGTAATGTGACGTCTTTTTATAAAAAAAAAACATGTTACAAAAAAAACGTTAACTAAAGTATCTAACATTCTTCAGGTGGTCAAGATAGTGGACCCCCACCAGGGCGCCAAGGACAAGGTGATGGAAGGGCCCAGCAAGCGCAGGGTGGCGCAGGGGCCAGACAGCAGGTGAGTGTCAAAATCATTATGACTAAAAAAGGGGTGTGAGTTTTGTTTAGAGCTAAATTGTTTGGCATGTCTCATAAAAAAGTAAGTAAATTAGTGATAAGCGAGTTAAAATTGTTAACTGGATGAAAGGTCTTTGTTATTGATTATTATGTAATAGTATATTATAAAGCGTTCCATAAGGTTTTTCCAAAGGCTATTATTTGAATGACCCCTATATAATTTTTGAACTATGTCAATGTTAATGGTTATGTTATAAAAACCGTAAAGGAAAGATTCCGCCAAAAAACGCGATATACTAGTTATCCATAAACTGATTTGACAAAAATGTGATTGACAAGATTTTAACCAGTAAATTAAAAGCAGGTGAAGGTAAATGCCAACAACAACTTCCGTACAAGTTGTTATGACGGTTTAATGTAGTTTTACTTTAATATATGCCATCAATTTGAATTTGAGTAAATGAAATTAATTTCCTCGACGTTGCTCGCATTATATTAAAAAACGTTTTTATCAGCTTATGAATTTTCTCAAAATCACACAGTAGCTATAGTCAACTTTACTCTAATAAAAACATTGATGATTAAATATGCGACAAACTTTTGAAATGTTCTTACTCTCATCATTGTGAATAGAATGTATCCAAGCAATAGCTTGGGTATGTTAAAAGAAGATGGGTTTATAACTCTAATGCAACTTGAAGAGAGAAACCACGTTACTTTCCAGTGGCCATCAAAAGTTCAATTTCAAAAATTAATGCAATTGATGTGTCAATTGCTGGAACGAAGATTGCGTTCTAACCTTCTTTTATGCAAACTTTATAAAAAAGAGAGGATGATTTCTGTAGCTACAGGTGAATTCATCATTGGAAACAATTACAAATGTCTTTCAAACTGATCAATAAATCTCTGTCAATCCGTCAGTGTCAAAATTATTTTATTTCTTTCAAAATCATGGAAAGCAAAAAGCGTTTTGCCGGGTTTTTACACCCAAAGCCAAAAAGGAATATATTAAATCTAGTAATTTATTTTAAAATTCATCCAGAAAATCGTAACTTTACAACAAATATCGACGAGAGGGTGTCAGAAGCTTTAGAAGTCATTGTGAGTTCGGTCCGGAAAGTGAATTAGAGAAAAAAATTCGAATATACAAGCAAGGAAAGTCGAAATGCGCAAAAGAAAGAAACCTAAAACTAGAGAATTGCCCGAAAGTCAAAAGATAGAGATACGTGAGGTAATTTATGACATATATGCCCACAACATTCATATTACTTTGGGCACGTTAAAAACCGTTTTAAAAGAATAGGATATTTTGGATATTGGGTTAAATTCATTATCGAGAGTTGTGAAAAGTTTGAGGTTTCGATACACAAAAGATTGTAATAGAAGATACCTATGTGAGTTACCGCATGTTGCCAGTCAACGACTACGATTTTTAGAACAATATACTGGAAACAAACATTCACATTTAAGAGATGTTGTTTTTTTTTGACGAAAGTGTTGGGATAGAGAACAGGTTTTGGATGTCGTTGCGGAGCCCCTAGTTATCAATCTAAATGAAAGTGATGATTTATCTGATGATGATAAAAATTAACAAGAATAACTTAGGAAATAAAGGATTTTTTTGACCCCATCAGAGCTGCATTCACTGCAGATATAGGCTTATTGGAGCCATGTTATCGAAAATGTTTCTAATATTTTTTTCAAGTGGGTGACCTATTTAAGTTGTTTGCATATTACGTACGTTAACAGTTTGTCTTCCAGTGAAATTTGTTCAAATTATTTTCATAGAAAGGTGTTGGATTGCAGATGTAAGACAAATAGCCACTGCACTTTCTCGAAATCGCCAACGTTTCGACCTTTATTTTTAGGTCTTCCTCAGGGCTTTTTCAGTCAGTGAAGAACGTCACCAAAGTGAAGAACGTCACCAAAACATATACTGACCGTCATGGCAGTACATAAAACCAAAATTGTCGTTAAAATCCAGATGGTGCACGTAAAAGCCAAGCAATAAACATACGGGCCAACGAAACAAAACAAGGTTTGTTTCGTTGGCCCCCTGTTTTGTTTCGTTGGCCCATGTGCTTGTTGCTTGGCTTTTACGTGCACCATCTGGATTTTAACGACAATTTTGGTTTTATGTACTGCCATGACGGTCTGTATATGCTTTGGTGACGTTCTTCACTGACTGAAAAAGCCTTGAGGAAGACCTAAAAATAAAGGTCGAAACGTTGGCGATTTCGAGAAAGTGAAGTGGCTATTTGTCCTACATCTGCGATCCACCACATTTCTAATTATTGATAGGACGCAAAGCGCAATATGATCATTATTTTCATATTCAAAAAGAAAATACATATTTGTTACTTTTAATTTTCCTCTTTTAATACGCCTATCATAGAGGGGTTTGATTTGGAAAAGAAAATCCATTTCATAAAAAAAACTATTCTTGATTGCTCCCTTCGTTTTTTGGAACCGAGAAACATGCTCTTAATTTCGAAACACATATCAATTATGGCCTAACCTTGGAGCGGAAATTAGCACCTACACATCTATGAATCAACTTGCTAGAACATCACTGTTTTCGCTGATTAGTTCATAAGACATGACAATTTTTATTAGAGTAAAGTCGACTATAGCACATTCAAGAAGAAGGTTTTAATTTCTCTGCCGATCTACCCCTTGGAAAGTTGGAAAGAAGCCTAGTGTTCTGAGGCAGAGCATTATACCTACCATATCCGAAGTGCAGATAAACAATGTTCCTGGTCAAATTTTGACGGCAGTATGAATGCATTTTATGAGCATCTTGTTTCCTAGCATGAGTATGTCCCTCCCTTTTTGCAGATTTCTACAGTGAAGAAATGTTAACGTTTTGTAAAATAGCTCATATACAGTGAGTAGATAACTGCAAAGATACTTTCAATAGAAAGATTTTATGGTTCCAGGAATAAGAGCCATTTACGTAAGACCTTTAAGTGGTTCAATGTTAACAAACCTTCTCTTAATATATATTAATTGCACAGGGTCCAAGGCATTTAGGCAATTTCCATTGCCTACTTTTCCAAAAAATATAATGAAAAGCTTTATATACATTAATGTTGACAATTTTCTGTTTTCCAAAGGTGCTTTTACACACGCAACTTTTAGAGCAATTAATTGCTCAACACGAATCGCCCGGCATCGTGGGGCCACAGTTGAGCAATGTCTATCAATATACGGCAATTATTTCGACAATATTGCTCTATGTTGGTCCATATTGCCCCATATTAAGATGTATTTCTTGTGTCGCTGTCGTGTGTTGCCGCTGTTATGATCGCCGAGTTTGGAAAATACCGAGCAATTCGTAGTTCTATTTCTTTCGCACATATAGGTCTACCTCTTATTATAAATTAGTAGGTATTGGCTCTCTCATATTAGTGACTTGTTTTGTATGAATGGAGCTCACTTTATTGCTTAACAAAGCATCATCTATTTCTCTGCAAAGCGGTAAACTGTAATCGCGCTTACCGAGGTTTGGTCCCATCCAAATTCGTTTAATTTTCTACTTTTTTAGTTTCAAGAAATGAAGTATAATAAACGCACTTGTTATTGACATCAAGTAGGCCTTGAAAATTTTACTTTGACATTTTTAAGCATTTTCTCAATATATGCTGCAAAACAATGAGGATTTCAAAGGTCAAAAATAAGTGAAATAGTTATAATATAATTTTACGACTGTTGCGACATCACAACTATACTTTTAATATATTTTTCAGCCACCCCAGCAACACCAGCCTCAGCCCCAACAATCTGCACCGAGAGGTAATTTTTAAGTCTTGACCATGTAGCATGACGACAAACATACGGGATGTTCATTTCATTAAGAAACGTCATCTACAAGACTATGGAAATGGACTTAATGTTTCTTCACCCTTTCTTTTGACATTTCACAGCTAACTAAATGACTTTTTCAAATGAACACTCCGTAATTGCTTGTTTATCTTTGATTTATGGCTGAGCGTGCTTTATTAGATGGTCAACAACAGCGTGGCCCTCCACCGGGGGGCGCAGGAAGAAGCCAGCCGCAGCAAGGTGAGTTTGTCCCATTTTCGATTTGTAAAAAGAGGCAAAATTTGAAATAAATCAATTTTAAATCTTGAAATCTTGTTGCTTTAAACTGGTTATCCCGAAATTAACTCATTTTAACAGCATATTTCTTTTAACGTATCTTAATTTTTCCATAATAAGTGACTTTTTATTAGTATCTTGGAGTCTAAATGGGAACACAGGAGGTACAGGAACTTTATGGAAAAACTTAGTGCACTCCTAGAAAGAAAGTTTCTAAATTGAATAAATAATTCATATTTGTAAGAATATAACACCAAGAACGTAACTCTTAAGAGGAAACGGATAAGGAAACCAATAAGGTCATGTAGATTCTCGCTATCATTTCGTTTATCTAACAATGTAGATAGTAAATAGCTCGTTATATTCCAAGTTTCAGTTAAATATCTCAAAAACTGCATCTGAAAAAAAATTAAAAAATATAAAAATTTTAATACTCTGTATCTTGGACAAAAAAAAGGATTGGTTGTCTATCCTATAGGCTGTTAAAATTTGTTGCATTAATTTCGGGACACCCTGTATTAACGTGTTCTTAATAAGGGATGTTTTATTTAGTACATATCAATCGCTTATTAACAATAATTTATAATAAACTAATTAGCACAATTGCGAGAAAAACACAGTCTCCCGGTGTGAAAAAGATCACTTTTTTTAAATTCTCAATTGCGTAAAAAGTGTAATTGTTATTAGTTTTGAAGCCCCAATTGCAAATGTTTTCTTCAAGACAAGCAATAAACCTTAATAGTTAAATATGATGTGCAACCTTTCTGGCACCACTCTGTATATTTACCTGTTCAAGTTTCGAATTGTGCGCTAAAGCGTATCCTGCTACGGGAGTGTGGGGGTGGAGACATTCTATGGAGAGGGGGATTTTTCTAGTTTTCTCCATCTCCAACTTTTGACAACCCGTTATTTTAGAACGATTGGTGTGAATCCAACTGTTTTTTACTTCTCTTCATGTCCTCTTTCACCTCACACAGACAAAAATCTTCATCTGTTCCATATTTTTGGAGATAGACCCCTTGGGTGGTCGATTTTTCTGCACTGTTAAATTCGACTTTTTCTTCATTATATTAAAACAATTCACTTTTGAGACCAATTTCGCTCCGATTGAGTTTGTCTCGTTCACAGGCGACCAAACAAGGAGGTAGATCCTCTTTTTTCTCCATCTTCAAATTTGACATCCCCAAACTTTAGAGCGAAACGACCGATCGGTGTGAATCCTCATACTTCACCACTAATATATTCATTCTCTGAACTGTCCCATCACCCCCGAACGTGGTAGAAATATCACGTAGTCTGATCACAACACAAAGAAGAAAACCTTTAGTTACATATTCAAATCTTTTAACTATATATTCAAATAATTTGGCTTTCTCTGGGCCATAATTTTTTTTTTGCTACATCGCTTGTGTTTTATTAACAATATTTTAATAAGGAGACTCCCAACGTCAGCAACCTGGAGATCGCGGGCAGCAGCGCGGCCCTCAGCAAGGAGGCAGAGGTCAAAGAGCAGGACAACCTCAAGGTATTTTTTTCAGAGATATTAATGATTAAATATAAATATCAGGTACTTGGATTATTAGGTACTTCCAACTGACTACTAGGGTACAGGGTACCAATTTTTGAATACAAGTTTTTACATAAAATGTAATAGTCTGAACTCCTTTTTTTTTTACTGACGGCTAGTTGAGTCCAATAGCTTTTACTTCATCTTTCTTTTCAAAAAGGCAACTAAGTAACAATTCGGTCTACAGGTTGTAAAGAAATTGACGTAGCAAAAATTTTATGATTACTTTTTTGATGTTTTCCTAAGAGTTTACAAATCTAATTGTGTAAAATCCATTTTACATGTTTTTTTTTCATGTTATTTTAGGGCAAATAGCCAACTGAAGGACATAGGTTAGTTTGTGCTAATACAACATTTCCAAGTCTCTAATTTTTAGTTGAAATATTGTGATCTGAAAGCGGTGTCTAAACACTACTTTTAGTTGTCTTTACTTTGGTTACCAACTAGTTAATTTTTATTACTTCATACTTCAATAGGTTTCGCACAGCAAGAACAGAGTGTAGGGCCTCCTCCGGGCTTGCAGCAACAGGGTCCTCCCCGTCAAGGCGCGTGGGGTCAACAACAGGCGCCGCCACCTCAACAAGCAGGTAAACGCCTCACAATAGTTCTTCTTTCGAAATTGCTCATAGTATACGCGGTGTTTGGTAATTTAATTCTTAAAATCGCGACATTGCACCCCGTGACACCGGAGAAGCTCGGGGCAGCATGGCATTCGCGTTTTTATTTAAAAAAATCTTAATTATTTAGTTGAAATAATATGACCTCAAAATGGTGTACTGTTGTCGTTATCAAAGCTTCCAGCTTTCAACATGACGTAATTCTGAATAATTCATATTTCAATAGGTTTCTCACAGCAACAACAGAGTGTAGGGCCTCCTCCGGGCTTGCAGCAACAGGGTCCTCCCCGTCAAGGCGCTTGGGGTCAACAGCATGTACCACCATCGCAATTACAACAGCCTCTGCCACCTCAACAGCAAGCAGGTAAACCGCCTCCCATTAACTTTTTTTTTTCGAATCTAATATTCACGTAGAATCTAAAATTTAAATAAAATAAGGCATTTTTTAATTTTGCATGTACTTGAGGGTTATGGCGCGCTGTTTTTTCTTTTGTTGCCATTTTTTGACTAATCTTGAGCTCTGATAATGGGCCTGAGTGGCGCAACCGGTCCATCACTAAAAATTAAAAAATGTGGAAATATTATACCCTCATCTGTCTTTTTGCTAGCAATGTATTTAATTTAATGCATTTTGCTCAGCAGCCTTTCAGCAACCAGGTGGTGGGCCTCCTCCCGGTCTACCACGAGGCCCTCCTCAACAAGAAGCAAGGGAACGAGGTCAACATCAGCCTCGGCCACAAGGTGAGCATTAAAGGATTTTTTTACATTGATGATTGATACAAATTTCAACAAGCAAAACTGAATTAATGAGTTCCTCGATTATTCATTGCTTTTGGCTCAATTCCTTTTAATAATAAGCAAATTAAACAGTGTTTGAAAACAGGGCGGTGATTGCATCCTTGGTTGCCATATTGTCTTAAACATTTTCAAAATGTGCTCTCTCTCTCTGTATGTCAATGTGATGATGCGGGAACAGTCGTAAGCTTTTATTCTATTTTCACAAATGTTTATCTTTCCTCGGCATTTCATGTATTAACAAAAGTTTATATAAATGTATCAGGTGGACAACAAAGGGGCCCTCCGCCTGCCCAGGCACAGCTGCCCTCTCAGCCGCAGCCACAGCAAAGGCAGCAGCAACCAAGAGGTAAGGGCAATTGGTAACCCAAAAAACGTGAACTAAAATGAAACATACGAGTTGGTACTGCTTTTACGGTTTGTCTTAAGCCAAAGTTCAGATAAGACGGACCTTAAAATTCTTGATATAAAATGCATCGCTGTCAAAAAATTGGTAAGTGACAGATCATTTGACAGCAATGTAAAGAGTGTTCATAAAAAAAAAACCTCGTAGCTTCTATGGAATTAAAACTCTTGTCCGAGATAAGTTCACAAAAAAAATGAAAATTGGAACATTTTATGTCATTTTCGTAAAGTTATGGTACGTCTCCATGTGCGGATATGGCGTAAATTGCTGATTTGGCTCTGTGATCTGATTGGTTGAAATTGAAGTTTCTTGCTAAGTGTTGCCAAATTTCTGCATTCTCTTTAAAGTGACCTAAGTCGGCAAAAATTAACTTTTTTGGCTTACTGATTTGGATCATTGGTGTGTGTGTCTGTCAAATGTTAATTGTCAAGTATATTTTGTTTTCATGAACTTATTATTTTATATTTTATACTAAACAAATTATTAATCAAAAACTATAATAGGAAAAAAGTTGTAAAATTTTGAACTGCGGCAACACTGTGGATCCGCAATATACGCGATATCCGCACATGGGGACCTACTATTGGACTTACGCCCGTCGCTTGATTGGCAACGTTGCCTTTTTTCACTGTGAGGTTTTGATTAAATACTACTCTTGATTAAAATTGTTATTTGTGCGTAAGACTTTAAGGGTACTACTGGCCGAAAGAAGGGCTACGACCATGACCGAATAAAAGCCTTCAAGGGCCTCAAGTTTTAGTCGCGGGCGTAATATTTTTCTTTCAGTCCTCTACACTTAAATAACTATTAAAATAGTGCTCTAAATAAAGTAGCGTTCGTTCAGTTAGTGGTTGTTTTTTTACGCAGGCGAGTCTGGTCAACAGCGTCCTCCTCAACAGAGAGGTCCTCAATCCCCGCCGGCACCTCCTACGGCAGAGGTTGCCAGGATTTCTGTAAGCGGTGCTGGGGATAAGAATTTAGTGTCCCTATCAAGGAAGAAGCCCGGCACCCAAGGTCGAATCATAAAAGTGGAGTCGAATCACTTGCAATTAAATTTGGGCAGCCTCAGAGTGGCTTACCATTACGACGTGACCTTCATACCCGATACTCCAAAAAAGTTTATGAGACCCGTGTTTGAGATTTTTAGGAGACAGAATTTCCCGAATATGTAAGTAGTTTGCTTTTGCTTTTATGCAATTTCGTAATGTTGAATGATTAAAGTTAATTTTGTCAAGGTTTAACTAATGTTATTTGTTGACAAAAAATTTTTACTGTTAATTTAGACAGGTAATAGCACGGTCCGTTATTTAAGCGTTAGGCAAGTGGGACAGATTTGTGGCCGCTGAGCGAGAGAGAAACGTGTAGAGAGATGGAATATAAATGCCTACAGTTGCATTCATGCCGGAGCGTGACAATTTTCTTCACTTCACCTGTGTGCACGATCTTATAACTGATCGTTTATGACCACAATATGTATAACACATAGTAATTTTATTGTTATATTGGTTATCTTCAAGTGTGTCGAAAAAACGCGTCCTTGTTATCCTAAAGTCGGTCAGATATTAAAAAATGTTTGTTCTATTTTCTGCGTACATGACATACAGAAACGCTGTAGCGAACTGATAGTACCAAGGGTTACTTTGGACGTTACTTTGGACGATTTGTAAAATTATTTTGGCCTGTTGGAACTGTCATCTAACAATCGTTGATTTCATTTAATCCTCGGCTTCATCACAGTTCTTGTCTCCATCTGCTAGTATCTCGCTACCTTTTCCTTAACTAACCTTACGTTACCACCAAAATAGATTGTAATTGAGATCTTAATATGCGTGATGATAGATTCCCTGAAACATATTGTTGCGAACTAGGGTTCGATAATTCCAGTGCAACGATTTAACACGAAAACACTATTTATTTATTCCACAAATACACTCGACTACTAAATAACTCACTACTTAACACTTTATAGCCTTCTATTATCGCTTCGTAACTTTAGCTTACTTATCGCTCGCTTAAAATAAGACTACTCTACTCGGGCGCTCTATGCGCCTTTTATATACAATCCTAAAATTACAGAAAAACCTATACTCTGTTCAGCGAGGGTTCAATATGACGTCATATTCATCATCTCATTTCATTAGAAAAAGATTGCAAAAAAACAGGCGTATTATTAGTTCTTATTAATAATAAAACCACCAGCTAAAGTCAGTTTGACGCTTAATGTCAAAATGTCGTTAAAATTTAGAAATCCGAGTCCAGCTTTTGAAGTACTAAATATAGAAACGAAAGAACCGCTTTTAAGGGTGATGTAGAAACAGTACACTGTGTGAAGAAAAACCGGAGAAAATTTCCAAGATAGTTGAGAAACAAGGAGTTTACAATCGATGAAGCGGCGGAAGAAAATCCATCAACATACGTCCCGAAGGAACTATGAATTGTTGAAAAGAAGCCCCTGTTCCTGAACAACCACCTACTGGTCCACAAAAATATCTTTCCCTGGTGTCACCTAAAGGCTAGATCCGCTTCTGTGGAAATGAATAAAACAATCAAAATTCGCAGGTAGCTGAATCAACTAATGAAAAAATGTGGAAGAACGGTGCTGCGACACAGATAAAAGCAAAACTAGGTATCTTAAAAAAATTGCCCACACTTAGTTAGATTATGTACTCAATTTAAGTAATTTATGTTGCATGTTTTATTATCACATGTTGCATTAATTAAATTGTAAGAAAAATTTCAAGAATTGAATATACAATAAATGCCTAACAGTTTTTTTTATCAAATGAATGAATTCATGGGGACACCTATTGAACTATTCCGCAGAAAAGGGTGCATTCGAACGAAAAAATATGTTTCTGCTTATTGGTTTTACAACGCAAGTTGTGAGCACTACTAGGTATAGTAAGCACACAAAAATACTCGAATATCTTGGGCCAATTTTGTCCATATCTTATGATCTACATCCATGGCCGGGTGAATCATAGCAGGTGTCTATGGTAAAGCTGCTGCGGATATTCCTTCTGAATTAATCCCCGAAATGGGAAAACTTTGGAATGTTTGCACAAAAGGCTAAACTGTTACCTGCCCCGTGTCAACTTGACATTTTGTTTAACTGACATTTTATCAGAGACAGATGTGTTTTTTTGTATGACGTCACAATTTATGACGTAATATTGAACCCTCGCTGAACAGAGTATATACTCTGTTCAGCGAGGGTTCAATATTACGTCATAAATTGTGATGTCATACAAAAAAACACGTCTGTCTCTGATAAAATGTCAGTTGAACAAAATGTCAAGTTATGTTTGTAAACACGGGCAGGGTATCAGTTTAGCCTTTTGTGCAAATATTCCAAAGTTTTTTCCATTTCGGGTATTAATTCAGAAAGAATGAGATTTGCAGCAGCTTTACCACAGACACGTGCTATGATTCACCCGGCCATGGATGTAGATCATAAGATATGGACAAAATCGGCCCAAGATATTCTGAGTATTTTTGTGTGCTTACTATACCTAGTAGAGCTTACAACTTGCATTGTACAACCAATAAGCAGAAACACTTGTCGGCGGGTCGCCCAAACATATTTTTTCTTTTTTCATTCGAATGCACCTTTTTCTGCACCACCTATTGTATATTCAATTCTTGAGAAATTTTTCTTAGAATTTAATTAATGCAATATGTGATAATAAGACATGCAACATAAATAACTTAAATTGAGTACATAATCTAAGTAAGCGTGGGCAACTTTGTGAAGACACCTAACCGCGGTTTTGCTGTTATCTGTGTTGCTGTTATCGTTCTTCCACATTTTTTCTTTAGTTGATTCAGTCAAACACCTCGCTCATTTTGATTAAAGTTTTATTCATTTCCACAGAAGCGGATCTAGCCTTTAGGTGACACCAGGGGAAGATATTTTTGTGGACCAGTAGGTGGTTGTTCAAGAACAGGGGCTTCTTTTCAACAATTGATAGTGCCTTCGGGACGTATGTTGAAGGAATTTCTTCCGCCGCTTCGTCGATTGTAACTCCTTGTTTCTCCACTATCTTGGAAATTTTCTCCGGTTTTTCTTCACACAGTAGTTTCTTCTACATGATCCCTTAAAAGCGGATATTTCGTTTCTATCTTCAGTTCTATAAAAGCTGATGGACTCGGATTTCTAAATTTTCACGACATTTTGACATTAAGCGTCAAACTGACTTTAGCTGGTGGTTTTATTATTAATAAAAACTAATAATACGCCTGCTTTTTTGCGATCTTTTTCTAATGAAATGAGATGAGTAATGTGACGTCATATTGAACCCTCGCTGAACAGAGTATAGAAAGTTCTTTATAAGAATTCTTGAATAATCTCACATAAAAAAAAAAAACGGTTGTAAACCACTGCCTCCTAGATTAAGCCAGACGAGCAATAAATCACTCGTGTCAGCCATGACGCAGCGCGGATAGGTCGCGAAGCTCCACCAACCAACAAGCTCCCATGCGTTGCCCCGCCTCCCATGCGGCGTTGCTGCGAATCGTAACATTGCCCTCCTAAGGCTGTTCGTCCCGAACAGATAGAGTTCCATGGTATCGTGCTAATCGATCCAAATGAACGACCTTCATCTTTGACCTAGGGGTCCGCTGGATCCTATACACCACATCATTAATCTTCTTTATAATTGTATAAGGTCCGTCCCAATTTTGGCTAAGTTTGGGCGACTTCCCCACCTTTCGCCTCGGATTGTATAACCACACCAAATCACCATCCTGGAAGCCGCGGGAGTTAGCTAGTAAGTCATATCTTGCTTTGGCTCGATCACTGGATATCCGCAGTTTATTCCTGACTTGCTCATGAACATTGTTCAGCCTCTCCTTAAGCTCCTCCACAAAATTCTCAGAGTTGAGTGAGTCTTTTTCTGGTGTTCCATACATCAAATTGCAGGAAGCCTCATTTCCCTTCCGAACATCACTTTCGCCGGAGTATAACCAGTGGCTTCATGCGTAGAGCCTCGGTATGCCATCAACATGAGAGGTAGATGTTGGTCCCAATCACGCTGATGATCTGCCACCATTTTAGACAGGTAATGTTCCATGGTCCGATTAAACCTCTCTACCATCCCATCCGACTGTGGATGCAAAGGAGTTGTCCTGGTCTTGCGAATTCCGAGAAGTTCCATGACCTTCTGGAAAACAGCCGATTCAAAATTTCGGCCCTGATCAGAATGAAGTTCGAGAGGGACTCCAAATCTGCAGAACATTTCATTTACTAGCACCGTTGCCACAGTCGTTGCTTCTTGATTAGGCAGGGCGTATGCTTCAGGCCATTTAGTGAAGTAATCCATGGCGACCAAGATGTATTTATTGCCCGACTCAGTCTGAGGAAACGGTCCCGCGACATCAATTGCTACCCTCTCGAATGGAGCACCTACAGTGTACAGCACCATTCGGCCGCGTGATCTTGTTCGAGGTCCTTTTGTGGCACAACAAACTTCGCACTTGCGGCACCAAGATTCGACGTCTTCATGATAATTCACCCAGTAGAACCGCTCTTTAATTTTGGCCAAGGTTTTATTGACCCCAAAATGACCTCCACTGGTTCCGTCGTGCATTTCCTGTAGTACGTCCGATTTTCTGCTTCCAGGAACAACCAACTGACTGACTACGGTCTTGCCATCCGGACTCTCCCACGCTCTCTTCAGTAGTCCATTTTCTATTTTAAGAGAGTGCCACTGGGCCCATAGCGCCTTCAGGTTTGGACTTTTACCAGCAATTTCTTGCCATTCTGGTCTCTTGTCGTCAGTCTTTGCAGAGAGGATGGGTCCAATATCTGGATCATTCATTTGTTCTTCTCGAAGGGTCTGTGTGGTCCAGCAATCGTTTATTTCCACCGACGTTCTTCGTACAGAAGGAAGTCCCTCACGCTGCTCAGTTCTTTGACAATGCCGACAATCTTCTTTACATGGCCGTCTAGACAATGCATCGGCATTTCCGTGAGACCTTCCTGGTCGATGTTCAATTTGGAAATCGTACTGCTGCAGGCGCTCTATCCATCTGGCTATTTGACCTTCAGAGTTTTTCATCTGTAATAACCATTTCAAGGCTCCATGGTCAGTTCTAATCAGGAACCTTTTTCCATATAAGTAGCGATGGTAATGTTCGACTGCTTTAACGATGGCCAACAGCTCCTTTCTAGTGACGCAATAGTTTCTTTCTGGCTTACTTAAAGTCTTACTGTAGTACTCAATGACCTTCTCTTGCCCGTTTTGTCTTTGAGAGAGTACTGCACCTAGACCACAGTTACTTGCATCCGTGTCCAGAATAAACAGTCCGTCCTTTATAGGGTAAGCCAAGATTGGACTAGAACAGAGGGCAGCTTTAAGCTTTGCAAACGCCTGACTGCAATCATGGTTCCACAAGAACGGTGTTTTCTTTTCTGTTAATTTGTGCAGCGGTTTTGCGATGTCGGCGAATCCCTCTACAAATCTCCTGTAGTAAGTACATAGTCCCAAAAAGCTCCTTACTTCGTGTTTGTCTCGGGGAACTGGCCAATCTTTAATGGCAGATTTTACTTTGGCTAGTTTTAATGCCTTGTTCTGAGATAGTATGCCCCAAGTACTCAACTTGCTTTTGGAATAGGCTGCATTTCTTGTAGTTTAACTTCAGGTGAGCATTCCGTAACTTGCTGAAAATTTCTCTTAAATTCTTCAAATGTTCGTCAAAATTACGTCCCATGACAATTATGTCATCCAAATATACCAGGCAAGTTTTCCAAGTCAGCCCCCTCAAAACAAGTTCCATTAGTCGCTCGAAAGTTGATGGAGCATTGCACAATCCAAAAGGCATAACAGTGAATTGGTATAGTCCAGAACCAGTAGAAAATGAAGTCTTTTCTTTGTCTTCGGGAGCAATCTTTACTTGCCAGTACCCACTTTTTAAATCTAGAGTGGAAAACCACTTTGATCCCGATAAAGTTGCTAAGGTGTCGTCTATACGTGGCAATGGGTAGCTGTCTTTCTTGGTCACATCATTAAGTTTCCTGTAGTCAACACAGAACCGCGTTGAACCATCTTTCTTCTTAACAAGAACCACAGGCGACGACCATGGACTAGATGATTCTTCTATGACGCCCTCCTTTAACATTTCATTCAGCAAACTGTTAACTTCCTGTTGTTTAGCCAGAGGGATCCTTCGTGGATGTTGTCGTATTGGCTGGGCATCTCCTGTGTTGATCTTATGGACAACTAAATCGGTTTGACTGTCGTTGCTCTTGAAGTTAAACATATCAGATTCATCCATAGCAAATTTTATAGCAGACTGAAGTTGTTCCTTTGACAGGTGACTCCACTGTCGCTTAAAAGCATCAATAACTTCTGGGGAAGCTTGGTTAGAAGATTTAACTTTGGATGTCTCTGCTTCGACACAATTGCATACCCATTGCACAGGCTCATAATTGGCAAGAACTGTTCCTTCTTTGAGCTTGATGGTCTTTTCTCCAATATTTGCAACTCGTACTGGCATAGTCTTCTTCGTGTCGGTCAAAGTTCGTGCTACCATGATTTCAGTCGTCAAATCCAGGTTAGGTTCTATAAGTCCTATGGACCACCCAGGATCATGTTCAGAAGTCACTGTGATAATTTGTTCTGAATTTGGAGGAATTTTCACATCTTCCACCACCAGTAGACGGACACTAGTTTCCACATTTCCATTGGTTAATGCAAACTCCTCATCTCCAAATGTGAGAATATTCCGTTTGTGATCATAGGAGAATCCATGTTTCCTGATGAGATCCATTCCCAAAATAAACTCGTCTTTGATCCTGGCAACCAACACTTTATGCCGAACTTCGAGTCTTTCTCCAATAATGATGGTGACATCGGCTTCTCCGTCTATAGGGCAAGACTCTCCAGTGACTGATTTTAACATAATAGGGTTGGGCAATGGTTGTATGGTATATCCGACAAGTTTATCTGGCCTTACAATGGTCACATCTGCCCCTGTATCGATGGTAATCTGGATCTTCTGTCCCTTAATGCGCCCGGCCACTGTAAGACTTTTTCCATCCAAACTATTGACTTTAAAGATCCTGGGGGTCTTAGCGGCCCCGGTCAATTGCCCCCTTGCATTGACCGGAATTAGTTTTCCTGGGACCTAGGGCGGTATTGGTCGCCGCTTGGTCTTCTAAACGACGGTGACGGACTTCTTGCCCTATTACGGCAGTTACTCTTGATGTGACCAAGTCTGCCGCAGTTAAAACATTTTATGCCCCGATTGTCCGTTGATCGAGGCGTCTTTCCCAACAGGGCTTGCATATTGACTGCGATATCCTTCACCGCTTTATGTAAATTTGCCATGGATTCAGCCGTAGACGTATTCTCCTCTTCATTGCAAGTTGCCATTCTTACACGCGGAGCTGAACTAGATGACACTCGTGACGCCTCGAATTCCAGGGCCCGAACTAGTGCCTCGCTGATATTCCTGGGCCTTACTAGACGTAAGTGGTATCTCATGTCACTATCTCGAACTCCCTCAATGAACCTTTCGGCGGCAAATTGCGTTTGAAAACATTCAGGGGCTGATGGGTATGCCAGGTGAATTAGTCTGTCTATGTCCGCCTCAAATTCTTGTAAGGATTCACCTGACTTCTGCTGTCTCATCCTCAGCTGGGCTTGGAACACGGTTTCTTTGTGCTCGTTTCCAAATCGTAGTTGCAGAGAGTGTACTAAAACGGCATAATTACTTTGATCCGCTGCCGACAGAGATTGGAGTAACTCAGCCGCTTTTCCACGAAGTGCTACCACTAATGATGTAGCTTTCTGGGGCTCGGACCAGCCATTAGCTTTTGCAGCTGCCTCAAATTGGGTTTTATAGATTTCCCAGGCCGTAGTACCGTCATAATCAGGAGGCTTAATTTTAGCGTTGGCTGTGCTAAAACTCTCTGTAGACACGTTGTCGTCCTCAAGTTGTTCCCGGAATTTCTTTTCTAGCTCGAGAACCCTCTGGTTGACAGCTTCGAGTCCTTCGTTAACGGATTCATTAACGGATTGCATTATTCTTTCTTCCAACTGTTGCTCCCTGACTGCGAGATGGCTCATTAATTCTTCTTTGAATTGTTGATGACGTCGCTCTTGCACTTGATCACGTTTTTCCTGCTCTTCTTTTTGTTCTAGATAACGGCGCTCCTGAATTTGATCACGTTTTTCCAGCTCTTCCTTCTGATCCAGATAATGTCGCTCCTGTACTTGATCACGTCTTTCTTGTTCTTCTTTTTGTTCTTTATAACGTTTTTCCTGCTCCTCTTTTTGTTCCTTGTAACGTTTTTCCTGCTCCTCTTTTTGTTGTTGCATAAGGGACAGCAGGGCGGCAAGTTGACCCTCCATCGCTTCATGCTGGCTTCTGGTCACTGGCATAAACACGTAATGTCCGGCAATGAAGCACTCACTTACAGTTCAGCAATATTAGTCCTCAAATTCCCACTGGAATCGCACTTCTGACACCAATTGTTGCGAACTAGGGTTCGATAATTCCAGTGCAACGATTTAACACGAAAACACTATTTATTTATTCCACAAATACACTCGACTACTAAATAACTCACTACTTAACACTTTATAGCCTTCTATTATCGCTTCGTAACTTTAGCTTACTTATCGCTCGCTTAAAATAAGACTACTCTACTCGGGCGCTCTATGCGCCTTTTATATACAATCCTAAAATTACAGAAAAACCTAGAAAGTTCTTTATAAGAATTCTTGAATAATCTCACATAAAAAAAAAAAAAACGGTTGTAAACCACTGCCTTCTAGATTAAGCCAGACGAGCAATAAATCACTCGTGTCAGCCATGACGCAGCGCGGATAGGTCGCGAAGCTCCACCAACCAACAAGCTCCCATGCGTTGCCCCGCCTCCCATGCGGCGTTGCTGCGAATCGTAACAATATGTACCGAAATATGTTAAAACAAGGAGCAACCCAAGAATAAGTCTAAATTTTACGCCTCTCGAAATCATTTCGCTTAAAATGCAGCGAGCAAATTCTCATTTTATGTTTTCTAACCGGTCTTGTTAATAATATACCTTTGAACCAAAATTCGTTTATCCAGTGTCATGTTCCGAATTCTTTTATGATTTACACAGCACAAGCAGGTATTTTCTTTCAGAAAACAGTGAAAGGGAACGCTTCTTTTGGTATTCGTGTCTTTGCCGGAATCCGGAATTGCACTTCAATAGACAAGAACTTAAGTTCAGGATAATTTTCTATTGACACTTCTCACTTGTATTAGACATTTTTACAATAATTACATGCTATTTTTGATTCTCAGGAATACATATTAAAAAAACATGATGCATGGAGTATAAGAAAACTATGAAAAATCCAAAAACTATAGGTATTTTGTAGCATCAAACGAGTGGGCGGCGTATAGATTAATGCGTATTAACGGACTAATGTACTGTCTCTTTTTAACGCCACAGACATCCAGCACAGCACCGCTTTGTGGATATACCTTTCTTATAACGTAGGGATTTATAATGTCAGATTTAAAAAAAAAATGGAGGTAGCAAAAATTTCCGACATGTCTTTTAAATTAATCCCGTTTTTTTGGCCGGAAGGCCGATTTGTTTGTGTGTCTCAAGATGTATTGGGGTCGTCAGGACGTAGGACTTCTAGTGACGTCACTTGCTGTAAGTTTTTGAATGTCTATTACTCCATGTAATTACTCCAAATAGGTAATATAATACCAGCTTATTGGTTGGAACAAGGATCAACCAGTCTGACGTTCACAGTATGTCATTGATGGATTTATGGTTTATATGCGATGTGTTCATAGAATCCATCATCTAGCCACCTGTGAAATTCATTTGTTATTTCGAAGCATTTCGTTTACTTCTGTGAGGCCGTGCAAATGTTTTGATTATGATCCATATCAATGTACATTGCATTATTTTTTTGAAGTATTTTTTAGTGTCATGCAATTCTTGTACTACTGTGAAACGATATGGGTACATTTGCAAATCTTTATGCAAAATTGCATGGGCAGCACCTACAGAAAGGCCTATTTGTTGGTGTAACTGTCGAACGGAACGAATATCTGTTGTGCTCGAGCAACCACTTCATCTGCACGTTTCTTTATAGATCCGCTGCCTGGTCTTCTTTGCAAACTAGCTGTTTCTGTAAACAATTCTAGAGCACGCTCTAATGTTTTCTTAAACGGCACTCCACAGCAAGGCCTGGAAATGCGAATAGAATAAACCCATTGTCCGTCCACTTTAATTCCAGTTCGCTAGTAGCTTTTCAGCAAAAACACTCTATGTTCTAAGGTGATAGCCATGTTGGCAAGACACAAGACTAATTTTATATAATTCAAATTACCGTTTTTAGCACAAAAAAAAGTGTTTGCAAAGCTATAGCTTAGAAAATGTGGAAAACAGTAAAAAGGAAAAAGCTAAAAAGCAAGAACAAGATGACAACTGATAAGTAAGGTTAAAGCACTCAAAGCTGATTGGGCAGAGCCGATGACCAGTAGTTTATGGCGGATCAAGTTAGCACGTGTTTTTATGTCTCTCTTCATTTCTGTCAAAAAATAATAGTCAACTAGATGACTTTTCATACTGAACAGGACGTACATCCCTGGTACATACGACATAGTATATTATTGTCGTCGACCGACAACATCTGCTCTGACGGTCATTGCTGGTGATGATGGTGCACTGTGCGCTTCTCCATTAAATAACATGGGCTCCTTTACCGGCGGATTTTCCTAGTTAGGTTCGTGTCGGTCTGTGCAGATACACTGTGCGCAATCTTTTACTTCGAAATAATTACCTGATGATGAGACAATCATGTTTCATCTGGTAAATGGTGTTGCTTATCCGAATCCGTTTTTTTTTTCTAGACATCCAGCCTTTGATGGCAGGAGAAACATCTACACGACAACACCGCTTACAAGCAACCTGGGCGACGGAAAGGAAAGTGAAGTCGTCATAACGGATGAAGACGGCCGCGAAAAGAAATTCAAGGTACAAATAAAATTTGCGAACGAAGTGGATCTGACTCCTCTCAGGAACTTCCTGAATTCGCCTGCAACACCGCAAGAGGCTCTTCAAGTAGTCGACATAGTCCTGAGAATGGCACCAGTGTCTACCTGCTACCCCTTGGGTAGATCGTTCTTTATGAAACCTGAGAATAATATTATTGATCTTGGCGAGGGTATGTGACCAATTTCAATGACAAAGGGCTTTGAGCAATGACTGTGGAATTTCTTAATAGGCATGGAGATGTACCACGGATTTTATCAATCGGCAATTAGGGGCTGGAAACCGCTACTCAACGTCGACGTAGCCCATAAGGCCTTTCCTCAAAACATATGCGTAGTGGACGCTCTTTGCCAGTTGTTATCTACTGGACGTAACGAATTTCGCAGGGAGGACTTGCGCAGTCTAAGAGACGACCAACAAGAGAAACTACTGAAATATATAAGAACTCTGAGAGTTGCTTATGAAATTCCTGGAGTAGCAGGTTCGCGTAAACACTACCGCGTAAATGGTCTGGGGTCGTCGGCGACGCGGGCGACGTTCACCCATGACAACCAACAAATGAACATTCTGTCCTACTTCCAACGGTTCAAGAACTATCGTTTGAGGTATCCAGATTTGCCGACGCTCTGGGTTGGTAATCCTCAGCGACCGGATCGCATCCTGTTGCCAATGGAATTATGCACGATTGTCGAGGGCCAGGGCGTGAATCGGAAGATGACGGAAACGCAGACGAGCAACATGATCAGGTAAGTGGAGGTTTTTTTTTATTACTAGCAGGTATTCAATAATGGAAGACCGGTGAGATGTTGTACAGAGCCGGAGCAGGCGACATCCAGCAGTGTATTAGACCTAATACTGCATGACAGATGGCTCTCAGTTCGAGAAGCAGCCGATATTGCTCTGTACCTTTCAGGTTATCGGAACCATAATCGTGACCACCTACTCTTTACACTTCGTTCTGGTTCCGATTACCTGCGAGGTACAGAGCAATATGGGCTGCTTTCGAGAGTCTTCGACAAACTCGAAAAAATGGACTTAAGGGTAGCCGCTCACACCGAGGTGGTACTACTAAAGTCACGGATGAACATCAGGGAAATTGTAACGTTGGAAATTTGAGCACTTACCTTGTATGGGCTATCCTGGATTTTCAACCTTATATCAGAGGTCCTATTTCATGCCCTGTTCGGTAATTTCAAATCGTTTAAGCTTTAGGCTTAGTGTAAATGCTTCCACATACTGAGATTGTTTTGGTTAATATTAAGTTCCATTTCATGATGCCTGAATCTACTTTTCTGAATTGGGGAAAATGCTGATGGACCTGCATTGACCTGTATTTTTGCAGAACCTGATATTATCGCCCTACCTGAAATTCCAGTTCAGTAATCTTGCCTTTTTGGGAGCATGTTTACCGTACTACATAATTATTGTTATTTCCCTGGGTATGGAGGATATGGAAAGGAAGGTATTACGATGGCTGATTATTTGGGGAATGTATATTTATATCGTTTCTATGGGTTTTCTGCCTTTTTAGTTAAGTTTTGCTGAATTTCTAACTTATTTTTCAGTGTTTACTTTTTACAACACTTGACGTTAAAAGTCAATTTTTCGGGGTTTTCCATGTCAATGTCAATTTCACCTGTCTGTCAAGATCGGCTGATTTGCGCTAACCGGCTAAGTTTTGCCAGCAACCGGCAACCGGCGTTGCCGAGTGACACTTTTCCGCTGCACTTTCAATGGAAAAAATTCTTGACGTCACCTGGCATGCTCATGGTGATTAAATAATAAAAGATCATTATTCAGTACTTTTGTTTCCTTGAGAATTGATTTGCCGTTCTGTGAAGTTGGGCCGACTCGTCAATGTTGGTTATGCAATCCATCATGTTGTTCTGCATTATTTTCTGGACCATTCTCAGTTGTTTAGTTTTGTCTTTGCCACATGACGTCATCGAGTTTATAGAGCTCCATATTCATGTATGGTAATTTTGGCATCCTGGTAAAGGGTTCTTTTGAAGGTCAACCGTTTTATATAAATAAGAACGGGGAAAAAGTTTGGGTTTTTGGCTCTGGTTTTTGGTGCGCGAATCAGGGTCCCGTTGTGCTGGCCAAGGACTGCACGTGTCCTAGTGATCATCTTCTAGTGGATTTCATCCAAAATACTCTTCGGAGGATCGACATCAGGACATTTGCTGAATAGGTAGCCGCTCTTTGAAGTTTTTCGGATCCTCGTGTGCAGGATCATTGCCGATTTTCGTTGCGGTGCCTTAACCTCATGGAGGGATAGAACAGTCCACGCCGACCACATAGTCACCTCGCCCCGTTTTCCAACCTTGCAGGGGTTTTAATTTTAAGGCGCACGTTTTTTTTTGGCGCACATATTTTTTCCACGACCACGTTTTTCCAACGCTCACGTGTGTTTTTGGAGACGCCCGCTTTTTTTTTCTTGCGACGTCCGCATCTCGTCCCCGCTTTGGTCAACTCTCTGGCTGAGTGTCTGGTGAAGTCCCGGCAGCTCCATCTGGATCTTCTAGAGTAGAGCCCTACCAGATAGCTCCTCTTCAGTGACCAACCTCATCACTTAGAGTGGATCAGAGTGAGAGATTTCCGATTTTCTTTATAGTCGATATTATTTCGTTATTAGTATTTTTTCTGCCGTCAAAATATTTATTTAAAGTAGTAGTTTTTCGTGACCAAGCACCCAAGTAATTGATTTTGTTAGCGTTGTTGTAAATTCATTCAGTAGTAGTTTTCTTAATTTTTCGTTATCTGCTTCACAGAGTAAATTCCTGTAGATACCTTTTTTTATCATTTATACCTGGCAAAATTTGTTAGGCCCTGGACAGCATTACGCCTGTACAGTGACGCACTTTATTGTAGTACTGTTGTGTGATTGTGTCACTTTTGAGGGAAAATATTGAGGGCCCGTGCTTCCTCACTTATTATTTTTTTGTTTGCTTTAACGTATCAACGCTTCTCGGACCATTGTAGTTACTTTATTTCGTACGGGTATATTCAGTGATCAATTTAATCTAGCCTTACATCGTTAGTTGGTAATCTGCGGAAACTACCTGTAAGCGTTTTATGGCCATAACTCGTGCGTTCCGTCAGCGATAAATTTAACTGACTATTGATATCCCCATATTTGTTCATTAACCATTCCTTCACCATATTATACAGAACCTTAACTGATTATTCCTTGTAAATTTTGAACACACTTTAAATTGATTTGTGAAGTCCACGCTCAATACAAACTGTTATTTTTCCTCAACTGTTTTGCATTTATTTTCTTGCGGCTATTTACTGACACAGCACAGTTCTTGATACAGGTACTTTGTTGATTGATTTTAATTCATAATCTCTTTAATTTTTATTGAAGTTAATTTCTATCAGGGTAGTTAGGAGAGTGTTAGTAAAAGAGAGATATATTTCGTGATTGGTATACCTCTATTGCACAACAGCCTTCTCAGGACCTGGTGTTCCGGAAATCACGTGGCGCCTATTGGGATATATATATTTATACACAATTTATTTATACACCTAACAAAGTATAGAATCCACCCCGTCTTCACTGAAGTTAGCGGCCCATCAGTGTTCCTGCACAATTACTTGCTACTCACCTCCTGTGCTCTTTTAATTAGCAAACCAGTGTTAATCAATTAATCCCAATAATTCTATATATTAATTTAATTAAATAAAAGCGTCACAAAATTTATCAGGTAAATTAACGTTGTCACCGGCAACCTGACTGTGAGGACTAGAATGGCGGTCGAATACTTGGAAGTCACTCTCAACAATCGTCTCAGCATGACGGCCCATGTTTCAATGATTGTCCAAAAAGCATCAAAGATTCTCAATGCTTTGGCCAAAGTAATGCTTAAAGTTGGTGGTCCAAGAACAATGAAAAGACTACTGTTGGTCAACGTGGTCTTCTCGGCTGTATTGTATGCCGCACTTATTTGGCAAAATGCTCTGAAGTATATAAAAATACCGGAACGAACCTCAAAAAATATCAAGAAGAGATGCCCCTCTTGATAAAAAGGGTGAGATTGTACATTTTTTGCTTTAAGCCACGAACTCACGGTCTCCAATTTATCGACCAGCTAAAGCTATACTGATGAGGAGTAGACCCTGAAACTAGTATGCAGATGGGTTGATCGACAAATTGGTGACCACCTACGTTTTATACTTCGTTGTGGTTCCGATAACCTGCAAGGTACAGAGCAATATGGGCTGCTTCTCGAACTGAGAGTAATGCGGTATTAGATCTGTCATGCAGTATTAGATCTAATAGGCTGGTGGATGTCGCCTTTTCCTGCTCTGTACAACATCTCACCGGTTTTCCTTACATTTTTAGCTTTAAGCCGCGAACTCACGGTCTCCAATTTGTCGACTAGGCAACATTGTACTGATGAGGGGTAGACCCCGAAACTAGTATGCAGATGGGTTGATCGACAAATTGGTGACCACCTTATCTTTACGTATTCAATAATAAAAATCATCAACCAGGCTAAGAGGTCAGACGGTTAGTATTCAATTAATTTTCAACTTAAAGAAAAACTGCCATACAGGGAAGTGGCATAATGTACTGTTCAGTATCTTCTGCATCTCGTTAGCCTTGGAAATTTGACATATTTCACACAGAGAAGCTCTAGGTTTAATTTTGCTGATTCTGTGATTACTGTTGGACAGTTTGCGTACAACAATCAAACAGTTTAATGTTTGTCGTGGCGAAGGTTTAGTTCCATGTGACTAACCTGTCGATGAACAAATCTGTAGTCTCCGGCAAACAAAAAGATCGTGACTCGACTTGCGGAATTGTAAGAAGATTCAGAATCCGATTAAAAGGATATAAAAAAAAATAAAATTTATGATGGTTGCATGATATCGAAACGTCGGATTTTAAATTTAAAAATACCACGTCGAAGACAGCAAAAAGTGGCTGCTGGGAAGTGTCCATTACTTTTAAATGCCTCCATTCTAGGAATCTCTTTTAGGAACCCAAAGAAAAACTACCGGGTCCCTTAGGGACCGTGAGAGCCCGCCAGAGGCGTTGGGGCTCATTAGGCTCATTCACATGAGTGTGAGTTTTATAGGGGCCCATAAAGTCAGGTTAGGTCAGGTCATGTTAGTTTAGTTATCCGTTCAGGTTAATTTAGGTTAGTTCAGGTTAGCTCAGTTTTACTTTTCCTTTGGTTAGGTCAGTTATCCGTTCATGTTCGTTTATGTGAGTTTAGATTAACTGGAGAGGTGAATATGAAACCCGCACCGGGCTGAGTAATCAGACATACACTGGTCCGTTAGGACCGCTATGGGTCCTGTTTTCCAGATTGCACTTGTTCTACAATGCACCTGGTTTCTACTTGCGCCTATGAACCATTCTCTCATTATTGACATAAAGTGAGAAACGTCATCAAGTAAAAAGTAATATTGAGCCTTTCTTTTGGGTGTTCTCTTCTGGACTGAAGGAAACTTTTTATAAATAGCCGATTTTTTTGCTATTATTTTTGACATTTTCGAATTATTTAACGATTTAATCCACTTAGAACGTTGATGAATGAATTAAAAATTGACAACCACGCAACTTCAAGTCGACAAAATCATAAAGCTTCTTCTCCTTCTTCTTCTTCAGCCACTTTAAACAATTGTTCGACGCTATGTATGCCTGTCCATTTCCGGATGTTCTTTAACCAGGATATTTGTTTTCTTCCTACGCCCCTGCTGCCTTTTATTTCGCCCTTCATTATACGCTCTAGGATCCGGTAGCGAGTTCCTCTGAGAACATAGCCGAGTTATGCCAGTTTTCGGCATTTAACTTTTGTCAAAAGTTTACGAACTGTATTTGTCTTGTCTAAGACTGACAAGACTTGATTTCTTTGCAAAGCCACCCATGGAATCCTTAGCATCTGTCTATGTAACCACATTTCAAATGCTTCTAGACGGTTGATTGTGGCAGCTTTCAGTGTCCAGACTTCAGCTCCGTACAACAGCACAGACCAAATATAACATTTAATCATTATTTGTCTCAGCTTTAGGTTCAGCCTGTCATTACAAAACAGTGATCTCGTCTTCCGGAACGTTGTTTTGTTTCAATCCTACATCTAATTTCCCTATCCGAGTTGCTCGGTGATGTAGCATCCGAGGTATTTAAAATTGGATACTCTCTCAACGGCCTGTTCATTTATCTTTAGAGACGCGTTGAGGTATGCCCGACGGCTAAAGACCATATACTTTGTCTTAGCAACATTTATATTCAGTCCCACTGCACTAACAGAATTTATGAGACTTTGGAGACCCTGAAGATCATCACATAAAATAGCCGTATCGTCAGCATAGCGAATGGTGTTAATCATCTCGCCGTTGATTTTGACCCCGAATTCTTTTTCATACAAAGTCTCTTTAAAGACTTTATCAGAACAAAGTTCACTTAAAACTTATTGTAGACAATTACGACAAAAAATACCAGTTAGTGATTAGTTTGACTGCATTGCAAGCGAATCTATTGGGCAGCCTTCAAATTGCCTATTTTAGTTTTCGTCTTTTAATGCTATATTTACCATATCTGTTTTGCCGACAAGTAAACGACAATTGCCATGTGTCATAACATCCGATAACAGGCTAAATTCCATGGCAATGTAAGATGCAGAAAATAATGGAATATGAATGAGATTAGAATTGTCAAATTCCATAAATTGGTTTCAAAGATGACTCTTGGCTACTGGCGTATTCGCAAATTTATCAAGAACATGTAATTGTCCTTTTCTTGAATAACCTTGCCTTCCAAATAACAATTACAGGATAAATACTTTCTAGATATGCAGCAACCAACACCGCTGTTCGAAAACAGAAGATCGAGCGCGGGATACAAAGAGCGAACTACAATCAGAATCCGTGTGTGAAGGAGTTCGGCTTTTCGGTGGGACACGAGTTCCAGAAATTGGATGCGAGGGTCCTGACGCCGCCAGAGTTGCAGTACGCCAAAAACACTGCGAAAGTTTTCAAAGGCGTATGGAGAAGTTCGACCTTCTTACAACCGGTGACCATCAACAATTGGACAATAGTGAGTTGCTGCCCGCGCTATCCTCCGAGACCGGATGATTTTAAGAGACTGGCCACTATGGTAAGTTTACTGTTTGACAAGTGAATGGTTGAGAGTCGATCCAAAATGGACCCAATTTCGTCGTTTTAAGTATATTCCTGGATTATTATTTTTTTGCACTGACTCATCATAGCATTCCTCGATAGGCCTCTACGGCGGGGTACTCTCAACACCCACGAGTGGACCGATTGAATTGAATCTAACTGTTTTTAACTCTTCTAGATGTTCTGTTTCACCTCAATACCCGGTAGACGCATTGGTTACGTTCATAAGGTTAACAAGGTTCATTAAGGTTGTTATAGTCGCATGGGTTCTTAACTGGCGGATCCGACGATTCATCAACGGCCAACTTTGAAATTTTTGTTTCTTTTCATGGCATTTATTTGTACCGGCCAAAAACAAGCCGTATGATAAAAAAGACAGATATATGTACAGTAGAAGATGTATATATACAGATATATATACAGCACAAGAAAAAGTAGGATACACTTATATTTGTCTCTGGCTTAAAGTGGTCACCAAAATGTGTATTTTTCCTCGTCATTTTGATTTATAAATGTCACTCTGACAGTCTAATTAGGCAAAATTAATAATTCTAAGTATTTTTCGGGTTTTTGTATTTTTAATCCAAGCAAATAGTGTTAAATTTATTACACTATTTCGAGAATGAAAGAAAAAGTGAAAATTTGCCAACCAATATTCAGGAAACTGTATCGAAGACACTGGGAATAATCTTCAGGAGTATGCAGAGAGGAAGTGCTTAGAAACCAAGTACAAAATAATACCAATGAACATTAAAAGGGGAGAGATCAAGGTCTCTTGATTTACCGAAAGCAGTGAAATTGGATGTGAAAAATGACTGATCGGAACTTTTGTGTAGCTAGAGCTCTTAAAAAAAAAAACAAAAATCTACGACGCATACCAAAGATTGTGCGAACATGGACATGATGGTTTTCACAGTTTACCGCAATAGAATTGATATGGACTGGAGCAAAAGGGTATTACCAAAAGCCTATAGATGATGAGCTTAAATCGGAGGATGTATAGCAAAGGTTTGGCAAGATGCATTGGAATACTTAGTAATAGAGGTGATTTTACAAAACGTAGTATTAACATGAGAACTACGGAACATAAAAGAAGTTGCAGGCTGGGGCAAACACAAAAGTCAGCAGTAGTAGAGCACGCTCTCTCTGAAGGTCATGACATCCTTTTTAACGAGGTGGATATCTTACATCTGTTGCGAACTCGGGGTTCAATAATTCCAGTGTAACGATTTAACACGAAAACACAATTTATTTATTCCACAATTACACACGACTACTAAATAACTCACTACTTAACACTTTATAGCCTTCTATTATCGCTCCGTACTTTAGCTTACTTACAGCTCGCTTAAAATAAGACTACTACTCTACGGCGGCGCTTACTCGCCTTTTATACACAATCCTAAATTACAGAAATACCTAGAATATTTTAGAAGAAAAATAATTAATACGAGACACATAAAAAAAAAGGTCGTAAACAACTACGTTCTAAATAAACAGAGCAATAAATCACTCAGTCGCTGAAGCGCCCGAACCTTCGGGAGACGCAAGACGTGACACTTCTAGCTCCTTCGTCGCGAAGCGTAACGGTCACCGCAACATTGCCCTCCTCCTAAGACTGTTCGTCCCGAACAGATAGAGTTCCATGGTATCGTGCTAATCGATCCAGATGAACAACCTTCATCTTTGACCTGGGGGTCCGCTGAATCCTATACACCACGTCATTAATCCTCTTAATGATTGTATAAGGCCCTTCCCAATTTTGACTAAGTTTGGGCGACTTCCCCACCTTTCGCCGCGGATTGTACAGCCACACCAAATCACCATCCTCGAAGCCGCGGGAGTTAGCCAGTAAGTCGTATCTTGCTTTGGCTCGATCACTGGAGATCCGGAGTTTATTCTTGACTTGCTGATGAACATCGTTAAGCCTCTCCTTGAGCTCCTCCACAAAATTTTCAGAGTTAAGCGAGTCTTTTTTTGGTGTTCCATACGTCAAATCTGCAGGAAGCCTCATTTCCCTTCCGAACATCACTTTCGCCGGAGTATAACCAGTGGCTTCATGCGTAGAGCCTCGGTATGCCATCAACATGAGGGTAGATGTTGGTCCCAATCTCGCTGATGATCTGCCACCATTTTAGACAGGTAATGTTCCATGGTCCGATTAAATCTCTCCACCATCCCATCCGACTATGGATGCAAAGGAGTTGTCCTGGTCTTGCGAATTCCGAGAAGTTCCATGACCTTCTGGAAAACAGCCGATTCAAAATTTCGGCCCTGATCAGAATGAAGTTCGAGAGGGACTCCAAATCTGCAGAACATTTCATTTACTAGCACCTTTGCCACAGTTGTTGCTTCCTGATTAGGCAGGGCGTACGCTTCAGGCCATTTAGTGAAATAGTCCATGGCGACCAAGATGTCCAACCATCATTTATTTCCACCGACGTTCTCCTTACAGAAGGAAATCCCTCACGCTTTGCCAATGCCGCCTATCTTCCTTACATGGCCGTCTAGACAATGCATCGGCATTTGCGAATTTTAATGCGTCCGGCCTCTGTAACACTGTTGCCACCCAAATTATTGACTTGACTGATCCTGGGGGTCTTAACGGGCTTGGTTAATTGCCCCCTTACATTGATCGGAATTGGTCTTTCCTGAATTCTAGGGCGGACTTGGTTGCCGCTCGGTCTTCTAAACGACGGCGACGGACTTCTTGCCCTATTACGGCAGTTACTCTTGACGTGACCCAGTTTACCGCAGTTAAAACATTTTATGCCTCGATTGCCTGTTGATCGAGGAGATCTTCCCAACAAGGCTTGGATATTGACTGCCAGATCCTTCATCGCTTTATGTAAACTTGCCATGGAGTCAGCCATAGACGTACCCTTCTTGTCACCGCAAGTTGCCATTCTTACACTTGGGGAAGAACTAGATGACACTCGTGACGCCTCGAATTTCAGGGCCCGAACTAGTGCCTCGCTGATATTCCTGGACCTTATTAGACGTAAGTGATATCTCATATCACTATCGCGTACTCCCTCAATAAACATTTCGGCGGCAAATTGCGTTTGAAAACATTCAGGGGCTGATGGGTATGCCAGGTGAATTAGTCTGTCTATGTCCGCCTCAAATTCTTGTAAGGATTCACCTGACTTTTGCTGTCTCATCTTCAGCTGGGCCTGGAACACGGTTTCTTTGTGCTCATTTCCGAATCGTAGTTGTAGAGAGTGTACTAAAGCTGCATAATTACTTTGATCAGCTGCCGTCAAAGATTGGAGTAATTCAGCCGCTTTTCCACGAAGTGCTACCACTAATGATGTAGCTTTCTGGGCGGACCAACCATTAGCTTTTGCAGCTGCCTCAAACTGGGTTTTATAAATTTCCCAGGCCGTAGTACCGTCATAATCGGGAGGCTTAATTTTTGCGTTGGCTGTGCTAAAACTCTCTGTAGACACGTTGTCGTCCTCAAGTTGTTCCCGGAATGTCTTTTCTAGCTCGAGAACCCCCTGGTTGACAGCTTTGAGTCCTTCGTTAACGCCGTTAATGGATTCGTGAATGCCGTTAATGGATTCGTGAACGCCGTTAACGGATTCGTTAACGGATTGCATTATTATTTTTTCCAATTGTTGCTCCCTAGCTGCGAGATGGTTCATTAATTCTTCTTTGAATTGTTGATGACGTCGCTCCTGTACTTGATCACGTTTTTCCTGCTCTTCCTTCTGTTGTAGATAACGTCTTTCCTGCTCTTCCTTCTGGTCTAGATAACGTCTTTCCTGTATTTGATCACGTTTTTCCAGCTCTTCCGTCTGTTGTTGATAACGTCGCTCCTGTACTTGATCACGTCTTTCTTGTTCCTCTTTTTGTTCCTTATAACGTTTTTCCTGCTCTTCCCTCTGTTGCTGCATAAGGGAGAACAGGGCGGCAAGTTGATCCTCCATCGCTTGATGCTGGCTTCTAGTCACTGGCATAAACACGTAATGTCCGGCAATGAAGCACTCACTTACAGTTCAGCAATATTAGTCCTCAAATTCCCACTGGAATCCCACTTCTGACACCAATTGTTGCGAACTCGGGGTTCAATAATTCCAGTGTAACGATTTAACACGAAAACACAATTTATTTATTCCACAATTACACACGACTACTAAATAACTCACTACTTAACACTTTATAGCCTTCTATTATCGCTCCGTACTTTAGCTTACTTACAGCTCGCTTAAAATAAGACTACTACTCTACGGCGGCGCTTACTCGCCTTTTATACACAATCCTAAATTACAGAAATACCTAGAATATTTTAGAAGAAAAATAATTAATACGAGACACATAAAAAAAAAGGTCGTAAACAACTACGTTCTAAATAAACAGAGCAATAAATCACTCAGTCGCTGAAGCGCCCGAACCTTCGGGAGACGCAAGACGTGAAACTTCTAGCTCCTTCGTCGCGAAGCGTAACGGTCACCGCAACACATCAAACTCAGCGTTACTATCTGAGTCTAAAGAGGAAAGTCATTGTGATTTTCAAGCACAAGAAAAACTTTTCCCAGTCCTTCCACTTCAGCAGGTCGGTAACAGTAAAAATATCACGAAGCGTTTAGAGCTAAAATCAGTCAAGGTCGAGATGCAAGGAAGATTACTTCGCCCATTGCCTCATCGCAATTGATAATGTCCGACTTAGTTACGGGTGAACGGTCAGGTTTGATTGAACCGCGGCTTCAAAACCTGGAACAGTTCACACAAAAATGTATCTTTAGTTAATAGCTATAAAGCAATTGTGTTGTACAACATCTATTCTTGTACTGATAATTATAAAGCATATTTATCTTTTATTCCCAATCTAAAATTTAATAAATTTAGCCGAGTTTCAGATTTGTTCGTCTTTAAAACATCTATGGTTAATGAATAAATTAGTTAGTGTTTTCCGGAAAATATTCATTTTTTGCTTAGGAGTGTTTAGAACCTATTTGTGAATCCTATGTTCTTTTAATTGTTTCCTATTTCTTCCAGTTTTTCTTCAAAGTTGGTTTTGTTTCTAAAACACAGATTGCTAATTGCTTCAATCTACAAAAATATACATAGATGAGAATGCAACGTAATATAGTAAAAATTTGGTCCATCAGTTATTGTATTGAAAACTTTATTTGTGTCTTCTTTCCAAATTCTGTAAAAAAATACGAATACAAAAAGAAAGTATAATGTGCACTTTTCAATCGATGTGAAATGATTCTTTTCAAACCGTAACTCACAGAAACTGACCAAATTTTTCTAATATCTCATATATTTTTAAGTCTGAAGTAAAAGAAAATTCCAGAGTTAATATGGTACTCTAGGAACTCTACGAGTAGTTAAACCGAATAACATTCCGAAAAAGCTTAATATCATTTGATATAATGACTATGACAAGCTAATCTCGAATTGTTTACATCAGGAAACATTTTGGTAGTCACAGTGTTCTCTGATTTGATTCATATGGTTAGTGGATTTTAGACCCGCCAGTTAAGAACCGAGGCGACTATACCTTAAGAGCCTGATTGGAGTGCATCCAACTGCTTTTTGCTCTTCTTTGCTCAAACGGAAGTGGCATTGCGCGTAGGTGCAATAGTTTCGGACATAGAGTAATGCAGTGGTCGACGGTTACCATTTGGTCGACATTTCTCTTCATCCCATAAATCCCATGAAATTCCAGAGTGTTTTCTTGGCTATTTTACTCATCTGAATAAAGGAAGGGGGACACTCTCACAATACATTTACCTTTTATTTTTTGGATTTTGTGGACGAATAGACGTTTTTTCTTACAGTTTCCAACTTCAGGACGAGACGTCGGAATGAATTTTGCCAATAGAGCCACGGAACCTTTCATAAATATTCCAGGAAGGCAGTCGTACGGCGACATCGAAAATTATTTCAGAGGTCAAAAAGGCAAATTTGACGTGATATTTGTGGTGGTCCCTGACAGTGGTCCGCAATATTCGTTCGTCAAAAAGGCTTCCGAATTGGCCGTCGGCTGCTTGACGCAGTGTCTTAAACAGACAACTCTGGCTCGCCGAATGAACCCTCAAACGGCCGGAAATATTCTTCTGAAGGTGAATAGTAAATTGAACGGCATAAATCACACGTTCTCCAGAGCGTCCAAGCCGCAGATCCTGCAACGCCCGGTGATGATTATGGGCGCCGACGTCACCCATCCTGGCCCTGACGCCCAAGATATCCCCAGCGTGGCTGCAGTTACTGCTTCCCACGATCCAAAGGCATTCCAATATAACATCTGTTGGCGACTGCAGAACCCAAAAATGGAAATTATCGAAGATCTGGAAGCAATTACTGAGGAACACCTCAAATTTTTCTATGAGAAGACCCGTGTCAAGCCGGAAGCGATAATTTTCTTTCGAGACGGTGTGTCCGAAGGACAATTTGAGCAAGTAAAGAATGAAGAGATTCGCGCGATTCGGGCTGCATGTAAGAAAATGCAAAGGGACGGGTTTGAGCCGAAAATTACGTTTTTGGTCGTCCAGAAGCGACATCACACAAGGCTCTTTCCTATGAACCCAAGAGACTCTGAAGATAAGAATTGTAACGTCCCTGCGGGTAAGTTTTTTTTTGAACTATTATATAGTTATTTCATATTATGAATATGCCACTACCATTACATGTTTAGTTCAAATACCTGCACTAACCATTTCCGCTACTTTAGAGCTCTTACTCACAACCTGTTATGGTACAACAATAGGCCTATCCCACATAATGGAAAATCATTTTATCTTTCACTTTCAACTGAAATAATAGATCAAAAATACGTAAATTTGTTAAATATAAAAAAGATGACTCATACTTTTATAGTATTTTAAATTTAGAAGATAAATTTTAATTGAAGAATTTTGCCGGGCTATAACGTAGTTGACTTTAAGCGTTTGTATTGGATGGAATAATTTGCTCAACGATTTGGTAAGTGACAAGGCGTTGTTTGACATAATGACAAATGCACTTTTAGGTTATATTTATTAGAAAGGTGTTGGATCGCAGGTGTAGGACAAATAGTCACTTCACTTTCTCGAAATCGCCAACGTTTCGACCTTTATTTTTAGGTCTTCCTCAGGGCTTTTTCAGTCGGTGAAGAATGTCACCAAATCTTATACTGACCGTCATGGCAGTACACAAAAAACGAAGAATTGTTAAAATCCAGACGGTGCTTATAAATTAAAATTTAAATTAATTTTTTATTTCTCTGTTTTGTTTCGTTGGCCCGTGTGTTTGTTGCTTGTCTTTTACGTGCACCGTCTGGATTTTAACAATTTTTCGTTTTTTTGTGTACTGCCATGACGGTCAGTATAAGATTTGGTGACAGTCTTCACTGACTGAAAAAGCCCTGAGGAAGACCTAAAATAAAGGTCGAAACGTTGGCGATTTCGAGAAAATGAAGTTGCTATTTGTCCTACACCTGCGATCCAACACCTTTCTAATCATTGATAGGACGCAAAGCGCAATATGATTATATTTATTGACAAAATTTATATTTTGAATTTGGCGGATTGTAAATTCGGTTTGTTTTTTAAAAAACAATTTTTTAAAAATAAAATACAATGGTTTCTAAACAGTGCTTTGTCCCGTCATGTTGACTAACTAGCGATATTGCCACGGAAAAATTATTTGTTACTCTACCAAAAGATGCAGGTCGACGAAACATCATAGTTTACAGTTGTACCTGAATCATAGTTTACAGTTGTAAACTATGATTCAGGAGGTTTTTTACAACAAGTTCTGTATGCTTGTGAAGATCACTTTGAGATATTTTAATATAAACAATTATTTTATAATCCATACTTTAAATAGGTACTTTTATTCTACAAAAGGTAATTCAGAAACCAACATTGTAGGAAATAATCCTCTTTCCTTATCAACCTTATTTTGTCAACGGCGCTGTAGCTAATTGGTTCCGAGTATAATACGTCACCACGCTAGCGGGCATATTAAACACAAACGGCGAAATTATAGTTTACTTTAATTTTTGCAAGTGTTTAAATGGCGATTTTCAAAAATAAAAAAATACTTGTTATCTATTTTGATATGGGCTCTCAAAATAACAAATAAAAAAATATGTATGATAGGCCTATTATTAATCAATTCTCAATTGATTTGTACAAGGAGAAAAAACTCCATTCCAATTATCAATAATTAATTTATTTGATACTTTTTATTAGTAGATGCAAGGTGTCCCATTTCGGTTCTTTGTCGAGTATTTTTTTTATATATTTTCAAAGATAGAGGGTTGCAGCTTTTGCAACACTGTGCTAATGCTCTGTGGTTCGATTTCCAGCAAAAGCTTGAAGCAAAAGCTTCTTTAGTATAAATTATTTTGTCAGCCGCCACTGAAAATACACATTTGCTATGTTTAACTTCGCCAAAAATAAGTCGACAAAACCACAAACTATGTTTAAAAACATGGAAGTTATCTTTCAAAACTACAGAAAATGGGATACCTTATATAAACTGCATTTTGCTCCATCATTCCGACATTTGAAATTGCAGGAACCTGTGTCGACACAGATATAACCCATCCCTTTTTACAAGACTTCTACTTGGTCTCGCATGCTAGCATACAGGGCGTGGCAAAACCCACCAAATACTGTACCCTGTGGGACGACAACAATATGGATAACGACACAGTGGAGCAGTTGAGTTACTACTTGTGCCACATGTTTTCACGCTGCAACCGGTCGGTAAGTTACCCCGCGCCGACCTACTACGCCCATCTGGCCGCCGCAAGGGCCAAGGTCTATATTGAGACCGAGAACAGGCTTGACATGAGCCGTCTGCGGGAAGAGTTCAAGAGGTTCAAGATCCGCGATGAGATCAGGAAGGATTTACCTATGTTTTTCGTTTAAGCTGTTCAAGTGTCGGGGGTGTGGTTAAAAAAAAGTTACAGCGGCCAGGGCGTTACTAAAGTAACTGTTTATGGGTGTTTGCATTAATAATCTTATACACTAATGAATTGGTTTTTATTTGTTCGCAGTATACGGGGTGTTCCTTAGAAAACTTCATCTAGCAGGCTATGAAATTTTGACAGAAAAGGATGGCATAGTCAAAGTAAATGGACTTTTGTTTCTCCATCCTTTTCTTTTGATTTTTCACAGCCAACTAGATGAAGTTTTCTAATGAGCACCCCGTACCTACTTCTTATAGTGTTTGAAAATTTGTTTAATCAATATTCTCGATAATTATTCTTTTTTTTAAGTTATTTTTTGTAATCAACATATTTAGATACATAAATAATATATGTTTTTCATATGGTTAGATCTGTGTGTTTTTTTTAGGGTGTGACGATTTTCTGAAATATTTGTACCGCAGGGCTCCTTCACACTAGGGCGCTGCTCAGTGGCGGTGGAAAAGCATTGAGAACAATGGGAACCGTCAGGCCGCCGTCACGTACAGCTGGACGCTTATTCTACGTATAGGAAAGAGTGAAAGTGAAAATGAAAATTGCTGGCCAATGGAATTCGTCAACAGAATTTTTTCACCGATCAAGGTTGTCAAAATTCTCACTTTCACTTTCACTCTTTCCTATAGAATACGCGTCCTGAGGGTTTATTCTATAGGAAATAGTGAAAGTGAAAGTGAGAATTTTGACAACCTTGATTGGTCAAAAATTTCTGTTGACGAATTCCATTGGCCAGCAATTCTCACTTTCACTCTTTCCTATAGAATAAGCGTCCTGAACGGAACGGAGCAGAAATGTCAATAACGTCATTACACATGTCAATAACGTCGTTACACATGTCAATTCCTATTTGAGCTTTTATCTGATCAGTTTAAATTCAACTGTCAAATTCCGCTCCGTTCCGGTTTTAACCAAATTCCGCTATATGTGACGTGGCTCTGCAACCCGCTGCCGGTGGCTTCTAGTAGCGATTAGCGGCGGCCGGCAAGCGGCGCTGCTTCTTGATTCCGTTCCTTTATAATTTTTTTGGTGAGCTAGCAGTAGCGCATTGCTGAGGATAGAGAGTAATTTAGGGAATTTGCTTTGTAAAATTGAAAACGGACATAAAAAAAACATTAGTACCGAACAGCTTCTATTTGGCATTGAAAAGCAACCCTCTTTTGGGGTCTCGTCCCACAAGGATTATATTGATAGAAGGGTAAAAATAAACCTATAGAAGGCTGTGATAAAGGAGTTTATTGTCGATTTTGACAACCAAACGTCAGTGAGGTTCACCATTTTGCGCGGCGGTGCTTTGCGACATGTATCATCGAACGGCTCGTTTCTTCCGCACCGCTAAAACGACGTCGTGCGGCGCGTTCTTTCGTATTGGCGCGGTTAAGAAGCGCCGCTTGGAGGCTCAGTGTGAAGGCGCCCTCAGGCGCGACTACTCGGTTTTAAGGGCCCCTTGACACTAACCCTAGCGGCGTTGCTCAGTGGCGCCGTTCTACTTTCATTACCTTCACACTGTGCTACACCGCTACTAGCGTGGCGCTGCAAGCCTCTGCCGGTGGCTTCTAGTAACGACCAGCGGCGGATAGCAGGCGGCGCTGCTACTTGATTTTGGTATTCACATTACAACGCTACAGAATAGCATTAACGAGGAAAGCGTTGTGGAGTGGTGGAATTGTTTTATAAAAATGGAAACGAGCGTAGAAAACATTGATACCGAACAGCTTATATTTAGCATCGAAAGGCAGCCCTCACTTTGGGACTCGTCCCACAAGGATTATAGTGATAGAATGTTAAAAAACGTTTGGGAAGTTCTGATAGAGGAGTTTATTGTCGATTTATAACGACATTAAAACGTCTTTTTGCCTTGTTGTAGAACTTCTATTTCGGACCAAAACTGTATAGAAATAATTAGGAAGCATTAATCGCTAAAAAAAACGCAGTTTTGTGTCAAAACTGTCAATGGAGGCTGATCTACAACAAAAATTTCAACAAAACATGACAAACGATGAGAATAGAAAAACATGAAGAAAAATAATATTAAGAAAGAAAAAAATTAATTAAAAGTTAAGAACTCGGTGCGAGTTCAGAATCCTTGAAAAATCAAGAAGATAAGTCTAGAAGAGGTAACTAAATGCTCAAATTTGAAACTTTTCGATTTTAGGCCAAAATTGTCTAAAAACTTTTAAAGTATATCCTTTTCGGATCAAAATTTTCTCAATAAAATCGATTTTTGGCACGTTAGAGAAGTTTTATTTCGGGTTAAACGCTAAAATTGGATAAAAACAAAAAAAATGTATCAATTAAGTCAAAAAACGCAGTTTGACCCAAAAATTCTCAACAAAAATCAATTTACAATTCTTTACTCACTGGAAATACTCAATTTTGGGTCAAAATTTCCTCAAAAGAATGAACCCCCAATAAAAACCACAATTCGTTACGTCGCTTTAAAAAAAAGTTCATATGAAGTTGAATAAAACATGATAAATAGTAATAGAAAAATATGAAAAATAAAAAAAACAATGAGAAAGAAAAACTTGAAAAAAAAAGTCGACAAGGGAGAGAAGACAGACATATTTACAATAGAAGGGGAAGGCAAAATGACACAATTGAACTACTAAACACAGCAATATGAGAAATAAAGTTTTATTTAAGTTATTTACCTACTTAGCGCTACCATCTGCACAGCGTTAAAGTGTGAATATGTGTGTGTATTTGTATTTGTGAATTCCATTATAGTTTGTGTTACATTGTTCCTTCTTCGAGCATGGGCGGCGGCTGCTGTTCGCCCATCAGGTACTGCTCAAAGGTACTGTGTGGATCATTGGAAGCGAATAACTCGGGTTGGTACTCGTAGAAGTAAGAAATGTCGCTCCAAGTGGGATCTGGAAAACCAGTAACAAAAAAATTATATATTTCTGTAGAATCTTATTTTAACTTCAAACGCGAGCTCAAATTGAGCAAAATTATATGTAAAAGGTGTTTCTGAAAATATTCTATTTATTCTTCCACTATTGACATTAGAAATACAGTTGTTTCTCTAATGTAGTAATGTTTGCATGGTGAATCTAAGCCGAGACTAAAAGTTGTGAAATTATCTTTTGATACAAATACTTACGTTTTAAAGGAAATCTGCCATAGTTTTTATCGCCGCTTACCTGAAATCCCAGCAAAAAAAATTTTAAACAACCGAGTATCGTGATATAAAAGCCCATCCTACCTCATTTCTTCTTCCAATCCTAGGCACCGACTTCGACGCCTTCAAAAAGAACTTTTCGAACTCGGAGTTACCGCTTTTGCTGGCACTTCTGCCTATTCTAGGCACGCTTTTGGAGGCAATCAGAAAATATGGTTCGGCTTCGTCGGCAGCAGCCGTTAGGGCAAAAAGCAGCAGGACAAGAATGAGTTGGGATGTCATGCTTTTTCAAGGGAATGAAATCCCATGTAAAAGTGAGTGTTTTATATAGATTTTACGCAGTCAATTAGTATTCCTCTCAATCTAGTTTAGAAAAACACTAAATGGTTGAATAATAATGAGGCTGGCCCCCATGGGTTGTGGGATGCACCCTGAATGTTTGATCATTTGATATGATCTAAAAATAATTGGGCAAGTATAGGTGAAGGTATACACGAAATAAGTGAAAATAAAAACTAAATCATCATACAAATAAGAGATATTTATTAACGAACAGCAAAAAAAAACAATTTCCAGAGTTGAAATTGTTTAATAATTAGTTAATTGATTTAATAAAATATAATTCACGCAATGATACGGTCATTTTTTTCCAGATTTCTTTATCCCACCGCTAACCAACGGGCCCTTCTGCGAGGCCTTGGTTTTGGCCTCCTGTAAAGCTTTCTGCTGCTCCTTCATCTTCTGTTTGTGGGCCAGATCGTCGTCGTCCATGTCTTTCGAGTCTTTTTTGGGTTGTTTCAAGGGCTTCTTTTTTCCTCCTTCTCGTCCCGACATCTGAAACGAAAAAAGTTCTTTCAAAGAAACAATTTTAATATTAATATTAAATTTTTTTAAAAATTATTATTATAATAGGGAATAAAGCTGTCGTCGAATTGACGTGATTCTTTGGTCATTTTGCGTTGGCGACGTTTTTCGAATAGAAGTGTTCATTACAAAGCGTCATCTGGAAGGCTATGTATTTTGACAGAAAAGGATGACATATTTTAAGTAAATGGACTTTTGGTCCTTCATCCATTTTTTGACACTTCACAGGTAACTAGATGACATATGAGTAGAGTTTTCCTAAAATCAATCAATACAGTTCCTGGTAAGACACCGTTTATAAAACAATTTAAAAAGAGTGCTCTGATCTTATCTTTTGGTTCTTTTTGACATTTACTGTCAAGAAAAACCAAAGACCTATGGATAGAAATCTGTAAAGCCTCCTAAATGGAGCCAATTTAATTAAAGCTTTCAATTGAAAACATCAACATTCCTGGCCATTGGATGACTTGCAGTTGGAGACACTTTGTATAGGATCACCAATCAAACAGACCATTGATCTTTGTAGTGTGGAAAGGTTCAGCCCAATCTGACTAATATCTGACCGTTAATTTGGCCAATGAAAAACTTTGTAGTCTGAGAGGCCTTTAATCTCTAATAGGACTTAGGTTGCAATATGTCCGGTTATTTTCAAGATTAGATTCCTTTTTGTTACATATAGGTAGTTAAGTAACCTAATATAACCTAATAATGGTTACATCAAAACTGAATAATCCACCAAAGGAAGATGTTTGACATTTCCACACAAATGCAATAGCCTAAAGCTGAAAATAACCACAGGTATTGTATTCAATGTATAGTCCTCCAGTGAACAACAGCTGTGTACAACATCCAGCACCTTTTGCAATGTGCTCTACTGGCGCTGAGGAGGGAATCTGTAGGTGCATTATTAAAGGCCCCTACAATTTCTATGAAAATACCAACTGCGACACCCTTTGAATCTAGGGTATCTTGGATTTTCACCACCAGGTTGTGGAGTGCTAGTTCTGTTGATTTGTTAGCCTGGTATGCATAATGTTCCATATTAAGGGGGTACATTGTTAGTGCTCCCTCCCTTATGTATACGTCTAGCAGCATTTCCAAGCGTTTCAGCAGAAATGAAGTTAGACTGATTGGCCTGAGCGATTTACGATTTTTTCTCCTACATCCCATCTAATTTTGCCCAAAAATAAAAGGAATAATTGACTGTGAACAACACTAGATAGGGTAGGAGAGTATGTTCATCAAATTATTGTTTCACTTGTAACATTTCACCCCATTGTTGATATGCTTTCAGGATACTGCTAAATGCCGTATCCTGATACTCCTGAAAGCGAGAAATACATGCAATTGGCCATTATTATTGCCTTACCTTTTATTTGGTTCCCCAAACTATGCTCACAATTTCTGCCTTCTAATTGTAAATTTTAATTATACGTTTAAATTTAATATGTGTGTAAAGAACGAGGCAAACGAGTATGGAAAATTTTAATAATAATAACAAAGACTGCAAAGAAGAATTTCAAACAAATTTTAGAAAAAAGATTTTTATTTATTTTATTTTAAATAAACATGCTAAATGTGAAATGTCATTTATCGCATTGACGTTGACGTTGCATAACACTGATTGATTGACAGATAGCTGCTGACTCATTATTTATAGGGTTTTCGGGTAATCACTCTGGATCACCCACAGACTATTTCTATCCTTTAATTTCTATAGATAAAAAAAAGATAGGGAATGGTTTCAAAGCGCCGTAGACGTAGAACTTTTCACTGAAAACGGTATTGTTTGAAATTTGGTATTATTTGTTTGATTAAATAATTATATTTTTTTCTTGTTTTTGTCCTTTTTGTTGCTTTTCCAATGTTTATATTTAACTTTTTTTAATATCCACTAAGAAAATAAGAAATATGAAACGTGTTTAAACTCATATTTTTATTGTCTTCCAAGCCCAAGGAAGTGTTCAGTTCACCAGGGCAGTTTTTTTCCTTGGACAAAACAAAACAACTCTTCAACCCTTTAAATAGGGTTTGGATTGTACAGCACAGTAATCTGGGGCATTACATGTTCATAGCATGGTGATCATGGAGAGGTTTTATTCCCAAGAGAAGTGCCAAGAATTATGGAGAAAAATAGACAGGCTCCACCTTGGTTATCTGGAACTTGAGGAAAGTCCTGAGAAAATCAGACAAAGGGAGAAACTAGAAGGTATTTATTTAATTTAGAAGAACAGGAATTTTGATTTATAACTCGGTGAGAAACAATAAAAGTGAATTAAGTCTTTTAGTAGGTACTTAGTTTTAGGCCTACTTTTGTAAAGTTAAGTTTGAGGGGGTAAACCACTAGCTGTGTATGTATACACCCATATTTGACATTGAAAACATTTGAGAAATCTGTTAATTCAGCGAGTGTTTGGCGTCCCAATAAACTAAGTAGTAGGTGGATTGGCGGGATGGGGACAAATAATGACAATTCAGCTTTTATCAATTGCCAACGTTTCGACCATATATTGTGGTCTTTATCAAGGCTGTAAAGACAAGAAACATCGAGATCAGTTTATGGAAACTATTATATATTAACATTAAACAATGTTTACTTTTTTTGTACAAATTTTGTGTATATAAATGTTACATTCATTTGTTGTTTTGCATGTAAATTTCTTGAAAAAGAAAAAAAAATTGTTATTTTTTTTTTCTAATCTGTATAAAATTTTTAATTGTAATTTAAATTTAGTCATGTCCCTTGCCATAAACTGATCATGTTTTTTGTCTTTACAGCCTTGATAAAGACCACAATATATGGTCGAAACATTGAAACGTTGAAAAATTGATAAAAGCTGAATTGTCGTTATTTGTCCCCATCCCGCTAATCCACCTACTACTCTGTTAATTCATTTATCGTATTTGCCAAATTTGTCAGACATTTCCTAGACCAGTATAGACCACATTTGCCTATATCAAATGTAATAAATGTCAGCAATTGTAGTCAATGGTGTTAAATGTTGGGCAAATGTATAAATTATTAATCAAATATGGCCACAAATGTTTAGGTTTAGAAATATTAGTGATGAGAAAATTTTATAAGATCATGTATTATAACAATATTTGCCTATAGGAATAACAATGTTGGATTTAAGCAGGCATATCCAGAGCTTAGTTCTGATATGATTTTTTGTGATAAGTTCATTCTCTAGCAGTTACACCTTGTGGTACTTTTTCTTTCTATGGCGCATCTTATATTTTTTAGAATGCATAGCAGAATACCTCTTTATGGCCCGGCACAGGGACAAGTTTGTCTTTGCTGAAACCGAAGATGTGCTTTATAGATCAGCTGCTTTTAAGAAAGATTTCAGTGGCTATAAAGCTGCTCCTGGTTGGAATGCCCTTCAGATGTATGCCGCCAATTTGTTGACGCAGCCTTGGCGAAAGGAATATCGGCAAATTAAAGTAATAATGATTTTCTAGAGAAACTGAATCATTTTATTGAAAAATGTATAGCAAACCCTAATTTTGAAAAATATTTTTTTATATTTTCTTCTCAACCCTTATTGTGGGCCTCTAATATTTGCAATTAGGATCATAACATTGAATGCTGACTGAGGGTATTTTCCTTGCTGTTATAGACGTATTGTGGATTTTATAAACACCAAATTGAAGCAAATTTGGTTGGAGCTGAGGCCATGTTTGAGGCAATGGGTTTTAGAAATATTGGCGGGGGAGTTTTGGTGTTAGAAGGACCAATATGCCCAGATAAAGTCTCTAACATTTCGAAGGACTGTCTAATAGCATACATGGAATGTCAAGTGAGTTGAAGTTTGTGTTTTTGTTATCAGTAGAATTATTTTGGGTATTACTTGACTAGAAATAGTGTTGTAGTAATGTGGTTGTGCTTGTTTATTTTTACTAACCTTTGCCATAATACAATACCTTGTAGCCATGTCCTTTCCTGAATGGTTAACTTATAATTTACTTTTTTGTGCAATTTAGTGAATTACATGAACTTTAGATTTTAAAACACATATGGGAAGAGCTCTCTCCCATATCCAACATAAGTTGGCTAGACGTCCTGGAACATAGAGCTGCTTGCCCCGGATCTATTGACGAGTGTGTTAGAAGCCTTAAGATTAAACTGACTTCAAAGCAGGCGGTGAGACATTCGAGAGCTTCATCATTTGACAATGCGGCACCTGCAAGCAGTCAGGGATCTGTGTCCAGTCGTATGGTCGTTCCAAATGGTCAGAATTATGCTCTGGCAGGCCATAATCATATGGCTCTTCCACCGATGATGCTGCCTAATGGTAAGTGAAATTTTAAGAGTTTCTCTGCCTTATTGTCATTTCTGCCATTATTTCGTTTTTTCATTATATATTTTCTTCTATTTTGCGTTTATTTTAAAAATGTTTTTATTATGTCTGTCTATATCCTCTTGCATTTCTTAGCATATTATTTGCTTTCCTATATTTTGTCTTATTTCTGACTATTTCCATTATTTTCCTATGTATATTTTCGATAACTTTTACAATTTTTTTATACCTCCTGTATTTTGGTCTATTTGTGTTATTTTTTTTCATAATATTACTTTTTATTCATGTTTTGTTTTATTTAAACTATTCTAATATTTTCGACTTTTTCGTTTTTTTTTAAAGTTCTGTTTATTTCCATTATTTATCTCAATTTCCTAACTTTTCCATTATTTTGTCTTATTGCCTATTGTCACTATTTCTCTATATTTTGTATTAATTTCTTTTATTTATATTTTATAGTTTCTTTTATTTTTGGCGTTTTTTATTTCGAATAATTTCCTACGTATATTGACTATAATTTGTGGCTATTTTATTATTCATTATGTTTCACCGCGATTGTTATAGCCAAAACACCACAGTAATCCTTACACATTATTGTTGTATCTCATCACAGTTCCCTATTGTATGCCACACACCAACGGCTGTATCAACACCTTTCCATACGGGTATGCCTCTTATCCCGGCCAAGTACCTGTAATGAAAGCGGTTCTACCGCCAGTTGCGGCACCCCACAACGGCTACTATTACGCCAACGGCGGAATTCCTATGGTGCCAACTCCGTATCCTGTGCCGACCGGTCAACTTGTTGAGGTGGACAGTCGTAATGGTTACGATATGGTCGACGAAGGAATACCAGCAACTATAAGGAGAAGAGGAGTGGAAAGTAACAGTAAGTTTTGGTGGTTTTATAATATTTGGATACCCGAACGCACCTCTGAGCAGTGGCGTCCCAAAATCAGAAATGCGTTTTTTTCCATACTGTATCTTACACCGTAGCTCCGGGGTTGTCAAAATCAACGAAAAAAGTTAGGAAAGAGTGACAAAAATAGTACAGTAGTTTTTTGCTATTTTTGGCCGCCATGAAAAAATTGATTAATCATCCTGGAATACATCCTGGTGATATCCTGGAAATGGTTAGCGCTAGAAAGCTGAAATTTGATTCGTAGCTTCTTTTGGAGATGAGGTAAAACTGGACCGAAATCTCCCCATGGGTACCGAAGGTATAATTTCGATTTTTTTTTCGATTAATTGACACTTTTGTTACAACTTGCTTCTTTTCTTAATTACAAACAATATTTGATAAACAGGAACCCTTATATAAATACCCGTTGCATATAGAGGTTGTCAAACAGACAACCATTTTATATGTTAATATGGTTGTCTATTTGAGAATATGATATCACGGTAGTTTAGGGTACATAAGAGTAGCGTTTGGGTATTTCCTAAACTACGAAAAAAAAATAATAAAAAAGAGGTGTCAGAGCACACTAACTCCAGATTTTTGTTGACCAACTTGTCAATTTAAGAAGCCTTTGAGATCATATGCATAAAAAACACTTAATAAACCCACCAAAACGAACAAGGTAAATAGGCGCAACACTCTTCGACTTGATTGCTTCATCAGTTTTACATCTGTTTACTAACATTCGTTACTTGTCATGATGTGGATTGATTTTGAATGCATTAAAACTTCATATCACAAGATACATGATGGACAGCAATTTCTTGAATTAAAATTGCAGATTTGGATTTCTAGTGTCAAGATTAATTTTAATAGTAGGGATTATTTGAGAGTTCTGCGACAAGCCCCGCCTCCTTTGCCTCCGAGAATTCTGATTGGTTGCGGCAGCTTCCCCCTCCATTATCCAAACCGTTCTTATTGGTTAGGGCAGGAAATCAGAATGGTCGGGTGCAAAGGGGGAGGGGCTTTCTGCAGAACTCTCAAATCATCCCTACTTATAATATTCACCAAAAAGAGCATAACGTTAAATTATGCTGTAGTTCTTGAATTATAAATTTTGATACGAATGACACTGACATAAGAATAGAATAGAATAGAATAGCCCTTTATTTAGCAATATTGCTAGTACATATACATTACATCATACAACTTAAAATGTTAGTTACTGATTCTATTTTACTACATAGAACAATTTATAGCAAATTTTGAAAGGCAAAAACCCTGTTTTAACATAAATTTTGTAATCTTATTTTGAAAAACTTTTATACTATTAATCTGTTTTATATCCTCTGGTAACGAATTATATAAACGAATACCATCATAAAACAACGACTTTTGTAATGCACTGGTCCTAACCAATGGAATATGAAAGTTAAGCCTCGACCGAATATTATAGTCAATTAACTCAGTTCTTCATTCCAAATAACTGTTGAAATAGCTCGGATAACAGTGGTGCTCAATCTTATAAATAATATGAATGTTTGCCTTAGCGACAAGCTGCCTAACGTTTAACCATTGTAAAGTTTGTAACATATTATTAATGGGTTGGTTCCTATCACAATTTAAGATAACTCGCATTGCCTTATTTTGAAGAATTTGAAGCCTTCCAATATCCTCTTGGGTGCATGATATTAACAGTGAACAACAATAGTTAAAGTGTGGGAAAATTACTGTATTAAATACCAGCATTTTTGCCCATGGTGATAGATGTTGTGATAGCCGCCGAAAAAAACCTATTTTCTTCTCTAACTTTTTACATCCAAGTAATCCACTTGGATAGAAAAATTCAATTGTGGATCCAATGCAACACCCAAGTATTTAATTTCCGACACCATCTGTATTGGAGAACCATTTATTAACAAATTTACACCTAAGTTAGTGTATTTCTGACAGTTACCTCTCGACCCAAGTATCATACATTCAGTTTTCCCTACATTTAATTTTAATCTGTTTTTACATAACCAATCATATAATACATCAAGTTCCTCATTTAAGCTATCTACCAAATATTTGACTTGTTTTCCTGCCATGCAAATAAGAGTATCATCTGCGAACAAATTAACAAATGATTTTCTCAAAACCAAATGCAAATCGTTTACATAAATAATAAACAACAAGGGCCCTAAGACGCTGCCTTGTGGAACACCATGTTCACTTCTGGTTTTTCTTGATACCTTGTTTTGCACTTTGGTTTTATGGTACCTGTTTTGTAAATAATCCTTAATCCACGCAAAGGCAGAATTCGTTATACCATAATGATAAAGTTTTTCCAGCAGAATGCCCCGGTCAACGGTTTCGAAAGCACGTTGGAGGTCCACGAAAACGCTAACTATTGCATTACCCTGTGAATTTTCCTTTCTCCACTCAGCACACACATACTGCAATGCCGATTCGCAGGAATGATTAGATCTAAAACCCGATTGTGCCAAAAACAACAAATTATTTGACTCAAAATGCTGCTTTAACTGATGACACACAACTGTCTCAATAACTTTATCGACTACAGGTAGTAAATTAATTGGCCTGAAATCCATTGGATGCACCGGCTGGAGAACCTTAGGCACTGGTACAATCATACTAATCTTTAGCTCAAGCGGAACCCGCCCTGTACTCAGGGACATATTTACAAGGTACAACACAGCATATCCAACAACACAAAATAAGTCTTTTAGCATCACAATATTAAAGAACTCATCGCTGATGCTTTTCTTCTTTAGCTCCATTATAATTTGTTTTAGATCGGTTAAACTTATCTTTGCAAAAGCAGAAAATTTGTATTGTAGCGGTTCAAAGTTGTAATCCCAATCTTTCTTTTCTATAGTGCTTGAAATTTCACGAATACTATCTTTGTAAAAGGCATTAAATTTTTCTTCGGGCGGTCCAGCATGAAGATCACACTGCAAGTCAGAAATATCTATATTCTGTTGTTTGGTCCCCAACAACTCTTTCAAGGTCCTCCACATTTTTTTACTATCACCTTTGCACTTATCAATGCTTCTATCATAGCATTTCTTCTTTTCGGCTCTTATCGTGCTGGTAACTTTGTTACGTAGTTTTTTGTAACTTTCCCAATCATTGTTGCTTCTGGTGATTGGAAATTTCTTGTAGGCTCTATCACGATCATTTTGTGCCCGACGGACTATGTCCGTAATCCATGGATACTTTCTAGCCAGAACGGCTTGTTGAGGTGCTACTTTGTTAACTGCCGTTTGAATAATGTTCATAAAGTCCTTATATATGATATCAACGTCAGTGGAAGCATAATTCCAGTTTGCACCAACTAACTTCTGGATTAACATTGAGATTGTATCCTCATTGAGATTTCGCCTGTATATAATGTCCCCTTTGGTGACCAATTCGCTCAGTGATACTGTAGTGCCAATAATTTCGTGATCAGAAACTGCCGGATATATTCGTTGAGTCTCAGTGCATCCAAATTCATTGGTGATTATATGATCTATCATACTAGAAGTAACGTTGGTTAGCCTCGTAGGTTTATCGACTATCTGCTTGAAACCAGCTGCCTGAATAATCCTTTTCAAACTAACAGAATTACTGTCAGCCTTCAGTAGATCAATATTTAGATCACCTAAAATAAGAGTCTTTTGTTCATGCACATTATCATCACTAAGATTTTCTTCTAAAAACTGAAGAAAATCTCTGCAACTCCCGTTAGGCGACCTGTAAATGGCTCCTACCACCAAACTCTCTAGTCCAAACTTGGCTTTTATCCACATAGAATAATAACCAATAACCATAGTCCACACTCATTTTTAATAACGGAGAATTTAACACTTTTTCTAACATAAATAACGGTTCCTCCAGTATGTCTACTATTTGAGCAGCAAACCACAGCCGTATATCCCTCAATTTGCAACTCACAATTTTGTATATCCTCAGTTACATGCGTCTCACTAACACAAGCAAATTCTGGCTTAGCATCCTGCAACAGATTGCCGATTTCTACGAGGCATAACAATTTCAAGATTTAGTTATTGAAGTCTATCTTTTTGCATATCACACAAGTTTTTATTGCTGGAGTAAAGGTTTAGATTAGTTGTTTTTTACTTGGTACTCTGGCAGTTTTATGCGTGTTTCGTTGTCATGAGTGCTGCCAGTTTTTGTTGGGTAGAATTCTGCATTAATATATAATAAACACCAGACTTTGTGTCACTTGTATTATACATATCCTTGAGGTAAATTAAATTAAACATTCAAGATGTATTAGTTGAAATTATAACAAAACAACATAGTTTTGAGTCTCAGGAAATGACACACAATGGTAATTATTAGTGGATGGAAACTCATTCATAGTGGAATGGACGGAATTATTTAAGTACTCCATTTTGTTGAAATGCAGCTTTTTAATGGGCATATACTAAAGATTTTAGTTTAAATGCATTTGTTTAAGCTGACAGAAAGTCGATAATGTCTTAACCTCAGTTTCCAAGTATGTCTCCTTTTACAGGTGTACTGAGTAGCGACAAGGAGATTAAGAAGGATGAAGTGATAAAGAATGGCGTGAAGTCTGACTCGGATGAGAGACACGAAGCTGTGGAGGGAGACTGGGAATATGTATATAGGGACTTAGAGAGACAAGGGTGAGTTATAATAAGGGATTTCCGAAGTGATAGTGAACGATTATACTTTGTGCTAGTTAGTTAATATTCAAGCCCAATAATGTTTTACTCAAATGTATATTCTTGAGACCACAGTATAAAGAATAATACATTATACCAGCAACGTCAGTCGGTCGAAAAATTGAAACTCCCCTCTCCTTGTCCCGTCCGCCCGGCCGCCGGCGGTGCACCAGCAAACCGGTTTTGGCTGGTTTTGGCAGTGCATCGCTTATGCTTGAGCCGTATACAAGTCCCCTGTAACTACTCGAGAAAATTGCCGGGTGCAGGTGCGCGCGGCACGCTTTAGTTTTGGGAATATCAAAAGTGCCGACACGAACTGACGATACTGATATAATGTATTATTCCTTATACTGTGCTTGAGAAGTTGAGGTATGAATTTCTTAATTCTTCTAGTACCCACCTATATGGGTGTAGACAAAGACGGAGAACTAGTGCTACTACAGATTTGCCCAAATCAATTATTTTGGTGTGTACAAACAAAAGGTTTGGTTTTTCACGCACAAATTATTGCACAAATCTGTTTGTTCAACCTAATCCGTGCAAATATGTTAGCTTGTGAAGGGCAACATTCAGACTTACCACCACAATTACATCTGGAAATGTCAAGCAAGTACGATTTTAAAACCGATTTGGATGATCTACCTAATTTCAGGATTTGAATATTGCTCGTGATATTTCCTCAAGTTAGCAACTGGACTAAGATTCAGCAGAGAATGCGAATATCTTTGACATAAACCGCTTTCCAACTGTAATATTGGATTTGAGTATGACGCTTCCGGAGAGACCTACGAATTTAAATTATTCATTGAGAACTCTGAATAACTTTTTATAGTTGTCACAGTCAGGTCAGCCAAAAGTACTACAAACACCAAAATATCGGTAGGAACTCCGAAGAGCATGGAGGACGCGTATCCCTACTAGTTATATACTACGAGCGTCAATATTATGCCATAGATCTGAAGTGCAGCGTCGAGTGACCTATGGAAACTTAAACCAGGTCGAATGTTTGATAATGCGCACATCTTTATACTCAAAACGCCGATAACAAACCTGCGTTTTTGGATAGCGATCTTAGAGTGCGCTGAGACTATTCCCATCCTTTGTTTTCTCATAAGAATATAAAGATGGCAATTACTCGTTTCTCAAAATTAAGGGGCGGAGCTTGGCAGACGGCGCATGCGCATCTGCTGGTTTTGGACCTGGTTTTTCGAGCTGCACTTTCTAGTGTTACCCTCATATTCGTATTCATTATTGAGTATATTCAGTTGTTAATTATATACGAGGGGGGGGGGGATTTGGGGCGCTCCAAGTGCATTAAGTACGGCGGTGTTGGAAAGGCATAAACACAAACTTCACGTTTCGGAACTGTTTCGAGCTACTCCTTCGATAAGATGGAAAGCGGCTCAGACAAATGACCTAGAAGATATGGGCAGCCCATGACGTAATTTTGATTCACTCAATTCAGTCAATTTCCAATCTCGATCTGGCTTATCCTTTCTTATTTTCAATTTTAATCAGATCCAGCATTTCAATCCTGTTTTAGTTCAGGGTCGACTAGTCATTCCTAATCGTTAATCCACAACGTTTATCTTGCCATTTTTGCCGTAGTTTGCTCGATCCGATTGAACAAACTTATCGAACCAGCCCGCGATAAACGTACTGATTGGCGAATCACAATGCGCCATTTTTAAGGTACCGAACATGTGCAGAAGGGTTGGACCAATAATTGAATGAATGAATGAATGAATGGGCTTTATTTAGCAAGCTTGCTACATAATATGATTTAAGTACATGTCTAATTTCTTAATACATACGTATCCTATGTAAATCTTAATATATATGCTTAACAATTTGGCTTATCTTTCTTTTGAATCCCTCCAAAGATTGTATATTCTTAACATTTATTGGTAACCCATTATATAGATTAAATCCTCTATAGAATAAAGATCCCTGCGTTTGCGACTTGCTCACACGAGGAATATATATATTATTTGCCGTTCTTGTATTATGACTATGTTTTTCACATACAAATCTGATTTTATCACACATATATTTTGGCAGCATGTTATTTAACATTTTATAAATAAATATAATATTATTATATATCATTCTTTGTTTTATGCTCATAAAACTCAGACAGTCTAACATGATCACAATAGGCGTGTATCTATTCACCTTTAATATCACTCTCATTGCACGATTTTGCAGCTTTTGCAGCATATCTTTGTCTCCCTCATTTGTATATAAAAGAATAGTGGGACAGTAGTCAAAGTGCGGAGCGATTATTGATTTATATACCAAAACCCGTGCATACATAGTAAGGTTAGTGCTTATTCTATTGAAATAATTAATCTTCTTGCTTATCTTATCACAAATGTATCTTATATGTAGGGAAAATTTCAGATTATCATCAATAACTAAACCCAGGTACTTATACTCCCTTACAACTTCTATTTTCTCATTTAATAGTTTTACTTCTAAATTCTCATTGTACCTTTGGGCACAAAATAGCATACATTTTGTTTTTTTGACGTTTACGAACAGCTTATTGCATTTTAACCAGACTTCTAGTTTAGCCAGTACATTACCGATTTTTTGTTGCGCTTCAGCCACTGTGCCCCCGGTAACAGATATAACAGTATCATCAGCAAATAGGTTCATAAATACATCCTCATCTTCCATGTTTTCAACAATATCATTGATATATATTATAAAAAGCAAGCACCCCAGGACACTCCCCTGTGGCACTCCATTCTCAACCTGTCTTAATTCTGAATAAGAATTACATACTCTTACTTTCTGATACCTAGCTCTTAAGTAACTAGCAAACCATCTATTTGAATTTCGTACCACGCCAATTCTGTTTAACTTCATTAGTAATAAGTCACGGTCAATAGTCTCAAACGCTCTTTTAAAGTCCACAAATACAGCCACTACAACCTTATTTACATCAATTTGTTCCTTCCATTTAGAGATCACAAACTGGATTGCTGTTTCACAGGAGTGGTGTTCACGGAACCCTGATTGGTTGGGTATCAAGATATTGTTCACAGTCAAATGATTGAGTAGCTGGTTTTTAAAGTATATTTCGAACACTTTCTCGCATAATGGTAACATATTTATTGGGCGAAACTCTTCACATTGCTTGGTGTTCATCACTTTTTGCACTGGTACAATTGTAGAGACTTTCCAAAGATCAGGGACTTCACTGGTTTCAATAGAGATATTTATAATATCTTTTAATTTCTCTACCATTACCTCACCACCCAATCCTATGACAGCTCTTGAAATTCCATCAATTGAATACTCTTTATTTAGTGCCTTAATAATGACTTTCACATCTTGGTGTGTACATTTGTGAAACTCCTTCAAACTCTGGTTTTCATTCAATCTATTATCAAAATCTTCTACTTCATCAGATTGCATGGGTACACTGCTCACTATAATTTCTTGTATACTGCTAATAAAGTAGTTGTTGAAGGCATTTGCAATGACATTTGTATCACATAACTTTACACCATTGAAGTAAACTTCTTTTATTATACACTTCTTTGTTTTTCCTAGGATTTCCTTGATTCCTTTCCACATCAGCTTACTGTTCCCTTTATTTTGATCAATAACTGCTTCATAGTAAGCTTTCTTTTTCTTTCTTATTTCGCTTACAACATTATTTCTTTTCAGTTTGTATGCAACCCAGTTTTCATTAGTATTCACCAGTCTTGCCCTTTTATACAGTGTATCACGTTCATTCATTAAATGTTTAATTTCGGCATCAAACCATCTCTTGCTGCTCTTTACAGCTTTGGACATTGTCTGCTCTGGTGCCATTATATTCAGGCAGTCCATAATGTTCTTATTAAACAGTAATAGTGTATCATTTATGTTGCCATTGTCACCCCACTCTTGGCTTTGCAGCTCAACTTGGAACCTCTGTGGTTCAATATTTTTTAAGTCTCGATATGTAAACTGTTTGTCTGCTGGCATCACCTTTGGAACATTCATATTCTGTTTGCTTTTACTTTGTACAATAACTAGATCATGGTCACTTATTTTGGGAGAATCAGCCACATTCACTGAGGCCTCACTGTCATCCGTAAATACCAGGTCAACCATAGTTTTATGATCCCCATCAACTCTAGTGTATTGTGTGACTCTTTGTTCTAGGCTGAAGGTCTTCATTGTTCTTAGAAGCCTCCTTCCATAGGTAGAGTTTTCATTGGCCAGATTGATATTAAAATCTCCCACAATAAAGATTCTTTTGTGCTGCAGCAGTATAATATCTTCCAAGATATTTTCCAAATGGTTTAAAGTTTCAGAAGCACTTGAGCTGGGCGAACGATATATGCAAAGGATCAGACATTCATAATCCAAAACACTAACAGCTACAATCCACAATTTTTTTGGGATACTTAGAATCATCAAGATATCATAGGCAATGTTGCTCTTAATATAACACAACACACCACCTGTATGCCTGCTTTCTGAATCACATCTCACTATATTGTAACCTTCTATATAAATTTCAGTATCTTTGATATCACTAGTTATTCGGGCTTCGGTTGCAAAGAACAATTTAATATCATATTTCTTAATATACTGTTCAATTTCATCGATGTGTGGCAACAGGCTTTGCACATTTAAGACTACAAACTTTAATTTTAATTGCTATACTGCGTTATAATTCAGCTTACCTCTGAATGCCTCTTCTGCCCTTCTTAGATATGGACAAGCTCTATCCCATACCACATGACCTATATCCATACTTGTTCCCAGTTTTTGGTTTGTACGCACACAATTTATGCATCTGGAGCTCCCTGCTCGGCACTCCATCTCTTTGTGCTCTCCCGCACATTTGGGACAGGCTTGAACCTCTTCCCTACATTCACTTGCAAAGTGGTGGAAGCCATAGCATTTAAAGCACTTTATCACATTTATGAATTCAAATACTCGACACCTATATAAGCTCACATAAACCGCCTGCCTGGTTGTTAGATCTTCAAATGTTTCCATATCCACCTCCAGCAACACATTGTAGTAACCGTTTATCTCCTTTGTAATATGGAACACATTTAAGACAAAGTTTTCCCTTCTCTGCTCCATTAAGTTATTTTGTTCAATTAATTTTTTTCTTAACTCCGTACTATCTTTCCTGATCTCAATTGGAATGTTTATTATCTTAATTTTTGGGTACACTTTTTTTGGTAATTGTACTTCATATTCATCTCCAATTTTTTGCTTAATCTTTTCCTTCACCGCGGTCATTTCCGCCTCACTACGACACTCTAGGGTTACCCCTCCATTTCTAATGTTTCTACCAATGTTCATTTCTAGATTTAGCTTGACAGGGTCAACTTTTTTTACTAGATCTTGTTTTGTCTGTTTGTGTGTTTTCTTTTCTTTTGGCTTGATAATTACCACATTTTTATTCTTACCTGCAGCTGCATCCCTGTAGGTCATACCTTGGGTCATACCGTTAGTCTGGCATACCAAGCCCTTACTGGACATATTGATTTTATTTTTTATATCAGCAATATCAGATTGCAACCTGTCAAGTTTTGCAACAATAAGAGGCAGCTTTCTTGCAATCCCTATGCAGCCCTTACACAGAAACACCAACACACGTTTCTGCAGAGGCATGCATTTCACTTCGGAGGGGGTCAAGTCAGCACACTCCTTATGGACAAGGCCCAAGCATACATCACACCTATAAGATTGAGATCCCGCTTCCATAACGACCTTACAGTGGAGGCACTCCTCTGCAGAGTTTTCAGCTTCATCATCTTCATCACTCTGGCTCATCCTAACCCCACTTTACGTTTTCCTAGAAAAGTTACTCAAAAAACTGACTCAAGGAAAAATCCTCCGCGGCCAAACAGGACTCTGTTTTTTTATGGGTCCAAATAATACTTTTCTATGTAATTTTACTTAAAAATTCAATACTTTTTGAGGCACGGGGCGTTAACACGTTGTTTACATTAACATAACCTCAACCCTCTTTTAATTTACTACATCGGCGCTGTATCAACTACCAACCTTTCGAAGTTTGACCTGTGCGGCGAGCAAATAAGACTGTTATTAGCTGAAATGTTCATTGTACCAGAAACTTCATACGAAACTTAATAATTAAGAAATCTCTTTACAAATTAGGAAAACCACGTTGATTTTATCGAACCGCTAATTTTCGATACTCTGTGGTTCGCTAGCTTCACTCCACTGGCGCTCGTCGGCGTTGCCACCTCTTTTTCTCTCGTGTCGTTAACCATTAACCAACTTCACTCTGCTTTGGCTCGTCGGCGTTGCCACTTCTTTTCCTTATGTCTCAACCTTCTGGGGCGCACGGGTCCACTCAGAATCCATCAGGCCCAGTGACTTTGTACTACTAGACCCAAGTATGGCTATACGTCGCCGAAATACAAGCTGTTTCCAGGACCTCCAACATTTTTTTTTATTACGGTATTTGCGTTAAGCTTATCTCTTTTGTGGCATCCTTTATTGTCAAAACAACGATCCAAGCACTGACGTATGCATGACGTTTCCTGATTTTCGGACTTTTCTTTATTAGAGTTAAGTTCGGTAATTACATCCCGAGCGCACGGGATATCAGTCTATCTCCTTCTAGCTTGTTAAGATTTTGGGAGATGGTCTGTGTTCGGAGCGCTCGGATCGAATTACCGAACTCGGCTTGTAATAAATAGCGTTTTCGGGAAACCGCTCTGAGAATATTGCTATCCTTACATTCTTATTAAGAAACCAAAGGATGGGAATAGTCAATTTTTAACTTCGTATGTCAGCGTTGGTGTCACTAATTGTGCCGGTTCCACGACAATGACAAAATATTGGGAGTTTTGTTATGATGAAAGAGACAGGTTTATATAACCACCCACGTTGATTTTATCGAACCGCTAATTTTCGATACTCTGTGGTTCGCTAGCTTCACTCCACTGGCGCTCGTCGGCGTTGCCACCTCTTTTTCTCTCGTGTCGTTAACCATTAACCAACTTCATTCTGCTGCGGCTCGTCGGCGTTGCCACTTCTTTTCCTTATGTCTCAACCTTCTGGGGCGCACGGGTCCACTCAGAATCCATCAGGCCCAGTGACTTTGTACTACTAGACCCAAGTATGGCTATACGTCGCCGAAATACAAGCTGTTTCCAGGACCTCCAACATTTTTTTTTATTACGGTGTCTGCGTTAAGCTTATCTCTTTTGTGGCATCTTTTATTGTCAAAACAACGATCCAAGCACTGACGTATGCATGACGTTTCCTGATTTTCTGACTTTTCTTTATTAGAGTTAAGTTCGGTAATTACATCCCGAACGCTCGGGATATCAGTCTATCTCATTCTAGCTTGTTAAGATTTTGGGAGATGGTCTGTGTTCGGAGCGCTCGGATCGAATTACCGAACTCGGCTTGTAATAAATAGCGTTTTCGGGAAACCGCTCTGAGAATATTGCTATCCTTACATTCTTATTAAGAAACCAAAGGATGGGAATAGTCAATTTTTAACTTCGTATGTCAGCGTTGGTGTCACTAATTGTGCCGGTTCCACGACAATGACAAAATATTGGGAGTTTTGTTATGATGAAAGAGACAGGCTTATATAAATACGTCGATGCTATATTTACAACAAATGGTGTCGCCATGGCTGGGTTTAGTAGTACAAAGTCACTGGTCAGACCTTACAAAGAGAATGTTGAGTTAACAAAGGATAGACATACATTCGTGAGGAACGTTTTCAGTGCCAATAGATGTCACCCTCTTTGTTACTTTTCGCCAATACTAATTGTATCGTCTAACAAACCCCAATGGCTTGTTTTCTATTTTGCTTTTTATTTGATTGTAGGTACAGCAAAGACTTAGGGGAACGGGGAGACATATTGAGTTTGACTGTCAGTGACAAGCAAAGGAAGCATGCCAAAGAACCGAAACGGGTTAGAGCCACAAATTTGGATGAAATGATGAACAATGTATCAGTTAACGACCGTCCATTGAAAATGACCGAAGCTCTGGAACAAATGGAGGGGTGCAATATAGAAAGTAAGTTGAGTAAATATTGTCTCAAAAATGCTTCAATAAGATACGAGTAGATGGCTTAGTTTTTGAAGAATATCTAGATGTTATATCAGTATTTAAATAACTGCTGCAGTTCTTGAGATGTTCTGTAACATAACGGTATGGTGCTTTTAAAAAGTTTACACCACGCTATGCCACAACTAGGTGGTTACCTTTATTATTAAATTTATTAATAATTTTCGACAGAAACTAATGTTCAACCCGCAGAGAGAAGACAGTCACAGGGAAGTTCTTACGAAAACTTAACTGCGAACGATTCGAGCAAACAGGTAACACGGGCGGCTATTAGCGCAGTCCCAGCGGCAGTACCAACATCCTCAAAACCCGTAATTAAAACCACAACTGAGACGGCTCAGCCAAAGAAAATCCTGAAGGCTGAGGCCAAACAGGAAGAAGGTAAACACGCCATCGTTACAGGGGGGGGGGGTGTTACATCTAGTCGGCTGTGAAATGTCAACAGAAAAGGATGAAGGAACAAAAGTTCATTTTATTTGATTATGTCATTTATTTCTGTCAAAGATTCATATAGCCTGCTTGATGACGTTTTCTTACCGTACATATAAGGCACGCCATATTCGGTCATAATGTGAGAAGAACGTTAATAAAAACTTCTATATTTTGTGTACAGACAAATAACAACAATGTAGCTTTTATAATTAATTTTTGAAGGTAAATATTCTACCAAATTTTTAGCAGGTGCCGCTCCCCAATATTTAAAGTGGGAATGCTATTCCTGCACGTACCTCAACGACTATTCCAAAGACATCTGCGACATGTGCAGCAAGAGCAGGACCATCACCAAGGAACCGCCTATGGAGGTCGGAGGCCCGGAGTGTTCAAAGTGCACCTTGGTTAATCCGCGAACCGCTAAAACGTGTCAGGCTTGTAGCAGCAGCTTGAAAAATTCTCCCACTTACATTTGAGTTATTTATAAGAAATACTTCAAGCCGCAGAGTGCACAAAAAAAGCACCGTACGAGTTGCTAAACTTTTACTTATGATAAATATTTGGTTCTGAGTGAACATGTATCTGTTCCGCTTGTGTCATGTGACGTTGACATCTGCAAGACTGTCGTTTGCGCATCATCTAACTAGAATTCGTTTTAAATGTGGGTGAATATTAATTCAATTTATTCCATTATTGAATTTTTGATATTATCCCAGCAAACAATTTCTCGTCGGCCTACAACCCAGCGTTTTGTAACTGTAAAGACCTGTTACAAGAAAGACCCGCACAAGGAACGACGCTAATAGGCTCGTTCTTTGATAGTCCTTCTAGAAAACGTTAATTCTAATTGAAGTCATGATTAATCGTCAGCATATAGTGACTGTCTGTTAAAGTTTAGTCAGTAGACGATTCCTGGTAAATAGCTCTTTTGTCGATGCCGTCAGTTTCAAGTCGATGCCGACTGAACTGGTTTGCTGAGATTATTCTTTACGTTTTCTGGAGATATGCATTCATTCATCCCTTCAAAAGAAATAATTACATTTTTATTATTGACAATATAACGCTATATATACCTTTAGTTATTTATGGTATATTAGCGGTTAATTGAGTTTTTTAAATATATAATTAATCTGTTCGTTCAGCAATGCCACTATTGTTATGTAAATATGTAAATTATATAGGTATTGTATTAATGTAGGTAGATAACTGTTATAATAATAAAATCGTTCAAAGCCAGTTTTGGATATTATATTTTAAATCAAAGTTTTAACAACTTTATGAAACAATAGATTGATTTAAACTCATTTAATTGGCTTTTACTTTCGTATAAAGACGGCCAGCATAATAGTATATTTTATAATAAGGTTGTGAAGTACATTATTATCAAATAATTTGAAGTTCTATAAAAATTACGTAAGACCTGAAAAAGAAGCCAAAAACAGCTGAATGAAAATTATTTGAAAGTTCTACGTTGCCAACTTGTCGATGAATCTGACGTCACGCGATTAGATACATTAGTAAAATTTTTAAAATCACCAATAATTACCATTTTAGCATTTTTAAGTTTATGCCGGGTACATATTATCTACTTATATTATAACAGAACATATGATATTATAAAATCGATAAAATTCACAATAAATTGAATTTTTTAACTCTCATAAACGGTAATAGAAATTACATCTGTCAACCTTGCATTTAACCCTACTTTTTGGGAAGGCTTTCAAGTTTTTATCTTGATCTTGTTCTTTCTTTGTTAAAGGTAAACTTTCAGTTTAGTGTTTGTTTAGTTTAATTTCTGCATAAATACTGTTTGGTTTAATCTAATTCGACTTTTCTTGGCTGGGTATTCCGGTGCGGCGTCTTTTGTGCTGTGTTTACTGCTGCAGATTCAGGATTGTTCCAGGATTTCTGACTGAGATTTGTATAGTATACCTAGGTATGTAGGTTTGTCTTGCAATTAAACAGATATTCAGGGGTTTTGCCTGTATTCAGGAACTTCTCTAATGAGCTCCTATAGGACTTCCATATTATTTTACCCATACCAAGACCTATACCTAGTTCAGGTGTTTATTTTATGCTAAACTGTAGGAAAGCATCAATGAGATGGCACTCCAAGGGTGCTAGGCATATATATATTTAATTTAAAGATTGTGGTGTTATACAAATTTCAGTTAAACATTTTGTCATTTCAGAATAAAACCGGACATATATGTTAGGTGATATTACGCCAACCAGTTTAATGCAAATTATTAAAAAAAATTGAGAATTTTAGAAAATACCAGCGGATGAGAAAATGTTTTTCGTTGCAGTCCCCTATCTTTATCAAGTATTCGGTTTAAATTTCGTTATTTTAGAACAGAATAACTACATATGTTAAGTGGTTTAATACCAAATTGTAATATAGTTATAGATCAATTCTTAAAACAATTCAGGTTTCTAAAAAAATTCCAGTGGTTGAGAAAATGTTTTAATCGTATTTAAGCCTTGTGGTGTCTCAACTTTCGCAAATTTTAATTTAAATTTTCCTTATATCGGAATACAATCAGCTATCCATAATAGATGGTTTTTAGCAAATTATATTGCAGTTTCAGGAAAATCTTTTTAAAAAAAATTGGGACCCTTAAAAATACCAGTGGTTGCCAAAATGTCTTTTTTTAAATTTAACGATTGTGTTGTAACTTATACAAATTTTAGTTAAACATTTGGTCATTTAAGAACAAAATCGGACACATACGTTAGGTGATATTACGTCAACCAGTTTAATGTAAATTATTAAAAAAAATTGGGAATTTTACGAAATACCAGCGGATGAGAAAATGTTTTTCGTTGCAATCCCCTAACTTTGGCATAAATTTCGTTATTTTAGAACAGAATAAACTACATAAGTTAAGTGGTTTAATACCAAATTATAGTACAGTTATAGATAAATTTAAAAAAAATTTGAGATTTCTAAAAAAATTCCAGTGGTTGAGAAAATGTTTTATTCTTATTTAAGCGTTGCGGTGTTTCAATTTTCGCAAAATTTCAGTTAAATATTCCTTATTTCGGAATACAATCAACTACCCATATTAGGTGGTTTTTAGCAAATTATATTGCAGTTTCAGGTAAATCTTTTAGAAAAAAATTGGGACTCTTAAAACTACCAGTGGTTGCCAAAATGTTTTTTTTTTATTTAACGAATCTTATAACAATATTAATAACGAACTTATACAAATTTCAGTAAAAAATTTTTTCATTTCAGAACAACGGGGGGGGGGGGGGGGGGGGGGCAAAACTGTAAAACAGAAGGGGGTCTTTGGAAATTTAACTTTGACAATTTTGTCGTTTCTCTCAACAAGTGCTGAAAGGAAATAGGTATAAAAAAAATGAAGGTATATATTTTAAAGGTAACAAGATGTGCAAAATAAGCTGTTTTACACTGAGTCAACCTATCTCTGGCCACAAAAAATCTATAAGATCATTGGATACTCCAAAACCAAATTTGACTCGTCAGCATTTTCGGATTGCGTCTTTAGAGTACACTGAAACTATTCCCCTTCCTTTATTTTCTCAATAAGAATATAAAGATGGTAACTACTCTCAAGAGTTTTTCAAAATTAAGGGGCGGAGCTTGGCAACTGGCGCTTGCGCTTCTTGTGTTTTTCAACCTACTTTTTCGAGCTACACTTTTTAATGTTAATTCATATTATATTCAATTGTTATTTGTATGGGTACATTGCGCAAATACACATCCCTGTTAGGCAGCGTAATTTTGTAGACGATCTCTTACATCTTAGCTCTTCAAGGTCTAGTGTCTTGCTGCTCTGATCGGTTGGCCGATCAGATGCAGGCTGGCCAGAATGATCTTATTTGCTCTATTTTTAGTGTTATTTACATGTTTAGCGGTATTGTTTCGTTGTTCGAGTAATTTATAGTTTTCTCAGTTTTAGGTATAAGAGGCACGGACCGCTGCGGTTTGATAAGAATACTCCCCATTCCTTCTTTTTAGCGATTTCCAATATTTATAACTCGAGGAATAATAGGCCGAATGGAGTGAATCTGACATTATTTTATTTTTATTGCCGTCCTCCTGCCCAAAACTGCAAATTACAAACATATTTCGATTTCGCTGGATCGCACATGGTTTCAAAAAATGGCCTCTACAAGCTAGTCATACCTCTCTGAAACACTGGCAAATATGACGGAATAAAGACAAATATACAAAGCAGCCCACAGTCGAAATCGCTATTTTGTGGATAGATAAATAATCGCTTTCGAGAGCATTAAATTTACCTCCACGCAAGCCTTTATGTATTACATTAAGCAAAGTTAGTCAAGCTAGAAATTAAATGCCGGATGTAATGTTTGTCAATATTGGAATGACGTAGGTAGATATTTTTATGTTATTATTGTATGCAGATATATTATGCAAATGAAAAAAACCCGAGACATTTGCATTTGTTACCAGTAATTTTGACGATAATTTGTCTGATTCTTGTGTCAACTAAAATGCTATTTTTTATTTTATGGTTTTGGGTAGTACATCTTCTGTGCATAGATCGATCTCCTGCTTTAACCAGTCAACCCCTTAAAAAAGACGATATTTTCTATTCTGAGCAGACAAGGGTATTGAATGTGTCGTATCCTATATGTCGACTATGTAAATTAAAACTCAAGAAAGTGGAAAAATTAACGACCCAATTTATTCCTTCAAATCCTATAGGGTAATAATCCCTTGCGAAGGCAACATTATCGAGCAATTCTCAAATCACAAGGGCTCGGGATTAGGAGGCTTTTTTCATAGAATCGCTTGCGTCTGCCAGAAATATGTTAGAATTTGATAGGTCGTTGAATGAATTCGTTGAAAATATGTTTTTTTTTTAAAGTTTAGGCAACATGGAGTTTTGGCTCGTAAAACACTAAATTCACAATATTCTGCAAATTATTGAGAATAGTTCAAGAATTGTATCAATTACACAACTCATTGGTCACCTACTGCAAGGGGAAAAGCATGAAAAACTTACTAAGTAACATTACGTTCGCCATTTCGTTCAGATTTTTTTTAGGGATAAGTTCAGTGTATGAAAGTTGTTGCAAAGGAGTAAACCATTTATCAACAAGCTTTTAAAAAATTGAGAAATCATATAACTATAAAACGAAAGTCATTGATACCTGTAGACGTAATTCTACCAACGCAATAGTCTAAATTTGTTATTAATTTTTCCATCTGCTTACTTTTCTGAGAATTGAGATGTCAGGTCTGCTAAAACCTATTTTTATAAATAAATCGTAAACTTGGCCGTTAGGATGTATTCTGAATATAAGCAGCGCAATATTTCATTATTTGACTTTAATATCAGACTGCAGAGCAATAAAAATGTCGGTTCTAGCAAAAGGAATGGTTATTGTTTTATAACCTCCCAGGATAGAAAGGTCGAAGTGTTAACGCATTATATTCGTACATTTGTGCACTATAGTAATCTTATATGGAACTTGTAAGATGTGGTTTGTGGTGGTAAAAGAAGCACATTCATATGTGTATTGAACACTTTATTATTTCACAATTACGAGTTTTCACTTTTACACATCACCAATAATTGAAATACGAAAAATACCTATTATGTACATAACCTGTAACGGTACGATTTACATTTACTTATTAGACGGTGGTCGTAACGGTTTTGTTGTTGCCAGCAACCCTGAAACAAAGAAAAATATTCCGCATTAGATAACTTACACAATAACATAATAAGACTAAAAACCTAAAAACGTTTTATTTTATCTCAGGAAGTGGCGTATTGATATACTATTTTAAATCCATAATCTGAACCTTAAGCCCTTTCGAGCCATATAGTTTGAGCTTTTCTTTGATTAAATCGTGAACTTTATGGGAAAGTGCTCGCCCTTTCAGTGTGTAATCCTTTTCCAGAGTTGAGCCGTCTGATCCGAGTTGAATCTAGTCATGGAGCATAAATATTTAGGTGGAAAATCGTCGAGGGAAGGGACAGCTCGGATAATTGAAAACAGATTTTGCCTATCACGTATATGTGTATTTACATAGATATTGATATCCGACTGAAAAGGTCAATTCGCTTCCATTTGCCCAGTTGATGATATCGAAATATTGAAATGAAATTTCTATAAGAAACATGATAAATTCAGATTCACGCCTATCAAAATAGCATGCATGTTATTTTGTGAGCTCTTTGATATGTTATTTTTAGAGTACCACAAACACGTGAAAAGAGAACTAGAGTAAACAAGGAAAGGGCACTGTGGGTATTTTGCCAATTGCGTTTGACCCAGATTGGTTTTTGCTATGTAGCAATCGATGATTTTGTTTTGATTTTATAAAGGAAAAACGACTATGTACTCAATGATTTTTTCTAATTCAACATTTTTAATACTAAAGCACACGTTGTTATGCAAAATTCGCTTACATCTCGTAGAGAGTGAGTAAAAATTGATGCCTTAGTAATAAATAAATAAATAAATTAATGAATAAGTCAAAGAAAGTTCACAGACCCCTTGAAGAGATCTGTGAGAATACCAAATATCGCAGGCTCGTTGTTGCTACTTAAATGTCGCAACAGTGTCATCGTCTGAATTATTGAGTGTCACGATGTCGTGGTGTCGTGACACTAGTGTCGCGTATCAAAATGTTTTGATATTGTGACACCGATGCCGCGGCACTAGCATCAAATTTCTCGTTTACTTTCATCATTTGTGTAAAAAAAAACAAGGTATGATACATCGTGGTATCAATTTCGTCCTCTTTGCACATGATATCACCGGGGATTGTTTGTACTGCGTGCCAAATACACGTGTGTTTAGACCTATGTTTATGTACAAAGAATAAGTTTTTTCTTAATATACCAGACCAGAATACACAATTATACAATAAAGAAATACATACACTCTAAGTTGTATTATTTTATGATACTTCTTGATTTTTAACTTAATTATCTAGTCTCGGTAATATGTAGACACGATCAGTAGTTAAACAAAGCGGGTATCGGGCCACTTTTAAAGACATTGCAAGTGTCCCAATTCCACCTGTGGACTTACACGCCCACGTCAGACTTGACCTCGCGCAGGAAACGTGACGGCGCAAGCCGGGTGACCTTGAAAAGCCTCTTTGGACTCCAGCCGGCTTGACGTCTCCCGTGACAGCGAAAATCGCAACCTTAAAGCGAGACTTTGAGGAGTCACACGAGGTCGCTGGAACCTGAAAAGTCACGCCGTCAAGCTGTCCTTGAGTACCCATGACAAGGGCTTTGTTGTGACCTCAAAAATCGCAACGACGAGCGCTTGATTGTAATTTCGAGAATCGCAATGACGGGTCCACGCTAGTCACTGACCTTGAACGCCAGCGACATCCGTAATCTTAAGCGCGCTTTGACCTTGTGAGCTATCTCCCAGAGTGTGGGTTTCAAAACATTAGGACTTTATTCCACCTTAGCCCGGACGAGCTCTTGGGGGTGACCTCAACGCAACAAGGCTTCTTGACGGGTCCACGAGGCCGTACTGTACCCAAGTAACAAATGAGGCTAAAATAACCTCTGATATGGCAAATTAAACCAATTTTGGTCAAGAGTAATTTTTGTCTTGACGAAAATGAACGTATTAGGCATGTGAACTTATAAGTCAAAAAATTTGTTATTATTAACAAATATTCAACCGGCTTAATAACTGAAGAAAACTTTACTTGGAAATAAAGTAAGGTAGTCTGAATCTACATGCATTTTACCTAATATTTGAACCTGATAACACTTTTTCCTACAGGTTAAAATAAATGACAACTTGACCACAATTTGGCTTCTAGGGGGCCTTTATTGTCGAGGTATGTTTTAGGTACACGTTTTAGGTAAAATATTTCCAAAATATTACTGTGTCGACAACCTAGAAATATTTTAGCTAGACAGGGCAAAATGTGGTCAAATAAGTAACGTATTTAGACTTATATTTCACCAATTTTTGGTTTATGTTCAAATCTAGTCAATATTTTAACTAATTTCTTACCACGAGGTTAATATTAGAACTTTTTTTATAATTATTAGGACCTAATAGAAAAAAAGGGCTTCTTTGAAATTGTAAATTACTTATGAATTCAACTTCCAAAGAAAACTGACCAACAGGCGTCTAAATGGTCATGTCACCACATAAGCTGTTCATTTATTAATTTTCTTACGTTACTTCCTTTAACATACATAATAGTTATTTATGTATTAAGAGCGAAAAGTACAACTTTTTTGCTCGGAGAGTGAAGTTTGCCGCTCGACGCGAAGCGGAGAGCGGCAATCACTCGAGAGCAAAAAAGTTACTTTTTGCTCGTAGTGCATACAACGTTTTTTCTGCAAATGATCAATTTCAAATAATGTGAATCACAACTGAGCATAACTGAAGGCACAATCTGAAAATTTAAATCAAAGTGACAATGATGTTTTTAATAATTGGTTGAGTGGTGGCAGTTGCTATTGACAGCAAGCGATAAAATCTTTTTCGCTTGCTGTCCTGGGCAACGCGCGGAAAAGTAAACTCACATTCTGATCCTCAAAAAAGGTTAGGTTTTCGTTATCTAATGAAAGCGTAAAATGCGTCATTATTTGACGTCTGTAGAAAAAGTATATTTTTGTGGGTTATAATGCCAAAAGTTATAAATAAAAAAGCAAAACCATATCGCCATACTACACAATACTAGAAAGTAGTGAAAAGCTTGCAACAGCATCAGATTTCTGAAGGAAAAAATGAAAAATGCAATCAGACAGGGGTTCAAGAGAGCACATCGGGAGAAAAGATTGATTTTTACGATACGCCTTCTTTTATTGTAGAGGAAACAGAAGATATTATCCTGTTTGATGGACAACCTGATGATGAAGATACATCTGCCATTATAAAATATTGTCCGTTTCCCTGTGTGACGGGACATATTCTATGTTCAGCGAGGGTTCAATATGACGTCACATTCCTCATCCCATTTCATTAGAAAAAGATCGCCAAAAACCAAGCGCATTATTAGTTCTTATTAATAATAAAACCACCAGCTAAAGTCAGTTTGACACTTAATGTCAAAATGTCGTAAAAATTAAGAAATTCTGGATTAATCTCACCTGCAAAATAGTGTAAAATTTTGTGAAATGGTTATAAAATGCCTTGGCGCTACGATTATTAGACTAATTGACTACTTTTTGCTAGAAAAAGTGGCACGATAAACATTATTACCAGTAGATGCAGTGTTCAAGGTAAGTTTCTAGTTGATGTATTTTCGAAGACTTGAAGTGCGCACTGAATGCATTTCTATCCTTTTTCAATTCGTTGAAAATATAAAGGCAGAAATACACTTAGTGCGCACTAGTGCAGCCAGTAAAAAACACTATAAATACTCTTTTTTTACCAGTTCAGCTGATATTTTATCAGAGAATGATGTTTTTTTTTTTGTATGACATTACAATTTATGACGTAATATTTAACCCTGGCTGAACACAGTATACTATGTGTTTTTTTTTATTTGTAAGTAAAGTTAGTTTATCCTTATTGAAGAGTCTAGTCACTACAATAAATGCTTAGTAATAGTAAATATATCGTTTATCATAAATAAATAATCTCTTCTATTTTTCTATTCTAGACAAATTGCAAATCGAAATGCCTCTAGTTCTCGGTATTTTAAACACTGCCGTTTAAGATTAGTTAGGCTGATTCGCCGATTAGGTTTTAAAATCTAAAGTTTGTGACCTAAATTTAAACTTGACTAATAGGGATTTTTTACTAAATTCATGGAAACTCGACTCAGTAGTTAAAATTTGTGGTTGTTTGCCACCACATTCATAAGAATATTAACCTTTAGGCTCGTAGTAACGGATATCCTGACTTTGACTTTTAAGTCCGAAGAGGTTAAGCAGCCAATTTGTTATTAGATTATTTATTATTTTGTATTAAGAAATGTAATATTTTCTGGTCGTTTTTCAAAATTAGATTACTATTTCAGGTAGAATCAGTCCTTTAAGATAAATATCGCATTAGATGATCATTACCACAAAAATAATAAGAAATCATTTATTTAGGTTAGCTTTGCCTTACACAAAATTTAATAAAAATTTTGTTAAAATCTATTATTTTTAGAGCGCTTGAATTTTCTGAAGGTACTAAAGTCACATTTTACAGATTTCTTTTTGGCAAGTAAAATTGATACCTGATAAACTCGTACAACTGGATTAAGTATGCAATAACTTGTGTTAAATTTCCTATATTATAGCGTCCGATATGTAGGTATATTATTTTCGTCATTCCATTGGTCTGGTGTAACCATTTGTGCACCAAATGACACATCACTCCGATGTATTCGAAGAGTTCAGCTTATCCACATTCCTTTGTCTTATACATTTCATCAAAGCAAAATGCATCTTTCTTCTTTGTCTCTAATTCGCATTAAATAAATCTTACCTCTAGGTCGAATTAAAGACATGTTGAAGGAAAATCGACCTCTATATGACTTGTATGAATTGACTATATGACTATATGAATTTTTATGAAATTTCTATAAAAATATGTCTTAATAACCTACTTTATACTTCTAAATTACTTTGTTTTCTTTCCCCACATTGGGAAAAAGGAAGGCAATTTGCAGTAATTTGTTCGTATTCAGATGTGGTCAGAACAAGGTTTTCGATCGGTGACAGGTTAAATTGACGTAATTTCAACTTGATTTGTTGCTTGGGTAATTACTAAAACCAATTCCGACCATATCGTTTTCCGGCAGTAAGACATTCATACAAAATGACCACGTTCTCAAGAATCGAAAAAAGCGACCTTGACGGGTCCACGGGCTAAAATTTCATAACCGATCATAGCGCCTCGGCGGCAGTGAAAAATTCATACGTAGCGTTTTGACATTCTTGTAGCGCAAAAGTGAATCAAGCCTTTGCATCGTAATTTATACACCGGTAATGAGACAGCGATTTCATACAAAATGGCCACGTCAGTCACGAACGCGAAGTGAATCAATCCTTTGTAACATTCAGATAAGAAAATCATCGGAATTTGCCGACGTATTTTGTGCAACAAGTCGGCAGTACGCATTCAGTGTTTACTGCTAAAGCTTAATTGTTTTGAGATTTCCTCCAGCAAACACCTTCAGAAAAGAGGTATTGAGTAGTGTGGAAAGTATAGTAGAATCCAAAGAAACCCTAAGTGCCCTTTAAACCAAGGAAGCTTTGTGTCCCGGATGCTGATAAAAAAAATTTGCAATGGGGTTTATTATCTTTGATAATTGAGAGGAGTTGAATCGAGCCAGCAGGTGCTCAAGATTACGCGCATCTGTCGCTTTTCAAGGTTACCAGGCTCGTGATTTTCATGGTCAGTTTCCAGCGACCTCGACTCGTCAAGGCAAAATGACGCTCTCGCTTCAAGGTTGCGACTTTCGAGGTCAATAAGAATGAATGACTGATCTCAGCAAATTCCTTGAAAGTGGCTCGATACCCGCTTTGCTTAACTACTACGATCGAATATTGCGTGAGGATGACGCAAGGCATAACAAAGCATAGGTACAAAAGATTAAAGGATTACAGCTTAGAATGTATGCATTTTTATTGGTGTTGCCATACTGGGTTGTGTTGCCATACTTCATACTTGACTACGAAAGGAGAGATAACGCGCCTTCGCCATTACATCCAGAAATGTGTCAAAAGACGCACATGCGCGCTTTAAATGCCGCGTCACTCTGATATTACCGTGTTGTGACCTAGGGCCGTGATATCAGGTATTAAGAACTGTCACGGCACTAGATGTCGCGTCACTGATGTCACCGTGTGAACGAGCTTTTACTTCACAGATCGGACAGTCGTTGTAAGGGTCGGATCCTCAGTGTTGGCGCCCAGAGCGCTAGAAGCAGGTGTCCCCCAAGGGTCGGTATTATCGCCGCACCTGTACAGGGTCATCCAACGAGGACTGAACAGGACAGTTTTTTTCGGAATGGGTTAAATGATTTGAAAAATCAAAATAGCTATTTGTTATGTTCTTTACCGGTGAATCAAAAAATGATACATGAGAAACAATTGAACATCAAATAAAAGCGCTACGGCACATTTTGACATTTTTTTAAATAAAATGTTCTATTTTTTATTTCATATTTCAATTCCTGATATAAGTGTTGATATAAACTGATTTTTTTTTCTAATAACGTTAAACTTATGCACTTATATTAAATTACAAAAACATTCAACCACCGTGAGATCACTTCCTATTAACACGTGGAGTTGCCACAAGACAGGTACCACTTATAATACTGCACTTGTTCAGCATAAGCATGTCAATGCTGTCAAGTGAATCTGACAAGAAATAAAACACAGGTAAGCAGTATCGTAAGTGGTACCTGACTAGTGGCAACTCCACGTGTTAATAGGAAGTCATCTCACGGTGGATGGATGTTTCCGTAAATTAATAAATGCATAAGTTCAACGTTATTAGAAAAAAATATATCAGTTTATATCAACAATTATATTAGGAATTGAAATATGAAATAAAAAATAAGACATTCCATTTAAAAAAATGTCAAATGTGCCGTAGCGCTTTTATTTGATGTTCAATTGTTTCTCATGTATCATTTTTGGATTCACCGGTAAAGAACATAACAAATAATTATTTTGTTTTTTCACATCATTTAATCCCTTCCGAAAAAAACTTCCCTGTTCAGTCCTCGTTGGATGACCCTGTACACGGTGTGCAGGAGCGATATTCCTAGAACACCAAGGACTACGCTCTTTTATCCAAACACCGAGTGAAAGATGTGCGGCAGAATCTTCCATGCAGCTTTACATGACCTCCAGGAGTGGCATGGTACGTTGGAGGATTAAGATTAATCCAACCAAGTGCCTGGTAATCCTGATAGGTACATGTCGCGATGCCATCCCGGATCAACTTGTGATCGATGGCATCGAAGTGCCGTGGCGAAACTCGGACATTTATCGGGGGGTAACCTTAGATAAAAGGCTGATTTGGGCTCCTAATATATGGATCGGCCTCATGGGGGTGCGGGGCCGATGCCCACCTTGCAAGGGTAGAAGTTGTTGAAAACATTTACCTCCGTATGGCGGTGAATGCTCCATGGTACATTAGACTTACTTACACTCGTAAATGATTGTAAAATGTACCAAGTATTTTTTTTTCTCTAATTAACATCTGATAAAGTTCTCATTCTTAATTTTGAGGCAGAAATAGTTGCCCTTTTGCTTACCAATTATCCCGTGAGAGAAGTGTTTTGGGAGTTTCTATTATCAAATTTACTCCAACTTTTTAGAATGTGGATTGAGATAATTGTTGTTACTAGTTTGTCCCAACTTGCGGGTGAACCCTCTCGAAATGATGCTTTCTTACTAAAAAGTGGTATATCCCCATGGACAATCACTACACAAACAACCGTAGTAACATCCTTGGGTTAAAATAATGGCTCTAGCGCTGTAATTGGCCACATTAAGACGTGGCTTTCTCAATAACTGCAAACTATATCCATTTCTATATCTCATGAAACTTTAATATATAAATACGATAACGTGACACAAACTACTCAAATATAGAGTTGGTATGGTATTCCCCTTTTTTCCAGTGGTAAGCGATGTCCTTGCTTTGAGGATTTGCTCTTGATTTATTTAAATAGCATATATTGAGTTAGATAGGTCTACGGTCTACAGTACTACTAACATTTCAATATTCACGAACAATTGAATTAGATTAAGGAAAAAAAAAACACCAGAAGAAGCTAATCTAGAACAATTCCATAACGGATCTTCAGTGAGGTCATTTATCACTGAAGGAGAGGAAAATGATCATCAAACGTACTTTGTAATCATGCACTGGTTATAAACGGTATTTTTAACTGACAAACCGCTGACGGACTCCAACTGACAGACAACAAGAGCCATCATATTACAAAACTCCTACCTCAAATTTAGCACAGTGATGAGTACGATTTAACAAGAATTAACCCTAGAGTTTTCAAGATCGTTATGGAAATTTACATGTAATAACAGTCCAACTGATGCCAGAAATCTTGCTGTTTATCTACTAACGGAAGCAGCTACAGAATGTTCTCCCCTCCCCCGCTGAGAAAATTAATGAGCCCTTTATGAGGAGGAACTTGAGACGATAATGAAAAAAAAAATACACCAAAACGCATTTTTACTCACGGGGAGTGGCTTACCTCACTCTTCTTTTAGAGCGTTTGTCTTTTACAAAGGTTGTCTATTTTTTCATTTCTGTTTTATTCATTGTCTGTTTTTTTCTTTTGCAGCGTTTTCATTTTAAAATTCTTGTCTATTTCTTTATATCTGTTTTATTTTAATGTTTGTTCGACTTCGTCGCGCTTATTAACTTGCGGCTATGGTACCAACAGCTCCAATTAGTAGATAAACAACAAGAGTTCTGGCACCAGTTTGGCTGTTTTTACATGTAATCTCCCACAAGGAATATATAAGGTTCATTTAGTCAGTGACACAAGAGTTTTATACAATTTTCTTTTACAGCATTTGTATTTTACAAAGCGTATCCACTGCTTTACATCTCTTTCATTCGTTACCTAGTCGATGAACATCTTTCGGATCATGGTACCAACAAGCCCCGTTAGTAGATAGGCAACAAGGGTCTTGGCACAGTTCGGTTGTTTTACAAGTAAATGTCCACAAAGATTTCTAAGGTGCATTAAGACTCGGCCATTTATCTGGGAGTAACCTTAGATAAAAGGCTGACTTGGACACCAACATATGGATCGGCCTCATGGGAGTGCGGGGCGGAGGCCCACCTCGCAAGGGTAGAAGCTATTGAAAACATTTACCTGCGTATGGCGGTGAATGCTCCATGGTACATTAGTAACGAAGAAATTCGTGCTAACCTGGAATGGCAAACAATGCGCGACTTCATGAGAGTCAAAGCTGAGAAGACCTTCCGAAGCGCGGAAGCACATCCAGTCGACTTGCTGGAGCGAACTCTGGAAGCAGCCACGGCATCAGCTATGATATCAAGCTGCAGAGTAAAGTGAAAGCAAAAAGCCGTCCTGAGAAGCAATAAGGGCCACATCTCGCACAAAATATGTCATGCTAAACCAGCCAAGCTGGCGAGGCTATGAAATATGTTGAAAATAGGAAAGAGCGTGCTCCAGAGAAGACTGATGGCAGCAAAAACCGAGGATTTAGAGGCAACCGAGCCCGGAATCCCCAACGGGTTATCAAAAATGGGGCTTTTGTGTGGGTAAGAATCCCACACTACCGGACAGCAGTTCGGGGCTGTTCGGCGTCTTGTTTGAACTTATCTTATAGAAAATATCAGCCATAGAAATCTCATAAAATTAATGAAGGAATGAAGTCAAAAATGAAAATTGTGCGAAAAGTACATAACAGATGTCGTGTGTAGCAAGAAAAAACGGAGGAAAAGAGCTGTAAGATATTAAAACTGCAAATAAATTATCAATCGAGAAAAAACCATCACCCTCCATGCCTTGATGGAGTCGGAGGTGCGGAGAAAATCCTAAACCGATATGTTTAGTGCATAGGCGTATGTTACGAATGCCGCACACCCAGCCACAAGAAGACCAGACTAGTAGTATTTTAAAGATTCACCTCGTGAAAAAAAATGAAGAAGGACCGTTCAGGTCAGTTCAGGTTAGCTCAGATCTATGTATTATTTTACAGCAGCGGCTCATCGATAAAAGTAGTAAATAATGGGGGGCCGAAGCCTTGCGACTAGTCTTAGAGGCCCTTTTTACAGTCCCCCGGTCCACCGATCCCTACTTCACCAAGTCACCCCGTCCCTCTAATGAAGGAGAGTATGCCGTTCCATTTCAGAGTCGGAAGCTCCTCTCTATGAAGAAAAGCGACTTCTATGGCGCAGTCGCGCCCACCTATGGCACACTCCCAGACAGTGGTAAGACGACTTTTTCCCTGCACCACAGTGGGTGGAGAGTGGACTGTCAGCCATTCCTAGGACGCGTATGTGCCTGTTTAGTCTGTAATGTCCAGTAAGGATTCCTATAAGGTCTCCTAGGCACTGCCGGCTTCTCCCAAAAAGCCACGAGGTCTTGGATCTATCCGGGTTAGGGTAGATTTCCTTGGTCTGTCTACATATTACTGACTGCGTCCAGTTTGTCCTTGTACTCTCCCATGCCCACTCATTCAGAGAGTGAAAGACGTACCTTTTACTTATTCCTAGACATAGCAGAGTTATCCAGTAAAGCAAGTTTCCGCTCGTTCCCCTCGATACCCCTATATGCAGGAGCCCACCCTTTTTGTTTCTAGCAGTGACTATAGAGCATTCTGGCAGTCCTGAACGAGCTTTGAACTCGTTCTGCTCCTGTAGACGGCTGGCAGATTTGCCTGACTGTCGGAGTAGATGTAGATGTCCTGCTCTGCTCCCTGACTGATTTCTGTTCGTGTGGCCACCTCGAGTATTGCAAACACCTCGGCCTGGAAAACCCTCGTGTGGCTTCCCAAGGCGAAGCCTTTGCGCCCTATATGGCGGCCATGGATAGTGCCAGTCGAAAACAATCCATGTGATAATGAGAAACATACAAGCGGCCTAGAGTAAAATATTGTTTTCTAACAAATTAGTATCCCTTAAGGCTACTAATCTTCAAGCGTCAATCCCACATTTTCTCTTTCTTGGGTTTCACACAAAAGATACATTTCTTTTAGATAGTTTTCGGTACGGAACACTTTTATAACATATAGAATAGTTAGATATTAGTTACCCCATAAGCAGCTTTTTTTGAAACATTATAAATAGTGTGTTAAGCAATTTCTTAGCGGTCGCCTGAAGCAGAACACACAATCACCTAATTCGCGTTTATCGATACTTACATTGTCGGCGTGTCCGACGCAGTAGGTTGAACCCACCTGTTTAAAACATTGTTCTTAAACAGCTGCCCGAACGTAATCCTGAACATCCTGTTCATCGAGCAGTACAATATAAACGTTATAGAGCCATTCAGGAGCGCGGATATGTCCATAACATCGCCGTAATGCTGGTAGCAAGTTATGAATAGCCCTTTTCCGTTCAGGGCAATAAATAGGCCAAACAACCCTTGTGGTAACTCGGTCAGCAGGAACAAAAATAGAATCGCTATTAGCATCTTTGTTGTTCTATCGGCCCGTCTCTCATATTTCGAGTGCTTCTTGTCCGCACCTTCAGTAACTAACAAGTTGTTATCGTAGCCTTTGAGGACTTGCCTGCCCTTTTTTGCCTTGAACAGCGTATTTATCAGCCAGACGCTTATCACTATTAATATTATACAGGGCAATAGTTTCATGAAAATGGCGTAGAGCCAAAAGTTTATTTTAAAGAGCCAGCCTCCATTGTCTGCACCGACCAAATCGGTGAGAGCCACGGAATAGAGGGTGTACGGTACGTTGTCCTCTATTACGGTTGTAGCTAAGACCTTGTAGTTGCTGTACTGCGGGATGCACAGGAATAATGGCAAGACGTAGCAGCTGGCTATCGCTATGGAACATCTCTTGTGTGAACATAGGAGATGGTTTTTTTCTATAAATCTGTAACAAAAAAAAAATCACTCCAATCGGTTCATTCGATCAATTAAACTAGGATATATGTCTAAAATTTCCCACTTTGAGTATTATAAGAATATTCTAAGCAAATGTACCTGGAATAGTTCCTTTTTTCTAAGACTATTTAGCAATATTTCTAAAATATTTATAAAAAAATGTTCCCTAGAGAAGAATATTATTAGAATACTCAGTGTTTTCTGGGATTATATCGAAAGAAGTAAAAAACGTCATTATCCTGATAGCAGAAGTCTTTTATAGCCCTCAGAGAGGTATTAAGAAGACTTGGGGCCAGTAAGCTTTTAAGGGGGGTAACAAGTTTTTAAGGGCCAGTAACAATTTAACAATAACTAATTGATGTGGATAAAGATGTTATGTCGGAAAATCATAAATCCAAATAAATAAAACCGTTTTGACTTTTTTTCTTAATTCTTTAGAACCACTATCTAGTTTTATTCAATTAATACATGATCAGAATTTTCATTACGATCAAAAGTTAGTTATACCCAATCAGCACAAGAACATACGTAGTAGGACTTATATACAATTACAATATACGTACGGGGAGTAGTTAAACAAAGCAGATTCTAGGACAATCCAAGGACTTTCTTCCACCTTAGCCATGACGAGCGCTTGGAGGTGACCTCGAGAATCGCAACAAGCGTCCTTGACGGGTCAGCGAGGTCATACTGTAATTACTAAAACCAATCCCGACCATATCGTATTCCGGCAGTGAGATATTCATACAAAAGCGATCTTGACTGGTCCACGTGCTGAAATTTTATACTAAAACCGATCATAGCGCCTCGCATTGCGGCAGTGAAACCGACGCTCGCAAATAAGGACATCGTATCTCGATTTTTAGCAAAAATGAGTTAAGGTCATTGCCCTATAGAAAAATATCTTTTCTCTCAGTTAAAATTACTTTTTTCAACTTTTTTGGAAAAATATTTAATTTCTGAAACAAAATTATTTTTATTGTATCTAGTATGCGTAGAAAATTTCCCCAAATATTATCGTAACAACAGTTACAATTGCACTAAACCGAATACAATGTAAATAATTTTAACGCATCTAGAGTTACAAGAGGGCAGCAGAAAATATTACTTATAAGGAGCATCGTATATTTACATACAATAATGTTAGTGGCACAAAAATTGTGCATCTACAACATGTGTATCTGTAGATAAGATATTAGCTCTTCTAGGAATAGCAAACAGTTACAGCGTAACTTCACATATGTTATTAGTTACTTGAAAAATAGCAGATAGTTACAACGTATCTTGAGATACCAAATAATATGGTTTAAAGCTACCAAACACTAATTCAAGTTTGAAATTAGTCAACTCTAAGTCAACAGTCTCAAATTCGTAAGTCGGCCGTCGTAAGTTTTTATAATTATATTAAAAGAAAAAGCAGTTTTTTTTTCATATTGTAGGACGAAGTTTGCACATCATATTTTTAGCCTCTTACCAAATTTTACCTTTCAATTTTTTTAATATCGTGCTGCGAATAAAGGAAGACCTTCGGTACTTCAAACCTATTTCCTGTAAAACTACGATTTTAAAGTTACGACGTTCTTATTTGCGAGCGTCGACACATTCACACAAAACGCCTTGACATTCTTCAAGCGCAAAGGTGAATCAAGCCTTTGGATCGTAATTTAAATATTCAGCGGCAGTGAGAAAGGGATTTCGTACAAAATGCAACTGCCCATGTCAGTCAGAACGCGAGGTGAATCAATTTTTTGTAACAGTCAGGTAAGAAAATCGGACCATCGGAATTTGCTGACGTATTTTGTAGAAGTACATATTCAGTGTTCACTGTTAAAGCTGAATTGTTTTGAGACTTTGAAGCTTGAAACGTTCTTATGTGCGTTTCCTCCATCAAACACTATCGGAAAAGAGGTATTAAGTAGTGTGCAAAGCGTAGTACAATCCAAAGAAGCCCTAAGTGCCCTTTAAAGAAAGGAAGCTTTGTGTGACCTTCATACTGGCTGGTGGTGCAGGCGACCAAGACGTAGAGTGCCAATGGAAAAACTGGGAAAAGGGGTAGGCGGGTAACTTTATCTTGTGACCTTTACTTGGGGGTTTTACACCTGGTAAGTAAAAAAAATTTAAGATTCCAGATTGGCCTTGACTCAAAATCGAAAAGCAACATTGAGAAATGGAATTGGCCTTGCCTGAAAATCGAAAATCATCCTTGACAGATGGTCTTGTCCCCGAAAGGCGACTGTGAAACCAAAATTTCCAAAATTTGTGAGTTTTATTTGAGGTATTTTTAAAATTTCTGAAACGTCTTATTTACATTAAAACGTTATTTACATTAAAAATATGTAAACTTTTAGATATACTTTCTTAGAACATTTCTATGCGCATCATTACTATGCGCTAGTCAGTGTTCATTATAAAACGTCATTTGGCTATGATTTTTTGATAGAAAAGTGGTACGTCGTAACTGGACCGCCATCTACCAATTGTCCCTGTCACTTGTTGACATTTGTCACTTACCTATTAGCTGTCATTTTGGGTAGTTATTACATTCGTATCAAGAAAACAAAGGATAAGCCTACTTTCAATCAAAGCACTCTGGATCTGGCTTCAATCGTCTACGGATTTTGACATTTTGACGTAAGTGACAGCAAAATATCTACTAGGAGTAAGTCACGAAATGCTTCAAAATAACAAAAGAATTTCATAGGTGGCTAGATGACGGATTCTAACGAACACATCGTACGAACAACTCCTGTTGTAGTACGTGCGAATAATACCTACACTGTATGTATTAATGTAATATTGTTGGCATCGCAAAGGGTTATTAAACAGGTACAAACAACTGTTTATTTTTAACATGTTAATTATAAACGAAAATAAATACAAAATTTTAGGTTGAAAGTATAATTATGAATGGCCCTCCTTGTTAACCTTTTATGGGATTAGGGGTGATCCTATCTATAGGCAAAGGGGTGCAAAACCATTTAGAGGCGATCAAAAATTTTTTATTTTACCTCTATATACGAAAAAATGTAGATATCAAATATACAGATAGCAAAACTATAAACAGTTGCAAGTACTTAAGAGAATATGGAAAGTTTTAAATATTTTTTTTTTCTTTTTTTCTTTTTGCTTCCTTTTGTCTTTTGTTATCTCTTTCCCCTTTCTTACCCCAAAATAACGAGAACTGGCAACAAGGTTAAAACCAAAACTTCTGCGACAAGTTTGGCAGAAAACAGCTGATTTTATAGAATAACCATAGAATAACCAAAACAAATAAGGAAAGTCGATTTAACGGCTGGGTAAGAACGAATTCGAATTGGTTACGTTTGGTAGATCATTTATATTAAATATTTTATTTTCATTTATATTTAATAAAAATAAAATAAATTAAAAAAAGAAGAGAAAGTTTAAAAACACAAGTCAAACTAGGATTGAAGCGCAAATCGGAGAAAAATTACTCAAAGTGAGCAGAGATGCTAATTTGGAAAATATAAAAAAAAAAGTAAGGTTACGGTCAAATCGGTCTAAAATGACGCCCACTGTTTAAAAATCCAAATTTTGATATTTTTTGAAGTAATTCAATATCAGATATCAGGCAAAACTGGGGCAAACTTGACTAGTTGTTTTTTGAAACATTCCTTTTTTTGGATAAAAATTAAGTAATTAAATTTTGCTTATAACGTATCAAAATGCAAAATTGTTTTTTTACGTCTAAAACTGACGTTTTTTTGAGAAACTCAGATAAGAGTTAGAGGCAAAATTGTTTAAAAGCGACTCAAAGCGTTAAAACACATAAATCTGGAGTTTGTGAAAAAATGCAGATTAAAATTAGGGCCAAAATCGATTAAAAATGACTCAAGACAAGTCTTATTCTCATTCATGTTGTTTTGTCCTACCAAGACAAATTTGTTAAAAAGTCGATAAGATAAGCTGCTTCAAGACCAGACGTTTTGTCCAAAAAGGTTCAAAATTCGGGTTCGCATTAGGGTAAAAATCGGTTAGAAAATGGCACAAAACGTCTAAGAAACGTTCACTTTAGAATTGTGGAGAAATTAAGGGTAGAATTAGAGCTAAATTGGTTAAAAATAACCGATATTGTTGGAAAAATGCAAATTTTGATGTCTTTAGAGAGAATCAATTTTAAAAATTTTGAAAATTGATTGAACCTTTTATTTTTTTGGTAAAATTTTTGCACCAAAATAAGTGAAATTTTACTAAAAATGCCTCAAAATAAAAAATTTGGTGTTTTTCGTGGAAGTCAGGTTCAGAAAGTCAGGCCAATAATGTTAAAAATATTTAAAACCGTGTAAAAATACAAATCTAAAAATACATTGTCTAAAAAAGCGACTTTTGTGGAAACTGAACTTAAGGACAAAATGAAACAAAACTGACTGCAACCTTCTATTTTTTTGGAAAATTACATTTTTGCACAAAAATAAATGAAAGTGTGCTCAAAACGCAAGTCCAACCTCTGTATTTTGCGTCTAAAATTGCAAATTTGCCTCGAAATTTGCAGTTTTTAAGAAACCTGGATAAGAATTAATGACTAAATCGTTTAAAAATGAATCAAAGCGTTTATAAATGCGAATTTTAACGTTTTTGGAGTAGGTATCTAACTCAATTTTAAGATAAAATCAAGCAAAACCTGAGGGCAAAACTGACTCAAATCTTCTAATTGGTGTTGCTCAAAACGCAAGCACAAACTCGGTATTTTGAGTCTATAATTGCAAAATTTGCCTCGAAATTTGCAGTTTTTTTAAGAAACCCAAATAGGAATTAATGACAAAATCGTTTAAAAATGACTCAAAAGCATTTAAAAATGCGAAATTCGATGTTTTAACTTTAAGCCAACTTTAAGACAAAATCAAGCAAAACCTCAGGGCAAAACTGACTGAAATCTTCTAATTGGTTGCTTTTGGTAAAATTACATTTTTGCACTAAAATAAATGAAATTGTAGTCAAAACGCAAGCACAAACTCGGTATTTTGCGTCTAAAATTGCAAATTTCCTTCCAAATTTGCAGTTTTTTTAAGAAACTCAGCTAAGAATCAATGAAAAAAGCGTTTAAGAATGACTCAAAGCGTTTAAAAATGCGAATTTCGATGTTTGTGGAGTATCTAACTCAACTTTAAGACAAAATCAAGCAAAACCTGAGGGCAAAACTGATTCAAATCTTCTAATTGGTTGTTTTTCGGAAAATTAAATTTTAGCATTAAAATAAATGAAATTGTGCTCAAAACGCAACCACAACCTCGGTATTTTGCGACCAAAAATTGCAAATTTGCCTCGGAATTTGCAGTTTTTTTAAGAAACCCAGCTAAGAATCAACTCAACTCAACTTTAAGACAGTATCAAGCCAAACCTGAAAGCAAAACTGACTCAAATCTTCTAATTGGTTGCTTTTGGTAAAATTACATTTTTGCACTAAAATAAATGAGTCAAAACGCAAGCACAAACTCGGTATTTTGCGTCTAAAATTGCAAAATTTGCCTCGAAATTTGCAGTTTCTTTAAGAAACCCAAATAAGAATTAATGACAAAATCGTTTAAAAATGACTCAAAGCGTTTACAAATGCGAATTTTGACGTTTTTGGAGTATCTAACTCAATTTTAAAATAAAAATCAAGCAAAACCTGAGGGCAAAACTGACTCAAATCTTCTAATTGGTTATTTTTCGTAAAATTACATTTTTGTATTAAAATAAATCAAATTGTGCTCAAAACGCAAGTACAACCTCGGTATTTTGCGACTAAAATTGCAAATTTGCCTCGGAATTTGCAGATGTTTTAAGAAACCCAGCTAAGAATCAATGAAAAAGCGTTTAAAAATGACTCAAAACGTTTAAAAATGCGAATTTCGATGTTGTTGGAGTATCAAACTCAACTTTAAGACAATATCAAGCAAAACCTGAGAGCAAAACTGAGTCAAATCTTCTAATTGGTTGCTTTTGGTAAAATTACATTTTTGCACTAAAATAAATGAAGTTGTAGTCAAAACGCAAGCAGAAACTAGGTATTTTGCGTCTAAAATTGCAAATTTGCCTCCAAATTTGCAGTTTTTTTAAGAAATCCAGATAAGAATTAATGACAAAATCGTTTAAAAATAACTCAAAGTGTTTAAAAATGTCAATTTTGATGTTTTTGAAGTATCCAACTCAATTTTAATCAAGCAAAAACTATATAAATAATAAGGGAAAAACTCACTCAAATCTTCTAATTGGTTCTTTTTGGTAAAATTACATTTTTGCACTAAAATAAAAGAAATTGTAGTCAAAACGCAAGCACAAAGTCGGTATTTTGCGTCCTAAATTGTAAATTTGCCTCCAAATTTGCAGTTTTTTAAAGAAAAATAAGAATTAATGACAAAATAATGTAATTTGAAAAAAAAAAATTGCAATTTTAGACGCAAAATACCGAGGTTGTACTTGCGTTTTGAGCACAATTTCATTTATTTTAGTGCAAAATATTTGAAAATTACCTGTTGAAGGGATTGTTTTTGTTTCCGAAAAGTAAACAAGAAAACTCAAATGTCACAAATTTCAAAATCACATTTTCCGCTGCCATCGCTCCGAAAAACTTAAACTTAACTGAACATTTTGCCGACTGACCTTGAAAGTCAATTTCAAGGTCAATCGCGAGCAATTCTAAGAGCTATTATTTGATTGGTTCAAATTCAGCTCTCAAATTACGTTCTGCTCCGCTTTTAGCCAATTTCCGTTGTATGTGATGGCGGCCATACAAACGGTGTATTCAAACATACAGAATATTCTATATCTATACGGAAGTAGTGAACAAGAATCATGACAATTCAAATGTTGTTTCTTCTTTTAGGATGATATATCTTCAATAAAATGATATTTTTCTGTTTGTATTCGCGTTTAATTAACAATATGTTCACCTTTGGTTAATTTATAATCACAGGTAGGTATATAAATATTAGAAAGAATGGCAAAACGGCACTGCCAGTTTATTAATGTTAGTCATTTTCGTTTAACATTGGTTCTGGATCTGGTTCTGGTTGACATAGAACTGGCAGTGTTGACTACTTGCCGATCATGTGATTTTCAACAAATTTGATTGGTTAAATATCAGCTGGTCTGACATTTTTATGTCAACCAGAACCAGAAACGATTCATATTACCTTTCTTGAGGGGCAAATGTCAAATGACGTAATTGACCAATCCAGAACAGCCAACGACTTAGGAGATATGGACAGAGCCAACAAATGACTAGATTTTCCTAAAAATGAGCTCCCTTTTTTGGCCGGTTTCCCTGACGTAATTTTGTCGTCAGCACCCGTCATAAAAGCGTCACAGCAACTTAAAGCCGGACCGGATATTGATTGTGTCGATTGTTGTTTTAAGGATGAAAGTTAAGTTTTGGAAAACATTGCAGGTAGGTCAGTTAAGGGCTAGGAGCCTTAGCGCTCTAGCTAGGAGATAAGTTCGATATTCGATTGGATTGGAAATAAGAAGTATTAAAAATAATGACAGTGACAACTGTTTTGCAATAATTTGTCATCAGTTTAAAGGTTTACACTGCTAAAAAGGGGGTCAAAACTGTAAAACAGGAGGGAGTCTCCAAATTAGCTCGATGAGAACAGCTGATTTTGATAAAGGTCCGCCATACTGATTCGTGGAGCAACCGAACCATGTAGGCAGAGCCTTGAGGGGCAGTTGTCAAATGACGTAATTCTGGAATGGTCGATTGGCGTGTTTTTGACGCATCACACGTGACCTTTTGGAAATGTGCTAGGAAACCTTGGATATGGTGAACAGGTGATAACATGTAAAAAGGCAAATTGGACCTTGTGAATTTGTGCTTTTAAAACGAACTCTATTGGGCTAAACTAGTGTGGTTTATAGTATCGTTGAACTTGTTCTTCTTGCACTACAACAGGAAAACAAATTTCAAAAAGTCTTGAGACAATCTACAATCATCAAAGGGGAAGAGACTCCGTGTTATATTTGTAATTTGATTGGGCGCTATACCTTATATTCTTCTACATATACAAGGGTACGTCATTTGTTGGTACTGAATACGTACATATTACTGGTACATTTTAGTTCTGTAAATGTACGTTTGGTACATATTACACCGTGCACGTAAAGACATAAAATGTACTTTAACCGTACGTGCATTGTACGTATTGTGCTGCTTGGGTATGTACATAACACATTTATCCACCGAATATAAAGCTCTTTTTGAAACACTTTACTAATACAGATTAATAATTACTTTATAGCAAGAAATCTCCATATTGCTAGGGTTAGGGTCAAGCAAATCGAAGTGGTATGTAGAACCTGAGTTATATGGGCGTGACACAAAATGAAAACGGCTCCGGCATAGGGAAGCAGCTTCTCCTTCGAATCGTACTTATAATAGCAAATAAATGGAATGTACTCGATCATCAACAAGATGTCTGCGAAAGCTAGGGAAGTCAATATTCTATTTATAGGGGCAGCTGCCATATGTTTTCTGGTGAGGATTATGATGTTTAAACAGTTCGCCACAATACCGAGAAGACAGGTCGTCACCGCACAGTATTTATGGTATTCTCTTGCGTATATTATGGCATATTCCTTCAGTTGTCCACCGCAGTTGAGGGCGGAAGTGGTAGTTTCTTCGGTATAATTGTTCATTTCTAGAGAGGTGGAATTCAACATTTGCAGCTTGTTCGTAGCCTGATTTACTATTCTTTCAATGTAGTCCTTCGATGCGTTGGTTTTTCCTAGTTGGTGTATAACAATTTGCTTCATGAAATTGCGAAATGTTGTCTCATTGCTGTCCTGTAACGACATTCTCGATTATCGGACACTTTGTAGGTTTATAGGTGGCGACTTTGCGGCGAGGATGCCCATATTTGTTGGTCTGAAACAAAAAAAAAAGAGTTACTTATCCTCCAAGTTTCTATTTATAGTAAAAGTTATAAAGGTACAAACTTAGACAGCTCATAAATGCTGGGTAATCTCAAAGAGAACTTTCATTCAACCCTTAACGAAGCCATAACGAAGTTATAATAATAGAGTTCTTAGAAATGCTTTTGTTTTAAACTCTGCATAGCATTGAAAAGTGGGCTGTAGATATTAATTAATCCTAATAAGGGAGCCTTGTCAAGTTCGTTGCTTAACGAAGTTTTCTTATAAAAATCATTTGTGCTCTCTTGTGAAAATAAATTTGAGAGAAGCAGCGCAGCAAGTAAATATGGTTTTATCTTGGCAATTTGTTAGTGAAAATATAAATAATATAAGAGACTTTACAATGAAAACGCTGTTTTCGACCTTTCGAACGACTGATTAACCATCATTTCGCAAGTTCTAATTGTGCCCATCACCAGACTAGTTTATACGGCCCGTCAGTGAGGCTTTGACACAATCAGAACTTGCAAAATTTTCGTTTGCAAGACACGTTTCATAGCGGCACTAGAGACAAGTATCCCAGTGGCGCCATCTGTGTCCGCTTGTTGAACTAACGAGATTGCACTCGTCGCACGTGTCCAATATTTTTCCAAAAAGGATCTAACACAGTCATTGGACTTTGACTTTTGTCCTCAATTTACACAATAGAATTTTAATAAATTTTTCTACCACTGGATATGTAAAAAGCAAGTTTTAATATTTTTTCAAAATCAATCTACCGGAATCATTGGGCTATGACTTTTGTCTTCAATTTACACGAACTGAAAGTAAACAATTGAATATTTGGAAAAACCTTAACCAATAGTCTTGAAAAACATTTTTTCTACCACTGGATATGTAAAAAGCAAGTTTTAATATTTTTTCAAAATCAATCTACCAGTGTCATGGGGCTATGACTTTTGTCCTCAATTTACACGAATTTAAAGTAAAAAATTGACTAATTGGAAAACCTTGACCAATAGCCTTAAAAAACATTTTTTCTACCACTGGAAGTGGAAAAAAAGTAAATATTTTTCCATAATGGGTTATCATATATGTAATTCATTGGATCTTGGCTTTTGTACTGAAGTTACGCGTATTTTAAAGTAACAAATTGAATAATTGAAAAAACCTTGACCAATAGCCTTAAAAAACTTTTTTTTACCACTGGATATGTAATAAGCAAGTTTTAATATTTTTCCAAAATCAATCTACTAGTGTCATTAAACTCTGATATTTGTCCTCAGTTTACACGAGTTTAAAGTAAAAAATTGAATAATTGGAGAAACCTTGACCAATAGCCTTAAAAAACATTTTTTCTACCACTGGAAGTGTAAAAAAGTAAATATTTTTCCAAAATGGGTGTTCCACTGCGTCATAATGGAGCGCCAAATTCATTGGATCTTGGCTTTTGTACTGAAGTTACGCGTATTTTAAAGTAACAAATTGAATAATTCAAAAAAACCTTGACCAATAGCCTTAAAAATTTTTTTTTACCACTGGATATGTAATAAGCAAGTTTTAATATTTTTCCAAAATCAATCTAATTTATTATCTATTAATCAATTTAATATATTTCCAAAATTGATATTTGTCCTCAGTTTACACGAGTTTAAACTAAAAAATTGAATAATTGGAGAAACCTTGACCAATAGCCTTAAAAACATTTTTTCTACCACTGGAAGGGTAAAAAAAGTAAATATTTTTCCAAAATGGGTGTACCACTGCGTCATAATGGAGCGCCAAATTCATTGGATCTTGGCTCTTGTACTCAAGTTACGCGAATTTTAAAGTAAAAAATTGAATCATTGAAAAAACTTTGACCAATAGCCTAAATAAACTTTTTTCTACCACTGTGTAAAAGCAAGTTTTAATATTTTTTCAAAATCAATCTACCAGAGTCATGGGGCTATGACTTTTGTTCTCAATTTACACGAATTTAAAGTAAAAAATTGACTAATTGGAAAAACCTTGACCAATAGCCTTAAAAAACATTTTTTCTACCACTGGAAGTGTAAAAAAAGTAAATATTTTTCCAAACTGGGTGTACCACTGCGTCATAATGGAGCGCCAAATTTATTGGATCTTGGCTTTTGTACTGAAGTTACGCGTATTTTAATGTAACAAATTGAATAATTGAAAAAACCTTGACCAATAGCATTAAAAAACTTTATTTTTACCACTGGATATGTAATAAGCAAGTTTTAATATTTTTCCAAAATCAATCTACCAGAGTCATGGGGCTATGACTTTTGTTCTCAATTTACACGAATTTGAAGTAAAAAATTGAATAATTGGAAAAAACCTTGACCAATAGCCTTAAAAAACATTTTTTCTACCACTGGAAGTGTATAAAAAGTAAAAATTTTTCCAAAATGGGTGTACCACTGCGTCATAATGGAGCGCCAAATTCATTGGATCTTGGCTTTTGTACTGAAGTTACGCGAATTTTAAAGTAACAAATTGAATAATTGAAAAAACCTTAACCAATAGCCTTAAAATACTTTTTTTTACCACTGGATATGTAATAAGCAAGTTTTAATATATTTTCAAAATCAATCTACTAGTGTCATTGGACTTTGATATTTGTCCTCAGTTTACATGAGTTTAAAGTAAAAAATTGAATAATTGGAGAAACCTTGACCAATAGCCTTAAAAAACATTTTTTCTACCACTGGAAGTGGAAAAAAAGTAAATATTTTTCCAAAATGGGTGTACCACTGCGTCATAATGGAGCCCCAAATTTATTGGATCTTGGCTTTTGTACTGAAGTTACGCGTATTTTAAAGTAACAAATTGAATAATTGAAAAAACCTTGACCAATAACCTTAAAATACTTTTTTTACCACTGGATATGTAATAAGCAAGTTTTAATATTTTTCCAAAATCAATCTACTAGTGTCATTGGACTTTGATATTTGTCCTCAGATTAATTTATTATTAAAAAACATTTTTTCTACCACTGGAAGTGTATAAAAAGTAAAAATTTTTCCAAAATGGGTGTACCACTGCGTCATAATGGAGCGCCAAATTCATTGGATCTTGGCTTTTGTACTGAAGTTACGCGAATTTTAAAGTAACAAATTGAATAATTGAAAAAACTTAACCAATAGCCTTAAAATACTTTTTTTTACCACTGGATATGTAATAAGCAAGTTTTAATATTTTTTCAAAATCAATCTACTAGTGTCATTGGACTTTGATATTTGTCCTCAGTTTACATGAGTTTAAAGTAAAAAATTGAATAATTGGAGAAACCTTGACCAATAGCCTTTAAAAACATTTTTTCTACCACTGGAAGTGTAAAAAAAGTAAATATTTTTGCAAAATGGGTGTACCACTGCATCATAATGGAGCGCCAAATTTATTGGATCTTGGCTTTTGTACACAAATTACCCGAATTTTAAAGTAAAAAATTGAATAATTGAAAAAACTTTGACCAATAGCCTTAAAAAAACTTTTTTCTACCACTGGATAAGTAAAAAGCAAGATTTCTCCAAAATCAATCTACTAGTGTCATTGGACTTTGATTTTTATCCTCAGTTTACACGAGTTTAAAGTATTGAATAATTGAAAAACCTTGACCAATAGCCTTAAAAAACTTTTTTCTACCACTGGATATGTGAAAAGCAAGTTTTAATATTTTTCCAAAATCAATCTACTAGTGTCATTGGACTTTTTTTGTCCTGAGTTTACTCGAGTTTAAAGTAAAAAATTGAATAATTGGAGAAACCTTGACCAGTAGCCTTAAAAAAATATTTTTTCTACCACTGGATATGTAACAAAAATTGTAATATTTTTCCAAAATGGATGTACCAGCGTCATTGGACTTTGACTTTTGTCCTCAATTTACCCAAATTTGAAGTAAAAAATTGAATAGTCGGAAAAAAATTGACCAATAGCCTTAAAAACATTTTTTCTACCACTGGAAATGTAAAAAGGGTAAATATTTTTCCAAAATGGGTTTACCACTGCGTCACAATGAAGCGCGAAATTTATAGGACTTTCTGTTTTGGCCCCAAGTTTCACGAATTTCGAAGTAAAAAATTGAATAATTAAAAAACATCTTGAACAATAGTCTTAAAAAACATTTTTTCTACCCCTGGAAGCGCCAAATTTATTGGTATTTGAATTTCGCTGTCAAGTTACTCCTTTGTCAAATTACTACAAAAACTTGAAAAATAGCCTTAAAAAAAAAATTTCTACCCCTTGGAAGCGCTAAGTTTATTTTTTTTTGGATTTCGTCGTCTAGTTACTCAAATTTTGAAGTAGAAACTTGAATAATTGAATTTTTGAATTTTTTCTTCAAGTTTTACGAGTTTTAAAGCAAAAACTGAATAATTGAAAAAAAAAACTTGAACAATAGATTTAAAAACATTTTTTTTACCGCTGGAAGCGCCAAATGTATTGGTTTTTGGATTTCGTCATCAAGATACTCAAATTTTGAAGTATAAAATTGAATAATTGAATTTTTGAATTTTGTCCTCAAGTTTCAAGAATTTTAAAGCAAAAATTGAATAATTGAATAAAAGAACTTGAACAATTGCCTTAAAAACATTTTTTCTACCCCTGGAAGCGCCAAATTTATTGGTTTATGGATTTCGTCGTCAAGTTACTCAAATTTTGAAGTTGACGATTGTATAATTGAATTTTTGAATTTTGTCTTCAAGTTTCACGAATTTTAAAGCAAAAATTGAATAATTGAAAAAAAAACTTGAACAATAGCCTTAAAACATTTTTTCTACCCCTGGAAGCGCCAAATTTATAGATTTTTGGATTTCGTCGTCAAGTTACTCAAATTTTGAAGTAAAAAAATTGAATAATTGAATTTTTGAATTTTGTCCTCAAGTTTCACGAATTTTAAATCAAAAATTGAATAATTGAAAAAAACTTGAACAGTAGCCTTAAAAACATTTTTTTCTACCCCTGGAAGCGCCAAATTTATTGAAAAAAACCTTGACCGATAGCCTTAAAAACATTTTTTCTACCACTGGTCGTCAAGTTACTCAAATTTTGAAGTAGAAAATTGGATAATTGAATTTTTGAATTGTGTCCTCAAGTTCCACGAATTTTAAAGTAAAAAATTAAATAATTGAAAAGGAACTTGAACAATAGCCTTAAAACATTTTTTCAACCCCTGGAAGTGCCAAATTTATTGGTTCTTGGATTTCGTCGTCAAGTTACTCAAAGTTTGAAGTAGAAAATTGAATAATTGGATTTTTGAATTTTTTCCTCAAGTTTTACGAATTTTAAAGTGAAACATTGAATAATTGCAAAAAAAAACTTGAACTATAGCCCTAGAAACATTTTTTCTACCCCTGGAAGCGCAAAATTTATTGGTTTTTGGATTTCGTCGTCAAGTTACTCAAATTTTGAAGTAGAAAATTGGTTTTTGGATTCAATGGATCAGGTTTCCCGAATTTTAAAGTAAAAAATTGAATAATTGAAAAAAAAAACCTTAAACAGTAGCCTTAGAAAACATTTTTCCTCCACTGGAAATGTAAAAAGAGTTTTATTACCTTTCAAAAACGGGTCCACAACCGATACACAATAAAACGCCAAACTGATTCGCTTTTGAATTTTGTATTTATGTTAGAAGATTTTTAAAATTAAAAGTAGAATAAGTGGAAAAAATTTGACCAATAGCTATTAAACAAATTTTTTTATCTACTGGTAACGTAAAAAAAAAGAGTTTTTATATTTTTCCAAAATGGACCAAAACTCTCCTCGACTTTGTTCTCAAGTTACACGAGTTTAAACTTAAAAAATTGAACAAACAACTGAAAAACCTTGAGCAATAGTCTGGAAGTTTTTTTCTTCTACCAGTGAAAATGTAAAAAGAGTTTTAATAACTTTACGATATGAGACACAATGTAGTAAAATCGTTGTCGTTTGAATTTTGTCCTTAAATTATATGAATATAAAGTGAAATATTGAATAACTGAAAAAACCTTATGTAAATAGCCTTAAAAGAAATTTTTTCTACTACTGGAAATGTAAAAAGCAGATTTAATATTTTCCCAAAATGGGTCTACGATTGGTCATAAAGGATCGCCAAATTCATTAGATTTTGACTTTTGCCATATGAATTTGAAAGTAAAAAAATTGAATAGCTGATTTCCATATTTAGAGACAATTGGTGCATATGATTGGAAGATGTATAACTTATTCACTTATTTTCAATCTCTCGACACGTGTTAAGAAGATGCCATAAAAATGTCAAAATAAGATTTCCAACGCCTACTTGATGTCAATAATAAGTGAATAGTTTATACATAGTTTGGTATTTAAACGTAGCTTCGTTAACAGTTTCCACATTTATTTAAACTTCTCTAGCATTTTCTTCTATAGGAGAATATCATCTGGTACGGAACCATCATCTTCACTGATCTCCTATTTCTCATCTTCTTCTTCATCTCATGTGTGATGATCAGTTTCCTGTAATGTTTTGGATATCATTCACTACAGATGAAAAAAATCAAACCTTTCTTCTTTATCCATAGACACAGCTTTGCCCACAGTGTTTTACTTATGAAAATCTATGAAGTACGTGTTTGGTGAAATCAATAAAATATTAAACTGAACAATAATTACGTTTTCCATTTTTGATATTTTTATTTTGGGGGAGGAGCGTCTACGCGTGTTTCTTCGCTCAATCCCAACTCTCCTTCACCTCTTCTCGCTTGTTTTCTTTCTTTTTTTACAGTGTTTTATATTTCTCTCTCTTTTCCTTTTTTCCTTCATTTTGTTTTTCGTTCTGTCTTCCTTTTTCCTTCTTTAGTTGAGATTGATAAAGTAGACAAACACCAACCTGCTTTAAATTAACTTGGGAACAAAATTTAATGGGGGAGGAGAAACCTAAGAAAAAGTGTGCAACTATAAAAAAAATTAAATAAATGTTTAGACGTCATGTTCGTCATTTGGTTGTCCCAGAATCTCACTTTACTAAGTCAAAAATAAATAATTTGGTGTAACCTTTAGACTAACATTTCAAGTAAAATTTTTTAGAATTTGTGTAACTTCTAACCAAAGTTTCGTGTAACGTTAAGATTAAAATTTCCTGTAACTAAAGTCAAAATTTGTAAATTTTTTGTTACCATTAGACCACAATTTCTTGTTACCAAGTCAAAATTAAACGATTTTGTGCTACGTTTAGACTAACATTTCGAGTCACACCTTTGAAAATTTGTGTAAATTTCAGACCAAATTTTCGTGTAACGTAGATTAAAATTTCCTGTTACTAAAGTCAAGATTTGTAAATTTTGTGTTACTTTTGGACCACAATTTCTTGTTACTAAGTCAAAATTTAACAATTTTGTGTTACCTTTAGACTAACATTTCTAGTCAAAATTTAAAGATTTTGTGTTATCTCCAGACCAAAATCTCGTGTTACATTTAAGCTAAAATTTCCTGTTACCAAAGTCGAAACTTAAAGGTTTGATTATACTTTCGGAACACAATTTCTTGTTACGAAACAAATTTATTTATTTTTGTGATACGTTTAGACTAGAATTTCGTGTTACTACAGTCAAATTTTTTTAATTTTGTGTAACTGTTAGAACAAAATTTTGTTTTAACACAACTTTGTGTTACTTTTAGACCAATATTTCTTGTTACCAAGCCAAAATTTAAAAAAATCGTTTTACGTTTAGACTAACATTTCTGTTATCAAATGCAAAATTTTTAAGTTTGTGTGTTATACTTTAGACTAAATTTTCATGTTACTACAGACATAACTTAAAAATTTGATGTTCCTTTCAGATCAATGTAATGTAGTTCTGGTTTCTAAGTTAAATTTTTTAAATTTTGTGTTACGTTCATACCACTATTTCTATTACTACAGTCAAAATTTAAAATTTCGTGTTACATTTAGACTAAAATTTCCTGATAGCAGTGTCAACATTTTTAAATTTTGTGTTACTTTTAGACCACACTCACTTTTGAGAATTTGTGTAACTTCTAGACAAAATTTTCGTGTAACGTTAAGTTTAAAATGTATTGTTACTAAAGTCAAAATTTGTAAATTTTGTGTTACTTTTAGACTACAATTTCTTGTTACCAAGTCAAAATTAAACAATTTTTTGTTACTTCTAGACCAAAATTTCGTGTTACATTTGAGTTAATATTTCCTGTTACCAAAGTCGAAACTTAAGAGTTTGGTGATTTCGGAACACAATTTCTTGTTACTAAACAATTTTCTTTATTTTTGTGATACGTTTAGACTAGAATTTCGTGTTACTACACTCAAAATTTAAAAGTTTAGTGTTACGTTTAGAATAAAATTTCCTGTTACTAATGACAAAATTTTTTGTTGTCAAAAGTCAAAATTAAAAAAATTAGTTCGTTTACGTTTAGACTAACATCTTAAGTAAAAATTTTGATATTTTAGTTACTTTTAGACTAAAATTTCTCGTTGCTAAGCACACAGTTTTAAATTTGGAATTGCGCTTTAAATTAAATTTTCGTCTTACTAAATTCAAAACTTAAAAATTGGATGCTGCTTTCGGATCAAAATTACTTGTTATTAAGCAAAATTTTTTTTATTTTGCGTTACGTTTAGACTAACAATTCAAGTCAAAATTTTGAGATTTTCTGTTACTTACTTTCAGACCAAAATTTCTCATTGTGTGTTACTCTCATTCTGTGTTTTTTTGGATATCATTCACATCCATTTTTGATATTTTTATTTTGGGAAAGGCGCGTCTACGCGTGTTCCTTCGCTTAATTCCAACTCTCCTCCCTTTTTTCTTTCTCTTCTTACAGTTTTTTATATTTGTTTTTCGTTCTGTCTTCCCTTTTCTTTCTTTTAGTTGAGGTTGACAAAGTAGACAAACACTAACCTGATTTAAAATTTTGATGGTTTTCGGGGGGGGGGGGGGGGAGGAAAGGTGTGCAACTATACAAAAAATGAAATAACTATCACTAATAATTAAATTACGAGTGAAAGCTGGAGGCGTTCAAAAATTATTAAATATTATTTGCATTTTTTAAATATATTTTTATATTATCTAAAGTGTTTTCCGGGCTCTGAAGCCGTGATCCAATGGAATTTCTTCCTGACGTTTCGTCTACAGCTGCGGCAGATATTATCAACGGCGATGAGGCAAAGTGATCTCCCGTGCTTCCCGACGTCGACTGATTCGATTGTGGTGAGCTCCGTGGTATTTATCCCCCGCCGTAGCTCTGTAGTGGAGGGACTTCCTTGGGGGTAGTGATGGCGCACTTGAAGTATATCGTAGAACTCGCTTCCAGTCTGCAATTACAATTTCCTCCTTTCTGTCAACAGACGAATTCTACGACATACTTCAAGTGCGCCGAAACCGCACTATCATTGTATTTTGACCGGCCGTGAAAGTATTCACAGTCTTATTTTTATATTTTTCAGAAAGACGTCATGCTTGAGCATCAAATTAGTTTTGGTTTGGGTTTCGTCGCCTAATTAACCACAAAATACGATTAAAAATAGTCTTTTGATGATAAAAGTCGACATCTAAAAGCCGACTTTTCGTATCCCTCAATAATTTTAATCCGATCATGAAAAGCAACCACGTGGCACTTGATTTCTGTTTCTTGCTTTGTCAAGAAAGCAACCCTTCCACGTGCTACTTTCTCGACAAAGTAATAATTAGGGACGAAAATATTAATTAAGTTGAGTTTCTAGGAAAGTTTATTCAGTCGATACTGTCTACTCTGAATGGCAAATCCTGGCTTTCACGAGCGGTTGGCCTTTGCTTACAGATAAAGGGATCAGAATCCATTACGAAGTTTTAAAAATGTTGACGTAGCCCTGGCTGGGCGACAGCATACGCCTTCACACATAGGAGTAGGTCCAAAAGTTCATAAATATTTTATGAGTGGATCATAACTGTTTGTTTGTTTTTGGTGTTTATTTGCCATTTTAATATGCCAGATCCCCACGAGCATAAAATATATTTTACCATGGCCCCTTGTTGTATTTTTTTGTGGATTTTGTATTTATTTAATATAATAAATGTATAAAATTGTTTATTAAAGTGAAACGGTTGAAAAATGGGACTCTTCAATGAATGAGTTTGCGTTCATTATCATAAATAAAAAAAAAAAAACATTTTAACTTACGGTCGAAGGAAAAAAATTGTTGATAATCCAATAAAGAATATCCAATATTCTGCATATCAGCGTAATGTTCCAAATAAATATCGGTTAGAAAGATAACAGAATATTACTTCTTTACTATACTCGTGTTCAAAAATTCAGACAATTCTTCAACAAAGCCATTCGCTTAATTGTTCATACTTCCTATACAAAGGCATCTGAAATATTCTTAATTAAAATCGTCTTTAAATATGCATTTGCATCTCGTGAATATTCATTTTTGCCCGTGCCATTTGCGACACGATAGAGTACATTAGTTGAAATTGATTTGACATCTCTCTAATTAAGTCTGGTCACGTTTTTGTTCAGCTTTAAGGGATATCGCGAACGCCTACCGACCGTTTTTTTCATTATTTGATCTTAATTGCTGTGCTATTTTATCCTGTCAGACTGAAACGTCTCGATTTTCTTTACAGACCAGGAAAAAGTAAACTTAATGCAAATTGATTAGTTAGAGTAAGTTTGTTGTTTCCGAGAACAACTTGTGTCACCTCCAACGCTTTTTTTTGGGTAGTTTTGAGTGCTTTCTTTGCAACTTAATGATACTATAATCCAGTCAATATTGTCGTGTTTACAATATATTAACACCCCAAATGCTATTTTGGTCATTATTAAAGATTTTCTTATTATTAAAAATTCATCCATTTGTTGTCATCATTAAAGATTCATTAATAATTGTCGAAAGTTTCGGTCAACTATAGCATCCCAGCCGGGACCGTGACGTCATTATAACGTCAACTTTTGGTGATCATTCTTCGAAAAAATGATAAGTAATTGACGTCATAATGACGACTCATAGTGACGTCATAATAACGTTATGTTTACTCGAATAATTCTTGTGTATATTTAATGTGTCTAATAAATATACATTTAACATATTTAATTGACTAATATGCAGTAAATAGAAATTTTCAGCTTTCTCGCAAAAAAACGCTAATTTTAAATATGCAAACTAGTGATATAAAATTGCTCTTTCTGTATATTTTAAATTGGTGTGTAGTCCCTTCGTGTCACTAAAGTCAAAATTTAAAATTTTCGTGTTACGCTTTAAATTAAATTTTCGTGTTACTTAAGTCAAAACTTAAAAGTTTCATGTTACTTTCGGATCAAAATTTCTTGTTACTACGTAAACATTTTTTAATTTTGTTACGATTAGAGTTACGTTTGGACTAAAAATGTTTGTTACCATAGTCTAAATTTTTTAGACCATCATTTCTTGTTACCAAGACCAAAATTAAAAAAAAAAATCGTGTGACGTTTAGACTAACATTTCGGTTACCAAATTCAAATTTTTTAAGTTTTGTGTTATGCTTTAGACTAAATTTTCATGTTACTAGAGCCAAAACTTAAAAATTTTATGTTACTTTCGGATCAATGTAATCCATTTCTGGTTTCTAAGTTAATTTTATTAAATTTTGTGTTACGTTCAGACTACAATTTTGTATTACTACAGTCGAAGTTTGAAAATTTCGTGTTACATTTAGACTAAAATTTCCTATTAGTAGTGTCAAAATTTTTAAATTTTGTGTTACTTTTAGACCTCAATCTCTTGTTACTAAGTTAAAATTAAATAATTTCGTGTTACGTTTAGAATAATATTTCAAGTCAAACTTTTGAGAATTTGTGTACATTCATTCCAGACCAATATTTCGTGTAACGTTTAGATTAAAATTTCCTGTTACTAAAGTCAAAATTTGTAAATTTTGTGTTACTTGTAGACCACAATTTCTTGTTGTTAAGTTAAAAATAAACAATCTCGTGTTACGTTTAGACTAATATTTCAAGTCACAATTTTAAGATTTGGTATTACTTCCAGACCAAAATTTGGTGTTACATTTAAGCTAAAATTTCCTGTTACCAAAGTCGAAACTTAAAGATATGATGTTATTTTCGGAACACAATTTCTTGTTACTAAACATTATTTTTTTTATTTTTGTGATACGTTTAGATTAGAATTTCGTATTACTACATTTAAAATTTAAAAAACTTTTTGTTACTTTTAGATCAACATTTCTTGTTACCAACCCAAAATTAAAAAAATTCGGGTTTCGTTTAGACTAACAGTTCTGTTACCAAATTCAAAATTTTTAAGTTTTGCGTTATGCTTTAGATTAAATTTTCATGTTACTACAGTATTTGACTTAAAAATTTTATGTGACTTTCGGATCAATGTAATGGTTTTCTGGTTTCGAAGTTAAATTTTTTTAAATTTTTTGTTACGTTTAGACTATAATTTTGCATTACTACAGTCGAAGTTTTAAAACTTCGTGTTACATTTAGACTAAAATTTCCTATTAGTAAAATTAAAATTTTTAAATTTTGTGTTATTTTTAGACCACAATTTCTTATTACCAAGTCAAAATTAAACAATTTTGTGTTACGTTTAGACTAAGATTTCAAGTCAAACTTTTGAGAATTTGTGTAACTTCCAGACCAAACTTTCGTCTAACGTTAAGATTAAAACTCCCTGTTACTAAAATTTGTAAATTTTGTGTTACCTACTTTTAGACCACAATTTCTTGTTACCAATTTAAAATTAAACAATTTTCTGTTACGTTTAGACTGATACTCCAAGTGACAATTTTCAGATCTTGTGTTACTTTTAGACCATTCCGTGTTATATTTAAGCTGGAATTTCGTGTTACCAAAGTCAAAACTTAATGTTTGATGATACTTTCGGAAGAATATTTCTTCTTACTAAACAATTTTTTTTATTTTTGTGATACGTTTAGACTAGAATTTCGTGTTACTACAGTCAAAATTTGAAAATTTTGTCTACTCACTCTTAGATCAAAATTTTGTGTTATTAAGTCAAAATTAAAAAAAGCTTTGTGTTACGTTTGGACTAAAATTTCCTGTTAAAAATGTCGAATTTTTATTTTAACACAACTTTGTATTACTTTTAGACTAATATTTCCTGTTACCAAGCCAAAATTAAAAAAATTCGCGTTACGTGTAGCCTAATATTTCTGTTACCAAACTCCATTTTTTTAAAGATTTTGTGATACTTCCAGACCAAAATTTCGTGTTACATTTAAGCAAAAATTTCCTGTTACCAAAGTCGAAACTTAATGGTTTGATGATACTTTCGGAACACAATTTCTTGTTACTAAATATATATTTTTTAATTTTGTTTAATTTTGACCAACATTTCAAGTCAAACTTCTGAGAATTTGTGTAACTTCCAGAACAATATTTCGTGGAACGTTTAGATTAAAATTTTCTGTTACTAAAGTAATTTTTTTTTAATTTTGTGCAAATGTTGGAACAACATTTTTCGTTGCCAAGTCAAAATTTAAAAAATTAGTTGTACGTTTAGACTAATATTCTAAATAAAAATTTTGTCATTTTAGTTACTTTTAGACCAAAATTTCTCGTTGCTAAGCAAACAGCTTCAAATTTCGTGTTACTAAATATATTTCTTTTAATTTTGTGATACTCTTAGACTAGAATTTTGTGTTACTACTGTCAAAATTTAATAAGTATGTGTGTGTTACTCATTCTTAGGCCAAAATTTCGTGTTAAGTCAAAATTTAAAAAACTTTGTGTTACGTTTAGATTAAAATTTCCTGTTACTAAAGTCAAATTTTTTTAATTTTGTGCAAATGTTGGAACAAAATTTTTCTTTGCCAAGTCAAAATTAAAAAAAGCAGTTCTACGTTTAGACTAATATTCTAAATAAAAATTTTGTCATTTTAGTTACTATTAGACCAAAATTTCTCGTTGCTAAGAAAACAGTTTAAAATTTCGTGTTACGCTTTAAACTAAAAAAAAGTCAAAATTTGTAAATTTTTTGTTACTTTTAGACCACAATTTCTTGTTACCAAGTTGAAATTAAACAATTTTGTGTTACGTTTAGACCAACATTTCAAGTAAAAATTTTGAGATTTTGTGTTACTTCCAGACCAAAATTTCATGTTACATTCAAGGCAAAATGTCCTGCTACCAAAGTCGAAACTTAATGGTTTGATGAAACTTTCGGAATAAAATTTCTTGTTACTAAACAATTTTTTTTTTATTTTTGTGAAACGCTTAGACTAGAATTTCGTGTTACTAAAATCAAAATCTAAAAAAATTGTGTTACACACTCTTAGACCAAAATTTCGTGTCATTAAGTCAAAACTTAAAAAAACTTTTTGATACGTTTAGACTAAAATTTCCTGTTACTAATGTCAAAATTTTTGAATTCTATGTAACTATTAGAACAAAGGTTTTCGTTGCCAAGGCAAAATTAAAAAATTAGTTATATATTTATACTAACAATCTAAATAAAAAAATTGACATTTTAGTTACTCTTAGATCAAAATTTCTCATTGCTAAGCAAACAGTTTTAAATTTCGTGTTACGCTATAAACAAAATTTTTCGTCGTACCAAAGGAAAAAATTAAAAAATTTGATGCTGCTTTCGGATCAAAATTACTTGTTACTAACTAAACATTTTTTTTATTTTGGGTTACGTTTAGACTAACAATTCAAGTAAATTTTCAGATTTTGTGTTACTTTTAGACCAAAATTTCTCATTGTGTGTTACTCTCATTCTGTGTTACTTTCAGACCAAAATTACTCATTGCCAAGTGAATTTTTTTAAATTTTGTTTTACCCTTTAGATTAAATTTTTGTGTTACTAAAGTCAAAACTTAAACATTTGACGTTGAACAAAATTTCTTGTTACTAACTAAAAATGTTTTAATTTTGTGATACGTTTAGACTAAAATTTCGTGTTACTACAGAAAAAATTTAAAAATTTTGTGTTACTTTTAAATTAAAATGTCCTGTTACTAATGTCGAAATTTTGTGTTACTTGTAGACCAAAATTTTTTGTTATCAAGTCATACATAATAAATTTTGTGTTACGCTTTAGACTAAATTTCCGAATTACTAAAGTTAAAATTTAAAAAATTATGTAGTGTACGGATCAAAATTTCTTGTCAGTAAATATTTTTTTATTTTTCTGTTACGTTTAGACTACAATTTCGTGTTACTACATTCAAAGTTAAAAAAAATTTGTTTTATTTTTAAACCAAAATTGTGTGTTATTACGTCAAAACTTAAACATTTTGTTTAGAATTTAAAAATTTTGTGTTGTTTTTAAAGTAACAGTTCTGTTACCAAATACAAAATTTTTAAGTTTTGTCTTATGCTTTACACTAAGTTTTCATGTTACTACAGTCAAAACTTAAAACATTGATGTTACTTTCGGATCAATGTAATGCATTTCTGGTTTCTAAGTTAAATTTGTTAAATGTTGTGTTACGTGCAGACTAAAATTTTGTATTACTACAGCCAAAAATTAAAAAAATTCCTGTTACCTTTAGACTAACATTTCAAGTCAAATTTTTGAGAATTTGTGTAACTTCCAGACCAAAATTTCGTGTTACATTTAAGCTAAAATTTCCTGTTACCAAAGTCAAAATTGGTAAATTTTGTGTCACTTTTAGTCTACAATTTCTTGCTACCAAGTCAAAATTAAACAATTTTTTGTTACGTTTAGACTAACATTTCAAGTCAAAATTTGAAGATTTTGTGTTACTTCCAGATTAAAATTTCGTGTTACATTGAAGCTAAAATTTCCTGTTACCAAAGTTGAAACTTAAAGGTTTAATAATACTTTCGGAACACAATTTCTTGTTACTAAATATATATTTTTTAATTTTGTTTAATTTTGACCAACATTTCAAGTCAAACTTCTGAGAATTTGTGCAACTTCCAGAACAATATTTCGTGGAACGTTTAGATTAAAATTTTCTGTTACTAAAGTAATTTTTTTTTAATTTTGTGCAAATGTTGGAACAACATTTTTCGTTGCCAAGTCAAAATTTTAAAAATTAGTTGTACGTTTAGACTAATATTCTAAATAAAAATTTTGTCATTTTAGTTACTTTTAGACCAAAATTTCTCGTTGCTAAGCAAACAGCTTAAAATTTCGTGTTACTAAATATATTTCTTTTAATTTTGTGATACTCTTAGACTAGAATTTTGTGTTACTACTGTCAAAATTTAATAAGTATGTGTGTGTTACTCATTCTTAGGCCAAAATTTCGTGTTAAGTCAAAATTTAAAAAACTTTGTGTTACGTTTAGATTAAAATTTCCTGTTACTAAAGTCAAATTTTTTTAATTTTGTGCAAATGTTGGAACAAAATTTTTCTTTGCCAAGTCAAAATTAAAAAAAGCAGTTCTACGTTTAGACTAATATTCTAAATAAAAATTTTGTCATTTTAGTTACTATTAGACCAAAATTTCTCGTTGCTAAGAAAACAGTTTAAAATTTCGTGTTACGCTTTAAACTAAAAAAAAGTCAAAATTTGTAAATTTTTTGTTACTTTTAGACCACAATTTCTTGTTACCAAGTTGAAATTAAACAATTTTGTGTTACGTTTAGACCAACATTTCAAGTAAAATTTTTGAGATTTTGTGTTACTTCCAGACCAAAATTTCATGTTACATTCAAGGTAAAATGTCTTGCTACCAAAGTCGAAACTTAATGGTTTGATGAAACTTTCGGAATAAAATTTCTTGTTACTAAACATTTTTTTTTTTATTTTTGTGAAATGTTTAGACTAGAATTTCGTGTTACTAAAATCAAAATGTAAAAAAATTGTGTTACACACTCTTAGACCAAAATTTCGTGTCATTAAGTCAAAACTTAAAAAAACTTTTTGATACGTTTAGACTAAAATTTCCTGTTACTAATGTCAAAATTTTTGAATTCTATGTAACTATTAGAACAAAGGTTTTCGTTGCCAAGGCAAAATTAAAAAATTAGTTATATATTTATACTAACAATCTAAATAAAAAAATTGACATTTTAGTTACTCTTAGATCAAAATTTCTTATTGCTAAGCAAACAGTTTTAAATTTCGTGTTACGCTATAAACAAAATTTTTCGTCGTACCAAAGGAAAAAATTAAAAAATTTGATGCTGCTTTCGGATCAAAATTACTTGTTACTAACTAAACATTTTTTTTATTTTGGGTTACGTTTAGACTAACAATTCAAGTAAATTTTCAGATTTTGTGTTACTTTTAGACCAAAATTTCTCATTGTGTGTTACTCTCATTCTGTGTTACTTTCAGACCAAAATTACTCATTGCCAAGTGAATTTTTTTATATTTTGTTTTACCCTTTAGATTAAATTTTTGTGTTACTAAAGTCAAAACTTAAACATTTGACGTTGAACAAAATTTCTTGTTACTAACTAAAAATGTTTTAATTTTGTGATACGTTTAGACTAAAATTTCGTGTTACTACAGACAAAATTAAAAAATTTTGTGTTACTTTTAAATTAAAATGTCCTGTTACTAATGTCGAAATTTTGTGTTACTTGTAGACCAAAATTTTTTGTTATCAAGTCATACATAATAAATTTTGTGTTACGCTTTAGACTAAATTTCCGAATTACTAAAGTTAAAATTTAAAAAATTATGTAGTGTACGGATCAAAATTTCTTGTCAGTAAATATTTTTTTATTTTTCTGTTACGTTTAGACTACAATTTCGTGTTACTACATTCAAAGTTAAAAAAAATTTGTTTTATTTTTAAACCAAAATTGTGTGTTATTACGTCAAAACTTAAACATTTTGTTTAGAATTTAAAAATTTTGTGTTGTTTTTAAAGTAACAGTTCTGTTACCAAATACAAAATTTTTAAGTTTTGTCTTATGCTTTACACTAAGTTTTCATGTTACTACAGTCAAAACTTAAAACATTGATGTTACTTTCGGATCAATGTAATGCATTTCTGGTTTCTAAGTTAAATTTGTTAAATGTTGTGTTACGTGCAGACTAAAATTTTGTATTACTACAGCCAAAAATTAAAAAAATTCCTGTTACCTTTAGACTAACATTTCAAGTCAAATTTTTGAGAATTTGTGTAACTTCCAGACCAAAATTTCGTGTTACATTTAAGCTAAAATTTCCTGTTACCAAAGTCAAAATTGGTAAATTTTGTGTCACTTTTAGTCTACAATTTCTTGCTACCAAGTCAAAATTAAACAATTTTTTGTTACGTTTAGACTAACATTTCAAGTCAAAATTTGAAGATTTTGTGTTACTTCCAGATTAAAATTTCGTGTTACATTGAAGCTAAAATTTCCTGTTACCAAAGTTGAAACTTAAAGGTTTAATAATACTTTCGGAACACAATTTCTTGTTACTAAACAAATTTTGTTTATTTTTGTGATAGATTAGACTAGAATTTCGTGTTACTACAGTTAAAATTTAAAAATTTTGTGTTACTCACCTTTAGACCAAAATTTTGTGTTATTAAGTAAAAATTTAAAGAAATCTGTGTTACGTTTAGACTAAAATTTCCTGTCACTAATACAATTTTTTTTTAATTTTGTGTATTTTTCGTTACCAAGAAAAAATTAAAAAAATTAGTTATACGTTTATACTAACATATTAGGTAAACATTTTGACATTTTAGTTATTTTCGGACCAAAATTTCTCGTTGCTAAGCAAACAATTATAAATTTCATGTTGCGCTTTAAACAAAATTTTCTTTAAAAGTTAAAAATTTGATGCTGCTTTTGGATAAAAATTACTTGTTACTAAGTAAACATTTTTTATTTTGTGTTACGTTTAGACTAACAATTCAAGTAAATTTTGAGATTTTGTATTACTTTTAGACCAAAATTTCTCATTGTGTGTTACCCTCATTCTGTGTTACTTTCAGACCAAAAGTTACTAAAGTCAAAATTAAAAAATTTGATGTTACCTTTGGAGTAACATTTCTTGTTAATAAGTAAAAATGGTTTAATTTTGTGATACGTTTAGACTAAAATTTCGTGTTACTACAGACAAAATTTAAAAGTTTTGTGTTACGTTTAAACTAAACACTTCTTACTAATATCGAAATTTTGTGTTACTGTTAGACCAAAACTTTTTGTACCAAGCCAAACATAATAAATTTCGTGTTACGCTTTAGACTAAATTTCCGAATTACTAAAGTTAAAATAAAAAAAAAATATGTTACTTTCGGATCAAAATTTCTTGTCAGTTAGTAAATTTTTTTTATTTTTCTGATACGTTTAGTCTACAATTTCGTGTTACTACTTTCAAAGTTAAAAAAAATTGTTTTATTTTCATAACAAAATTTAAATATTTTCTTGAAAATTTAAATAGTTTGGGTTAAGTTTAAACTAAAATTTCCTGTTACTAAAATCACATTTTTGAAATTTTATGTTACTTTTAGAGCTTACAATTTCTTGTTACCAAGTCAAAGTCAAAAAGGTAGTAAGAAAACTTGGATTCTAGAAGCTTTTTAACGCTTTGACGTAGGTAAACAAAAATATATACCTCAAAAAAGAAACCGTTCGTAGCAAATAACGTAACGTAACTCATGTAGCAATGTGACGTGATTTTGACATTGCCAAATGACGTCATAGGCCTGTGAGTTACATTGACACCCGTCATAATGATGCTGTTTCGACGTCATCTCATGACGTCTTTAGTGACCACAGCCTGTAAAAAACACGCGAATATCGAGGAATATGGATGAAAGATATCTTTTTCAAAGAAATTCTATTCTTCAAAAGAATTAAAAAAATTATAGACTACTCTGATACATTTGAGACAAGAACAATAATTTCAAAACTGTTAGTACCCAATTATATTCCTGAATAATTAAACTCAATTTGAAAGAAAATTTAGTAAATGGGCTGTTCCAAGGAAAATGGTGGTAAAGTTGGGTTGAAACTTGTTCGTGTCCCTAATTTTGCCTGTGTTTGTATAATACCGTAAAAAGTTGTTTTTAGGCAAAAAACCAACGCCAAGACAAGAGAGCTCGTCGAGTCTACCGCTTAAAAAAAAACAATTCTTTCTGGTTTAGTCTCAATATTATTAATCTAAAATAACAGTGAAACGGGTCCTCTTATTATTTCACTGCCGATGTAAAACCAGAAATAACAAAACTTTTCGAATTTTTTAAATAAACTGCTGGCCAATTGCTTTGTAACACTCGATTATTGCACCAAGTTTGGGAAAGCATAAGTCTAAAATCGACCTACGGATTTCTTTTGAGTAGATCCGTTCTTTTACTAATTTACGAGCTATGCTCAAATAAGGTAAGTTACTCACTTGAAATTATACAGGGTCGAAAAAAAGGTGATGTAATTTTGCGTACACTTCTCGTTTGCACAACTTTAGAAAAAAAATATTAAAAAACTGTTTTTTTTTATACAGGATTATGAAGAATGATGTATGATATACAATATCTTGGAAAAAGTCTATGTTGTCGAACATTTTAGCATGAAATGCATTCCGCTTAATGTTGTTATTCAATGCTTCATTTATGATCGATGCAGTAAGATCAAAGGAACGAATTTTAGTACGAAATCGTGGAAGGAATGGCACTTTTCCAAACTAATTTGGTCAATTAATTTTACCGCTCGGGTAAACAAATTGGCTACCATTAACCAGTGAGGTTTTATTAGTTTTTCCTTCTTGCCAACAATTCCTTTGTATTGAATAAACTAACTGAATGGCGCCGAAAAGGCCCCTTCTTTCAGAAACCGAGCGTTTTCTCTCAATATGTGTTTCGGAACCGAATTAAAAAGTTTTCTAAAACATTCCATCTCACTAAGGTTTCATTTGGGGGAGGCTGAAAGAAATTCGATTACCACTACGTAATTCCTGGCAAAATGAGGACCCTTAGGATACAAAAAAAAACACGGTTAGTCGCCCATCAATACCCACGCAAGAGCAGCGTAAATATATAAACGTTTAAATAAGCTCAGTGGTCAGTGAATAAACCGAATTCTCAAGGGCCATTAAAATTATTTCAAAGGGCAAGAGGGAGCTTTGCGAAAGCTCTCTCCTGCTCTTTAATACATGAAATTGAGTGCTGGATAATGATTTAACATTCCCCAGCGACAACCGCTGTTATCAAAGAGAGCAAACAATATTTTGCTCGAATATCGTTTTTGGAGATTTTGTAAGAAGCCAAAACTACAAGTAGTACAATTACAGCATCTTCTAGTGATTTTCTTAATACATCGGCTTCTAATGATTGAAAAAATTCTAAAACAAAATATTATGGCATAACCAGAAACAATGTAAGTGACCTTGCTAATAACTGTAAGATATCCTGTATGAAACTAATTACAATTCCAGAGTCTGGCGAAAATTATGGAACACAATTATAGTTTGTGGAGGAACTTCATCTACCGATTGACAGCTGGCAGCGTCGAAACTTCACCCACCGACTCACAGGTGGCAGCATTAGTCAAAATTCTTCTTAACATTACACCGCCTTTCCTGCGCCGGAAACGTCTCAGTGGTGTTTCCCTGAATAACACAAATCTTTTCTGGGAATACATTTCCCATTTACGGCACGTCCATTATTACACGCCATAAGTTTTTGTGGCTATATAGGATATTTTGTAAAGGAAGAACTTTAAAAATTAAATTCCGGAAAAAAAATATAAAATAAGTTTTTGTAACCCTTTATGCGATCTTCGAACGAAAGTAATTTAAGAATTGTTATGACTTTGTAAACAATTATGTAAGAAATTATTAAAGAAATTGGCTTTTATTTCATAGCTCATTTTCCATGAATCTTGAGAGGGTTTGAAAAATTTTGTAAGGAGCTACAATTACAACGAGAACAATTAAGACTCTTTTTTGTAACTTGTAAAAGTTGTAAAAAAGTATTTTTATAACTCTGTGAGCGATCTTATAAGGAACTTAATGTAAACAGCAATTGTCGCTCTTTAATCTCTAAAGCATCATGTAATCATGTAAGAAATTATTAAAAAATCGGCATCTAGTAACCTTGTAAGCTATAATGTACGGAAAGCAATATGTTGTGAATCTTGAGAGCTTTTAAAAGATTTTGTAAGTGTCCAAAATTGCAATGAGTACAATTACGGCTCCTTCTACTTCTACCTACCTTCTTGTGATTTTTTGTAATAATTCTCCAAGAAAAATGCACAAAAAGTATTCTTTTGTAATTCTGTTAGCGATCTTTTAAAGAAAGTAATTGACATGGTAAGGAATTATGTCAGAAATTATTAAAGAAATTGGCTTCTATTTCATAGCTCATTTGCCGTGAATCTTGAGAGGGTTTGAAAGATTTTGTAAGGAGCTACCATTACAACGAGTACAATTAAGACTCTGTAAGTGGCGCCATCTGACGACGGCGGGTGCTTCCACTAGGGCATGCGAGATGATTGTGAAGCGATCCAAAAACCAGTTTTCTGCAATATTGTCACTTCCCACAGACAAATGGCCGAGATTTCGTACCTATATTGTCTGGGGGCGACGTTTAGCAGAGTATCAGACTCATTTCTCTATCAGGCAGAGGAACCATAGACTAGTTTCGCTCTTATTAGAGCTCATCAGTACGGTATACCTCGAACCTGATAGAAAAATAAGTCTGAACGGCAATTGGATCTAAATCTTGCTTAGACGCCTGTACGTATATGTAAGTGGCGCCATCTGACGACGGCGGGTGCTTCCACTAGGGCATGCGAGATGATTGTGAAGCGATCCAAAAACCAGTTTTCTGCAATATTGTCACTTCCCACAGACAAATGGCCGAGATTTCGTACCTATATTGTCTGGGGGCGACGTTTAGCAGAGTATCAGACTCATTTCTCTATCAGGCAGAGGAACCATAGACTAGTTTCGCTCTTATTAGAGCTCATCAGTACGGTATACCTCGAACCTGATAGAAAAATAAGTCTGAACGGCAATTGGATCTAAATCTTGCTTAGACGCCTGTACGTATATGTAAGTGGCGCCATCTGACGACGGCGGGTGCTTCCACTAGGGCATGCGAGATGATTGTGAAGCGATCCAAAAACCAGTTTTCTGCAATATTGTCACTTCCCACAGACAAATGGCCGAGATTTCGTACCTATATTGTCTGGGGGCGACGTTTAGCAGAGTATCAGACTCATTTCTCTATCAGGCAGAGGAACCATAGACTAGTTTCGCTCTTATTAGAGCTCATCAGTACGGTATACCTCGAACCTGATAGAAAAATAAGTCTGAACGGCAATTGGATCTAAATCTTGCTTAGACGCCTGTACGTATATGTAAGTGGCGCCATCTGACGACGGCGGGTGCTTCCACTAGGGCATGCGAGATGATTGTGAAGCGATCCAAAAACCAGTTTTCTGCAATATTGTCACTTCCCACAGACAAATGGCCGAGATTTCGTACCTATATTGTCTGGGGGCGACGTTTAGCAGAGTATCAGACTCATTTCTCTATCAGGCAGAGGAACCATAGACTAGTTTCGCTCTTATTAGAGCTCATCAGTACGGTATACCTCGAACCTGATAGAAAAATAAGTCTGAACGGCAATTGGATCTAAATCTTGCTTAGACGCCTGTACGTATATGTAAGTGGCGCCATCTGACGACGGCGGGTGCTTCCACTAGGGCATGCGAGATGATTGTGAAGCGATCCAAAAACCAGTTTTCTGCAATATTGTCACTTCCCACAGACAAATGGCCGAGATTTCGTACCTATATTGTCTGGGGGCGACGTTTAGCAGAGTATCAGACTCATTTCTCTATCAGGCAGAGGAACCATAGACTAGTTTCGCTCTTATTAGAGCTCATCAGTACGGTATACCTCGAACCTGATAGAAAAATAAGTCTGAACGGCAATTGGATCTAAATCTTGCTTAGACGCCTGTACGTATATGTAAGTGGCGCCATCTGACGACGGCGGGTGCTTCCACTAGGGCATGCGAGATGATTGTGAAGCGATCCAAAAACCAGTTTTCTGCAATATTGTCACTTCCCACAGACAAATGGCCGAGATTTCGTACCTATATTGTCTGGGGGCGACGTTTAGCAGAGTATCAGACTCATTTCTCTATCAGGCAGAGGAACCATAGACTAGTTTCGCTCTTATTAGAGCTCATCAGTACGGTATACCTCGAACCTGATAGAAAAATAAGTCTGAACGGCAATTGGATCTAAATCTTGCTTAGACGCCTGTACGTATATGTAAGTGGCGCCATCTGACGACGGCGGGTGCTTCCACTAGGGCATGCGAGATGATTGTGAAGCGATCCAAAAACCAGTTTTCTGCAATATTGTCACTTCCCACAGACAAATGGCCGAGATTTCGTACCTATATTGTCTGGGGGCGACGTTTAGCAGAGTATCAGACTCATTTCTCTATCAGGCAGAGGAACCATAGACTAGTTTCGCTCTTATTAGAGCTCATCAGTACGGTATACCTCGAACCTGATAGAAAAATAAGTCTGAACGGCAATTGGATCTAAATCTTGCTTAGACGCCTGTACGTATATGTAAGTGGCGCCATCTGACGACGGCGGGTGCTTCCACTAGGGCATGCGAGATGATTGTGAAGCGATCCAAAAACCAGTTTTCTGCAATATTGTCACTTCCCACAGACAAATGGCCGAGATTTCGTACCTATATTGTCTGGGGGCGACGTTTAGCAGAGTATCAGACTCATTTCTCTATCAGGCAGAGGAACCATAGACTAGTTTCGCTCTTATTAGAGCTCATCAGTACGGTATACCTCGAACCTGATAGAAAAATAAGTCTGAACGGCAATTGGATCTAAATCTTGCTTAGACGCCTGTACGTATATGTAAGTGGCGCCATCTGACGACGGCGGGTGCTTCCACTAGGGCATGCGAGATGATTGTGAAGCGATCCAAAAACCAGTTTTCTGCAATATTGTCACTTCCCACAGACAAATGGCCGAGATTTCGTACCTATATTGTCTGGGGGCGACGTTTAGCAGAGTATCAGACTCATTTCTCTATCAGGCAGAGGAACCATAGACTAGTTTCGCTCTTATTAGAGCTCATCAGTACGGTATACCTCGAACCTGATAGAAAAATAAGTCTGAACGGCAATTGGATCTAAATCTTGCTTAGACGCCTGTACGTATATGTAAGTGGCGCCATCTGACGACGGCGGGTGCTTCCACTAGGGCATGCGAGATGATTGTGAAGCGATCCAAAAACCAGTTTTCTGCAATATTGTCACTTCCCACAGACAAATGGCCGAGATTTCGTACCTATATTGTCTGGGGGCGACGTTTAGCAGAGTATCAGACTCATTTCTCTATCAGGCAGAGGAACCATAGACTAGTTTCGCTCTTATTAGAGCTCATCAGTACGGTATACCTCGAACCTGATAGAAAAATAAGTCTGAACGGCAATTGGATCTAAATCTTGCTTAGACGCCTGTACGTATATGTAAGTGGCGCCATCTGACGACGGCGGGTGCTTCCACTAGGGCATGCGAGATGATTGTGAAGCGATCCAAAAACCAGTTTTCTGCAATATTGTCACTTCCCACAGACAAATGGCCGAGATTTCGTACCTATATTGTCTGGGGGCGACGTTTAGCAGAGTATCAGACTCATTTCTCTATCAGGCAGAGGAACCATAGACTAGTTTCGCTCTTATTAGAGCTCATCAGTACGGTATACCTCGAACCTGATAGAAAAATAAGTCTGAACGGCAATTGGATCTAAATCTTGCTTAGACGCCTGTACGTATATGTAAGTGGCGCCATCTGACGACGGCGGGTGCTTCCACTAGGGCATGCGAGATGATTGTGAAGCGATCCAAAAACCAGTTTTCTGCAATATTGTCGCTTCCCACAGACAAATGGCCGAGATTTCGTACCTATATTGTCTGGGGGCGACGTTTAGCAGAGTATCAGACTCATTTCTCTATCAGGCAGAGGAACCATAGACTAGTTTCGCTCTTATTAGAGCTCATCAGTACGGTATACCTCGAACCTGATAGAAAAATAAGTCTGAACGGCAATTGGATCTAAATCTTGCTTAGACGCCTGTACGTATATGTAAGTGGCGCCATCTGACGACGGCGGGTGCTTCCACTAGGGCATGCGAGATGATTGTGAAGCGATCCAAAAACCAGTTTTCTGCAATATTGTCACTTCCCACAGACAAATGGCCGAGATTTCGTACCTATATTGTCTGGGGGCGACGTTTAGCAGAGTTTATCTTACATATACAGAGTTTATCTTACATATCACAGAGTTGTAAAAAAGTTTTTTTACAACTCTGTGAGTGATCTTATAAAGAAATTAATCTAAACAGTAATTGTCACTTTCTAATCTCTAATAAAAAAATCGGCTTCTAGTAAACTTGTCAGCCATGATGTACGGAAAGCGATATGTTGTGAATCTTGAGAGCTTTTAAAAGATTTTGTAAGGGGCCAAAATTGCAATAAGTACAATTACGGCTTCTTCTTGAGATTTTTTGTGATAATTCTCCAAGAAAAACGCACAAAAATATTTTTTTATAACTCTGTTAGCGACCTTTTAAATAAAGTCATTTACATTGTAAAGGAATTATGTAAGAAATTATTAAAGAAATTGGCTTCTATTTCATAGCTCATTTGCCATGAATCTTGAGAGGGTTTGAACGATTTTGTAAGGAGCTACCATTACAACGAGTACAATTAAGATTTTTTTTTTAACTTGTAAGATTTGTAAAAAATACTTTTTACAACTCTGTGAGCGACCTTATAAGGAAATTAATGTAAACAGTAATTGTCACTCTATAATCACTAAAGAATCATGTAATCATGTAAGAAATGATTAAAAAATCGGCTTTTAGTAACCTTGTAAGCTATGACGTACGAAAAGCAATATGTTGTGAATCTTGAGAGCTTTTAAAAGATTTGTAAGTGTCCAAAATTGCAATGAGTACAATTACGTCTTCTTCTTATGATTTTCTGTATTAATTCTCCAAGAAAAATACAAAAAACGTATTTTTTGTAACTCTGTTAGTGATCTTTTAAAGCAAGTAATTTAAATTGTAAGAAATTATGTAAGAAATTTTTAAAGAAATTGGCCTCTATTTCATAGCTCATTTGCCATGAATCTTGAGAGAGTTTGAAAGACTTTGTAAGGAGCTACCATTACAGCGAGTACAATTAAGACTCTATTTTGTAAGTTGTAGAAGTTGTAAAAAAGTATTTTTTATAACTCTGTGAACGATCTTATAAGGAAATTATTGTAAATAGTAAATGTCATTCCCTAATTTCTAAAGAATCATGTAATCATGAAAGAAATGATTAAAGAATCGGCTTCTAGTAACCTTCTAAGCTATGATGTACGGAAAGCAACATGTGAATATTGAGAGCTTTTAAAATATTTCGTAACTGTCCAAAACTGCAATGAGTACAATTACGGCTCCTTCTTGTGATTTTTTGTAATCATTCTCCAAGAAAAATGCAAAAAAAGTATTTTTTTGTAACTCTGTTAGCGATCTTTTAAAGAAAGTAATTGACATTGTAAGGAATTATGTAAGAAATTATTAAAGAAATTGGCTTCTGTTTCATAGCTCATTTGCCATGAATCTTGAGAGAGTTTGAAAGATTTTGTAAGGAGCTACCATTACAACGAGTACAATCAAGACTCTGTTTTTAACTTGTAAGATTTGTAAAAAAGTATTTTTTATAACTCTTTGAGCGATCTTATAAGGAAATTAATGTAAACAGTAATTGTCACTCTCTAATAACTAAAAAATCATGTAATCATGTAAGAAATTATTAAAAAATCTCGGCTTTTAGTAACCTTGTAAGCTATGACGTACGAAAAGCAATATGTTGTGAATATTGAGACCTGTTCAAAGATTTTGTAAGTGGCCAAAATTGCAATGAGTACAAACACAGCTTCTTCTTGTAATTTTCTGTATTAATTCTCCAAGAAAAATACAAAAAAAAAACGTATTTTTTTGTAACTCAATAATTGTCACTCTCTAATCTCTAAAGATTCATGTAATCATGTAAGAAATGATTAAAAAATCGGCTTCTAGTAACCTTGTAAGCTATGATGTACGGAAAGCAATATGTTGTAAATCTTGAGAGCTTTTAAAAGATTTTGTAAGTATCCAAAATTGCAATGAGTACAATTACGTCTTCTTATGAATTTCTCCAAGAAAAATACACAGAACGTATTTTTTGTAACTCTATTAGCGAACTTTTAAAGAAAGTAATTTACATTGTTAAGGAATTATGTAAGACATTTTTTAAAGAAATAGGCTTCTATTTCATAGCTCATTTGCCATGAATCTTGAGAGAGTTTGAAAGATTTTGTAAGGAGCTACCATTACAGCGAGTACAATTAAGACTCTATTTTGTAAGTTGTAGAAGTTGTAAAAAAGTATTTTTTATAACTCTGTAAACGATCTTATAAGGAAATTATTGTAAATAGTAAATGTCATTCCCTAATTTCTAAAGAATCATGTAATCATGAAAGAAATAATTAAAAAATCGGCTTCTAGTAACCTTCTAAGCTATGATGTACGGAAAGCAACATGTGAATATTGAGAGCTTTTAAAATATTTCGTAACTGTCCAAAACTGCAATGAGTACAATTACGGCTCCTTCTTGTGATTTTTTGTAATCATTCTCCAAGAAAAATGCAAACAAAGTATTTTTTTGTAACTCTGTTAGCGATCTTTTAAAGAAAGTAATTGACATTGTAAGGAATTATGTAAGAAATTATTAAAGAAATTGGCTTCTATTTCATAGCTCATTTGCCATGAATCTTGAGAGGGTTTGAAAGATTTTGTAAGAAGCTACCATTACAACGAGTACAATTAAGACTCTGTTTTTAACTTGTAAGATTTGTAAAAAAGTATTTTTTATAACTCTGTGAGCGATCTTATAAGGAAATTAATGTAAACAGTAATTGTCACTCTCTAATCACTAAAGAATCATGTAATCATGTAAGAAATTATTAAAAAATCGGCTTTTAGTAACCTTGTAAGCTATGACGTACGAAAAGCAATATGTTGTGAATATTGAGACCTGTTCAAAGATTTTGTAAGTGGCCAAAATTGCAATGAGTACAAACACAGCTTCTTCTTGTAATTTTCTGTATTAATTCTCCAAGAAAAATACAAAAAAAAAACGTATTTTTTTGTAACTCTATTGAGAGAGTTTGAAAGATTTTGTAAGGAGCTACCATTACAGCGCGTACAATTAAGACTCTTCTCTTTTTTGTAAGTTGTAAAAGTTGTAAAAAAGTATTTTTTATAACTCTGTGAGCGACCTTATAAGGGAATTAATGTAAATTGTAATTGTCACTCTCTAATCTCTAAATAATCATGTAATCATGTAAGAAATGATTAAGAAATCGGCTTTTAGTAACCTTGTAAGCTACGATGTACGGAAATAAATATGTTGTGGATCTTGAGAATTTTTAAAAGATTTAGTAAGGGACCAAAATTGCAATGAGTACAATTACTGCTTCTCCTTGTAATAATTTTCCAAGAAAAATGCACAAAACGTATTTTTTTGTAATCTGTTAGCTATCTTTTAAAGAAAGTAATTTACATTGTAAGGAATTATGTAAGAAATTTTTAAAGAAATTGGCTTCTATTTCATAGCTCATTTGCCATAAATCTTGAGAGAGTTTGAAGGATTTTGTAAGGAGCTACCATTACAGCGAGTATAATTAAGACTCTATTTTTTAAGTTGTAAAAGTTGTAAAAAAAGTATTTTTTATAACTCTGTGAGCGATCTTATAAGGGAATTAATGTAAATAGTAATTGTTACTCTCTAATCTCTAAAGAATCATGTAATCATATAAGAAATTATTAAATAATCGGCATCTAGTAACCTTGTAAGCTATAATGTATGGAAAGCAATATGTTGTGAATTTTGAGAGCTTTTAAAAGATTTTGTAAGGGGTCAAAATTGCAATGAGTACAATTACGGCTTCTTCTTGTGATTTTCTGTATTAATTCTCCAAGAAAAATATACAAATCGTATTTTTTTTTTGTAACTCTGTTAGCGACCTTTTAAATAAAGTCATTTACATTGTAAAGGAATTATGTAAGAAATTATTAAAGAAATTGGCTTCTATTTCATAGCTCATTTGCCATGAATCTTGAGAGGGTTTGAAATATTTTGTAAGGAGCTACAGTTACAACGAGTACAATTATGATCCTTTTTTGTAACTTGTAAAAGTTGTAAAAAAGTATTTTTTATAACTCTGTGAGCGATCTTATAAGGAAATTAATATAAACAGTAATTGTCACTTTCTAATCTCTAAAGAATCATGTAATCATGTAAGAAATGATTAGAAAATCGGCTTCTAGTAACCTTGTTAGCTATAATGTACGGAAAGCAATATGTTATGAACCTTGAGAGCTTCTAAAAGATTTTGTAAGTGTCCAAAATTGTAATGAGTACAATTACGGCTCCTTCTTGTGATTTTTTGTAATCATTCTCCGAGAAAAATGCACAAAATAGCTATTTATGTAACCAGTTACGAAAAGTCCGATTTTGTATAACGAATGAATGTTTGCGGGACGAGCGCAGCGAGTTCCCGCAATTTGAATGAGATACACAAAAAATGCTTTTCGTCACGTGTTTCATACAAGATTTTTTTCTAATTTTGACTACAAATACCTACTTAGAGAAAGAGTTATTATTGCTAAACTTCAATATTTACTTTTAAACCACTTTGTATCTACTTAATACCGTAAAACCATAGCAACGGTGTGCCACAACCGAAACCTGCAACTGGTGGTGAAACGAACTTTTCATCACCAGTTACGAAAGATTATACTTTTCGTAACTAGTTACGAAAAGTAGGACGTTACGTCACTGTCATCAGTATTGAAAAGTGCCACTTTATATGTCAAAATTAGAAAAAAGTATTTTTTATAACTCTGTGAGTAATCTTATAAGGAAATTAATCTAAACAATAATTGTCACTCTCTAATCTCAAAAGAATCATGTAATCATGTAAGAAATGATTAAAAAATCGGCTTCTAGTAACCTTGTAAGCTATGATGTACGGAAAGCAATATGTTGTGAATCTTGAGAGTTTTTAAAAGATTTTGTAAGAGGACAAAACTGCAATAAAGTACAATTACGGCTTCTTCTTGTGATTTTTTGTGATAATTTTCCAAGAAAAACACACAAAAAGTATTTTTTTGTAACTCTGTTAGCGATCTTTTAAATAAAGTCATTTACATTGTAAGGAATTATGTAAGAAGTTATTAAAAGAATTGGCTTCCATTTTATAGCTCATTTGCCATGAATCTTGAGAGGGTTTGAAAGATTTTGTAAGGAGCTACCATTACAACGAGTACAATTAAGACTCTTTTTTTTAACTTGTAAGATTTGTAAAAAAGTATTTTTTATAACTCTGTGAGCGAAAAAAACCAGATTTTAATAAACTCGTTAGCAATGACCTAAAGAGGGCAATTCATAGGTCGTGATTCAGAGATGTTCTGAGAGATCTTGTAAGAGGTTACAATTATAGTGCTACATTGCAAGTAACTTTGCAAGAAAATTACATAGCAAAAAATGTGCAAGACGAAGCTTTGCGAAAGCTCCAACCCGTTCTTTAATGCATGAAATTGAGTGCTGGATAACGCTTTAACATTCCCCTAGCGCCAAGCTCTTTCATTGAAGAGAGCAAACAATATTTTGCACGAACATCTCTTTCCACTACCCTGTTAAATCCTCTTTCGACTTATAGATTCCATATGAATGACAATAAAGTGTTTCAAAGTATGGAGAATACATAAATTTTACGACCTTCGGATACGCGTATTCAAGAAGATTTAGTAGTGTATACTTTCGCTCGCCTTTAAGCCCGCATTGTTGTTCCGAACTTTATTAAAATAAATGTTAAAAACTTATTTTGGGCAGAGCTGCTACACGTGTATAGCAGATATATCATTAAATTTCATATAAAGCAAACACTGTTTTATTAAAATGTATCCAAAAGTGCAAACACTTCCTGTTATAAATTCGGTGAGCTTCAGCAACATTCTTTTTTGCCTTGTTGGTTATGTACTCAAACCAGTATCCTCTTCCATTAGCTACCAACCGTCGAACTTTACAATCACCGAGCTGAAGAGTGTACTTATTTGAGATAAAGCTTAGTAAGAGGTTTCCAAAAAGTTGTAAGACCCACTTTTCCGAACACATAACTATTAGGTGCAGAACTTTGTTGACGGAACGTATAAAAAAATCGTGTGCATAATAAAATGGGTATTTTTTAAAATTTTCCACTGCAGGATAAAAGCGTGGAAATATAAAAGGGATTTAAAATTCAGCAAATCTCCCGCTTTCAATACCCGTCGCAAACGTGTCCCAACTTGAACAGCCCGTGAATTTTAAGTGATCTAATAAAAGTCCAATTGTTAATCAGTGTTATGTGCTAACAATTTAAAGTAGCTGTGGCCTTAAGTTGAATCAAAATCGGCCATTAGAAATCAGTGATAGTCCATTAAACGAAATAATAGTCAAGTTCGATTATTCTTCTACGAGGCCGCAAAGTTATCGAGATGAGTGTAAAGAGAAAGAAGGAGAAAACATGTTCTCAGAGACCAACACAGATGTCTCGCGGATTAATAATCGAGCTTAGCCAATGAAATCAAAAGCATTCAGCAGATGCACTAGTGAACTATTAAAACTTTTTCAATAGTTTTGTACAATACTTCTTAACCAGGACGTTTTTGTATCCTTGTTCTTCAGTAATTCCTTAGAAAGTCTAGACAAGTGATTAATAAATAACTTTTTTAAATCAACAATTGTTTTTAACACCTCTTTCCTCAAAAATATATTAGCATAGTCGCTAGCAGCCGAAGTTAAAATTAGTTTACTACACAATCTCATAAATTGACTAAAATGCTACTTACAGAGATGCAATTAACAAAGCTTCTTTACAAATTTATTAAATGATGATTATTTATTAGTCCCATAAAGAAATAGTCAGAATTGCTTTCCTTACGTGATTACTTATAGTCACAAAAAGCTAAAATTATAAGCATTTTAACACAAAAAGATACAATTGTAATCATTATAAATGTAGCTTCTTACAAAATACCTCAGAACTTCTCAGAAAAACTTGTCATGTTGTTTAATAGAATCCGATTTTTTTGTAAATTGCTTACAAAATCATTTATCTACTTGTCTTACAAAATTATAAAAACTATGTTTTTAAGATATTTTTTTGTGGTCCCTTGCAAAATCTTTCTGTACCTCTCAGAGTAAAAACAAGTGAGCTATGAATTGTTTTCCTTCTTTCCATCAGTGGCCTAATTCTTCATTCGTTTCTTACATAATCGCTTACAAAATCACAACTAACTTTTAAATAATCTCAACTAAGAATATCGCTTAGAGAGCACACAAAAACGTTCTTTTATGCATTTTTCTTCCAGAGTTATTGACAAATGACCAAAAGAACTAGAATTATAGCCTCTTTGCTCTTGGACATTGCTTACAAGTTTAGTTTTTTATTTAATTTTTACATAATTTCTTACAACGTCACAAGTGACCTTTTAACCACTTTTCTACTCTACTACTACACTACTACTAATCACATGAAGCGACAATTATAATACATAATTGTAAATGTGATCCCTTACAAAATTTCTCAGCACTTCTTTGAGACCAGAGGAGTAAAGGATGAAATGCTTTTCTTAGATCATTTCTTACAATGTCACTAAAAGCCCATTTTCTTATTACTTTCTTACATAATTGCTTACAAAGTCACATGTAAATTGCCATGTAATTTTCTTCCAAAGTTACTTACAAATGACACAAGAAGCTAGAATTATATTCATTATAATTGTGGCCCCTTACAAGATCTCTCAGAACACCTCAAAGTCACAACAAGTAACCTATGAGATGCCCTCCTTAGGCTATTGCTTACGGGTTTATTTGAATCCGATTTATTTTCTCGTTTTTCTTTACATATTTGTATACAAGGTATTAAGTATGAAGCCACAATTATAATATGTAATTGTAAATGGGGTCTCTTACAAAATCTCTCCGCACTTCTCCGAGACAAGAGGAGTAAGTAATGAATTGCTTTTCTTAGATCATTTCTTACAAAATCATTAGTCCATTTTTTTATTGATTTCTTACACAATTACTTACAAAGTCACAAGTAATTTTTGCTACGTGATTTTCTTTCAAAGATTCTTACAAATGACACAAGAAGCTCGAATTATATTCATTATAATTGTAGACCCTTACAAGATCTGTTAGAACACCTCAGAGTCACAAGTGAGCTATGAAATGCCCCCCTTATTATTCGTTTTTATTCGTTTTTCTTAACATATTTGTTTACCTCGTATTAAGTGTAAAGCCACAATTGTAATACGTATGTGTAAATGTGGTCCCTTACAAAATCTCTCAGCACTTCTCCGAGACAAAAGGAGTAAGAAATGAAATGCTTTTCTTAGATCATTTCTTACAAAATCATTAGAAGTCCATATTTTTATTGATTTCTTACATAATTACTTACAAAGTCACAAGTGATTTTTGCTACGTGATTTTCTTTGAAAGATTCTTACAAATGACACAAGAAGCTCGAATTATATTCATAATAATTGTAGACCCTTACAAGATCTGTTAGAACACCTCAGAGTCACAAGTGAGCTATGAAATGCCCCCCTTATTATTCGTTTTTATTCGTTTTTCTTAACATATTTGTTTACCACGTATTAAGTGTAAAGCCACAATTGTAATACGTATGTGTAAATGTGGTTCCTTACAAAATCTCTCAGCACTTCTCCGAGACAAAAGGAGTAAGAAATGAAATGCTTTTCTTAGATCATTTCTTACAAAATCATTAGTCCATTTTTTTATTGATTTCTTACATAATTACTTACAAAGTCACAAGTAATTTTTGCTACGTGATTTTCTTTCAAAGATTCTTACAAATGACACAAGAAGCTCGAATTATATTCATTATAATTGTAGACCCTTACAAGATCTGTTAGAACACCTCAGAGTCACAAGTGAGCTATGAAATGCCCCCCTTATTATTCGTTTTTATTCGTTTTTCTTAACATATTTGTTTACCTCGTATTAAGTGTAAAGCCACAATTGTAATACGTATGTGTAAATGTGGTCCCTTACAAAATCTCTCAGCACTTCTCCGAGACAAAAGGAGTAAGAAATGAAATGCTTTTCTTAGATCATTTCTTACAAAATCATTAGAAGTCCATTTTTTTATTGATTTCTTACATAATTACTTACAAAGTCACAAGTGATTTTTGCTACGTGATTTTCTTTCAAAGATTCTTACAAATGACACAAGAAGCTCGAATTATATTCATAATAATTGTAGACCCTTACAAGATCTGTTAGAACACCTCAGAGTCACAAGTGAGCTATGAAATGCCCCCCTTATTATTCGTTTTTATTCGTTTTTCTTAACATATTTGTTTACCACGTATTAAGTGTAAAGCCACAATTGTAATACGTATGTGTAAATGTGGTTCCTTACAAAATCTCTCAGCACTTCTCCGAGACAAAAGGAGTAAGAAATGAAATGCTTTTCTTAGATCATTTCTTACAAAATCATTAGTCCATTTTTTATTGATTTCTTACATAATTACTTACAAAGTCACAAGTAATTTTTGCTACGTGATTTTCTTTCAAAGATTCTTACAAATGACACAAGAAGCTCGAATTATATTCATTATAATTGTAGACCCTTACAAGATCTGTTAGAACACCTCAGAGTCACAAGTGAGCTATGAAATGCCCCCCTTATTATTCGTTTTTATTCGTTTTTCTTAACATATTTGTTTACCTCGTATTAAGTGTAAAGCCACAATTGTAATACGTATGTGTAAATGTGGTCCCTTACAAAATCTCTCAGCACTTCTCCGAGACAAAAGGAGTAAGAAATGAAATGCTTTTCTTAGATCATTTCTTACAAAATCATTAGAAGTCCATTTTTTTATTGATTTCTTACATAATTACTTACAAAGTCACAAGTGATTTTTGCTACGTGATTTTCTTTCAAAGATTCTTACAAATGACACAAGAAGCTCGAATTATATTCATAATAATTGTAGACCCTTACAAGATCTGTTAGAACACCTCAGGGTCACAAGTGAGCTATGAAATGCCCCCCTTATTATTCGTTTTTATTCGTTTTTCTTAACATATTTGTTTACCACGTATTAAGTGTAAAGCCACAATTGTAATACGTATGTGTAAATGTGGTTCCTTACAAAATCTCTCAGCACTTCTCCGAGACAAAAGGAGTAAGAAATGAAATGCTTTTCTTAGATCATTTCTTACAAAATCATTAGTCCATTTTTTTATTGATTTCTTACATAATTACTTACAAAGTCACAAGTAATTTTTGCTACGTGATTTTCTTTCAAAGATTCTTACAAATGACACAAGAAGCTCGAATTATATTCATTATAATTGTAGACCTTTACAAGATCTGTTAGAACACCTCAGAGTCACAAGTGAGCTATGAAATGCCCCCCTTATTATTCGTTTTTATTCGTTTTTCTTAACATATTTGTTTACCACGTATTAAGTGTAAAGCCACAATTGTAATACGTATGTGTAAATGTGGTCCCTTACAAAATCTCTCAGCACTTCTCCGAGACAAAACGAGTAAGAAATGAAATGCTTTTCTTAGATCATTTGTTACAAAATCATTAGAAGTCCATTTTTTTATTGATTTCTTACATAATTACTTACAAAATCACAAGTAATTTTTGCTACGTGATTTTCTTTCAAAGATTCTTACAAATGACACAAGAAGCTCGAATTATATTCATAATAATTGTAGACCCTTACAAGATCTGTTAGAACACCTCAGAGTCACAAGTGAGCTATGAAATGCCCCCCTTATTATTCGTTTTTATTCGTTTTTCTTAACATATTTGTTTACCACGTATTAAGTGTAAAGCCACAATTGTAATACGTATGTGTAAATGTGGTCCCTTACAAAATCTCTCAGCACTTCTCCGAGACAAAAGTAGTAAGAAATGAAATGCTTTTCTTAAATCATTTCTTACAAAATCACTCGAAGTCCATCTTTTTATTGATTTCTTACATACTTACTTACAAAGTCCCAAGTAATTTTTGCTACGTGATTTTCTTTCAAAGTTTCTTACAAATGACACAAGAAGCTCGAATTATATTTATTAGAATTGTAGACCCTTACAGGATCTGTTAGAACATCTCAGAGTCACAAGTGAGCTATGAAATGCCCTCCTTAAGTTATTGCTTTGGTTTAATAGAATCCGTTTTTTTTATTCGTTTTTCTTTACATATTTGTTTACCACGTATTAAGTATAAAGCCCAATTGTAATACGTATGTGTAAATGTGGTCCCTTACAAAATCTCTCAGAACTTCTCCGAGGCAAGAGGAGTAGGGATGAAACGCTTTTCTTAGATCATTTCTTACAAAGTCACTAGTAGCCCATTTTTTTTTATTTCTTACATAATTGCTTACAAATGACACAAGAAGCTAGAATTATATTAATTATAATTGTAGCCCCTTACAAGATGTCTCAGAACACCTCAGAGTCACGACAAGTGAACTATGAAATGCCCTCCTTAGGTCCGGTCTCTTTACTCATTTTTCTTTACATATTTGCTTACCACGTATTAAGTATGAAGCCACAATTATAATACGTAATTGTAAATGTGGTCCCTTACAAAATCTCTCAGCACTTCTCCGAGACTAGAGGAGTAAGGGATGAAATGCTACCCTTAGATCAATTCTTACAAAGTCACTAGAAGCCCGTTTTCTTATTCATTTCTTACACAATTGCTTACAAAGTCACAAGTAAAGTGTCATGTAATTTTCGGCCAAAGTTACTTACAAATGACACAAGAAGCTAGAATTATATCGATTATAATTTTAGACCCCTACAAGATCTCTCAGAACACCTCAGAGTCACGACAAGTGAAGTATGAAATGTCCTCCTTAGGCTATTGCTTACGGGTTTATTTCAATCCGGTTTATTTTCTCGTTTTTCTTTACATATTTGTTTACAACGCAGAAAGTATGAAGCCACAATTATAATACGTAATTGTAAATGTGGTCCCTTACAAAATCACTCAGCACCTCTCCGATACAAGAGGAATAAAGGATGAAATGCTTTTCTTAGATCATTTCTTACAAAGTCACTATTTTATAGTAGTAGCCCATTTTTTTTATTTATTTCTTACATAATTGCTCACAAAGTCACAAGTAAAGTGCCATGTAATTTTCTTCCAAAGTTTCTTACAAATTACACAAGAAGCTACAATTATATTCATTATAATTGTATACAATTACAAGATCTCTGAGAAAATCACTAGAAATCCATTTTTTTATTGATTTCTTATATAATTGCTTACAAAGTCACAGGTAATTTTTGCTATGTGATTTTCTTCCAAAGTTACTTACAAATGACACAAAAAGCTAGATATATATTTATTATAATTGTAGCCCCTTACAAGATCTCTCAGAACGCCTCAGAGTCACGACACGTGAGCTATGAGATGCTCTCCTTAGGTTATTGCTAAAGGGTTCATTAAAATCTGGTTTCTTTATTCGTTTTTTTTTTACATATTTTCTATATACTTTTCTTACAAAATTGTTTTTAAGGCATCGCTTTGTTAACCAAAAGTTACATGAACCTTAATACTTAATTATAACTGTGGTCCCTTACAAAATATCTCTAAACCTCTCAGCGTCAAGACAAGTGAGTTATGAATTGCTTACCTTGAGCTTCTTTATTAATTTCTTTCATAATTGCTTAGAAAGTCACACATGACTTTTAAATAACTTTCCTTACAAGATTGCTTACAGAGCTACAAAACTTAATTTTTTAAAATATTTTATTATCAACAAAAATCAGAAGAGCTATAATTGTAATAGTTGTAATTCTAGCTCTTTACAAAATCTCTTCCTACCAATTATTTAAGAAATTTTTCTTCCAGAACTATTTAACCAGATTATGTTTTTGATTTATTGTATAATTGCTTACGAAGATTTTTACGGTTCTTTTTTTACAAAATCTCTTAGAGAGCCACAAAAACTATTTTTTAAAAGATATTGTCTTGCATAAGTTTTACAAAGTCGCCAGAGTCTTACAGTTGTTAGCAAGGTCACTTACAGAGTTTCTAGTTATGCTATAATATTTTTTTTTAGAAGTATTTACAAAGTTATTTGACCAGAAGAAGTGACTAAAAGCTATGTTTTTTTAATTTTTACATAATGTGTGAGTGACAAGTGATATTTACATTAATTTTCTTATAAGATCGCTTGCTGTGTCACAAACAATACTTTTCTAATACATTTTTCTTCTACAATTATTTATAAAATTCGCTAGAAGAAGCCGTGGCCCAATGGAATTTCTTTCTGATGTTTCGTTTGCAGCTGTGGCAGACATTATCAAAGACGATGAGGCAATGGGCGCAGTGATCTCTCGTGCTTCCCGAGTCGAATCAGTCCACGTCGGGAAGCACGGGAGATCACTTCGCCCATTGCCTCATCGTTTGATAATGTCTGTCGCAGCTGTAGAGAAAACGTCAGGAAGAAATTCCATCAGACCACGGCTTCAAAGCCCGGAAAACCCTTCATACTGTAACTGTTAATGAATTTTCCTTCTACAATTATTTACGAAATTTACAAGAAGAAGCCCCTAATTGTAGTCATTGCAATTGTGGCCCCTTACAAAAACGTCTAAAAACCTCTCAAAGTCACGACAAATAAGCTATGAATAGCTATCCTTACACCATAACTTATAAAGTCACTGGAAGCAGATTTTTTCATTTAATTATTAAATAATAAGTGATTTTTAAATTATTACTGTTCTTACAAAATCGCTTACAGAGTTAAAAATAATTATTTTATAAAGAATTGTATTAATAGTAAATGGGGTCTCTTACAAAGCCGATTTCTTTATATATTTATTACATAATTGCTTAAAACACCACAAGTGATTTCGAAAATTACTTTTCCTACAAAATCGCGGGTAGAGTTACAAAAACTAATTTTTTTAAGACATTGTGTTGAATGTAATTTTGACTCTTTACACAATATCTAAAAATTTCTTAAGAGTCAGTGCAAATGAGTATAAATTGATCACTAGTAGCCCATATCTTAAATAATTTCTCACACAAATGATATTTAAATTGCTTTTCTTATGAGATTGGAGACAAAAACAATACTTTTTAATGCAATTTTCTTCGAGAAATATTTACAACTATCACAAGAAGAAGCGGTAACTATTCATGTAATTGTAACCCCTTACAAAATCTTTAAAATCTTTTCATTTTTCATTTTCATGAGGTCATTGTCATGAGGTATGAATTGCTTTCGTTAAATCATAGCTTACAAGTTCACTAGAAGCCAATTTCTTTATTAATTTGTTTCATAATTGCTTATAAACTTATAATTAATTTTTTTAAAAATTGACTTAGAAGATCAAACACAAGTGAGGAAAATGAATTTTTTCGTTTCCTTTTAGTTTCGTAAAAAAAGCTGTTAAGAGGAAATTTTGTATTGTCTTTTGGCATCGGGATTTAATTTTTGTACCACTTTTAAGGAGTAGTGAGATCTTCAACAGACTCGGTATCGCAAAATTTTTTCACAGGTTTAATAATTGTTGATTCAGAAAGGGGTTCTTGGTTAAGGTTAGTACAAAAAAGTGGTGCTTTATAGATAAATTTAAAGTTTTTATAGAAACTGTCCTCTAAATCCATTTTTTTTGTTCAGTCGTTTGTAACATAAATGTCAATTAACGACAATCTAATAAAACGCATATATAGGGTGATGAAGGTTAAGAGTTTTACAAATAATAGTGTGGAGAATGCACCTGTGTTGTCAATTTTTTTTTGCTGCTGAATTGTTTCCATACAGAGACCAAAATAGAGAAAATTTTGGTTAATGAAACTTTTTCTAATTTTAAATTTTCTGTAAAGAAAAAAGCGGTTTAATTAAATGCTGCAAAAGCTTTCCGAAAGCTTGTTGGTGTATACGTTGGTGTAGAAATTAAAAATTCCCTAACTACTAATTTATTTAAACAGAGAGATGTATGAAAAAGAATTCTTTTGAGCCCATTTAAGCAAAAATACCGTGTCAAAATCTCTGATTTCGTTGCTTAACATTTTGCTTGTTAGAGATGGGCACATAAAAATATCTGCATAGGAAACTTCCCGAAGATTCGGTGATTCATGCCAACTTATAGACATTTAAAATTCCCGGTGGTCTATTCTCGCAAAAACAAATTAAAGGCAGATGCATCGTCTATTGATCGTATAATTAACTGCAACACGCAATCGTCAATAATGAAATTCAATCTGCTATGGAATAGCGAACATGCTATAATGTGCAAATGCTATGCTGGCAAAGGTAAAAGCAGGGACAGTAAGTGTTCCCTTCGATTCTAGACTGAAAAGGTGATGGTGTGCAAATTACATCCAAACATCGAAAATTCTTGGCTTTACAGATTTCTTGGTTAACTAACCAAGGAATTGGATTCGGGAAAGAACCAATCAAATTAAATTCATTACAATAGTTCTAGCAAAGATCGCTAAATGAAAAGACCCTTATTGAAAATGACGTCAGAGAAGCCACAGTCTCCATACTCAACTGTTTGCTCAGGACTGGGAGTTTCAATATTCTACTGTTTGCTTAGCTGTCCTAGATGTTAAAAGCACAGTTGGCAGTAATTGTACCATAAGTTCTTAGCACTTTTTACCTCGACTATGAAATTAAATATGTTTTGTTATATTTTCCCAAGTTGCATTAATGAGCTATCTTTATTAGAAGCAACTGCCTCAAATTTTTTAGCAATTTCAAGCCGTAAGATCGAAAAATTCCAGTACAACTGATAAAATACTCATTTTTCGTTTAATATTACTCCAGCAGTATGAAATATTTTGTCCTCTTCGGACAAAATGTTTCCACCTTTGACTAGCACATGATTTGAAAAATTGGATTTTCTTAGGAATACATTTTTACGAGCCCCAGTTTGCATTCCCTCAAAATTGTATTTTGTCTAATAGTAAGGTTTCCAACGTTCATTTGTCAACACACACAACACTCGTCAACGGAGAAATAATATACTTTCCATTAATGGAAATACGAGACGTCGGTGTCGCTAAAAACGGTTTCAGTTAGTGCTCGTAGGAATGCATGAAATGCAAATAGAGCCGCAGAAATTTAGTTTCATGAAAATCCCCGTACAAATTCAATTATGCTACAAAAAGCTTGCTCCATTTGACAATATGAATTCGTAAACTTCCAAACAGCAATTACAATAATTATTTTTAATTGTACCGTAAAAGCTAAATTTCACTTGAATTCTCTTTGACAATTCCAAGTTTTATAAATTTGAAACTATTCGATTTATTATTCCAAAAAGATTCTAATACTGGAATAAATACAAAAGTCAGCAGTAGCAGAGACTAACGAGAGAGGATATTGTGATCTTTAAACAGGAAGAAGGAATTACGTTTTTAAATGCAGACAGGAAGCGAGTTCTATGACGTACTTCTAGTGCGCAGAAACCCCGCCCGACCACTACCCCACCCCAGTCCCTCCACTGCAGCGCGACGGCGGGGGAATAAGTACCACGGAGCTCACCAGAGGCGAATCAGTCAACGTCGGGAAGCGCGGGAGATCACTTCGTAGATTGCAGAGGAAACGTGTTAAGAAGAAATTCCGTTGAATACTTTATATTGTATTCTGATAGTGTTCGATATCCTCTTGAAAAGTCAGAAGGGTACCTAACACAAAAATAATTAGTATTTAGAATTAACTATACATTAAATAGAAATAACAAGGTATTTTAAAGATTGTTGTAATTAGCGTCCTTAAGTTGTAAGTAGTTGGTGAAGTTAGCGGGATTAGGACAAATAATGCACCTCTTCTTTATTCGAAAATGGCCGACGTTTCGACTGTTTATTTAGTCTTCATCAGGGCTATTCTCACTTAGAGAGGGTAGTCATTTAAAATTCTATTCAAGATGGTTAAAATAGCAAACTCCATTCGAGTGTTCGGTGACCCTGGTATCTTAGGCTCGACAAACTACACGTCCGCCGCACAAGGTATAAAACTTTCGCAAGTTTTATACTTTTATACGCAAGTTTTTTACCTTGTTTTACCAAAGTTTTATACCTTGTGCGGCGGACGTGTAGTTTGTCGAGCCTAAGATACCAGGGTCACCGAACACTCGAATGGAGTTTGCTATTTTAACCATCTTAAATAGAATTTTAAATGACTACCCTCTCTAAGTGAGAATAGCCCTGATGAAGACTAAATAAACAGTCGAAACGTCGGCCATTTTCGAATAAAGAAGAGGTGCATTATTTGTCCTAATCCCGCTAACTTCACCAACTAAGTATTTTAAAGAGTTTTCATACGGTCACTCTTAAATGTTATTTAAGAGTGATTGTTTCTCTTAACATCACTGTTAATGGCTTCAGGAGCTTATTCGAATTTAGAGGCGTGTTAGAATGTTATGGTTAGCTCAAATTACATTAAATACTATAGTGGCTAATGTTCAGGTTAGTTTAGGTTAGTTCATGTCAATTCAGGTTAGTTCAGGTTAACTGCTGTTCAATAGGCCAGAAAGAATATCAGTATATGTGATTTTCCAATTAAAACCACTTCATACGATTTGGGATATTGAGGTGTCGTTCTGGATTTCTGGATGCCCATGAGTTCGCACACTTTACGAAACACTTTGGTTTCGAATGAACTTCCATGAGTTTGTTGTTTCCGATTCCGATTGGTTGAGTTCTAGAGGATTTGGGTCCGTTTAAAGTCGTACGCATATTCCAACGGCTGTAGAAGACGTTTTAAAACTTTGATGGGCTGACAATTAAGCAAAACAATCACAGAGTAAGCATTCAAGCCCCTCTTTCATCACATAGACAAGAAGCGAAAAAATCATAGCAACTTAATTTGTTTAAGTACATCATGTAATCATCTGAATGTTTTCAACTATACAGGATGTCCAAAAAAAAAGCCACCCATATCAACTTTGTTTTTGTTTAAATATCATTTACATTTTTTCCATAATCTCCACAAAATTTGCAATCTTTTGATACCCCATATGGCTGTCGTCTGGTTTGTCGAAAGTTTAGTTATCAAGTCTGGTCGATTTTCTCAGAATTCTCGAATTCGTAACATTTTAATATTTATGTTGTGACCGATTACCGTATCTCTAAAACCCTATTAACGAAAACTTTCTTCCGATTTCTCCAGTTTGTAGCCCTCAATAATCGATCTCCTCAAAAGAACTTTCTATATGCATAACAAAAAGCTTTAACGTTTTCAAGCAATAGACAAAAAACACTTCTTTTTTTAAAAATTTGATAAAAATCAGTACTAAAAATTAAAAAATAAAATCGATTGTCACATATTTTATTTAAACTACTGTTAAAGCCGATACTCTCCGTGGCAAACGTGCTTTGGTCTTCCTTGAAAAATAAAAGAATTTTGAAAAATGCGCACCTTTTGCTTCGAAATTCATTTATGGCTATCTAGCGTTTATCCAGCGAAAAAGTCATTTCCATTGGTCAAGCAGAAAATATTCCAGAGTGTCCATTGGGATCAAAACGGTTGGTAGTAGTAGTTATAACGACGGGGTTCTGGGACACTTTGACCTTGGAGTCTACGTGAGCCCTAGTGTAAAGGGAGCCCGGGGCCCCAAAATGCTATCATTCTTGTCAAATGTGACAGACTTGACAGATGACATATGACAGATGACGTGTGACATATGATAGTTATGTGACGTAGCACAGGTGAGGTGTGACATATGCCAGACTTGATACTTGTGACACCTACGTGAGGCAAGACAGGCTTGATAGTCAGGGCAGACAGGGCAGGCAGTGTAGATGGAGTAACTCCAAGTGCCCCTCAGTGGAAAATGAAACAAATAGTTTAAGAAAAATTTTGTATTTAAGTTAGGAGAAAAGTTTTACACAACGGTGCTGCAATTGATATTCTTTTGGATAATATTTTTTTGTTACAGTTTTTTATGAATTATCTAAGTATAAGGCCAATTTTGCCAAACTAGAAGCCATAAATCTAAAATAATCTATAAACCGAAATTCGCACTCACGTATGCGCAGTACGAATTTGGGATTCAAGGTTGTATATGAATGCGCATAGAGCTGTTGATCTTTAATATGCTATTTAGGTTGTCGCTAGAACAAAACACTGCGCAGTGTAATTTTCAGTTTGATGAGTATCGCAATTTGCAAAATATCTTGTGCTAGTTGAATGTGCATAGTCTTAATCATTTGGGATGTCGGTAGAACAAAGTTTGCGTCTACGCAGTGTGATTTTCAAATTGATAAATGCGATTTGCGAAATTTCTAGTGCTAGTTGAATGAGCATAGTCGTGATCATTTTACCTAGGGCATTTTGGATGTCGGTGGCAACTTTCAGCGATTTCCATTGGTCAAGCAGAAAATATTCCAGATTGTCCATTGTGATCAAAACAGTTGGTAGTAGTAGTTATAACGACGGGGTTCTGGGACACTTTGACCTTGAAGTCTACGTGAGCCCTAGTGTAAAGGGAGCCCGGGGCCCCAAAATGCTATCATTCTTGTCAAATGTGACAGACTTGACAGATGACATATGACGTGTGACATATGATAGTTATGTGACATAGTACAGGTGAGGTGTGACATATGCCAGACTTGACACTTGTGACACCTACGTGAGGCAAGGCAGGCTTGATAGTCAGGGCAGACAGGGCAGGCAGTGTAGATGGAGTAACTCCAAGTGCCCCTCAGTGGAAAATGAAACAAATTGTTTAAGAAAAATTTTGTATTTAAGTTAGGAAAAAAGTTTTACACAACGGTGCTGCAATTGATATTCTTTTGGATAATATTTTTTTGTTACAGTTTTTTATGAATTATCTAAGTATGAGGCCAATTTTGCCAAACTAGAAGCCATAAATCTAAAATAATCTATAAACCGAAATTCGCACTCACGTATGCCCAGTACGAATTTGGGATTCAAGGTTGTATATGAATGCGCATAGACCTGTTGATCTTTAATATGCTATTTAGGTTGTCGCTAGAACAAAACACTGCGCAGTGTAATTTTCAGTTTGATGAGTACCGCAATTTGCAAAATATCTTGTGCTAGTTGAATGTGCATAGTCTTAATCATTTGGGATGTCGGTAGAACAAAATTTGCGTCTGCGCAGTGTGATTTTCAGATTGATAAATGCGATTTGCGAAATTTCTAGTGCTAGTTGAATGTGCATAGTCGTGATCATTTTACCGAGGGCATTTTGGATGTTTTTGGCCACTTTCAACGATTTGTAAAAACTTTCTTAACTTTCAAACTCACAAAATGTTAGATTAGAAATGTGGGATATTAATTTTTACGATTTTGCTTTATTGTGTTATCAAATACGAAATTAGTTGGCAGGATCGCCTGCGGAAGGGCATCAAACTGGTGCAGGCGTACCTGAACGGCCATGAACAAATCGAGAAAAAAGTCCTCACATAAAAAATACAAAAACTCAATCTCCTCGATATGGATCGTTTTGTGTAATATTGGGAAATAAATAAGACTTAATTAAAATATTTTTTTTTGTTTCGTTTAGCGTCCCAAACAGCACCGTTGTGTAAAACTTTTTTCCTAACTTAAATAAATTTTTTTTTCTTAAACCATTTGTTTCATTTTCCACTGAGGGGCACGTGGAGTTATTTGATCTACACTGCCTGCTCTGTTTACCCTGCCTGTTAAGCCTATTTAGTCTCACCTAAGTGTCACAAGTGTCAAGTCTGCTATATGTCACACATCACTGTACTATATCACATCTTACCTGTACTATGTCACACGTCATCTGTGAAGTCGGTCACATTTGACAAGAATGACAGTGTTTTGGGGCCCCGGGCCTCCATTTACACTAGGGCTCACGTAGACTTCAAGGTCAAAGTGTCCCAGAACCCCGTCGTTATAACTACTATTAGTTAGGAAACGTGTTCAACACAAATCGCCCCGAAAGGTGCAATTTTTCATTTTAAATTTAAAAATATACATTTAAATAACTATTGTATTTAAATAACTATGTAACTATTTTTGGAGATTTTCTTTCACCCTGTATTCCACAAGTGATAACTTGAGGTTAACCACATTGAATGATCCCAAGTATATAAGGTGTTGGTCGGTACCACTCTGGTTGAGCAAAGCCGCTCACCAAAGGGATCTGAGGGGAAACAAATTTGACCATTATACCGCAAAAATGTGAAAATTTTGAAGATTTTCAATTTTTTTCTATAGTAAGCCCGTGCAATATACGGAAATGAGTTCTTTACTTCCTACTCCCCTGCGTTTGCTGCTTTCAAAGCCATCTAGTTAGTTCTGAGTTTTTAAAAGAGGAGGATGGAATAACAAAAATACCATGTATTTTTATCTTCCCTTCTTTTCTATCAAAAATTCGTAGCTTGATATAATTTGTTATTTAACTATTCAAATTTTTTGACCGTATTAGTTTACGAGTTTCATGCGGTTTTCACGAATTCAAATAAAAGTCGCTCAGGACGGGAATGGGAGAACTATTCAAATCCCATTAAAGGGATGTAACCGCGTGACTATTGAAGATAAAACAGTCCTTCAAGAAGAAGCTACACAACCAAATAAAAAAAACTGATAGTAGGAAACCTCTTATAAGTATCGTAATCGATATAATAATCAAAAAGGAAAAATCGGTGTTTAGGTAACGAATACTCTTTTTGTCAAGAAAATAATTTACTCAGACCACTGTTCTTAAAATGTTAATAGGTAAAGTAGACGGCCGCTATATGGTGGCGTAAGGCAACACATTCATCACAGTGGTAGCAAATCCCGAATTTTACGAAAAAGAAAAACAGTTTTTTAACTCAAACACCATAGACACTTTTACGATACAAAATAAATGTATTATGTATTGAATATTTTTTTACAAAACATCAATATCGTTTTCTATCGTCATGATCACACGTCTTTGACACGTGAACCAGCATCCACTTGATATGTGGTCGACATTTTGTGCCATCTAGGGGGGGGGGGGGTTGTTCATTTAAAAACATCATCTAGTTGGTTGAAAGATTTCAAGTTAATGAGAGGACGACATGTCCCTTAATACTACTGAAGATTTAAATTGTTTTAACCTCACACAAATTGTGCATTTTGAACCATACTTTGTAATTGTTATTTATTATCGGACAAAACCTTTTCCTTAATTGTGGATGTTCCTGTCAATTTCTTTCTCTCTCAAAACTAGAAATATTTGGCACAAAGGAATATTTAATAATTATTGAGTCTTTCACTGAGCTGATGTGTAAAAATACATCTAAGTACCAGCCTTCTACTTTCTCATACAATAGGATTTAAGCCAAGACATCAATCTAAAATGTGATCCATCAAACCGGATCCATGACCGGTTTGGCCCAAGCTCAATCAAGTGCTCGGGATTTTCAATATTTAAGCAGCCCTAACATAATATTTTCCATTTTTGTTTTGATGAAACCATTTCTCTTTACTTACGAAAACGTCTTTTAGTAGTCCGGAAAACTGACAAACAGAAAATAGGTTCTTCTTCTCCCTTTTATCTCGCTTTTGTAAATTCAATGCAATTTGCTTGTTCTGCTAGGAAATGGAATTTGTTTGAAACGTGAGAAAGATGTTTGTAACAAAATAACTTTAGGTATGCCATTGGTTAGCTTTCCAAATGAGGACAGGACAATTTTGCTTGCTATTTATAGTGTTTGGAACTCGTGAGCAAACTCGAAAACTAATAATATAAATAAAAAAAATGTTTAAACTGAAAATTGATATTGTAGCTCTTGAAAGCGATTTCTGTCAATCAAATATCCTAGCGAACAGTTTTTGATCCCAACGGACCGCCTACAATGTATTCGACACTTTCTGATGTGAAAGCCGCAAATAACCACAATTGAATTTCGAAGTGAAAAGTGTACTTTTTTCACTTCGAAGGGGAATGTCTTTCGGGAATCTTCAGAGTCTCGTCTCTTCCCTCTCTCTCTTTTTCATCCAACAGCTCAATATTTTTGAAATATTAACTTAAACGAATGAAATATCAAATTTAAAGGCAAAGACGAAGCAAGCCGAGGAAAAATGTATGGCAGGTGGAAATTTGGACATTTTTAGAAAGACTGTGAATGAAATTCTCGTTTCTCGAAGACGATTTTGCAAAGCTAGAACTTACGACTTGTAATCTGATAGACGAAACTTGAATCATTCTAACCAATCCATATAGTCCGTTTCAGAAGCGATCCTAATCTAAATGTCAAAATTTAATTTTTGACAGTAGTGCGAAAGGCGTGACATAATTGTTAGAACAAGTTATATCTAGTCAATTTAAGTAGTTGCTTTTATCTCTTTTGAAAAATCCAAAATTTACAATGAAATATCTCACAAGAAAAAAAAAGATTCCGCAAGGGTTTTTAAGTAATAATGAGTGGGATAGAGAAAGACTTGTGGAGAAAACAGCGCTTAAAAGAGAGATGCATAGATTTTTTTTTGCATTAGTGCGAGAGGCCCGTCAACTCAACGATTGTGGAATTGGAAATAAGTAGTAAAAAAGAATAATGACAATGACAAGGGTTTTGGAATAATGTAACATAAGACGTCATGACGGCACTTCCGGCGGATGTCGCCGCCATTTTTAAGGTTCCCACTGCTAAAAAAGGAGGTCAAGACTGTAAAACAGGAGAGGATCTCCAGATGTAATATACTGGCTCATTATAGAACGTATAACTCATTCTCTTATTTTTGGCATCTCATTAACTTTGAGATGTTAATTTTCTATCTCTTTTCGACACATGTTGAGAAGATACGATAAAAAAGTCAAAATCAGATTTCCAACGCCTACTTGACAATAATAAGGAAATTGTCTATATATACAAAATTTGCTCTCATGCCACTCTGACAGAAGAACTACATAGAAATCCAATAATCCGACAGTTCCAGTAATCCGGTTTAGGAAAAAAAAATTGGGTGCGCCATCGTGAAATGGCACCGCATTCCGCTTTCGTAGCAATAATCCGAACCAAATAGTCGAAAGATATCATCTAGTAAGCAGTGTTGCCAATTCAAATAAAAATACTAATTTTGGGAGTATTTCATCTTTGATGTGAGCGGGGTAAAAATTACAAAGATTTATCAATTAGATCGAACTTGCTGTTTAAATAGAAAAGTTTTTAAATACATTTTTGATCCAAAATTATATTTTTGTACATTACTCATTTGGACTTAGTTTTTTTAAATTTTCAGTTGGTTTTACTATTCTTAAATTTTGTAGTTTTCAACTTGTAATAGAATAGTTTTAATTTTTTTCTTTCCTAATAGTTTTTTACTCTTCAGTTTTCTCTATTCTGATTAATTTGCATACATTTTTTAATCGAAATAAATTGTACTTTTTATTATTTCCGTTCTTTCAAGGTAAGAGCGGGGTAAAAATTATAAAAATGTATCATTTACATAGCAGCTTATTGTTTAAATAGAAAAGTTTTTAAATACAATTTTCACCCAAAACTATATTATCTTATATTATTCGTTTGGACTTAGTTTTTATAATTTTCAGATTTTTCTCAGTTTCCTTAACTTTTGTAGTTTTTAACTTGTGCTAGAATAGTTTCCATTTTTTTCTTTTCTAATGGTTTTTTATTTTAAATTTTTCTCTATTCTGATTATTTTCATTATGTTTTTTTTAAATATTTTACTTTTGCATAATTTTTTTTTATCGAAATAAATTGTAATTTTATTATTTCCATTCTTTCAAAGTAAGTTAAAACTATGATGTAAACTGGTTTCTACTGAGACAATTTTGACCAAAAAATTGGGTTTTTTACGATTAATAATTCCTGTTTTTTCTGTTTTTTTTTTTATACTTTTTGGTCCAAAATAAAACTTCTCCAAGGAGACAAAAAAAATCAATTATTATATAAATAATTATGATCTAAAAAGGAACATTTTTTAATATATTTTTAAACCATTTTGGTCCACTGAATCTACTGAAAAATCAGTAGACTTGACAACCCTGGAGGAATGATGTCTTTGGACTAACATTTGACTCGTACAATGCATGTGGCGACAGGGCGAGCAAATCATACGAGGAATGAACCAAACAAGTTGTCTACCATGTATTTGTCACCACATGCAGACCAGTGGCTGAGATTTCGACCTCCACCGTTAGGTGGCGACGCCATAAGCGAAAGCGTGTGTTGTATGTAAAAGCACCGTCGTCAGATGGCGCCACATGCATCGTACCCACCGCTCTCGTAGCAATAACCCGAGCCAAATATTAGGCGAAAGACATCATCTATCAAGCAGTGTTGCCAATTCGAGCGAAAACATTCATTTTGGGAGCATTTCATCTTTGATGTGAGCGGGGTAAAAATTACAAAAATTTATCATTTTTGCATAGCAGTTTACCGTTTAAATAGAAAAGTTTTAAAATACAATTTTGACCCAAAATTATATATTTGTATATTATTCGTTTGGACTTAGTTTTTATAATTTTCAGTTTTTTTTTAGTTTTATTAATTTTTGTAGTTTTTAACTTCTGCTAGAATAAATTTCATTTTTTTTCCTAATAGTTTTTCATTCTTCATTTTTCTCTATTCTGATTATTTTCATTATGTTTTGTTAAATATTTTCCTTTGTATACATTTTTTTGTATGTAAACGATGATGTAAACTAGTTTCCACTGAGACAATTTTGGCCGAAAAATTGGATCTTTTTACGATTAATAATTACTGTTTTTTTTTTCAATTTTTTATACCGTTTTGGTCCAAAATAAAACTTCCTCAACGATACAAAAATCGCAAAATCAATTAATATTTAAAGAGTTATGGTCTAAAAAGGACATTTCTTTTATTGTATTTTTAAACCATTTTGGTTTACTTGACCTACTGAAAGATCAGTAGACCTGAAAACCCTGGAGAAGATGATGTCTTTGGACTAATATTTGACTCAAGTTATTGCTACAAGGGCGATGGGTACAATGTTTGTGGCGCCCTCTAACAATGGCAAGTGCTTTCACAAAGGGCGCGCAAACCATATGAGCAATGAACCAAACAAGTTGTCTATTATTTATTTGTCACCACATGCAGACCGGTGGCAGAGATTTAGACCTACGCCGTCAGGTGGCGACGCCATAGCCGAATGCGTATATACTATCTGAAATGAGCCATCGTTAGATGGCGCACATACATTGTACCCACTGCTCTCGTAGCAATAACCCGAGCCAAGTATTAGAAGAAAGACATTATCTATCAAGCAGTGTTGCCAATTCGAGCAAAAACATTCATTTTGGGAGCATTTAATTTTTGATGTGAGCGGGGTAAAAATTACAAAATTTTATCATTTACATAGCAGCTTATTGTTTAAATAAAAAGTTTTTAAATACATTTTTGATCCAAAATTATATTTTTGTACATTATTCATTTGGATTTAGTTTTTAAAATTTTCAGTTGAAAAATTGGGTATTTTACAATTAATAAATCCTGTTTTTTTTTGTATTTCTTACACCGTTTCGGTCCAAAATAAAACTTCTCCAACGAAACAAAAATCGAAAAATCAATTAGTATTGAAAGAATTATGTTCTAAAAAGGAACATTTTTTAATATATTTTTAAACCATTTTGGTCTACTGGATCTACTGAAAAATCAGTAGATGTGACAACAATGGAAGAATGATGTCTTTGGACTAACATTTGACTCGCACAATGTATGTGGCGCCATCTAACGATGGCAAGTGCTTCCACAAAGGGCAAGCAAACCATACGAGGAATGAACCAAACAAGTTGTCTACCATGTATTTGTCACCACATGCAGACCAGTGGCTGAGATTTCGACCTCCACCGTTAGGTGGCGACGCCATAAGCGAAAGCGTGTGTAGTATGTGAAAGCACCGTCGTCAGATGGCGCCACATGCATCGTACCCACCGCTCTCGTAGCAATAACCCGAGCCAAATATTAGGCGAAAGACATCATCTATCAAGCAGTGTGGCCAATTCGAGCGAAAACATTCATTTTGGGGGCATTTCATCTTTGATGTGAGCGGGGTAAAAATTATCATTTATTAATTAATAGAAATACATACAATTATAGCTTGTTTAGTGTGGTCATTACTTGGTTATTTTGTAAAATGTAGGAGAACAGAAGTATCAGTAAAAAATTCTCTTTGCAGTTCAAACCAAAGGCTTCTGCAACAAATTATCTTCTTATTTTTTTTCAAAGAGCTGGTCAAAATTAGGCGGTTGTACCAAATCAGACGCTTTTGTTCAGAAAACTTAAGAGGACTACTCGGAGTAAAAATAACAATAATTATACACTCATGTCTCTTTTCACCACAAAGAATAACCGTCCGCAATGATAAATATTATTAATAAAAGTTTGTGACGAAAAAACGAGAAAGGTCAAAATTTCGGCTTCGGTTTTATTGCGGAATCCTCTACATCGTGCATAAACCATAATAATATGAAGTTGTAAAAATATAAAAAAGCTTTTAGGGCCGGAGTAAAAGTAAGAACTTTGAGTGGAAACCGAGGTCTAATCGTAAATAATAAAAGGGAGTCATTTAAAAATTATCCTCATGTTTGTATGAGGCCAAGACTTTATTGTGCCCGGAACGTGCAAGGGTGGAGAGATGTGACACTAAATATGAAATCAGTTTTTTATTAGGAACTTTTCCGACGTCTGCAACTATAATGTTTTCAGCCATAAATTGCTGTTTGCTACAAACTGTACCCAATTCATTAGTGAAGAAACCCTTTATTAGCCGAGAGCCAGATGATAAATTGTAATTAAGAATTATTAGACTTTCTTCTCAAGAGATAACCTTCAAATGCAAACTTTCAACGCAGAATGGATTAAATTTACCGGATATAAATTATATTAAATTTTCAGGCAAAGATTCCTCTTCCTATTCGGAATAATCCTATCGGGAAAACTGCCACGCTTCAGTATCCATGGATTGTACTTATTTGAGGACTTGATGTGGATCCCACATATAATAGTGTATTAAAAATTCATTTGATTTAAATTGGGTGGGTAAAAGAGCTTAAAATTCCTACCGCCTTTGCCAAAGCAATGTGTGTTGGCAATAATTATTGTAATAATAAAAGGCAACTTATTTTAGTCGTAAATACAATAACTCTTCTTTTCGTTCACGTCAATTTTCTTTATCTGATGGAGGCTTATTGGTTCACCATTCAGCTTCTGGTCAAATTCAAAACTTTAACAGCCTATAACTCGGTAAGATTTATTTCTCACACCTTCATACCTCCTTACCTTGAGCTAAACGTTAAAACACTGGAAATTTCTGATATTAATGAAATAATGCATCGACGTCAACAAACTCAAAAACCAGTTCCGTAGACGCGTTAAACCTTTCATCAAAGCTTAAGGTGAAATCAAAACAAATAACCTAATTACACCTACGTAGCGGCTCAATTGTCTATAATTAGGCTCTGTTGTTTATTTTTCATGCGCTACAGAATGTTTACTGTATTTATTGAATGTGAGTAGTTGATAGTAGCTTGTTCGTTTTCTCATATCCGATCTTAATATAAACGGTTCTAAGCGAACAAATACCGGTCGTAAAGATTTATTTGTTAATTCAAACTATGCAAATTAACATTGTAAAGAGTGTTGTTTTAGTAGGTAAACAAAGTCATGCAATAACAATTTTTGAGATATTTTAAGTAATATTGTAATATGACAATTTTTAACTACTAACACGACAATTTCAACAAGAAGGAGTAAAGTACGTTTCTAAATGCAGACTGGAAGCGAGTTCTACTTCAAGTGCGCCGAAATCCCGCGCCACCACTGCCCCCACCCCAGTCCCTCCACTGCAGCGCGACTGCGTCGGCGGGGGAATAAATACCACGGAGCTTACCACAGTCGAATCAGTCAGCGTCGGGAAGCACGGGAGATCACTTCGCCCATTGCCTCATCGCCTTTGATAATGTCTACCGAAGCTCTAGACAAAACGTCAAGGAGAAATTCCATTGGACCACGACTTCAAAGGTCGGAAAACACTTTAGATTGTATTTTGACCGGCCGTGAAAGCCTTCAGAGACTCTCAGTGCCTTTTTTAAGTGCGTGCAGAATTGCTATCTCCAAAACTGCTCTAGTTACAAGGTCGGTTAAATTAGCAAAAGTTGTGTTTTGTGGAGATTTTATAGAAAACCTTTACAGTGTTGCCACATTTTAAGTAGTTTCCGAAATATTTAGAAAAGTGTAAAAATTGCGATAATTTTAAATATAATCTATTTCAAAAACTATTGGTGACAAAAAAAGTTTCACTTCACTCTAACCCCTCTTATCTAACATCTCGATTAGCTTCGTGTGACGCTTATCAACCGAGTCACCAGTATTTTTCACCAGTAGATTCAATTGTTAACATTAACAAGGAAAATTCAGAACAAGTTAGTTTGTGATTAAATAAATACTAGAATATTACTTGTTTATTAAATTTTTGGTAAATATTTCAATTCGTAACACTTTAGATTTTTGGCTTTCCGATTTTTTCAATACTAAAGTGAATACACACGTTACTTAGAAATGTATTAAATTTAATATTAATTGATGAGCCAGGGAAATGTGATTTATTAAATATTTAAATAATAATCCAGTTTGTAAAACTGTAGATTGCCTGATTTTAGCTTTTGCAACCCTAAAGTTAGTTAAATTGGCCCCTTAAGCAAAATTTCATTAAATTTAATATCTATTGTTGATTGATTTGTTAATTCTGATTAGTTTAACCTATTAATATTAATTTAAATTTATGGCTTTTAGTTTTTACGACACAAATTTGCTTAAATTGAACACCCCGCATTATGCATAATTTTATTAATTTTTGTTAAATAAATACAATGTGGTTTATTAAATTTTTAATTAATAATCCTATTTGAACGTTAAAAAGGATTGTATTAAATTTAATATTAATTATTGATCAATTTGTAAAATTAGGTTACTTCAAACTAATTTAAGTTTAAACTGTATTACATTAAATATTAATCATTGTTAAATAAATTCAATGTGGTTTATTAAAATTTTCATTACTAATCCAAATTGTAATGACCTAATTGCTACAGTAAAAAAATGAACAGTTGATTAAATAAAATACCCACGTTAAGAAGGATTGTATTAAATTTAATATTAATTAATGTTAAGTTTGTTAAATAAATACAATGTGGTTTATTAAATATTTAATAATCCAATTTGTAATGATCTAGTTTCTACAGTTAAAAAATTAACAATTGATTAAATGAAATATCAACGTTAAGAAAGATTGTATTAAATTTAATATAAATTATTGATCAGATTGTTAAATTAGGTTAGTTTAAACTAATTTAAGTTTAAACTATATTAAACTAAATTGAATATTAATCAATGTTAAATTTGCTAAATAAATAAAATGTGGATTATTAAATTTTTAATTAATAATCCAATCTGTAATGATTTAGTTGCTACAGTTAAAAAATTAACAGTTGATTAAATTAAATACACACATTAAGAAGGATTGTATTACATTTAATATTAACTATTGATCAATTTGTTAAATTAAGTTACTTTAAACTGATTTAAGTCAAAACTGTATTAAATTTAATATTAATTAATGTTAAGTTTGTTAAATAAATACAATGTGGTTTATTAAATTTTTAATAATCCAATCTGTAATGATCTAGTTGCTACAGTTAAAAAATTAACAGTTGATTAAATTAAATATCAACATTAAAAAAGATTGTATTAAATTTAATATTAATTATTGATCAGACTGTTATATTAGGTTAGTTGAAACTAATGTAAGTTTAAACTGTATTAAATTTGATATTAATCAATGTTAAATTTGTTAAATAAATACAATGTGGTTTATTAAATTTTTAATTAATAATCCAATCTGTAATGATTTAGTTGCTACAGTTAAAAATTAACAGTTGATTAAATTAAATACCCACGTTAAAAAGGATTGTATTACATTTAATATTAATTATTGATCAATTTGTTAATTTAGGTTACTTTAAACTGATTTAAGTTTAAACTGTATTAAATATAATATTAATTAATGTTAAGTTTGTTAAATATATACAATGTGGTTAATTAAATTTTTTATTAATAAATCAATTTGTAATGATCTAGTTGCTACAGTTAAAAAAATAACAGTTGATTGAATGAAATACCCACGTTAAGAGGGATTGTATTAAATGTAATATTAATTATTGATCACTTTGTTAAATTAGGTTACTGTACACTAATTTAAGTTTAAACTGTATTAAATTTAATATAAATTAATGTTAAGTTAGTTAAATAAATACAATGTGGTTTAATAAATTTTTAATTATAAATCCAATTTGTAATGATCTAGTTGCTACAGTTAAAAAATTAACAGTTGATTAAATTAAATATCAACGTTAAGAAAGATTGTATTAAATTTAATAATAATTATTGATCAGATTGTTAAATTAGGTTAGTTTAAACTACTTTAAGTTTAAACTGTATTAAATTTAATATTAATCAATGTTAAATTTGTTAAATAAATACAATGTAGTTTATTAAATTTTTAATTAATAATCCAATCTGTAATGATCTAGTTGCTACAGTTAAAAAATTAACAGTTGATTAAATTAAATACCCACGTTAAGAAAGATTGTATTACATTTAATATTAATTATTGATCAATATGTTAAATTAGGTTAGTTTAAACTAATTTAAGTTTAAACTGTAATAAATTTAATAATAATTAAGGTTAACATTAATTAATGTTAAATTTGATAAATAAATACAATGTGGTTTATTACATTTTTAATTAATAATCCAATTTGTAATGATCTAATTGCTACAGTTAAAAAATAAACAGTTGATTAAATTAAATACCCACGTTAAGAAGAATTGTATTAAATTTAATATTAATTAATGTTTAATTTGTTAAATAAGTACCAATGTAGTTTATTAAATTTTTAATTAATAATTGAATTTTTAGTATTCTAGTTAAAAAAAATAATAAGTTAGTTAAATTAAACACTCACATCATGAAGAATTGTACTATATTTAATATTAAGTATTGACCTATTTGATAAGCAAATAAAAAATGTGGTTTAATAAATATTTAATTAATAATCCAAATTTTAGCAATCTAGATTTATGTCTTTTAGATTTTCCTACCCTAAAGTTGGTTACAATTGAGCAGCCACGTTAGGCGGAATTTTATTAAATTTAATATTAAATGTTGATGATTTGTTAGTTCAGGATAGTTTAATTTAATAATCAGATTTGAAGCAATTTAGATTTATCGCTCTTAGATTTTGGAACACTAATTTTCTTAAATTTTAAATAATTTCAGGGTAAATTATGGTTAATTTTCTTAAACAGATACAATATGGTTTTTAAATCTTTAATTATTAATTCATTTTGTGACAGTCTAGTTGCTACAGTCAAAAAAAAGTAACAACTAGTTAAATTAAACCCCAGAAATTTAATAAAATTAAAAATTAATATTAATTAATGATAACTCTTACAAAAATACAAATGTGGTTTATTAAATCTTTAATTAATAATCTAATTCGTAACAATATAGATTTATATCTTTTAGCTTTTGCGATTTTAATGTTCGTTACTTTGAACACTCACCGACCAGAATTTTATTAAATTAAATGATAATTATTGATCCATTCGTTAAACATATAACAATGTGGTGTATTGAATCTTCACTTGATAATTTAATGCGTAAAAATATAGGTTTAGATCTTTTAATTTTTGAAACATTTAATTGATTAAATTAAATGAAAAATGGAAATAGTTATTTACATTTTACAATAAAAATTCACAACTCTTTGATTTCAGGTGAAGCAAATTACTGTAAAACATAATTTGCATGTGGTTTAATAAATCTCCATTTTGTTCATCCTTTCAGATCTTTAAAAAAATTTAAGTTGGTTAAATTGACTATGCACAGTAGAGAGCATTGTATTAAATTTAATATTGATGGTGTTTTTCAGGTTAGTTTAGGTTAATTATATTAAGTACTAATATTAGTAAAAGTAGTCTAGTGATATTAAAAAATTCTAAGCAAATTACAACATTATTTTAAGTCCTACTTCAGAGTCAGAAAAACAGCTCTTTTCTGAAAGTAAAACATTTAACTTTTGGTATAATGCTTTACGTAAATCTTTAATTTATTGGAGTGCCAGGTGTTTCTTATAGGTAAATCTACGAGATCGAACAGAAGAGCACGTATCCATTTATGGCGCTTAAACGAATGTTTCGTACAATTTATTTCAGTAATTGCCAGTTCGAGCTAGTTTTTTTGCTCGTAATCCCCACTCCCACAATGATGAAGGATAACAGGTCAAAAACAAAGAAATTGATGTTTAATCCCGAAAACGAATGTGAAGCATTAGCTCAACATGCCACCAAGATTGAAATATCTTTTCTTACATCTCGATACGTATTATGTATCTCGATTTAAATTAATTGGAGGGTAAAAGGAAAATTCCACAAAAATATATTACTTACATCTGAAAACAAATTTAAGAAACGAGTCGTAGTAAAAACAGTTGAAGAATTTTTTGATTTATATGTACATATTTACCTTTTGCGTATTTGAAGATTCCTTAAAAATGTTTTTAATTTTTATCTAAATCGTTTCCATCAACACGAAGTCTCTTTTATATATGTTATATTACCATGACAACCATGATGTTTAGCGTTTTTTTATTTAATTTGGTAACAACCCTAAATTATGACGTTGAAATTTTTCACATGTGATGGATAAAAGTACCTAATTCGGACATTACACACTTCAACACATTTATCTGCATATTCGCTCATTAAACTTTTAATTGAACAACATTCGAGTGTACAATTCACGACTGAGCACCGATCCCATGTAAGCAAAAAAGCTCGTTAGTACTTTAACGAGCTTTTTTGCTACTTTAACGAGCTTTAACACAGATTTACTTTGCAGCAACATCGATGCAAACAAAGCTTTGACCAAAATTCTGAATTTTTTTCGTGTCTGCCTTTATAATCAATATTTGTTCTGACATTTTTTAACTGATTTTATCAAATTATGTTGGCTCGACGTAAACTCATATAAACAAGGTTTTGTTTTAAGCTTTTGATACAGGGTGTTCCAATGGAAAATATTTTTAATTTTTAATTTTGAATTAAACGCCCACCTTAAGAATATGATTTAATAAATATCTAATTAATAATCTAATTTGTTCTAATCTAGTTGTTAAATTTCATAAAAAATTAAAAATTGATTAAATTAAATTCTCACGATAAGACGAATTGCATTAAATCTCGTATTAATTATTGATTGTTTTGTCAATCAAAATATATTTTTTGAATAATTTATCCAATTTTTAACAATCTCGATTTATGTCTTTTGGCTTTCGCGACTCTAAAGTTAGTTAAATTGAAACCCCCCCTTAAGCATAACTTAATTAATATTAATATTATTTATTGTTAAATTTGTTAAACAATTACAATGTTGTTCACTAATTTTTTAATTAATAATTGAACTTGTAATAGTCTCGTTGTTGTCTAGAATTGAAAAAAATTAAAAGTTGATTGAATTAAATACCCACCTTAAGAAAAACTTGTTAAATTTAATATTAATTATTGATCGATTTGTTAAGCAAATAAAAATGTTGTTTATTAAATCTTCAATTATTAATTCAAAATGTAACAATTTCAACTTATCCCTTTCAGCCTTTGAGACCCTGGTTTATTACACTTAATACTAATTATTGATCGATTTGCTAAGAAAATAAAAATGTGGTTTATTAAATCTTCAATTATTAATACAAAATGTAACGATATCGACTTATGGCTGTCGGCTTTTGAGATCCTCAAGTTAGTTAAATTGAAAATCCCCTTTAGGCATAATTTTATTAGCTTTAATATTAATTTTTTAAAAGTCTAGTTGTTACAGTTGCATAAATTAAAAGTTGATTGAATTAAATACCCACGTTAAGAAGAATTGAATTAAGTTTAATATTAATTATCGTTCGATTTGCTAAAAAAAATGTAATTTATTAATTCTTTAAATAAGAATCCTATTTGTAACAATCTTGATTTATGACTTCCAGCTTTTGTGACCCTAAAGTTGGTTAAACTGAACACTCTCTTTAAGCAGAATATTATTAAATTTAATACTTATTAATTATTGATTAGTTTGTTAATTTACAAGAGTTTAAATTAAATGCTCCTAAAATGTTAATATACTTTTCTCTCGACGACCTTATGCTGTTTGTTTGTTAAAATAAATGTTCTTTGTGAAATTTTCAAGAAGTATATAAAATATAATATTAATTATTGATCGATTTGTTAAACAAAAAAAATAGTTGTTTAATAAATCTTCAATTTGTAACAATTTCGATTTATGGCTTTCGGGTTTTGAGACCCTAAAGTTGATTAAATGGAACACCCCCGTTAAGCATAACTTAATTAATTTTAATATTATTTATTGTTAAATTTGTCAAACAATTACAATGTTGTATACTAAATTTTTAATTAATAATTCAATTTGTAATACCCTAGTTGTTGGAGTTGAAAAAATTAAAAGCTGATTAAATTAAATACCCAGTCTAAGAAAAAATGTGTTAAATTTAATATTAATTATTGATCGATTTGTTAAGCAAATAAAAATATGGTTTATTAAATCTTCAATTATTAATCCAAAATGTAACAAACTCGACTTATGGCTATCGGCTTTTGAGATCCTCAAGTTAGTTAAATTGAACACCCCCTTTAAGCATAATTTTATTAGCTTTAATATTAATTTTTTAAAAGTCTAGTTGTTACAGTTGAATAAATTAAAAGTTGATTGAGTTAAGTACCCACGTTAAGAAGAATTGAATTAAGTTTAATATTAATTATCGTTCGATTTGCTAAAAAAAATGTAATTTATTAATTCTTTAAATAAGAATCCTATTTGTAACAATCTTGATTTATGACTTCCAGCTTTTGTGACCCTAAAGTTGGTTAAATTGAACTCTCTCTTTAAGCAGAATGTTATTAAATTTAAAACTTATTAATTATTGATAAGTTTGTTAATTTACAAGAGTTTACATTAAATGCTCCTAAAACGTTAATATATTTTTCCCTCGACGACCTTATGCTGTTTGTTTGTTAAAATAAATGTTCTTTGTGAAATTTTTAAGAAGTATATAAAATTTAATATTAATCATTGATCGATGTGTTAAACAAAAAAAAAATGTTGTTTATTAAATCTTCAATTATTAATCCAATGTGTAACAATTTCGATTTATGGCTTTCGGGTTTTGAGACCCTAAAGTTGATTAAATTGACCACCCCCGTTAAGCATAACTTAATTAATTTTATAATTATTTATTGTTAAATTTGTCAAACAATTACAATGTTGTATACTAAATTTTTAATTAATAATTCAATTTGTAATACCCTAGTTGTTGGAGTTGAAAAAATTAAAAGCTGATTAAATTAAATACCCAGTCTAAGAAAAAATGTGTTAAATTTAATATTAATTATTGATCGATTTGTTAAGCAAATAAAAATATGGTTTATTAAATCTTCAATTATTAATACAAAATGTAACAATTTCAACTTATCCCTTTCAGCTTTTGAGACCCTGGTTTATTACACTTAATATTAATTATTGATCGATTTGCTAAGCAAATAAAAATGTGGTTTATTACTCGACTTATGAGTTTCGGCTTTTGAGACCCTCAAGTTAGTTAAATTGAACACCCCTTTGAACACCAAAATTTAATTAAATTTAATATTAATTATCGTTCGATTTGCTAAAAAAATGTAATTTATTAAATCTTTAATTAAGAATCTTATTTGTAACAATCTTGATTTATGACTTTCGGCTTTTGCGACTCTAAAGTTAGTTAAATTGAACACCCCCTTTAAGCAGAATTTTATTAAATTTAATGTTAATTATTGATAAATTTGTTAATTTAGGAGAATTTAAATTAAATATTACAATATGTTTCTCTCGATAATCTTATGCTGTTTGTTTGTTAAATAAAATTTGTCTGTGAAATTTTCGTGAAAAAATCTTTGTGAAATTTTCTAGAAGAATTGTACAAAATTTAATATTAATTATTCATCGATTTGTTAAACAAAAAAAATTTGGTTTATTAAATCTTCAATTATTAATCCAGTTTGTAACAATTTCGATTTATGGCTTTCGGGTTTTGAGACCCTAAAGTTGGTTAAATTGAACACCCCCATTAAACATAACTTAATTAATTTTAATATTATTTATTGTTAAATTTGTTAAAAAATTACAATGTTGTTTACTAAATTTCTACATCATATTCACATACTTTTCTCTCAATGACCTTATGCTGTTTGTTGGTTAAAATAAATCTTCTTTATGAAATTTTCAAGAAGAATTGTATAAAAGTTAATATTAATTATTGATCGATTTGTTAAACAAAAAAAAATGTGGTTTATTAAATCTTAAATTAATAATTCAATTTGTAACAATTTCGATTTATGGCTCTCGGGTGTTGTGACCATAAAGTTGGTTAAATTGAACACCCCCGTTAAGCATAACTTAATTAATTTTAATATAATTTATTGTTAAAATTGTCAAATTAAAAAGTTGTTTGCTAAATTTTTAATTAATAATTCAATTTGTAATAATCTAGTTGTTGTCTAGAGTTAATAAAATTAAAAGTTGATCGAATTAAACACCGACCTTAAGAAAAATTTGTTAAATTTAATATTAATTATTCATCGATTTGTTAAACAAAAAGTATGTGGTTTATTAAATCTTCAATTATTATCCAATTTGTAACAACTTAGATATAATAAAGTTAGTTAAATTGAACACCCCCGTTAAGCATAACTTAATTAATTTTAATATTATTTATTGTTAAATTTGTTAAACAATAACAATGTTATTTACTAAATTTTTAATTAATAATTCAATTTGTAAGAATCTAGTTGTTGTCTAGAGTTGAAAAAATTAAAAGTTGATTAAATTAAATACCCACTTTAAGAAAAATTGTTTAAATGTAATATTAATTATTGATCGATTTGCTAACACCCATTTTAAGCTTAATTTCATTAGCTTCAATATTAATTATTTGTTAAATTTATGAAACCAATAAAATCAGGTTTATTAAATTTTTAATTAATAAACCAATTTTAAAAGGTACTTCAAAATTAAAAGTTGATTGAATTAAACACCCACGTTAAGAATTGAATTAAATTTAATATTAATTATCGATCGATTTGCTAAGCAAAAAAATATAGTTTATTAAATCTTTAATTAAGAATCTTGTTTGTAACAATTTAGATTTATGACTTTCAGCTTTTGAAACACAAAAGTTGGCTAAATTGAAACACTCCCTGTAAGCAGAATTGTATTTAAATTTAATATTAATTATTGACCGATTTGTTAATCTAGGTTAGTTTAAATTGAATGCTCTTATAGTATTGATAAACTTTTCTCTTGCATATGCTGTTTGTTAAAATAAATCCTCTTTATGATATTTTTAATTGGAACGTCCTGTATACTGTAACAGGATTTAATAACATCGTGGCAAGAATTCGCAGCACATGCATGTGTAAGTAATATTTTTTCACTTTTTTTTATAACGTCACTAAAACCTTTGCAGGAATCAAAATATTTTTAACTCGCCCTGCCGGCCTGCTGAAGACAGGAAAACCAATTTTTTACGACCAGAAAGCTATAAACCATGTCGGTTATCCTAATTTATTTTCTTGCAAAGTAATAAAGTTAATGCGTGACAACTGATCCAGGTTCCGAATAATATTTAATTTATTGCCCCAAGCTCTGGATTTGTACCAGGTACAGTAAGCCTCGCTGGACATCCAAATGGTGCCTTTCAATATGTGTGTTCCAGGCTGAAAATAAATTGTAGTTTAGGTGGATTTTTTCTTGGCAGGGATTCGGAAGGTTGGCACCATTAATAAAGTACAACTCTGGATTTTTAGCAATCTCCCAGTAACCACTAAATACAGCAATGTGGCGTGCTTGTGTTTCGAAATAATCTTCGGATTCATAGAAATATTGTTTGTCAGGGGATTTTAATATAATAGAAAGCACCTTGAGGGCTTTTCCTATAAAAAAATACTCTTTCATGCCTTGTCTAGTTCTGTGCTTTCAAATAATATGCACTTTGCATGCCAAGGCATGCTTAATATTACATCAGAAAACCTTACTTTCCATAAAGAAAAGGATTTTATACTTATTATTCGCAAAAGCGTAGACGACAAAGGAAAAATTTCAATATGTTGTGTCATCAGTAACAGAGGCAGTCTTAATAAGTGTTTCACAACAGGTTGGGTGAATACATTTTTATTATTTCTTTAGGTGCCTCATAATGAGTAAGGTGAAATGTTAATGTAATTCAGAAAAAATCGATCAATTTAATATTCAGTAAACAGTAGTTCGCCCATCTCCACTTAATAGCTCCATTAAAACTTCGTTTACACAGGCAGAGCAAATTCTGCTGCAGTAAAAGGGCGCGACCCCCTTCCATTATTCCTTTATTAGGGTGCGTTGTAACAAAATATAATGTTATTAATTTACATTACTTGTTGGGGAAACCCAACTTAAGAAGGAAATAATAAGCATTTTAAAAACGATTTCAAACTAAAGAATCCCAAATAAACCCTCTGTTTCTATGCAGGCAAAAAGGGAATAAATCGTGCTGAATGAAAAGCCGCCCTAACAAAATTAGCCAAGATCACCTTTTTTTTTATTAGCCCTAGATAACGAGGACGTCGGTATGCGTTTGCTGAATTCCCCATTGGCTGCGCAGCGTCGCGACGGATTAATGATATGGATCGCTCGATATGATTAGCTGATGTCTGCATAAATGCATTCGTCCACCGGGGTGAACCCGAGTTCTAGTTCGATTATCGTAGGTAAAACATCCTTCGGCTGTCTCCCGAGCGGGAAATATATTGATTGAACAGGTAATAAAAACAGGTGTGTAGGAATAGAAAATCCAAATACGTGTTATTTTTTCAATTATTTTTGACACTGATTTTTTATTTTACCATGATCATTGGTCTCTATGTTTTTTATTTAGTCGATTTTGGTTCTTTTATGTTGCGTTCCTTGTGTTTGTTTATATATTACTTATGTCGAAACAACCGCTGTTTTACCACAACTGGCTACAATTATTTTTCTTCTAATTCGTTTTTTTTTGCATTTTTATTATATAGGCAGAGCAAATTTTGCCGCGGTAAATGGGCGCGACCCCCTTCCATTATTTATTCATTTAGGGTGCGCTATAATAAAATATAATGTTATTAATTTGCATTACTTGTTGAGGAAACCCAACCTAAGAAGGAAATAATAAACTTATTTTAAAACGATTTCAAACAGTAAACATACCAAATAAACCCTTTGTTTCTATGCAGGCAAAAAGGCAATAAATCGTGTTCAATGTATTCATTAAAAGAGAGTCGTCTTAATGAAATATAAAATTAGCCTAGACCACAGTTTTATTACCCTAGATAACGAAGACGTCGGAATCCGTTTGCTGAATTCCCCATTGGCTGCGCAGCGTCGCGACGGATTAATGATATGGATTGCTCGATATCATTGGCTGATGTCTGCATAATTGCATTCGTTCACCGGGGTGAACCCGAGCTCTAGATCGGTTATCGTAGGTAAAACATCGCTGCCTCCCGGGCGGGAAATATATTGATCGAAAAGTAGTTTAGCAAGTAGACTGAAAGTTCGATAAAGTAATCGTTTGGTGTTCATTTGGGCTTAATTGCAGTCTCGTGTAATTCTCGATGGTGTGCAAATTCTCTTCTCGTTTCGTCTCGTTTTACAATTGATAAACGTGTTTTTAATTGCAAAAATTGTGTTGTTAAGGGAGTAGAAAAATAGACCAAGAAATAATAAAAGAAATGGTTATTAAAATAGCCATAAGAATAACAGGTAATAAAACCAGGTGTGTTGGAATGGAAAATTCAAATTGAGTTTGCAAAAATTTGGTAGCAATAAAAGAGCAAAATATTATTTCTTGTAAACTTTTTCAAAAACGTGTTTTTTTGATACCGACTTTTTATTTTACCATTATCATTGGTCTCACTGTTTTTTATTTAGTCGTTTTTGTTTTTTTTTATGCTGCGTTCGTTAGTATGCGTTTGCTGATTTCCTCATTGGCTGTGCATCGTCGCTACGGATTAATGATATGAATCCCTCGATATGATTGACTGAGGTCTGCATAAATGCATTCGTTCACCGGGCTGAACCAGAGTTCTAGTTTGGTTTTCGTAGGTAAAACATCCCTCGGCTGTCTCCCGAGTGGGAAATATGTCGATCGAACAGGTAATAAAAACAGGTGTCTAGGAATGGAAAATTCAAATTGAGGTTGCAAAAAATTGGTAGCAATAAAAGAGCAAAATATTCTTTCTTGTAAACTTTTTCAAAAGACTGACTTTATATTTTACCATTATCTTTGGTCTCTATGTTTTTTATTTAGTCGTTTTTGGTTCTTTTCTGCGGCGTTCCTTTTGTTCATATATTACTTATGTCGAAACAACCTCGTTTTTACCATAACCGGCTACAATTATTTTTCTTCAATTTTTGTTTGTTTTTTGCATTTTTATTACATAGGCAAAATAAGTTCTGCTGCAGTAAAAGAGCGTGACCCCCTTCCATTATTTCTTTTTTAGGTGCGCTATAATAAAATATAATGTTATTAATTAACATTACTTGATGGGAATACCCAACATAAGAAGGTAATAATAAACACATTTTAAAATGATTTCAAACAACAAATATCCCAAATAAATCCTATTTCTATGCAGGCAAAAAGACAATAAATCCTGTTGAATGTATTAATTAAAAGAAAGCCGTCAATCTAAAATTAGCCCAGACCACAGTTTTATTACTCTAGATAACGAGGACGTCGGTATGCGTTTGCTGAATTCTCCATTGGCGCATCCATCGCGCAGCGTCGCGACGGGTTAATCAAATGATATGGATCGCTCGATATGATTGGTTGATGTCTTCATGAATGCATCCGTTCATCGGGGTGAACCCGAGTTCTAGTTCGGTTATCATAGATGAAACATCGCTCGGCTGTCTGCCGAGCGGCATATATATCGATCGAATAGGTAATAAAAACAGGTGTGTAGGAATGGAAAATTCAAATTTAGGTTGCAAGAAATTGGTAGCAACAAAAGAGCAAAATATTTTTTCTTGTAAACTTTTTCAAAAACGTGTCTTTTTTCAGATTATATTTGACACTGACTTTTTATTTTACATTATCATTGGTCTCTATGTTTTTTATTTAGGCGTTTTTGGTTCTTTTATGTGCGTCATTTTCGATGATGTGCAAAGTCTCTTCTCGTGTTTTCCTTGATTTGATAAATGTGTTTTAATTGCAAAAATTGTGTTGTTCTCGCCCGTTTCTATACAGTATGCCTCTGTTTCTGCCTATAATCCTGTTCTTTTATCGTGCTGTGAAGTTAATTATCGTGATTTGATTGCGTTATTCGTGTTTGTTCCTCCGTGTGTCTCAGTGGAGTGTTGTAGTTGTCGCATAACTCCACTATTCTCTGTTCTAGACTAGCTTGGCATAAAACTTAAAAAAAAAATGTTAACGCCTCATTTCGATGAAAAACAGCAAAAAATGGTACCATCATTTTTTCGAAATTAACCAAGAGGAAGGTTATTCCTTCTTTTCTCTCTGTTTTCCAAATTTCACCGCCTGTAGAGTTAGAACCAGTGGACTGATTGGAATAAATCCAACGTGTTCTTGTTCTTTTCGATATCCTCTTTCACTTGCCACCAAAGAAATCTACATACAACAAATTAACCATAGTTAATTACGACCAAAAACACCAGTTTCTTGGTGAGCAAATGTCTTTGTCTTCCCTATCGTACTCACATAAGCCCATTAATATATTACCAATTTTTTTAGCTATTTATACGTTATTCATTTTTACATTGATATAGAATTTATAACTACTTTTCTTCCTTTTTGCTTTTTTACTTATATAACACCACTCGCGTAATTTTAAATATTACTTATTGTTTACAATCTTGTGATTTGCTTATGTATTTATTGTCATCAAGGTTCTATTTTTTTGTAAAGCCCTGATGATGGCTAAAATATAGTCGAAACGTCGAACAGATTGTTTTTTTTTTATAAAAGACCCACCATATTTTTCTATCAGCCACAATACATATTCATAGTCACAAACCACTATAAAATGTGACAATATGTGTGTATAAATAGCTCAATAAAATACAGGGTGTTTATTAGAATACAAAAGAGTTTTGCTTTACCGTGATTGCTTCACTAATCTTCAATGCTAAATATTTTTCGGAATAACAGAGTGAAAAGAACCGTAGTCGTCGGCTTCTTATTGTGCAATAATTTTTTAATTTACACCGTGTAATTCTTACTATTTTGCAAATTCCAATGGCGAGCATCCTAAAAGTGACCACTTTGTAGGTGTCGACAACGATTGGTGCTCGATCTTAGCCTGATGAAGCCAGTAAGCGGAAGCACGTGTTGCCGGGTGGTTACGCAATTTTTTTTCTCTTGAACACGGTTTTTTCGGCGGATCTGTCACTAACTTTGCCTTTCTATATAATTTCCTGCTTGAAATAATGAAAATGGAGTTTTTCTTTTATCTCAAAACTCAAAAAATAAGGCAAAATAAATCAAGTGCCTTAGATCATATTTCATTACTTTTAGCATCTTGTTCTGTAAATGTAGGAAAGTTCCATAAAAGATACGTTTTTTTCTCATTTTGTCGCTCTTGTTCCAATAAAAAGCTTTTTATGAAGCAACACGAGCATTTTTTTTTTATATGTTTGCTCCACGTAAATTGCAAAATCACTCGCTTTGTCTGCGTTCGTATCAGAAGTTTTATCAATATTTCATATCAATTCTGTCATACAAAGCACGAAGGTACGGGATGCTCTTTATCAGCAATAATATAATCACATTAGAGAACTGAACCGACAGGAATATTGGAGCGGGGAGATATCAAATGAGGCAAAATACGAAATTTGTATGAGAGATGTGAGACTTACTTTGAAGGAGTGTCACCCAATATTTCCCATGAGATGTGCTGGGAGAGAGCGAAACCTCCGCGAAAGCTTCTGGCACTCTAAGCACTTAAGTGCGCCTACGGATGGTCGATTCTGGAAAAGATAAACCTAAATTTACATTTTGAGTTCTGACCTAATAAGGTTTACGAAAATATAAATGGCAGACGAGGTATAGAATTTCTTCCCCAAATGCATTTTCGTTCCAATCTTTTTCTGGCTCCACCCTCAAAGTTTTCCGACCAATAAATGTTCCATTAACTATGCTAAATTATAGCGTCGAATATCCTAATTGTGGTCTTTCGGAGTAGCTACAAAATGGTGTGGGTTTGGGTCAAAACACCCATCCATATAGCAAAGCTTTTCAGGACAATGATAATGTTACGAATTCGGGGTTCGGATAATTCCAGTACAACTGAAATTAATTAACGACCATTTATTTAACGACTTCACAAGTAAACACAATTTACAACTATTTGCCTACAAAAGTTCCATTGATAAATCACTCTTCCTATTTGGGCAGATGCAGCTTTCTACTTTCGCTTCTAAAACTCTCTAGAACTACCAGAACAATAAAAGAATATATAAATAATAGGAAACATGGCATGAACAGGGCAATAAATTATCAGTCGCGTCGTCAGACCGATGTCGGGCCCGCACCTCTTCTCGCATCGACAACACTATATTTTCTATTAGTAGAAACTCCTTAGATAGACGTCAATACTGTGGAAACGAATTCGAAACAGAAAAATCGCCTGACATTTTTGTTAAAAAAATAACAGAAAATTTTTAGTAATAAAAAGACTTAGAAGTAAAGAGACGTAGAAAAAGACGTAGAAGAAATAAATTAAAAAGTCGTCAGTTTTTCGTGAATATTAAATGCAGCTTCATTTGAGGAAAAATGATAAATTGTGTTTAAACCTGGAAATCAAAGGGACTTTGCATCCGTTAGCGAATTGCAGCAAACTTCACATCAGAGTAAAACGTGTTTTGTCTTTTTGTATTTGTACTAGGCGATGTTCAATTGAAAACGAGTTATTAAACAAAGAAAAATTAATAATAAAACTGTTATATAATTTTATTACTTTATTAATTTCTGTCAAAATTGCATAGGCAACTTAATGACTTAGAGCTTAATGCTCTATAATTTAATGAGTAATCAAGAGAAATTTTTATAAAGTTGGCTGTCAAACGTTAAGAGAAAAGGATGTATTAAAAGTTGACATTTACTGTTATTACTTTTATTATTCTTTTTGGATCCAAACCAGCAGCCAACGTGATGACTTTTTTATTAAACAACCAGTACAACTTGTGAGTTGTGTAACTATATATTATGCAAGCAAGGCCTAAATACTTTCCCCCTTACACCTGTTTTTTCTTTATTTGAATTTTATTTAAACCCTTGGTTTAGTCTTGATTTTATTCTTCATAAACCTGGTTTCTCAGACCATTTTTGACACCAACCTTTTACTTTACCATTATCATTGGTATCTACGTTTTTCTTTTAAATTTGGGAGCCCTTTGAAACTGTTTTAAACATTTTTTTTACCGTCCTTAAAACTTGTTCCTTATCCCGCAATTTTTAATTTTATTCTTTAGTAACTCTTTTTTGTCTTCCAGATGTTTAAGTATACCTTTGAAAGTTGAAATTTCATATACATAAGTGTGTGCTTAATTTTTCATAACATTTGCTTCTGAGACAATGTTCGAATTATTTTTTTGTTTATTTAGTAATTTTTTGGTCATTTCATGCTTCATTCTTCTTGTTCAAATTTCCTTCATGTCGGAACAACTCCAATTCTACCAAAAACTGGTTATAATTACTATTTTCCCAATTCTGTTTTTTTATTGTTATTGCTGTTCGTCTTTTACAGTCTTTAAGTGTTTTTCAAGCCTTTCCTGGCCTTATAGAGTCTTTAGCTTCTTGATTTTCTCTTAAATTTTTCTTATTCTGATTCTATTTTTTATTTCTTATATATTGTTTCTATTGCAATATTTCAACACTTTTTTTTTATCAGTCATGTTCCTTGGATACAATTTTTGATGTATTTCATCCCCATTCCCAGATATTTATTTTTTTATGCTTATTTTGTATTTCCTTAATTATATCCTACTACTTTTTTATTAATCATTTATTGTCTGTTGCAGATTACTGCACAATACAGAAGTCAATGTTTAGCACTCGGTACTATGAAAACGCTGTTATCGAAGAACGCTGTTATTTAAAATTAATGAATAAAATTTTCGGTACTCAAGACACGTTTCATAGTGTCGCGAGAAAAGTCTCTCGGTGACGCCATCTGTGTCCGTTTGTGGAACTAACGAGATTGCACTCGTCCAGTATCAACGACATTGCCCGGTCTAAGGAAAAATGATGCAGATTACTGTAATATACAGAACTCAATTTTTAGCCGTCGGTACTATAAATACGGTGTTTTCGACCTTTTAAACGACTGATCAACCATCATTGCGCAGGCTCTAATTGTGCCAATCCTCAGACTAGTTTCGCCGTATACGGCTCATCAGTGAGGCTTTGGCACAATCAAAACTTGCGAAATTTTCGGTACTCAAGACACGTTTCATAGCAGCGCCGAGAAAAGTTTCCCGGTGGCGCCACCTGTGTCCGTTTGTTGAACTAACGAGATTGCACTCGTCCAGTATCAACGTCTTAATCCGGTTCTAAGGAAAAATGATGAAGATTACTGTAAAATACAGAAATCAATTTTTAGGTTAAAAATCTTTACAAACAGAGATCTTTAAACACGACAAGAATTTCCACAGAAAGGAGGAAATTACGTTTCTAAATGCAGACTGGAAGCGAGTTCTACGACATACTGGAAGTGCGCCGAAACCTCGCGCCACCACTACCCCCTCCCCAGTCCCTCCACTGCAGTGCGACGGCGGGGGAATAAATACCACGGAGCTCACCACATTCGGATCAGTCAACGTCTGAAAGCACGGGAGATCACTTCGCCCATTGCCTCATTACCTTTGATAATGTCTGCCGCAGTTGTAGACGAAACGTCAGGAAGAAATTCCATTTAACCACGGCTGATTTTGATGGGCCGTGAAAGCCTTTACTGTCTTATAAAAACAGGTGTGTTGGAATAGAAAATTCAAAATTAGGTTGCAAAGAATTGGAAGGAATAAAAGAGTTCTTTCTTGAAAACTTTTTCCAAAAACGAGTTTTTTTTCAGATTATCTTTGACACTCGTGTTTTCTAAAATTATTTTTGTTATATCGTCTGGATCTTCGAGTATACCTAAAAAAGTTCAAATTTTATACACATAAGTGTATGTCTACTTTTTGATACCATTTGCTGTTGGACAATATTCGAGTCAATTTTTTTAATTTTTGTTTTCGTTAACTTAGTCTTTTTTTGTTCTTTTACGCTGCTTTTCTATTGTTCATATATTGCTTTTGTCGAAAAAACTGCTTTTTTACCATCACTGGCTACAATTATTTTTTTCCTAAATCTGTTTTTTTGCGTTTTTATTACTGTTATTGTTGTTTGCCTTTTACAGTCTTTAAATGTTTTGCAAGCCTTTGGCCTCATCAACCGCACTAATACACCCTACACCTCATAATTCTTCTGCTTCTTGATTTTTTCTTCAATTTTTGCTACTCTGACTTTTGTATTATTTATTTCTTAGACTTTATTCTCTACTGTAATATTTCAAAAACTTTGTTTTTGATCGCTTTGACGCTCGTGTTCCGTTTAAACAATTTGGTATGATTTTTATCCCTATTTTCAGATATTTATTTGTTTATGATTATTTTGTGTTCGCCTTTCTTTAATTATTGCATTTATTACTACTTTTTTATTAATAATTTTTTTATTTATTGTTCTTTTATGGTGTTTGTATATGTCTAAGTTCATACCAACAAAACAACCTTAATTTCACAGAATCTGGCCAAAAATTCTTATCCTTCAAAATCTGTTTTTTTTTTTGTTAATGTATTTCTGTTCTCTACCTATACTAGAGTTAAAAAAAAATTAAGGCTAAGAGAAAATCACGGCAACATAAACAAAAATAATGCGAATTACATGGGAATCAAGAACACATTAGAAGCAATGGGGATATGGAAATACATTCTCTGCAAGCCTATAAAATGGTGGAGGTAAAGTAAGGAAATTATCAAATTTGACTCGCTTTTGAACACGATTTCGAAGAACCAAAAGTATAGAATAAATTATTGATGGAAGATGATACAAAATATAATTAAAGAGAAGCGAGAAACAAAATAAGTATATTTAAAAAATGCACTCTTAAATTGAGGAAAATGTAGCATAAATCAGTTTTGAAGTGATCAATAATTAAAAAAAAAAACGAAAACAACAAAGAAGAAAAAGATATGAAAATAGCAATCCTGCAGCAGGGAAAAGATCTAGGAAATGAAGAAAATCGAAAAGTCGAATGTCAGAGTAGCGAAAACTTTAGAAGAGGCAACAAGGACTAAAAGAATAATAAAGTTCTTAATAAAAGGCTGAGAAAAAAATGATGATAAGTGAAAAAGGCTGAAAAAAATTCTATTGAGTAATAAACTGAATAAATAATTGCAGAAAAATCAAAAATTGTAATAATTTAAAACAAAAATACAGCGGTGTGAAACAGATATTTAAAACACAATTTAGAAAAACTAAAGTGAAATTCTAAAAATGCTTAAAGTGCAGGTATTTTTGAGGAAGCAACATACAGAGTGTCTCAACAGCGTATCAAAATCCAACATCTTACTTATTGTTAGATTTATGGCAAGAAGATGGAATACTGCGGCAAGAAGATGGAATACTGCAGTATACAGTTGACTCAACAATTTAAAATTGTAGATAATAGTATGTTATGGAACAAGCATTTAATGACAGTCGTTATTCTCGAGGGTAAGGTTTGAGCCCACGAGCGAAGCGAGCGAAGCCAATTTGGTATGATTTTTATCCCCATCCTCAGATATTTATTTTTTTTTGATTATTTTGTTCGTTTCTTTAGTTATTGCATTTCTTACTACTTTTTATTAATTGTTCTTTTATGGCGTTTTTATATGTCTAAGTTCATACCAACAAAACAACCTTAATTTCACTAAATCGGGCCAAAAATGATTATCCTTTAAAACCTGTTTTTTTTGTTAATGTATTTCTGTTATTATTCTTGTTTGTGTTTTACGATGTTTTGTTATTTTAAAAGCTTTTAGTTCTTTACCACTTCCACTTTAGCTTCATTGTTAAATAGAACTACTCTTTGATTTACTATTTTGTATTCTTTTACTACTTTATTATCTTGTGTTTATTTTAGAACTTTGCGTCTTTATATTAAGAGTTACAAAAAAAATTAAAAGCTAAGAGAAAATCACGGCAACATAAACAAAAATAAAGCGAATTACATGGAAATCAAGAACACATTAGAAGCAATGGGGATATGAAATACATTCTCTGCAAGCCTATAAAATGGTGGAAGTAAAGTAAGGAAATTATCAAATTTGACTCGCTTTTGAACACGACTTCGAAGAACCAAAAGTATAAAATAAATTATTGATGGAAAATGATACAAAATATAATTAAAGAGAAGCGAGAAACAAAATAAGCATAGAAAATGAGTATATTTAAAAAACGCACTCTTAAATTGAGGAAAATGTCGTATAAATTATTTTTGAAGTGATCAATAATTAGAAAAAAACGAAAACAATAAAGAAGAAAAAGATATGAAAATAGCAATCCTGCAGCAGGGAAAAGATCTAGGAAATGAAGAAAATGGAAAAGTCGAATGTCAGAGTAGCGAAAACTTTAGAAGAGGCAACAAGGACTAAAAGAATAATAAAGTTCTTAATAAAAGGCTGAGAAAAAAATGATGATAAGTGAAAAAGGCTGAAAAAAATTCTATTAAGTAATAAACTGAATAAATAATTGTAGAAAAATCAAAAATTGTAATAATTTAAAACAAAAATACAGCGGTGTGAAACAGATATTTAAAACACAATTTAGAAAAACTAAAGTGAAATCCTAAAAATGCTTAAAGTGCAGGTATTTTTGAGGAAGCAACATACAGAGTGTCTCAACAGCGTATCAAAATCCAACATCTTACTTATTGTTAGATTTATGGCAAGAAGATGGAATACTGCGGCAAGAAGATGGAATACTGCAGTATACCGTTGACTCAACAATTTAAAATTGTAGATAATAGTATGTTATGGAACAAGCATTTAATGACAGTCGTTATTCTCGAGGGTAAGGTTTGAGCCCACGAGCCAAGCGAGTGGTACAAAATGCCCCAGACAATAACGCTCATTAAATGCGAGTTGATTAGTATACATTATCCACGACCAAGATTCTTGGTTTTCTCAAATATGATAGGCTATAGGTGCAACAAAGATAATTCACAATTTTAAAACCACGACTCGTTTCGCTAATCGACGGCGCGACGTTTGATGCGTCAGATAGATGACGGTCTAGTCGCTGCTGCGTGTTCATTTCAATGCTACGAGGGTGTAAGTTTTTTGTAGTAGTTTAAGTATTTTTTAGTAAAAAGTAAGGTTTTTTTAGTGAGAAAGAGGCACTGTATCCTACATTTGTCTCAATACATCCTAATAGAAGGTTAATTATTTGATTGAACGAGTGGTAACTATCGATTTCATGTTTAGGGCAGTTTACTTTTTGAGTTGCCAGTTGCCTATGACATGTTTCGTTTCCATGACAACTCATTATTCACCAGGCAATAAAGATTAGCATTAATCTTGAGAATTTACAAGAATAATGTGATTATTATAGTATGGGCGTGGATAACCAAGGAAACATTTTACTCCTACTGTAAAACCATATTAACCGCACTTATCACGTAAATAACTATTACATAATTCCATTCTGATATAGGATCTAAACCTTTTTTAAAGCGTTTCCTATTGCTATCGTTATTTGTTTTCCATTAAACCCTGTTAAAACTTTTCCATTTTTGAAGGTCCAAAACCGTTTCAAATATTACAAAATGTTTGCACTCTTGTATATTAGTATTAACAAATGTCACTAAACCTATTTATTAGCAACTTGGTTAATCAAAACATAGGACATCATTGGATGGATTTCTAAAAATTAAGTTACGACAGTGTAAATCGTATTTTTCTATTTTAAACAATTTCGGACATAAAACTTTATTATTGGATATAAAACCAATTTATTAGTTGGAAGAGGAAAACTTTTATTTTTGTTTCAAAACCATTGTCGATAAATGTGTTACGTTCATCCTGGAGTTTGATATTACTTTATTTATAGCAGTTTTATTGCCTAACCTTTTTTATTTGTCATTACCATTCATACAAATTTCGAATCAAAACCAAAAATGCCCAGGATAGTATATATGAAATATACACATTGTGAAGGCTTTCCGGGCTCTGAAGCCGCAGTCCAATAGAATTTCATCCTGATGTTTCGTTTACAACTGCGGCGGACATTATCAAATAACAATGGGCGAGGTATAACCTTCAGTGCTTCTCGACATTAATTAATTCGAACGCTGAATCAAGCAAGGGAGATCACTTCGCCCATTGCTAATTGGCTGATTCCGCTGCAAGTGTGGACGAAACGTCATTAAGAAGATCACGGCTTCGAGGTCCAAAAAATACTTTAGAATGTATTTTCTTAAGTGATGCAATTTTAGACCAAAAAAGAGGAAAATAGCTAAAAATTTTAGCTCGTTTACAGTATATTTTTTTCTCGCCTCTTTGCATGTCAACGCGCTTAGGAAACACACTGAAAAGCAGCACTCGTAATACTTGCCAAAACTAACAATCTATATAGAGTATGTTTAAGCTAGCCGAGGAGTGTATAAAAGTTTCAGCCTTGTGTACATTATCAGTGATTTTATTGCCTCGATAAATTAAATGTATTTATTGTGGGTCATGATTTATTAATTGTTTGGTTTTAGCCGCAGATTAAAGCAGTTTTCTCGGAGTGATCGGGAACTGGGAGACGAGGGTGCTAATAGACACTCAAAACTGGAGCAACATTCGTAAATGTCAACGTGCGAAATTGGGTGTTGGAAACTTGAAGAAATAAGCTTCTAGCGCGTTAAATTTAATTACCTACCTGTTTTGTATTATAATGTCTGCAATATTAATTTGAATTGCTTTGAAGATTTTAACAATTTATTAAATCACTTTTCTGTAAGACATCAAAGAGTTTTCCTAACAGTATTTTCTTAAAAGCCTCAAAAAATCAAAAAAAGCATTATAAGTGTTTATCAACTATGTTCAGAGATTTAATATTCCTTGATGTCTGCTTGGTTTAGACTCATTTTTATCTTTTCGTATAAATTATTTCTCACCTAAAAGTTTCCTGATTAAAAATTTAAATGAAGAAAATTGCATTCTTATGAATTGCAACTTGTCAGGCAACGTTAAACATTCTTAGTTTTTCTGCAACATTAATTTGAATAAAATTATCATTTACTTACCGAAATTCAGAAAATGACTCAGCTGCTAACTTTCCTCAAATTGTTATCACGTGGCGAATAAATTGTTGTTTTCAAAAGGCAAGTTTTAGTCCGCTTTTGTGGACGTGGCGGAGCCATAAATGAAACTCAAATTACTCCAAGCGTAAATTTATAATGTCACAAATACGAGAGATAAGCGACTCTGTGCCGTATTTTAAGTTCCTAGAGCTCCTTTACGCGAAGCCAACTCTATCGGGAGTATGATGAACTTTGCAGATGAAACTTATTTCTGAGAATGTTCATTTGTTTCACGACCACTGAAATCGCCTTTGGAAGGTTTACAAGCTTGGAATATAGTAATTAAATTATACTTTTGCGCATTTCTCTTAAGCTATTTGCTGTAGTTTATTCTTTTCCTACAAACTCCTTAACATTAAGAGTGTTCCTGCACATTATCATAAAATAAAGGCTTCACAAGCTGCCTGTTTTGATCTATTAAAAAATATATTTTAAGAAGAGCTTAATCGAGTTGGGGTTATGTCAGACAACGAAACTTCCTGAATTAGTTCAGGTTAGTTCAGTTAGAGTTGCCACTGTTTGCCACTGCAGCAGGTTTCTGCTTAATAAACTCATTTCATTCAATTACTGAATATATCTCAGTAGACTTGCAACTTTGCTGCACACTTAGTCTTGAATACTCTTACATATATATATATATATATATATACATAAAAACACAATTAATGGTTTCCTAATATTTATAATATAAAAAAAAACATCGTAGCAAGCCATAGAATTAAAACTCTTGTCTGAGATAAGTTCATAAAAATATGACAATCGAAACATTTTATGACATTTTCGACTTTCAATTGTTTTTATGAAATCATCTCAGACCTACTGTTCTAATTCCACGGCCTGCTTTAGATTTTTTTTATACGAACGCACAGTATTTACACTACACATTATAGTCATCGGATCTGTTCTGTATAAATTAGTTGCCTTAAAACCTGGAATAATTGGTAGAGTGTGGCATCTATGTAGGCTTAAGTGTAAACAATATCCATAACCTTAAACCCATTTATCAATCACTGTCAGTGCCCATTATATATACTGGGTGAAATATGTCAAATTTCCAAGGCTAACGAGATGCAGAAAAAACTGGAACATATTATAATTTGACCGAAATTGAATTGTCATCATAGCTTATTTGACTTATTGTATTTTAAATCAGCAATGAATAAATTCGACAACTGATAAGCTGTGGAATGATGACTTGATTGAGTGTACAGTTCTGATCATAAAAACTGTACAAGATCTATAATAACACAATCATTCTCATACTACACTATTGACATGATTTTTAGTACATTCACATTTCTAGTAGGTACGTAGTAGTAGTACTAGTACTTTCTCCCTAGTACCTCTGCTTATTCTATTTTATGTACGGCCTGAGTAACAACCTAAGTTGAATTTTAGCAAATACATAGTCAACAATGACAAACAATTTCAGGTACAGTGGGTGCTATTGATGGTACCCACATTGTGAAGGTACCAATAAATCAACAAGACAGTTATATAGATAGATACCGAAGAACTTCTATTAACATGATGGCAATTTGTGACTCCAAGTCACTTTTTACATACACATTCATTGGATTTCCAGGATCTGCACACGAATCAAGGGTGGGTTTTTATTTCTTTAATAATTTTAGTTTTTCCACGCTGTTATAATAATGTATTATTTTAGGTTTTTGAAAATTCCATTTTTAATAAGAATGTGGAGAGATTTGGGCCTGACTACTATTTTAAAAATAAAAAATATCATTTAATTGGCGACAGTGCCTTTCAGTTAAAAACTTGGCTATTAACTCCATACAGAGGCGACAATCTAACCAGAGTACAGACGAACCATAATATGTGTTTAAACTCCGACAGAGTCATAATTGAACATACATTTGGAGCATACAAGGGCAGATGGAGGAGGGTTCAATATATTAATACTTATAATATATGTAAAAGTGTTGAAATAGCTTCAGCAGCATGTGTTTTACATAACTTTTGTATTTTGAATAAGGACATATGGGAAGAAGTATACAATGATAGCCAACCTACTCCCTCACCCAGGCCTGATGAAGCATCATTGAGAAGGGAAAATGTACAGACCAAATCAAAAAGAGATAATATTGCAAGAAACTTATTTTATAATAAATAAAAGATTGAGCTTAAACAGTATTTGATTTATTTTCGTAACTGAATCTAGGAAAAGGAAATCTTAGAATAATATAATAGGTTATTAATGATAAAATTAACTATCAAACTATGTAGTATTATGCTTTAATTGAAAGGCCCTGTACAAGGCACAGGGCCTCTCAATAATTCTCTTTGAATACATAATTTTTTTAAGTCATCCCAGCATATTTACTTGAAAATGAAATAGTCATTTTGTGTAGCATTTGAAAATTCTGTTGAAAAGATGATCTGATAAATAAACGGAAGAGCTACAATGTAAGATGTCGTTTTTTGTAATGGAACACCCTGTACATTATTATTTTGTTAGACTATGTTTCGTTGAACCATGTTCCATTCCTCAACAAAAAAATAAAATTTATATTGTAGCGCTTTTATTTTATAAAAAATCATCTTTTTAACAGCATTTTGAGATTTTACCCAAAATTCTTACCTAACTCGCTAATTTCAATTTTCCATTTAAATATGGGGTGGCTTGAAAATGAAAGGAGTGTTCAGTGGGAATTAGAAGACCCTACCTTCTGTCATCAATTTTTAGATTAGTTCAATTTATGTGTAATAGTGTTTTTGGGTAGCACCTCTAGAGCGCTCTGTGAGTATCCCCATCGGCCATCTTATATATATTCTTATTCAGAAAATATAGGGATTCTCTCAGAGCGTTCTAGAGCCTCTAGCCGAAAATGGTATTAGTCTAAAAATAATCTTAACAGTCTAATACTTTACACAGAGTTACTTTGTCACATACCCAAAAAATGTTGTACTTTCAAGCGCTGTAACTTTCATAACCGCAGTTTGCATTAGAGTGAAATGGTTATCATATACCTGTCATAAGTCAAATTAGAATATTTTGATTTGTCCTGACAAGTTAAGAGAGATATGTAAAAACTGGTTTGTCTAATTCAAACTGTTACAAAAATTCGGGCCCTCAAAATACAGCCATCAAAAGTAAAAACCTTCATATCTTTCGAATATAAACAAGTTGGAATCCAGTGTAAGTACACCAGGCAATTACCAGGCATTTCTTGTAAAGCCCCTTCAACTTTTTTATTTATCATTATCAGAATCGCTTGATTCGGCTTGATGCTTTCGTCTTTTATTTTTAAATGCATTACTTAGTATTCCTAATAATTTATCTCTTTGTTCTTCTGACTTTTCAAGATATTTCCTAAAAAACTGAAACTCTCTGTTTCGGTCCTCTCGGTCTTGTCTCAGTTCTTTAAGAAGTTCATCCTGTCGTGAAGGAGCTATCTTTCTTTTAACATTTTTGAACCTACCACTAACTGTGGACTTGGAAGGATTGGAATCGCTTACATTTTCTGTTGATACAATGGGCTCTCTTATGTTTGATGTTGATGGGATGGGTTGCATTACATTTGATGTTGGCACAACCGCTGCATCCATCAACTCTTCTACCTCACTGATAACCTTTTTCGAAGCATATTGAGTTGATGAGAAGGGTATCTCCATATCTATTAGGGAATCAACTAACCTTGGGGGGTTTACATTATGTTTTGCACCTAAAAACAAGTAAGCTTAATTGAGGCATTGAGAAGAAAGAATTTGTCCATATGGTGTGTCGTAGTAGTGTAGGTATGCGACTCCATATGTAATAGTATGGAAACCATACCTAATAAAAACAACTATCTACTTAAGTATTACCCACTCACTTATTTTTGTCATCTAGTTTTATTTTTTTATCTACCTTAATTTTTTTTATACACATCACCTTTTCGTTCATGTTGAGAAGGTACAATAAAAATGTCAAACTCAGATTTCCAATACCTACTTGATGAAAATAATAAGTGAATGGCTTATACGTAAGTACATATTTAACAACCATAACCTAAGATGGCATGTAATTCCTCAAAAAAAGCTGGAACTTCACATGCTTCTGAACCAGTGGTCTTTTGATTGTTTATGTAAGCCATATAAGCCTTCTGTAAGTTGGCAAACTTTTGTCGAGCCCGCTCTCCACCATTGGGCCCTAGCAAAAATCCTTGCTGATCTAATTCTTTCGCAATGCCACCCCATAACTTGGCCTTTCTTGTTTTTCGCTCATCAAATAATTTTTGTTTTGCATCTCTTAAAGCCAACAACAATGCTGTTGCTTCCTGGTCTTTTGGAGTTTGCTTCTTTCTAGTCCAAATATAGTCACTATAGTCACTAGAAAGAAGCTTATTGTCACACTGGGAGTGAGATTGGTCGTCAACTTGAGAATCCCATTCGCATAGATCAAATTGGTTTTCCTCTTGTTCATTTAAAACTTGACCTTGCGATCTTAAATTTTTTAAGCAATTTACCATAAATTGATGAGCCGCTTCTTGATCTGTAAAAGCAAAGCCCTTAAACTGATGTCTTTAAAACCTTTAAATTGGCAGGTCAGTTAAGTATATAAGTGTATTTACCATTTGTAAGCAAATTTGCGGTTTCCAGGTCCTCCACTTCAACCTGGTAGTCCCTTCCTTCATGATTTATTGATAAGAGGTAATTAAGAATTTGTTTTTCCATTTCTTATAATTACATAAAGAAAGAGTAAACTGCTTATTTTAGTTTTTGTTGCATTCCTATCTAATAGAACGTGAAATAAAAATTTCTAAACAACGCCATTTTCTCTCCTCATTTTCCGTTCCTTCTCTTGTCCTGCCCTACGCGCATATAACCGCGCAAATAAAACAGCTAGAGAGCAAGGTTAAAACTAAAAGCTTCGGTGACAAGTTTGGCGGAAAACAGCTGATTTTATAGAATAACCATAGAATAACCAAAACAATAAGAAAAGTCGCTTTAACGGCGGGGTAAGAACCAATTCGAATTGGTTACGTTTGGTAGATCGCATTAATTCGCCTTATGACAGATTTACCTCTGGGGATCACAGTAAGCAAATTGCTCACGTCAAAGGAATCCATTACATAATTGACATTTGTAGATATTTCACTTTAGGCACAAAACCGAGTGAGCTTTTATACTAATTTTAGGTTCAAAGTACGACATTGATGAGTAACATAATAATTAAACTGATGTGTTGAACAAGAAACTTACGGGAAACTTTATCCATACTTCAAGAAACTTGGGCAGTTTATGAAGCTTTGACAAACCATGGAACATAAAGATTAAACGGTTGCCTGGAAAAATAAATTTGAGGGCCTGAAAGCTCTTAAAAAAAGATAAAAGAGTTCCAATAAACTAGTGATTTATTTCTTGTATCTATTCAAAGGGTCGTTACGATGATTTCAAAATTATCCAATGTAAGCTGGTTTTGTTAGAATAACCAAGCAATTTATTTGCTGTAGTAATGATGTTCGAGTGTACTTTAATCTTTTTCTTTATTGCCTCAAAGCTGTCTGTGTAGTTGGATTTTGAAAATGTATAAGTTGTCGAATATGTCGTTGAGGAGTTGTTTCTTAATTTCAGTGTTTTCAATGACTTACACTCTAGCTATGATTATGCTCGTCAAACAGATTTTCGGGCACTGATGATGGCCCTTGCGCTTAAACCGATAAAACATTTTAATCATTTGGTTGTCATCGTGCACACGGCAGTAAAACAGATCGTGACATTTACGTGACAAATTTTATTGGAAACTCCAATTTCCTAAGACCATCGGATGTAATTGTAAAACAGGACATTAATACTATGTCTCTGCCTGTGATTTATATCATAATAAATGAAATATGTCGTGCACAAAGCATTTTAGCGGTTACCTGTTCGAACTATTGATGCTAGACATTTTATTACCTTCGACTGGAATATTGCGGCTTGGTTTCGCATTATTGTAGTCTGCACGTTATAAAGTTATTATCGTATACCGTACAAGCAGGCAAGGAAAACCATCGACTTTACTCATTTAAACAGGATTTACTGTTCACAAAACTTTCCTAGCCTTAAGGTTAATCTCAAAGGAAAGTTTCCAGTCGTTCATTGCAAGGGTAGGATAAACACAGCAAAACGAACATTTCTAGCCCACAACTAGGCGCTCTTCAATTATTATTAAAGGAACAAGTAATGTAAACAATTTGTAATAACCAGTGAAGGAGAAAACATTAAAACACCTATTAACTATTACTATTCAAACAAAATTTCCGAGGCGATGATAAAAGCTTAATCACCGTTATCTCTTAATTTGCCTTTGGTGGATTTATTAACATTGTACATTAATATTTGCCGAACCGTGCAATAACATGAACATTAAATGGATCGTGTTATAACGCAAACAAAACGAGATTAGCACTAGTCAACAGAAATTCTGCGTTTGGTGTTATTACGTTGCCGGAACTACCAGAGAGCATAAAAACAGAATCCTTATGGGATTAGATGGTATCGGCAACGTTCCCACGTCATATAAATATTTTGCCAGACAGTTTGAGCTTTATATGCTCGGGATTGATTTATCTGAAGCCAGTGTAATGACGGCTAAGATTAATGTTTACACGTTGAGCTACCTAAAAATAGGAAATTAAAAGGAAAATATATTCTTTTTAGATCCTGGCATTACTATATACAATGAGCAAAATGATGATAAAAATTATTTGCACTCAAATAATTTGCTTAAGCTGCCTTTCAAGTTTCTATTAATTACAGAAATCAATAAAGTAAGTAATATTTTTGAAATATAATATTTCAAGTTCTTAAGACATGTTCTGAGGGGAATACCTCAGCAAACTTTGCACAATATGAGAAACTAATAATATTTTTTGGTTTTACTCGTATTACATCTTTATAACGTTAAGGCTCTTTACATTAAATTACCCTGGCTAAAGATTCATTCACAATCTGAATATTAGCAGCCAAATTAACGCAAAACTTGGCCCTTGCAAGTTCCTATATTAAGTACTTATAATTGAAGTGAACGTTTAAGTTCTGTTTTGGAGCTTGTGAATAACCCACATTGCAAGTCTATGCCAAACTCTCGTAGTTAATTTGTATTATTAATTTTAAAGCTAATTATGAGGTTGTGAATGATGCTTAATACTTTGTAAGTAAATAAGCTAATTCGGGTTTGGGTACCCAACTGATAATAAGATCAACGGGACTCCAATTACCAGACCGCATTTACTTTCAAAATTACCCTTTTTAGGCTAATGTCGTATAGGTATAATAACCCTTTTTAGTACTCAGCCATTACGTACCCCTAATCATAATAACTTACGAGGTTTTAGAATATATATTAAATTTTCGATGGGAATTAAATTGTTTCTTTAAAGACAAGGGAGTGTCGGCTTACAGGTGCCGTTAAAATTTCCAATCCTTGTTTGATCCGATCTAGTTTGGGATCAGTTTGCCGTTTAAGTACATTTAATATTGCACTGAATTCAGTGCAAAATTAGTAAATTCAGTACCTCATTAGTACAATCTAAAGTGTTTTAAAGACTTTGAAGCCTTGGACTAATGGAATTTCTTCCTGGCGTATCGTCTACAGCTGCGGCAGACATTATCAAGCCGGTGAGGCAATGGGCGACGTGGCGTGCTTCCCGACCTTGACTGCGTCTCGTCTTCCAACTCCCCGTTTTTTCGAATCTGAAGACGGTTCTTGAAACTGTGGATCTTGTTATTGGTTACTGTTTCGTAGGGATCAATTTTTGTTTACGCCTCTTCGGTACAATTTTACTGATTCAGTTCATTATCACCCCAAGATTCAGTACAATTTCAAAACCAGTTGCGGCAAACTGTTGGGAATCGGATACACTGCAGATTAGAAAAGAAACGTAATCCAACCATTGCAGGAAGCCATTACGCTACTAATAACGTGTCTAAAGCTATCCGAGACATACTTAGTTAATGGCGATTTTACGGTGGCTTCTGTTTCGATTAACTAAGTGCTATTGAAAGGGATTGGCTAAGCTCTAGACTTATCATAAATAATAGTGGTGAATACCTTAGTAAACTTTAAAACAATTTGAGCTTTAGGATTAAGCATCAATTTTCTTCTCAGTTGTAATAGTAATATGCAAAAAGAACAATAAAGCCGAATTTTGGAGCGTGGTCTTCTATCTATTCTCTATTTTTGTATTAGCTAGTTCGATTATGTATATGTACGATTTAGGGTTTTACCCTAAACGGGTTATACGATATTGGGTTTTATGTATGATTATATACATATACAGCGTATCGTAAACGTTTTTTAAACCAATTTAAAATTTAATTTTTTTTAGTTAGAGTTAAAGACCAATTTCTATCATAATTTAAATTTTTAAAAATCAGAAAGGTTTTGACAAGAAAAGGCGATTTTCAAGATCCTCCTTGATTGATATAAAATAGAAAATTGCATGTTACGCACAGGGAGGTTTCGAACCGGCTTGCATAACTAAATTTGGAGATCGAAATGATGCATCGCGGCTCTTGACAGCTTATATCTCGCTTCGATGAGGGTTTATGTAAAAGTTTAATATAATAACTAAGAAAGTAGAAGAGTGAACCTATATTTCTAGCTACTTTTCGATTGTTGACTCATAGTGGTAACACGGGTGGCCCAAAAATAAACTTCGAACTTTATTCTTTTTTATTTTTCTCGAATTGTTCTAATTACTCAGTAGAAGAAGGGTTAGAAGTAGAGCATGCGTTGAAAAAAGGTATAACAGGTGAAACCCTTTTTTTGAGAAAAAAATTATAATGGTGGCAATCAATCTCAATGCAAGACCACGACATTTGGGAATACCATTGGTATTTTTTGAGAAAGCAGATCATTTATCCTTGACACTTTGTTTGACGGAAAGTTAGAAGTAGGAATTGTATTGAGAAAATGCAAAACAAATAAAAATTTTATGTTTATTTTTAAAAAACTTGTAGTGGTGGGATTCAACCCCAATAGTACCGATCTATTTCCAGAATAATAGGAACACCACTGTTCACTGTTTTTCTGATATTTTACGAGAACGCAAATCATCTCAATTGACACTTAGGAAACTTAGAAGTGTATGAACAGAAACAAAATTTATTTTGCGCCAAAAACCTATATGTAGTATAGGTAGGACTATCAACCCCAATGCGACCATTACCCGTATTGTGAAACTTACCTATCTAAATGATTATAATATAAGTACCAACATGAATCTAAATAGAGTGGAGTTGAAAAAAAAATAAAAACCTTGAAAAATTCTAATTTTTAAGTCTTAAGAGAACCTTACACTAAGATTTAATTAGCGCAGAAAAAATGCGGATTTAAGGCTTTAGTGATGCATAAAATTGAGGAAGAAAGTCTCTTCTTGTCGACTTAACTTAAACGTAGTATGGAAATGGACATTTCTTCCGAACGATGTTTTAGACGTTTTTAAAACTTCTTTTAGATTACAGAACTTCCATTATTCTCTTTGTTTTATGTTTGAAGTCATTTTTGTCAAGTAAACCGTGATCTCAAAGTCTTGAAAGCTTGAAAGTTTTGTTTTTCAACTTTTAGCTGCAAAACCAAAGGTTCCTAGTTGTAAGCAAAACAGTTTGCATTTTCGCATCTTAGTTTTTACAAATTCTTCAACGGTAGGTAGACAAGGTAGGTTTGTTTTGTTTTGGAAAATTGTTTTTGACAATATATAACATTTTGTTGGTTTTATGAAAAATAATGACAAAAATGACAGAAGAATGGAAATTTGCAAAGTTAGATGGTTCTAAAAGGAAAGAAGGAGTTGGCTTCTGGTATAACTGAAAGTGCCGCCATTTTGAAAATATCTAATTTTAGATGCCCCCACCGGCTTTAGTTAACTAATTTTTTTTTTCCAGATTTTTTTTTGTGGTATTAAAATATTACGAATATTTCAATAGTTAATTTAATGGAGAGATTAATTTAATGGAGAAACTCGCATTTATAATTTCGATGAGATAATGAAAGCTCGAACAAAGGATTGTAATTAGTTGAATAAATGGATGAATAAATATTGATTTTTGATAAGTTATTTTTAATAATATTACTAATGTACTAAGCCTGGGCATATTAAAGTGGATAGAGTTGTCTCTTCTTCTTTTACGGTTTTGAATTTGACACCTGCTTTCTATTTGTGTATATCGGTAGGTAGTTTATTTTCATTATTTTTTTTACTGTTTACCTTTATTATATAAATGTTTATTTTGCTACATGAGCTCATTAAGTCAGTAAATTTGATTTTAGCTTGAAAGTCGAAACGTCAGTTTTTAACAAAGCATTCGTTTTGTTTATTGCGTTATAGTCAAGAGCTTGAATTTTAGAGGAGATTTAAAAGTAAAAAGTGTTTTTTGTCCGTTTTAGAAGGCAAGTTCAAGTTTTCTCTTAAAAAGATATCTAATTAAAAACCCAAGTATCACAAATAAGGTTTCACCTAAAAATACAGATTATAATTAATCGAAATTGTCTGTTACCTATTTGTGGAAAGTTTTTTAAATTCGTATTCCTGTTGAATAGAAAATCCACCGGTGGAATTCCCGTCTTAGCACTTAAGTGCTCCTGCAGGTTCAATTTGTTATAAATAGAGACCTAAAAATGAATTGTAAACACAGTCATTTTATAGGAAAGGGAATTGGAAATAGACTGAAATGCAGAGTAGTCTGACGTCTAACATCAACGTATATTTTACTTTTTCACGAAATAGAATTAAGTGGTTCTAGGGAGACACTGCAATCATACCAAATCAGTGTGTAAATGCCCTCTTTTTGACTAGAACCGTGCCCGGTTTTAGGAAGGCCTGACAGCAAAAAAATTGTGAAACATGAAACATAAAACACGTTTTATGAAGAAAAAATATATCGAAACAAACAGAAGTCCATCCACTGAAGAAATGAATGTGACTCAACATCTTTATAATTTGAAATCGTGTTTTATGGTATAAGCTGAGTTATATTTTTTTGGTTTGCCCAGTAAAACTGCCTTACATAATTGCAAGAAGTAAGTAATAAAGAAAGAAAGAATTATGAAGAAAACAAAAAAGAAGAAAGAAATAAATATAAACCGAAGAAATGGATGGTTAAATAATAATATTGGAATAGTAATGAAGATTGAAAGAAGATTATGAAAAGAAACTATGTAGGTAGGAAGAATGAAGAAATAAGAACTAAACTGGCTCCAGTAAAGTTTACCTTAAAGATTGCAAAGCAATGAGAATTGAACCTATTTCTTCAGAAGCTCTAATAAGCAAAGCTAGCAATTAATTGCACGTTAATTAAGATGATGAGAGGAAGAAATAGATAATTTGGTTGAGATAGTGCTACCTATAGAGAAGTTACTGTGATCTGGTTTAGAATTCGGTCTATAAGGACAGTTAAGAAACCATAATATTTGGAAGACGCAATGGGATTCCTGATTTTATTTACCAAATCACGAAGACAAACTGGAAATACTAAATCTCTGCTAATCTAAAATACCTGAATTTGGCAATAAAAACCCGAAAAATGGCCACTACTAAAACTCTTAAAAACATTTTTGTATATCTATACGCAATATACGGGGTGTTCATTATAAAACTTCATCTAGTTGGCTCTGAAATGTCAAAAGAAAAGGATGGAGAAACAAAAGTCCACTTATTTTGATTATGTCATCCTTTTCTGCCAAAATTTCATAGCCTGCTAGATGAAGTTTTATAATGAACACACCGTACTCTGTGTGTGGTTGCCAGTCCCCTATCGGGCGCCTCCCCAGGTCGCGGATAAGGAAAAGCCTCCCAGATATGGGTGGTACCGAGGAAATCAAATATTCGGGGCGGACCAATACTAGCACCTAGGATACGACGGCCTCCATGTTAGGAGCGGTAATTCGACAGCGTCTGTTCTCCATGTAAGAGCGGCTGAAAATAAGGTCAGGAAAGCAACGGGAAACTACTTTACTTATTTACTTACCCCAAGGCATCATAATCGATACACAAAATGAAGCAATCAAAATCAGTCCCGGGCACCCCTTAAGCGGGGAGAGGGTGCTAAGAATCCCCCGGTCCCCCCAATGATGTCTTGTTGTGTGTGTTGTGTCCCCCAATGTACAAAGTATGTACCAAGCCGGAAAGACGGCAAATATAGTGAAAGAGACGAAAACGACTCCAGATCGACATACTAGGAAGCAGCGAAATAAGATGGCCAGATTCCGGCCACTGCATAATAGACAAACATCACATATATTTCTCTAGAGACAATACCACCAGGAACAAAAATGGATGAGCAATAATTCTTAATAACCAAACCATAAAAGAACCAGACCGTAAAGGGATTCATCCCTATTTCAAATTCGAGTCGCGTTAATCAAGATCAAGGCTAAGCCATTTGACCTTAACATCATACAGTCATAAGCACCGACATCCGAAAGCACAAGAAATAGAGGATTTCTATGAACACACAAAGAAGGAAGAAATTAACATAATTCTAAGATCGGACAGGGAAAAGTTGAGGATGTGGTTGGTGGTTTTGGACTGTGAGTGAGAAATGAGAGAGGAGAACGATTAATAGAATTCAGCCAAGGAACGGACATCACAATCATGAACACCTTCTTTAAACTATCTCCCAGAAGACTGTACACTTAGAGATCCCCAGCCGATAACAACCATAGAATCGTGAGGAATCAAATCGACTTTGTGAGGATAAACAGAAGATATCTCAACGCGGTTGTCTCTTGTAGGGCGTACCCAGGCGCAGACATACTATCAGATCACAACCTGTTACTGGCTCACACTAAACTTCGACTAAAGAAAATAGTCAAAAAGAAACACTTAAAAACTGCTGACATGCGGAAACTCAAACAAGACAACGTATTCCAGCAAACAAGGGAGAGGCTAAAGAGAGAACTCAAAAATATATCTGAAAACATGAACCACAAAACAGAGATAGAATACCTTTGGAATAAAATCTATAACCTCCGTCGAAGAACTAAGACCAGACAGGATGGTAAAAAGAAAACAATCGATGACAGATTCTATCTTGGAACTTATGGAAGAAAGAATACAACACAGAAACAGGGATAGTGTAAAATACAAGGAAATACACAGCAAAGTCCTAAGAGCAATTAAAGAGGCTAAAAAACGGTATGGCTACAGGAAGAATGTGTCGAAATCGAGACATTGCAAGAAAAACCCGACAACTTTAACCTTCATAAGAAAATAAAGGAACTAATAATAAGATATCAAGGACGGGGGGGTTAAGGGATAATCTTGGACTGGAAAGACAACATCCTTTCCGAGACGGACAAAAAACTGCGGACAGTACATGGAAGAACCTTTCGGAGACGAAAACTGCGATAATGTGCCCGCAGTGGTCAAAAAGGCGAATGCAACTAAATGCTCCGACCAAAGAATAATCACCTTGATGAATCATATCCTAAAAGCTTTCCTTAATATCGTACAGACACGTATATGAGAGAATAAGTGACACACAGTTTGACTTCAGGAAAGCACAGGTACCCGAGATCCCTTATTCTCAATACAGGTCCTGATTCAACGAGCCCGGGACTTTAACGCAGACGTCTTTGCATGCTTTATAGACTTTGAAAAAGCCTTTGATAAAGTTCAACATGATAAACTCATCTCAATCCGACGTGAGTCCGGAATTGATGAAAGAGATACAAATATAATATCAAAGCTAAGTATAGCTTTGAAACAGAAAGCCATTGTTTTTCCACTACTAGCTTTAATACGGACCGTTAAAGGCCAGCAAAATGACTGTAAAGTACATTTCTTGCTTTGCTTATAAAACAATTGAACATAAGCGGTCTATAATGACAACGTTATGGCCGATTATTTACCTGTAAATAAAACTGTCACTTGTCAGGCGCATTAGGCGCCGTGATATCGTCATACGGCGATTTTGTTTATTGGTTGCCACGGTAACGAAGCCTCCATATGGATTGAAGCATTGCCACCTAGACTATAAGGCCGTGAAGCAGAGTCTGTGACGTCACAGTCGTGGTCCAAGGTCACCATTTGAAATGAATGGATTTCAAATGATTTCGTGTATATCTTGCGTGATTTTACTGTGATTATTCGGTTTTTTAATGTGAATTTTGTTTTTATGAACATTAGTGGACTTTAGGAAACGTATTAAAGTTTGTGCTAAATTCGGAACTATGCAATTTAGTGTTTAAAAACTGTGAAAATGCCTTACCGGTGCTGTGTCAGGGTGCAACACAAACTTAAAGAATGGACCTAAAAAATCGGTTTTTTGGTTTCCCCGTGATGAAGATTTAAGAGAAAATGGATTAGAGCCATTAAAAGAGAAGATTTCGTGCCTGGAGAACATAGTAGGGTACATTTATACATAAATAAGAGACAAGAATTTTAGAGAAAGTTAGGTTATCATCCCTCAGATTTTATTTATAAACGGAAGGATTTTATTTATAAAAAAGAGGATGAATTCCATGAACTTTGTAGAAAACTGGTGTTTTAGGTATGTGAGGTGCATTTTCGCAAGGATGAAGTACAGAAAAAGTTTATTTTTTATAATGAAGAAACAGATCAGACTTCGCAAGCGATGTCAACACATTTGTCTCCCTCTCCTGTAACATTTATTCATAGTTTTGTTAAGTCTTTTTTATACTCCTTTACAGTCTCAAGCTGCTGTTGCCTAGACTGTGGATGAAGCTATTGTTACTTAATATCGTATACTTAAAATGTACTCAGCATTATTGTTTGACTAATGTTGCCTTGGATACATTGTTGTATAAACTATACCTTCTAAATAAAAAAACTATGTTTCTTGAATTAACTCTTTTATTTTTTATTGCTAAGGGCCAAATGTTGTAATAATCAAAACATGTTTTATTTGTGTGGGTTTATTCGACTTCTTAGTTGTAGTCATAATAATTGTATTCTCAATTTTCACCCATTACAACCCGTGTAAACAAAATATCCATGGCAAGGCTTGTTATATGGGTTGTAATGGATGAAAATTAGGAATATGATTACAACTGTGACTAATAATAAGTTGAATAACCCGGGATTTACGACAATGAAAAGTTGTTGGCAGTTTAATCTTACACAATTACCTATAAATAGAAAAAAAAACAACTTCCTGCCGATTACAACATTTTGCACTTCCAACACATCGCTGCATACAGTTTCTATTACTTTGAGTCCTTGCTGTTACTACACACACTAGAACTCAAATCCTCTTGGAAATAGACTCGATACATCTCTGTTTGTGGAAGTAAGTAGGTACTTTCTGGACACTGGCACTTTCCAACTACTATTGTGTTTCTACCATTTTGACTGTGAAGACCTCACTAAAGAACTTCTATGCAGGACATCAAGTTTTTGGTATAAATGGTAGGTAGGTATATGATGATCTCTTGCTGATTCCTTTAAGAAAAGTAAAAGTTAAAAAATAATGTAATTCTTCTAACAAAGATAATTCCTAAATTTTTAACAGAAATAAGAAGTTTACTGAGTTTGATCTTAGGGTGACTTTTACAAGTTCAAGTAAAACTTCAGATTGAAAATAAAACTCCTGGTATAACCTACATTGCATTGTTTATCTGTCAGGTAAACTGGGTTTATCTGTCAGGTAAGTCTGGTGTTTTATCTTCAATCTGAAGTTTTACTGGAACTTGTAAAAGTCGCCCTTAGTCATGTAGTACATTTACATCACGTGGACCAAATTAGACCAATGAACAAATTGAGTAGGTACCTAATCAACTTGAATCAAAGTTTGTCAAAGAACAGCTGTTTTAGTTATAAATGGAAGCTTTTATAACTAATATATACCCTTTTCGGAAACTGCAATCCAATTCCAGAATCCAATTTGGGGCTAAAGTGTTTACACCATAAAAAAGTACTAGTGACATCATTTGATACTTGGACCAAATGTTTGGTCCATGCAGTGTACCTAAACGAGTAAATGTTATACATGGTCTATATAGGAATATGTTGAGAGCAAATAAATCTGTTTATGTAACAAATTTTGAAATTTGTAATGGGGTGTAATGGGATGTAATGGGGTGTAAATTTGTAATAAAGGAGCTAGGGTTTTGTATAAAAGAATATAAATGATTAGAAACTCTTTTTGCATCTTTGATCTGGGTGAAAAACTCTTGGGAAAAAAAGCTACATTTTTAATAGGTATATATTAAAAAGTTAAATGGAACTCTCTATTGGCAAGTTTACTGTACTAGTTCATAGATTTCAGTCTGGTCTTTTTCAAATTCAGGAATCAGGATTAGTGACTGAGGGTTAACCTAACTTTTTTTATAGATCTATGTAGGTACTCTATTTTAACGTACCTTACTATTTTCTTCAGATATAGATTACCTTACATCAATTTTTTCTTCACACCCTCATTCCTTTGAAACCAAAATTTGCTAGACCTGTTTACATTGATTTCGCACCGTGACACCCAACCACGTTTGAGAAATTTTCAACACTTTTAAAGCACTTGTTGTTAGTCTAAATGCAGCACTAGCTGCAAGAAATGTCCTAAAATCCGGCACAATTTATAAAAACAAAATTATGAGTACAAAATGAACAATATTAGTCGCAAAGTCGGAAAAAATTTTTGAAGTCCATACAATTCAAATGGTCTCACGCTAATGACCTTGGACCACGACTGTGACGTCACAGCTTCTGCTTCACGGCCTTATGGTCTAGGTGGCAGTGATTGAAGACGCGCCTGTTCTTAGTAATAAAATATGCGGAGATCTATCTTACTAATTTAGGCAATTTTCTGTTGTAGATTTATCGAGTCTAATAGTGGAAAAATTCGTATATACACCGCGGTTGTGAACTACTTATGACCCTCACGTCTTGGATCCCTCAATGTCATTGTTCGAGTCGAAAACTAAACATCAGAATAGTTTAGCATAAGGAGAGGAGTACGCCAAGGTTGTGTACAGTCATCTCTTCTATTTAACGTGTACCCAGAACATCTATTTAAATAAGCATTAGACTACAAAATGGAGGATGGAGTTGTAATAAACGGAGAAATAATAAATAACTTAAGATACGCTGATGATACCGTCCTTATAGCAGATACTGCTGAAGGAACAGAGACTTGTAGACCGTGTAGAGAGAAACTGCATGCAACAGATATGGCTTGCATAAACTGTAAGTAGACACATACACACATATTACCGCTATCAATGTAGCTCTCACAATGGCTGAGACAGTTACATATCTGGGTTTGACCTTGAATAAGGACTGGGATCACTCTCGAGAAATAAAGTGCCGAATCAAAAAAGCAAGAAGTACATTTAACAAGATGCGTAACATACTATATGCAACCTGTCCCTCAACATCCATACTAGAATAAGAATTTTAAAATGCTACGTACCTTCAACCCTCCTATATGGAGTAGAAGCGTGGACCTTTACCGATGTCTCATGTAAGCGCATAGATGCATTTGAGATGTGGTGTTATCACCGCATGCTCAGAATCTCATGGATCCACCACGTGTCAAACCATAAGGTAATGCAACGCATCGATGGTCAACTAGAATACCTGCAATACGTCAAACGCAGAAAATTGGAATACTTGAGACATATCATGCCAAATGAAGGGTCGAAGGTCAGCAAGACGAAGACGAATATCGTGGATGCGAAACTTACGAACATGGACTGGCATGACATCGACCGCTCTATTCAGAACGGCAGCGAATAGAGTAATTTGGACCATTGTGATAGCCAACATCCACAGACGATATGCTCTTCAAGAAGAAGAAGATACACGATATCGCTCATTGAATGCCATAGTGGCACAATTCAAAAAACATTCTTTTGAGAAAATCAATAATTAAGATTTTTTGGTTATACATAGGACACTGTTTTGACTTGAAAATTAATTATGTATAATACGATCATAAAAAGAAATAATTTTGTGCCAGTTTTGGCTCCAAGGTACAGGTTGGAATTTCTAGTTCGGACATTTTGTTATCTAGAATTTCGACTTTTTTGACTTTTTTTTATATTTTTTTGTGCCTCTATTGCAGTCAATGAGCGATATATCTTAGTTGCTACTACAAATAATTTTATAAGTATTTTATATTTCTATTGTTTCAGCTGCAAATTTAAAAAAAAATATAGATGTAGGGGAAATCGGCGGAAATTGGGACAAGGCAGCAAATCATACAACTACCTCTTCGTCAACGTTTCGTCTAATTGTACATTGAACTTCATCAGGACTTGAGATATTATCGTAAGTTGCTCTAGTCAATGTAAATCAGTAGATGCTTGGGTTGTGTGCGCAAAACTATATGTATTTTAGATGTTTTGTTTTTAAATTTTAACTGTATGATTTCTCAAATTTTAATTTGTTTTATAATTGTTTAATGAGTCCTGATGTGCTATTGCTTTTTTACATTGACTAGAGCAACTTACCATAATATCTCGAGTCCTGATGAAGTTTAATGTACAATTAGGCGAAACGTTGACGAAGAGGTAGTTGTGTGATTTGCTGCCTTGTCCCAATTTCCGCCCATTTCCCCTATATCTTGATTTTATTCTGGGACACAATCTTCATTCAATTGTAAAAAATAGAGAATTTAAGAGAAAATTTTCGAGAAAAAAAAGAAAGTATCTGCATCAGATAAAAAAGTAATCGCACAAGTATTTGGAAGAAGCATTGGGATTCTTGTTTCCTTTTACCAAGACCTCGCCATGACCAAGATATCGGTCTTTTCTCCAACAAGACAGCCTCGATCTGACTAATTTTGGGCGCTGAGGATGGCTTAGAGCCGACACCGTCCGCCAAAAGGAATTTAAATTAAACTTGAACGAAGTATACGTGCTTTTTCTCCCTCTTCAACATTTCAACACCGCGCACACGCCGACAACCCGCCTACCTTGGAATTGTCTCGAATTTTGCAGCAGTCGCAGCGCCCTCGCTTGGGTCATTCGACAAGTGCGGCACTGAAGTATTGCTGGTTGCCGGCTATTCGGCGCAGCGGAACGAACTGTCTTTTCTGACACATATTCTAATTTTTGTTACCTTTTTTCAGGAATGTCTGGCCAATATCTCTCAAGCGACTTTGTTTTATAATAAATTACTTATTAAAACAAGAACAAAAATATAAAAATCATGGTCGTGAGCGATAGTGTTAGAAGTATTCCAATTTAAAAGCATTATTAAAGAGATATAAACGAGCCTCAAAACTAGCTGAGCATGCAAATTTATCAATATTAAAGAAAATCAGAACGGACTCACCAGGTGTCTTCACTCCTTCCTCCTTTCTTGTGATTCTGTTAATCCATGTCGTGGTAATGCCTAATACCATTCATAGCTATCTGGATTTCAATCTGGCTCGAACTGACCAAAATGTTCCAAACCGCTTCCAAAATCAAAACACTGATTTCTCGCGATTAAAGTTAATAACCACTATATTTTAGTAATTACAAGCAAAGTTGCATTAATATTATTATGATTCAAAGTATGTTAGCTTTATAAACTCGTTAGATTATACAAAAAACAAGCAAGAAGGAGTAATAATTTTAAATGATGATCGTGTAAATATCGTGAATCGAGAATGTCAACACTCCTGCCGTCCTTGGAATTGTCTAGATTCTTGCAGCGCCCTCGCTTGGCTGACTCTCCAAGTGCCGAACTGACGTATTGCTGGTTGCCTGCTATTCGGCGCAGCGTAACGATTTGTCTTTGTTACACATATTTCAACAACAAATGCAATTGTGATAAGAAGAAGTTCGCAAGTACATTCTACTATAGATACAAAATCTTAAACCAAAACAACCAAGTACCTGAAGTTGCAAACATGCTGCAGTGCAATGTGTTGAGCACCAAATACAAAAGAAAAATTAACGAATTATCTGTGGAGGAAGGAGGAAGACAGTGATCCTCCTGTTTTTGAAGTGTTTGCTGCCGGATATGACGAAGGTGAATGAAGTTCAACAACAAAGGCGGTACAAACAAAGAAATTTGGTTCTTTACCATGAAACTACAAACGAATAATATCTAAGTAATATTCAGTATAGCCGAGTTCCGTAATTCCATCCGAGCGCTCCGGACACAGACATCTCTCAAAATCTTAACAAGCTAAAGTGAGATAGATTAATATCCCGAGCGCTCGGGATGTAATTACCGAACTCAACTCATGTAACAGGTGTCATTCAGTATTAGCGTGACGTCACTCCTTGAGAGAGCTTTTTGTTCATGGGGGTCAAAAATTGGGCGGATTGGGCAGGAAAGCATGCTAATCAAAAAAAAAAACAGTATAATCGCTAATTGGATAAAACTTTCCGTTTTAGCGAACTTTCGGTCAAATTTCTCGTCTTCGATGTGACACATGACAGAGAGACGTGACCTCATCAGTTTTACCTTAAAAGTTTTCGATCGGCAGGCCAGCAATTTCGAGAATGAACATGAGCTACGATTGAATTTAAATCAAGTATTCAAGAAAAATTGAGATAGGTAACCGCTAGTTTATTAAGGGCAGAATATAATATCACTCTATTTGTCAAAAGAGTTTTAATTCATTTTGTGCGGTATATAAAAAGGGTTTTAATAAGTAATCATGCGAATGATCCTGGAACTTGATTTTCGTTTCATAATCCATATGTATTGTTACGATTCGCAGCAACGCCGCATGGGAGGCGGGGCAACGCATGGGAGCGTGTTGGTTGGTGGAGCTTCGCGACCTATCCGCGCTGCGTCATGGCTGACACGAGTGATTTATTGCTCGTCTGGCTTAATCTAGAAGGCAGTTGTTTACAACCGTTTTTTTTTATGTGAGATTATTCAAGAATTTTTATAAAGAACTTTCTAGGTTTTTCTGTAATTTTAGGATTATATATAAAAGGCGCATAGAGCGGCGGTTAAGTTGTAGTCGTATTTTAAGCGAGCTATAAGTAAGCTAAAGTTACGAAGCGATAATAGAAAGCTATAAAGTGTTAAGTAGTGAGTTATTTACTAGTCGAATTGTAGTCGTGTGTATTGTGGGATAAATAAATAGTGTTTTCGTGTTAAATCGTTACACTGGAATTATTGAACCCCGAGTTCGCAACAGTATGTTAAATACTAAACATATGCCGCCTGATTTGATAGCCATAATTCTCGGGAAATAAACTCCATTATTATTATTCAAATTTACTTTGTTTCACGCAATGAACTAGCAGATATGGACAGAGCCAACAAATGCCGATGTTTCGTTAAAAATGCCCCTCCTTTTTGGCCGGCCATAATGATTGTGTTGATTGTTTATAGCTCTTGTTAGTTTAGAAAACATTGGAGTTAGGTAAGTGCTAGGAGCCCTATCGCTCTATCTAGGAGATGGATATAAGTTCGATATTCAATTGGATTGGAATTAAGGAGTAATAAAAATAATGACAGTGACAATTGTTTTGCAATAATTGGACGTAAGACGTCACTTCCGGCGGAAGTTTTTATCAGTTCAAAGGTTCCCACTGCTAAAAAGGGGGGCCAAAATTGTAAAACAGGGGGCGGTCTCCAAGGTTAGCTCTATGGTTTGACCAATGCCTAGATTCGATTCTACGCTATCCTGCAAAACTCAATACTGAATATTAAAATTGTTAATAGTGTAATGGTATATGGATCACATGCATTTTAAATATTTCCAAGTATTTCAAGATTTCTCTGAATCATTTTAATCTGTTTGTCCGTGTGTTTTTAGACTGTTAGCTTAAACCGTTTAAATCTGGAGGGATTATCCTCCCTAAACATTGGCACGCCCAAGAAGACTATAAAATGGTGCCGAATCATTGGTAGATAAATAGTTTTACTCCACGTCTAGACAAATTACTCAAAAAAGGTAGTTCTCTGTAAATTCTCCAGACGTGACACTCACTACATTTTAGTTAATTACAAAATATTGTTTTCCGTCGACTGACTAATAATAGGTTTGTTTCAGGTACGATTTCTTTGCCAAAATCGTTCATTAATGACTCCCATTAATGAACGGCTCTGTCACTTTAAAAAGCAGTTATGTCAATGTCAATTCTATTTCTCTGTATGCAAAATTAACAAAACACTGAGTTCATTGCTGAGTAAATACCATGACCGTGTATATTGTCGTCTTACTTGACATTTACTCGACAGAGAAAGATAGACTAAATTTTTATCTTTTTACGATTTGAGAGACATTGAATAGAAAAAACCTGACATCGATCATTTTGGATTGATTCCATTAATGTCATCGTATTTGACATATAGGGAGATGAATTTCAAATATTCAAACTAAGTATTCTGATTTGAATGTATTGAATGACTAAGTTGTAGCTGACGGAAAAGTACTGTAACCAACTCGTATATTAATCGGCGATTAATAATCAACTCTATTAACGCGCTCACTGCGTTCCCGCGTTAAACCATCTCGTTTATTAATCGCCTTCATTAATATACTAATTCGTTAAATAACTATTAATACATGATTATAGGCGAGGAAGAAGAACAGAAAAAGCGTTTTCAGTAAAAAATGGAACAAAGACAAAAGTAAAATGTGATCGTGGATTAAGCAATATTTTGTAATCAACTAAAATCTAGTGAGTGTTTCGACTGGAGAATTTACAGAGATTACGTGCAGCTTCGCGACGGATTAGTGGTAGAGGTCGCTCGATATAATTGGCTGATGTCTGCATAAATGCATTCGTTCACCGGGGCGAATACGAGTTCAAGTTCAGTTTTCACATCACTGTCTCGTGGCCGGGAAATATATCGGTCGAAAAGAAGGTCAGCGAGTTAGCTAAGAGTTTGATAAAGTAGACGTTTGGTGTTCGTTTGGGCTTAATTGCAGTCTCGTGTACTTGCTTTTCTCTCTAAGAGTGTTTCTGTTTTCTGCTCATTCGCGATGGTGCGCAGATTCTCTTCTGGTGTTTTGCAGTTGATAAACATGTTTCTAAGTCAGTTTGTCTCTGTTTGCGCCCATAAATCTGCTGTATATGTGTGCAGAGCTTTTTCATCGTCTTGTGCAGAATTAATTATCCGTGTGTTTTTAGGCTGTTAGCTTAAACCGTTTAAATCTGGAGGGATTATCCTCCCTAAACATTGGCACGCCCAAGAAGACTATAAAATGATGCCGAATCATTGGTAGATAAATAGTTTTATTCCACGACGTCTAGACAGATTACTCAAAAAAGGTAGTTCTCTGTAAATTATCCAGACGTGACACTCACTACATTTTAGTTAATTACAAAATATTGTTTTCCGTCGATTGACTAATAATAGGTTTGTTTAAGGTACGATTTCTTTGCCAAAATCGTTCATTAATGACTCCGATTAATGAACGGCTCTGTCACTTTAAAAAGCGGTTATGTCAATGTCAATTCTATTTCTCTGTATGCAAAACTAACAAAACACTGAGTTCATTGCTGAGTAAATACCATGACCGTGTATATTGTCGTCTTACTTGATATTTAATCCACAGAGAGAGATAGACAAACTCAACTTTATCTTTTTACGGATTGATAGACTTTGGATAGAAAAAAACCTGACATCTGTCATTTTGAATTGATTCTATTAATGTCATCGTATTTAACATATAGGAAGACGAAGTTCAAATATTCAAACTAAGTATTCTGATTTGAATGTATGGAATGACCAAGTTGCAGCCGACAGAAAAGTATTGTAATCAACTCGTATATTAATGGCCGATTAATAATCTCAACTCTAAACCATCTCGATTATTAATCGCCTTCATTAATACACTAATTCTACTATTAATCCACGATTATAGGCGAGGAAGAAGAACAGAAGAACCGTTTTCAGTAAAAAATTGATCAAAGACAAAAGTAAAATGTGATCGTGGATTAAGCAATATTTTGTAATCGACTAAAATGTTGTGAGTGTTTCGACTGGAGAATTTACAGAGATTACGTGCAGCTTCGCGACGGAATAATGGTGTAGGTGGCTCGATATCATTGGCTGATGTCTGCATAAATGCATGTGTTCACCGGGGCGAATACGAGTTCAAGTTCAGTTTTCGTAGGAAAAACATCACTGTCTCGTGGCCGGGAAATATATCGGTCGAAAAGAAGGTCAGCGAGTTGGCTAAGAGTTCGATAAAGTAATCGTTTGGGCTTAAATGCAGTCTCGTGTACTTGTTTTTCTCTCTAAGAGTGTTTCTGTTTTGTGCTCATTCTCGACGGTGCGCAGATTCTCTGCTGGTGTTTTGCAATTGATAAACATGTTTCTAAGTCAGTTTGTCTCTGTTTGCGCCCATAAATCTGCTGTATATGTGTGCAGAGCTCTTTCATCGTCTTGTGCAGAGTTAATTATCGTGATTTGATTTGTTTCGTCCAATTTAGTTTTTACGTATATACTCATGCAGCTTGTTCTTGTTTGTGTCTTAAGCTAGCAGTAATATAGCCTGATTTTGCTGCTGTTAATGCTTACTTTTTTCTGTCGTTTTTTCTTTTGTTTTTTTCTTATTCGAAACGGCTTTTCTATGCTTCTTTCTCGCTCATGATTGTGGGTTAAAAAATATTTTGCAATTAGCCATAATGTAGTGAGTGTCTTGACCGGAGAATTTCGGGTTTCTCAGGTAAACGGTCTGTCCTTCCTCTCCTTCTCTCACTCCCACTTTTTCTTTTATTATACACAAATAAGAACAAGCTGCATGAGAATTTATGCAAAAACTAAATTGGACGAAGTAAATCGAATCACGATAATTAACTCCACAAGATGATGAAAAGGCTTGGTGCACATACAACAGATTTATGCGCGCAAACAGAGACAAACTGGTTTAGAAAGATGTTTGTCATTTGCAAAGCATCAGAAGAGAATGTGAGCATCATCGAGAGTGAACAAATACTCTTAGAGAGAAAATCCAGTACACGAGACTGCAATTAAGTCTAAACAAACACCAAACCATTACTTTATCGAACTCTTAGCCAACTCGCTGACCGACTTTAAGACCGATATATTTCCCGGCCGGAAAACGGCAATGTTATTTCTAGGAAAACTGAACTTGAACTCGTATTCCCCCCGGTGCACGAATGCATTTATGTAGACATCAGCCAATCATATCGAGCGATCTATACTATTAATCCGTCGCGAAGCTGCACGTAATCTCTGTAAATTCTCCAGTCGAGACACTCACTACATTTTAGTTGATTACAAAATATTGCTTAATCCACGATCATGAGCGAGAAAGAACAGAAAAATCGTTTTCAGTAAAAAATGGAACAAAGATGAAAAAGAAAATAAGAGAAAAAACGAATAAAAAAAAGATAAGGATGAACAGCAGTAGGAATAAATTACATTACTGCTAGTTTTAGAAACAAACAAGATAAAGCTACATGAGTACATAGTCTGTAAACACTAAATTGGACGATGTAGAGGAAGAAGAAGAAGTGAAAAAAGGAGTGGGAGGATAGACCGATTACTCCAAAAACCTAGTTCTCTGTAAATTGTCCGGTCGGGGCACTAACTACATTGTGGTAGAGAGAACGGAACGAAGAAATGTAACGAATACTAAAAAACAAAACGAAGAAAGGCAGATATGGATGCCTAACAGCAAAATTAAATCACACTACTGCTAGCTTTATACACAAAAGACCGCGATGCATGAGTATATAATGTAAACACCTGAACTGGACCAAGTAAAGGAAGAAGAAAAAGAAGTGAAAAAAGGAGTGGAAATATAGACCGATTATACGATAGAAACCTAGTTCTCTGTAAATTATTCGATCGGGACACTTACAACATTATGGTTCCTTAAAAAATATTGTTTAACTGACGATCATGAGCGAGAAAAAAGAACAGAAAATTCGTTTCCAGTAACAAGTTGAACGAAGACAAAAGAAAATAAGAAAACAAGGAAAAAAATTAAGGAAACCAAATAAAAACGAACAACAGCAGAACCACGCTACGCAACTATTATCTTTAGAAATAAAAAAAAGACACGCTGAAAGAGTACATATTATGTACTTAAAAAACGTGCTAATAAAGACAAAGTAAAAGAAGGAGTGGAAGGACAGACCAAATACCCGAGAAACATAGTTCTATGTAAAATCTCCTGTCGAGACACTCACTACATTATGGCTAAGTACAAAATATTGTTTAAGCCACAATCATGAGCGAGAAAGAAGACAACAAGAAAACAAGAGAAAAAAAAACAGAAAAATAGAGAGAAACACCAGAAGAGAATCTGCGCACCATCGAGAATGAGCAGAAAACAGAAACACTCTTAGAGAGAAAAGCAAATACGCAAGATTGCAATTCTTCTTCTTCTTGTGGTTCCTATCCATTACGGATGTTGGCAATCAGCATGGCGAGCCTAACTTTGTTTACGGCAATGCGGAAGAGTTCGGTTGATGTTTTTCCGGTCCACTTCCTGAGATTATGCAGCCAAGATATTCTTCTCCTTCCTGGACCTCTTCTTCCATCGATTTTTCCCTGGATGATTGTCTGGAGTAAGGAGTACCTGGATTCGTTTCTCATGATGTGGCCCAGATATTGCAGTTTTCGGATCTTGATGGTGTTCATAATTTATGTCTGTTTATTCATCCTTCTTAGTACCTCTTCATTAGTGATATGTTCGGTCCATGATATCCTCATCATTCTTCGATAGAGTCGCATTTCGAAGGCTTCTATTTTCTTGGATGTGTTTTCATTGAGTGTCCAAGATTCCGTCCCGTATAAGAGGATAGAAAAGATGTAACATCTGAGAAGTCTCATTTTTGTTTCCAGTGTAAGATCATGGCTTCTGAAGAGTTTGCTCATTTTGTTGTAGGCGGCTGTGGCTTTGGCGATTCGTGATTTGATTTCTTGAGATGCGTCCCAGTTCTCGTTTATACGTGTTTCCAGGTACGTGATGTGTGGTACTCTCTCTATTGGTTGGTTGTTGATGGATAACTGGATGTTGTCGATCTTGTTTTTGCTAATGACCATAATTTTGGTCTTTTGTATGTTTATGTCCAAACCATATTCCTTACTAACTCTTGCTATTTTGTTGATAAGTTGTTGTAGTGCTTGTGGGCTATCTGCGAACACGATGGTGTCGTCCGCGTATCTTATATTACTCAATTTCTTCCCATTTATTGAGATGCCCTCCTCGAGCGCTTCTTTAAAAATCTGCTCGGAGTAGATGTTAAATAGCAGGGGTGAGTACACAGCCCTGCCTCACTCCTCGCATTATTTTGACGGCCTCAGTTGTTTCTCCGTCGACTCTTATTGTTGCCGATTGGCCCCAGTACAAGCTACTTATGATATTCAGGTAGGTCATTGGTATCGATCCCTGTCTTCTTTAATATTTCCATCATTTTGCCATGTTGAACCCGGTCAAATGCTTTGGCGTAGTCAATTAAACAACAGTAAACGTCAAGGTTAACGTCTCTGCATCTCTGGACAAGGACTTGGACAGCAAAGAGTGCTTCTCTGGTTCCCATCGCATTGACGAACCCGAACTGGTTTCGAGAGATTAGGTTCTCGCATCGATTGTATATTCTTTTATGGATGACTTTGAGAAAGGTTTTCAGCAGGTGGCTCATCAGACTTATCGTTCGATATTCTTCACATCGTTTTGCGCCTTGTTTCTTTGGCAGTGCAATGAACTCTGAGACTAGCCATTCTTGTGGTATTTTACCTGATTTGTAGATGTTGTTGAAAAGTTTGGTGATCTTCTTTAATCCATTTTCGTCTAGAAGTTTCAGGAACTCTGTCTGGATGTTGTCAGGTCCTGCTGCTTTTCCTTCTTTGCTCTGCTCTATAGCTGCCCTCACTTCTGATTCCATTATTTCTGGCCCACTCTGTGCATTACTCCGGGGATCTGGGGGGCTCTCTCTATTATCCTCAAAGAGGTGCTCTACGTACCTAGTCCACATCTTCTTCTTCTCTTCCATGTCTACAATGATGTTTCCATTAGCGTCAACTAGTTTCCCTAAGTTTGTATTCCTTCTTTGTCCAGTGACTTCTTTCACCTTCCGGTGGACGTTAAAGTAGTCATATTTCAACTGCAGTGCCTCTATCTCCTCACAGTTCTCTTTCTGTTCCTTTTCTTTAGACATTCGTATTTCGTTCCTTATGATTGCAAGATTGCAATTAATACCAAATTATTACTTTATCGAACTCTTAGCCAACTTGGTGATCTACTTTTCGACCGATATATTTCCCGGCCGGAAGATAGCGATGTTTTTCCTACGAAAACTTAACTTGACTCGCATTCGCCCTGGTGAACGAATGCATTTATGCAGACATCAGCCAATCATATCGAGCGATCCATACATTCTTCCGTCTCGAAGCTGCATAGCCAATGAGGAAATCAGCAAACACATACCGACGTTCTCGTTATCTAGGGTAATAAAACTGTGGTCTGGGCTATTTTCATGTTTTATTACTGTGGTTTTTTTTGAGTGTGAAGACATTTAGCACGATTTATTGCCATATTATCTCCATTGAAATAGCGGATTTATTTTAGATATTTACGGTTTGAAATCGTTTAGTATTCCTTTCTGATGATTGGTTTTTCCAACAACTTTTTTTTCAGTTAAAAATACATTTTTTTTTTAAGAAAATCTTTATTTATGCCACATCACCAATACATATTACCCATTCACTTATTTTTGTCGTATAGTTCACTTTGAAACCTTAATTTATTTATACCCATCTCCTTTTAGCACGACAATAATAAGTGAATCGCTGATAAATATTTATGATTTTGCTAAACCCTGGCTTATAAACTAAAGGTGGGCTGTTTTATATTCGTAACAAGTTAATCCTTAATTTGTAACTTTCATGGTCCCGTAGTATTTCGCCTCTCTATAGTAAATTCCATTAAAAATTTTCGCATAAACTCCCAATCAGCTTATCTTCGAACAGAATATCAACGAGTGGACTATTAAAAGTTTGACACTAAAACAACAGCTTAAAATGGATTCCAGGAGGACCTAAGTTCTGACAAAACTTGGAAAACTTTTGCATGTCTCTATCTATAAAACTTCAATAATTTCTTCGTTTATTTATATGTTTGATTTGAGACATAATTAACGATGTTTACTTCGACTTAATCCTGTTTAATCTTCAATGTATCACTCAATTGGCTATTTTTGGCAAAAAACAAAGCCTCGACTAACCCACACATAGACTCCATACGAATTTGCAGCTTTTCCCGAGGACCAATTCGGAAAACAGGATTTTACCTGTGTTGAGTTAAACCTTAGTAATTGATTTTATTAATTTAAAAATTTTAATCTGGGGTTTTATAGTTGCTAGTCCGAAACCTCTAGAGTATTTTTTGGCCCTTAATTTGCATAGATCCTGTGCTATTCAAAATTGATTATTTCGTGAGGTTTTAGCTGATTTCACAACAAAATCTGGAAATAAAAATAAAATTATTAGCTTTTATAGCTCTAACACTATTAAATATTTCGGATTCAAAAGTGGACCTTTCCCACTCGTTAATTTTGTGATACATTTGAAGAGATTTATTGAGCCGGACCCATTCAAAGTCGCGTTCTTTTGCCGTACAACATCAAATAATTGTAGAACTTTGCTGCTTTACCTTTATATAAAAGACAATAACTGAATCAGGACGAAACCTGTAATGGAAGCCAGGTATTGCACAATTATTCAAGAACAGTAGACGGAGTTGTCTAAACGCATTGAGTGCTTCTCGACTTTCAAAATAGGATTTTAATGCTATCAGTTTCCCGTTTTACTGTAATTAGTAGGAAAATTAGTTTTCCATTCCTGTGATTTAGCACTGGAGCTTTCATTTTGTTCTTAGGAAACTTGCGAAGTTTAAATTAAGCGGTTGACGTTGAAAGCCAGTACTCAACAAAACAATGTTTAAAATACGGTGTAACGGTTGAAAAATGTCGTTGAAATCATCCAAAGCAATTTATCTGCGTTATTAAATTTTTGCTCTGTTACAAGAATATGAGATTAGAGAGTTTATGGAACTCTATTCTTCTCGCCGGCATTCACGCTTCTCCTCTGGCACCTGTATAAAAGAGCAAACTCTTAAAAAAAACATACGAAGCGCAACTTCTTCTTGGAAAACACGAATTCTTCGATAATCGATTTCCATGTGCATTTCCACAGTTTCCGATAAACACTACCTTCAGTTTTGCTGCGGCAAACAAAACACAAATCCTTATCAGCCTTCACTAGCACTGATATCGTTTACATCCAAGATAATTAGAGCATCAATATACATTATACACGACAGGACACCTTTTATGAGAGTACGAAAGTACTTGGGTAGAGGTAGCAAAGTTTCGAAACCTTTTGATGAGTTTGCCCCACGAAGAGCGGTGAGATGTTATGCAGAGCAGGCGACATCTACCAGCGTATTAAATGTAATACTGCATGGGAGATGGCTCTCAACTCGAGAAGTAGCCCATTATATGCGGTCCATATATTATGGGCTGCTTCTCGAATTGAGAGCCATCTGTCATTCAGTATTAGATCTAATACGCTGGTGGATGTCATCTACTCTGCATAAGATCTCACCGCTCTTATGCGGCTTTTTCGGTTTAAAGCCGCGACACACGGTCTCCAAAAGCTGTGCTGATGAGGGGTAGATCTTGAAACTAGTATGCAGATGGGTTGATTGAACGACAAATTGGTCACCACCTACACTTTAAGCCCCACTAAACCAAATAGCGTCAGAAACAAGTTAAAATAATTTTATGTAAAAATGAAAAAAATTCCACGTTTAGTAAGTCTACGTAGTAACAAATTCATGCTGCTAAAATTAATATTATTTTAATATCGCAAAAATGTTTCTCAAGGAAAAACACTGTTTTATTAACATCCATATTAAAGGCAAAAACTATGTTCCCAGTGATGACGGTGATTTAAGCTGTAACGGTCGAAAACCATCCATATTAATACACAAAAATAATAATAACAAAAGAAAAAAGGAAAACTGTGAAGATTTCATGGCCGGCCAAAATACAATCTAACGTGTTTTCCGGGCTTTGAAGCCGTGGTCCAATGGAATTTCTTCTTGACGTTTCATCTACTGCTGCGGCAGACATTATCAAAGGCGATGAGGCAATGTACGAAGTGAACTCCCGCGCTTCCCGACGTTGACTGATTCGATTGTGGTGACCTCCGTGGTATTTATTCACCCGCCTTCGCGCTGCAGTAGAGGGACTGGGGTGGGGGTAGTGGTGGAGCGATGTTTCGGCGCATTTGAAGTAAGAGCGCTGAAAATAAATGCGACAAAACCCCGCGCCACCACTAACTCCACCCCAGTCCCTCCACTTCAGCGCGCCGGGGCGGAGGGAGAATAAATACCACGAAACTCACCACAGTCGAAACAATCAACGTCGGGAAGCACGGGAGATCACTTCGCCCATTGCCTCATCGCTTTTGATAATGTCTGCCGCAGCTGTAGACGAAACGTCAGGAAGAAATTCTATTGAACCACGGCTTCAAAGCACCGAAAACACTTTAGATTGTAAAAGAAAAACTGTCCAAAATAGCCGATATTGTGGCCAAATCGACAAGCTTTTGTGAGTCGAATTAAAACAGAAAAGTCGCACAATGTCTCATAATATTAAAAGAGTCACTAAGCCGGATGTAAAAAATAACAAAAAAAAAAATTTATTACGTCATACTTTTCTGTAACAGGTTCATAGCCGACTTAATGACTTTTTCAAATTTGGATATATATATAGAAATTCAGGTTAGAATTGTAGCAAAATCTTTTTTTTTTCTCTTATTGTTTTTTGGGCTGTTATTTTTATTGTGTTTTTGGCTAAAATGGAAGTTAAAATCAAAATTGCTTAAAAGTGAATTAGCTCATTAATCAAATAAAGTCAAAGCCGGTTCAAAATAAATTAAAGCTTAGAAAAATTAATTTTTTTTTTAATTTTGGAAAAACGCAAATTAATACAAATGCCAAAATCTGTTAAAAATAACCAAAAAATGCTAATTTGCTGCATTTGAAAAAATTCAGCTTAGACAAAACTAAATTAGATTCAAAATTACACACGTTTTTGGAGAAATTCAATTTTAAGACATTCTCATGCAAACCTGATTCAAATTTCTTAATTACTTCTGGTTGGGTTTTTGCTAAAATTAATCTTTGAACCGAAATAAGTGAAATTTGGCTCAAAGCTTCGAAAAATCTTTTTAGCGAAATTTATCATTTAAAAATTACGCAAAGCATATAGAAATGCAAGTTTGGAAAAAAATAGCTATAAAGTCGGTTAAAAATTAACTATAGTCTATAAAAGTTCAAAATTTGATTTTTTTGAGAAATAAAAAAGAAATTTAATTAAAAACGCTTAAAAATAAAAATCTGTGTTTTTTTCAAGAAGTTCTGGGTAGGAGGAAGGCCAAAAAAACGTTGTAAGCCAACTAAAAACCTGTAAAAATTTTTATTTGTAGTTAGGATTAGGGACAAAACCAAATTAGGATATCAAAGAGGACAAAATTAAGTCAAAGCAGATTCAAATCTTTTAAGCAATTTTTTTTTCGGTAAAATTATCTTTGGATCAAGATGAATGAAATTTGACTAAAGCACCGAAAAAAATCTGGTGTTTTTCGAGAAAGTTGGATTGGAATAAGGACCAAAATGCGTTATAAATAACTCGAGGCCTCTGAAAATCCAAATTCGCAGATTTTGTCAAAATTGACCTAAGAGTTAGTGCTAAAATAATTTTAAAATTACATAAAGCGTGTAAAAAAGTAAATTTGGGCAAAAATCGGTTAAAAATTAACTGTATTGTATAAAAATTCTTTTATATCTTATAAAATTTAAAACAATATCAGGAAAAACTGATCAAATGGCCGATATTATGGCAAAATTGAAACCTGTTGTGAGTCGAATTAAAACAGAAATGTAGCACAATGCCTCATAGCCTTTAAAAAGTCATTAACTTAGGTATAAAAAGTGAAAAGAAAAAGTAATGAAAATCTATTTACTTTGATTACGTCATATTTTTCTTTCATTGCTAACTTAATGACTTTTTGAAATTTGGATATATAGATAGAAAATAAAAATACAGGTTAGAATTTTGGTAAAATATCTTTTTTGGCTAAAATGCAAATTTGAAGTTTCTGGCGAAAATTCTGGCTAAAATCAAAATTGGTCCATCGGTCAAAAATAAATTAAAGAGTATAAAAATTCAATTTTTTTAAATTTTAGAAAAACACAAATTAATACAAAGGGCGATATCTATTAAAAATTACTAAAAGGGTCTAAAAATGCAAATTAAAAGTTTTTAGAAAAATTCTGGTTAACAATAAGGCCAGAATCGGTTAAAAATGACCAAAAGCTTATAAAAATGCAAATTTCGTACGTTTGGAAAAATTTTGGTTAGACAGAACTAAAATAAAATAAAAATGAGACACGCTTTTGGAGAAATTCATGTTTAAGACAATCTCAGGCAAAACTGATTCAAATTTCTTAATTAGTTCGGGTTGGGTTTTTGCAAAAATTAATCTTTGGACTGAAATAAATGAATTTTGTCTTAGAGCTTCAAAAAATCCAATTTTTTTGGCGAATTTTATCTTTTAAAAATTACGCAAAGGATATAGCAATGCAAATTTGGAAAAAAGTTGCTATAAAGTCGTTTAAAAATTAACTATATTGAATAAAAATTAAAAACTTGATTTTTTTTGAGAAATGAAAAATAAAATTTAATTCAAAACGCTTAAAAATAAAAATCTGTGTTCTTTTCGAGGAGTTCTGGTTAGGACTAAGGCCAGAAAACCGACTAAAAACCTGTAAAAATTTATATTTGTAGTTAGGATTAGGGACAAAATCAAATCAAGATATCAAATAGGACAAAATTAAGTAAAAATCCGATAAAATAGATTAAAATCTTTTAAACTGTTTTTTTTTGGTAAAATTATCTTTGGATCAAAGTAAATGAAATTTGACTAAAGCACCTAAAAAGATCTGGTGTTTTTCGAAAAAGTTGGATTGGGATAAGGACCGAAATGCGTTAAAAATCACTCAAGGCCTCTAAAAATCTAAATTCGAAGTTTTTGGCAAAGTTCACCTAAGAGCTAGGGTTAAATAATTAAAATAATTAATTAATAATATAATTAAATATATTAAAAAAAATTACAAAATGACAACAAACATGTAAAAATGCAAATTTGGAAAAAGTTGGGCTGAATTCGGTTAAAAATTAACTATATTATATAAAAATTCTTTTAGAGAATTTTAATTTAAAACCAGATCAGGGAAAACTGATCAAAAATTTCTTAATTTGTGGTTTTTTGTAAAATAATTTTTTAAATTCTTTTCCGGGCTTTGAAGCCGTGGTCCAATGGAATTTCTTTCTCACGTTTCGTCTGCAGCTGCGACAGACATTATCAAAGGCGATGAGGTAATGGGCGAAGTGATCTCCCGTGCTTACCGACGTTGACTGATTCGACTATGGTGAGCTGGTTGTATTTATTCCCCACCGTGACGCTGCAGTGGGAGACTGAGGTGGAGAGTAAAATTACCTTTTTGGATAAAATAAAAATTTGAAGTTTGAGGCAAAAACAAAAATAAATTAATGCGTATAAATTTTTTTTTAAAATTTTAGAAAAACGCAAATTAATACAAAGGCCGAAATCTGTTAAAAATGACTAAAAGGGTCTAAAAATGCAAATTAAAAGTTGTTGGAAAATTGAGATTGAGAATGGGGCTAAAATTGGTTAAAAATGACCTAAATCGTTTAAAAATGCAATTTTGCTGCATTTGGAAAAAATTTAGCTTAGACAGAACTAAATTAGATTAAAAATTACACACGTTTTTGGAGAAATTCAATTTTAAGATATTCTCATGCAAAACTGATTCAAATTTCTTAATTAGTTCAGGTTGGGTTTTTGCTAAAATTAATCTTTGAACCGAAATCAGTGAAATTTGGCTCAAAGTTTCGAAAAATCTTTTTAGCGAAATTTATCATTTAAAAATTACACATGCATATAGAAATGCAAATTTGGAAAAAAATTGCTATAAAGTCGGTTAAAAATTAACTATATTGTATAAAAATTCAAAATTTGATTTTTTTGAGAAATAAAAAATGAAATTTAATTAAAAACGCTTAAAAATAAAAATCTGTGTTTTTTTCAAGAAGTTCTGGGTAGGAGTAAGGCCAAAAAAACGTTGTAAGCCAACTAAAAACCTGTAAAATTTTTTATTTGTAGTTAGGATTAGGGACAAAATCAAATTAGGATATCAAATAGGACAAAATTAAGTCAAAACAGATTCAAATCATCTAATCATTTTTTTTTCGATAAAATTATCTTTGGATCAAAATAAATGAAATTTTACTAAACATCTCAAAAGATCTGGTGTTTTCGAAAAAGTTGGATTGGGATAAAGGCCAAAATGCGTTAAAAATGACTCAAGGCCTCTGAAAATCCAAATTCGCAGTTTTTGCCAAAATTCAACAAAGAGTTAGGGCTAAAATAATTAAAAAATTACACAAAGCGTGTAACAATACAAATTTGGGCTAAAATTGGTTAAAAATTAACTATATTATATAAAAATTCTTTTAGAAAAATCCAAATTAAAACAATATTTTGTTGTTTTTTGTAAAATAATTTTTTTACAATCTAAAGTGTTTTCCGGGGGCCCAATGAAATTTCTTCCTGACGTTTCGTCTACAGCTGTGACAGACATTATCAAAGGCGATGAGGCAATGGGCGAAGTGATCACCCGTGCTTCCCAACGTTGACTGACCGACTATGGTGAGTTGCGTGGTATTTATTCCTATGACGTCGCGCTGCAGTGGAAGGACTGGGGTGGGGGTAGTGGCGAGGGCGAGGGGTTACGGTGCACTTGAAATATGTCGTAGAACTCCCTACCATTCTGCATTTAGAAACGTAATTTCGTTTGTGTTGAAATTGTTGTCGCCCAGAGTTTACCGAGTACCAATGCAGCTGTGGCTCGGTATACATTGGCACCACAAAACGCAGTGTCCACTCGAGGATTACGGAATACAAGAAGAGTTGCAGGCTGGGACAGACACAAAAGTTAGCAGTAGCAGAGCATACTCTCTCCGAAGATCACAACATCCTTTTCAACGAGGTATCCACCTTCTTATATCAATCGCAGCGTTTCTATCCGAGACTAACGAGAGGGGCCATTGAGATCTTTAAACACGACAACAATTTCAACGGGAAGGAGGAAATTACGTTTCTAGATGCAAACATGAAGCGAGTTCTACGAAATACTTTAAATGCACTGAAGCCCCGCGCCACGACTACCCCCACTGCAGACCCTCCACTGCAGCGCGACGGCGGGGGAATAAATACCACGGAGCTCACCACAGTCGAATCAGTCCACGTCGGGAAGCATGGGAGGTCACTTCGTCCATTGCCTTATCGCCTTTGATAATGTCTGCCGCAGCCCTTGACGAAACATCAGGAAGAAAATCCATTTAAGCAGGGAAAATACTTTAGATAGTATTTTGACCGGCCGTGAAAGCCTTGACAGTCATATAAAACGCCTCTACGGGGAGGATGACATGACTGATTCGACAACTGGAGAACTCCCACCAGAAGAAAGCACGACTCCTGACTTCACTGGCATTTTTACTACCATGCTGTGAAGCCAAGAACATCCCAAACTTGAGGATAAAAAGGACCTTTAGATCTAGTCAAGCGAGCAGAATTTACAACAGGACCGAACAATCTCTCCTCCATATGTAGATCTATAGAGATCTTGATGTAATGATAAAAAAATTTCATTTGGCAATTTAGAACTAGCTACTAGCTTGCATTGTAACGACTGGGAAAAGGAGGATCGTTTGCCACCCATCATAGTTTTCAGAGGTTTAGATTTCCCGTTATAAAAATGTCCATAGATAATCGGAGTTTTCTACCAAATTCTACTCGAGCAGAAGTTTTTCTAGTCTAGTCATAGACAGCGGAACGGTAGGCGAGAAGAAGAGTCGGTAGATGGATGTCTCAGTGTGGATAAAGTGTTGATTTTAATCCCCAGAAGTTAAGGTTGGTTCAGGTCCAGTCGAATCAGTCAACGTCGGGAAGCACGGGAGATCACTTTGCCCATTGGCTCATCGCCTTCGATAATGTCTGCCGCAGCTGTAGAGGAAACGTCAGGAAGAAATTCCATTGGACCACGGCTTCTAAGAGATTATGTTTTGACCGGCCGTGAAAGCCTTCACAGTCTAATAAATTTTGTGAATGAAATTAGTGAAATTTGACTCAAAACGCCTCAAAATAAACATTTCGTCTTTTCAAGAAGACAGGTTACGATTAAGGCCAAAATTCGTTAAAAAATTACTCAAAACTGCTAGAAATGACCATTCAAACTTTTTGGCGAAATCCAGGTAAGAATTAGGGCCAAAATTGCTCAAAGCGAATAAAAGTGTAAGTTTGGAACCTTTGGAAAAATTATTAAGATTAGAGTTAGGGTTGGAATCGGTAAAAAATTACCCATATTGTCAAAAAATGCAAATGTTGATGTTTTTTGAGGAATCTCAATTTTAGGAAAAAATCAGGCAAAATTGATTCAAATATTCTAATTTGCTGATTTTGGTAAAATTTATTTTGGAATAAAACAAATGAAATTTAATTAAAAGCGCCTGAAAATCAGTCAGGTTAGCACCAGGGTCAAAAAACATAGAAAATAGTAAAAATGTGCAAAAATATAAATTTGAAATTTTTGGACAAATTCAGGTTCAAATTAGGGCCAAAATGGGTTAAAATATCTTAAAGCGAAAAAGTTCGGTTAGTTGAAAAGTGACTGAAAAGTTATAGAGTTTGGAAATTACGCTTATACGTGTAGCTTGACCCATGTACATTCTTTATGCGCCATATGAAAATTGTATTAATGTTTGAGTCATAGAGCAAAAATTGGAGCCCTAGTGTTGAAAAGTACCTTTTCCAAACCCTGTATTAGCAAACCTGCAAAACGTCTAACCTCTTAAGGCAGTGTTGTATACCTCGTCTTCTCCAAAATTGAGTTGTTCTATGTTTTTTTTTAATTTTCTCGAAAACCTTGAAAGGCACCTTAGCTCCGATTGATGCATCTGATACTCGTCAATAGCCTCTTCATATGACATACTGAAAAACCTTACCGTTTCCAAGATAAACAGAAAAATGTAAAAATTTCAAAAATTTTAAAGGGGGTGTGTCGTTTAAAATTTCTGGCCAAAATCCTTGTCATACATTTTTTTAAAATAGTCTCATATGAAAGAGGGGACAAAAGTATGTGAAAAGTATGCGATATTGGAATTTTCGGAATCTTACGTCCCCTTCAAAATGGAGCCGAAATCGTAATTATTTCACTTTTTATCGACATTTTAATACTATATAATTCAAAAACTAAACATGGTATAACAGTGCTGGTGACAAAAAATGATTAGATCATTTATGACCACAAACTACAGGCTCAATTTGTTATTCCAGGTTTTCAATTTAGTTGGCATAATGTTCGATCAACTTAAGTAACTTTCATCCAATTTTAACAGTTTTTCAATTCCTACGACACTTCTATCAAACTAAACAAAACGGTAATAAACGCTTTGAGTAGTGTTTGAGACGGCCTACAATTAATTGAGATACTGTTGTTCTGTTGCCATAAATGGCTTTGCTATAAAATCGCAAATATCAATCTACCCCTATCAATAAGAAATGTAATAAAATCTGGGAAGCTCAAAGCGATAAAACTGAACAGTTATTAATATTTTGTCAATCATGCACGAAAAACTGATTGTTTGGGAGTGGCACATTTATAAAGCAATAATTTTAATAAAAAAGAATACCCTGATTGATGATGGCGTACAGTAAGCGAATAGTCGAAATAGTAGAGCGAAAAGTCGAAACGTCGGATATATTTGGTTTCAGCGCCCTTTAACAGCAATTACTAAGTTGTAGTAAAGAAGAGTCAATAAATTGAAAAAAATTGAACTTTTGGTAAGTACCCGCGGCATTGTTCTGGCCCTAGACGACCTCTAGCCCGCCCCATAAAGTAGCCACCTACCAAATGTCAGCTTTCTAGCTTAAACCGTTCCAGAGATATCGGTATAAAACCATATTTTTTTCAGGCGGCCATCTTGAATTTAAAAAATGCTCTTTTCAGCTGAAAAAATAAAAGGAGCCTACCATTCGATTTTTATTTTTAACTACAGTCAGCTACATAACTACATCAGTTAGTTTACCATTCATGGTACCCCCATGGGCATCCAGCATTCAAACTTAAACAATGGACCATAAACAGTTCTCAAGATATTAACTTTATTCAGCAACTGTAGCTGTCATAGTTAAGTCAGCTATATCAAAATTCAGGGTACCCCTATAGGTACCTACCATCCAAATTTGAACCATGTACCATTACTACCATGATCAGTCCGTCTTTTATTTATGACGAAAATCAGGCTCGACCTTATCTGTCATCATGAATCCTGACACGAAATTTTCAAATCGACCAATTTTTGCGAAAACATTTTCGAGGACTGGGCATTTTGACAATAATCTTCCTAGAAATGTTCAAATTTTTACCTGCCATACTTTTTTCCACGCTTTTCCGCCTATTTTCCTTGGTCTAGGTGATTAAGATTTGATCTGTCAAATGAGAAGTTTCCGGGGTCAAAGTGTCAACTAAGCGAAAGTTGTCAAGTTTCCCGGCAACTTGACAACCTTCGCTTGATTTGACATGAATTTGACAGGAAAATTAAAATCATCCAAAGCTGAATTTTGCAACTCACACTTGACACAACTAGAATAAACTAGAAAAAGGTATGTAGGTCAGGTCAAAATTACAACAACTTGAACATATTTCACTCGTTATATACCGGGTGTCCAGCACAACCCTGGACATAGGAAATTAACATGGGAAATCGGTTTTTATTTTTTTGCGCCTGAACGGTTGAATTGATTGAAAAACTTTTAAGAGTAAAGTTGTAGAGCGTATGGTCAGCTATCATCCTGTAATTTTTTCAATACCCCAATTTTGGCCGTTATTTGGAAAAATGCCTCGAAAATTGCAAAAATTTGAATTTTAACTTTTACTTACCGTATGATTTAAGAACATTAACGTCAGGTTTTCGATTAATTTTCAGTGCATAATCACGTTAATGACTACATGATAGTCCCTCAAAATAAATAAGAAAGGAAAATCAGCTCTGACTCTGACATAAGAAATTATTATGTTGGCGGCACTGCACATGCATGGCGGAGGTGACGCGCCAAATTCAAATTCTTCCATTTTTCGAGGCGTTTTTCCAAACAGCCAAAACTGAGGTATTGAAAAAATTACATTATGATAGCTGACATTAAGCTCTACAACTTTACTCTTAAAACTTTTTCAATCAAATCAACCGTACAGGCGCAAAAAATAAAAACCGATTTCCCATGTTAATTTCCTATGTCCAGGGTTCTGCTGGACACCCGGTATGTATTTTACACCAGTTTAAAGGTTCCCACTGCTGTAAATGGGCCAAAACTGTAAAACAGTACGGGGTCTCCACATTAACTCAATGAAGAGCACCAATCAAAAGGGCGACAAGTGACAGTTTGGCGTGTGACAATTCGCAACAATGGATTACTCGAAACCCGATTGCCAGGAGCAACAAAATTAATCAAAGGCAAAAGAATATGCCATCAAGTAAGTAAAGAATAAGGAAGGAGATAAAATCCAACACGCAACTTGATATTTCAAAATATTAAACGAGGCAACATTGTAGCCTGCTCTAACCTCACAATATGAAACGATGTAAAGAGTGAAAGTGAAAGTGAGAATTGCTGGCCAATGGAATTCGTCAACAGAATTTTTTGACCAATCAAGATTGTCAAAATTCTCACTTTCACTTTCACTCTTTCCTATAGAATAAGCGTCCTGGTGCAAAACGTGGATCTAGGATAAACCGGAAAGTCTGGAAGCATCCTCTGCTCAAAGAAAATGTGTGAAAAATGCGATCGCAGCGCTCAGTTTACCCGTTTACGGTTGCGTCAATTTCCGGAACTAACAAAAATTTTGCCAAAATTTAAAAATCTGCATCTGTTGTTTCGTAATTCAATTAAGATCATTTCGCGACGTCCCAGCGAAAAAAGTGGTTCCTTGGTGCCGAATAGAAAACATTCCAATGTATCTCTTGGCACAGAAGGCCTTTAGATTGGATGCACGGTCTCGGCACAAATAGACCTCAAAATGGCCGTTTGAAACTTAAAGTTTAAAAATTTGAAATGCAAGGCTAGAACCTTGATTTTTGGCTGGATCTAGGGCCATATAAGCTGTTTACTTATTATTGTCAAGTAGGCGTTGGAAAATTGACTTTGACATTTTTATCGTATCTTCTCAACATGTCGCACCCTTAGTACTAAAGGGGCATAACTAAAAAATTAGGCATTTTTAGTTTTATACATAAAAGGTCCTAAAATAGTGCCCTCTATCTAGTGGAGCCCGACCTACGCATAACTCCGCCGATTTGAAGTGTAGGCACCTTCATGTGCCTCTTTAATTCTGAACGAATTCGCGCGCTTTTTTAGATCTAAAGCGTCATCATTTAGTATCGTGCCATCGCTGACTAGGAGAGGTTGTATTTTCGTCGGCTGATTTGTGATTGTGCCTTTGTTTGACTAAATCTTGAGGTAAATATAACATTTAATTTTTAGCATTAAAGGGGCTTATTTTTAATTAGTACTTTCTTGTATTTAATAATGATGGAATTAAAAATAATTATTTCTTGTTTTGTCCCTTTATTATTGAAATTATGAATAGGTTCGTACAACTATCTGGAAATGTGCCTTTTTTCTAGTAACCGCTGCAAATTTTCATCAGTTATTACATCTTATTGCTTTTTAGTTTTAAATTTTCGAAACTTTACTACGAAATATTTGAAGTTAGGTCCATTTACTCTTGAAAATTAGGTTCTGATGTTTTTTTTCTGTTAGAACACTCTGCCGGGATGTCTGAAAGAGTTCGCAGAATGGTAGATGCGGCTAGATCTGCGATGAAGAAGGTAAATACTGTTCTTTTTTGTTTTCTATCTGTATTTCCCACTCGATTTATTGCATCATTTTTATTTTTAATCAATGCAACGTTTACTTTCAGGAAGTTTCATTTTTAGAATTTCAAAACGAATCGGAAACTCGCTTTGAACCAGATCAGAATATCGAACTGGACAATGATGAAGTTTCGAATGTGGTGAGTTATATAATCATTTCGAGAAAAATGGCTGCCATTTAAAATTTCCAAAATCTTTATTTTTCAGACCTCAAACGATTTTGTTGAGGCAGAAATGCGTATGGCAGAAAAAAATGATAATCCTACTTCAGAAGACAAAAATAGTGAAGATTTGGGACTGGTAAGTTTCATAAATAAAAAAAAAAACACAATTATAGAAGTTGATGATGTTTGTTTGTTTTAGACCGAAAATGATGGTGTTGCGGAAGTAGATAAAGCTTGTCTTCAAGAAAAAACAGAACATGTCAGTTTGGATCAGGGCATCGAACGGACTTTCAATGATTATGAGGTGCAAGTAGAAAAAGAACACTATAAAGAAAAATCAGATTGTGCCAATTTAGATAATTTCAATGAAAACATTATAAAGGAAGGTTTGGATGCGGTAAGTTCAAACTATTTTATAAATATTTAAATATTAACGATGTTATTTGCCTTTTAGGCGACTGAAGAATTTACTGTTGAAGTAGACAAAGAGCATCCCACCAAATTACACATTAAACGAAAGTGTTGCACAGATGTAACAAACAATTACCGCATTTCTCCGGTCCACTCAAATGAAAGTGATGTTGATCACACCGATTCTGATCCGACTTATTGTTCTCAGGATAATTGTAAAAGCAGGTATACTTTTTTAAAAGATATACCATCAACAAGCTGCGCACGGTCTGAAAGTAGTTCGTCTTCAAGTTCATCTTCAGAAGATTCTTCAGAGTCGTCTTCAGATGAAGAGAATGTTCAGAAAGGAAGAAAACGTTCTCGGAATCCCGAAAAATGGAAGCAAAATAAGGCCAAAATACTTCGAAATTGTGGAAAAGCTTATAAGTCAGTTTCTAAGTCTAGAAATCAAATTTCAGGAAGAATAATGAAAGCAACTTGTCCAGAGAATTGCCGATTGAAATGTGGTGATAATATTGATACAGATGATCGACTATCAATTTTCAACAATTTTTGGAAACTTGGTGATATCGATAAGCAACGTGCATTTGTATATTCATGCATGAAAAACATAGTACCTCGATACAAATACACGAATGCCGCAAGACCGAGAAATGCGAATCAGGCTTTCTATTTCACGGTAAATGGGTTAGCAGTACGAGTGTGCAAAACATTTTACAAAAACACGTTAGACATATCCGACAAGATGATTCGGACTGTAAGACTTAAGATGGCGGAAAATGGATTTCTACAAGTCGACAAGCGAGGTAGACACAACAACCATCCACAGATTGATCCAGACCTCAAAGAGGACATCAAAAACCACATTAACTCGATACCGAGGATTGAATCACACTATGTAAGATCGACTACTCAACGTGAATACATAGATAGCAGTAAAACTATTACTCAACTCTACAAAGATTTTGAAGAAGATCAAAAATCAAAGAATAAAAACGCTGGAAAATATTGGATTTACTATAACATTTTCACAAAGGACTTCAACATCGGATTTCACCAACCTAAAAAGGATCAGTGCGATCAATGCCTATCTTATCTTAATGCGGACGGAAATGCCAAAGAAAAATTGGAAGGGGAATATAGAAATCATTTAATACAGAAGGATTTATGCCGCACAGAAAAGAAAAAAGATCGTTTTGAAATATCAAAAAATAGAAAAGTTGTTGTTTACGATCTTCAGGCGGTCCTACAGTGTCCGAGAGGTGAGACTTCCGCCTTTTATTATAAATCCAAATTAAATAGCTACAACTTAACCCTTGTGGAATTAGAAAAAATAACTGAAGATAGTGCTGAAAAACATCATGCCTACAAAAACGTGCATTGTTTTTATTGGAACGAAACAGAAGGTAAACGCGGGGCTATCGAAATAGGTACATGCATTCTCAAATATTTTGACGCGCTATTTAGCAATAATACAGATTTATCCGAGACTGGCTTGGATATAATATTCTATTCTGACAACTGCTGTGGTCAGAATAAGAATAAATTTATTATAAGTCTATATTTGTATGCGATCAATCGTTACAACATCCGAAGTCTAACGCATAAATTTCTAATCAAGGGTCACTCACAAAATGAGGGTGACAATGTGCACTCTCTAATAGAAAAAGAAGTAAAGAAAAACTTAAAATCCGGACCCATCTACACCCCCCATCAATATGTAACTATAATAAAAAACGCAAGAAAATCAAAACCGCCTTTCACTGTTCATGAACTCGCACACGAGAGTTTCGTTGATATCAAAAAACTTCAAGAGCATATAGGACATAATTTCAAGACAGATATACAAGGCAACCTTGTTTCATGGAACGAAATAAAAAGTTTAAAATTTGTTAACGACAAACCGTACAGCTTTTTTTATAAGACATCCTATACTCACACATCTGATTACGTTGAAGTAGTTGTGAGAACTCAAAGAAGAAAGATGATAGGAATCGAACAGTTAAAATTAGTATCAGCTTATCCAACAAAAATTAAACTTGGTGAAAATAAGAAAAAAGACCTGAGAGTCCTAATTTCGAAAAACTTAATACCTAGATTTTACGCAGATTTTTTTAACTCAATATTATAAGATTGAGTTTGTAATAAAGCTAGTTCAGTTTTTATACTTTCATTAAAATATTTTATTTTTGTATTACATTTAATAGCATAATGCGCTTCCTAATTCTTAAAACTAGCATTTGTGAAACTGTAAAAAAGTTTAACAATAAATAATGTTTCTGTTCTTTCTATATTGTTGTTTTCCTAAATAAAAAAATAATTTAGTATTGTAAATGGTACCCAGAATCTTTTTACAATGTAAATCTACAGAGACACAATCAGAAATAATGTAAGATCATCTTAGTAAACTTTTAATGTTAAACAGTATCATTTCAAAATAATCATCTCATTAAGAGTGAAATTAATTGAAAAGAGGCGCATTCCTACAAAAAAATTTTTTATTTTGAAATATTTAAACCTAAAGAGGCGCAAATTACTTTTTTCAAATTTTAAGAGCAATAAAATCTACAACACACCTTCGATTGCAAAAAAAACTTAATAATCTACTATCTCAATCATTAACCACGATTAAAAGATATTTGTATGACAATACCACACAAATGTTTTTCATAAAAAAGAAAAATGTTGAATCTTTCACCATTCATCAACAGTTTTTGCCATTGCAAGTTGGCAAAAAAATGTGGCACATAAAAACTTTCGTACCTTGCCCGGTATAAGAGCTAGACCGAAACTAATAACACATTTTTTTCTCTCCATGTCTTCTAGTTACCCATGTATAAGCCATTCACTTATTATTGTCGTCAAGTAGGTAGTTGGAAATTTGACTTTGACATTTTTATCATATCTTCTCATCGTTTGCTAAAAGGAGATGACTATAAAAACAATGAAGGTTTCAGATAACAAAAATAACTGAACCGGTAAAACAACCGAAGCTGGGGGCCTTTTTAGGGTTTGTCGAAATTCATAATATTATGCTATAATTAGCATTTTACTATTCTTGACTGATTTCAAAACTCTCTTGCGAGACCATTATTAAGTAAATGCAACAGCAACAATAATTTAAAAAATATCCCTAATCATTGACAATGTTTTGAAAATATAAAAGTCATTAAATATTTCCAGACTTTAGAAGCAGAATTTAATTAATTATTCTGTATGAAAAATTAACATTAATGATCCAGTTGTCCCTAATGTGGGGGGTGAGGGTAACTAAGCCCTCGAGCAAAAAAAAAACACACACACACACACAAATAACACCGAGCATATTGTTGGCAACACACATGACAAATTGCGTGATAATTTAAGATATTCGTGCAACCAGTCTTGACGAGTTTATATCGCTGGTCAACTTTTAAACAAATACCTTGTTTGTTTTGTTTTAGTAGGTCGGTTGTTGGTTCGTTAACTGTTGAGTGACATTTAACATAAACAATAATTGTTATATTATTCCAGATCACGGAGAACAGACATATTGACAAGTGAATCATTACGATTCGTTTCTAATAACATATATTTTGGAATCTGTCCAATGTAACATGTAATACGGCAGGTACATCCAAGTATTAGGTTTACATTAAAAAAACATCCCTAAATAATATTGGTGCTGGATATAAAACCGCTAAGTCAATAATATTAGTATGAAAATAATAATTAAAAGTCTTAGTTTCAAATGAGCCTAAGCGCTAAAAATTACAAAAGATAAAGTCATGAAAGAAAAGTTAAAATGTCACAATAAACAACGTTCGTATTACAAAGCAACTTGATTATCCTGGTGAAACCAAAAATTATTAAATTTTTTTTGTAATGCAAGTTTTTGACAAATCTTTGGAAGTTGAAACTTCAATTTAATAAACTGAACTAACAATAAAAATAATATCTCAAAAACAGTTTTACTAGTAACAACCCATTACTCAGCTTATTGTTAATTAAGAAGCGCACTCACCTGAAAGTTGTAGCTGCACGTTACACAGAACTCCACTAAAACGAGTTTTCGACACTGCAAATCATGAGGAGAGCAACAAGTTTTCAACTCGCGATCTTTCTCTGTCGGTCCAGTCCAACGCACATGCCGAACAAGACAACACTGTTCGCAATGTTTCTCTTGAGCTTTTCAGTTTTCCAGTATCAACAGCTCTCATTGGAGCCGATTGCCAATGTTCTGCGCACTGTTTACATTAAAACAGATTTCAGTAATGCGTTTACTGCGATAATGGGTTGATTAATAATTACTGCATCACTCCAGTTAATGGTCTCTCTAAAATCCCTTTTAAAGGTACAATTTTACTATTAAAGCGACGGTACAGTGATATTGTTCTTCATCGCTTTCTTCTAGCGTTTCGGACATATCAGTATATATTGGTAAAGGGTACGTTATCACCTCCGGAACGGGGTATGAAAGATACGTTATCGCCTCCAAAATGACGTTATCGCCTCCGATTTCGTAGGCGACAACGTTTTGCCTTGAAAATTTCAGATATGATTGCTAGTGGCCTCTAGATTCAAAATCCGAAAATTTGTTCGGAGGTGGTAAGGTACCCCCTAAACTCACAAAAACATATTTTAGTTCTGATATACCACCGCAGGCGCTGGCGAAGCTTTCAGCGTACAATAAAAGCGCTCTGTTGCCTCCACTTATATTTTATTTTTAATTCAAATACGGTAGGGTTGTTATGGCCTCCGCTAAATGGCAACATTGAAATGAGGTAATAAGGATACTTCCATGCTTCAATAGATATACAGGGTAAGTCATAATGGGAGGACGAAAATAAAATCTCATATTCTTTGGTCGATTTTAAGGGGGGCTTGTCATACATTTGTGTTACCTATCGAGCTCGAAGTTAGAATTTAAAAATGCATTTATCTTGATTATTCCGAACAGGTTAGAGATATATTATTGAAATTTTGTACTTTTTGACTGCAAGTATAAGGCGCATATTTTGCAAAAAAAATTAATTTTATTTCCACCAGTGGTCCAGCTTACCAGCACGTCGACCCATATTACTTGAAGGAAAATTGGTACGCCACCGGTTTTCGAAAAACAAAAACTATTTTTTCACTTCTCCATCTATCTCGGAATAAAAATGTCCTCTTTATGTTTTTCAGTACGACGCACCGTTTCTGAGTAAATAAATAAAAACCGTTGTAATGTAGCCTAGTCTCGCCCAACGCATTTAAGATTGATGAAAAATCTAAAATATCAAAATTCCATTTCTTATGGCTTGAATATTAAAACCTATTGATATGCAACATAATTCAACCCATAAACTGCATGCCTCGCGACTATTGCCATACTGCTTAAAATGGCTATATCGCAATGCTTCTTATTTATTTACTCAAATACAGTCCTAGGAAAAAAAAGTTAAGTGAGCTTTTTGCTTCAGAATTGTAGTGGCGGATAAGATAAGACAAACTAAGATAAGATTTTAATTCATGAGGGAAGAATCAATCAAATACATCACCCTAAAAATTAAATACAAAGATAAAAACATCAAAGAATCTGCTCAAAGTGTGCTCCCTCAACATTAATGCAAGCATGGCACCGTTTGATGAGGAAATGGTATACACTATTAAATTGAGCAATTTTTACAACAAAAAAAAGCACGATTGACAATCATTCAAAATTTAAAAAATGACAGACGTCTTGAAATGCTAACAATTTCCACCTCTTACGATAATAATAGCCACCTGCTTCCAATTTTTGACGAAACAATTTCAGAGACTTGCTTTATAATCGTTTTTAATTATTTTCTCGAAAACGGTGCGTAGTACAAAAAAACTTGAAGAGGGCATTTTTATTTAGAGGTGGATGGGGAATTGAAAAATTCGATATTATTTTTCTAAAGCAAGTGGCGTACCAATTTTTCTTCAGGTAATATACGTCGAGGCGCGCCACTTCAAACTTTAATGCTATTCGCAGACTACTTAAAATGGCGGTATAGCAATGATTTTTATTAATTTACGCATATACCGTACGTCGTACTAAAAAATCTGAAGAGGGGTTATTTCTTCAGAGATGGATGGGGATTGAAAAATTAAATTTCATTTTTCGAAAAACCAGTGGAATACCATTTTTTCTTCAAATAATATGCGTCAACATGCTGGTACGCAGGCCACTGGCGGAAACAAAATTAATTTTTTTATTGCAAAGTGTGCGCCTTTCATAGCAGTCAAAACATACCAAACTTCATTAAAATATCTCTTAACCTTTCGGAATAATCAAGATATATGCATTTTAAAATTCTAACTTCATCACCCCGTAACTTTTTAGCGAAGCTCGATAGGTAACACAAATGTATGACAAGCCCCCCTTAAAATCGACCAAAGAATATGAGATTTCATTTTCGTCCTCCCATTATGACTCACCCTGTATAATCGTGGATTATGCTTTTTTTAGAGTGACTCTTTCCTGTATATCAAAATGACATTTAGCTAATATAATAGCTAAAATAATAGATATTTATGATGTAATTGTTAAAAGTGCAATTTTACGGCATGCATGTGAAAGTTTGAGTTTGTAGAAAAATTTGAATCAGTTCCTTGAAAGCACTTTTAACACGACATTTAATTTAATACGAAAACTCAAATTTTGTATTAAATAAATTCTAAACGTGTTCTCCGATTTTAGTACTTTTTTTTGCGACGTAAATCTATTTTTTAAGTGTTTCTCTAAGTTGGCGCGTTTTAGGGAAATTCTATTAACACACGGAACTATTAAAATGTCCAACAAATTCTCATCTTCAAATCGGTTTTGAAGCATATGTTTATGAGAACGTGGTTACATAGTATGATTCTTGAAAAAATTAACTACAGCTTAATAAAAAAAATCAGTTAACAAGTTTAGAATTTATTTAATATCAAACTTGAGCCAAATTTTTCGTGGTGCGCCAATTTTGTCCAACAAAACCTTTTAAATATTTATAGCGAATTAGGCTATAAAAATTTCATTAAATTACTAGGTGTCAAAACCAAATCAACTTTTTGATTATTCAAAACATTCCGGTAATTTTTGCTATACTGTATGTCTTAATTTCATTTCAAGTTTCCAATCCAGATAAGAACGAAGTTGTAGAGAGCAGTTAGAATAAATTTTTGACATATTAGTTTTTTAAATGAGATTTCTGTAAAAAAGGTAAAGTTGCTATTATATATCTAGATGTTTTATACATTTTTTGGGTGCTCTTTCACCCGTAAAATTTTTATTATTTTTTTCAAATGGACGATTCTTTCTGTACTTAGACATGTATATTAATTAAATTATGTTCTTTGATGTTTTAATTTCAAGAGTCTTTTAGTTATAATTGCAATTCAGGGATTAATTATTTATTGTAACTTGGTCTGTGAATAAATCTGGTAAATGAGAATGGTTATAAAAAAAACATGAGCTCTATCACATTCCTAAACGTTTGTCGCAGTTTTTTGATTGCGGCTTTAATGTTCAATTGGACCTATGTTTGGTTACTTTGTTTTGGGATGAGAATGGTAACAAAAATAGACGATTTGACAATTTTTTGATTACAACTCTAATATAGAAAGCTTTTATTTTGTTATTATATCCATCTCATTAGCAACAAAGAAGTATGTTCAGTATTCTAAACACCTCTATTAAAAGTTTAAAATAGATACCCTGATGAATGTTGAAGATTTTTTATTTTCGGCGAGGTATGTTAGAGATGGAAAATTTTAGTTTTTTTGCAGAAAACTTTAATTTAAAATATGCAAAAAGGCAATATTTAAAATTTGGAAATTAAAAACATATCTGCTTTTACATTTTCAGAATATTGCAGCTGTTAAAAGGGAAACAAACAAAAACCACTACACCGAGAGCAAAAAAAAATAATATATTGAAATGTGTTAATAAAATAATGAAAACTAAATGCTGAAAAGCAAAAATATACTAGGATTTTGTTAAGAAAATAGAACAAGGTTTTATTAAGATATGCGAAAATCGCACATATGCAGGGTGGTCTTTTTAACTTGACAAAGCAGACAGTATTCTTGACCGATTATTGTGAACAGGTGATAGTGTTCTTGGGTATTCGGTCTGGGCAGTGTGGAATAAAACTGTTTAGCTACCAAGCTTTCGATATTTTTTAAATATCTTCCTCAGGGTGCTAACTGTTTTATGAAGTGAAGGCAGGAAACCGTGAGAAAACATTTAGTTATATGTATAGGTCAATATTAAAAATCTTACACAAATGTCATACAAAACATATTAAAATAGTCAAAGTGGACTCGCCACGTTTTCGCAAAATTCGATTTAAACTAACCTGAACTAACCTGCTGTGACATTGCTTGTCACTTTTGATTTGTGTGTCAAAGTTAAGAATGAGATTTATCACCTCTAGAAAGTAATAAAGCTATTTCTCCGTTCAAAAGAGAGTAGTAAGTTTTTTTGGTTTAGTAATTCATTATAACTAGATTTTGACAAAGTTGTTGTGTTTCCTTGAATAATCCCAAATCATAAAGCAATAGTGTCTTGGTAAACAGTTCATTTTTTGATTACAACAAAAAGTAGTCAACCCTTATTCGGGGAACCGATACAGAGGTAACGGTGCCCAGAATAGTGATATAGTTGTAAAGTTTCCTTTTAGTATTAAATCTGAGCAACAATTACTATCTTTAACAGGCCTTAACAGTTTCAGTTTACTAAATGATTTTGTCTCCTTAATAACAGAAATGTATCCTGATAAAAAACGCACATAAACTTACTGTAAAAGATAGGGTTATTTTGGTTTTTATGAAGTTGAAAATGGCCATACGATTTAATATTTTAGCTTTTTTGTTTAAAATTTCACAGCCTACCGCTCAGATCATTTTTTGTGAATTTGTATATTATTTGTCAAACTTTCTTAAAAGATTTATTCCTTGGCCTAATTGTGAGGAGATAGTTGTGAGGAACTGTTACTAATACATAACTAAAGTTGAGACTAAAGTATCTCATCTTTATAAAGATTATTGGTTAATAAACTGGCAAGTAAAACGATCTACCTTGCACAAAGTTACTTATTTACACTTGAAATTTTCTTCCAAAGACATTAGGAAAATTACTAGGCATTTTATTTTTAAAGGATTTATTTTTAAATTTGTATTGTTAATAAGAAGCTTAGGTAGTGATGTAATAGATAAATAAGGACAGGTACTACATCATTCTCTTGGAGCAAAACCTTTAGGCCGAACATGAAAGCCAGTACTTCAACTGAGGGGTAAACCACTGTGGCATTATGGTGTACAAAATTTAAAGCAATGGTTTACCTCTCAATTTCAACATTGCTTGACAAAATAAGAACACAAGTTGTTATTATCCTAGGTTTCAAAATAAAACAATTAATTAAAAACCTTTTATCTTTAGTATAGCATTTAAATTTTAAACACACTTTGGTGACAACACATCCACTTTACTATAGTTTTTTACTATGTACCTACTTAAATAGTTTCCAGATGCATCTACTTTACAGCTGCATTTAAAGTTTAAAATTTTGTAACCGGATGCATGGATCATCAGGGCTCCAGACACCTCATGGGGTTTGCCATTCAGCAGAGCACTTGTCTGAAGGCACAATGCTACGATCTTTATCACTTCACCTTCCAGTGTTGGTAGATTTCCATAATGGCCACACAAAAATTAAGTATTTGGAATTTAAGATGTTTTCTCCTTCCACAACACATCTGCTGGTTACAGTGTGGCTTCTAAGTACTGGAAGACTGTATCTAGTTTTAGGTATGCTTCAGGTTAACTAAAGTTACTCGTTGCCATAGGACTTGGTCCTAATCGTAACCCTATTTTTTTCAAAAACTCTTACTTTGCATGAGTCAATGCTACGAGGCATTTTTAAACGACTTTGATCCTAAATTTTTACAGAAATTTATTGAAAAATGCCAAATTAGCATTTTCGGATTTTTGAGTCAATTTTTAACCGACTTTGGACCTGACCCTAACGAGCGTTTTTTGAAAACGCGCCAATTTTGCATTTTTTTTTGTTGCAAGTCAATTTTAACCAATTTTGGCCCTAATCCTGACCTGAATTTTTTGTTTTATAATTAAATATTTAAAGAACTTTTCAAATCTCAAACTCCAGACAAAAAACACAATATTTGCCTTGACTAAAGATGCTCGGAGATGCAAAAATCACTAAACGGGTCAAAGATAATGGAGAGTTAGTTTCGCTAAATTTGAACTAATTTTTTTAGGTTTGATATGCACAAACTAATTTTTATAACTTGTTTAGACACAAAGGCACAAAGATCTCTGATATTCCGAAAACTAGTTACGACTACTTTTTTGCTCAGTGATGCAAAAATTACTAAAATATTTAAAGATAATGGATAACAAATTTTTTAAACCAAAAAAATCAAAAACAAAAATTACATATCATGACTAATGTCTTTCTCAAAGATGAAAAACCAATTAAAAACTGTAAAGATAATAGAATTTTAACTTTTTCAAACCTGAGCTAATCTGCTTTTTGATTTAAGGAGATTTTTCGATTTCAGACTTAAAAATTTAAAAAAAAAGAATTCTTCGTATTCCAGAGATGCAAAAATCACTAAAAGCTTTAAAGATAATTGGGAGATAATTTCGTTAATCTTGAACAAATATTTTTTAGGTTTATAACATATTTTACATTTTAGACTTCTCTCTTAACTTCTCAGACTTCAAACCAAAAATTTGGAAAAGACAAACTTAACTTAAACTAAAATTTGTAAAGATTTTAGAATTTTAATTTTTTCAAGTCTGGAATAACCTCTTTTAGATTTAAGGAACTTCTCGATCACGAATTTTTCGATTCAGACTTTAGAATCCAAAATATTAAAAAAAAAAATAGGCGTTTACGTCGATTTCTACTGATTTTAGATGAAAACAGTGAATTACATTGAAAAAAAAAATGCTCACAGACGCATTTTAAGATGTTTTAAGGTGTTTTACTTCCATTTTTAATGATTTTAGCTGAAGCCATTAAATTCAACTAAAAAAACACTAATAATGCTGAAAGACGCATTTTAATCCACTTTAAGGCATTTTACGTCGATTTCTACTGATTTTAACTGAAAACATTGAAAACATTAAATTACACTAAAAATCCACTAATAATGCTCAAATACGTACTTTAAGACATTTTAAGGCGTTTTACGTCGATTTCTACTGATTTTAGCTGAAAACATTAAATTACACTAAAAAACCACTAACGAGGCTCAAAGACGCATTTTAAGACGTTCTAAGGCGTTTTACGTCGATTTGTACTGATTTTAGCTGAAAACCTAAAATTATACTAAAAATCCACTAATAATGCTCAATGACGCACTTTAAGACGTTTTAAGGCGTTTTACGTAGATTTCTACTGATTTTAGCAGAAAACATTAAATCACACTAAAAAACCGCTGATAATGCTCAAAGACGTATTGTAAGACGTTTTAAGGCGTTTACGTCGATTTCCACTGATTTTAGATGATAACAGTAAATTTTATTAAAAAAACCACTAATAATGCTCAAAGTCGAGTTTTAAGACCTTTTAATACGTTTTACGTCGATTTCTTCTGATTTTAGCTAAAAACATCAAATTACAATAAAAAAATTACTAATAATGCTCAAAGACGCATTTTAAGATGTTTTAAGGCGTTTTACGTCGATTTGTACTGATTTTAGCTGAAATCCTTAAATTACACTAAAAATCCACTAATAATGCTCAAAGACGCACTTTAAGACGTTTTAAGGCGTTTTACGTCGATTTCTACTGATTTTAAATAAAAACATCAAATTACAATTAAAAAATTACTAATACTGCGCAAAGACGCATTTTAAGACGTTTTAAGGCGCTTTACGTCGATTTCTACTTATTTTAGCTGAAAACATGAAATTGCACTAAAACAACACTAATAATGCGCAAAGACGCATTTTAAGACATTTTAAGGCGTTTTACGTCGATTTCTACTGATTTTAGATGAAAACAGTAATTTACATTAAAAAAAAAACACTAATAATGCTCAAAGACGCATTTTAAGGCGGTTTAAGTCGATGTTTACTTATTTTAGCTGAAAACATTAAATGACACTAAAAATCACTAATAATGCTCAAAGACGCAGTTTAATACGTTTTAAGGCGTTTTACGTCGATTTGTACTGACCTTAGCTGAAAACATTAAATTTCACTAAAAAACCACTAATAATACTCAAAGACGCACTTTAAGACGTTTTAAGGCGTTTTCGCCGATTTGTACTGATTTTAGCTGAAAGCATTAAATGAAAGACTAAGAAAATAAAAACTGAAAGACTAAGAAAACACTAATTATGCCCACAGACGCATTTTGAGACGTTTTATAGCGATTTCTACTGATTTTAACTCCAAACATTAAATTACACTAAAAAAAAACACTAATAATGCTCAAAGACGCATTTTAAGGCGTTTTACGTTGATTTCTACTGATTTTAGCCAAAAACATTAATTTTCAATAAAAAGCCACTAATAATGCTCAAAGACGCATTTTAAGACGTTTTAAGGCGTTTTACGACGATTTGTACTGATTTTAGCTGAAAGCATTAAATTACACTAAAAAACACTAATGGTGCTCACAGACAAGTTGCTTCCCTTTCTAGAGATCCGAAAACCACTAAAAGGACTATAGATAATGGAGAGTTATTTTTGTTAAACTGGAACTAAGCCCTTTTAGGTTTAAAAACATTTTCCGAAAATACAAACTACTTTCAGTACTTTCCATGACAAATGAAAGAAACTTTTTTATGTCCCATTTTAAGCGGCAAAATAAAAATCATCACTGTGGATTTTTTTTCTTAGTTGAATTGAGGGTTGATTATCACTAAAATAAAAGTTAATTGACGAAAACTTTTTTTGACTCCATTATGGGCGCCAAGTGTTACATGCAAATGTACAATTTTGTTCATTTCGGTGCGTGTCAATGGCTGGAAACAATGAGCAAAGACCCAGTGAAATAAAAATTTATGGTTTTATTGAGGACAATTTGAATTTTTAAGTTTTCCACTAGAACAAAACTTAATTAAGGAAAATCGTTTTTGGACCCATTATGGGCGCCAAATGTTATGTTCAAAGGTATTTTTTTAATTACTTATTTGACCATCTCAGTTCAATGCAGTTCATTTTGATGCTTGTCAGTGGAAGAAAAAAGAAAATTTTTATGGGCTACTTAAAGTGCCAGATTTAAAATAATGTTTTTCTTTATCACGAATTTTAGCGTTTATCACTAAACCAAAAGACATTTAACGAAAATCGTTTTTGGCGTTAACTGTTAGAAATATTTTTTAGTTAACAAATTGACCATCTCAGTACAAACTTTTTCATTTTGATGCTTGTCAATGACCAAAAAACAAGAAACCAGTGAAAAAAGTGTTGGATTTTTTTTTAAGTTGAATTGAGGGCAATTTAAATTTTGGCGTTTTTTACTGAAACGATAAATAACGTAGGAAAAACTGTATGAGAGGTCTTGAAGTTTTTCACTTTTTTTAATCAATTTTTCAGTATAAACAATTTTGGAAAATAACATGTTGAAGAAGGTACAAATTGACGATAAAATGATGCCAAAAAGAATTTTTATTACTTTGTTTTTCCTCTTTAAATTTAGTCACAGTTTTACCACGTGTCTTGGGGAAACTTTGTGAAACTTGTAGTTGTTTTCTTGATGTTAATAACCAAAAATAATAATTTTACGATATCTTTAAATTGCTTTTTACTAAAAAAAAACTAAGGGGGCGCTGGATCTGGCGCTGGAGCAGTGCTTGCTGGCCTAAACACTAACCTCTGTTACGTTTAGAGATTTATACAGATTTAAAATTCAAAGATTCCGAAAATTAAAAGAAAACACAATCTACTTTTCAGCGCTAGTGTTTTGCTGAAAGTTGTAAAACTAACTAAAATATGTAAAGATAATGGAGGATATGTAAAGATAAAATTTCGTTCGATTTTATTTTTTATTTGAAATACATGAATTCTTAAAAACAATATAGAATTTTTGGTATTTGTTGTATCGGGTGTGTCCTTCAGGCGTCCTTGTCGACAGATCTATAACTAGCGAAAAAGATAAAAATAACTTCTAAACTTCATCATCTTGTAGCTCTTTAGAATGTTCCTTATTTTCTTGGCCACCTTCGCCGAAATTATCCTGGTCAGATTTCTTGTCACATCCTTCGGGTAAAATTTTCTTAACGGTCGGTGATTTTTCTGGATGAGTGGCTCTCAGCTGCTCTACTAGATTAGAGGCCTAAACATAAGAAAAAAAATACCAATTAACCTCGTTGTTAATAGCGACAAAACCATTTCAACAACACCAGACGGCTGGAAAAGATGGAAAGGGAATTAGAGAATCCTTGTTTTCTTGTATTAGTTTAAAAAAAAAACAAGATCTAACTTTTGTGCTTATTGTTAAAGCTTTTAAATAATTTTGTGGCAATTGTTACTTCCGTTTTTGATTGAAAGTTTGGACTCGCTTTTGAGAGGCCTCCTCAGCACCGATACCCTAAGAACAGTCATCTCTTTCTTACTAAGCTTTCAAGCCAGACTCTGTCTCAGGAATTACCTTCTTAAAGTGTAGATATGAGGGTGTAGGGTGTTTCGGGTTTCTTTTTTGGTTGCAAAGAATAAGACATGATAATGTATTAGAAGTGAGAAAAAGAAATCAGACAAAAATTCGAATAATAAAATAATGTTAACAATTATCAGATGAATCTTATTTTATTGGCGCAAATTCAATAAATACACGTATGAGTTTAAACGTGTTCTCTTAAGCAACAACTTATACGGCATTTTCCTGACGCTTGCGGCAGGAAACGTACAGGAATTGTCTAGTTATTGTGAAATGCTTTAAGCTCCCTATTTCTAGGATTAGAAGCCTTTTTGCAGAAATAGAAGATGCTGTGTGTGTATCGCCCACATCTTCTAAGCTATTTTTAAATGAGAAAATGCAGTTGCAGCTTTTTGCATTTGTCTAGTTTTTTTTTTAATAAAGATTCATTAGTCTTTTTTAGAAATAAGGGAGCTGATAATTATAAACGGTTATCAATATGCTAAATACCAAATGTGTGGGATGACTGCTTGGCGTGGATCAATGAACTTACGGGATGCAGAAACTCAGTAGAATGTCGACGTTTCGGCAATAACTTAGTGCTTTCCTCAGAATACTGCAATATTTGTTAAACATATCATACATAAGACTGTGAAGGCTTTGACGGCCCGTCAAAGTACGATATAAAGGGTTTTCCGATCTTTGAGGCGTGGTCCAATGAAAGTTCTTCCTGACGTTGTTGTCTACAGCTGTGGCAGACATTATCAAAGGGGCAATGGGCGAAGTGACCTCCCGTCCACTGTAGCGCGACGGCGGGGGAATAAATACCACGAAGATCACCACTGTCAAATCAGTTAACGTCGAGAAGCACGGGAGATCACTTCGCTCTTTGCCTCATCGCCTTTGATAATGTCTGCCGCAGCTGTAAAGGAAACCTCATGAAGAATTTCCCTTCGACCATGGCTCCAAAGCCCGGAAAATACTTTAGATTGTATAACATAAATACATGCAACCTGGAATAACTCCCGAGATATTGTTCTACTCGTTTTGAGATAATGTTTTCTATAAAAAATAACGGTCAAATTCAACTTCTAAAATCTGAAGCCATTTCTGAGATATTTGCTAAGGTCCTCATGCGAGATATACCCTTGAAAGGTCTTTTAGTTTTTAGAATTTGATACAGCTCCTCGGATATATGTTAACTTTTTATTTTTTTTTCAATATAAATCCATATACTTGAAATAATTTTCGAGATATTTATGCTGTTTCATGTTTTGTTCTACTCACTTTGAGGCAATTTTTTCTGAGTATTAGAATTTTTAGCAGGAATTTTGAAGCATTTTTAGAATAAGTAGCGTGTTTTTTTTGTCTATATTTCCTGAAACTATTTGATCTTTTTTTTGGAAAGTGAGATGGTTTTTAAGATGTTTATCAATTCTATTCTTTTCGTTTTCAATAAAGATTCATGAAGTTTATAATTTAGTTTTTTGCAATTACGAAGGCAGCCCATGATAACTAAAAGAGTTTCCGAGACGTTAGTCCAGTTTTTGTTTTTTTTTGTTTTGTTTTAAGCAGATATTTTCAGATATATCCTTGAAAGTTTTTTTGGTTTTTGGAACCTGATAGAGTCCCTGAAATTTTTGTTAATGTATTAGTTTTCTTTTGAATATAAATCCATGGATATTACAGGTAAATTTTGGCAATTAACATGATAGTATAATGACATTTTCGAGAATTTGTAATAGTTTTCGATAATATTACACAGTCTCTTGTTCTTTTTTAAATATACTTATTTTGAGCTGACTTTTTTTAGGTAACAATATAGTAAAGATCCATTTATGAAATACGGATACTTATTTTGAGATATTTACGTCTAGTTTTTTTCCTATAGATTCTTGGAGTCCCTTCTAATTTTTTTAAATCTGAAAGTTCTTGGGATTTTTGCTAATTTCCATTTTTTTTATCAATATCCATAAAGTCTACAGCTAAACATTTAGCAATTAAGAAGAAAAAGACAACTCATGGAGATATTTGTACAGTTCTTTCATCAAGTTTTTGTTTTGTTTTACTCGTTCTGAGAAGACGATTTTTAGATAATTATACAGTCAAGTTCAAATTCTTGAAGCTGAAGCCATTCTCGAGATAGTTGAAGTTCTTTTTCCACATGTACCCTTGAAGGGTACAGCTTCTAACATATTTTAATATTATTATTATTATTATAATTTTTAGTATAAATCCATGGAGTTTACAGGTAACTTTTGGCGACTAGAAGGACATTCCAGTTCAAATTTTTGGAACTTGAAGTAGTCTTCTAGATTTGTATAAAATGTTTTTGTTTTGTTTTTGTTGTAACATATTTTGGTAAATATATGATTGAAGTCTCTTTAAATCTTTGGAACCTTATACATTTCCTCTATAGTTACTAATCTCTTTATTTTGTTTTGCTCGTTAAAAATCGATAAAGTTTACAGCCATTGTGACAACAACTTCGAACTTGGAACAGTTTCCGAGATATTTATTTGTTTTTGTTTCGTTTTACTCATTTTAAGGAGACTTTTTCTAGATAAATTGCAAGTATAATTTGTAAAAACTAGTACCATTCTCGAGAAATTTCTTTTTCCAGTTATACATGTAAAGTGTCTTTTAATTTTTGGAACTTAACACATTTCTTGGGATAGTTAATAATGTCTTTAATTTTTTTTTCTGTTTGTTAAAAATCGATAAATTTCACAGCAATTGAGCAACTTCGAACTTGGAACAGTTTTCGAGATATTTATACACATTTTGTCTTGTTCTACTTACTTTAAGGAGACTTTTCTAGATAAATGGCAAATGTAATTTGTAAAAACTAGTACCATTCTCGAGATATTTCTTTTTCCAGATATACATGTGAAGTGTCTTTTAATTTTTGGAACTTAACACATTTCTTGGGATAGTTACTGATGTCTTTAATTTTTTTTCTGTTCATTAAAAATCGATAAATTTCACAGCAATTGAGCCAACAACTTGGAACTTGGAACAGTTTTCGAGATATTTATACACATTTTGTCTTGTTCTACATATTTTAAGGAGACTTTTCTAGATAAATTGCAAATGTAATTTGTAAAAACTAGTACCATTCTCGAGATATTTCTTTTTCCAGATATACATGTGAAGTGTGTTTTATTTTTTTGAAACTTAACACATTTCTTGGGATAGTTACTAATGTCTTTAAGTTTTTTTTCTGTTCGTTAAAAATCGATAAATTTCACAGCAATTGAGCCAACAATTTCGAACTTGGAACAGTTTTCGGGATATTTATACACATTTTGTCTTGTTCTACTTATTTTAAGGAGACTTTTTCTAAATAAATTCCGAGTTTAATTTGTAAAAACTAGTACCATTCTCGAGATATTTCTTTTTCCAGTTATACATGTGAAGTGTCTTTTAATTTTTGGAACTGAACTCATTTCTTGGGATAGTTACTAATGTCTTTATTTTTTTTTCTGTTCGTTAAAAATCGATAAAGTTCACAGCAATTGAGACAACAACTTTGAACTTGGAACAGTTTTCGGGATATTTATACACATTTTGTCTTGTTCTACTTATCTTAAGGATACTTTTTCTAGATAATGTGCAAATGTAATTTGTAAAAACAAGTACCATTCTCGAGATAGTTCTTTTTCCAGTTATACATGTGAAGTGTGTTTTATTTTTTTGGAACTTAACACATTTCTTGGGATAGTTACTAATGTCTTTAAGTTTTTTTTCTGTTCGTTAAAAATAGATAAATTTCACAGCAATTGAGCCAACAATTTCGAACTTGGAACAGTTTTCGGGATATTTATACACATTTTGTCTTGTTCTACTTATTTTAAGGAGACTTTTTCTAGATAAATTCCGAGTAAAAACTAGTACCATTCTCGAGATATATCTTTTTCCAGATATACATGTGAAGTGTCTTTTAATTATTGGAACTTAACACATTTCTTGGGACAGTTACTAAAGTCTTTAATTTTTTTTCTGTTCGTTAAAAATCGATAAAGTTCACAGCAATTGAGCCAACAACTTTGAACTTGGAACAGTTTTCGGGATATTTATACACATTTTGTCTTGTTCTACTTATCTTAAGGAGACTTTTTCTAGATAAATTCCAAGTTTATTTTGTAAAAACTAGTACCATTCTCGAGATATTTCTTTTTCCAGATATACATGTGAAGTGTGTTTTATTTTTTGGAACTTAACACATTTCTTGGGATAGTTACTAATGTCTTTATTTTTTTTTCTCTTCGAAAAATAGATAAATTTCACAGCAATTGAGCCAACAACTTCGAACTTGGAACAGTTTTCGGGATATTTATACACATTTTGTCTTGTTCTACTTACTTTAAGGAGACTTTTCTAGATAAATGGCAAATGTAATTTGTAAAAACTAGTACCATTCTCGAGATATTTCTTTTTCCAGATATACATGTGAAGTGTCTTTTAATTTTTGGAACTTAACACATTTCTTGGGATAGTTACTAATGTCTTTAATGTTTTTTTCTGTTCGTTAAAAATCGATAAATTTCACAGAAATTGAGCCAACAATTTCGAACTTGGAACAGTTTTCGGGATATTTATACACATTTTGTCTTGTTCTACTTATCTTAAGGAGACTTTTCTAGATAAGTTGCAAATGTAATTTGTAAAAACTAGTACCATTTTCGAGATATTTCTTTTTCTTTTAACTTACGTTAACTTAAGTTACTAACGTCTTTAATTTTGTTTTCTGTTTGTTAAAAATTGATAAATTTCACAGCAATTGAGCAACTTTAAACTTGGAACAGTTTTTCGAGATATTTATACACATTTTGTCTTGTTCTACATATTTTAAGGAGACTTTTCTAGATAAATTGCAAATGTAATTTGTAAAAACTAGTACCATTCTCGAGATATTTCTTTTTCCAGATATACATGTGAAGTGTGTTTTATTTTTTTGAAACTTAACACATTTCTTGGGATAGTTACTAATGTCTTTAAGTTTTTTTTCTGTTCGTTAAAAATCGATAAATTTCACAGCAATTGAGCCAACAATTTCGAACTTGGAACAGTTTTCGGGATATTTATACACATTTTGTCTTGTTCTACTTATTTTAAGGAGACTTTTTCTAAATAAATTCCGAGTTTAATTTGTAAAAACTAGTACCATTCTCGAGATATTTCTTTTTCCAGTTATACATGTGAAGTGTCTTTTAATTTTTGGAACTGAACTCATTTCTTGGGATAGTTACTAATGTCTTTATTTTTTTTTCTGTTCGTTAAAAATCGATAAAGTTCACAGCAATTGAGACAACAACTTTGAACTTGGAACAGTTTTCGGGATATTTATACACATTTTGTCTTGTTCTACTTATCTTAAGGATACTTTTTCTAGATAATGTGCAAATGTAATTTGTAAAAACAAGTACCATTCTCGAGATAGTTCTTTTTCCAGTTATACATGTGAAGTGTGTTTTATTTTTTTGGAACTTAACACATTTCTTGGGATAGTTACTAATGTCTTTAAGTTTTTTTTCTGTTCGTTAAAAATAGATAAATTTCACAGCAATTGAGCCAACAATTTCGAACTTGGAACAGTTTTCGGGATATTTATACACATTTTGTCTTGTTCTACTTATTTTAAGGAGACTTTTTCTAGATAAATTCCGAGTAAAAACTAGTACCATTCTCGAGATATATCTTTTTCCAGATATACATGTGAAGTGTCTTTTAATTATTGGAACTTAACACATTTCTTGGGATAGTTACTAAAGTCTTTAATTTTTTTTCTGTTCGTTAAAAATCGATAAAGTTCACAGCAATTGAGCCAACAACTTTGAACTTGGAACAGTTTTCGGGATATTTATACACATTTTGTCTTGTTCTACTTATCTTAAGGAGACTTTTTCTAGATAAATTCCAAGTTTATTTTGTAAAAACTAGTACCATTCTCGAGATATTTCTTTTTCCAGATATACATGTGAAGTGTGTTTTATTTTTTGGAACTTAACACATTTCTTGGGATAGTTACTAATGTCTTTATTTTTTTTTCTCTTCGAAAAATAGATAAATTTCACAGCAATTGAGCCAACAACTTCGAACTTGGAACAGTTTTCGGGATATTTATACACATTTTGTCTTGTTCTACTTACTTTAAGGAGACTTTTCTAGATAAATGGCAAATGTAATTTGTAAAAACTAGTACCATTCTCGAGATATTTCTTTTTCCAGATATACATGTGAAGTGTCTTTTAATTTTTGGAACTTAACACATTTCTTGGGATAGTTACTAATGTCTTTAATGTTTTTTTCTGTTCGTTAAAAATCGATAAATTTCACAGAAATTGAGCCAACAATTTCGAACTTGGAACAGTTTTCGGGATATTTATACACATTTTGTCTTGTTCTACTTATCTTAAGGAGACTTTTCTAGATAAGTTGCAAATGTAATTTGTAAAAACTAGTACCATTTTCGAGATATTTCTTTTTCTTTTAACTTACGTTAACTTAAGTTACTAACGTCTTTAATTTTGTTTTCTGTTTGTTAAAAATTGATAAATTTCACAGCAATTGAGCAACTTTAAACTTGGAACAGTTTTTCGAGATATTTATACACATTTTGTCTTGTTCTACTTACTTTAAGGAGACTTTTCTAGATAAATGGCAAATGTAATTTGTAAAAACTAGTACCATTCTCGAGATATTTCTTTTTCCAGATATACATGTGAAGTGTCTTTTAATTTTTGGAACTTAACACATTTCTTGGGATAGTTACTAATGTCTTTAATTTTTTTTTCTGTTCGTTAAAAATCGATAAATTTTCACAGCAATTGAGCCAACAACTTCGAACTTGGAACAGTTTTCGGGATATTTATACACATTTTGTCTTGTACTACTTATTTTAAGGAGACTTTTCTAGATAAATTGCAAATGTAATTTGTAAAAACTAGTACCATTCTCGAGATATTTCTTTTTCCAGATATACATGTGAAGTGTGTTTTATTTTTTTGAAACTTAACACATTTCTTGGGATAGTTACTAATGTCTTTAAGTTTTTTTTCTGTTCGTTAAAAATCGATAAATTTCACAGCAATTGAGCCAACAATTTCGAACTTGGAACAGTTTTCGGGATATTTATACACATTTTGTCTTGTTCTACTTATTTTAAGGAGACTTTTTCTAAATAAATTCCGAGTTTAATTTGTAAAAACTAGTACCATTCTCGAGATATTTCTTTTTCCAGTTATACATGTGAAGTGTCTTTTAATTTTTGGAACTGAACTCATTTCTTGGGATAGTTACTAATGTCTTTATTTTTTTTTCTGTTCGTTAAAAATCGATAAAGTTCACAGCAATTGAGACAACAACTTTGAACTTGGAACAGTTTTCGGGATATTTATACACATTTTGTCTTGTTCTACTTATCTTAAGGATACTTTTTCTAGATAATGTGCAAATGTAATTTGTAAAAACAAGTACCATTCTCGAGATAGTTCTTTTTCCAGTTATACATGTGAAGTGTGTTTTATTTTTTTGGAACTTAACACATTTCTTGGGATAGTTACTAATGTCTTTAAGTTTTTTTTCTGTTCGTTAAAAATAGATAAATTTCACAGCAATTGAGCCAACAATTTCGAACTTGGAACAGTTTTCGGGATATTTGTACACATTTTGTCTTGTTCTACTTATTTTAAGGAGACTTTTTCTAGATAAATTCCGAGTAAAAACTAGTACCATTCTCGAGATATATCTTTTTCCAGATATACATGTGAAGTGTCTTTTAATTATTGGAACTTAACACATTTCTTGGGATAGTTACTAAAGTCTTTAATTTTTTTTCTGTTCGTTAAAAATCGATAAAGTTCACAGCAATTGAGCCAACAACTTCGAACTTGGAACAGTTTTCGGGATATTTATACACATTTTGTTTTGTTCTACTTACTTTAAGGAGACTTTTCTAGATAAATGGCAAATGTAATTTGTAAAAACTAGTACCATTCTCGAGATATTTCTTTTTCCAGATATACATGTGAAGTGTCTTTTAATTTTTGGAACTTAACACATTTCTTGGGATAGTTACTAATGTCTTTAATGTTTTTTTCTGTTCGTTAAAAATCGATAAATTTCACAGAAATTGAGCCAACAATTTCGAACTTGGAACAGTTTTCGGGATATTTATACACATTTTGTCTTGTTCTACTTATCTTAAGGAGACTTTTCTAGATAAGTTGCAAATGTAATTTGTAAAAACTAGTACCATTTTCGAGATATTTCTTTTTCTTTTAACTTACGTTAACTTAAGTTACTAACGTCTTTAATTTTGTTTTCTGTTTGTTAAAAATTGATAAATTTCACAGCAATTGAGCAACTTTAAACTTGGAACAGTTTTTCGAGATATTTATACACATTTTGTCTTGTTCTACTTACTTTAAGGAGACTTTTCTAGATAAATGGCAAATGTAATTTGTAAAAACTAGTACCATTCTCGAGATATTTCTTTTTTCAGATATACATGTGAAGTGTCTTTTAATTTTTGGAACTTAACACATTTCTTGGGATAGTTACTAATGTCTTTAATTTTTTTTTCTGTTCGTTAAAAATCGATAAATTTTCACAGCAATTGAGCCAACAACTTCGAACTTGGAACAGTTTTCGGGATATTTATACACATTTTGTCTTGTACTACTTATTTTAAGGAGACTTTTCTAGATAAATTGCAAATGTAATTTGTAAAAACTAGTACCATTCTCGAGATATTTCTTTTTCCAGATATACATGTGAAGTGTGTTTTATTTTTTAGAACTTAACACATTTCTTGGGATAGTTACTAATGCCTTTAATTTTTTTTCTGTTCGTTAAAAATCGATAAAGTTCACAGCAATTGAGCCAACAACTGCGAACTTGGAACAGTTTTCGGGATATTTATACACCTTTTGCTTTGTTCTATTTATTTTAAGGAGACTTTTCTAGATAAATTGCAAATATAATTTGTAAAAACTAGTACCATTTTCGAGATATTTCTTTTTCTTTTAACTTACGTTAACTTAAGTTACTAACGTCTTTAATTTTTTTTTCTGTTTGTTAAAAATCGATAAATTTCACAGCAATTGAGCAACTTTGAACTTGGAACAGTTTTCGAGATATTTATACACATTTTGTCTTGTTCTACTTACTTTAAGGAGACTTTTCTAGATAAATGGCAAATGTAATTTGTAAAAACTAGTACCATTCTCGAGATATTTCTTTTTCCAGATATACATGTGAAGTGTCTTTTAATTTTTGGAACTTAACACATTTCTTGGGATAGTTACTAATGTCTTTAATTTTTTTTTCTGTTCGTTAAAAATCGATAAATTTCACAGGAATTGAGCCAACAACTTTGAACTTGGAACAGTTTTCGGGATATTTATACACATTTTGTCTTGTTCTACTTATCTTAAGGATACTTTTTCTAGATAAATTGCAAATGTAATTTGTAAAAACAAGTACCATTCTCGAGATATTTCTTTTTCCAGTTATACATGTGAAGTGTCTTTTAATTATTGGAACTTAACACATTTCTTGGGATAGTTACTAATGTCTTTTTTTTTTTTCTGTTCGAAAAATAGATAAATTTCACAGCAATTGAGCCAACAACTTCGAACTAGGAACAGTTTTCGGGATATTTATACACATTTTGTCTTGTTCTACTTATTTTAAGGAGACTTTTTCTAGATAAATTCCGAGTTTATTTTGTAAAAACTAGTACCATTCTCGAGATATTTATTTTTCCAGTTATATATGTGAAGTGTCTTTTAATTTTTGGAACTTAACACATTTCTTGGGATAGTTACTAATGTCTTTAATTTTTTTTCTGTTCGTTAAAAATCGATAAATTTCACAGAAATTGAGCCAACAATTTCGAACTTGGAACAGTTTTCGGGATATTTATACACATTTTGTCTTGTTCTACTTATCTTAAGGAGACTTTTCTAGATAAGTTGCAAATGTAATTTGTAAAAACTAGTACCATTTTCGAGATATTTCTTTTTCTTTTAACTTACGTTAACTTAAGTTACTAACGTCTTTAATTTTGTTTTCTGTTTGTTAAAAATTGATAAATTTCACAGCAATTGAGCAACTTTAAACTTGGAACAGTTTTTCGAGATATTTATACACATTTTGTCTTGTTCTACTTACTTTAAGGAGACTTTTCTAGATAAATGGCAAATGTAATTTGTAAAAACTAGTACCATTCTCGAGATATTTCTTTTTCCAGATATACATGTGAAGTGTCTTTTAATTTTTGGAACTTAACACATTTCTTGGGATAGTTACTAATGTCTTTAATTTTTTTTTCTGTTCGTTAAAAATCGATAAATTTTCACAGCAATTGAGCCAACAACTTCGAACTTGGAACAGTTTTCGGGATATTTATACACATTTTGTCTTGTACTACTTATTTTAAGGAGACTTTTCTAGATAAATTGCAAATGTAATTTGTAAAAACTAGTACCATTCTCGAGATATTTCTTTTTCCAGATATACATGTGAAGTGTGTTTTATTTTTTAGAACTTAACACATTTCTTGGGATAGTTACTAATGCCTTTAATTTTTTTTCTGTTCGTTAAAAATCGATAAAGTTCACAGCAATTGAGCCAACAACTGCGAACTTGGAACAGTTTTCGGGATATTTATACACCTTTTGCTTTGTTCTATTTATTTTAAGGAGACTTTTCTAGATAAATTGCAAATATAATTTGTAAAAACTAGTACCATTTTCGAGATATTTCTTTTTCTTTTAACTTACGTTAACTTAAGTTACTAACGTCTTTAATTTTTTTTTCTGTTTGTTAAAAATCGATAAATTTCACAGCAATTGAGCAACTTTGAACTTGGAACAGTTTTCGAGATATTTATACACATTTTGTCTTGTTCTACTTACTTTAAGGAGACTTTTCTAGATAAATGGCAAATGTAATTTGTAAAAACTAGTACCATTCTCGAGATATTTCTTTTTCCAGATATACATGTGAAGTGTCTTTTAATTTTTGGAACTTAACACATTTCTTGGGATAGTTACTAATGTCTTTAATTTTTTTTTCTGTTCGTTAAAAATCGATAAATTTCACAGGAATTGAGCCAACAACTTTGAACTTGGAACAGTTTTCGGGATATTTATACACATTTTGTCTTGTTCTACTTATCTTAAGGATACTTTTTCTAGATAAATTGCAAATGTAATTTGTAAAAACAAGTACCATTCTCGAGATATTTCTTTTTCCAGTTATACATGTGAAGTGTCTTTTAATTATTGGAACTTAACACATTTCTTGGGATAGTTACTAATGTCTTTATTTTTTTTTCTGTTCGAAAAATAGATAAATTTCACAGCAATTGAGCCAACAACTTCGAACTAGGAACAGTTTTCGGGATATTTATACACATTTTGTCTTGTTCTACTTATTTTAAGGAGACTTTTTCTAGATAAATTCCGAGTTTATTTTGTAAAAACTAGTACCATTCTCGAGATATTTATTTTTCCAGTTATATATGTGAAGTGTCTTTTAATTTTTGGAACTTAACACATTTCTTGGGATAGTTACTAATGTCTTTAATTTTTTTTCTGTTCGTTAAAAATCGATAAAGTTCACAGCAATTGAGCCAACAACTTCCAACTAGGAACAGTTTTCGGGATATTTATACACATTTTGTCTTGTTCTACTTATTTTAAGGAGACTTTTTCTAGATAAATTCCGAGTAAAAACTAGTACCATTCTCGAGATATATCTTTTTCCAGATATACATGTGAAGTGTCTTTTAATTTTTGGAACTTAACACATTTCTTAGGATAGTTACTAATGTCTTTAAATTTTTTTGTGTTCGTTAAAAATCGATAAAGTTCACAGCAATTGAGCCAACAACTTCGAACTTGGAACAGTTTTCGGGATATTTATACACATTTTGTCTTGTTCTACTTATTTTAAGGAGACTTTTTCTAGATAAATTCCGAGTAAAAACTAGTACCATTCTCGAGATATACGTATCTAAATTCTGTATAGAACGAATTTCTGAATTTTGTGCCGTAAAAATCAAAACTCTTAATATTATTTTAATTTGCGTATATAGGTCTTGCCTTTCTAATTTTGATGTCTTTATTGAGACATTTGAGGAGCTTCTTGATTATCTCTCTGAGCTCCAATGTGAACTGATAATCGTCGGTGATTTTAACATCGACTTTCTCTCAAGTTCGTTGAATCTCTCAATTTTCAACTGTACAATAAATTCTTATGGTCTGCGTTTATGCGTAAGTGAGCCTACCAGGGTGACTTCTCATTCATCAACCTGCTTAGACAATGTCATTACTAATGTCCCTGAGCATGAGTGTGAAGTAACTGTTTTTGACCCGTGTCTATCTGATCATAGGGCGCAATCGATGACTGTCTTGCGTCCATTTTCCTCGCCCAACACAGTCTTTTCCAGACGATTCACCGACAAAAACATTTCTCGATTCGTTTTGTCGCTGAGTGCATTGGACTGGCGTTCCTTTTTTTCCTCCTCGGATCCGAACTATTTGTCCACTTTGCTATGCAGTGTGTATGCGGACTTAATCGTTAAGCATTTTCCTCTCAAACAGTCCACCTCAAATTGTACTAATAGAGGAGCCCCTGTAAACTGGTACAATGACTCACTCCGTGAAAGACGGAATCTCTTGTTTACCTTAAAAATGTTTTGCGATAGGAAGAATGATAGTGAATGCACTATTATTTACAAACGTCTGCAAAAAGGTTATAAAAAAAAGGTTCACTCGACGAAGAGAGCTGCATACGGACACTTTATTGTAAACTCTAATAATAAAACCAAGGATTCTTGGAGACTCATAAATTCTGAATTGAACAAACCTGCTCCTAGCCACACTATTGAGATTGCCCCCGAGGAGTTTAATTGTCACTTTGCTGCAGCGGCGGATCAGTTGAAATCACAGATCTCAAATTTGGACTTTGGCCCCGATTTTTTGCGCCTTGAACGGGTTCGGGTCCCTCCTGATTGTTCTTTTGACTTACCAGTTATCTCCGAAGAAACGGTGTTCCGTGCCTTGTTAACGTTGAAGAACTCAAATTGTTTAGATGTGTACAACATAAACAGTAAGATCGTTAAACAATCATCTAGTATTCTTGTTCCTCTTTTAACACATTTATTTAACAGTTGTATAGTTTCCTCAGTTTTTCCCGATGCACTTAAGCATTCTAAAGTGCACCCTCTTCATAAAAAAGGAGATAAGAAGGATGTAAACAACTATCGTCCGATTTCGATAATCCCCTTATTTGGAAAAATTTTCGAAATTGTGCTAAAGGACATTTTATTGAACTACCTGCTGGAAATTTCTTTTTTTGATGACAGGCAGTGGGGATTTCTGCCGGGGAGGTCCACTTCGCAGGCTGTCCGCTCCGTTGTTGATGTTGTTGTTGACGCTTTCGAGAATGGTGATAGGATTGCTCTTTCCCTGTTCGATGTGTCTAAGGCATTTGATTGTATTAGTCACGATTTGCTGGCAGGTAAGCTTTCCAGAACTGGCGTCTCGGCCCATACACTACGGTTTTTTATGTCTTATCTACAGGATCGTTGTCAATCTGTGCATATGAACGGATTAAGTTCATCGACATTGCCCTTGAAGTTTGGTGTGCCTCAGGGGTCTGTCTTAGGACCTTTGCTCTTTCTCATATATGTAAATGATCTTCCAAAATATGTTGATCCGGCAGACTGTAGATTGTTTGCTGATGATACCACCATTATAACAAAAGGCTCATCTCTGCCTGAGTTAGCAAGTGCTAGTTCGTTTGCTGAAACTCGAGCGAAGAATTGGTTTTCTGCCCACGGGTTATTTCTTAATGAGAGCAAAACTCAAAGATTGACGCTGTCGACAGCGGAAGCTAGGGGTGACAGTGTTACGTTGCTGGGAATTTGTATTGATGATAGGCTGAGCTGGGGCCCCCAGATAGATGCTCTCTGCAATCGCCTGTCATCGGCATTGTTCGCATTGAGATGTCTTCGTGGTTCTCTCGAAATTTCTGTACTGAGAACCGCCTATTTTGCCTTATTCCATTCAAGATTCCTTTATGGAATTACCGTCTGGGGTGGTTCTGGACACGCCTTGAGAGTGTTCAGGATGCAGAAGAGGGCTGTAAGAGTGTTGCTTGGCCTCGGGTGTAGAGAGTCCTGTAGGGACCATTTTCTGAATCTGCACATTATGACTGTGCCATCGGCTTATATATATTTTACCTTGCTCGAGATCCATCAGAACAGGTCAAGGTACAGTCAGCAGTCTGATATACATGATTTTAATACAAGGAATGCAGAACATCTTAGGCTGCCTAGATACAGGCTCTCAAAATCTATGAGAAACTCCCTGAATTTGAGCTTGTTTAACAGACTACCTGCCAGCGTCAGAACCCTGAACGCTACAGAGTTTAAAACCAAACTAAAAACATTTTTCTATTCAAACAGCTTTTACAGTGTGGAGGAATTCCTTGTACACCGGTTCTAAAACGTCTTTTGTTTGCTATGGATGTGGCTCCTGTGTCTTTATATATTTTGTGTCAATTGGTCTAACGTCTCATAACTACTGTAGTATGTCTTAGTTTTACCTACTTTGTTATTTACTATTAATGTTTTTTTACTGACTTGCTACACATACATGTTTTGTATTTTGTGGTCAAACAAATAAACCTAAACCTAAACCTAAACCTATATCTTTTTCCAGATATACATGTGAAGTGTCTTTTAATTTTTGGAACTTAACACATTCCTTAGGATAGTTACTAATGTCTTTAAATTTTTTTCTGTTCGTTAAAAATCGATAAAGTTCACAGCAATTGAGCCAACAACTTCGAACTTGGAACAGTTTTCGGGATATTTATACACATTTTGTCTTGTTCTACTTATTTTAAGGAGACTTTTTCTAGATAAATTCCGAGTTTAATTTGTAAAAACTAGTACCATTCTCGAGATATTTCTTTTTCCAGTTATACATGTGAAGTGTCTTTTAATTTTTGCAACTGAACTCATTTCTTGGGATAGTTACTAATGTCTTTAATTTTTTTTCTGTTCATTAAAAATCGATAAAGTTCACAGCAATTGAGCCAACAACTTCGAACTAGGAACAGTTTTCGGGATATTTATACACATTTTGTCTTGTTCTATTTATTTTAAGGAGACTTTTTCTAGATAAATTCCGAGTAAAAACTAGTACCATTCTCGAGATATATCTTTTTCCAGATATACATGTGAAGTGTCTTTTAATTTTTGGAACTTAACACATTTCTTGGGATAGTTACTAATGTCTTTAAATTTTTTTCTGTTCGTTAAAAATCGATAAAGTTCACAGCAATTGAGCCAACAACTTTGAACTTGGAACAGTTTTCGGGATATTTATACACATTTTGTCTTGTTCTACTTATTTTAAGGAGACTTTTTCTAGATAAATTCCGAGTTTAATTTGTAAAAACTAGTGCCATTCTCGAGATATTGACTTAAGCATTTCTTTTTCCTGATCTACATTTGAGGATTCTTTTAATTTTTGGAACTTTTCACTCTTGTGACGTTGTATCACTCGCCTACTGCTCGTGTTCGAACCGTCACACTCGTGTGAAAAGTGCAATTCTCGATAATAGTTGCACAATATACTATTTTTCTAGGACTGCCTCGAAAATAAACAAATGCGCACTACTAACTACCGTTGAAAATCGCATATTGCAGACAGCATATAATATCGCATATAGTCCACTTTGCATACGTTTCTGATAGCTTTGCACACGCCTTGCATATATTTTATAATACCAATGATCATTTTATGAAGCAAAATCGGAGTGGTAGAAAAAGTATAGTCAGCAACACGTGCGAAAATCACTCTTCACCCTCTTGTGACGTTATATTACTTGCCTACGGCTCGTGTCCAAGCCGTCACAGTCATGTGAAAAGTGCAATTTTGGACACTAGTTGCACAATATACTATTTTTCTACGACTGCCTCGAAAATAAACAAATGCGCACCGCTGCACTGCTAACCAACGTTGAAAATCGCATATTGCAAACAGCGTGTACAAAGTGCACTTTGCGCACGCTCTCATACAGAAGCGTTTTCAAACTCCACTTTGCACACGCTTCTGATTACTTTGCACACGCTTTTCATATATTTTATAAAACGAATGATTATTTATGAAGCAAAATCGGAGTCGTAGAAAAAGTATGGTGTGCAACACGTACGAAGATCACTCTTCTGAAAATTCACTGAAAAGTGAAATTTTCAACACTAGTTGCATAATATACGATTTTCTACAATTGTTTCAAAAACGAATAAATGCGCACAACTATCTACCGTTAAAAATATGCGTTTGCAAAGCGCACTTTGCGCACGCTCCCATACGTGTACAAAGTCCACTTTGCACACGCTTCTGATAGCTATGCACACGCCTTGCATATATTTTATAATACGAATGATCATTTATGAAGCAAAATTGCAGTCCTAGAAAAAGTATAATGTGCAACACGTACCAAAATTACCCTTCACACTCTTGTGACGTTTTGTATCACTCGCCTACGGCTTGTGTCCAAACTCTCACACCCGTGTGAAAAGTGTAATTTTCGACACTAGTTGCACAATACACTATTTTCTACGACTGCCTCAAAAATTAAATAAATGCCCACAACTATCCACCGTTGAAAAGCAGCGTGCGCAAAGTGCAATTTGCTTTTGCAAAGTGCACTTATAGACACAAAACCGTGTAGAAAGTCCACTTTGCTCACGCTTCTGATTGCTTTGCGCACGCCTTGCATATGTTTTGTAATTAGATTGAACATTTATGAAGCAAAATCGCAGTCTTAGAAAAAATATAGTGTACAACAGGTACGAAAATCACTCTTCACACTCTTGTGACGTTTTGTATCACTCGCCTACGGCTCGTGTTCAAACCAGCTCACTTATGAAACGTATGAAACGTTATGAACACGTATGAAAAGTGCAATTTTCAGCACTAGTTGCACAACATACTATTTTCTACGACTGCCTGTCAAAAACGAATAAATGCACAGAACATATCGTTGAAAATCAGCGTGCACACAGTCCGCAAACAGCGTGTGCAAAGTGGACTTTGCACACACTTCTGATTGCTTTGCACACACACCTTGCATATATTTCATTAAACGAATGGTCATTTATGAAGCAAAATCACAACCGTAGGAAAAGCATAGTGTGCAGCAGGTACGAAAATCACTCTTCACACTCTTGTGACGTTGTATCACTGGCCTACTGCTCGTGTCCAAACCGTCACACCCGTGTGAAAAGTGCATTTTTCGACACTACTTGCATAATAAACTATTATTGTATATTATGCACAGAGTTTTAACATGGATTTGAAAAAGTAATACGTAAAATCCTTTGCAGCGTATTAAAACAACACACTTTATGACATTTTGCCAATCAACACGTAGTTAAACAAGCCTTTTAAAGGGTTATTAAAGCGTTTTTCTGCCAGCTTTGATAAAAAGCAGCTCAATATTTTACGCTCGCAATTGTGTAGTGATAAACAAAACCGAATAAATCTGTGAAACAAAAAAAAAAAAACAAAACCACACCAACATTCTGTCCGCTTTCAATTTTCTATTAATAACTAAATACCGATATGTTATGAATATGAACATGGTCATTAATAATAATATACCGTTGCTAGTGCTATATCAAATTACTTTGTTCAATAAATAAACCCTTATTTATATATGGGCCAAATTAAAGCACCGATTATATAGACATTAAGCGCCGCCCTTCAACCTCACTGCTTTCTTCCTTCGCCGTAAAAGAAACAATGAGTTTTAACTACCCCGAAGGGATCAGGAAGCCCTTCTTCCACGAAAAGAGTAATTACCGATAATTGGACTCTTTGTGTAAATGCAGAGCTGGGGCAGTTTTGCTTCTCGATTAATTGAACCCTAGGGCCGTTTTCTTAAGGCTTCGCAGGAATCGCTCATTAGGCAAGTTTATAAACAATAACCATAAGCAATTCACTTATTATTAAGGTTAAGTAGGCATTTGACATTTTTACCATACCTTCTCTACAAGAACTGAAAAAAGATAAGAATAAAAAATACAAATTATAAAGATAACGAGATGGCAAAAATAGGTGAGTGTGTTATATAAAGCAGTTATTATTAGGGTCAGTTTTCTCGTTTAATTAGCTGCTGCAATAGTTTGGAGTAAAAGAGATCCATTACAGTTATTGGACATTACAAGGGTGGTCAATATGAAAGGTTGTTTACGTAGACGTTTACAAAGGAGGACATGCTTATTTTTTTTTCACATGTCAAAAGGAAATCAAAAGAAGCCAGGTCTTTGATCTTTTCCAGGGAGAGTATCAGGACGCCTTTTGGGAAGTAGTTATTTCCAGACTTATTAAGAATTATGAGGAATAAAGTTATAAGAGGATTAGGTTTATAACGCTGCGTTTCTCAAAATCAATCAATTTCGAGTAAGAAGAATTAAAGCCGCAGTCGCTTTTTATTCTTCATTTCCTGGTAGGAATTTAATAAAGTCCACAAACAACTTCTATAACGGTTGAGAGGCTTGATTTGAGAGAGGATTGAAAAGAATATAAAAAATGCTTTTTTAACGACATGAGAGCATATTGTCCAAGAGTTCTTTGTAATTCTCCATCGTCTATTTTCCATTGAACTTCGTTGCTAAAATCTTTAAAGAATTCCAATTTTTCAATTCTGTAATTTCCACGTAGTACTTTATCGAATTTTGCACGTAGTAGTTCTTAGAAATATTATTCCTTCTTGTACTTTAGCCTCACCTACGTAAGAAATTTCATATCTGAAAATATCTGGAATTAAATTGTTACGGTTCATAACTTTGAGGAAGCACTTTATTACGTGCAATGCTTGTATTAAGTAAATTTTAACCAACACGTGCATGATATGCCATTTTCGGCACTTTTGCCGGACAATTTTTCCTATAAAATCCAATGGAGTAGGTAGTTATGTGCTGGAGGGCATAATTTCGCCGCATTTAAAAAAACAAACATAGATTTTTTTAAATGAAACACCCTGTATATTCTTAGATATTTAGAATTGCATTGCCAAGGACTCTTTAATTTCTTTTTATTTTTTTTACAATTGACTGAACCATTAGAGACATGAAAGTTAAGCCCGCTCACCCACGCTATACGGTGAAAATTTGCTACTAAAGCCTGAGGGCGACGTCCCATACAGCGAAATTTGGTTAAATGCGGAACGGAGCGTAATTTGACAGTTGAATTTAAACCAATGAGATAAAAGCTAAAATAGGAATTGACATATTTAATGACGTTATGACATTGTAATGACGTTATTGACATGTATAATGACGTTATTGACATTTCTGCTCTATTCCGCTCCGATCTGTTCCGCTGTATGTGACGTCGCCCTGAGGTTAAGTACCTACCTGGAGGTGACCATCGACGTAAGAAGGTCACGTGGAAAAAGCACGCAATAAGACAACAGAACTAACATGGCAACTATGCAGGGTAGTGGGGAGGAAGTGACTTCCGACTCTGAAATGGGACGGGATACTCTCCTTCATTAGAGGGTCGCACATTTTCACTTTTCATGAAACTAAAAATATAAACGCGTTTTCAAAATGTCAAATTAACAAATTCACCCTGTATCTCAAAAACCAAAGAGGACACGAAAATTTCGATTAATTTCACATAAATTCTGGGGACACTGACGTCGGCTTATTCTTCTTTGTCACCCCTTTTTTTAATAATTATTACTCTCCTTTTCATAACTTTCTTCTCAGGAGTTTGTGTTCAAATAATGTTATTTCCTCAAAATCGTCGGGTAGTTCCTCTTAGATCTTTCAGTAATTCAGGTCAGAAATATAAATATTTCAATTCTGCACGATTTTTTCGACAATAAATGCAATGTTTGGCTTTTCCAGTCGTACATCCCTACTATAGCAACTTTTTTTTTTACGCCCTTTAGAATTGATTTTTTAATTATTTTCAGTGGCCTTCTAATGTCTTGGGAACCTCTCCAACTGTAATAGTTTTTTTAATTCTTACTTCTATAGTAATAATCTAATTTTTTTTCTCATTATTGCTTTTCTATTTCGTTATTTCCAGTTGTTTTTTGACAACTTTTTAAGTACAAATGTTTCTTGTTAGAGTTATTGTTTCTTCTATTTGCTGGGGAAGTTCTTAAACAAGAAAATCCGGTGATTTAGGTATTTTTTCTGGTCTAAATAACCAATAAATGATCCACACAAAATTAATTCTTGTTAGGAGTTATCTGCCTTCCTTTCTACTGAAATTACTTCCGTTTTCTCTTATCGCTTTTTTTTACTTTCTTATATTTTTATATTATTTTCTCTCATATTTCGTATAATTTTGTTTTTTCCCTTCCATCTGAATTGAACTTATTATTCGGTTTTTATTCTTTTAAGGTAATTTTGACCCAAAATGGAACTTGTCCAACGACTGAGCATTTGTAATAAAAACTCATTTGTAATGAGACCATTTTTAACCCAAAACTGTCTATTTTAAATTAGAATTCCGGATTTTCTAGAGTTATAGATCTTTTTTTCCCGAAGTCTTTTTCAAAGACTCAAAAATCTATTTTTGTTGTGAAAAAATTTGGGTCAAAAAAAATTCTTTACAAATATTTTCTTGGACGATTTTGGCTCCAAATAAAACTCTAAAATTTGCACCTCCATCTACCTTTTCAGACAATTTTTTTATGATTTTTAGATTTTGTCCACTTTTCCTAACTTTTCTAGTTGTTAACGTGTGTTTTGTAGTTTTTCATTTCTTTTCCTTTCTCATTGTTTTTTATTCTTCATATTTCTCTATTCTTTCTATTCATAATATTAAATTTCTTGTTCTCTTATATAATTTTTTATATATATTGGTATTTTACTTTCATTTTTCTGAGGTAATTTTAACACAAACTGGGATTATCCCAACTCCTCAGTGATAATTTCTAATGTAAATTAAGATACATTCTAAAGTGTTTTCCGGCTTTTGAAACCGGAAACGGAATTTCTTCCTGACGTTTCGTCTACAGCTGCGGCAGATATTATCAAAGGCGATGAGACAATGGTCGAAGTGATCTCCCGTGCTTTCCGGCTTTTTGACATTGCTTTATCGCCTTTGGTAATGTCTGCCGCAGCTGTGGACGAAACGTCAGGAAGAAATTCCATTGTCTCACATCTCAAAGCGCGGAAAACACTTTAGGTTGTATTTTAACTGGCCGTGAAAGCCTTCACAGTCTTATAAATTGAGATATTGCCACTATTTTTCCTTAAAATTGTATTTTTTAAAATGGATATCTGTTTTTACAATTCTGATTTTTTAATTTTGGTTATACGGTGATGGCCCGAAGTAGAACTTTTTCCTACGAGGCAAAAATATATTTTTATAAAAAAAGAAGTAAAGTTATTGTTCTATAACATGCATTTTTGCAAACTTTTTAAAGCTTTTTAACGGTTTTTGACCTAAAATTCTAAATGTTTTAAATATATGCCTTTAACTAACTTCCCCGGTTGGGCTTATTTTTTTCTTAATTTCCTAATTATCCCAGATTTTTAAATTTCAATACCTTTAGCAGTTTTTTCTTTAAAGTTTTACTTTTTTACTGCTATTTTATTGTTAATGTTTTTCAATTCTAATTCTTTGTCACCTTTTGTTAAAATTTCATATTTTTTTTTCACCAAATCAAAATTGGACTTTTTCTTGATTTTCATTCTTATTATTTTTTATATGAATTTTTTCGAGGCAATTTTGTCTCATAGTTTAGCTTTTCCAACCAGCGAACAATTGTTATATGAATTAATTTGCTTTTAGAAAATTTTCGCTCAAACTGTGTTTCTAAAACTACGAATTTTTTTATTTTCATATAGAGGTTGGTTGTCTTTTTCAACTTTTTCAACAAGCCAAAATTCGATTTTTTTGAGAAAATTTTGGTCCGATTAAGAAACTTTTTCAGCAATGGTTTTAAATTTTTTAGATAATTTAAGCCCAACATTGAAAATATTTTAAATTTGTGCCTCTACGTGCTCCCTTTGGACTTATTTTTTCAATAATTTCATGTTTGTTTGCGTTTTCCTTAATTCGGTAATTTCGTGGTTTTTGGCTGTTCTTTGATTTTTTCATCGATCTAAATCGTTTTTATTCTTCAAAGTTTATGTAAAAAAATTGAACTTTTTCAAAAATTGGAATGTAAATTGAGGCAATTTTGACACAATGTTTTTCTTTCGTTTCACGATCAATGATTTCAGATTTTTCATACTGTTTAGACAGGAAATGGAAGTGGTACAATGGAGCAAAAATCGATATTTATTGAAAGAATTATGCTCCCAAAAGTGTCGTATTCATAGCAAATGTTTAAAAGTTTTGACTCTCAAGTAGAAATATTTTTAATTTGTGCCTTTAACTATCTGTCACTTCTAAACATATTTTTTTTTATTTCTGACTTCTAAATGTTTTTAACTTTCGGTTCTTTTCGTCATTTTTTATTTAAATTATTTTCTTTTATTATTATTGTTTTTATTTATTGCAAATCTCATTTCGTATACCTTATAAACTCTCTTCCGTGCCGACATTTTTCAAGTTTCGCATGGTTTTTTTATGTTTTACGTTTATCTATTAGACTTTTTTTGCTTTAATTTTTTTCATTTTACTAAATAAAATTTCATTAGGTTTTTCATTCTTTTAACGTATTTTTGACCCAAAATTTAATTTTTCTAACTAATAAGACAGGCTAATACAGAATGTTCATTAGAAGATGTCATCAAGAAAGTTATAAATTTTTGACAAGAACGGATAACATAATTAAAGTAAATGGACTTTTGTTCTCTCAGCCTCTTGTTATGACATGTCACAGCCTACTAGCTGAGGTAGTCAAATGAAAATCCTCTATATATTAATTTGTAATGATACAATTTTGGCCCACAACTGGGCATTTTATATAAAAGATTTCTGATTTTTCACGGTTTTTGTACGGTTGTGGTCCGAAATAAAACTTTTCCAATGCATCAAAAATAAATTTGTATCGAAAAAAAATTGTTTTGAAAAGACTTATTTTAGAAAAAACCTTCATTAAAAAAAATATTTTAAGATTTAGACAAATTTGGCCTTAATTAGAAATATTTTAAAATTGTACCTGTACCACTATTTTGAGTGGTGGGGGTAGTAAAAGAAGTCCAAAATACTACCCGTACTATTTCGGACAAATTTTTTAAAAATTTTCAGGTTTTTTCAACTTTTCTTAACTATGTAGTTTTAGCTTGTGCCTTGTAGCTTTTGATATTTTCGTTTTTTGTTCTATAATTCTTCATGTCGAGACAATGAAAGAATTTTGGCCTCTTGTGGTCATTTTAAATAAAGCTGGGAGTTTGTACGATTTTTATACGGTTATGGTCCATAATAAAACTTTTCCCAATGTATCATGAATCAATTTTTATTGAGAAAAATTTGTTTTGAGAATAAAACATATTTTAGAAATAAGTTTTAGGAGGTTTTGGCCTAAATTAGAATTATTTAAATATGGTACCTCTACCAACCTATTTTGGACGTATTTTTTTATAATTTTCTGATCTTTTTTTACTTTTCTTATATATTGTAATTTTAACTAGTATTATTTAGTTTTTATTTTTTCTTTTCTTGTTCTGTAATTATATATATTTCTCTATAATTTTAATTTCTCATGTCTCGTTATTTTTTCTTCTTTTATATTTTTTTTGTTAATCCATCTATACTGTACTTTGCACTGTTTTTACTCTTTTAAGCAAAATCTGACACAACTTTGGGTGGCCTCAACGAGTGAGGATTATGTAAATTGATTACCATTGAGACAGTTATGAGAAAAACACAAAACTGTGATTTTCACAATTCATGATTACTTAATTTTTGTTACTACAATTGGCTCGAAATAACACCTTTCCAACAAAGGCAAAAATCTATTGTTATTAAAAAAAAAATTATGGTTCGAAAAGGGATGTTTTTTGCAAAACTTTTTACTAAAGAAATTAGACATATTTAAAATTTGTGCCTCTACCTGCCACTTTAGGACTTGTTTTCCCCTATAATTTCCTGTTCTTTGTTGAATTTTTCATTTTTTTCCTCAATTTGAATTACTTAATTTTTAATTGCGTTTTCATCCTTCCAAGGTCTATGTGACATACAATTTAACTTTTCCAAAGACAAAACAATTGTAATGCAAATTGATCCCAATTCAGATAATTTTGCTACAAAACTGAGTTGTCTAATGATTTATGTTTCCTTTTTCAAAAATTGGAATGTAAATTGAGGCAATTTTGACACAATGTTTTTCTTTCGTTTCACGATCAATGATTTCAGATTTTTCATACTGTTTAGACCGGAAATGGAAGTGGTACAATGGAGCAAAAATCGATATTTATTGAAAGAATTATGCTCCCAAAAGTGACGTATTCATAGCAAATGTTTAAAAGTTTTGACTCTCAACTAGAAATATTTTTAATTTGTGCTTTTAACTATCTGTCACTTCTAAACATATTTTTTTTTTATTTCTGGCTTCTAAATGTTTTTAACTTTCGGTTCTTTTCGTCATTTTTTATTTAAATTATTTTCTTTTATTATTATTGTTTTTTTTATTGCAACTCTCATTTTGTATACCTTATAAAATCTCTTCCTTGCCGACTTTTTTCAAGTTTTTTCGCATGGTTTTTTTTATGTTTTACGTTTATCTATTAGACTTTTTTTGCTTTCAATTTTTTAATTTTTCTAAATAAAATTTTATTAGGTTTTTCATTCTTTTAACGTATCTTTGACCCAAAATTTAACTTTTCTAACTAATAAGAAAGGCTAATACAGAATGTTCATTAGAAAATGTCATCAAGAAAGTTATGAATTTTTGACAAGAAAGGATAACATAATTAAAGTAAATGGACTTTTGTTCTCTCAGCCTCTTGTTATGACATGTCACAGCCTACTAGCTGAGGTAGTCAAATGAAAATCCTCTATATATTAATTTGTAATGATACAATTTTGGCCCACAACTGGGCATTTTATATAAAAGATTTCTGATTTTTCACGGTTTTTGTACGGTTGTGGTCCGAAATAAAACTTTTCCAATGCATCAAAAATAAATTTGTATCGAAAAAAAATTGATTTGAAAAGACTTATTTTAGAAAAAACCTTCATTTAAAAAAATATTTTAAGATTTAGACAAATTTGGCCTTAATTAGAAATATTTTAAAATTGTACCTGTACCACTATTTTGTGTGGTGGGGGTAGTAAAAGAAGTCCAAAATACTACCCGTACTATTTCGGACAAATTTTTTAAAAATTTTCAGGTTTTTTCAACTTTTCTTAACTTTGTAGTTTTAGCTTGTGCCTTGTAGCTTTTGATATTTTCGTTTTTTGTTCTATAATTCTTCATGTCGAGACAATAAAAGAATTTTGGCCTTTTGTGGTCATTTTAAATAAAGCTGTTTGTACGGTTTTTATACGGTTATGGTCCATAATAAAACTTTTCCCAATGTATCATGAATCAATTTTTATTGAGAAAAATTTGTTTTGAGAATAAAACATATTTTAGAAATAAGTTTTAGGAGGTTTTGGCCTAAATTAGAAATATTTAAATATAGTACCTCTCCCAACCTATTTTGGACGTATTTTTTTATAATTTTCTGATCTTTTTTACTTTTCTTATATATTGTAATTTTAACTAGTATTATTTAGTTTTTATTTTTTCTTTTCTTGTTCTGTAATTCTATATATTTCTCTATAACTTTAATTTCTCATGTCTCGTTATTTTTTCTTCTTTTATATTTTTTTTGTTAATCCATCTATACTGTACTTTGCACTGTTTTTACTCTTTTAAGCAAAATCTGACACAACTTTGGGTTGCCTCAACCAGTGAGGATTATGTAAATTGATTACCATTGAGACAGTTATGAGAAAAACACAAAACTGTGATTTTCACAATTCATGATTACTTAATTTTTGTTACTACAATTGGCTCGAAATAACACCTTTCCAACAAAAGCAAAAATCTATTTTTATTAAAAAAAAAATTATGGTTCGAAAAGGGATGTTTTTTGCAAAACTTTTTACTAAAGAAATTAGACATATTTAAAATTTGTGCCTCTACCTGCCACTTTAGGACTTGTTTTCCCCTATAATTTCCTGTTCTTTGTTGAATTTTTAATTTTTTTCCTCAATTTGAATTACTTAATTTTTAATTGCGTTTTCATCCTTCCAAGGTCTATGTGACATACAATTTAACTTTTCCAAAGACAAAACAATTGTAATGCAAATTGATCCCCATTCAGATAATTTTGCTACAAAACTGAGTTGTCTAATGATTTATGTTTCCTGATTTTTCAAGTTTCTTAAATGTCAATTTGGCCCGTAATAGGCAAAGTTCTATAACTGTGCAAAAATCGATTTATTTTTAAATCCATTTAGGCGGCTTTTCACCGTGAACAGTACGTTTTACACCAACCATCATTAACAATTCGGTTGACCATTATCATATTAATGAGTCAGAAAATGACCATGCCTTCTTAAAAATATAAAGACTAGGACATTCCTCAGGCCCAGAAGAATTTAATTATCTCAGTTCCATTAATAAATTTTTACTCGACTCATTTTTTCATAACTTTGTGCCACATTTAAAATATCTCTTTTTAACAAAGCATTTTCTCGGAATTCCTAAATACTTCTAGAGTTATTTGTGTCTGTAAAAGACAAGCGGCACAAATGATGTTGGAAGTTATATTCTTATATTTTGTAATAAATTTCGTATGCCAACGTTCGTGCTCTTCGTCTAACTAAACAAAGTTCTTTCATAATAACCATGAGTTCATTTAAATTCACAAGACGATTCTCAAGACGAAACTTGTCTTGAAATGTTGTCTCGTCTTGAAAAACCTTAACGAAGTAAATATGGAGTATTTTCCATGAGTAAAAATCCATAGAAGATATCTCTTTAAATAGTGTGCCGGTTTTGAGGCTTTGTTCTAAGAATAAGGGATTGGATGTAAAAGATAAGATAAAAGCTAAGGTAGAAGAAGGTATACAGCGTCTAATGAGGGCGTCCATTTAAAAAATCATTTAAAGAGAGGAAATTAATTAACAATTAAATTACGAGGTTTGCAATTAGAAAACTCTTGTCCGTAATCACTTTTCATTCGACAGCATTATTTACGATATTTATAATTTATTACTCAGGGGGGGCTCCTCAAGTAAGTTGAGAGTTTGGAAGAAAACAATACAGAAAAAGCTCATGCAGTTATGAAATGAAATAAAATAAAAAGACCTCTGTCCCTAATCATGTTACACTGAACTCAATGAACGAAATTTTTAGCTTTTTCGCAGGAAACTCTAGTTTAAAATATGCAAAAAAGCAATATTTACTAATTGGAAATTGAAAACTTATCTGCTTTCAATATTTCCAAAAATATTGCAGCCTTAAAGAGGGAAACAAACAGAAACAACTACTCCGAGGGCTAATACCCCTACCGGCATTGAATTACACTGTTTGTTTCAAAGCTCATTTTATAAAGCAAAAAAAATATTAAAATGAATTAATAAAGTAATAAAAAATCAATGCTAAAAAGCCAAAAAAATATTAAGCTTTTCGCAAAGAATATAGAACCAGAGTTTAATTAAGATATGCGAAAATGCACATGTATAGTTACAATTTGGAAATTTGAAAACTTGTCTGCTTTCGGCATTTCCAAAACCTTGTAGTTATACATAAAGAAGGAAACAAATGCCGAAAGCAGACAAGTTTTCAAATTTCCAAATTGTAACTATACATGTGCATTTTCGCATATCTTAATTAAACTCTGGTTCTATATTCTTTGCGAAAAGCTTAATATTTTTTTGGCTTTTTAGCATTGATTTTTTATTACTTTATTAATTCATTTTAATATTTTTTTTTGCTTTATAAAATGAGCTTTGAAACAAACAGAGTAATTCAATGCCGGTAGGGGTATTAGCCCTCGGAGTAGTTGTTTCTGTTTGTTTCCCTCTTTAAGGCTGCAATATTTTTGGAAATATTGAAAGCAGATAAGTTTTCAATTTCCAATTAGTAAATATTGCTTTTTTGCATATTTTAAACTAGAGTTTCCTGCGAAAAAGCTAAAAATTTCGTTCACTAACATATTTCGCAGAAAATAACTTTCTTTTAACTTTCACTGAACTCAATGTTTTGCAAAATTTCTAGTTTACTTAGAGGATCCTGTAAAAACAATAAAATCTCAGGTGAGCTAAGGTATACAGTATACAGGTTAAGGGAGGTACACAGCGTCGATTGGAGGCGTTTATTTAAAAAAGAAACTTCAATTACAAGATTTATAAGCAATAAAAGTATGATATAATTTGAACACTCTTGTCCTTAATCACCTTAAATTTGACAACATTATTTTAAATATTTATAATTTACTACTCAAGGGGTCTTCTTAGGTAAGTTGAGGGGTTAGAAGCAAATTTACAGCGTGGAATGGGCTTCGTCATTTAAACACACCCAAACAAAATAAGAAGAGGCATTAACAATGAATAAAAATATTAGAAATAGAAAATTATAAAACACTCCTTGCAATCTATTTAGTTTACTTAAAGTATCTTGTGAAAACTGTCTTAGAAGTCTGTAGAAGAAGGTATTTAGCGTCGAACAAGAGTGTTTATTTAGTAAACAACTAAAAATAACAAAATTCATAATTAATTAAGTTGTCCTTAATCACCCTACATTTGACAAGATTATTTGCGACATTTCTAATCTACTATGCAGAAGGGTAAAGTGAGGGTTCAGAAAGAAATTTACAGAACAGAATAAGTCCATCCATTTAAGAAACCAAATAAAATTTTTAAAAGCTATGGATGAAGGAGTTGGAATTAGAAAATTATAAAAGTCCTGTCTCTAAACGAATTATTTTTAACGACATTTCCTAAAAATTTCTAGTTTTCTTATGAATTGAAGACAGTTTATTCTCAGGTAAGCTAATTGTAGAAGAAGGTAAGAGTCCAACGAGCATATGCATTAAAAAAACAATTAATAATAATAATGAGATTAATAATCAGTGAAAATAGAGCCTGCGATTAGAAAACTCTTGTCTTTAATCACCTTGAATTTGACAACAATATTTGCGATAATTTAGTACTTCTTAGTCGTACTTGTAATTTTGGTCCATAGCAACCTATAAGGCAAGCGATGACATGGATACTTAGTATACATGGGTGGTAATGGATGAACATTAAGAATACGATTGACCATGATTAAGAAGTTGGGTAAACGTAACCTTACAGTATTCTTCTCAAAACTTTTACAGCTTCATAGATGCGACAGGTATTGAAACTGACTAGATAAACAAATGAATGAATGTAGGATGTTGTCGTGTAGTAGTATATCCTCGGAGTGTGACTTTCCATTGTAAAAGTATCATTAATTATTTAGGATCAACACTGGATCTGTTTCCAGTCGTTCAGATTTACAATTTAGTACACAGCTGGAACGCGACCTTAATTCATTGAAATGTCCCTAGTATGGAGGGACTTTTTAGGCTATATTAATCAATGATTAATGACGATGGCATATAATTCTAATTCTCCTAATTCATTCTTTATTAAGAGAATAAGCGGGAGCAAAAGTGATAACAAAAGAAAATGTGATATTCCGGTCTTATATGGTGGTAAGGAGGAAATACCTAGTTATGTCGACCAAATGACATACTGTAGAAAGTTTCTGTAAGATATCAATATTTCGCTTCACACTTAAGTCAAGATGGAATAGTCCAGTTATCAAAAGGGTGCAGCTGCTCTGTGTTTATGTAGAAATGCCTTCAACATTTAGTTTACGAGAATTATGACTTCTTGATTAATAATTCTCTTTTAATATGAAATTATTGAAAGTGTGGAGTTACTGTGCTGCCACAAAATGTCTTTACTATGTGCCCAAATATAATCTTTAACTTTGTTTAAAAAAAAAAAAATCTCGTATACAAGATAGAGCTATCACTAACGTACGAACCGGAAGTAGTGCACGTGGAAGAACTTAACAAAGGAAATAATCAACCATCCTGACATTTTTCCAATAACAAGGAGAGTATTAAACGTCCTATGCAAGAAAAGACGCATCCACCACCAGAATGTCGACGAAACTTGTCATGAGACTTTCTCATCTCTATGACGTAATCTCTTCAGCAACCGCTGGAATATGCGGAGTAGTTAACGAACTTCCGGCGAAGCTCTGCGACTCTTGAGAATTCTTCAGCACTAAGCAAGGCGGTCGACGACGGCGGGTCTACAGTATGATCTCCATTATTTCTCTGTCCCTGATGTAGTTATAAGACACACGACAGCGTATATATTCGAATCGAGGCTTTGCAGTAAAGAATAGTTAACAGTGGGATTATTGTGTTTTGTTTTGTTTTTTTGTAGGGGTAACACCCACGTAGAGCGTAACAGTGTTACCAACAATAAAAACAATAAATATACATAATCCGAGAAAGTTCTATTTTATAAAAAGGCCTCCTTACCTCTTGGAGAATATTCTGCCCCTCTTCCTGCAGTCTAAGGAATTTCGCTATAAATTCCTGGCATGCTACATCAAAGCAGGCTAAATGGAGAAGCAAAGCCGTATTGGCGGTGTAAGTTGCATCTGAGGGTATTAGACTGTGTGCTTGCTTAATGGCACGTAAGGAGTTTTCGATGTCTTTCAGCTCAAAGAGTGTATCTAAAAATAATAATCGTGTCAGTGTTTAGTTTTAGAAGCACAGTAACATAATTTATAAACAATAGGTATGAATTCAAAATGATCATTTATCGCACACCTTATTGTTATGTAATTTCCCTCAAAGGTTTTTGCTTTTTTTATGTTAAATGCACTTATTATTTCTGTGTGTTTGACGAATTTGATTTTTTATCATATCTATCAGATACGATATAATCTGCTTAATATCACATATCTTGGGACATCTTCCTCAGGGCTTTTTTCACACTTCTATTCGAGGTTCCATTGAAGCAAGACGCCGTTTTCTCCAACAGTAACAAATACAAACAAATTGCTTCGAAACTACAGAGCTTTTTGGGTTTTTTTTTAATCTTTATTTTTTTCTTTCTTCTTTCTTTATTTCGTAACTTTATAGCGAATTGACCGATTGGTGTAAAGCTAAATGTTTTTGCTTCTCTTTCACCGCCCACAACCGAAATCCTCATCGGTCTTATAAGTTTTGGAGCTAAACCCTTTTGATGGTCGATTTTTGTCTACTTTTAGATTTGACTTTTTCTCCACTTTTTAATTTGGTTAATTAATTTTTTTATAAAAATTTATGGTATCAGTTTCGATCGAATTAGGTTTGTTTCGTACATAGGGGATTCAAATCGTCCCATTTTTACCAAAAAGAGCTTAAAATGTTCCGCAACATTGTTGCCATATTCATCAAAGTGGGAGGGGTATTCCCACTTTTTTATATTTCCAGTTTTGGCAGCTTCTAACTTTAGAATGAATGGTCCGATTGGTATAAATCTAACTGTTTTTGCTTTTCTTTCACCACCCACAACCAACATCTCCATCGGTTTTATCAGTTTTGGAGGTAAACCCTTTCGGTGGTCAATTTTTGTCTACTTTTAGATTTGACTTTTTCTCCACTTTTTAATTTTGTTAATTCATTTTTATTAAAAAAATTTATGGTATCAATTTCGATCGAATTAGGTTTGTTTCGTACATAGGGGATTCAAATCGTTCCATTTTTACCAAAAAGACCTTAACATTTTTTGCAATATTGTTGCCAAATTCGGCAAAGTGGGAGGGGTATTCTACTTTTTTATATTTCCAATTTTGACAGCACCTAACTTTAGAACGAATGGTCAGATTGGTGTGAATTTAACTGTTTTTTGCTCCCCTAGATATGCTCTTTCACCTCCTGCCACCTCATCTGTCGTGAGTCCTATGGGTGTTATAGGTAATAGGTAATAGGTAATAATTTGACACAAAGTCCAGTCCTCTGTAAGTCAACTCTAATGATTTCAGTTTTCAGCAAATGTACACTTTGTTGGGTTCAGTAAGAGGAGCGTAGATGCCAAATTTATGCTGCACAAGACAGTCTCTCAGAGTGTAGCCTCCTGGATGGAAAACCGGCCCCGTCAGGGGATCCTTATTATTCTCCTCTCCTCAAGTCAGCAGCAGGGTAGCAAGATAGAGCTCTAGTTGCAGGCTCTGATTCAGCAGGTGATTTGTAATCGCTGGAATTTGTCGACTCAGGTGGCAGTTCTGAGTCAGGTTAGTTCAGTTTGATTCAGGACTGATTTAGTTGCATTCAGGACTCTCAGTTGGCTCAGGAGGGTTTTGTGAAGAGCTGAGTTTTGGTGGAATGTATGGAGAGGATTCGTCCGGCTTTTGCGGTATGGCAGTGGTCTGTTGATTTAGTTTAGGTGTATTTTCTGATGGACCAGGCAACATGTTTCCAACAGTATGTCTTTTTATATTACTTTCGTATTATTCCAATACTCTCACGTTGTCCATCGAATGTGAGTAGTCACAAACGAGTTATAATCTGTACAATACTAGTTTAGATATGTACTTAAACTGTACTAATTCACTGGATGAATACGTAGATTTATACGATCATGTATAAGTGTGCAAAAAATCTAGAACAATGTGGATCTTCTAAAAATAATTTAACCTATTTAGTTAACTATACTAGTTATGTCGAACTTAAGAGAGAAACTGTGAAAACTGAAGTTGATTTGCTGGTACAAAATCTAAAAGCTTCTAAATGTGAAGACAGGAAATCTACAGCTTATAAGTTACTGACGGAGAAGGATGAAGAAATTGAACAGCTTAAACGGAACCTAACTTTTGCGGGATCTCAAAAGACTGACGTTGAAGCAACTCTGGCTCGTTGTGATGATGGATACCATAAAATTACCAATAAATACCTCCTTGGAAACCTTAATGCTTGCATAGATTGTGAGGAAATATTACAAGGTCAAAAGGATTCAAAAGGACCGTGTAAAACGTTTGGCTCCTTGTAGGACGAACAGCACGGTTGTGTAATAGTTATTTACGTTATAAGTCCGGTAAATATAGTTTTACAGTAGGAGTAAGATGTTTCCGGACGAGGCGCTAGCCGAGTCTGGAATTTCGAAACAACTACTGTAAGACGTTACCGGACGTATGATGTGCAACATATTACTTCATACTTATTAAAAACAGGAAAAAAATAATTTTATGCGCGGCGAATATATTTTTGCCAAATCCGCCAATTTGACAAATAGTTTCATTACGGTATCCTGTACCGGTACCGGTTTCCAGGTTACCATGTATACAATGGATTTATTCAAGATGTGCCGGTACTCAATACTGTAAAATTTCTTTACGATATCCAATCCTGTAAAAAGCCATTTACCGGATTAAAATCAAGTACGTAAAAGTATCCTAAATGATACAGTATGAAGTAAAATTTTTTTCCTAACTTAAATAAAAAAAAATTCTTAAACTATTTGTTTCATTTTCCACAGAGGGGCACATGGAGTTACTTCATCTACACTATCTGCCCTGTCTGCTCTGTCTGTCTAGCCTCACCTAGATGTCACAAGTGTCAAGTCTGTCATATGTCACACCTCACCTGTACTATGTCAAACAACTCTCATATGTCACACGTCATCTGTCAAGTCTGTAACATTTGACAAAAATGACAGCATTTTGGGGCCCCGGGCCCCCTTTTACACTAGGGCTCATGAAGACTTCAAGGTCAAAGTGTTCCAGAACCCGGTCGTTATAACTACTTGCGGTTTGCTGCTTATCCGAAGTTTACTCTGATTCTGATTTACGAGTTGTCTCAGATGGTGTGTTAGGCTTTTTCGAGGCACTGGGTGTTGTTTGATCTAAAGGAGCAGTTCTCTCAGACGGAGTAGACTTCTGAGATTCATTAACGGGAGTGGTGATAGTCCCAGAGGAAGAAACATTTGCGGTGGTTTCCAAGCGCTTTTCTGAGGTGCTTTATTGAAGTGAGAAACTTCTTCGAGTTTCTCAATCTCTCTCAAGCCATTCAGGCTTGTCAGGTTTGAGCGTTAATGCAGCAGGGTTAGGGGTTGTTTTATTACATTTTGGTGGAGGATTAGGCGTACTTTCCTTAGGCGCAAATGCGGAGTTTGGAAATTATGTGGGTTGGTCAGAAGAAGCGGGGATCTCATCAGAATGCTTTAGAGGAATCAGCTTTTCTAAAGCATTTTTTCTTGGTTTGACCCCTAGTGAAGATTCTGTTATTCAGTTGGATGAAGAGAGAGGCTGAGAAGCATTTGTATTGGATTACTTTGGAGTTGTCGGCTTTTCTGAAGCATTTGGCGTAGTTCTCTTAGGCTGGCCAGTGGTTGGAGATTCTGTGGGTTCTTCAGATGGCGACATACTCTGAGAAGCGTTTGTCTTAGTATCTTTTGGAGTTGTCTGCTTTTCTAAAGCATTTGGTGTACTTTCCTTTGAGATGATTAGAACCTGGAGATTCTCGGAAAAATTTTACAATTTTTTTTAAGCTGTTTTTAATGAGAACGGGACTATTTCAAATTCTTATGAACGAAATAAAGTTAATTCGAGCAAAATTGGTCTTTAAGGAAGATTTTTGCAAAATAGAGAGAAGGGTGATGAAGGGTGTATCTCTGCAACTATAAAACCGATGATAATTTTTTAGGTGGCCACTATTCCAGGTCCTTCACCAGGTTAGTTCAGGTTTTACATGAGTTTTAGTTTAATCCTAAAGTGATTTCCAAATTTCTCTTCTTTTCTTTCAATCTTGTAACTTTATAACGGATAGTCCGATTGGTGTGATTCCGACTATATTTTGTTTCTCTCGACGTCCTCTTTCACCTCTAGTAACTTCAACGATTTCATAGTTGCAGAGCTAGACCCTTCGGTGGTTAATATTTATGAACTTTAGAATCCACTTTTCCTCCATTTTTTAAAAAACTTGGGGGACAAATTTTGTTCCAATTAAATTTGTTTCATTCATGACGGATTGAAACCGTTTCATTCTGATCAATGGGGGGGGGGGGAGGGGGTATTTTTGTCATATTCAACAAAGGAGAGGGGCATTTTCTCTTTTTTTTCAACTTCCAACTTTGACAGGTCTTAACTTTACAATGAATTTAACTGTTTTTTTGCTCCTCTTGATGTGCACTTTCATTTCCCACTATTTATTTTGTTAATATCGACTAGAAATTTCTACTTACAGTTTAAATTTTAAACAAATGTTGCAAAATTTCATTGTTTTAATTACTACTTAGGATATACAAGCTAAAAGTTCCACTACATTCATTAACTGTCATCTAAAAACGTCGGCTGCAGCTTAGGGAAGTGAAACATAATTTTGTTGTAACCCTCCCCCCCATTTTTTTAACTCCCAAGTGAAATATATTTTTTTTGTTTTGTGGTTTTTACTATCTACAACATTGTTCTTCAGTACAATGTTGTAGATAGTAAAAGTGTACTTACTCCAGTGTTCTTACTGGATTTTTGACCACGGCTTGCAAATTGGTGACATTTAGGACGAATATGCCCCTTCCGTCCATATCAAGCATTTTATTATGGTTTATATCCTAGTCTTCTGTATTTATTTTCAGTACTAAGCGGCTTCACTTTTATCTCCTTTATTGTACTTGTCATTCTGCAGTCATTTAGCTTTTTCGAAATCGCTGGTTATTTGACCGTCAGGGCTCTCGGTTGCCATTACCATAAGAGTACAGTCTGTAATCAATTCCCTGAGCTTGATCACTTCCAGAAACTCGTCATCGCCAGATTGAACCATTTATGCAACTTCTGAGTCAAATCAGCATGATATCATTTAGATATGCCTCTATGGTTGGATAACTCTGAAGTCTTACTATGATTAGATTTCAGATTCAATTTAACAGCCTAGACAATCCTTGCTTTCCTGTTTTCAACTGCCTTTTCTAAGCTTTTCTCATGCCTGTTTTTTGTTTGTCTTTTAGCAGACACTAGTTATGCGAGAATAAGCCAGTGGTTTTTACCATGGGACATATTTTGAACAAAACCTTTTGGTCTCTCTCTCTCTCTCTCTCTCTCTCTCTCTCTCTCTCTCTCTGTCTGATTTTTTCGAGCTTGCAATGCAACTCTTGCAGAATTGCTTTCAATACTCCTCCATAATTTATCATGAATTAAGCCATTTTCATCTCGAACTTCCAATTATTGAAGTTTTCTCCTCCAGGTAGCTTCTGGAAGTTTTTGTGGTGAGACCAGCACGAGTCAAATAATGAAATTCCAAGCACCGCTATCGTATATAAAGTCTAGGTTATTTAATGTCACTTTTGTCAACTTTTGACGCACAAGCCAAGCTTGAATCCTACCTGAAGTTCAAACTCCAGATTTGACGTATATTGCTTTGTTTACGACGACTTAGGGTGACTTTTACAAGTTCAAGTAAAACTTTAGATTGAAGATCAAACTCCAGATATAACCTACATTGCATTGTTTATTTGTACAATACAATGTACATCAAGTCTGATGTTTTATCCTCAATCTGAAGTTTTACTTGAACTTGTAAAAGTCGCCCTTATACAACTATCGGTAAAACTTCGGTTTGAAACACCAGATCGTCAAACATTTACGTTTTACAACGTATCGTAATCTTCAATCTGAAGTTTAACTTATAGTGACACGTCAGATTCTTGTTCTTGTTGTCGCCTTAAGAGCATTAAAGAGACAGTTAAAATCATCATGACATTTTTATATCTTAATTCTTTATTATCATTCTAAAAGATACTTTTAGCAGGATACTATTAGTTTATTAACAGGTTATTTTAGGTTATCAAAGGTTGATCAGCAGATTATTTAAAAAACAACTTACTCGAATAAGAAGGACTTAATCTCGCTATATCTATAAGTAAATCAGTTAAAATTTGGTATATTCACTCTTTTAAGTTTAAGACATGTTTAACAGGATATTTTATTAACTGGATTGTCGCGTAATTTTAAAAGCGACACTTTCCCCTTCTTTTAACAGCAATTTTCAACAAGATTGTTAGTCATTAAGCAGGTTATGTTACGTAATTAAAAATGAATTAACCTTACGGGTTATTTAAATATTTAGTTTTTTCAATCAAAGCTAAGTAAAAGCTACTTTAGGCTGTACCTATTATCATTATAAAATCTACTTTTAAAAGGACATTATTAGTTTATTAACAGGTTTTTTCAGATTATCAAAAGTTGATTAACAGGTTATTAATAATATAATTATATATTAATATATTAACAATATATTAATAAATATATAAAAATGTAATTTTTTATTCGAGTAAGATGGACTCATGCAGGCTGTAATTGAAGGTAAACTTATTAAAATATTTCATTTTTATACTTTTAAATGAAAGGCATGTTTAACAGGATATTTTATGCCTAAGAGGATTTTCGTGTCTCTGTCCACGCAGGTAACTCTTTTAATTAAATTCAACTTAAAAAAGGATACTTTTCTCTTCTTTCAACAGCTGTTTTTAACAAGACATTATTAGTTTTTAACAGGTTATTTCAGGTTAGCAAAGTTGATTATCAGGTTATTTAAAGAGGATGTATTTTTACTCAAGTAAGAAGGACTTCTCCAGACTGTACCTATTGGTAAACCTATTAAAATATAGCATTTATACTCTTTTAAGTACAAGATATGTTTAACATAATTTTCGTGTCGCTATCGAGGCACAAGACCTTTTTAGTTTTTAAAACGACACTTTTCTCTTCTTTTAAGAGCCTTTTTTAACAAAACTCCTAGTCATTCCACAGGTTATTTTAGGTTTTTGAAGGTATTTCAATATTTAGTATTTTCCCTCAAAACTAAGTAAAAGCTACTTCCGGCTATACTTATTGTCATTCTAAAAGATACTTTTAACAGGATACTATTAGTTTATTAACAGTTTATTTTAGGTTATCAAAGGTTGATTAGCAGGTTATTTAATAAAACAAGTATTTTTACTCGAATAAGAAGGACTTAATCTCGCTATATCTATAAGTAAATCAGTTAAAATTTGGTATTATCACTCTTTTAAGTTTAAGACATGTTTAACAGGATATTTTATTAACTGGATTGTCGTTTCGCTGTCGAGACACGAGACTCTTTTTATTTTAAGAGCGACACTTTCCTCTTCATTTAATAGCCCTTTTCAACAAGACTATTAGTCATTAAACAGGTCACTTTACGTAATTGAAGATGAATTAACCTTACGGGTTATTTAAATATTTATTATTTTCAGTCAAAGCTAAGTAAAATCTACTTTAATCTGTACCTACTATCATTATAAAATCTACTTTTAAAAGGACGTTATTAGTTTATTAACAGGTTTTTTCCAGATTATCAAAAGTTGATTAACAGGTTATTAATAATATAATTATATATTATTATATTAACAATATATTAATAAATATATAAAGATGTATTTTTTTATTCGAGTAAGATGGACTTATGCAGGCTGTAATTGAAGGTAAATTTATTAAAATATTTCATTTTTATACTTTCAAATGAAAGACATGTTTAACAGGATATTTTATGCCTAACAGGATTTTCGTGTCTCTGCCCACGCAGGAAACTCTTTTAATTAAATTTAAAAAAAGGATATTTGTCTCTTCTTTCAACAGCTGTTTTTAACAAGACATTATTAGTTTTTTAACAGGTTATTTCAGTTTAGCAAAGTTGATTATCAGGTTATTTAAAGAGTATGTATTTTTACTCATGTAAGAAAAACTTCTCCAGACTGTACCTATTGGTAAACCTATTAATATATAGCATTTATACTTTTTTAAGTACACGATATGTTTAACAGGATATTTTATGCTAAACAGTCGCTATCGAGGCACGAGAACTATTTATTTAGTTTTCAAAACGACACTTTCCTCTTCTTTTAACAGCCATTTTTAACGAGACTTAGTCATATTAAACAGGTTATTTTAGGGAATTGAAGATATTTCAATATTTAGTATTTTCCCTCAAGACTAAGTAAAAGCTAAGCCTTCGGTTATACTTAGTATCACTCTAAAAGATACTTTTAACAGGATACTATTAGTTTATTAACAGGTTATTTTAGGTTATCAAAGGTTGATTAAAAGGTTATTTAAAAAAACAAGTATTTTTACTCGAATAAGAAGGACTTAATCTCGCTATATCTATAAATAAATCAGTTAAAAAAATTATTTTTACACTTTTAAGTTTAACAGGATATTTTATTAACTGGATTGTCGTGTCGCTGTCGAAACACGACACTCTTTTTATTTTAAAAGCGACACTTTCCTCTTCATTTAATAGCCATTTTCAACAAGACTATTAGTCATTAAACAGGTCATTTTACGTAATTGAAGATAGATGAATTAACTTTACGGGTTATTTAAATGTTTATTATTTTCAGTCAAAGCTAAGTAAAAGCTGCTTTAGGCTTACCTATTATCATTATAAAATCTACTTTTAATAGGACATTATTAGTTTATTAACAGGTTTCAGATTATCAAAAGTTGATTAACAGGTTATTTAAAGATAATATTTTTTATTCGAGTAAGAAGGGCTGTAATTGAAGGTAAACTTATTAAAATGTTGCATTTTTATACTTATAAATGTAAGACATGTTTAACGGGATATTTTATGCTTAACAGGTTTTTTGTGCCTCTGTCTACGCACGAAACTTTTTTAATTCAATTTTAAAAAAGGACACTTAAAGAATTTTTTTCTTTCAACAGTTGTTTTAACAAGCCACTATTAGTGTTTTAACAGGTTATTTTAGGGTAGAAAAAGTTGATTAACAGGTTATTTAAAGAGTATGTTTTTTTACTCAAGTAAGAAGGACTTCTTCAGACTGTACCTGTGTAGAAGCTAACTTAGGCTGTAACTATTAAAAAATTGCACTTTTTCTTTTAAAGTCTTTTAAATTGTGTTACATTCAGTTTATCCCAAAACTAATTTTTAAGTAAGCAGCATGATTCTGAGCCTTATCACTTAATTTATTTAAAATTGACAAATTTTTAATTTAGATATGTCATTTGTCAAAGAGTGACATATGTCATTTGTCAAAACAACCACTGGTGACATCTTAGACAAATAACTCCACTACTAGTACCTTATACCCTTCATAGATGTCCAGCCAAGGATTCTGGATCACATAACCACAGAATAAGGAGATATATCGGAGATGTCCATCAGGACGATTCTTTATTTCTTGGAGAAGATTCATGAGTTGAAACGAACGCGGCTGTAGAACAAGCGACAGCTTCACTGCTCTTGGTAAATAATAGGACAACAAAAGCAATGAAAGATCCTCAACTCACCTTCGTCGAGCTTAAGTCATGTATGGAGAAAAGTTTTTCGGCTCCTCACAAAGTTGGTATAGTACTACTAATAAACCACTAACAAAACTAATCAACACTAGCGCGAGAATGTAATAAAGTTTTAAACCCCTTTTTATTTCCTTGTATACTCGAAAAGCGCCTCCTCACTTTAATGACTTTGAACATGAAACGTAAATAGAGGATTATTCCGGTCTGCAATGACGAAATAATTTATCAACGTTCTTGTGTTGAAACAGCTAAGAAGCTAAATATTCTTTGAGTTACATACTAGTTCTATACCAAATTTGAACATTTCGAATGAAGTTAGACAACTTCATTGCAACTAAACTACAAGAAAACGTATCCCACAGACCAATTAAATTTAAACTCCCCATTTCCTGATTGAGTTCATTTAGTTCTGGAGCGGTCCTTTCGCGTCGTAATCCGGTCGGGAGAGTTACGAACCCTGCCAGAAGCACATTAAACTAACCACCGTAACAACGCAATTTGGTTTTATATCACGCAACTTCGCAGTGATGAATCAATTTGGACCTTAAAAGGTCTTTATCACTGATGCTCCATCATGCAAGCGAACTTTGATAAGAACTCTCTCTGAATTAGATTACCCTTTAAGTTATTTGTAATTAGCTTTTGACGTTTTATGGGTATCTGATTTTGGGGACTGAGGGCCGGTATTTTGCAATACGATTAAATTATTTGAACACGGATTATCCTTTTAATCGCCTCAATGGAGATTTAACCTGAAACAGGTATCAAATACCAACATACGTTCATTAATTTTAATTGGCAGCCCCTAAATATTTATTTAATCGTCTGTTGCAAATGTTTTCTTTGGCATTTTGACCTTTGATATTATTGTTTAAATGGATTGTAGAAACATGAAGTTTGCTATGCGGGCGACGCAAAAACGGGACTCAGGGCTCGGCATTCAGCAACAAACAACGAACAACTAAGTTCGAAAGTCAAGAATGCCAACTTTCAATTAGTGGTGAAATAATTTGATTACAATATAAAGCTTTTTCCGGGGTGTGAGGCTGTGGTCCAATGGAATTTCTTCCTGACGGTTCGCCTACAGCTGCGGCAGACAATATGAAAGGCGATGATGCAATGGGCAAAGTGATCTTAGTAATAGTACTTATTCCCCCGCCGCCGCGTTGGAGTGGAGTGACTGGGGTGGGGGTAGTGGTAGCACGGGGTTTCGGCGCACTTCAAGTAAGTCGTAGAACTCGCTTCCAGTCTGCAGTTAGAAACGCAATTTCCTCTTTCTTGTCGAAATTGTTGTCGTGTTTAAACATCTAAATGGCCTCTCTCGTTGGAAACGCTGCGATTGATATAAGATGTCCATTTCGTTGAAAATGATGTCGTGAGACTTCGGAGAGAACATGCTGTACTACTGCTGACTTTTGCCTGCAACTCCTCTTGTGTTCCGTAATCCTCGTGTTGACACTGGGTTTTGTGGTGCCAATGTACTTGACATTTAATGACATTTGCAATATACTTCTTCAGGGTTTTTTTTTTAAGTTGAGAACATAGTTATGTCAGCAGAGTTTAATGTGCCGGTACACATAGTGGAGAATTGAAATAAAACCAAAACAGGCAATGCCGTCTCGAAATAAATTATAAACGGCGTCTTACTTTGATGGATGCTCGACCAGAAGTGTCCATGACATTGCACAGTACCACTCTCGTTGTATTACACGAAAACCCCGCTTTGGTATTTTCAGGTTTTTGTTCTGATGTTGTTCTTGCTTTGAAGGTCTCATATGCAACGGCTTCATATTATGTGAAGTGCAACACACAGATTACAGAGCACATAAATAGAACTAAAAATTATTTAAAAGAAACGTTTGATCCTCAGCCTGACTATAAAATTCTCCAACGTTTTACAAAAAAAAATATATGAAGAGACTGGAATATACAGAAGATTCGGCGATTGTTCGTGAATTTCAGGCCAATCCCGAATGTTCCAACATGCCCTATGTGCCCTGCATTAGAGAACTTTGACCTCAGTACCAAATAACGTATTATTTTAACTTCCATTTCTCGATAATAAACAATAAGAAACAGACCCATGTCAGCATGTGTGATGATGGCCAATATTTTGTGACTCTCTTCTCTCGCCCTGGCACAAAACCATTCAGAATCCCTCAAACCTAAAACCTGAGGTTAATCTGCTCTTTATGACCTGTCAAGGCTTTTCTCATTTCTCCGATCAGATGTTATGTGAGAAGCTTCGTCTCTGCAGGCGTCACTGCTTCACCGCTCATCCATTTAGAGACGTATAGGCCCTGCTCAACCAGATTTCTAGATAACATATTTCGTCTTTAAGATGACTTTTAGACGTCTTAAACACAGCATTTGGTCCAAAAGACGTCATTTAGTATGGTGGTATGGTTGGATGTTTGGATCGTAGTAGGTTGGACTTTATCTTTAAAAAGTATTTTTTATTTTACTGTCCATGACATTTCTGGTCAAGCATTCATCGAAGTTAAACGCCGTTTACCATTTATTTCGAGACGGCAGTGCCTGTTTTGGTTTTATTTCAATTCTCCACTCTGTGTACTGGCGTATTAAACTCTGCTGACATAACTATGTTTTCAACTTATAAAAAATCCCTGAAGAAGATTGTAATACACAATCGAAACGTCGGCAATTTTTTAAAAGAGAGCAGGTTTTATTTAGTCCTATACCCGTAAACCTGTTCCTATTCATTGACAACAAGGACGTTAACCGCACACAGTTAAACGTAGTATGATGATGCTTTTGGCACTAATTAATAGAGCATTCGCGACCACAAAATACCATCTCAAATTTGTCATTCCAGGTTTTTAATTTAGTTGGTGTAATGGTCGATCAAACTAAAACATTAGGTAGTTTTCTTACAATTTTAACAGTTTTTCCCTTTCTATGAAACTGCTATTAAACTAAGCAAAAGGGTAATAAACGTTTTGAGCAGTATTTTAGACAACTCACGGTTGAGATACTGTTGTTCTATTGTCATAAATGGCTTTGCTATAAAATTGCAAATATCAATCTGCCTCTATTAATGAGAAATTTAATTAATTAAATCTCGGACGCTACAAACGATAAAATCGAACAGTTAGTACCAGTTGAAAGGTTAGTTCAGGTTAAAGCTATTTTGTCAGTCACATACGAAAAACCGATTGTTTGGGCGTGGCACATTTAAAAAGCAATATTTGTAATTAAAAAAAATACCTTGATGATGGCGTATAGTAAGCAAAAAGTCGAAACGTCAGATATATTTTTTCAACGCTCCCTAGTGACAATTACTAAGTTGTAGGAAAAAAATGTTAATAAATTGAGAAAATTCCCAAAATTGAACCTTTGGTACACGCGGCCAGGTTCCGGCCCTTAGAGACCTCTAGCCCGTCCCATAAAGTAGCAAATTTCAGCTTCCTAGATGAAACCGTTCCAGAGATATAGGCATAAAAACAGTTGTTTTCACTGACATGCAAGCACTTGTGTAAAAGCCTGAAAATTTATTTGCAATATTTCGTTAATGGTATCTATGGCTTTGATACCTTAAGGAAGGTTTCGACCCAAGGCTACTTGCAGTTCATTCTCTAAGTAACCATGGTACCAAATTTCAGCAAAAAAAATTGCTTAGACAAAACACGATGTGTAGTATAATAACTGACTTTAAGGTTTTTACATACGATTTGTTCAAACTTAAATTTTGTTTCAGGTCTCAGGATCAAAATGAATCATATGATCAAATAAAACATAATCCAAAAATCAAATCTGATCAAAAATAATTGATCTACATTTCTGCTTATAACCGATTTTTAAGGTTTTAACATACCATTTGTAAAATCTAAAATTTTGATCAAAGTCGATAAAATTTTAGGTCTTAGCCTCAAAATATTTTGGAAAAACACAGTTTGGAAATTAAAATTAATCTAAAATAATTGGTATGTTTAATAATTGGTCTTAACAAACGACGTGTTAGAAAATAGGACGTCTCGGAAGTTTCAAGTTTAAACCCCAAATTGCCCAAAGGCACCTGTGTTTTAAAATTATTAATCTAAACCAGTGCTTAGAATCAGTTTTAACATATTCCCATCCAAGAAAATTTTGATAAAAAAATCACCAAAAAATTAAACTTTAGGTTTTAGCCTCGAAATATTGAAGAAAAACACAGTCCAGTAATCAAATATTGAAAAATATTTTATCAAAATTCAGCGTGCCTAAGCAAATTTCATTAATGCTACCTATGGGTTTGGAAGGTTTCGACCCATGGCAACTTGCAGTCCATTCTCTAGGGAACCATGATATCAGATTTCAGCTCTCTACCTTTATTCGTTTCAGAGATATCACCATTTGAAACCCAAAAAAATGCTAAAATAAAATATTAACTCCGCCCATACCTGCCGAAAAATCAAAAAAATATATTTTTGCCCAAATTTGTAGCAAGGTGGTCGGGTCTCGGTTCGTAAGGCTAAAAAAAAATTGCTTAGGCAAAACACGATGTGTGGTTTAATAACTGACTTTAAGGTTTTTATATACGATTTGTTAAACCTAAAATTTGGTTTCATGTTCACGAAAATTTCAGGTTTTTGCCTCAAAATGATCAAATTAAACATAAACTAAAAATCAAATCTGATGTGAAATAATTGATCTACATTTCTACTTACAACTGATTTTTAAGGTTTTAACATATCATTTGTTGAAACTAAAATTTTGATCAAAGTCTATAAAATTTTAGGTTTAAGCCTCAAAATGTTTTGGAAAAAGACAGTCTGGAATTAAAATTAATCTAAAATAATTGAACAAAACCAATGTTTAATAATTGGTTTTTACAAACGACGTGTTAGAAAAAAAATTTCCAGAGGTTCCAGAAGTTTCAAGTTTAAGCGCCAAATTGCCCAAAGGCAACTTTGTTTTAAAATTATTAATCTAAACCAGCACTTAGAATCAATTTTAACATATTTTTATTCATGCAAATTTTGATCCAAAAATCACCAAAAAATTAGACTGTAGGTTTTCGCCTCAAAATATTCAAGAAAAACACAGTCCAGTAATCAAAATATTGAAAAATATTTTATCAAAATTCAGCGTGCCTAAGCAAAACATATGGGTTTGGAAGGTTTCGGCCTATGGCAGTTTGCAGTACATTCTCTAAGGAACCATGGTACCAAATTTCAGCTCTCTAACTTTATTCGTTTCAGTGATATCACCATTTGAAAGCAAAAAAATGCTAAATAAAATATTAACTCCGCCCATGCCTGCCGAAAAATCGAAAAAATACATTTTTGCCATAATTTGCTCCAAGGTGGTGGGGCCTTGCGTGGTAAAGCTAAAAAAAATAAAATTTCTTAGGCAAAAGACGATGTGTGGTTTAATAAGTGACTTTAAGGTTTTTACATACAATTTGTTAAACCTTAAATTTGGTTTCAAGTGTCACGAAAATTTCAGGTTTTTGCCTCAAAATGATCAAATTAATCATAAACTAAAAATCAAACCTGATGTGAAATAATTGATCTACATTTCTACTTACAACTGATTTTTAAGGTTTTAACATATCATTTGTTGAAACTAAAATTTTGATCAAAGTCTATAAAATTTTAGGCTTAAGCCTCAAAATGTTTTGGAAAAAGACAGTCTGGAAATTAAAATTAATCTAAAATAATTGAACAAAACCAATGTTTAATAATTGGTTTTAACAAACGACATGTTAGAAATTTTTTTTCCAAAGGTCTCAGAAGTTTCAATTTTAAGCCTCAAATTGCCCAAAGGCACCTGTGTTTTAAAATTATTAATCTAAACCAGTGCTTGGAATCAGTTTTAACATATTTTTATCCAGGAAAATTTTGATCCAAAAATCACCAAAAAATTAAACTTTAGGTTTTAGCCTCAAAATATTGAAGAAAAACACAGTCCGGTAATCAAATATTGAAAGATATTTTATCAAAATTCAGCGTGCCTAAGCAAAACCTATGGGTTTAGAAGGTTTAGACCCATGACAACTTGCAGTCCATTCTCTAAGGAACCATGGTACCAAATTTCAGCTCTCTAACTTTATTCTCTCTCAGAGATATCGCCATTTGAAAGCCAAAAAATGCTAAAATAAAATATTAACTCCGCCCATGCCTGCCGAAAAATGGACAAAATACATTTTAGCCCTAATTGGTAGCCAGGTGGTCGGGCCTCGGTTGGTAAGACTAAAAACAAAAAAAAATTGCTTAGGCAATACACCATGTGTGATTTAATAACTGACTTTAAGGTTTTTACATACGATTTGTTAAACCTTAAATTTGGTTTCAAGTGTCACGAAAATTTTAGGTTTTTGGCTCAAAATCAAATCTGATCAAAAATAAATGACCTACATTTCTGCTTATACCTGATTTTTAAGGTTTTTATAAACCAGTGCTTAGAATCAGTTTCAACATATTTTTATCCAAGAAAACTTTGATCCAAAAATCATCAAAAAATTAAACTTTAGGTTTTAGCCTCAAAAAATTGAAGAAAAACACAGTCCGGTAATCAAATATTAAAAGATATTTTATCAAAATTCAGCGTGCCTAAGCAAAACCTATGGGTTTGGAAGGTTTCGACCTTAATGAAGGTTTCGATTCATGGAAACTTGCAGTCCATTCTCTAAGGAACTATGGTACCAAATTTCAGCTCTCTAACTTTATTCGTTTCAGAGATATCACCATTTGAATGCCAGAAAATGCTAAAATAAAATATTAACTGCGCCCATGCCTGCCGAAAAATCGAAAAAATACATTTTTGCCCTAATTTGTAGCAAGGTGGTTGGGCCTCGGGTGGTAAGGCTAAAAACAAAAAAATAGAAAATTGCTTAGGCAAAACACGATGTGTGGTTTACTAACTGACTTTAAGGTTTTTATATACAATTTGTTAAACCTTAAATTTGGTTTCAATTGTCACGAAAATTTCATGTTTTTGCCTTAAAATGATCAAATAAAACATAATCTATTGTTGCGAACTCGGGGTTCGATAATTCCAGTGCAACGATTTAACACGAAAACACTATTTATTTACTCCACAAATACACACAGGTACAATTCGACTAGTAAATAACTCACTACTTAACACTTTATAGCTTTCTATTATCGCTTCGTACTTTAGCTTACTTATAGCTCGCTTAAAATAAGACTACCCTTACTCGGGCGCTCTAGGCGCCTTTTATATACAATCCTAAAATTACAGAAAAACCTAGAAAGTTCTTTATAAGAATTCTTGAATAATCTCATATAAAAAAAAACGGTTGTAAACAACTGCCTTCTAGATTAAGCCAGACGAGCAATAAATGACTCGTGTCAGCCATGACGCAGCGCGGATAGGTCGCGAAGCTCCACCAACCAACACGCTCCCATGCGTTGCCCCGCCTCCCATGCGGCGTTGCTGCGATCGTAACATTGCCCTCCTCCTAAGTCTGTTCGTCCCGAACAGATAGAGTTCCATGGTATCGTGCTAATCGATCCAAATGAACGACCTTCATCTTTGACCTAGGGGTCCGCTGGATCCTATACACCACATCATTAATCTTCTTTATAATTGTATAAGGTCCTTCCCAATTTTGGCTAAGTTTGGGCGACTTCCCCACCTTTCGCCTCGGATTGTATAACCACACCAAATCACCATCCTGGAAGCCGCGGGAGTTAGCTAGTAAGTCATATCTTGCTTTGGCTCGATCACTGGATATCCGCAGTTTATTCCTGACTTGCTCATGAACATTGTTCAGCCTCTCCTTAAGCTCCTCTACAAAATTCTCAGAGCTGAGCGACTCTTTTTCTGGTGTTCCATACATCAAATCCGCAGGAAGCCTCATTTCCCTCCCGAACATCACTTTCGCCGGAGTATAACCAGTGGCTTCATGCGTAGAGCCTCGATATGCCATCAACATGAGAGGTAGATGTTGGTCCCAATCACGCTGATGATCTGCCACCATTTTAGACAGGTAATGTTCCATGGTCCGATTAAATCTCTCTACCATCCCATCCGACTGTGGATGCAAAGGAGTTGTCCTGGTCTTGCGAATTCCGAGAAGTTCCATGACCTTCTGGAAAACAGCCGATTCAAAATTTCGGCCCTGATCAGAATGAAGTTCGAGAGGAACCCCAAATCTGCAGAACATTTCATTTACTAGCACCGTTGCCACAGTCGTTGCTTCTTGATTAGGTAGGGCGTATGCTTCAGGCCATTTAGTGAAGTAATCCATGGCGACCAAGATGTATTTGTTGCCCGACTCAGTCTGAGGAAATGGTCCCGCGACATCAATTGCTACCCTCTCGAATGGAGCACCTACAGTGTACTGCACCATTCGACCCCGTGATCTTGTTGGAGGTCCTTTTGTGGCACAACAAACTTCGCACTTGCGGCACCAAGATTCGACGTCTTCATGATAGTTCACCCAATAATACCGCTCTTTAATTTTGGCCAATGTTTTATTGACCCCAAAATGGCCTCCGCTTGTTCCGTTGTGCATTTCCTGTAGTACATCTGATTTTCTGCTACCAGGAACAACCAACTGACTGACTATGGACTTGCCATCCGGACTCTCCCACGCTCTCTTCAGTAGTCCATTTTCTATTTTAAGAGAGTGCCACTGGGCCCATAGCGCCTTCAGGTTTGGACTTCTATCAGCAATTTCTTGCCATTCTGGTCTCTTGTCGTCAGTCTTTGCAGAGAGGATGGGTCCAATATCTGGATCATTCATTTGTTCTTCTCGAAGGGTCTTTGTGGTCCAGCCATCGTTTATTTCCACCGACGTTCTCCTTACAGAAGGATGTCCCTCACGTTGCTCAGTTCTTCGACAATGCTGACTATCTTCTTTACATGGCCGTCTAGACAATGCATCGGCATTTCCGTGATACCTTCCTGGTCGATGTTCAGTTTGGGTCTTCTGCCCTTTAATGCGTCCGGTCTCTGTAACACTTTTGCCACCCAAATTATTGGCTTGACTTGATTGATTGACTTGACTGATCCTGGGGGTCTTAACGGGCTCGGTCAATTGCTCCCTTACATTGACAGGAATTGGTCTTTCCTGAATTCTAGGGCGGTCTTGGTTGCCGCTCGATCTTCTAAACAACGGCGACGGACTTCTTGCCCTATTGCGGCAGTTACTCTTGACGTGACCCAGTTTACCGCAGTTAAAACATTTTATGCCCCGATTGCGTGTTGATCGAGGAGTTCTTCCCAACAGGGCTTGCATATTGAATGCCATATCCTTTATCGCTTTATGTAAACTGGCCATGGATTCAGCCATAGACGTATTCGCCTCTTCATTGCAAGTTGCCATTCTTACACGTGGAGATGAACTAGATGACACTCGCGATGCCTCGAATTCCAGGGCCCGAACTAGTGCCTCGCTGATATCCTTGGGCCTTAATAGACGTAAGTGGTATCTCATGTCACTATCGCGAACTCCCTCAATGAACCTTTCGGCGGCAAATTGCATTTGAAAAGATTCAGGGGCCGATGGATATGCCAGGTGAATTAGTCTGTCTATGACCGCCTCAAATTCTTGTAAGGATTCACCTGACTTTTGCTGTCTCATCCTCAGCTGGGCCTGGAACACGGTTTCTTTGTGCTCATTTCCAAATCGTAGTTGCAGAGTGTGTACTAAAGCCTCATAATTACTTTGATCCGCTGCCGACAGAGATTGGAGTAACTCAGCCGTTTTTCCACGAAGTGCTACCACTAATGATGTAGCTTTCTGGGGTTCGGACCAACCATTAGCTTTTGCAGCTGCCTCAAACTGAGTTTTATAAATTTCCCATGCAGTAGTACCGTCGTAATCGGGAGGCTTAATTTTAGCGTTGGCTGTGCTAAAACTCTCTGTAGACACGTTGTCGTCCTCAAGTTGTTCCCGGAATTTCTTTTCTAGCTCGAGAACCTTCTGGTTGACAGCTTCGAGTCCTTCGTTAACGGATTCATTAACGGATTGCATTATTCTTTCTTCTAGCTGTTGCTCCCTGACTGCGAGATGGCTCATTAATTCTTCTTTGAATTGTTTATGACGTCGCTCTTGCACTTGATCACGTTTTTCCTGCTCTTCTTTTTGTTCTTTATAACGGCGCTCCTGAATTTGATCACGTTTTTCCAGCTCTTCCTTCTGCTCTAGATAACGTCGCTCCTGTACTCGATCACGTTTTTCCTGTTCTTCCCTCTGTTGTTGCAAAAGTCGCTCCTGTACTTGATCACGTCTTTCTTGTTCTTCTTTTTGTTCTTTATAACGTTTTTCCTGCTCCTCTTTTTGTTCCTTATAACGTTTTTCCTGCTCTTCTTTTTGTTGTTGCATAAGGGACAGCAGGGCGGCAAGTTGATCCTCCATCGCTTGATGCTGGCTTCTGGTCACTGGCATAAACACGTAATGTCCGGCAATGAAGCACTCACTTACAGTTCAGCAATATTAGTTCTCAAATTCCCACTGGAATCCCACTTCTGACACCAATTGTTGCGAACTCGGGGTTCGATAATTCCAGTGCAACGATTTAACACGAAAACACTATTTATTTACTCCACAAATACACACAGGTACAATTCGACTAGTAAATAACTCACTACTTGACACTTTATAGCTTTCTATTATCGCTTCGTACTTTAGCTTACTTATAGCTTGCTTAAAATAAGACTACCCTTACTCGGGCGCTCTAGGCGCCTTTTATATACAATCCTAAAATTACAGAAAAACCTAGAAAGTTCTTTATAAGAATTCTTGAATAATCTCATATAAAAAAAAACGGTTGTAAACAACTGCCTTCTAGATTAAGCCAGACGAGCAATAAATCACTCGTGTCAGCCATGACGCAGCGCGGATAGGTCGCGAAGCTCCACCAACCAACACGCTCCCATGCGTTGCCCCGCCTCCCATGCGGCGTTGCTGCGATCGTAACACTATCTATACTCTATAATCAAATCTGATCAAAAATAATAGATCTACATTTCTGCTTATAACTGATTTTTATGGTTTTAACATATCATTTGCTAAATCTAAGATTTTGATCAAATTCGATAAAATTTTAGGTTTTAGCCTAAAAATATTTTTGAAAAACACAGTCTGGAAATTAAAATTAAACAAAAATAATTGAACAAAATCAATGTTTAATAATTGTTTTTAACAAACGACATGTTAGAAAAAACATTTCCAAGGGTCTTAGAAGTTTCAAGTTTAAGCCCCAAATTGCCCAAAGGCAACTTTGTTTTAAAATTATTAATCTAAACCAGCGCTTAGAATCAGTTTTAACATATTTGTATCCATGAAAATTTTGATCCAAAAAGTAATAAAAAAATTAGACTGTAGGTTTTAGCCTCAAAATATTCAAGAAAAAGACAGTCCAGTAATCAAATATTGAAAAATATTTTATTCTAAAACAACATATGTAATGATGACATTTCTGTCTTTTTAAAATCTTGGAAGTGTCTCATTACTGGTCTAGGACGGGAAGTAATTAATTCCATTACTGGTCTAGGACGGGAAGTAGTTACTTATGGGAAAATCGGCCGAAAATCTTGGAAAACTGTATGGCAGGAGAAAATTACGGAAAGTAGTTACTTCCCGTCCTAGTACCAGTTACCAGTAATAGGATTGTTGTTTTTGCCAGTGATTGTTGATTTTGCTCTAAACCATAGGAACCAACAACATTCCGTCTCCTGAATGAAGATTTCAGCCAGAATATTATATGAATAAATAATATTCAAGAACATGTTTTGATATTATTTAGAAAATGTGGTTGAAAATAAAATAGTATACGTAAACTCGATGGGAAACTTCATTACTGTCTCGAGATTTTATTTATCTCGACGCTACGCTTCTCGATATATAACATAATCCTTGGACAGTAATGAAAGACTTCCCATCTAGTATTGTGATATACTATTATCAAAATTCAGCGTGCCTAAGCAAATTTTGTTAATGGTACATATGGGTTTGATACCTTAATGAAGGTTTCGATCCATGGCGACTTGAAGTCCATTCTCTAAGGAACCATGGTACCAATTTTCAGCTGTCTAATTTTATTCGTTTCAGAGATATCACCATTCTTTAATCACCCTGTCTACTGCAACTATTTTTTTTTCTCCCCCATCTTTTATTTATGACGAAAAGCATTGCGCAATCGATTTATTATGGGAAAACCGAAAAAATGCTAAAATAAATTATTAACTCCGCCCATGTCTGCCAAAAAATCGTAAAAATACATTTTTACCCGAATTTGAAACCGCCACTGCTTTGGCGTGGTCGGGCGTCGACGTCATCAGCAATCATGAATCCCGACACTAAACTTTCAAATCGACCAGTATTTGAGAAAACATTCTCGAGGACCGTGCATTTTGCCAATAATCTTCCTAGAAATGTCCAAATTTTCTCCTGCCATACAGTTTTCCAAGATTTTCGGGCGATTTTTCTTGGTCTAACCCTTTAAAGTTAATGTCTACATTTCGGAAAATCTCAGCTGTCAGTGGCAGAAGCTGCCGCTCCCGAATGGTTCCGATTACCAGTTAAGTGGCGATCTTCAAAACCATTGAGGATATTGCGTCAAATCTTGCAAATATCTGCATCTTTTGCTTCGAAATTCAAGTAAAACCGTTTCGCGACATCCCCAGTCGGTTCTCATGTACCGAAAAGAAAACATTTTAAGGTATCCCCTGAGATAGAAAACCATTTGGTTGGATGCACGGTCTCGACACAAAGAGACCTCAAAGTACTAATTTGAAATGTAAAGTTTAAAAATTCGTCAAAATTTGAAAATCAATGATAGGACCTTGATTTTTATAGCCATCTGCCATGCAGTCTTAGATCTAATACACTGGTGGATGTCGCCTGTTCTGCACAACACATTTCACCGTTCTTCTGTACTTTATGTGGTTTAGAGCCGCGACACACGGTATCCACCAAAGCTTGTAAAGCACACCATAAACAAACCAAGTCAATATTCCTGCTGATCAACTTTTAACAACAAAGGTATGTAAACTACTCCATTTGATAAAAGCATAAAACAATATATAGAAAATTTACGTTAGCAACCGACGGCGATGGTTAAATATTAACCTGCTGCTTCATTACCGAATCAAAATTAATCAACGTATTTGCTATCTTTCTAAGCTTAATCGCCACTTAAAATATCCAATCAGCCGATTAAAGAGATCAATGTTCGAATAATTTAATAACTTTTCAAAATACCGGCCCCAATATACTCAACCAATACTAAACGCGGTTTAATCGCACTGTAACATTTGCCCGACGATTACGTGATCAACTTCGCGATAGGGATTCAAAATACCGACCCTGAAACTAGTCTACTGGTGATATTAACGATTTGCTTAATTAGTAGTTTATGTGAGTTGCTTTCCAGTTAATGTGGCCAAGAACAAGTACTTACGCCCTAACAGTGCAAAACATTCCCCCAAGTCTGGACGTAGATTAACGGCGGCACACGCGAAGTTGAATCCAGATGCCGGTTGGCTGGTGGCCAAATGCACTAGGCCCAAGTTGTAAAGAAGTTTCCAGTTCAATGGCGCTAGCCATAAACCCCGCTTTAAGCAGCTAATTGCCTGAAAATTACGAGATTAAATTGGTTATCCCGCAGGACCATTACTGATTTTTTTTTCTGGATTTCTGCCATCTTTTACTACAAAAGTTTTTATTATTCGACCTACATTACTAACAAAGTAATAAAAATTGAATCGCAACCATAAAAATAATTGTTTTATTAGCTTGATGTTTTCGTTTATTTTTGCTCCTTATCTACTAAAGTTAGCTAATAATTCGGTTAGTTTTATGGGCAATTTAAGATTTATAGGGGCGCTTTGTTATCCAGCTAAATTCCAATTTGCTATAATCCATTTGGGAACTACAGATACAAATGCATTCCGGTTTTTATAAATTGAATAATAGTGTTCATTCCTCTCAATTTCACAAGATGTTTGCGTCAAATAATTAAGGCAAAATGTTTGATGTCTCTCTTTGTCTCTTCACTTGAGACGTTATGGCTGACTGATTTATACTGTGTCGTGTATATTATATATTCAAGAGAATTACCTATTATTAACAAGAAACTACGTGTAGCTTCGCTTCGATTAATCTCTAGTTTAACAAACATTGCAGCATTCGCAATTCTACCTTACAGAGACACATTGTGTAGTTCCACAACCAATTGCCTTACTAATTGAAACTAAATATCATGTATGTATATGTTTCAGTACAAGCCATCTAAATATTATGCTAAAGCTATTAGCTTTGATGAGCTGTAATTAAATTTTGTAAAAAAAAGTAAAAGGCGGGCTCTTTGATCAGACAGGGTTGGCTTTGAAGGTTTTTGCGTTTGTCACAAGATACCTTATACTTAGCGCCTAGCGCTCGACGCTCTTTTGTTCTCTCAGTTTTTCATTCCTATAAAGAAGTTTTTGTAGTCACTTTTTGAGGACAGAAATTTGTTGGGTAGTTGGTCACGGAGTTAGATAGAAAAACTTCTTAGGTAAATCGAGCTTTCGGCAACGTTTATTGCCTGCTTCAGGAATGTAGTAGTTCCTGCTAAATGTTCATCGACAGAAGGTCTGCGTCAGATAATCACAAACATATGCTGCTTTAAATATTTCAAAATCACACAAAGCGCATACGTGACATTAGATAAAATTTGTCTTATGATTACTAAATTAAAATTGTTTTTTTCTACCCTGCAGGGATAGTTTTCTTATCAGTTAACAGAAAGTATAAGTAAACAATTGTCGCTTCTGAACTCCTGCTATGAGTAATGAAGTGAACCAATCACATGGGAAATTCTATCTATGCGAAACGAACGAGACATCCATTATGTTGAAAATATCACTGCTAATGACCAACTAAAATAAACGTGCAGATGTGCCAAAAATAATAATTTTATACCAATAAACTTTGGTATATTTTCAATTAAACGTAGAAAAAATAGACTGTAAAATTCTTTTTCCTATATTGCACTTGGCCTTCGGCGTCGTCTTCAAAGTTCCGTCCCCGTGCGTTATGGCCATCACGTCCACTCTTGTTGCACTATATACTATACCCGGCGTGGATACAAAATAGTATACTGTGGAACTAGTGTCGAAAACTACGCTTTTCACACGAGTGTGACGGCTTGGACACGAGCCGTAGGCGAGTGATACAACGTGAACTTTGCACATGCTTCTGTATGAGAGCGTGCGCAATGTGCACTTTGCGAACGCGGTTTGCAATATGTTTCAACTTGAGTTAGTAGTGCGCATTTGTTCATTTTCGAGACAGTCGTAAAAAATAATATATTGTATAACTAGTGTCGAAAATTGCACTTTTCACACGAGTGTGACGGTTTGGACATGAACCGTAAGCGAGTAATACAACGTCACAAGAGTGTGAAGAGTCATTTTCGAACGTGTTGTACACTATACTTTTTCTACCACTGCGATTTTGCTTCACGAATGATTATTCCTAATATAAAATATATGCAAGGCGTGCGCAAAGCAATCAGAAGTCTGTATGAGAGCGTGCGCAATGTGCATTTTGCGCACGCTGTTTGCAATATGCGATCTTCAACGGTAATTAGTAATGCGCATTTGTTCATTTTCGACGCAGTCATAGAAAATAGTATATTGTGTAACTAGTGTCGAAACTTGCACTTTTTACACGAGTGTAACGGTTTGGGCCAAACGTAGGTGAGTGATATAACGTCACAAGAGTGTGAAGAGTGATTTTCGTACGTGTTGCACATTATACTTTTTCTACGACTGCGATTTTGCTTCATAAATGACCATTCGTATTACAAAATATATGCAAGGCGTATGCAAGGCAATCAGAAGCCTGTGTCAGGCAATCAGAAGCGTGTGCAAAGTGGACTTTGCATACGCTTCTGTATGAAAGAGTGCGCAATGTCCACTTTTCGTACGCTTTTTGCATTATGCTGTTTTCCACGGTAGTAGTGCGCATTTGTTTACTTTCAAGGCAGTCGTAGAAAATAGTATATTATGTAACTAGTGTCGAAAATTGCACTTTTCACACGAGTGTGATGGTTTGGACACGAGCCATAGGCAACCGACACAACGTCACAAGAGTGTGAAGAGTGATTTTCGCACATGTTGCTCACTGTACTTTTTCTACGACTGCGATTTTGCTCCATATAAATGATCATTAGTATTATAAAATATATGCAATGCATGTGCATGGCAATCAGAAGCGTGTGCAAAGGGGACTTTGCATACGCTGTTTGTAATATGCTGTTTTCAAGGGTAGTAGTGCGCATTTGTTTACTTTCGAGGCAGTCGTAGAAAATAATATATTGTGTAACTAATGTCGAAAATTGCACTTTTCACACGAGTGTGACGGTTTGGACAAGAGCCGTCATACAATGTGACAAAAGTGTAAAGAGTGATTTTCCTACGTTTTGTAAACTATACGTTTTCTATGACTGCGGTTTCGCTTCATAAATGATCATTTGTATTATAAAATGTATGCAAGGCGTGTGCAAGGTAAACAGAAGCGTGTGCAAGGTGGACTTTGCACGCACTTCTGTATGAGAGCGTGCGCAATGTGCACTTTTCACACGATTTTTGCAAGATGCGACTTTTAACGGTAGTTAGTAGTGCGCATTTGTTAATTTTCGAGGCAATCGTAGAAAATAGTATATTGTGTAACTAGTGTCGAAAATTGCACTTTTCACACGAGGGTGACGGTTTACACACGAGCCACAGGCGAGTGATACCACGTCACAAGAGTGTGAAGAATGATTTTCGTACGTATTGTAAACTATACTTTTTCTACGACTGCGATTTTGCTTCATAAATGATCATTTGTATTATAAAATATATGCAAGACGTTTACAAATAAATCCGACGCGTGTGCAAAGTGGACTTTGCATTCGCTTCTGTATGAGAGCGTGCGCAATATGCACTTTTCGCATGCTGTTTGCAATATGCGGTTTTCAATGGTGGTAGTGCGCATTTGTTCATTTTCTAGCACATTTCACACGAGTGTGGCCGTTTGGACACGAGCCGTAGGCGAGTAATACAAGGTCACAGGGCGGTAAAGATTTATTTTCGTACGTGTTGCACACTATACTTTTTCTACGACTGCAATTTTGTTTCATAAATGATCAATCGTATTATAAAATATATTCAAAATGTGTGCAAAGCAATCAGAAGCGTATGCAAAATGGCCTTTGCATACGCTTCTGTATAAAACCGTGCGTAATATGCACTTTTCGCACGCTGTTTGCAATATGCGGTTTTCAACGCTATTAGTGCGCATTTGTTCATTTTCGAGACAGTCGTAGAAAATAGTATATTCGGTAAGTAGTGTCGAAAATTGCACTTTTCACACGAGTGTGACGGTTTGGACACGAGCCGTAGGTGAATGATACAACGTCACAAGAGTATAAATATTAATGATCATTCGTATTATAAAATATATGCAAGGTGTGTTCAAAGCAATCAGAAACGTGTGCAAAGTGGACCTTGCACACGTTCGAGCTTTTCTTAGTCTACTGGAGGGTGCACTACATTGACTAGATTGTCGGGCTATTGTGAGGAATTGCCGTTTTCCATATATATTGAAATATTACGTATTTGAGTTCTCCTTTCTGTTAGCGCAATCCAGTGACCTCACTTCTTTATGTCATTTAGATTGACACTTGTCATTGTCACGTTTTGTCAGTTATCTGTCATCTGTTTACTTTAATTTTTTTTTGAAATAAGATTATTAAAAATGCTTAAATATGGTTTGGTTACTCTTTACTCTAGCAGCCACCCCAGGTTGCTTGAGGGTATCAATATTCGAATTCCAAAATTGAGCTTATGATGGTGGGTAGGGGGGGGGGGCACAGAATAGCCATCAAGCAGTTGAACAAGAAAAAGGCCTAAAAAAGGGACACGTAATGTAATAATCAGCATGCAAGCTTATGTTGTTGACTCAGGCCCACAGTTGCAAGTTCAGTTTAAACTTCAGTTTTGAAAATAAACATAAACGATTTTGACAGATAAATCCAGCAAATCTTGAGTTTAAACTTCAGGTAGGGTTTAAACTGTAGGGGGGCTAGTTTTAAACCAAAGGGGCAATTAGAATCACTGTTACAGGTTCAGCTTAACTTTCAGTTTGAAAATAAATAAAATATTTTGACAGATAAAAAATTGAATATACATCAATTCTTGAATTTAAACTTTAGGTAGGGTTTAAACTGGAGAGGTACAAGAGGCACTTGGGCTCACTGTTACAGGTTTAGTTTAAACTTCAGTTTGGAGATGAAGAAAAGATTTTGACAGATGAACAATACAATATGCATCAAGTTCGAAGTTTAAACTTCAGGAAGGGTTTAAACTAAGCGGGGCACTTAGGCAGGGTTTATCCAACTTCTTTATTCTTAATTGCTAATTCTTTATTCTTAATTGTTAATTTCTAATACGTATCTTTAATTCTTATTTCATAATATGGTTTACACAATTTCCTAATTCTTATAAAATTAAGGATTTGCAATCGACACTTTTGACAGTTAACATTCCTTTGGTGCTTGTATGTCCACGATTTTCTTTTGTAAAATTATATTTTATGATACTAGCACAATCAATTATTAATTGGAATTTAAAATAATTAAACAAAAACACAAATTTGAGGTTATGTCATACCCTAAGCCATCTATTGGGCATGCGCAATGAAACATTTTTCTTAATGCTTAATGTTTAATTGCTAAGAGTTAAAATATCTGAACTTTTAAGGTTAAGCATTAGGAATAAAAATTAAGAATTAAGAACTTGTATAAACAGTGCCATTAAATAACATGATTTTAACTCCTTAAGAATTAGCAAATAAGAATTAGAAATAAGGAATTAAGAATAAAGAAGTTGGGTAAACCCTGCCTTAAACTCACTACTAGAGGGTTGAGTTTAAATTTCAGTTTTGAAGATAAACAAAAATTTTGACAGATAAACAATGCAGTATGTATTAAATCTGGGGTTTAGAATTTAGGTAAAGATTAAACTGTAGTTAAAATGACTAACTATTGAAAAATCGCCTTTTTTTTGCAAAACTAAAAAAATCTCTCAAGAATAATTTTCTGATTTATTTATTGTTAATGTAATTAAGAAAAGTCAACATGACGAAAACTTGTGAATCTCATTATCGCTAATTTGAGATATTATTTTTCAGTTTCTTGAACCTAGAAAAGTTGAGATTATTCACGACCGGAGCCGAAAATGTAATAACCCTTTACAAAAATCTTTTGACTTTGACATTTTTGTCGTACATTCTCAAAATGTGCTGAAAGAAGATAGTTATAAAAACATGAAGATTTCAAAGATAACAAGATGTCAAAATATATGAGTTATAGTTTCCCTTCGGTACAGCCTTTATAGAAAACTTTTACACTGTTGCTACATTTTGAGTGGTTTATGAAATGTTTAGGAAAAATATACAAAATGCCAAAAATTTCAATCTCTCAAACTATTGGTGACACAAAAAAAATCAATTAAAATGTATCATTATGCTTTAAACTCTACCATATGACATCTTGATTAGCTTTATGTGACAATTGTCAATCGAGTTACCGGTAATTTTTTTTTTAAACAAACCTAGGTTTTATTCAAAATTTCAAAGTCTCTTTTATTTCTAATATAACGTTTTTGCAAGAACATATTGTGTAGAAGCTCACAAATCAGTAGAGAATCAAAGCGGATCCTAGGACTTTTTTAAGTGTCCTAGAATCACCTTGACCTTGAGAAGTCGCTGGAAGCTGACCTTGAAAATCGCAAGACGCGTGAGCTTGAAAATCTTCTTTGGATTCTAGCCGAGCCAGGGCTTCCAGCGACCTCGTGTGATGCTCCTTGTGAGGCCCATTGGTGATTCTAGGACACTTAAAGTGTCCTAGGATCCGCTTTGAAAATCTACTCAAATCCACTAGTTTATTACGTACCAACCGAAATTTATTACCGACGATTTATTACATACTTACGACATATACTTACTACCATTAACCTAACGTTTTAATATTTTATATAGGTATAGACCAACATATTTTATGTGATAATTTAAACACATTTTTAAATTCATTAACAAATTGTAATACCAGGACCTTAACAATAGATTTAGTTGGCCGAAACCACCGTTTAAAATTCCAATTCCAAATTCCAAATATTATGAAAAAAAAACAGGGTAATTAAAAAAGTAAACTCTATAATGCTAACTCGGTTGATAAGCATCATACAATGGATTAGAGTAAAATGATTTAAAATTTTTTGTGCCACGAATAGTTTTTGAAAAAGGAGGGTTGACATTTTTGACTCTTTATATTTTTCTATGCTTAAACCTCTCAAAAATGTGGCAACTTGCAAAGTTTAACAGTATATTAAAAGCAAGCCACCTTTACGCCACAGCAACATACTCCCTTCTTTGCTTCGGTGGTTTCTTAAATTTCCTCGTTCAAGAAACACTTTGTAGCTCAAGTCAAAAATAGCTAATGGAGTACAAGGCACAATAGATCTTGTGGCTTGCGGTGCAGGAGCCCCCCTCTTGGGACCACTCATTTGAATCAAGTAATTTGCGACACCCCTTAAGGAAAACTGAGAAATGTTTAATTTGGTTTACTCACCGCAATATATTTTTGCTTAGAGTAGAAGCACATTCCTATATTGTTCCACAAGGCTACAGATTCGGGTTCATAAAGTACAGCAATTTTATATTTACTGAGCGCAACATCGTACTCCTCGTGTCTCTAAAATGAAAATGTAACTTTATAAGTCAGATAGCTTAGTTTGTTTCGTTGAAAAGAAAGTAAATGATCTTTTTGTTCCTTCAACTGTTTTTTTTGCATTTTACAGCTAACTAGATGACATTTTTAAGTGAATACCATTTAGTTAATGACTTTGGAATGACGACTGTATTTGAGAACACGAACTTTACTAACATTAGGCAAAGCAAGAGGTAATTCTATTAGTCGATACAAACACCTCTCAGATTTGCGTAAAGTCCAGTAGTATTCGGCATAACTTACGTGGGTAATATATCCAATTCCTAATAAAGCTTTGCCACATGTTTGATCTAAGGCCAATGCCTGGCTGAGCCTCTCAAAGGCATATTGCGCTTGACCAGTCTTCAGATACAATAACCCGGATTCAGTCAATAGAGTAACACTATCCGGACATGCCCTAGAACTTTTCGGTTAAAAAGGGCTATTAAAAGAACATCTGTCTTACTCTATTGAGGCGTTAGCGACAGCGATGGCTGAACGAAAGTCTTTTTCAGCGATTAAGATTTTTATCAGCATACTATACGACTCTTCTTGCTTGCCAACTTTCACACTTTTGTGGGCGTATTCTTTGGCCTTTTCGCTATTTCCTAACTTCATATAAGTTCGTGCTGAAATAAATGTGAGTCGTTTGTAGCAAAGTTATGACGACACGTTAGGGGAATGTAATTTATAGCCAAATAATGCTATACGATATTTTCCTCTTATAAAACTTCTAGAATTATACTTTACCTATGTAAAAATACAATTGCCAATCTGGATTTTTCGATAGTTCTTCAACTTCCAAGAATGCGTTTAGGGATAAACGAAATCTCCTCATGTCGTATCTAAATGTATAATGGAATATTCTGTGACTAGTTTTATATATAAATAAATGGTAATGTAATAATTTTTTTATGTATGGAGAGTGTTTAAGATAAGGATGCACTGCATGGATATCGCCGAAATGGTAAGAGATACGAATTCGGTTAAATTGGAATAAAGTTGAGGTGATACGGTGGCTTGTAAAATTTATGTCATCTAGATTTTCAAGGTTTTTTATTTTTTTTTTAATAGTAGATTATGGTCCATAAAATAGATTAAAAAAAGGACATTTTTAAATGAGCCACTTTTCACTGAAAAACAAGCATAAATATTGAAAATGTACGACGAAATTGATGCTAAAACTCTCGAACTAGACAGTAGGGTTCAAACTACATTTACAGCGACGCCAAACGTCGGAGTTCATCGTTAAGTAAAATTATGTGGTCGCATCTACAAACAAATTTAAAGGAAATTGCATAATTAATATTAGGAAAATTTAAAAAGGACATACAACTTTCGTGAATATCATCAATCAAACACTGTGACTGGGTATGTGTATAAAAACTGGTAACTGAACTAACCTAACCAGAAAAACTAGAAGTGGACTAACCTGAACTAACCAGACCTTACCTGAACTAACCCAATCAGGAAAACGAGAACTGAACTAACCTGAAGTAACCAGACCGAGCCTAAACTAAACGAAGTTTAGTTTAGGCTCGGTCCATAACATAAAGAATAGAACTGAACTAACCAGACGTAACATGAATTAACCGAAGTTAACCTGACCTAAAAGTACACCTACAATTTTAAATCGTGCATATAGTTTTTCTAAATTAAGCATTAAGTAAAATTTTATACTTTGGTAGATTGTTGAGAGACACTATACATATAGCGATTCCAGCACACCCTTTACTGTTCTGGACTTCTTTACTTCTTGAAATATATAAGTTTTTAAAACTCTATACCAAGGTTCAGCCACTTCGCAGCTTTCTTGGATATTTCACGAATTGCAGTATAGTTTGAGTGTACTTTTATAGTGAAAGACGGACACTCACAAGCATCTGGCAACTTCCTTAAGGATCAATACGTTTTGTTGGTTCAATTTCAGGCACTTCTGAAACGTCTCTAAAGCTGAATGAACGTCTCCTTCCTGCTTCAGGAGAATGCCCTGAAAATGTTCGGTATTAGTTTCGTTGTATAAAATGTCTAGACCACAATGATTTGAATTTAAAGTCTTTCAAACACAAAAGTGAACTTTCAAGTAGTTGTAAAATCTATTTTAGTAAAATTGTATGTCGGCGCTTTTCTATTAAGTGCTATTGTTAATGTTGTTGGTCTATAAGACTGTGAAGACTTTCACGGCTGGTTAAAATACAATCTTCACAATTTCACAGGATGGAGGAAATTGAGTTAGTAAATGCAAGTGCGCCGAAACCAAGCGCCATCATTACGCCCCCCCCCCCCACCCACTCCCTCCACTGCAGCGTGACGGCGAGGGAATAAATACCACGGAGCTCACCACAGTCGAATCAGTCATTCAGTCAACGTCGGGAAGCACGGGAGATCACTTTGCCCATTGGTTCATCGCTTTTGATAATGTCTGGCGCAGTTGTAGTCGAAACGACAGGAACAAATTCCATTCCATCCAAATTTTATTGATGCTTTAAAAATCAATTTCAAAAAAATTTCAGCTTAAAAAAAACTCTTCTACAGCTCCTTCAAAGAAAGCTCTAGAAATGAGTTTTTTGTCTTAAAATCTTTTAAACAAGCGATAGCTCTAAAAGTGAAAGTCTTAGGTAATTTTTGCTTCAAAATATAATTTAAATAAATATAACTAAATGAGTCACCAAATAAATATAGCTAAATGAGTCATTCCAGTCAAATGAGAAGTTTGGATGTAAAAAAAGTTATTAAAAAATTATCCAAAAACTATTAGAAAGAAGGGTTTTTACATGAAGATTTTACGTTTTAAAGATCTTTAAACAAGCAGAAGCTTTAAAAGAATGAGTTCTAGGCAATTTTGGATTAAAAAAAAGTTTCAAATAAAGGTCACGCAAATAAGTCTATTGGACTCGATGTTCAAAGCCCCTTCTTATAAAAGCTTTAAAAATCAATTTCAGTCCTTCCAGCTCCAAAAACACCTATTTCAAGAAAGGCCTTAAAAATGGTTGGTTTTAACGTTCTTGAAGAACTTTAAACAAGCGAGAACTTAAAAAATTAGAGTTCTATTTAATTTTGGATAAAAAAAAAGGTGGTGCCAACATCGGAGTCTAGGAGACTATGCGTTCAAAATCCCTTTGTTGAAGGCTTTAAAAATTTGTTATTTCAGACGGAACAGCCTGTACATTTTTGCATATTCCGATTCCTCGTAAAATTCTGCATTTCAATAGTTTTTTTTTTTATTTTAAAATAAATGGCGACGTTGCCAACTTATTTAACAAATTGTTAAAATTAGGGACACAGCGTAAATCTTTACTATCGAAAACAATTGCCAAATTGCTTGAAATAAATTAACAAAATCGGCTACGATGGGTGAAAGCGGTAGGTAAAAATTCAGATAGACCCATAGACCCAGAAGACATTACGTCATACAAAGTGTTTTCTACAAAACGCCCAAATTGGAAATATTCAAAGCAGGTTTAATAGATTTTTCTAAATAAGTTTTTATCCTCCTGTTTAGTGGTCTTATACATATTGTTGAGGTTTAATCATCCTAATCTTTAGGAAGGAGGAAATTACGTTTCTAAATGTGCTAGTGGTCTTATACATATTGTTGAGGTTTAATCATCCTAATCTTTAGGAAGGAGGAAATTACGTTTCTAAATGCAGACTGAAAGCGAGTTCCACGACATACTGCAAGTGCGCCGAAATTTCGTGCCACCTCTACCCCCACCCCAGTTCCTCCACTGTAGCGCGACGGCGGGGGAATAAATACCACGTAGCTCACAAAAGTCGAATCAGTCAACGACGAGAAGCACGGGTGATCACTTCGCCCATTGCCTCATCGACTTTGATAAAGTCCCTCGCAGCTGTAGGCGAAACGTCAGGAAGAAATTTCGTTGGAACACCGCTCCAAAGCCTGGAAAATACTTTAGATTCTATTTTTAGACAGTCTTATCGATTAAACATGCTTTAAAGTTTTCCATGTTGAGCGTTCTGTAGGAAAAATATAGGGACATCTTAACGAAAGTTAAAGAAGGTTGAAAGGAGAATAAGGTGGATTGCAGGGTGCTCTATTTAAAAAAAATCGATTAAACATGGTTTAAAAATTCCCAACTTGAGCGTTCTATAGAAAAGATATAGGAACATCTTAGTGAAATTTACAGAGGATTGATAGGAGGATCAAATAAAATACAGGGCGTTCTAATTAAAAAAAATTGACTAAACATGGTTTAAAAAATTCCCAATTTGAGCGTTGTGGAGAAAAAATATATGGACATCTTAATGGAAGTTAAGGAGCATTAACAGAAGAGAGGATACAGGAAGTACTAATTAAAAAAAATCGAAGAAACATGCTCTGAAAATTCCCAACTTGGACGTGCTGTGGAAAACACCTTGTATGACGTAACGTTTTCTGCATCTATTTCAAGTCTTACTTAGTTTTTTCTACTACAGACTTGACTTCCCTTTGGCTGATTTTTGTTGCTTTATTGCAAGTAATTTGGCAATTTTAGCCGTTTTGTCCCTAATTTCAACTTTACTAAATAAGGCAAAATTGCAAATTATTATTAAGAAACTAAAAATTGGTACACATGCAGAATTTTACGAGGAATCCAAATTTGCAAAATTACACGGGAAGTTCCACCTAAAATTTTTGTCCCACAATGAGGCAACACCCTGAATGGGCGAAAGCTTTTTTGAATTGTAGACCTGATCAACATGAAAGCTTCAATCAACATTTCATGTAAGAAATAGAATATTTTGAAAAATAACCCCCCCCCCCTTTTTTTTTCGACTCTTTTTAGATTTCTTTGGAATACTTGTTTAACTGACTGATAAACGAAAATGCACAACATCATTTTGACGATTTTTGAAATCGACTTCCGAAGGGGTCTATCTCCGAAAATATTGTACCTACGGAACTTCCGATGGTGGGAGGTGAAAGAGGATATCAAAGAGAGGAAAAAAACAATTCAATTCACTCCGATCGGTTAAGCCGTTTTCAAGTTACAGGCGGTCAAAGTTCAGAATTGAGAAGAAAGGTCGCTAAACCCCCCCCCCCCTTTGGACATTTTCAAAAAAAATTTGGGAACATTTGTTTGCTGTTTTTGATCGGAATGACACGCTTGCAATCCCCTAAGAACGTAACAAACTCAATTCGAAAAAAATTAACCTCTAAAAAGGTTTTCTTAAAAATTGTCCAAAAGCGCGATTCTAAAAGTGCCTAAAAATCGGCCATCGAAAGGGTCTATCTCCGAAATTATTGCACCTACGGAACTTCTGATAGTGGGAGGTGAAAGAGGACATCAAGAAGAGGAAGAAACAGTTGAATTCACTCCAATCGGTTGAGGAGTTCTCAAGTTCCAGGCGGCCAAAGTTGAAAATTAAAAAAAAAGTCGTAATGTGACCCACCCCCCTTTGGACATTTAAAAAAAAATTCGAGAACATTTTTTTGCTCTTTTTGATCGAAATGGCACGCTTGCAATCTTCTAAGAACGTAACAAACTCAATTCGAGAAAAGAGGTTTTTTTTAAACAATGTCCAAAAACGCGATTCTAAAAGTGCCTAAAAATCTCTATCTCCGGAAATATTGCACCTACGGAACTTCCGATGATGGGAGGTGAAAGAGGACATCAAGAAGAAGACAACACAGTTGGATTCACATCGATAGGTCAAGCCGTTTTCAAGTTACAGGCGGTCAAAATTGAGAATTGAGAAAAAAGTCGTAATGGACGGAAATCCCTTTGGACATTTTCGAAAAAAATTCGGAAATTTTTTTTTGCTGCTTTTGATCTGAATGGCACGCTTGCAATCCCCTAAGAACATAACTAACGCAATTCGAATGATTTTAACATCTAAAAGAGGGTTTTTTAAAAATGGTCAAAAGACCTGATTTAAAAAGTTCTTAAAAATCGACCTCCGAAGGAGTCTATCTCCGAAAATATTGCATCTGCGAAATTTCAGATGGTGGGAGGTGAAAGAGGACATCAAGAAGAGAAAAAATCAGTGGGACTCACTCCGATCGGTCAAGCGGTTTTCAAGGTACAGGCGGTCAAAGTTGACTTTGGACATTTTCGAAAAAATTTTGGAAATTTTTTTTTGGTGTTTTTTTCCTTTCACCATCGGAAGTCTCAACATGGACATTGGACTTTTCTATATTCTTAAATGTCGAGTGGTGATGGGTTAAAAAATCACTTTAGTCCCAATTCTTAAATGCGTTTATAATTGTATTGTAGTATCATGAATTCATTTAAAAAAAAACTTCAAGTAGGCCATAGGATTAGAACAGTAGGTCTAGATGTCTATAAAAAAATTGAAAGTCGAAAATGTCTTAAAATTGTCCGAGTTTTATTTTTTTTATGAACTTATCTCAGAAAAGAGCTTTATTTCAATGGCCTGCTACGAGTTTTCTATGAACAGCCTTTATTTTCATAATTATCTTTTAACTTGTGTTTAAATTATATGCTGTCATTTTCTGTTATGATGATTCTTTAATGTTAATTTCATTGAATTGAACAGTCCATGAGGGTTAAAAACCAATTTCAGTTTCAGGTCACTGACTATTCTTTACAACGTAAAGAGCATTTTAAACACAATTTTTAAATATGTATCGCATCTAGTAATATTTTAACGATAAAAAGGGGTGTTAACCAAAATATTCCATAAAGATTTTTATTCGACATTAAAGGTGCAGTTGATGAGAATTAAAAAGCCCTTAACTCTTTAATATTTTTTTAATCCTTTTTTTATATCAATTGTCCTTTAATTTTGCATTTTATTTATAGAGTAAATTTTTAGTAATTTGGTACCTCTGATATATTTCAATATTAAGTGACAATGGAATAAAAAGCTCTTTAATCCATATTTTTAAAAATCGTTGGTAACTGTAATGACTCCATGACAAAGGTTTTAGTAATTTTTCAACACACTGACTTTAAAGTGTAAATTATCGATTTACAAATATAACAGCCCTTTAATCCAATTTTCATATAAACGGTTTTTTTTTCTTAAGAGTCGTAGAGAATTTTAAGACTATTGCATATTGTAAATTATTGAGTGGATTAAAAAACAAAAAATTTAATCCCTATTTTTTAGCATTCTTTCGTAAGTTATCAATCCATTTAGGTTTAAAACGAAATAAGTCAATTAATATTTAAAGGATCAGAGAAAGCTTTAATACAAAATTTTTGAATCTCCTTAAACCATATTTTTAATGTCCTACAGTATTGCATTGATCCCTTAACAATAATTTCAGTACTTTTTCAACTCACTAAGATTAAAATGTAACCTGTAGATTTGAGACCACGTTAACCTTAATTCCATGTAAATTGTTTAAAGTGTGTTAAGTAAAATACTTAATATTCTTAAATCTCTAGTGTGAGAGGATAAAAAATAGTTTTAATCCCAACCTTTTAACTGCTTACGTGTAAGCAGTTCTTTATAGTTTACTAATCCATTAAGGTTAAAAGCGTAACCTGTCAATTAATATTTTTAGCAACAGAAAGCATTTTAGTCTAAATTTCATATAGCATTTAAATCGGCATTAATATAGTAATTGAATAGCTATTTAACTTTTAGATTAAAGAGCCCCTACTGTTAAAGATTTTTTAAATTTTCTTAATAGTCTACATTGTGCTTTAGTTTTAATAATAGTATTTTTAGATCAAATTTATAGAAACTTAAAGTTTTTAGTAACCATAAACAATAAGCGATAAACGATTAAAAATTTCTTAATATCTTTAATCGCTACTTTGTACTGATTGCATAACGTTTTTGCCAATGTTTTTTTAAGATCTCTAAATGTCGAGTAATGGTGTTACTAAGTTGGATGATAATTCAAGAATGATACAGCTCTTTAGTCCAGAATCCACACAGAAATGTGTTCGGAACGGAACATGTAGTTTTTAAAAACCTTTTAACGTTGATGTTTTTATCATTCCTTGTATAAGGTGTGATTTAAGGTTTTTTAAGGTTTAATAAGTTTAGTTTAAGGTCAGAATTTAGGTTCAAATTTCTAGTGACTTGGTGCTTTTGACATCTTTAAATATGGAGTAAGCACTAAAGGATTCAAAATCCTTTTATTCCACATTTTTAAATACAGTATTGTGGTAATTTCATAACAATCCTTTCAGTCAACCCATTCAGTATAAAATTAAGGTAATCGGGAGGTGAAAGAGGACATCAAGAAGAGGAAAAAACAGTTGGATTTACTTCAATCGGTCGAGGCGTTCCCAAATTACGGCGGCCAAAATTGAGAATTGAGAAAAAAATCGTAATAAAAATTTCAGATTTTTTGTTTTTTGCGATTTTTGATCTGAATGGAACGCTTGTAATAACTTAAGAACGTAACCAACTCAATTCCAATGATTTAAACCTCTAAAGAGTTTTTTTTTAAACGGTCAAAAAACGCAATTCTAAAAGTGCTTAAAAATCGACCTCCGAAGGGGTCTAGCTCCGACAGTACTGCACCTACGGAACTTCAGATGGTGGGAGGCTAAAGAGGACATAAAGAGGAGGAAAAAGCAGTTAGACTCATTCCGATCGATCGAGGCGTTTTCAAGTTACAGGCGGTCAACGAAGTTGATACTGACTTTCTCAGTCAAATGGTTAGTAGGTGACTAAGTTGTCTAGACAACAGTTAATGTCCACTGAAATTTTTTGACAATTACACTCCTCTTATGGGAGAATTTATGCATTAGGGGAATATTTGTCAAATTTTAACAAAAACTGGGCGTGGCACTTTGCGCAATTTTTTTTTCTCCCGTCCCCTCCTTGACCCCTCCACTGACTTCTTTTGAATCAACAAAAAAGTTAGGGCTCGATTTTACGATAGGAAGAAGGCACAAAAAATGTAACATTATTGCATTTCAATCCCTTGTTCAAGTCTCAATCCTCTCGGGTAATATTGCTCACCTGTTTAAAAAAAACGTACTCGTTCCTCCCTTGACTCCTTTCAATTTCGTTTTTAATTAACTCTCTGCACGAACTAATTTCTCCACGTATATGCTGCAAGTGAATTAGCCAGTTTAGTTTTTCCATTGCCATTGGCTCGGCATAATCTGCCGAGTCTTTTTGAGCTAATCTTCCTAAAAGTTCAAGTGAAAAATTAGTAACAATGAAACCACAGTTAAGTACTTATATTGTTTCGTGACACTGTGGATAAATTGATTAAAAGCTAAAAAGTATAATATTATGAGCATAAAGACAGTGAAAATGAGAAGGTATAAATTGGATTGGTGGCACCGAAATTTGTTAGAAACTTTACAACAATAACAGTGTTAAGATAAAATAATATGGTAGAAAATAAAATGGTTGTTGTACTTGATAATTTAGTAAGTTACTACATCTTTCAGTAATCTACACATGAAAATCGCCATTCTCGTACTTTACGAGGAAATATTTATCTTTCTATAAAGCTTTCGGCTGGGCTTAGCCTCGTTTCCATATATAAGGGATTTAAGTCCAACTTATTGCACCCATTATACGGACCAATTGTTTTACGCATAAGCACCTAAGGGTGAGTGTATTGGGTAGTTTATTGAGCGTTTGTAAAAAGACATATGGAATTCCTTGAAGTTAAAAATAGACTGAAGAACAGTTCTAAGCGAAATTAATCTATGCATTTTGGACCGAAAGAAAGCTGAATTGTTGTGTTTCCACAACACACTCCAATGGCACGATTTAAAAAGGAAAAATACTAGAAATTTTGTGGACTGTATATCGATATAGACACGGAAATTGTTATGTGTAGAGGATCGAAACGACTGTTTTTTTCAGAGAACATTTCAGTTATAGGTCTAAATCATTCAATTATTATTGACACATTTCTATCGTAACTTTCAACATGTGTTGAAAGGAGATAAGTTAATGATGTGTCAAAATAAGTGAATAATTTATATGTATAATCATTAAAAGCTATCAAAATAACTAAAATATTTACCCAAATTACTGGATGAATACATAATATCTTCTTTTCCGTTTTGAAGCATCCTCTCCTATAAAAGCCACCGAACTTACAGCGCACTATTGATAGAATAAATAACAGCTGGTTTAATGTTTGTATAGAGCGTTGCCAGAAGCAACAGTATTAGAAACGGGAAAGTGCACGCTTAATAAGCAATCTCATCTTCAATATTGTAAAGTTAATAGTAACTTTTGCTTTTAAAAATTTTGAGTTCGAAGAGATTTGAGTTCATTGCTGCCATAAATTAACATCCTGGTCCATGAGTTTATGTTCCAGCAATTGGGTCAAAAAGTGGTTTTCATTAAACGAACACTAACATCAATTCAAACCAAAGTGCCTGAAAAGCTGACAAATCTCTTATTTAACTAAGCTGTTATTAGAATATAGGTATTAAAATAATATAACATTTGACTCAATTAGGAAGGATCAGTTCTCCTAAATCTATAATACACAATAAGCCAGTCAAAACGTTTATAACGTACGAATTTTGCTCTCCATCAGCACTTAGTTACCTGCGGGGTATTTTATTGAACTCATCTTATATTCATAAAATTTTGAATTCCGGCTTACCCTCCGGGGAAGCTAGCACGAAAACGGCTTTGCTATAAATAGAATTTTTATTTTAACTTTATTCCGTATTTCCGTTACGCAAATCCGATTATTAATAAGGGGCAGAGACGGGAAGTTCTACCATAATCCCTTTTAATAGAAACATTGATCGTATTACGGCAGGTATTGTCATTGATCTTGTATCTATGTAATTAATGTTTTAATAAAGCAGTAACGAAAAGAGGACGGAAAATTGAAGGGTCTTCATAGACAGCGTAATATGACTATTAAATGCCAAATAACAATTATTTTTATACAAATGGCAAACTTATAATTCAGGGTAATTCCAAAGTTGGAGTTTTCTCTAGCACCCATAATATGAAAGTCGTCTGCTATAAAAAAATAGTATTGAATTTTTGGTTCGGTTCTAAGAAGAAAAAAAAATATTATTTTTTTTTATTTTATTTGTATTAAAAAAAAAACAATAAACGTTTTAGTGCATTTTCTAATTTTAAAGCGCTAAAGAAACAAAATCTTTTTTCTTCGACCATGTAAAAATAAACAACTTTCGTCATACCTTGCCCTAGCAGAAAACGTAACTTTCGTCTCTAGTGACGAAATTAAGTTGTTCTAATTTCGCCTGTATATCGCCACTTATATGCAATTTAACGGTTCTAATCTTATAAAAAAAACCATGAAAAATGGTGATATCGTACAAAAACATGTATATTTTGCCTGCCCGGGCCTCGGGGCACATACAGGGGCAGTCAAATACAGCGGAACGGAACGAACCGGAACGGCGCAGAAATGTCAATAACGTCATTACACATGTCAATAACGTCATTGCACATGTCAATAACGTCATTACACATATAGACGATTCCAGAACAGCTGTTTTTGATTAGGTTCGCCATACTTTATTGTGGGTCAAACAAACCATGTAGCCAAACATACGAAACTTTCCATGTCTATACGGAAATGATCCACAAGGATCATGACAATTCACATGTTGTTGGTACTTTTGGGGTGAGAAATCTTTTATTAAAAGAATATTTTTCTGTTGTTATTTACATTTTTTCACAATATTTTTCCTCTTACCGATTTTAAAACAACATAAATAAATTTAAGTATAAAAAAATAGTGAGAATGGCAACCCCGCCGCCGGTTTATTAATTTGGATGTGTAAACGTTTGAATAACATCGATTTTGTTGGTTTGAACATTGAAACTTATTGAAAAAGTCGTTTATTTCTAATTTTTGTGCCGAAAATGTTTAGAAGTGAATATTACTTCAAGCTTACTGGTGATGTCAAGTATCCTTATGATCAGAAAGTGGAAATTATAAACAATATTGATCCTTACTCCCTTTCGCCACAAGATTTGAGTTTCCCAATTTGTGATTTGCCAAATGTGACCTTACTGGATCTTGCAGACTATTTTATTTTAAAGCACAGTTATTATACGTAGGTACTAAGCAGCAGTTGAAAGCATATAAAAGTCTACAAGCTTTTAAACTGTATGAATCTGGTGCAGTTCTTTCGATCCAAGCAAAACAAGTCACCAAGGATGCTTATGTAATTTTAAGTAAGGTAAGATCAATTTAAACAAGCTACTGCTTTAGCCAAAGTTATAGCTTATGCGGTTTTTTTATAGTTTTTCCTACAGTCTTAACTTCAAGACTAGCATATTCATCAAATGGTGTGAATAGCTATATGTTTCTGAATTCTCATATATCAATTTAGGGCCTGCTATTTTTTTGTCACAAAATGAACCAAATTGAGTTTAACCACACAGGCAGAAATTCAACCAATTGTCAGCTGTGTTTTCTCCTTATATTTTATACATACTTAGGGCAGGACAATTTGACTTTATAAAACTGGGCATTAGCATAACCACATAACTTTTCAATTCCATCAGAAATCTCATTAAAGTAAAGTTCTTATTAAAGGTGCTTATCAAGACTATGTTAGGTTTAGAATCACTGGGTGTACACATTTTGCAGATTTAGTTGTAGGTATTCAGAAGAATTTATGGTGACATAAATTAAATTTTTTAATAGATTTCCTCAAAATTCACCCCAGAGGGTCATTTACCCCAGACGTATAATTACTGGTGAGTTTTATTGTGGGCACATAGAATATTTAGTGAAATTTAATTGAATTTAGTAATATTTAGTGAAATTCAAGGAAATTTTACTTGACACTTAGTGGAATGAATTTGAACATAATTTATGAATTGATTTACCTCTCGTTTTAGGTGCTGTGTGAACATGTGATAAGACAAGATATCAATTTACTTACACAATAAGCCTCATTTGTAAGGTTGTGGTTTAACAGAGTCAAGTGGGCTGTGAATCAAGGAATCTCTCACCAAGTTAAAAAATGTACATATGTTGGTCAAGTGCAGACATTTTGTTGAAAAGGAGGCAGAAAATGTCATAAAATTAACATGACTGCCATAAAAGTACATAGGTAACTCCAGATATAAGAAAGTGCATGAATGCAAAATGCAAATTATTTTCACTTGTATTTAAATGTGAGAGATCTCTTTCTTTGAGTTATTGAAAGAAAATAGTGGGGTGACAACTCGAGTGAAATTCATACCCAACTTGAGAACTTCTTCCTGAACTTTTCTGTTGAACTCCTACTGTTACATGTAAGTCATTCACTTGTTATTGACATCAAGTAAGCATTGGAAATTAGACTTTGACATTTTTATTGTATTTTCTCAACTTGTGTGAAGTTAGCGCCCAGGGCGCCAGCGCTTCCTAGCGCTCATTCAATTCCCCTCCCCCCCACCACCGTCTTTAAAACACATGACATTCGTTCAATGTTGCCAAGTTATTAGTTTGGAAGATTTACCGCAGATTTGTGTTATATAGGTATTAAAATTTTATCAATATTAATAATAATAGTTATTGAAGGGCATAAATTTTAATTTCAATAATACGGGTGTTCATTAGAGAAAGTCATCAAGATGGCTATGATTTTTTTTGCAGAAAGGGTCTTTTGTCATTTTATGTTTTGCTTTCATATTTCACAGCCAACCTAATGACTATTTTTTATTAAAACTCATATAAAAACACAAAACATATTGTTGTTACCTACAAGTCCTTATATACCTTTAGACACTTTTCCACTGTTTGAACCAAACCAGATCTTGTGACACAACGAAAGTTTAGAGGTTAGACAGAAGAGGCGATTCCAAATACAGGAGTTCAATCAAAATTTTCAGAAAATATGGAGGGAGGCCCAAAACACCCCCAACCCTTAAAAACTATTTTTTACCACTGCGAGAAAACTAGATCTTGTGACACAACGAAAGTTTAGAGGTTAGATAGAAGAGGCGATTCCAAATATGGCGGTTCTATCAAAATTTTCAGAAAATATGGAGGGAGGCCCAAAACACCCCCACCCCTTAAAAACTATTTTTTACCACTGCGATAAAACTAGATCTTGTGACACAACAAAAGTTTAGAGGTTAGATAGAAGAGGCGATTCCAAATACAGCAGTTCAATCAAAATTTTCAGAAAATATGGAGGGAGGCCCCAAACACCCCCAACCCTTAAAAACTATTTTTTACCACTGCGAGAAAACTAGATCTTGTGACACAACGAAAGTTTAGAAGTTAGATAGAAGAGGCGATTTCAAATATAGCGGTTTCATCAAAATTTTCAGAAAATATGGAGGGAGGTCCAAAACACCCCCACCCCTTAAAAACTATTTTTTACCACTGCGAGAAAACTAGATCTTGTGACACAACGAAAGTTTAGAGGTTAGATAGAAGAGGCGATTCCAAATACAGCAGTTCAATCAAAATTTTCAGAAAATATGGAGGGAGGCCCAAAACACCCCCACCCCTTAAACACTATTTTTTACCACTGCGAGAAAACTAGATCTTGGGACACAACGAAAGTTTAGAGGTTAGATAGAAGAGGCGATTCCAAATACAGCAGTTCAATCAAAATTTTCAGAAAATATGGAGGGAGGCCCAAAACACCCCCACCCCTTAAACACTATTTTTTACCACTGCGAGAAAACTAGATCTTGTGACACAACGAAAGTTTAGAGGTTAGATAGAAGAGGCGATTCCAAATACAGCAGTTCAATCAAAATTTTCAGAAAATATGGAGGGAGGCCCAAAACACCCCCACCCCTTAAAAATTATTTTTTACCACTGCGAGAAAACTAGATCTTGTGACACAACGAAAGTTTAGAGGTTAAATAGAAGAGGTAACTCCAAATGTAAGTGTTCAATCGAAATTTATTTCACTTTTAACTTTGGATATCGTATAAGCCACTAATAACCTACGTCCTACTGCATTTACCGAAAATTTTAAAGTAGAATAGTCGCAAGCTGACTTGATAAAAACTTCGTTAAAGGTCTGAAAAAAAGAGGAGTCGAATATTGTAATGAATTATTAAAATTGTGACACACCTCTTAAAAATGTGGGTGGAGGGAACTGCTGTGAAGAAATAGATTTAGTAAGAAATGACCATAGTTGACCATGCAGAAAAGTGGAGAAGTCTAAAAAATTATAAAATATAAGTTCAAAAGAGGAATTTAGAGACAAAAATTTAAAGTATTATTTTTAATTTAGGGTCAAAAATCGTCTAAAAGTTAAAAATATTTTCTGAAACAAGTTCCTTTTCAAACCAAAATTATTTCAATAAAAATTGATTTTTCACTCGCTGGAAAAGTTTAATTTTGGTTCAAAAGCAAACAAAAAACTTCAAAAATCAGAAATGGTTAATTTTAAAAAAAAAGGGTTTTGCTTCAAAATTATCTCAATGCAAATCATTTTACATTTTATAATAAACTGCTCGACTTAAAATTCGGCACAAGCAATTTTTCGTGTCATTTTCAATCAGCTGTAGCTTTTTAAGCAATCAATTGTTTTAAATACAATTTGCACGATCTGAAACCTCATTTCCTCTATATTAAGGAAGTGGATAATTTTGAAAAAAAAATCGACATTATTATTAACAAAAACATTAACAAAAATTGCAAAATTTTGATGTTCTGCCATTTCTCAATAAGCTTTTTTTTCCTTATGGTTTTTAGGTAAGAAGTAAGTCAATATCCATATCTTCGGATCTCTCCGCCAGATTTTTGATTAAAGTACTCTGAATTTTTATACAGAGCGAAATGTAAAATATGTGGATTTTTTGTTGCTGTTTATTGTACATTTTTTAGTTGGATCTTTAGAAAAGCTATATTTTTAGGTAAAAATAAAAAAAAAAAAAAAAAAAAAATTTGCCTCGAAAAAATGAAAAATAAAAAACCATTGAAAAGTGCAATCAATAAAAAAATTTATTTTTGTAATTGATGAACATTTACTGAAAACGCAGCCAACTTGATGACCTTTTCTTTACACCCCCATACTTATGTAATTTTCGGGTCCCGTGCTTACCCTTTATGAGTGCAAATTTACCTATATCAACACGTTATTTACCAATCTACTAAGATACAACAGAACACGTCTCGTCTAGTCACTTCATATACCAACATTACCATACCATCTGCTACTCTAGGTGCTTCATATATCACTAACGGCAAAGCGTCGCGTCGACTGAAAGTCGAATCTGATTTCCGTCAGAGGTTTACCTCAGGGGAACATATTTTCTGAAAATTTTGATTGAACTGCTGTATTTGGAATCGCCTCTTCTATCTAACCTCTAAACTTTCGTTGTGTCACAAGATCTAGTTTGGTTCAAACAGTGGAAAAGTGTCTAAAGGTATATAAAGACTTGTAGGTAACAACAATATGTTTTTATTTTTATATGAGTTTTAATAAAAAATAGTCATTAGGTTGGCTGTGAAATATGAAAGCAAAACATAAAATGACAAAAGACCCTTTCTGCAAAAAATCATAGCCATCTTGATGACTTTCTCTAAAGAACACCCGTATTATTACCCGAATGAACACCCGAAATTAAAATTTATGCCCTTCAATAACTATTATTATTAATACTGATAAAATTTTAATACCTATATAACACAAATCTGCGGTAAATCTTCCAAACTAATAACTTGGCAACATTGAACGAATGTCATGTGTTTTAAAGACGGTGGTGGGGGGGAGGGGAATTGAATGAGCGCTAGGAAGCGCTGGCGCCGTGGGCGCTAACTTCACACAAGTATTTTCTCAACATGTGCTGAAAGGAGATATTTAGGTTTTTAAAAAAATGAGGATTTCAAAGATAATGAGATGACAAAAATAAGTGAATGACTTGTATTTACCTATGATACTCTACCTGTTTTTTGTACTTAATATTATTAGTGTAAATTTGCAGTATTGTTAGGGTTGTATTAATTGTTACTTAATATCACTTTTATCGACATGCTCAGAACTGCATATAAAAACATGTTGTGTATCATATAATTTTACAGTGAAAATAATATACTTAATGTTAATATACCTACCTACCTAATATCCAAAAACAATTTGTGTACTTTTTACAACTTTGACACCCTGTGCTAACTTCAGGGATAATCGGATCGGAAGCTCCAAAATGGCATTATAAAACCCCACTTAGTAGTGTTTATAATTTAACCAGCACCAAGCCACACTTAGCTAGCTACAACCTTTGACAACAACAATTGAAGCTCCTCCTTGAAACATTATAAAATATTTTTGTAATGCTTTTATTCCAGCCAATGTACCAAATTCTTGATTGTAAGACATGAAATATGAAATAAGACATGAAAGTCTTGTAAAAGGATTATACGTGGTTGGTCTAATGACAGATTTAGAGAAGTATTTAAATGGTAAGTTTAACAGGACTTTTATAAAAGGACAGTATGTACTAAAATAGTGCTATGGAAACATCTTGGACTTCCATTGTCTATATTGAGTTTTTTTACACGACATTTCGAGCAGTGGAATCTCTGCTCGTTTTCAAGTGAAACTGAAACAAGCAGAGATTCCACTGCTCAAAACGTTATGTAAAAATACTCAATAAAGACAATGGAAGTCCAAGATGTTTGGCTTAATAGTACATCATTGTCTACCACCTTTAAACAAAAATAGTGGTATGTTTAAAAGCAGATAGTATGTTTAAAATATTTTAATATGTTTAAAATATTTTAATATGTTTAAAATATTTTAATATGTTTAAAAGTCCACAGAACTTTCTTATGATGAAAAAAATATAAACATGTCTTGTACGTAGTTGGACTAAAGATCAATTTAGAAGATAAGTATTTAAATGGCAAGTTCAGCAGGACTTTTATAAAAGGATAATATGTAACGAAATAGTGGTATGTTTAAAAGTAAATAAAATGTTTAAACTATTTTAGTATAAATATCTATAATATATATGATAGTATGTTTAAAAGTGGCTAGACATTCTTACAATGAAAAACTATAAACAAACAATACTGTATGGATCAGAACCAATTACATACCTACAACTTTTTGGACCGCCTGTAAAAAGGCATGATTTTGGTTAACTAATTATTTCTAAAATGCTCATTGTTAATATCAGATTTTGTGTGTTTAAGTTTAAACTAACATTAAACTACCTCATTATCAAAGTATGTATTTGTGTTGCTGACACAACTTTTGACTGGAGGCTCTTAAAATTATTGTATAAAACTTCCTTTGCCTAAAAGAAACAACATAGGAATACACTTATTACCTAAACTCTATTTACAAATCATACCTGTGTTTGGATCACACTTAGCTTTTCTAAAATTCCTTTCAAGAACCGAAATTCTAGCTGAACAACCAGCCTGGGTTTGCCTTTCAGGGCAATGCAGGTTTTGCTACAATTTTAAACATAAATAAGTAGGTATGCTCCAGTATACCTGCACATATACCTATCTAAATACTTTTTAAGAATAATTACTGTTGAACTTACCAGTTATGAAATATCAGGTAATACGTCTCTTGCTAAGTCATTTTTGCTTCCTTTAAGGCTTGAAATTCAAACCCAAGCATTTCCATGTTCAGTGTTCACTAACCAGGCAGATCAGGAAATCCAAAGAATGAAACGGTATTTCAATTATCTCATTCAGTACGCATTTGAACATAAACGACATTACAAGAATAAGACATTTCCAATAAGGGCATAATTCAAAGCAACACTTCAGATGATGATTATGCCGCTTAGAGACTTTAAGGGATACTTGTAGTTAAAAATATCTTAAATCAAAACTGAAACACGATGATAAAGATCGATTTTCAAGTTTCGTTTGACAGTGACATTGTGGGGCAAACATATGTCAAATGACGTAATCTTGGAATCGTCTATATTCCTTTTTTAGCTTTTGTCTGATTCGTTTAAATTCAACTGTCAAATTACGTTCCTTTCCGCTTTTAACCAAATTCTGCTGTATGTGACGTCGCCCTCAGAAAAGTGAGTCAAAGTGTTGAAATTTGACCAAACTGACAATCGAGGTGTCACGTTGACAATGACGCGCCTTAAGTTTTCAAAGAAATACTCAGTAGAGATGGTTTTTAAGTTAATAAAGACTTAATGTTAGTATGATCGAAGAAAAAGTGAGTGTTTTACTCATCAAAACGGCATTTTCTATCGCTCGAGAACATTATCAAACTCGGCTTCACCTCGGTTGGTAAACTGTTCTCTTGCGAGAGAAGATGCTATTTTCGTCACTCGTTAAACAATATACTATTTTTTTAAACCCTTTCTGAAGGCAACAGAATGATACTCATTTCTTACGAGTACGCCATTATTGTACATTATTGTACACGAGCCATACAATACTCACAAGGGCATCACATGTAACTGTTACCATTAGAAGGGCACAGTGTTCTGGCGAAGGCCTTTTCCACTTTTTGGGGCCCTAAAGGCCTCAGTCAACATTCTAAAGCTTTCAGGTAAGTTTAAACTAAATTTATGTGGTTATGTGTTCACTACCACAAAATTCATTTCCCGTGTTGGAATTCATTTTTATTAAGTTGAGCGCCGAGTAGTTTTTTTTGGGAAAAACTACTAAAAACCCTAGAATTCAAAACAAACTCGTTTATTTCCTTTTAAGTTACGAAGCCTTCCAAAAAATCAGGCTGACCTTATTCTAAATCCCTGTTAAACCTGACTGTAATCTAAAGTTAAACCTTTCTAAAACCTTTTATGAAAAATAGCTCAAAAACCAACGTATTGCTTCTAGTACTTTACGTTTAGGCAGCTTTCATCGTTCTCTTCTTGCTCTTTGGGGATGAAAGGGGAGAGACTGGGAGAGACATGCTTCTATAGAGATCGAATTTGGCCAAAAGTTGCTCACACTCTTCGGCAGGCTCGGTACTTTTTCCTGGAAGTCGCTTCCCGGAGATAATCTGTTCGGCGACTGAAGGATGTTACTACCAACTTGCGAAGCTTCGCCCTTGAAGCCGTCGTTGGTACCTTTTGGACGCGGTTTTACAAACTGATTGGATGTGACATGAGAAAAAATCCCCGTTTTTTGGCAGCGGTTCTAGGGATGCTTCTTTTTTCACCTAATTTTTTTAAAACCTTTTTTCACCGATAAAGTTTCCATTTTAAATTTAACATTTTTTATTAAAATCGACTAATTCTAATCAATACTTCCATAAAAAAAATTTCCAAGGTTTTTCTGAAATTAGTCAATCAAAGTGGATCCAACTGTGTGTTGCTCTTTTTGACAACTTTCACCTACCATAAACGTCCGTTTATGGTAGGTGGAGTTTAAGGTATTCATGAGAAAGAGCTCTTCACTTATCCATTTTAGCCACATTCAGAATCGGCTTATTTTCATTTTTTCTTTGAAACACATTTATTGGGCTAATTTGACTCTTGTAAAGTGAGTTACCTTTATAAGGGATTGAACTCATCTGATACCGATAAATAAATACATAGATCAATTTCCAAAATTTTGTTGAAAGAGTGGAGTGAATCCAAATATATTTTTGTTCTTCTTGATATTCTTTTTCATTGAATATCAATAAAAGTCATGTAGGTTTAAAAGTTTCAGCGTTAGATACCTTCAGCGTTTTCGTTTTATTTACTTTTAAAATCGACGTTTTTACCATTTTTAAATAATTCAGTTATAGGGCTAATTTTACTCGTTTTAAGTTTGTTACGTTTAAAAGGGATTTAAAGCATCTCACTGCGATAAAAATTTTTTTTTTTTTAAATTGACGAAAAGAGCGATTATTAGGTCTTCTTTCTCAATTACCAATTTAATTTGACTGCAAATGACTTTAAACTAAAAACTAACGAGAGGATTACAGTGAATTCAACGGTTTTTTTGTTAATCTTAATGTCCTCTTTCATATCATGCAAACTGAGTTAGATCCCTTCAGTGGTCGCCTTTTCGGCCTTTTTTTGATATTTTCAAAAAAAAAACTCAGTTTTAGAGCAATTTTCAATAGTTTATAAGGAATTGAAATCATCCCTTTCAGGTCAATAATCGCATAAAACATTTTTTCAACAATTTTTTTTGTATGTATATTTGTAATATATTGACCAAAGGGGGAAAATTTCTGTTTTCTTACTAATTATACAGGGTGTTTTCTCTAATTATACAGTACTTCGTTCTAATTATACAGTGTTCTTTCTAATTATACAGTTTTTTCCATATTTTTATACGTCCTTATTAGTGACACAATTTAAAATTTTTTAGGATATATCCGATATCTTATAAAACAAAATATTGAAGTTTTTTTTTTAATGTGTGTTTAAGGTGTTACTTTTTTTAAAATTTGTCGTTGTTGCGTTTGATCCTAAGTAAATTTTGTCGTATATATAATAAGCCTGCAACGAACCCATATCGAAACTGGGATTGGGATTACGCATCCATGTTCCAGTTCCTCATAAGCTTTTTTAACAACTTTTTTTGGGCGATTTTAATTTTTCAAAACAAATCAGTCGCACGTAAACATTTTTCAAAAAGCTAAATTAGCAACATTAAACAGCCTATAGAAAACTAAGATAGCAATGTGCAATTCATTTCTGTTCTAGTTTTTTTGTAAAAATTTGCTCAGTATTGAACATAACCCTAAAATTCAAAAATATACATGTATATCTTTTCATCATATATAGGGTGTCTTTTTTAAGTGAGTGTAGTATTTATATCCCCGAAACAGCTGTAGTTATAAGGTCGGTTAAATTAGCAAAAAGTTGTGTTTTGTGGAGACCTTTAGAAAACCTGTACAGTGTTGCCACATTTCAAGTACTTTTTAAAAATTTGGAAAAATTTAAAAATTTCGAATCTTCTATTTTAAAAACTATTGTTGACACAAAAATTATTTAAATTGCAAAGTTTCACTACATTTTAACCTCTCTCATATGACATCTCGATGATCTTCGTGTGACGCATAGCAACCGAGTTACCGGTATAAATTTTTTTATACAGACCTGGTTTTTGGTATTTTTATTTTTTTTTAATACTTCATAAAACACTATGGCAACATTGTGAACGTTTTCTAAACAGGCCTTACAAAAGTCAACTTCTTGCTAATTTAACCGTCTTCGTAACTACAGGCGTTTCGGATATAGTAATACTGCAAGCACTTAAAAAAGACACCCTGTATACATCATCTTTTTTCAATTTCCAAATTGAAACGAGTTTTGCCCATAACTTAAAAGCGTGGAGGTCGATTGGAGTGAATCCATCTGTTTTTTACTTTTCTTGATATCCTTTTTCAAGTTTGTTTAAAGGTGGTAGACAATGATGTAGTATTAAGCGGAATATCTTGGACTTCGATGGTTTTTATTGAGTTTTTTTACACGACGGCGACGTTTCGAGCCTGAGTGGAATCTCTGCTCGTTTTCAAGTGAAACTGAGCATTAAGCTCGAAGATACTTGCTTATGTACTAACACGGCTAGCCACACCCACCATTCCTATTGGCCTGATCGTCGCCAAGGTCGCGCGTCAAGCGACCAGCATTCGTCCGCCGTATCAACGGGTGTCAAACCGAAGAGACGTCGCAACTTGGTTTACTAAAGGCGCCCTCATTGCTTCCAATGAAGACTGTTTCCTTGAACTTTATAAACAGTGTAAATTCCTTGATATCTTCAAACCTATGTAGGACATCATCCAGCTGCGATTTTTTCCCTCTATGGTAGATGATTTTGGACCGAATAAGTCTCTGGCCTTGTCCAGATTACAGCGATCTCGATCATAAGGGATTGATGATTTTAAACAAAAACCCACTGGAATGATTTGGCTGTCCCTCGCTGTGCAAAGAAGTGTATGTGTTCTTCCTCCTTGGTAAGCTTGATCTTTGCTTTCTCGTAACCTCTGAATTTCTTGCTAAGATTGTACATATCAGATCCTCCATGTCCTACATAGGAGAAACCGAGCGTTCTTTGCATGTAAGAGTTCAGGAACACAAAACTCATACGATAAGAGAAGAAACAATAAATCAAAATAGGGGAATTGCAGAGCACACTTGATCCGAACAGCATAATACTAAGTAGTCGGAAGCCAAAATTGTGCATAGGGAACAGCACTGGAAGGAACGAAAATTTAAGGAAGCAGTCTTCATTGACCGGATTTTTTGACCGGCTTTCACGGCCGGTCAAAATACAATCTAAAGTGTTTTCCGGGCTCTTAAAGCCGTGGTCCAATGGAATTTCTTCCTGACGTTTCTTCCATTTGGAGGCAATGAGGGAGTCTTTAGTAAACCAAGTTGCGACTTCTCTTCGGTATAGCATCCGTTGATACCGCGGACGAGTGCTGGTCGCTTGACGCGCGACAGTGGCTATAATCCGGCCAATAGGAATGGTGGGCGTGGTTAGCTGTGTTAGTAAGTAACCTCGAGCTTAACGCTCAGTTTTATTTGAAAACGAGCAGAGATTCCACTGCTCAAAACGTCCTGTAAAAGAATCAATAAAGACAATGGAAATCCAAGATGTTTCGATTAATAGTCCTTTTTCATCTTTCATAAACAAAATTTCCATAGATTCGACGGTATCTGAAATAGATCCATTCAGTGATTAATTTTTTGAACTCTGTTATAAAAACTAACTCTTTAATTACTTTCTGAATAATTTTTTAAGATGCAGAGCTATCATTAAAAGCACTCGTATTAAAGAAATAGAGTAACAAAAAAAAACAATTAATTAAGATACAGTTGATAGCTACCATACCAATTGATTTGATTTATTCTGATGGATAGCAGAACTAATTTATTTCATCTGTCTACATATGCTCCGTTCCCTTTGTGCCTAATTTATTTTGAGAATAGATATTTCCTATATGCAGAGAAGAAGTAAGAGAGTTAATATTGTCACAATTTAGCCTAAAATCTGTTCTACTACTTTTACATAAACATACACTTTTTGCCCTGACACCACTAAATCATTATAATTATCTAAGTATCACATTAGTAAGCTCACCCTGAAGTCAGAACAATGAGCCGGATCGTGATCCATGACATGGACGGTAACTAGGAAACTTGGCATTCGCCATTATGTACACAAAGGTTTTAAAGCTACAGGTTTGATTCTTGTATGCTTCCTGCTTAGCTTACTATACGAATTGGAAAGCGAACAGACATAAATATTTGCAGACAAATATGTGTATTTGGGCTTCAGCCACTAGCTTTAATATACACCATTACTAAATAGTATTAATACATTTTCTTTCCATATTTAAAGCATTTGAATGAACATATGATAAGGTTACGAATCTTTATGATGCTACTTGCATGGTGAAAATCCCTCAGAGCTGTGCTATCCGGCACGAAAACTTGAAGTTCTGACCATAATGACGTACTTACTTCACCAGTACGGGAAATCGGATCGCATCTGCATAGCAGAGAGCCTGGGCAGATTCACTACAGTGTTTCAGGCAGAGATACATGCCATTGCGTTGTGTGCCCGACACCTTTTAAAGGAGATGGGACACCTTAGACCAATAGAGATCTGCAACTATAGTCGAGAAGCGCTTCTAACGCTTATATCTTTGCGCTGCAATTCTAAAACTGTTTGGAACTGCCACAGGACTCTGAGCACCCTATCGCAGAAGAACAGCGTCACACTGGTATGGTCACACCGGGCCATCGCGGTCCCGAAGGCAATGAGAGGGGCGACTCTGTAGTCAGAAGAGCGGCGGGCTCTGCATTCGTAGGCCCGGAGACGGCACTGGGAGTTCCATACTCTCTAGTCAAAACTAAGCTCCAGAGATGGAGCAATGCCAAGTCCCAGGACTGGTGGTAGAACCTACCCGGACTATCACGTGTCACGGGAACAGGGAGGGCAAAAGCCCAAACATTTCCCAGACTAAATAGGAGACAAATCAAAGTGGCCACTGCACTGTACACAAGACATAGCTACCTAAGATTACACATTCACAGACTCGGACTGTCCGAAGGGATAGCCAAGGTTGTAGACTAACAGGCCAGAGACTGCATCTGAAATTTCTTAAACTTTCATAATCAACGGGTTTGCGGTAGTAAAAAAATCACTTTCAAGTACACTTTAACAGTTTATTAATTCACAATTACAAATTTTGAATTTATGGTTTTATGAAACATGAAAAAATATTTAGTATTTACATAACTTGTAGAGATATGATCTACATTTATCTATTAGACTCCTGTCGTAATAGTTCTGTTGTTGCCGGTGTCCCTGAAACCAACAAATGTATTTTGTACAATCTAAAGTGTTTCAAGCCGTGGTCCAATGGAATTTCTTCTTGACGTTTTGTCTACAGCTGCGGCAGACATTATCAAAGGCAATGAGGCAATGGGCGAAGTGATCTCCCGTGCTTCCCGACGTTGACTGATTCGACTGGAAGAAACGTCAGGAAGAAATTCCATTGGACCACGGCTTTAAGAGCCCGGAAAACACTTTAGATTGTATTTTGACCGGCCGTGAAAGCATTCACAGCCTTATAAATCTATTCTGCTTTATAGGCAGATAGATCTCACTGTACAGGGTATCCCATTTTCGGCACTTTTGAGGGGTATCTCCCTTATTTTTAAAGATAGAGGGTTGCGGTTTTCACGACAGTGTGCTACTTTTTTGTGAAACTAAAGATGGCGCCAGCAGAATTTTTATAGCCCTTTTGGTTTTTGAGATACAGGGTGGAATTGAAAAGTATCGCTTTTGAGGCACCCCCCGTATTACAGTTATGTTTAAACTTATCGAAGAAGTTAAAACGCATTCTTAAACAATTTTTTCCGTGGAATCCAGTGGCGTTGTTAGTTCTTTCCTAGCAACTTCAGTTTTTGAGTTACGAAGCAAATATATGTTTTTTTAAATGGAACACCCCGTATATTATCTTTTTATTTTATTAGTCATAATGTGGGATTTTCAAAAATATATAATTGTATGCAATTGTTTTCAAAACGAAGCTCAGAATTTAAGATTTTCTTAAATTTTCATTTTTGTCCAATTCGTTGGTAGTAGGCTATGGCTAGATGGCTAGCTTATTTGAAACAAAAGGCAATATGTCAAAAACTTTGTGGTTTTGTCACTCTTTGTTTTTATTAGTAATATGCTTGTTGTTTTGGTGTTTCTATTTTACTATTTAGCTGCTAATTAAATTAATTTTGTTACAATAATGGCGGTTTACGAAAATTATGAGAAGTATGATATGTTGGTTTGTTTTATACAATCTAATGAAAATCCCCAAGAAGCTTCGGAAGTATATTTCCAAAGGTAAAGTATTTTGCACGCTATGGTTAGGATACCATCTTAGGGGTCGTTTTTGCTATTATTAGATATCCAGAGAGAAGGCAACCTTTCCCAGACATATTTGCCCGAATTAAATCAAATCTAGTAGAGCACGGATCATTTGTCCAGCCCAGGCCTAATTCATACTCCAAACAAGATAGAGAGAGAAAAGAGATAAACGTATTGGGTTATGTAGAAGCAAAGCCTTCATCTTCTTGCAAGCATATAGAGGAAGCAACTGGTGTATCCAAGTCTGATGCTCAGAGAATTTTGAAAAAATATAGGTATCACCCCTATAAATTCCACATAGTTCAACGTTTACACCCTGGCGATGCCGAGCGCAGAATGTTGTTTTGCCAATGGTATTTACAACAAATCCATACTGATGAATCTTTTGGCAGACTCGTTATTTGGTCCGATGAATGTTATTTTTCAAGTGCGGCAATTTTTAATCGCCATAATACTAGACATTGGTCCACAGAAAATCACCATTTAACTTTTGAGAGGGCACAACAAGGACGTTTTGGGGTTGGAGTCTCGTGTTTCATTTTTGGAAGACGCATAGTCTACAGAATTATTGAAGGAGGTCTGACAGCGCATCGTTACCGAGAAATTCTTGAGGAAGTTATTCCAGAACTGATGGAAAATGTTCCCTTGGCCCTTTATAATGCCGTTTTTTTTCAACAAGATGGTGCCCCAAGCCACAACTCTGCCCTTTTAAGGGAATTTTTAGACGATAACTTTCCTCAAAGGTGGATTGGTACCTACGGACCTGTAAGGTGGCCCCCTCGATCTCCCGATCTTTCAATTTTGGATTTTTTTTTTATGGGGTTTTATGCAAAATGAAGTCTATAAAACACAGTATCAGTCTCGAGCGGAGCTTCTTGCGGCAATCAATTTAACTTTCCAAAATTTGCAAAGAAGGCCTATGATTCTTTTTAACGCGATTAGAAGAATAACGAAAATGTGCCAATTTTGCATACAGGAAAATGGCCGTCATTTTGAAAACCACCTTTAAAAACTGTTTACTTAATTATGTTGAATGCTGTAATAAATAACTAATAACTGAGATACTGAGATTTAAAAAAGATTTTTTGTATTAAATTTGAAGATGTTATAAATTAGAATAATTATTACTTACATCGATTTTGTTCCTAATAATATTTTAGCCATAGCCTACTACTTACGAATTGGACAAAAATAAAAATTTAAGAAAATCTTAAATTCTGAGCTTTGTTTTGAAAATATTTGCATACAATTATATATTTTTGGAAAGCCCACATTATGACTAATAAACTAGAAAAATAATATACAGAGTGTTCCATTTAAAAAAACATATATTTGCTTCGTAACTCAAAAACTGAAGTTGCTAGGAAAGAACTGACTACGCCATTGGATTCTACGGAAAAAATTATTTAAGATTGCGTTTTAACTTCTTGGATAAGTTTAAAGATAACTGTGATGCGGGGGGTGCCTCAAAAGCGATACTTTTCAATTCCACCCTGTATCTCAAAAACCAAAAGGGCTATAAAAATTCTGCTGGCGCCATCTTTAGTTTCACAAAAAAGTAGCACACTGTCGAGAAAACCGCAACCCTCTATCTTTAAAAATCAGGGAGATACCCCGCAAAAGTGCCGAAAATGGGATACCCTGTACAGGTTTATTACAAAAAAACTAGACCTTTAATAATTATTTAGAATATTAGTGAGGTATAATCAGAGATGGGCGTTGACACGAAATTGGAAAATGTTGACACGTGTCGTGTCAACATTTGTCAACAATTTAGACCTGAAGTTAGGTTATATTATAGTAAAGGTTAGGTTATTGAATTGACTATTGTATTTTATTGATCTGCTTTCGTATTCCTGAGAAAGTCTTTTAGGGGAAACCTAGGTACTAGACACTGAATGAATTTAAATAGTATATTAAGCCTCAAGCATGAAGTAGTCCTCAAGAAAGTGGACATTTCGGCAAGTTGCGTAAGAATTTTTTTCTACTAGTATAATATTCTTCAAATTGTTCAAAAAATAGAACAGTGATTGTTTATTTGAAACGGTCACTGTGACTGTCTATGACGGTTGGAACAATGATAATAATCCGTAGCCCACATATTAAATTAACAAACCGTTCGTATATCTTTAGAATAATGAATACTCTGGTTATCTTTTGTTATTCTGTTAGGTAGCTTAAGCAGAACTTAACCACAGACAAACCCCACTATGTAAATTCTGCAAATCAAAATATAAATATATATGGTCCATTTCAAATAGATATGCATCTATCGAACATATCGGATGAAGAATTAACAAACTTGTCCCATTCCATACGTTTAAATATGTCATTATTCCATCCATGTAGTTGAGACCATGTCATTGAGACTTCTTGGAAATAGCGATCCAAGATCAGACTGAACCTTGCAGTTGATTTTCAGGCAACAAGAGTGATGACCAGACTGCTAACAGACCCGGATCCTGGTTTCCAAAAAGAGCTAATTGTATATCAATATTTCATTCTACTGCACATATATCTGAAATTTACTTTTTTATATAATATTTGTATGTTTTACTTAAGAAATTTAAAAAAAGTGGCTACGCTAATGGAATAAGAAAACACGTGCTCTGTCTGTCATTCATAATTTTACAATTTATGTTGGCACCGTAGTTGAAACTAAGTGAGAAATAAATCGAATCTGATAACGGCATTTTCTTTGTTGGCAAAAAGTAGCTGAAAATGAGTACAAAATCGATAAATCGATATGTGAAAATGAGAAAGTTACGCTTTTCTCGAACTAAGCGAGAGATAAGTCAAATCTGACAACGGCGTTGTCTTAATTGGAAAAAAGTAGCTGAAAAAGAGTACAAACTCGATGGGTCAATCTCTGAAAATGAGAGTCACGCTTTTCTCGAACTACTAGAGAGATAAGTCAAATTCGACCAAGGCAATGTCTTAGCTGGAAAAAAAATAGATGAAAGTGAGTACAAACTTAATGGGTCAATCTCTAAAAATGAGAACTTTACGTTTTTCTCCAATTACGTGAGAGATAAATCGAATCTGACAACGGCATTGTCTTAGTTGGAAAAAAGTAGCTGAAAATGAGTACAAACGCGATAGGTCAATCTATGAAAATAAGAAAGTTAATTGTGATCTACGTGAAAATTGTGATCTACGTGAGAAATAAATCAAACCTGACAACCGCATTGTCTTAGTTGGCAAAAAGTTGCTGAAAATGAGTACAAGTTCGATGGGTCAATCTCTAAAAATGAGAAAGTTACGTTTTTCTCGAACTACGTGAGAAATAAATCAAATCTGACAACGGCATTGTCTTAGTTGGCAAAAAGTATCTGAAAATGAGTACAAACTCAATGGGTTTGAAAATGGGCTATGAAAATAAGAAAGTTACGTTTGTCTCAAATTACGTGAGCAATAAATCAAATCTTCCAACGGTATTATCTTAGTTGGAAAAAAGTTGCTGAAAATGAGTACAAACTCGATAGGTCAATCTACGAAAATATGAAGGTTACGTTTTTCTTGAACTACATGAGAGATAATCAAATCTGACAATGGCATTGTCTTAGTTGGAAAAAAGTAGCTGAAAATGAGTACAAACTCGATGAATCAATATAGGTAAATAAAAAAGTTACATTTTTCTCGAACTACGTGAGAAATAAATCAAATCTGACAACGGCATTGTCTTAGTTGGCAAGAACTAACAGAAAATGAGTACAAACTCGATGGGCTTGAAAATGGGCTATGACAATAAGAAAGTTACGTTTTCCTCAAACTACGTTAGCAATAAATCAAAACTGCCAACGGTATTATCTTAGTTGGAAAAAAGTTGCTGAGAATGAGTACAAACTCGATAGGTCAATCTATCAAAATATGAAAGTTACGTTTTTCTTGAACTACGTGAGAGATAATTCAAATCTGACAACGGCATTGCCTTAGTTGGAAAAAAGTAGCTGAAAATGAGTACAAACCCGATGGATCAATCTAGAAAAATAAAAAAGTTACATTTTTCTCGAACTACGTGAGAAATAAATAAAATCTGACAACGGCATTGTCTTAGTTGGCAAAAAGTAACTGAAAATGAGTACAAACTCGATGGGTTTGAAAATGGGCTAGCAAAATAAGAAAGTTACGTTTTTCTCAAACTACGTGAGCAATAAATCAATATTGCCAACGGTATTATCTTAGTTGGAAAAAAGTTGCTGAAAATGAGTACAAACTCGATGGGTCAATCTCTGAAAATAAGAAAGTTACTTTTTTCTCGAACTACGTGAGAAATAAATCAAATCTGACAACGGCATTGTTTTAGTTGGAAAAAAGTAACTGAAAATGAGTACAAACTCGATGGGTTTGAAAATAGGCTATGAAAATAAGAAAGTTACGTTTTTCTCAAACTACGTGAGCAATAAATCAAAATTGCCAACGGTATTATCTTAGTTGGAAAAAAGTTGCTGAAAATGAGTACAAACTCGATAGGTCAATCTATCAAAATATGAAAGTTACGTTTTTCTTGAACTACGTGAGAGATAATTCAAACCTGACAACGGCATTGCCTTAGTTGGAAAAAAGTAGCTGAAAATGAGTACAAACTCGATGGATCAATCTAGGAAAATAAAAAAGTTACATTTTTCTCGAAGTACGTGAGAAATAAATCAAATCTGACAACGGCATTGTCTTAGTTGGCAAAAAGTAACTGAAAATGAGTGCAAACTCGATGGGTTTGAAAATGGGCTAGCAAAATAAGAAGGTTACGTTTTTCTCAAACTACGTGAGCAATAAATCAAAATTGCCAACGGTATTATGTTAATTGGAAAAAAGTTGCTGAAAATGAGTACAAACTCGATAGGTCAATCTACGAAAATATGAAAGTTATTTTTTTCTCGAACTACGTGAGAAATAAATCAAATCTGACAACGGCATTGTCTTAGTTGGAAAAAAGTAACTGAAAATGAGTACAAACTCGATTGGTTTGAAAATGGGCTATGAAAATAAGAAAGTTACATTTTTCTCAAACTACTTGAGCAATAAATCAAAACTGCCAACGGTATTATCTTAGTTGGAACAAAGTTGCTGAAAATGAGTACAAACTCGATAGGTCAATCTATAAAATATGGAAGTTACGTCTTTCTTGAACTACATGTGAGATAATTCAAATCTGACAACGGCATTTTCTTAGTTGGCAAAAAGTAACTGAAAATGAGTACAACCTCGATGGGTTTGAAAATGGGCTATGAAAATAAGAAAGTTACGTTTTTCTCAAACTACGTGAGCAATAAATCAAAATTGCCAACGGTATTATCTTAGTTGGAACAAAGTTGCTGAAAATGAGTACAAACTCGATAGGTCAATCTACGAAAATATGAAAGTTACTTTTTTCTCGAACTACGTGAGAAATAAATCAAATCTGACAACGGCATTGTCTTAGTTGGAAAAAAGTAACTGAAAATGAGGACAAACTCGATGGGTTTGAAAATGGGCTATGAAAATAAGAAAGTTACGTTTTTCTCAAACTACGTGAGCAATAAATCAAAATTGCCAACGGTATTATCTTAGTTGGAACAAAGTTGCTGAAAATGAGTACAAACTCGATAGGTCAATCTACGAAAATATGAAAGTTACTTTTTTCTCGAACTACGTGAGAAATAAATCAAATCTGACAACGGCATCGTCTTAGTTAGCAAAAAGTAACTGAAAATGAGTACAAACTCGATGGGTTTGACAATGGGCTGGCAAAATAAGAAAGTTACATTTTTCTCAAACTACGTGAGCAATAAATCAAAATTGCCAACGGTATTATCTTAGTTGGAAAAAAGTTGTTGAAAATGAGTACAAACTCGATAGGTCAATCTATCAAAATATGAAAGTTACGTTTTTCTTGAACTACGTGAGAGATAATTCAAACCTGACAACGGCATTGCCTTAGTTGGAAAAAAGTAGCTGAAAATGAGTACAAACCCGATGGATCAATCTAGAAAAATAAAAAAGTTACATTTTTCTCGAACTACGTGAGAAATAAATCAAATCTGACAACGGCATTTTCTTAGTTGGCAAAAAGTAACTGAAAATGAGTACAACCTCGATGGGTTTGAAAATGGGCTATGAAAATAAGAAAGTTACGTTTTTCTCAAACTACGTGAGCAATAAATCAAAATTGCCAACGGTATTATCTTAGTTGGAAAAAAGTTGCTGAGAATGAGTACAAACTCGATAGGTCAATCTATCAAAATATGAAAGTTACGTTTTTCTTGAACTACGTGAGAGATAATTCAAATCTGACAACGGCATTGCCTTAGTTGGAAAAAAGTAGCTGAAAATGAGTACAAACCCGATGGATCAATCTAGAAAAATAAAAAAGTTACATTTTTCTCGAACTACGTGAGAAATAAATCAAATCTGACAACGGCATTGTCTTAGTTGGCAAAAAGTAACTGAAAATGAGTACAAACTCGACGGGTTTGAAAATGGGCTAGCAAAATAAGAAAGTTACGTTTTTCTCAAACTACGTGAGCAATAAATCAATATTGCCAACGGTATTATCTTAGTTGGAAAAAAGTTGCTGAAAATGAGTACAAACTCGATGGGTCAATCTCTGAAAATAAGAAAGTTAGTTTTTTCTCGAACTACGTGAGAAATAAATCAAATCTGACAACGGCATTGTCTTAGTTGGAAAAAAGTAACTGAAAATGAGTACAAACTCGATGGGTTTGAAAATGGGCTATGAAAATAAGAAAGTTACGTTTTTCACAAACTACGTGAGCAATAAATCAAAATTGCCAACGGTATTATCTTAGTTGGAAAAAAGTTGCTGAAAATGAGTACAAACTCGATGGGTCAATCTCTGAAAATAAGAAAGTTAGTTTTTTCTCGAACTACGTGAGAAATAAATCAAATCTGACAACGGCATTGTCTTAGTTGGAAAAAAGTAACTGAAAATGAGTACAAACTCGATGGGTTTGAAAATGGGCTATGAAAATAAGAAAGTTACGTTTTTCACAAACTACGTGAGCAATAAATCAAAATTGCCAACGGTATTATCTTAGTTGGAAAAAAGTTGCTGAAAATGAGTACAAACTCGATGGGTCAATCTCTGAAAATAAGAAAGTTAGTTTTTTCTCGAACTACGTGAGAAATAAATCAAATCTGACAACGGCATTGTCTTAGTTGGAAAAAAGTAACTGAAAATGAGTACAAACTCGATGGGTTTGAAAATGGGCTATGAAAATAAGAAAGTTACGTTTTTCACAAACTACGTGAGCAATAAATCAAAATTGCCAACGGTATTATCTTAGTTGGAAAAAAGTTGCTGAAAATGAGTACAAACTCGATAGGTCAATCTATCAAAATATGAAAGTTACGTTTTTCTTGAACTATGTGAGAGATAATTCAAACCTGACAACGGCATTGCCTTAGTTGGAAAAAAGTAGCTGAAAATGAGTACAAACTCGATGGGTTTGAAAATGGGCTAGCAAAATAAGAAAGTTACGTTTTTCTCAAACTACGTGAGCAATAAATCAAAATTGCCAACGGTATTATGTTAATTGGAAAAAAGTTGCTGAAAATGAGTACAAACTCGATAGGTCAATCTACGAAAATATGAAAGTTATTTTTTTCTCGAACTACGTGAGAAATAAATCAAATCTGACAACGGCATTGTCTTAGTTGTAAAAAAGTAACTGAAAATGAGTACAAACTCGATGGGTTTGAAAATGGGCTATGAAAATAAGAAAGTTACGTTTTTCTCAAACTACGTGAGCAATAAATCAAAATTGCCGACGGTATTATCTTAGTTGGAATAAAGTTGCTGAAAATGAGTACAAACTCGATAGGTCAATCTACGAAAATATGAAAGTTACTTTTTTCTCGAACTACGTGAGAATTAAATCAAATCTGACAACGGCATTGTCTTAGTTGGAAAAAAGTAACTGAAAATGAGGACAAACTCGATGGGTTTGAAAATGGGCTATGAAAATAAGAAAGTTACATTTTTCTCAAACTACGTGAGCAATAAATCAAAATTGCCAACGGTATTAACTTAGTTGGAAAAAAGTTGCTGAAAATGAGTACAAACTCGATAGGTCAATCTATAAAAATATGAAAGTTACGTTTTTCTTGAACTACGTGAGAGATAATTCAAACCTGACAACGGCATTGCCTTAGTTGGAAAAAAGTAGCTGAAAATGAGTACAAACTCGATGGATCAATTTAGGAAAATAAAAAAAGTTACATTTTTCTCTAACTACGTGAGAAATAAATCAAATCTGACAACGGCATTGTCTTAGTTGGCAAAAAGTAACTGAAAATGAGTACAAAATCGATGGGTTTGAAAATGGGCTAGCAAAATAAGAAAGTTACGTTTTTCTCAAACTACGTGAGCAATAAATCAAAATTGCCAACGGTATTATCTTAGTTGGAAAAAAGTTGCTGAAAATGAGTACAAACTCGATAGGTCAATCTAGGAAAATATGAAAGTTACGTTTTTCTTGAACTACGTGAGAGATAATTCAAATCTGACAACGGCAATGTCTTAGTTGAAAAAAAGTAGCTGAAGATGAGTAAAAACTCGATGAATCAATCTAGGAAAATAAAAAAGTTACATTTTTCTCGAACTACGTGAGAAATAAATCAAATCTGACAACGGCATTGTCTTAGTTGGCAAAAAAGGAGCTGAAAATGAGTACAAACTCGATAGGTCAATGTATGAAAATGAGAAAGTCAGGGTTTTCTCGAAGTACGTGAGGGATAAGTCCAATCTGACAACGGCATTACCTTAGTTAGAAAAAATAGATAAAAATGAGTACAAACTCAATGGATCAAGCTCGAAAATGAGAAAGTTGCGTTTTTCTCGAACTATGTTTTTATCGAACTACATGAGAAATAAATCAAATCTGACAACTGCATTGTCTTAGTTGGCAAAACTAACTGAAAATGAGTACAAACTCGATAGGTCAATCTATCAAAATATGAAAGTTACGTTTTTCTTGAACTAAGTGAGAGATAATTCAAATCTGACAACGGCATTGCCTTAGTTGAAAAAAAGTAGCTGAAAATGAGTACAAGCTCGATGGGTCAATCTCTGAAAATGAGAAAGTTACGTTTTTCTCGAACTACGTAAGAAATAAATCAAATCTGACAACTGCATTGTCTTAGTTGGAAAAAAGTAGCTGAAAATCAGTACAAACTCGATGAGTCAATCTAGGAAAATAAAAAAGTTACATTTTTCTCGAACTACGTGAGAAATAAATTAAATCTGACAACGGCATTGTCTTAGTTGGCAAAAAAAGGAGCTGAAAATGACTACAAACTCGATAGGTCAATGTATGAAAATGAGAAAGTCATGTTTTTCTCGAAGTACGTGAGAGATAAATCCGATCTGACAACGGCATTACCTTAGTTAGAAAAAATAGATAAAAATGAGTACAAACTCAATGGATCAAGTTCGAAAATGAGAAAGCTGCGATTTTCTCGAACTACGTTTTTATCGAACTACATGAGAAATAAATCAAATCTGACAACTGCATTATCTTAGTTAGCAAAAAGTGGTACAAACTCGATAGGTCAATCTATAAAAATAAGAAAGTTACGTTTTTTCTCGAACTACGTGAAAGATAAGTTAAATTTGACCACGGCATTGTCTTGTTGGAAAAAGATTGGTGATAATGACTACACACTAGATGGCTAAATCTCTGAAATAGAGAAAGTTACGTTTTTCTCAATCTACGTGAAAAATAAATGAAATCTGACGAAGGCATTGTTTTAGTTGGAAAAAAGTAGCTGAAAATGAGTACAAACTCGTTGGGTCAATCTCTGAACATGAGGAAGTTACGTTTTTCTCGAACTACGTGAGAAATAAATCAAATCTGACAACGGCATTGTCTTAGTTGGAAAAAAGTAACTGAAAATGAGTACAAACTCGATAAGTCAATCTCTGAAAATGAAAAAAGTAAGTTTTTCTCGAACTACGTGAGAGGTAAGTCAAATCTGACCACGGCGTTGTCTTAATTGGAAACAAATAGATGAAAATGAGTACAAAATCGATAGGTAAGTCAATCTATGAAAAGGAGAAAGTTACGTTTTTCTCGAACTACGTGAGAGATAAGTCAAATTTGACCATGGCATTGTCTTAGTTGGAAAAAAGCAGTTGAAAATGAGTGCAAGCTCGATGGGTCAATCTATGAGAATAAGAAAATTACGCTTTTCTCGAATTACGTGAGAAATAAATCAAATCTGACAAAGGCATTTTCTTAGTTGGCAAAAAGTAGCTGAAAATGAGTACAAACTCGATGGGTCAATCTATGAAAATAAGAAAGTTACGTTTTTCTTGAACTACGCGAGAGATTAGTCAAATTTGACCATGGCATTGTCTTAGTTGGAAAAAAGCAGTTGAAAATGAGTGCAAGCTCGATGGGTCAATCTATGAGAATAAGAAAATTACGCTTTTCTCGAATTACGTGAGAAATAAATCAAATCTGACAAAGGCATTTTCTTAGTTGGCAAAAAGTAGCTGAAAATGAGTACAAACTCGATGGGTCAATCTATGAAAATGAGAAAGTCACGTTTTTCTCGAAGTACGTGAGAGATAAATCCGATCTGACAACGGCATTACCTTAGTTAGAAAAAATAGATAAAAATGAGTACAAACTCAATGGATCAAGTTCGAAAATGAGAAAGCTGCGATTTTCTCGAACTACGTTTTTATCGAACTACATGAGAAATAAATCAAATCTGACAACTGCATTATCTTAGTTAGCAAAAAGTGGTACAAACTCGATAGGTCAATCTATAAAAATAAGAAAGTTACGTTTTTTCTCAAACTACGTGAAAGATAAGTTAAATTTGACCACGGCATTGTCTTGTTGGAAAAAGATTGGTGATAATGACTACACACTAGATGGCTAAATCTCTGAAATAGAGAAAGTTACGTTTTTCTCAATCTACGTGAAAAATAAATGAAATCTGACGAAGGCATTGTTTTAGTTGGAAAAAAGTAGCTGAAAATGACCATGGCATTGTCTTAGTTGGAAAAAAGCAGTTGAAAATGAGTGCAAGCTCGATGGGTCAATCTATGAGAATAAGAAAATTACGCTTTTCTCGAATTACGTGAGAAATAAATCAAATCTGACAAAGGCATTTTCTTAGTTGGCAAAAAGTAGCTGAAAATGAGTACAAACTCGATGGGTCAATCTATGAAAATAAGAAAGTTACGTTTTTCTTGAACTACGCGAGAGATTAGTCAAATGCGACCACGGCATTGTCTTAGTTGGAAAAAAAATAGATGAAAATGAGTACAGACTTAATTGGTCAATCTCTAAAAATGAGAAAGTTACGTTTTTCTCGAATTACGTGAGAAATAAATCAAGTCTGACAACAGCATTGTCTTAGTTGGAATAAAAAAGTTAGTGAGTAGATGTCTTTGATTTCAACTGTTTTCGCCTGGCGGGCGACGGACGCGACGTCAGCCAGTCATTATTGATAAAGTTGACATAGCTATTTTTCTTCACACCGGCTCCTTTGTTGATCTGTCAACAATTGTGTTTTTAACAGGAATTGCTGACACCGCCCATTTTTGCGTATAGCCAAACTATTATTATAGTAGGATCGTTTTTTCTTACTTTTGTTAAGGGACTAAATTGAACCTACCTGTATAAACACATGAATTTGCATAGTTGCCCGAAACTAATCCTGAACATCTTGTTCATCGAACAGTATAATATGAAGGTTACGGAGCCATTTAAAAGCGCAGATATGTCCATAACGTCTCCGTAATGCTGGTAGCAAGTTATAAACAGCTTCTTTCCATACAGGGCGATGAAAAGACCAAATAGCCCCTGAGGTAGCTCAGTCAGCAGGAATAAAAATAGGATGACTATTAACATTTTCGTTGTTCTAAAGGCCCGCTTCTCGTAGTTCTCGTCTGTAGCAGAAATTACGAACAAGTTGTTACCATAGGCTTGAACTTGTCTGCCTCCCTTTGCCTCGAAGAGAGTGGTTATCAACCAGATGCTTATCACTATCAATATTATACATGGCAGTAATTTCAGGAAAATGGAATAGAGCCAAAAATTTCGTTTCAAAAGTGAACCTCCATCATCTGGGCCTACGATGTCTGTAAGAGTCACGTAGTAGAGAGTATAGCGTACGTTTTCTAAGGTTCTGTTTGTAGCTAAGACCTTGAGGCTACTGTACTGGGGGATGCAGAGGAATAAAGGCAAGATATAGCAGCTCGCTATCGCTATAGAGCATCTCTTGTGTGAACAGAGAAGGTGGTTCCTCGTTGCAAATCTGCAAAGAAAATAATTCGATTGGTCCTTGTAAAGGAAAACAGTAAGTAGTTACTTTATGGCAAGAAACCTCCAAATTGCTAAGGTGACAGTCAGGCAAATCGAAGTGGTATGTAGAATCTGTGTAATATGGCTGTGACACAAAATAAAAATAGCCCCAGCATAGGGAAGCACTTTCACCTTTGAATCATATTTATAGTAGCAGATAAATGGTATATACTCAATCATCAATAGCATATCTGCGTAGGCTAGTGAAGCCAATATTCTATTGATAGGAAAAGCTGCCATGTGTTTTCTGGTAAGACTTATTATATTTAAAGAATTCGCCACAATTCCGAGCACGCATGTCACCACTGCACAATATTGGTGGTATTCTTGAGCATATACTATAGCATAATCTGTAAGTTGTCCACCGCAATTGAAAGCGGAGCTCGTTGCTTCTTGAGTACAATTGTTTGTTTCTGGTGACGTGGAATTGAACATTGTTTTCTGCTTGTTGCAGTGTTTTAAACAATTCTTTCTTGCTTTATGAAATCACAAATTGTTGTCTTGTTTGTGCTCTTCAGAGTCATGGGGAGTGGTCGTCATAATTCTTTTTCAAAGTTTATAGAGTAGATTTGCTACACAGCAGCCCATGTTGACCTGAAACAAAAGAGGATTTTAAATATCAACAATTTCCTATGATCTTTTTGGCACAAGTAGGATGGCTTGGGTTACCTATGAACAAAACAAACATAATTCGAGGGAAATTGGATCCATAAATAAGTTTTTATAAATGGAGAACAGTCGATTCCAAAAGTGGACCACCGAAGGAGTCTGTCTTTGAAACAGTGAAACTTATGGATATTTTGGGCTATGAGAGGTAAAGCAAGACTTCAAGAGGAGTAAAAAACAATCGGATTTACACAAATCGGATCATTTGTTTTAATGTTACAGGCTGTCAAAGTTAAAAATTGTGAAAGATAGAGAGTTATTCCTTTTTTTTCTCAATTTCCCCCCACTTTGGTCACTATGCAAAAATTTTGCAAAATATTTTAATTTTTTTGTTCTGACAAAAATGGGATGATTTGAGTTCCCTGTGAATAAAACAAACTTAATTCTAGCGAAATTAGTCCCTTAAATAAGTTTTTAAAAATAAAGAAAAGGTTATTCCAAAAGTGGACCACCAAAGGGGGACGATTTAAATTTCCCACGAACGAAGAAAACTTAATTCGAACGAAATTGGTACCATCTGCGAATTTTTAAAAAATGGAGAAAAAGTCTGATCTGAAAGTGCACAGAAAATGTTCGCCGATTTCCGAAACTACGAAACCGATGGGAATTTCATTTGTGGGAGGTGAAAGGGGTCATCAAGAGGAACAAAAGACTGTTATACTTACACCAATTGGACCATTCGTTCTAAAATTACGGGCTGTCAAAATCGAAAAGTGACAATAAAAGAGGGAATAACCGCTGTAGGACATTATCAAGCACTTCATGTTTGTGAAATTGCTAACGTTTCGACCTTTATTGAGGTCTTCATCAGGAATTTTTAGAATTTGTTACAGGCCAGGAATAACTTGGCTTAAGAACTGAGGAAGACCTCGATAAAGGTCGAAACGTCGGCAATTTTACAAACCTGAAGTGTTTTTTTTTGTATCCTAACCCGCTATTCACGTCTTTCAACTTCATAAAAAGGATGCAAAACATATATGATGATAGCAGATATTGAATAGAATTAGCTAAGTAAAATTTCCAGGTTTAGCAGATACGGAAGAATTTGGAATGCAAATACAATGATCAGAGTTCACTTTTAAAAATGTTGACATTATCTGTTTACATAAGTACTTAGGTAAGGCCTAAAAAACCTAGGTTTATGATATTCACGTGGGCACCATATATTCTTAGTCAACCTTCATTCCGACCTCTAATATTTGCATTAAAAAAACTATCTATAAGGATGGAAATTGCCAGCTAACTGGAAGCATTCCAGTCTACATGGGAAAAGGAAAAGTAGTCATTGCCAAATAAACAACATTTAAAGCCATTCACAATCGATTAACAGGATTTCACCTCAGCACCTTTTAGCTATTTGTGCTCAGCTTGCTCTTTGTGTGTGAACTCCAAGAAGAAATATTTTTATGTATATCAAATATAATTTGATAAAAAATCGCGCGTGTATTGTTACGAGGCATAACAAGCAGGGCAATAAGTGTCGATAATAGCTTCTTGCCACTTATGCATATTTTATACATTTAAGGCATCAGCACCCAAAACAGCGGTGAGGAAGAAGTAAACATGACGACGTGGGAAGATGATAATGTAAAATAATGGAGAGATGAAACATTTATATAGAAGCAGATCAACTCATCATCGAGCCATCTAGATTAGCATCCAATGCAATTAGACATTTTTGATGATTCTTGAATCATGAACAAAGCGAAGCTCGTTTTTTCTTCGTTTTCCTCGACCAAAGCGACGTCCGCACTAACTGATTCTCTGGGGGTAGTTACGTAGGTAATTTAACTAAAATTAACTTTAGTTAAATTACATAACTGTCAACATATTAATGATGGATTAGACTAAAAGCTTTTAAAATAAATATTTTTCAAATAGTATCCACGTACAATTTCTTAAGAAATGTTAAGCTACTCTTCTATTACTGTGATTCAAGACACTTGTCTCTCTTCTGTTTTTTTCGACCGAAGGGAAGTCCGAACTCTAGTGGTCTTGATGTAGTTTATTGAAAGTTAACTTAACATCGTCAAAAATTAAATCAAATTTTTTAAACCGTAATTTTAAAAAATGTATCTTACCATTAAGATAATGTATCTAAAAGTGATTTTTTTGGTACAAATGTTATTTCATAAAATCTAACATAGATCTAGTGAAGTGAAATATTTTCTTAGGAAATGTTAAGCCTTTTTTTTTCTGGTCTGGAAGAAGAACTAGTTTATCCTTCAATTTTCCCGATCGAAGCGAAGTCCGAACTCACCGATTCTCTGATTGTAGTCATGTAGTATAATTATAATTAACTTTGATAATGGACTAAACTCATGAATCATTTTTTCAAATTATAATTGAATAAAAGCTGTATATTGAATAAACTCTGAGCTTAGGTAAAATACCCCCAGTAGACTTCTTACGATTTCACATAGCTCCAGCAAAGGGAAGTCCGAACTTTAGTTGTGTTGATGTAATTCAGTAAAAGTTACCTAATCTTAATAATCATCGAAAATTAAATTAGGCAACTTTTTTAAACTGTAATTATTTAAACCAATTTAACGTTACATTCATTTAATGTATCTATAAGTGACTTTTTTGTACAAAAGTTATTTCATAAAATCTAGCATAGATCTATTGAAGTGGAGATATTTTCTTAGGAACTATTAAGCCATTTTTTTTCTGGTATTACCACAAGAGCTCGTGTTTCTCGACCGAAGCGACGTCAGAATTAACCATTTCTCTGCTTGTAGTCATGTAGTTTAACTAAAATTAATTTTTATAATGGATTGGACTATTTAAATATTTTTTTTTCAATACATGATTGAAAAAAGTAAACTCGGAATCCAGGTAATATACCCGTAATATGAAAATTGGGAAAATGGAACTACCACGACTTCACATAGCTCCAGTAAGGTGTGATATAGTTTCTTAAGAAAGGTTAATCTACTCTTCATCTATAGTGACTAAATACACTCGTTTTTCCTTTGTTCTTCTCGACCAAGGAGAAGTTTTGATAAGAATATAAGTTTGAAGATAATATCTGTATTGATAAAAAAAAAATAAATAAATGAAAGGTTTCAAAATTTTTGTGGGCTCTGTATGTACATCTCGATACGTTTAAACTTTGTTACGGGTCAGTTTCTATGGACCAGAATTTATTGAACAATAATACAATTCGCTTTGGCCATGAAAATGCTTTTTGTACAGTTTGGGACAGGTCAGAAGTAAAAGTCGGGAAAAAGTTTATAAGTTTATTCTAAGCTTAAAACTAATACAAAACTCTACTTAAAAAGTTAAGGTTTCAGAAGGGAGAATGTTGTTGTTAGTTCGTACGTCGGAAAAGAGTATGATGACAATTACACCTGCACAGTACAAAAGAAGCAAAGATGTCCTAAAATGATTGTATGCTAGGGCTTTATTTATAAACTTTTCCAATTTTAGTTTTAATGATTGGAACTTGTACGATGTCTTTGGATAAAAATCTTATATGTTTTTAATACAACATTCATCCTAAAAAAAAGTCAAGCTCTGCTGGGAATCGAACCTAGACCTTCCACTTGCCAGCCGGATGCTTTGACCACTAAGCCATGGAACCGATCTGAGCATCCGCCCGGCAAGTGGAAGATCTAGGTTCGATTCCCAGCAGAAGCTTGACTTTTCTGTTTTCTGGTAACCCTACTCTAAAGCAAACATTGAAATTATATACAGGCTCTTCCATTTACAAGAAAAGAAACTTTTACAAAATAAAGTATGTATTGCTATGGAGAAACTGCATTATCAAATATATTTTTGTGTTTTTCTTTTCAATTTCTGTTTTATTTGCTAGCTGAAGCCAGGCAAAATAAAAAAACTCTCATCATCTTATATCAATTTGGCAAACTTATTAGAAAACAGGTCTCAATGGTCTCAATAGATTTCGCCTGGATCTGTTAAATAAAAGAAAATTAATAAATGTATGCAGACACTTTCTTCTAAATGTTTCTTCTCGTTCTAAATCTTTATATCTACAGAGGTTTAGGTTTTTTCACGTAGGCAGTTGGAATTAGAACAGTTTTCATTCAATCAAGTTATCTTTCATCATCATCAATCAATATCTTCCATATTGCCTTGAGGGCAGTCATGTCAAATGACGTAATTTTGGAATAGTCAATTATGGACCGCAGGATTCAGTTTGACAGCAGCGACAGCTGTCAAAATGAAATGGCGCAAAGACTAATTGACCTTTCCAGAATAGCTGTTTTTGACAAGCTTTTTTGAGGGGCAAGCAAACAGTGTAGTCAGACATACCGAATTTTCTGTGCTTATACGGAAATAATGAATAAGAATCGACAATTCAGTGTCGTTTGTTTTTTTTAGGATGTTAGAAGAACGACAACACCCAGCCAGTTTATTAATTATGATGAACGTATTTGTTTTGACGTTTTAGGATTTTCTTGAGTGCTTCAGCTAAAAAACTACACATTTTGCCTTGAAGCTTTGGCTTAAAGAGACAATTTAGGAATGTATTACAAATATATCTCAAATCAAACACGAAACATGATGATCAAGATAAAGTTTTAAGTTCCGTCTGATATTGAAATAGGTTTGTCCGCCATATTGCCTTCAGGGGCAAACATGTCAAATGAGGTAATTCTGGAATGATCAGTTATCATTGCTTTGTTCGCGGGTCTGATTACAAACCTATTTGGTTCTACTATTTCCATGCGCATAGATTTCCGGATCACAAATTTTAAATTTTTCTATTTTAGTGATGTGTTCTGGGGTCAGTTAGTTCCAATTCGGAACACAACTTCATTCAGAAGAAAAAAAACTCTCTAAAGCAGACCTGAATTAGAGACAACGACATTTTATCATCTGAGTACGTAGGCGAATGAATAGTTGCCAATCAGATCAGAATCACACCCGCAAACAAAGCTTTTGTTATTGTTTATCCATGGACAGTCTGTTTCAAAAGGCTGGAAACGATCAAATGTCGAAGAAACGGCTTGGACAAAATTTGCAAAAATTTGATCGGAAAGATTATTGGTGATGGCAAAGTTAAGCCGCAGCACTGTTGCCAATCCTACAGTTTATCAGGTATTGTGGGTAACTTTATGTTTTCTAATGTAACTAGTACTTTTTTTTATTTGAGATCAGTAGAACTCAGCGTGGTTTCTTGGACGTGTATAAGTGATATCTCATATGATGATATGAGTTCGCCATATCATTTAGTTTTTGATCTACGACGATGTGAAAAAAAAAATGACACAAACACAAACACAAAAAGTGTTGACCCACGGATTTTCTAGATTTTTTTACAAATAGCTACCTGGAGGCCTTGTCAACACGATAAATTAAAAATATCTCTGGATTATTCATAGACAGGGCGTCATTATATACATGTTAATTGTTGGGCATAGTTTAATGTTAGGTCAGTTCAGTTCAAGTCAATTCAATACAGTAATCTTTTAATATTAGTTCTGGTCAGGTTAGTTCAGACCAGGTTAGGTCATTCATGCGAAGTCAATTAAAAATACAACATAACAAATTTTATCAACATTAGTGCCTTTTGGTTAGGTGAGTTCAGTTATGTTTTTCCTTTGGTTAGTTCAGACTAGTTCAAGTCTTTATGGTTTTTCTTTTGTTTAGGTTTATTCAATTATGTTTTTTCTATAGATAGGTTATTTAAGGTTCGCCCAATCATATGAGGCCAGTTAGGGCCACTTAAAGCTCTCCTTTTCCATGAGGGGCCTTTAGGTTAGTGCAGGTTATGTTTTTCTATGATTGGGAAACTTAACCGAAATAACTTTTCTGTATTTCTTTTTAAAACATAATAAAAATTCTTATTTTTATCTTCCAAAAAGTGCGAATTTTACTGAAAAAAAAATAAAAATTGTCGCTATAAGCCCAATTTGGGCGCCAAAACTTTTCCTGTTATTTATCTACAAAATGCTCAGAAATTGATTCAAAACAAAATTAGACAATGTAACTTAATTCAACAAGAAAAATATTAATTTAAAAAAATAATGGGTCACAAAAATATCCAGAATGGGCGCCAAAGATTTACCAAAAATTCTTTTCGTGAGGCAAACGTATTCTCGTTAATTTTATTATTTTTGTGTTCAGAAAAGTGCGAATTTTATTGATAAAAAAATACAAAATGTCGCTAAAAGCCCAATTTGGGCGCCAGAACTTTTCGTATTGTTAATTTCCAAAATGCTCAGAAATTGATTAAACATAAAACTATAAAATTTATCTTATTTCAATAAAGAAAAAATCAATTTAAAAATAACAATGGGCCACAACAATTCCCAAAAATTTCATTTGGTTAGTTCAGACTAGTTGAAGTCTTTATGGTTTCTTTTTGTTTAGGTTTATTCAATAATGTTTTTTCTTTAGATAGGTTATTTAAGGTTCGCCCAATCATATGAGGCCAGTTAGGGCCACTTAAAGCTCTCCTTTTCCATGAGGGGCCTTTAGGTTAGTGCAGGTTATGTTTTTCTATGATTGGGAAACTTAACCGAAATAACTTTTCTGTATTTCTTTTTAAAACATAATAAAAATTCTTATTTTTATCTTCCAAAAAGTGCGAATTTTATTGAAAAAAAAATAAAAATTGTCGCTATAAGCCCAATTTGGGCGCCAAAACTTTTCCTGTTATTTATCTCCAAAATGCTCAGAAATTGATTAAAAAAAAATTAGACAATGTAACTTAATTCAACAAGAAAAATATTAATTTTAAAAAATAATGGGTCACAAAAATATCCAGAATGGGCGCCAAAGATTTACCAAAAATTCTTTTCGTGAGGCAATCGTATTCTCGTTAATTTTCTTATTTTTGTGTTCAGAAAAGTGCGAATTTTATTGATAAAAAAAATCAAAATGTCGCTAAAAGCCCAATTTGGGCGCCAGAACATTTCGTATTGTTAATTTCCAAAATGCTCAGAAATTGATTGAACATAAAGCTATAAAATTTATCTTATTTCAATAAAGAAAAAATCTATTTAAAAATAACAATGGGCCACAACAATTCCCAAAAATTTCCTTTGGTTAGTTCAGACTAGTTGAAGTCTTTATGGTTTGTTTTTGTTTAGGTTTATTCAATAATGTTTTTTCTTTAGATAGGTTATTTAAGGTTCGCCCAATCATATGAGGTCAGTTAGGGCCACTTAAAGCTCTCCTTTTCCATGAAGGGCCTTTAGGTTAGTGCAGGTTATGTTTTTCTATGATTGGGAAACTTAACCGAAATAACTTTTCTGTATTTCTTTTTAAAACGTAATAAAAATTCTTATTTTTACCTTCCAAAAAGTGCGAATTTTATTGAAAAAAAAAAAATAAAAATTGTCGCTATAAGCCCAATTTGGGCGCCAAAACTTTTCCTGTTATTTATCTACAAAATGCTCAGAAATTGATTCAAAACAAAATTAGACAATGTAACTTAATTCAACAAGAAAAATATTAATTTTAAAAAATAATGCGTCACAAAAATATTCAGAATGGGCGCCAAAGATTTACCAAAAATTCTTTTCGTGAGGCAAACGTATTCTCGTTAATTTTCTTATTTTTGTGTTCAGAAAAGTGCGAATTTTATTGATAAAAAAAATCAAAATGTCGCTAAAAGCCCAATTTGGGCGCCAGAACTTTTCGTATTGTTAATTTCCAAAATGCTCAGAAATTGATTAAACATAAAACTATAAAATTTATCTTATTTCAATAAAGAAAAAATCAATTTAAAAAATAACAATGGGCCACAACAATTCCCAAAAATTTCCTTTGGTTAGTTCAGACTAGTTCAAGTCTTTATGGTTTGTTTTTGTTTAGGTTTATTCAATTATGTTTTTTCTTTAGATAGGTTATTTAAGGTTGGCCCAATCATATGAGGTCAGTTAGGGCCACTTAAAGCTCTCCTTTTCCATGAAGGGCCTTTAGGTTAGTGCAGGTTATGTTTTTTTATGATTGGAAAACGTAACCGAAATAACTTTTCTGTATTTTTTTTTAACATAATAAAAATTCTTATTTTTATCTTCCAAAAAGTGCAAATTTTATTGAAAAAAAAATAAAAAATGTCGCTATAAGCCCAATTTGGGCGCCAAAACTTTTCCTGTTATTTATCTACAAAATGCTCAGAAATTGATTCAAAACAAAATTAGACCATGTAACTTAATTCAACAAGAAAAATATTAATTTTAAATAATAATGGGTCACAAAAATATCCAGAATGGGCGCCAAAGATTTACCAAAAATTCTTTTCGTGAGCCAAACGTATTCTCGTTAATTTTCTTATTTTTGTGTTCAGAAAAGTGCGAATTTTATTGATAAAAAAAATCAAAATGTCGCTAAAAGCCCAATTTGGGCGCCAGAACATTTCGTATTGTTAATTTCCAAAATGCTCAGAAATTGATTAAACATAAAACTATAAAATTTATCTTATTTCAATAAAGAAAAAATCAATTTAAAAATAACAATGGGCCACAACAATTCCCAAAAATTTAGGTTAGTTCAGACTAGTTGAAGTCTTTATGGTTTCTTTTTGTTTAGGTTTATTCAATAATGTTTTTTCTTTAGATAGGTTATTTAAGGTTCGCCCAATCATATGAGGCCAGTTAGGGCGACTTAAAGCTCTCCTTTTCCATGAAGGGCCTTTAGGTTAGTGCAGGTTATGTTTTTGATGATTGGAAAACGTAACCGAAATGACTTTTCTGCATTTTTTTTAAAACATAATAAAAATTATTATTATTTTTCAAAAAGTGCGAATTTTATTGAAAAAAAAAAAAAATGTCGCTATAAGCCCAATTTGGGCGCCAAAACTTTTCCTGTTATTTATCTCCAAAATGCTCAGAAATTGATTAAAAACAAAATTAGACAATGTAACTTAATTCAACAAGAAAAATATTAATTTTAAAAAATAATGGGTCACAAAAATATCCAGAATGGGCGCCAAAGATTTACCAAAAATTCTTTTCGTGAGGCAAACGTATTCTCGTTAATTTTCTTATTTTTGTGTTCAGAAAAGTGCGAATTTTATTGATAAAAAAAATCAAAATGTCGCTAAAAGCCCAATTTGGGCGCCAGAACATTTCGTATTGTTAATTTCCAAAATGCTCAGAAATTGATTGAACATAAAGCTATAAAATTTATCTTATTTCAATAAAGAAAAAATCTATTTAAAAATAACAATGGGCCACAACAATTCCCAAAAATTTCCTTTGGTTAGTTCAGACTAGTTGAAGTCTTTATGGTTTGTTTTTGTTTAGGTTTATTCAATAATGTTTTTTCTTTAGATAGGTTATTTAAGGTTCGCCCAATCATATGAGGTCAGTTAGGGCCACTTAAAGCTCTCCTTTTCCATGAAGGGCCTTTAGGTTAGTGCAGGTTATGTTTTTCTATGATTGGGAAACTTAACCGAAATAACTTTTCTGTATTTCTTTTTAAAACGTAATAAAAATTCTTATTTTTACCTTCCAAAAAGTGCGAATTTTATTGAAAAAAAAAAATAAAAATTGTCGCTATAAGCCCAATTTGGGCGCCAAAACTTTTCCTGTTATTTATCTCCAAAATGCTCAGAAATTGATTAAAAAAAAATTAGACAATGTAACTTAATTCAACAAGAAAAATATTAATTTTAAAAAATAATGGGTCACAAAAATATCCAGAATGGGCGCCAAAGATTTACCAAAAATTCTTTTCGTGAGGCAAACGTATTCTCGTTAATTTTCTTATTTTTGTGTTCAGAAAAGTGCGAATTTTATTGATAAAAAAAAACAAAATGTCGCTAAAAGCCCAATTTGGGCGCCAGAACTTTTCGTATTGTTAATTTCCAAAATGCTCAGAAATTGATTAAACATAAAACTATAAAATTTATCTTATTTCAATAAAGAAAAAATCAATTTAAAAATAACAATGGGCCACAACAATTCGCAAAAATTTCCTTTGGTTAGTTCAGACTAGTTGAAGTCTTTATGGTTTCTTTTTGTTTAGGTTTATTCAATAATGTTTTTTCTTTAGATAGGTTATTTAAGTTTCGCCCAATCATATGAGGCCAGTTAGGGCCACTTAAAGCCCTCCTTTTCCATGAGGGGCCTTTAGGTTAGTGCAGGTTATGTTTTTCTATGATTGGGAAACTTAACCGAAATAACTTTTCTGTATTTCTTTTTAAAACATAATAAAAATTCTTATTTTTATCTTCAAAAAAATGCGAATTTTATTGAAAAAAAAATGTCGCTATAGGCCCAATTTGGGCGCCAAAATTTTCCTGTTATTTATCTCCAAAATGCTCAGAAATTGATTAAAAAAAAAAAATTAGACAATGTAACTTAACAACAACTCAATTCCCAAATCCACAACAAATCCCAAACATTTTCTAAAAACCCAAGACAAACCCGAGACAAAAGAATTTCCATTAATCTTCTTATTTTTATCTGCGGATTTTACTGAAAAAATAATAACCATATCGCTAAAAGCCCCAAGTCAAGAGCTAAAACTTTTCATATTTTTTATCTCCAAAATGCTCGAAATTTAACTAAAAATATAATTAGAAAATTCACCTTATTCAAACAAGAAAAGATCATTTCAAAAACTGTAATGGTCGGTCACAAAAATCCCCATGATGGGCGCCAAAAGTTTGGTGGCAAGTGAACAAGCACATCAAAAGGAACAAAAAGCTGTTAAATTCACTTTAATCGGTCCACTTGTACGAAAGTTATAGGCAGTCAAACTTGAAATTTGAGAAAAAAAAAGGAATATACTCCTCTTTGGTGATTATCAATCTTTCTGAAATTAAAACATCCAGTCACACGAAAAAGCGAGCAAACGAGCACCATGATAGGACGACACACACATTAGTGATAACTCGGCTACTGTTAGGTTCAAATTTAGTCTTTTAATGTGGATTTAGTGGGAATGGTTTAATTTCAGTGGAATGTTGTTCCTAGTTGACAAACTTCGCTTATTGACAAAGGCTCGATGAAGACCTCAATAAAGGTCGAAACGTTGGCTCTTTCACAAATGTGAAGTAGTTATTTCTGTCCTACACTCGCTATTTTCACTTCTATCGAATATTAGAAAATGCATCTTAATTCAACAAAAAAAAATCAATTTTAAAAAATAATGGGTCACAAAATACCGAGAATGGGCGGCAAAAATTTGCCAATAATTCATTTCGGGAGGCAAAAGTATTCCCGTTAATTTTCTTATTTTTTTCTTTAAAAAAAATGCGAACTTTATTGAAAAAAAAAATCAAAATGTCGCTAAAAGTCCAATTTGGACGCATAAATCCTATTATTTCTGTTATTTCAGTTTCAAAATTTCTGTTTTTTTTAAGTATTTCATTTGTAAACTATTTAATACCTTGCAAGATCACTTACTTTAAAATTAAGATACATCTACGTTTGGCAACCATGTAAATGCCCTGTTATCACAGTTTAAGAGTTTTCGCATTGAGAAGTGAATTTTCATGACTTTGATGATATTTTTTTTGTTCAAAATTTGTTCATCCAGGAATTTTTTTATTTTAAATTGTTTTTCTGGTTTCTTCAGACATATCTGAAGAAACTAAAATGAAAAAATAAAGATATTTAGTTGAATTTCTTTTATTTTTTTCACTCACGGGATCTGCTGGCACTAGATACTACCAGTTTCGGTGTTTGGTTTCAGTTTTCGGTCTATTTTAGCCTCCTTGTTTTAAATCACGGGATTTATTGTTACTGACCGATCGGTTTTACGACTTTAAGTGTTTTCCGGGCTTTGAAGCCGTGGTCCAATGGAATTTCTTCCTGACGTTTCATCTACAGCTGCGGCAGACATTATCAAAAGCGGCGAGGCAATGGGCTAAGTGATCTCCCGTGCTTCCCAAGGCTGACTGATTCGACCGTGGAATTTATTCTCCCGCTGCCGCCGTCGGGCTGCAGTGGAGGGACTGGAGTGGGGGTAATGGTGGCGCGGGGTTTCGACGCACTTCAAGAATGTCGTAGAACTCGCTTCCAGTCTGCGACATTTCCCCCCCCCCAACAGGCCCTGTACCTTCCCTGAAGGGCAGCTGGAACATGAGAGGCTGGTCCGTGAGGGCCGCTTAAAACGATATGTACACAAAGAACTGGCATATGTACAAAAATAACCGCCGACGGGACACTTACAGACAAGCCTTAACTAACTACAACAAGCAGATCAGGGCCGCTAAAAGAAGCATACATTAATTTCCGGCAGTGCCCAGCCAATCAAAACACAGGGTGCTCAGCGGCTGTGATGTACCGTGGCGCCAAATTTAAAATGAATGTTTGGTGGCTGTTAAGTGAAATTCACTTAACAGAAACATTGATATTGCTGATTAGCGGCATTTTATGTTATTTATTTTGAGAATTGGTGTTTTTTGTTCTTTACTTTTCAATACTTATTATAGATCCAAAAACAGACACCAAAAATGAGATATTACGAAATAGGATTTTTGGTAAAATATTGTGGTTAGATTTTTAGGTTAGAATATGGATGGATAGGTTATGGATTGCAGAGAGTTAAAGAGATTTACATCTCATTCTTGGTAAACTAAACATATCTATTTTACCCTAAGAAATTGTAGGGATTTCATCTATACGAATGTATTAAAGTTTTAAGTTTGATAGATTGAGAAATATATTTGATTTGAAATAATATATTTGAAATAAGTAAGTACTTAGCAGCTCTACATGTGAAATTATAGTTTTCTTTGTCTATGCTCTTTTTTTCTGTAAATAAATAATGCGCTAATTTAAAAATGAAAAATAAAAACACATATAAAGTAATAATAATAATAAAATTTATTTCAAATCAGGCCTTAGAAAATATATACACCAAGGTATGTTACATATTACATATATGGGGTGTTCATTATAAAACTTCATCTAGTCGGCTGTGAAATGTCAAAAGAAAAGGAAGGCGAAACAAAAGTCCATTTATTTTGATTATGTCATCCTTTTCTGTAATATAACTACACTTATTTATAAAATAAATTTTATCTCGGTGTTTATTAAAAATTCAAATATAACATTATACACACTGCAGACAGTTTGCTTGACCGACTAGTGTGAACAGGTGAGAGTGTTCTTGGGAATTTGGTCTGGGCAGTGTGGAATAACTAATACTATTCAGCTACCTTTGTAGCTGAATAGTATTAAGAAGAACAAGAACACTCTCAGCGATTATACACACTGACAGAATTAAAAAAAAGTATGACTGTGAACAAAACATTGTGAACAAAACTAGGTGAAAGGCAAACAAAGTATTCAAGATGCTTACCATATAATTAACAACATAAAGAAATGATGCAGAATGAAACATTGACACAATTAGTTGCATTGAAACATTGTTTGAAAACTAAATGTGTCACTGCTCTTACCTTTGCAAATAATGCAGAAAGTTATTTTCACCAACTTCTTTTAGATACCTAAAATAGTTCACCTTTATAGACAAACACTTCATTCTGAGTTCATCAAGGTGTCCTTCATGTGTTTCAGTGTTTCAATGAATTTCACATTGAACTCTCCTTGTAACAAAAAATACCTACACAAATTATTCATAACTTTATTATTTATTCCACATAGGTAATTAATTACCAATTGCCAAAATTGTGACATACATTCTAGAATGTTCCATGAATATGAATACTACCACTTGCGTTCTACTACTGTGATTTTTACATGTGACTTTTACATAAGCTGGTCAATCCTAAAAATAAATATAAACACAAAAGTATGTTCAACTTATAAGCAGAAAAAGGCTACAAACCTTTACTATCTGTCCTGTTGCAATTACATAATGTGCTCTCATCACCATTTGGAAGTTTTCTTTTCCTGCGACATGCATAATCAGCTTCTCCATTTTAAAATTTAAAATCAATTCTTTAATACTTACACTATGAATAGAACTCAAATGTCTAATTAAATCAATGTGAAATGAGAAATTTCCTTCATTTGTACACATTGGGCATGTAATATGCTTTGTCGGCTTCTCATGTGCAGAAGTGCAGAGTTTGGGTGGGTGGTGGGTCGAACAAAATATGCCTATTTTTTATACCAGTACTTCAAAATTCAGTTTTACAAAACTGGCAGGCTGATTTATCCATTCTACAAAACTGATAATGTATCAACGAGCTCTTTGGTATCAACAATGCCCTAAACCTCCTTGCGAGTACTTGCGACAGTCTTGAACTACTGATTACTCCTACACACAAACAGAAATTTTGTTTACGTATATTAGCAATGAAAATTGCTCTTATGCACACAGACACTTCTATGGAAAGTATTTATTAATATTTAGCAATAAATATCTCTTTCGTGTTAACTGTTATTTCTTAATAAAGATGAATTAATAATCAGTATAGGTATAAACGAACAACAAAGACAAACATTTTTGACGGATTCAAACTGACAACAATGATAAGTGACAATGCGTGGGGACGCCACCACGGAGTGTCGGACGTCGAACGAACTAGATGGCTAGTGCCGGCGAATTCTGATTGGGTGGGCACTGGCGGAAATTAATGTATGCTGCTAAAAGAGAGTCTTGGAGAAGGTTCTGTGGCGGGATTGAAGACCTGTCAATAGTAGCCCGAATCCAGGGAGTCGCGTCAGGAGCTTGGATCGATAAAACGATGGAACTTACACCTCCACTGATAGTGAAATGTTAGAGATACTCGCAAGCTGTCATTTTCCGGATAGCCGGCTGACACATTTGGAGACTAACACAAGCCCCCTGGGACGATTTAAAAGTCTCAACAGGGCAGATTGGGAGCTCTCCAAAAAAGTAGTCAGACTAACCCTGCTAAAATCCACGGATATGGCTTTTCAACCATACAAATCCCCCGGGGAGGATGGAGTGTTCACGGCACTACTGCAACAGGGCATGGATCAACTCGCACCCCTACTCACAAAGCTCTTCAGAGCAAGCCTTGCATGGAACTTTATTCCAAACTGCTGATCCATGGGGGCATTCTGCATCCTGGGATGTAGGGGAAAAGATCCTAAATCGCTCAAAAACCTCGTTTCTGCTCAATAGCTTGGAAAAGCTGCTAGACCTATACATATGGGAGGGAGTGCTAACAATGTACCCCCTTAATACGGAACAGTATATATACCAGGCTAACAAATCAATAGAATTAGTACTCCTTATCCTGGTGCTGATAATCCAAGCTACCCTGGATTGAAAGGTTGTTACAGCTGGTATTTTCATAGACATCGAAGGGCCTTTAATAATGTACCTACAGACTCCCTCCTCAGCGCCAGTAAAGCGAGAAGGATCGAACGAACAATAACCAACTGGATTCGCAACATGTTAGAATCCAGACTAATCACTACATCATTAAACATTGACACTATCAGATTCACAACAGCGGGAAGTTGTCTGCAGGGCGGAGTTCTTTCACCACTCCGTGATCGCTATTAGTGGACGGCCTTCTGACGACATCGTTATCCTCATAAAAAACCTCCCATACCAACAAATTACAACACGTTGCAAGAGGTGCTGGGTGTTGTACACAGCTGGAATCGACTTTTCTCTATTCTTAAAAGGGTCCAATTTCGCTATAATTAAGTTTGTTTTGTTCATGGGAAACTTAAACCATCCCATTTTTGTCAAAGAGAGTTTTGCCAAAAAAAAATTTGAAAAATTGACATTATTGAGGGTTACTGCCATAGTGCCCAAAGTGGGGGAAAATTGAGACAAAAGTTGAAATAACCCTCTTTCTTTCTTAATTTCCAATTTTGACAGGACCGTAACTTTAGAAGGAATGATCCGGTTGGTGTAAATTTAATTGTTTTTTTAATGTTCCCTTTCACCTCTCACAACCAAAATACCCATCGATTTTATTGTTTCGGAAATAACCCCCTTCGGTGGTACACTTTTTTCTATATTCTTAAAAAACTTATTTAGGGGTCCAATTTCGCTCGAGTTAAGTTTATTGTATTTATAGGGATATAACTTAAACCATCTAATTTTTGTCAAAAAGAGCTTAAAAAATTTTGCAAATTTTTGCCGTAGCGACTCAAGTGGGGGGAAATTGAGAAAAAACAGGGAATAACCCTATTTTTTTTCAATTTCCAACTTTGACACCCCGTAACTTTAGAACGAATGCTCCGATTGGTATAATTTTTTTACTCATCTTGATGTCTTCTTTCACCTCTCACAGCCAAAAATACCCGTCGGTTTTATTGTTTTGGAGAGATCCATTTGCTGGTCCACTTTTGGAATCAACTCTTCTTCATTTTTAATAAACTTATTTATGGGACTGATTTCGCTAGAATTAAGTTGGTTTTGTTCATAGGGAACTTAAACCATCGCATTTTTGTCAAAAAAAGATTAAAAAATTTTGCAAACAATTTTAATTGAGAAAGAAAAGAAGGAATAACCCTATTTCTTTCTCAATTTCCAACTCCGAGAGCCCGTAACTTTAGAAAGAATGGTCCGATTGGTGTAAATCAATTGTTTTTTAACTGCTCTTGATGTCCTCTTTCACCTCTGACCAACCAAATACCCATCGGTTTTATTATTTATGAAATAAACCCCTTCAGTGTTGCGTTGTTGTGCACTTTCGGAATAGACTATTCTCCATTTTTAAAAATGTTATGTATGGAACCAGTCTCGCTCGAATTAAGTTTGTTTTGTTTATAGGGATCTTAAGCCATCTCATTTTTGTCAAAAAGCTTAAAAATTGTCAAAGAGCTTTTAATCAATTTCTGAGTATTTTGGAGATAAATAAGAGAAAAAATTTTGTCGCCCAAATTGGGCTTATAGGGATATTTTTATTTTTTTTGCAATAAAATTCGCACTTTTCTGAAGATAAAAATAAGAAAAGTTATTTCTGTTGTTATTTATCTCCAAAATGCTCAGAAATTGATTAAAAGCAAAATTAGACAATGTAACTTAATGGAAGGCAAACGTATTCTCGTTAGTTTTCTTATTTTATGCACAAAAAAGTGCGAAATTATTGATAAAAAAAATCATAATGTCGCTAAACGCCCAATTTGGGCGCTAAAACTTTTTGTATTATTAATTTCCAAAATGCTCAGAAATTGATTAAACATAAAACTACAAAATTAACCTGATTCCAATAAGGAAAAACTCGATTTAAAAAATAACAATGGGTCACAATAATTCCCAGTATCCTCAAAATTTTCTAAAAACCCAAGTCGTGAAGCAAAAGAATTTCCATTAATCTTTTTAATTTTATCTGCAGATTTTACTGAAAAAATAATAACCATATCGCTAAAAGCCCCAAGTCAAGAGCTAAAACTTTTCCTATTATTTATCTCCAAAATGCTCAAAATTTAACTAAAAATACAATTCGAAAATTCACCTTATTCGAACAAGAAAAAAATCAATTTTAAAAAATTATGGGTCACAAAAATATCCAGAAATTGGCCAATAATTCATTTCGGGAAGCAAAAGCATTCCTGTTAATTTCCTTATTTTTTATCTTCAAAAAAATGCGAATTTTTTTGAAAAAAAATCAAAATGTCGCTAAAAGCCCAATTTGGGCGCCAAAACTTTTTCTATTATTTCTGTTATTTCAGTTTCAGAATTTCTGATTTTTTCTAAAGCATTTCATATGTAGACTATTTAATACCATGCAAGATCACTTACTTTAAAATTAAGATTACGTTTGGCAACAATGTAAATACCCTGATATCACAGTTTAAGAGTTTTCGCATTGAGAAGTGAATTTTCATGATTTTGTGCTCAAAGTGGGGGAAAATTGAGAAAAAAGGGGAAATAACCCTCTATCTTTCTTAATTTCCAATTTTGACAGGACCGTAACTTTAGAAGGAATGATCCGGTTGATGTAAATTTAATTGTTTTTTTACTCCTATTAATGTTCTCTTTCACCTCTCACAACCCAAATACCCATCGATTTTTTTGTTTCGGAAATAACCCCCTTCGGTGGTACACTTTTTTCTACATTCTTAAAAAACTTATTTAGGGGTCCAATTTCGCTCGAGTTAAGTTTATTGTATTTATAGGGAACTTAAACCATCTAATTTTTGTCAAAAAGAGCTTAAAAAATTTTGCAAATTTTTGCCATAGCGACTCAAGTGGGGGGAAATTGAGAAAAAACAGGGAATAACCCTATTTTTTTTCAATTTCCAACTTTGACACCCCGTAACTTTAGAACGAACGCTCCGATTGGTATAATTTTTTTACTCATCTTGATGTCTTCTTTCACCTCTCACAGCCAAAAATACCCGTCGGTTTTATTGTTTTGGAGAGATCCATTCGCTGGTCCACTTTTGGAATCAACTCTTCTTCATTTTTAATAAACTTATTTATGGGACTGATTTCGCTAGAATTAAGTTTGTTATGTTCATAGGGAACTTAAACTATCGCATTTTTGTCAAAAAAAGATAAAAAAATTTTGCAAACAATTTTAATTGAGAAAGAAAAGAAGGAATAACCCTATTTCTTTCTCAATTTCCAACTCCGAGAGCCCGTAACTTGATCCGAAAGAATGGTCCGATTGGTGTAAATACAATTGTTTTTTACTTCTCTTGATGTCCTCTTTCACCTCTCACCAACCAAATACCCATCGGTTTATTATTTATGAGATAAACCCCTTCAGTGTTGCGTTGTTGTGCACTTTCGGAATAGACTATTCTCCATTTTTAAAAATGTTATGTATGGAACCAGTTTCGCTCGAATTAAGTTTGTTTTGTTTATAGGGATCTTAAGCCATCTCATTTTTGTCAAAAAGCTTAAAAATTTTCAAAGAGCTTTTAATCAATTTCTGAGTATTTTGGAGATAAATAAGAGAAAAAATTTTGTCGCCCAAATTGGGCTTATAGGGATATTTTTATTTTTTTTGCAATAAAATTCGCACTTTTCTGAAGATAAAAATAAGAAAAGTTATTTCTGTTGTTATTTATCTCCAAAATGCTCAGAAATTGATTAAAAGCAAAATTAGACAATGTAACTTAATGGAAGGCAAACGTATTCTCGTTAGTTTTCTTATTTTATGCACAGAAAAGTGCGAAATTATTGATAAAAAAAATCATAATGTCGCTAAACGCCCAATTTGGGCGCTAAAGCTTTTTGTATTATTAATTTCCAAAATGCTCAGAAATTGATTAAACATAAAACTACAAAATTAACCTTATTCCAATAAGGAAAAACTCGATTTAAAAAATAACAATGGGTCACAATAATTCCCAGTATCCTCAAAATTTTCTAAAAACCCAAGTCGTAAAGCAAAAGAATTTCCATTAATCTTCTTAATTTTATCTGCAGATTTTACTGAAAAAATATAACCATATCGCTAAAAGCTCCAAGTCAAGAGCTAAAACTTTTCCTATTATTTATCTCCAAAATGCTCAAAATTTAACTAAAAATACAATTCGAAAATTCACCTTATTCGAACAAGAAAAAAATTAATTTTAAAAAATTATGGGTCACAAAAATATCCAGAAATTGGCCAATAATTAATTTCGGGAAGCAAAAGTATTCCTGTTAATTTTCCTATTTTTTATCTTCAAAAAATGCGAATTTTATTGAAAAAAAATCAAAATGTCTCTAAAAGCCCAATTTGGGCGCCAAAACTTTTTCAATTATTTCTGCTATTTCAGTTTCAGAATTTCTGATTTTTTCTAAAGCATTTAATTTGTAGACTATTTAATACCATGCAAGATCACTTACTTTAAAATTAAGATTACGTTTGGCAACAACGTAAATACCCTGATATCACAGTTTAAGAGTTTTCGCATTGAGAAGTGAATTTTCATGATTTTGTGCTCAAAGTGGGGGAAAATTGAGAAAAAAGGGGAAATAACCCTCTATCTTTCTTAATTTCCAATTTTGACAGGACCGTAACTTTAGAAGGAATGATCCGGTTGATGTAAATTTAATTGTTTTTTTACTCCTATTAATGTTCTCTTTCACCTCTCACAACCCAAATACCCATCGATTTTTTTGTTTCGGAAATAACCCCCTTCGGTGGTACACTTTTTTCTATATTCTTAAAAAACTTATTTAGGGGTCCAATTTCGCTCGAGTTAAGTTTATTGTATTTATAGGGAACTTAAACCATCTAATTTTTGTCAAAAAGAGCTTAAAAAAATTTGCAAATTTTTGCCATAGCGACTCAAGTGGGGGGAAATTGAGAAAAAACAGGGAATAACCCTATTTTTTTTCAATTTCCAACTTTGACACCCCGTAACTTAAGAACGAATGCTCCGATTGGTATAATTTTTTTACTCATCTTGATGTCTTCTTTCACCTCTCACAGCCAAAAATACCCGTCGGTTTTATTGTTTTGGAGAGATCCATTCGCTGGTCCACTTTTGGAATCAACTCTTCTTCACTTTTAATAAACTTATTTATGGGACTGATTTCGCTAGAATTAAGTTTGTTATGTTCATAGGGAACTTAAACTATCGCATTTTTGTCAAAAAAAGATAAAAAATTTTGCAAACAATTTTGATTGAGAAAAGAAAGAAGGAATAACCCTATTTCTTTCTCAATTTCCAACTCTGAGAGCCTAACTTTAGAAAGAATGGTCCGATTGGTGTAAATACAATTTCTTTTTACTGCTCTTGATGTCCTCTTTCACCTCTCACCAACCAAATACCCATCGATTTTATTATTTATGAGATAAACCCCTTCAGTGTTGCGTTGTTGTGCACTTTCGGAATAGACTTTTCTCCATTTTTAAAAATGTTTGTTATGTATGGGACCAATTTCGCTCGAATTAAGTTTGTTTTGTTTATAGGGATCTTGATAGGACCAAAGTGGGGAAAAATTGAGAAAAAAAGCGAATACCCCTCATTTTTTCTCAATTTCCAACTTTAACAGCCCGTAACTTCAGAACGAATGATCCGATGTGTGTAAATCCAATTGTTTTTCCAAAATCCAAAGCCGCAAGAGGGTATCTTGATGGTGGTGTCTATATTGACCAAAGTAGGGAGGGGGGGCGGGGGGGGATTCCCTTTTTTTTTTTCAATTTTCAATTTGACACACCGTAACTTGAAAACGAATGGTCCGGTCGATGTAAATCTAATTGTTTTTTACTCTCCCTGATGTCTTCTTTCGTCTCTCACAATTATAATCTCCTTCGGTTTTATTGTTTGGGACATAGACCGCTTTGGTCCGTTGTTGTGCACTTGGAATCGTTTAAAAAAACAAGCTTTTAGAGATAAGACTCGAATAAGACGAAAATTGTATTTTTCCGCAGAAATTTAGTCGACGTTTCGACGATTTTTTAATATCTTTATCAAGGCTATTGTGTTCAGCAATGGTAGAAATGGTTTTATTATAGGAGACAAAAAACTTCTTCTTAAGTAAATTGTAGGTAATCACTGAAATTATCAGTTGAAGATATTTAGATAATGGTGTATAATACTATACAGGGTGTCCCGTAAGCACATGATCAAAATTGTATTAGGATATTCTTTAAGTCGAAAGATGACAATTCGACCTGTCATTACAAGAAAGTGTGTGGTTCCAGTGCTATTGATGGTCAAAGTTCTTGAAAAAAAAATGTTTTCTGTAATATCTGAATAACGTTTTAATGGATTTGTTTCTAAGCAAGGCTCATGTTTTGATGAAATAACCGCATCTATCCGCCTTCGGCAAGTGGTAAGTTCTTCAGTGTCTTAGTTCAAAAATTACTAAAACTTTTTATTTTGTTGTTGGAACCAGTTACTTTTTTTTTAATGTGACGTAATGGTCCTTTTTCGAGACTTTAGCGCTCTTGGTAAAATCTTGTAACATTCATAGTTTTTACGCAAAAAAATATTTTCTGTCTTCCTGCTATTTACCATTTTACACATTTATTTCAAATAACGTAGTCACCAGTTAACTTGATAATTATGAGTTAACTATCAAAATTTTGACGTTGGTCTGACAGTTTAAAAAAATGTGTTTTAAACAAATCTAATGGCGTTTTCTAATGAAGAAATGATCGACATGGTCAAAGTCTTAGGGTTTTGCGAAGGCAACCTTCGTGCGAGTGTTCGTCAAATCAGTTCATCAAAATCAACCTATTCCAGATTACTGGACATTGCGAGGATCCAGCGGAGCTTACGAGAGACAGGACAATTTGGTGTTCGAGGCGTTGACCGTGTGGGTCGTCCTCAAGTTCATAATGCGGCTGTTGAAAAGGACATTTTAAATAGGGTTGCTGAAGATCCAAGTATTAGTATAGACATAGAATTTGGCGTACCAAAAAGTGCAGTTCCTTCGTCCGTACCATGCGACGCCTGTTCAGGAGCTTCGACCACTCGACTTTGACAGAAGATTTAAATTTTGCCACTTTATTGAAGGGGCGCGGGCACGTGCCTGGATTTACCAGAAAAGGTATTTTTAATTCACATAATTTCCATCATTACGCAGAAGAAAACCCTCATGCGAGGCGTATGAACCACTTTCAGCTGGAATTTCGAATAAATGTTGGGTCGGAGACATTCCTCTGGGTCCTTATTTCCTGCCTCGCCGCTTAAATGGTGAAAACTATCTCTAATCATCCAGAAATGGTTCGGAAGAAGAGGGAGAGATGTTCCCGTCGAATGGCCCCCTAGGTCTCCCGACCTAACACTATTAGATTTTTTGTTATGGTGTGACGTAAAGTGTACGCTACTCTAGTTGACTCCAAGGACGAGTTATTACGTAGGATTCAGAACGAGGCGAACGTAATTCGGGATGACCCGCAAATGTTGAGGAGGGTTCAATTCAATTCCATTCGAAGGATCCAGCTAATTTCCGTTTTTTTAGAATTGTCCGGTTTTGTGACCTGGCTGTGGTCCAGTTTCAAGAATTATTTTTCCTAAGAATCTCATTAATTTTTTGCGAGTGAGTCCGTGTTTATTCAGCTTTTTAGTGGTAATCATAAAAATGTGTTGTTATGGAGAAAAATAATTTCATTTATGCTTACGACAACGACTAAGATGTTGGATTAATACAGTCTTAAAGAGAGATTATTTAATTAAATAAAATTATACTGTCGTCGCAGATTTCTATTGACATTAAACTTATTTTCAAATCACCGATTACTACGATATTCGCAATGGATGTGTAAAATGATTAAATGTAAAGGAAAAAAACTCATCAGGGCGGGAACTTCTTCACTAGATATTTTTTGGAACTGTGAGATCAACGCTAAAACTTTGTTAGTGAATTTATAATTATCAAGTTAACTGGTGACTATGTTATTTCCAATAAATGTGTAAAATGGTAAATGGCACGAAGACAGAAAATATTTTTTTGCGTAAAAACTATGAATGTCACAAGATTTTACCAAGAGCACTAAAGTCTCGAAAAAGAACCATTGCGCCACATTAAAAACCAGTAACTGAATTCAACAACGAAATAAAAAATTCTAGTAATTTTTGAACGAAGGCACTGAAGAACTTACCACTTGCCAAAGGCGGATAGACGTGGTTGCTTCATCAAAAATATGAGCCTTGCTTAGAAAGAAATCCACAGCAAGTATCATTAAAATCCATCAAAACGTTCTTGAGATATCACAGAAAACATTTTTCTTTCAAGAACTTTGACCATCAATAGCACCGGAACCAGACACTTTTTTCTAATGACAAAAGCAATTATCCAATAATTACCATCAATTTAAAGTTAACAAACAGACATTATTAAATAAATGACTTTTTCATAATTGTCTTTAGAAAAAAGTTAGTTTATATAATTATGCAAATATGACAGCTGTCAGGCGGCTGCCAGGGAGGAAAGAATTCCTTCTTTTTTCTCAATTTTCTCCAAAATCGCCCCGATTTACCTCACCACCATTAGCTACAAAATTTAATTTTTTATTTAATGATTTATTCTTTCTTGGTTTCGAGTGAAACTGGCAAAGCTTTATAGTTGAAAATATCGGTACTTCTCGACTTTTCTTAGTTGCAATTTGTTTCACAATAAAACTTTCTAGGATATTTATCTATAAAAAAAAACACACCGTAAAAATTCCAAGCATCAGTTCCAAAATCCAAAAATGTATAAATAAATCTGTAGTCTACATCGTTTCTTAGTAAATTTATGATGTTTTTCGATTTCACATTTTGTATCTGATTCCATTTAAGAAAGATGTATGTAACAGATGAGAAAGAACAAAACAAACTGAAAACCTCGAAAAAGACATATTTAAAAAAAAATCTTTTTTTTTTGTTGTGCATGCGGAAGCTGTTGAATGACATTCAATATATTATTTCTGTAGTTTCAGATCACCTGGAAGAGATTTATTAACCAATAATTTTATTGGTTATTCTATAAATTAACCAATAAAACAGGATACAATAATTTTTTTGCAATGTTTTTGAAATAAATCCAAACAAACACTTCAATGAAGTTGACAAAAACGTTTAAAAATTTCAAACTTTCTGATCCAACAGTACAGTGCACCGTTGTTCATTGTTGAGTCTAAGTTAGTAAACATTTTTTCCCAACATGACAGTAAACTGCTACTTGAATAACACTTATTATCGTTTATAACCAATCTAGAAAAAACTTAAGCAATTAATATAGATGCGTTTGCCACAATTTGCCATTGCTACAATTTGCCATTTTGGCAAAATATTGCTAAACATAAAAGCTAGCGCAGAATGAAATCATACAGGGCGGTCGCAACGGTAATATAAGTGTGTTGAAACGAAAAAAACTAAAGGCGCAACTCACAAAATCATAAGTTTTTTCTACTGAATACTATGATAATTATTAATCTTTCTATTGATAATTCCGATGGACCAATAAATACGCACACTCACCTTGAAGAAAAACTGCACTTCACATGGAACTTCGCTGAAATGAGTTTTCAGCACCGTACAGCACGGGGAAAGCAAGTTTTCAGCACGTCATACTTTCTCTGTCGATCTGCTCTAACGCACATGCCGAATAAGGCAACATTCGGTTTCTCTTGAGTTTTTTTTTTTATATTTTCAGTTTCAGCATATGACATCTTACCTTCATGGAGTCATCGGCTAAAGTTCTGCGCATATTTGCACACATTAAAAAGTGTATTTGCTTTGCTCTAAGCTCAGTTGCTTTGTAAAGAAACTAATATAATTGGGCTGGTAAATAAAAGGCAGATAAAGACGGCGGGCTTGATGGAATTAGGCCAATTAAATGCAGATAAATAGTTAACAAAAGGATGGGACGTGTTTGAGACAAGCGATTCACTAAAGGTCCTTTCTATTGTCGATCTTTTAAATTCGATTTTTTGTGCCAAATTCCTGATTCAAATTCGGACTCATAAAAAAAACCACGTGTGTGGACTGTAGTCCACAAGTTAATCGCAACAAGAATGCGATTAAATACAGGAATAAAAAAAATAAATAAAATATTAAACATAAAATGCGTAGCTAAAAGCATTCGATTGGAGATTGAGAGGAAGAGTTAGCGTAAAGATTAAATAAAAGAGAAGATTAAGAAATCCTTTGAAGGAAAAGCAAATAGTCTTGTTGCAAATCGGACTTGAAAAACTAAAAATGAAAAAAAAGACAATGCAACTAAATGGACAAAGAATAATTTAATTATTTAAGATATAAATAAAAAGGAATTAAAGAAAATTAAAAAAAACCTTCAGGCAGAGAGCGTGCTCTGCTACTGCTGACTGGACACCAAAACACAGTCAATATAAACCATTTACTTATTAATATTATTGCCGTCAAGTAGGCGTTGGAAATCTGACTTTGACATTTTTATCGTATCTTCTCAACATGTGGCAAAAAGAGATAGGTATAAAAAAATGAAGGTTTCAAAGGTAACGAGATGCCAAAAATAAGTGAATCAGGTATAGTAGCAGAGCATGCTCTCTCCGAAGGTCACGACATCCTTTTCAACGAGGTTGATATCTTATATAAGTCGCAGCGTTTCTATCCGGGACTAACGAAAGGGGCCATTGAGATCTTTATACATGACAACAATTTCAACAGAAATGAGGAAATTACGTTACTAAATGCAGACTGGAAGCGAGTTCTACGACATACTTCAAGTGCGCCGAAACCCCGCGCCATCACTACCCCCACCCCAGTCCCTCCACTGCAGCGCGACGGCGGGGGAATGAATACCACGGAGCTCACCACAGTCGAATCAGTCAACGTCGCGAGGCACGGGAGATCACTTCGCCCATTGACTTATCGTCTTTGATAATGTCTGCCGCAGCTGCAGGTGAAACGTCAGGAAGAAATTCCATAGGACCACTGCTCCAAAGTCCGAAAAACACTCTAGATTGTACATTTAATCAAGTCTTGAATTTGTAGAAACTTTTAGATGAGTTGAAATCATCTGCCTTTAGAATGCACAAATAGAAATTAAACAAAAAAATGCATGGTAAAATGCATTCGGTTCGAAATTGGGCGAAAAATTAAGCGTAATTATTAAATCAGAGAAAAAGCTAAAAAAGCATGCGAAATAAAAGCAAACAGTCGGGACTTCATAAACTAAACATAAAATAATATTTGAAAAAGCAACTAAATTGGCGACAAAGAATAGTTCAATGACTAAATGTATAAAAAAAAATATGAAAAAAAATAATAATTAAAATATAAAACATAGAGAAGGAAAACTAAGCTCAATAAGTGAAAAACAATGACCAGGTTTGACCCGTCTTGAATGTGCAGAAACTTTTAGTTGAGTTGAGACAGTCTGCCCTTAAAATGCACAAATAAAAATAAAAAAAATTGCGTGGTAAAAATCATTCGATTGGCGACTAGGCGGAAGAATAAGCGTAAACATTAAATAAAAACGGAAATCAAAAAAAGCTTTTGAATGAAAAGCAAACAGACGGTACTTGAAAAACTAAAAATAAAAAAATATTTGAAATAGCAACTAAATGGACAATGAATAATCTAATAGCAAAACATATAACTAAAGGGAAATTAATAAAAATAAAAAAATATAAAATATAATATAAGGTAGGAAAAATATGCTTAATAGGCGAAAAACAGTGAACAGGTTTAATGCCATCTTGAATTTGTAGAAATTTTTAGTTGAGTTGAGATCAGGTTTTAGAATATACAAATGAATTATAAAACAAAAATGCAAAAATTATTCGATTGGAGATTGGGCGAAAAAATAAGCGTAAAAATTAAATAAAGATAAAAAAGCGTGTTAAAGAAAAAGCAAACAGTCCAAAGTTGAAAAATTAATGAAAAAAAAATATTTGAATGGACAGCTAAATGTACAAAAAATAATTTAATGACAAAACATATAAAGAGGAATTAAAAAAATAAAAAAAAGATTAATGAACATATAAAACATGAAGTAGGGAAAATAGGCTAAATAGGCGAACTAAACAGGTTGAATCCCGTTTTGAATTTGTAGAAACTTTTAGTTGAGTTGAGATCATCTGCCTTTAGAATACACCGTTCGATTGGAGATTCGGCGAAAAAGTAAGCGCAAAAATTAAATAAAAGAGAATGATAAAAAAGCTTGCAAAGGAAAAAGCAATGAGTCCGAACTTGAAAAGCCAACAATAAAAGAAATGTTTTAAAAGACAACCAAATGTACAAAGAATAATTTAATGACAAAACATACTAATAAAAAGGAATTAAAGATAATTGAGAAAATTACTGAACACATAAAATATAAAAGGGAAAACAGGCTAAATAGGCGAAAAATACTAAACAGGTTGAATCCTGTTTTGAATTTGTAGAAACTTTTGGTTGAGTTGAGATCAAATGGATTTAGGATACACAAATAAAATATAAAACAGAAATGTAAAAACTATTCGATTGGAGACTTGGCGAAAAAGTTAGCGTAAAAATGAAATAAAAGTGAAAGATAAAAAGTATGCAAAGGAAAAAGCACACCAACAATAAAAAAAAGTATTTGAAAAGACAACTAAAGGTACAAAAAATAATTTAATGACAAAACATACAAATAAACAGGAATTAAATAAAATTAAAAAAAATTACTGAACATATAAAATATAAAGTAGGGAAAATAAGCTCAATAGGCTCAAAATACTAAACAGATTGAATCCCATTTTGAACTTATAGAAATATTTAGTTCAGTTGAGATCAACTGCCTTTAGAATACACAAATAAAATATTAAACAAAAATGTAAAAACCATTCGATTGGAGATTGGGCGAAAAAGTAAGCGGAAAAATTAAATAGAAGAGAAAGATAAAAAAGCGTGCAAAGGAAAAAGCAAGGAGTCCGAACTTGAAAAACCAACAATAAAAGAAATTTTTTAAAGGACAACCAAATGTACAAAGAAATAATTTAATGACAAAACATAGTAATAAAGAGGAATTAAAGAAAATTAAAAAAATTACTGAACATATAGAATATAAAGTAGGGAAAACAGGCTAAATAGGCGAAAAATACTAAACAGGTTGAATCCTGTTTTGAATTTGTAAAAACTTTTGGTTGAGTTGAGATCACATGGATTTAGGATACACAAATAAAATATAAAACAGAAATGTAAAAACTATTCGATTGGAGACTTGGCGAAAAAGTTAGCGTAAAAATGAAATAAAAGTGAAAGATAAAAAGTATGCAAAGGAAAAAGCACACCAACAATAAAAAAAAGTATTTGAAAAGACAACTAAAGGTACAAAAAATAATTTAATGACAAAACATACAAATAAACAGGAATTAAATAAAATTAAAAAAAATTACTGAACATATAAAATATAAAGTAGGGAAAATAAGCTCAATAGGCTCAAAATACTAAACAGATTGAATTCCGTTTTGAACTTATAGAAATATTTAGTTCAGTTGAGATCAACTGCCTTTAGAATACACAAATAAAATATTAAACACAAATGTAAAAACCACTCGATTGGAGATTGGGCGAAAAAGTAAGCGTAAAAATTAAATAGAAGAAAAAGATAAAAAAGCGTGCAAAGGAAAACGCAAAGTGTCCGAACTTGAAAACCCAACAATAAAAGAAATTTTTTAAAGGACAACTAAATGTAAAAAGAATAATTTAATGACAAAACATACAAATAAAGAGGAATTAAAGAAAATTAAAAATATTACTGAACATATAAAATATAAAGTAGGAAAAACTGGCTAAATGGGCGAAAAATACTAAACAGGTTGAATCCTGTTTTGAATTTGTAGACACTTTTAGTTGAGTTGAGATCAACTACCTTTAGAATGCACAAATAAAAGTAAATGAAAATAGTAAATGAAAAAAGTAAATGAAAATAAATATAATACATAAAATGAAATAAAAGAGAAAGATAAAAAAAGCGAGCAAAGGAAAAAGCAAAGAGTCCGAACTTGAAAAACCAACAATAAAAAAAAATATTTTAAAGGACAACTAAATGTACGAAGAATAATTTAAAGACAAAACATACAAATAAAGAGGAATTAAAGAAAATTTTAAAAAATACTGAACATATAAAATATGAAGTAGGGAAAATAGGCTAAATAGGCAAAAAATGCTAAACAGGTTGAATCCTGTTTTGAATTTGTAGAAACTTTTAGTTGAGTTGAGATCAACTGCCTTTAGAATAGACAAATAAAATATAAAACAAAAATGTAAAAACTATTCGATTGGAGATTGGGAAAAAAGTAAGCGTAAAAATGAAATAAAAGAGAAAGATAAATAAAGCGAGCAAAGGAAAAAGCAAAGAGTCCGAACTTGAAAAAACAACAATAAAAAAAATATTTTAAAGGACAACTAAATATTCAAAAAATATTTGAATAACAAAACAAACAAATAAAGAGGAATTATAGAAAATAGAAAAAAACTGAACATATAATATATAAAGTAGGAAAAATAGACAAAAAATACTGAACAGGTTGAATGCCGTTTTGAATTTGTAGAAACTTTTAGTTGAGTTGAGATCAACTGCCTTTAGAATACACAAATAAAATATAAAACAAAAATGTAAAAACCATTCGATTGGAGATTGGGAAAAAAAGTAAGCGTAAAAATGAAATAAAAGAGAAAGATAAAAAAAGCGAGCAAAGAAAAAAGCAAAGAGTCCGAAATTGAAAAACCAACAATAAAAAAAAATATTTTAAAGGACAACTAAATGTACGAAGAATAACTTAAAGACAAAACATACAAATATAAAGGAATTAAAGAAAATTTTAAAAAATACTGAACACATAAAATATAAAGTAAGGAAAATAGGCTAAATAGGCAAAAAATGCTAAACAGGTTGAATCCTGTTTTGAATTTGTAGAAACTTTTAGTTGAGTTATAAACAAAATAAATAAAATATAAAACAAAAATGTGAAAATCATTCGATTGGAGATTGGGCTAAAAAGTAAGCGTAAAAATGAAATAAAAGAGAAAGATAAAAAAGCGAGCAAAGGAAAAACCAAAGAGTCCTAACTTGAAAAACCAACAATAAAAAAAATATTTTAAAGGACAACTAAATGTACGAAGAATAATTTAGACAAAACATACAAATAAAGAGGAATTAAAGAAAATTTAAAAAAATACTGAACATATAAAATATAAAGTAGGGAAAATAGGCTAAATAGGCGAAAAATTTACCAAACAGGTTGAATCCCGTTTAGAATTTGTAGAATCTTTTAGTTGAGTGAGATAAACTTCCTTTAGAATGCACAAACAAAATATTAAACATAAATTACATATCAAAAAGCATTCGATTGGAGATTGAGCGGAAAAGTAGGCGTAATCATTAAATAAAGGAGAAAGCTAAAAAAGCTTGCGAAGGAAAAGCACACCGTATGAAATTGATAAAGTAAAAATTAAAAAAAATATTTAAAAGGACAACTTAATGGACAAATCATAATTTAATGGCAAAATATATAAAGAGGAATTAAAGAAAATTTAAAATATAAATAAATAAAATATAAAATATAAAGTAGGAAAAATAAGCTTAATAGGCGAAAAACACTGAACAGGTTTAATGTCATCTTGAATTTGTAGAAACTTTTAGTTGAGTTGAGATAGTCGACCTTTAAAATGCGCAAATAAAAAATTAAACCAAAAATGCATGTTAAAAAGCGTTGGATTGGAGATTGGGCGAAAAGTTAAGCGTTTAACATTAAGTAGGCCAAAAAAGCCTACAAAGGAAAAAGAAAACAGTTCGAACTTGAAAAACTGAAAAAAATATATGGAAAAAAAAATGTAAATGAAGAGGTATTAAAGAAAATAAAAAAAAAATAACATATAAAATATAAAGAAAAATAAGTTTAATAGGCGAAAAATACTGAACAGGTTATATCGCGAATTGAATTTTTAGAAACTTTTAGTTGAGTTGATTGATCATCTGCCATTTCTAACCTTTTCTGATATTTTAACAAAAATTTTACTTCCTTCACATCCTTAATCTCAAGTTCGGTTGTGTTTTTTCCCTCAATACCAAAGAAGAATTTTATGATATTGAAGAAAAGGTGTCTTTAGTATCTCCAACAGCGTCATTTAGTTGAATAATCATCACCATCGTATTTGTACTTTTTTGGTTACAAATGAATTACATATTTATCTTTGATTTTTGCATTCTTGGATATTTTCCACTATTATTCGAAATTTCTTTGGCAATTCGATGACAATTGGAAAATGTAGGTTTGAGGTTTTATTAATATTATTTTTTTGTTATGTTTCATTGTATGCAAAATATTAGATATTTTTTTATTTGTGTCAGAAGAAAAAAAGCATTTTTGTTATTTGAAGCAACATTTTTTTATTTTTTGAGTTGTTTTGAAATATTAAGAAAGAACAGACGCTCTGTGAGCTCAATTCTAGGTTTATCAATTCTTTAAATTTTGTGATTAATTGGTCCAATTTTCTTTTAAATCTGTGAACTAAGTCCTCGAAAGTGTCGACATTGTTCAGTGATTTTGATAGTTTAGTTGACGAAATCAAGCCAACAGTAGGATCGAACAAAGTGTTTTATTCAAACCCATAGGGAAGGAAAAAACATTAAATATGTAAAAAAAAACAAATCGACTAAAGATTATACGAAAAAAAGACAAACCCAAAAGAAATAATTAAACACATAAGAGACAGAAGTAAGTTAACGTATAAAAAATGGTGGAAAGTTAGGTAATTAATAGAAATATGTAATGAAGATAACAATTACATGATTAGCAATTATACTTAGGTAAAAGAAGTTCAACAAAAAGATATTTTTTTTTTGTAGAAACGTTATAATTTACTTGTAATTATTATACATTAGCTCCATCGGAAAATAAGGTTAATAGGAAACGAGTATGAAAGAATGAAATGAAGAAATTAAGAAGAAATCACAGATTGACAAGCCAGTAAAAAAAAGCATGACAACTCAAAATGCTAAAAATTTATGTGATCTATTAACGAAAACAACGGACTCAATATCATAAAAAGATCAACTGTTTGAAGCAAAAATAAAGAAAAATTAAAATAACAAAGTTTTGTCCAAAGTATCAATTAAAATTTGCAAAAATGTCCGAAAATAAAGCTTAAACTAAGTGAATTTTTATAATATTCCTCGTCTTTTTTTTAGCACTTTCTCATGTTCCCTTCATCTCTCATCATTTACAATATTTTTTTCCAATCATTCTTCATTCCTTGGATCTATTTTTAACACTTACACAATTTTCTTCTTAGATTTATCTCAGCTTCAAGGAATTTTGAAGATCGCCTTAAACTCGTTGAAGCAACAATTAATTTAGATAGAAAAAAAGTCGATATAAGATCAAGCAAGTGAAAAACCGATCTAAGGATTAAAAAATATAAATTTACAATAAATGGATCAAAATATATATCCAAAGAGATTTGTTGCTAAAATCATCAAAAGCGACGAGAAAAAAGAAAATACGTGATAGTATCATGCTAAAATTATATACAAAATCTAGACGGTCAAGGGTTAGTAAAAGCCATGAAAAACTACGAAATTAAGTTAAAAACATGCTCAAAGGCATAGCACAGAAGATAAAATTCAACAGTTAAGCATCTGTCAAATTTTATTATATTTAAGGTAAAAATTAAAAACCTTGAACTCTCTTTAATGTTACTATCCTGTATTATAAACTTCTTATACATTCTTGCTGATTTCTCTACCGGTATTCTCCGTATTCTTCATTGGCATAAGGGGTATACCGTACTGATGAGCTCCAATAAGAGCGAAACCGGTTTATGGTTCCTCTGATAGAAAATTGAGTTTGGTACCCTGCTAAACGTCGCCCTTAGTGACAACTTCGGAGTTCTGGTGGATGTCTGCTTTGGTGCACTTTACCATTTCATAGAACGCGCATTCTATAGAACAACCCTAGAAGCAAGGCGATTTAATAAGCCTTGTTACAGCATGGTTACCAAGGTGACCGTCTCCGTTACCAATAAGAGTTCACTTCCTGACGCAAAGGCGAATAATAAGTTGCAGGCTTACACCTTAATGTATCTTTACAGCTAAAGAAAAGCGTCACTCGTGTTATTGTTAATTGGCGTATTTCAAATTCATGAAAACCATGAATAAAACAATGTGGATGTAGCATTTTTTATTTGGTTTAGTTCTCCATCGTTCATTGCAGACGAGCATTGCCTTTAAAAAGAAAGAGAACAGGACAAAGAAACTTTCAAAGTAGATTTTTTATGGACTTATTTTAAAGTTACGAATTTTGGCACATGTCCGTTTTATTACTTACAACTTTCACATTTTCGAACCAAAATAACTCAAATAGAAAAAAAGGGCAGAAATTACATATTCAGGCAGTACACGTTTTTTCTATTAGTGTTAGGTGATAACAAGAAAAAACAAGTAAAAGAACAAAAAAATTGTAAAACCATTTTTGAATTAACAACAATAACAACAGCCAAATCCCTGGGTATATTGACCTTTTCTCGAAATCCTCCGATGAATAATAATCTGATTGGCATCAACCGTAAGCTGAACATGAGTATTAAGAATTTCAATCTACATATTTGTGGGATTGTCCATAATTTATCACTCTCGGGATGTAGATATAAGGCGAGAATTAAACAAAGATGCACAGTAGATTTAATCGTTTGAAATGATATGAAAGGTAGTGGACATTTAGCCTCTATTGGCAATAGATTTTGTTGTTTGCCTTTGTATTAATCCATTCCCACCCCATCCCAATGGGGTGGGAAAAATTGTTAAAAAAAAGTTTTTCAGCCGTCCATAACTTTGTGAAAAAAGTTTGATAAGCACTTACAAACTCAAAGTTAACTGCGTTTGTTACAATATGTATTCCAAATAGATTATAAAACGACTAGATTAAAAGTGCATCAATATGATTAACAGATACGAACAGACCTTGTACACATGCTGCATACAATAACGTTTCCTTACGGAAACCCATCACCATCTTCATATACACGTCTCGCATTATACCTAAACGACCTGCCCACACCATATAGCTAATAATGCAAGAATTTAATTCCATATGCATCAGGAGGACACCTCGTAATCCCTTGGTCGATGACTCGAAAAAAATGTCAACCCGCCAGTGTATAAATAAATGAAGAGTCCTAAAGTTAGGTTCACATACGGCCAAGAACTTGGCCGCTAATGTGTTATTATTTACAGTTATAGTGGGTTTCTTTTGGATTTGCTTTTTGATTGGTGGGTAAGTTGGTGTTTAATTAATATTCTTATAACAGCGCAATGCAAAGTAATATTCAAATTCTATTTTATGGTCATAAACTTCTTGTAGTTTAGCAACAAAAAGATAAATATTGTAGCTCGGATTATCTTCCTACGATGGGTTTTCTTTTAAATTGTCACTAAATACATTGGTCTAGTTTCCGTTGCTATTATTAGCAATAATTTATCAATGGAGGCCAGGTTTGCTACTAAATCATTTATGTTGCAACTGAACTTTAGTCCTCTTATCGACTTTGCAAGAAAACTTTGGTTTTTGTTACAGAATAGTAAACAGAGTTTCAAGTTTTTATTCGAACGCCAGTGAGGATTATAAGGATCTCAAGTTTTTCAATTTTGGTTGCATATATTTGGTATTTTTTTGGTTCTGACGCGTATAACTTTTGACAGGATTCTTCAATATTGCGCGTAGGTACAGAAATAGCATATCCTTGGGCACTTTTAATCCTATCCCCCCAAATATGTCACTTTAATACATAGCGAGCAAAAAAAGTTCCAAAGACCATCAAGAAAAAGTGTCCAAAACAGTATAGCAGTTTTTTTGCGATTTTTAGGAAAACTATACAGTGGCCTAATTTCAATTCAATTCAATATATGTGAATAACTAGAGCACGTGGAGAGAAAAAAATTCTGTTGTTAGTTTTGGTCTAGCTCTTATACCGGGCGAACTACAAAAGATTTTTCCGTCACATTTTTTGCCAAATTGGCTATACATTACACCCTGTAGATTCCAAATTTTTGCAGCACAAATTCTGAAATAATTCAGAGACGTAGTGCACATGGACGAAAATCAGGATCCTAGCTTTGAATTTGAAATTTTGACGAATTTTTAAACTTTAAATTTCAAACTTCTAGTTTGAGGTCTATTTGTGCCGTGACCGTCCATCCAATCGAATGGCTTTTTATCCTAGACGATACCTTGGAATGTTTTCTTTTCGGCAGCAAGAACCACTTTTACGCTAGGACGTGGCGAAATTGTCTTAATTGAATTTCGAAGCGAAAGATGCAGATTTTTCAAAATTTTGGGCCAAAATTCCGAATGGTTCCGAATCACCACAGAGGTGTCGGAAGCGGCGGTTTCTGCCACTGACAGCTGACAGCTGGCTGAGATTTTCCAAAATGCAAACATTAACTTTAAAGGCTTAGACCAAGGAAAATTGGCCGAAAAGCGTGGAAAACTGTGTGGCGGGAAAAAATTTGAACATTTCTGTGAAGATTATTGGCAAAATGCCCGATCCTCGAGAACGTTTTTCCAAAGACTCGTCGATTTAAAAATGTCGTGTCGGGATTCATGATGGCTGATGACGTCGAGCGTCGATGCCCGGCCACGCGGCTTATCTAGCAGATAGATAAAGCAAAACAAAACTGCCTTTAACCGTTTTCGAAAAAATAAAAAAAAAATCAAAATTTGTACTTCATTTTTGGGCCACCTGTACTAAGTAACTGTTCGAGGCAGACATTCGAGAATGGGATCAACGTATAGCTCTATTCTTCTACTTCTTAGCTCTTCTTATAGATTTTCGGATAAATCTCGACCGAAATGAGATATAAGGGGTTAAAGGCCAAAATGCATGATTTTCTACTCCAAATTTAGGTTTTTGGTCCGGTTCGAGAACTACATAATATGCTTAACAAAGAAACTTTAAATTTTCCCATATAAATCAATAGTAATGTTGCGAACTCAGGGTTCAATAATTCCAGTGTAACGATTTAACACGAAAACACTATTTTTTATTCCACAAATACACACAGGTACAATTCGACTAGTAAATAACTCACTACTTAACACTTTATAGCCTTCTATTATCGCTTCGTACTTTAGCTTACTTATAGCTCGATTAAAATAAGACTACTCTTAACCTTGCGCGCTATGCGCCTTTTATACACAATCCTAAAACTCAGAAAAACCTAGAAAGTTCTTGATAAGAATTCTTGAATAATCTCACATAAAAAAAGGTTGTAAACAACTGCCTTCTAGATAAACAGAGCAATAAATCACTCGTGTCAGCCATGACGCAGCGCGGATAGGTCGCGAAGCTCCACCAACCACACGCGTTGCCCCGCCTCCAAATCGGCGTCGCTGCGAATCGTAACAGTAATTTTATTCGTTGGTTCTAGTAATTTTACGATAAATAGGGAATATAATTACGTTTTAGATAATACTGGTGTCTCAAAAAAAAATTTGTAAAATGCTGCTTTAGATAGTATAGGGTGTCTCATACATTTAATTTTAGATTTTTGTTTGTTAGAACCAATAGATTTGTTTTATTCACCTAAGATATATGGTGCCTTCATTTCTGATTTAGATACTATAGAGTGTTCCAAAAATTGACAAATACTACATTTAAAAAAAAAACGATAGGCGTGTAAAGCACACACAAGATTTCTGCTGACCAACTTGTTAGACAAAAAATATCTTCACACAGTTAGCAACCGCAATCGAGAAGCAATAATTGAAATTCTCAACACGCTTTGTATTGATGGAATATGCCTACTACATTTGTATAAATAGCATCCTTTCAAGGCGCCTCCCCACTGCGTGCGCTAGGAATTTGCAATATCGATGGCTTAAGTGGAAAATATCGTAATCTGTGACTCCTAACTTTTGCAAGCAGAACAAAAAAGGCTTGTGACGTAAATTGGATAGTTACTTTTATTAACTTTCTTTCCCATATGATATTAAAATAATTTGATCTTTATTAGTTCGAAAGCCCTTTTGTGTTCTCCAAAAATCTCTTTCTTTCGAGGTCCAATGACGTGCGTAAAGGTCATCACTTTTCTCACATGTTAGAAAAATTAGTATATTTATCATTATAAACCACTCCCAAAGAAGCATTTCATGCACTAAATGCAAAAAAATGCCTTTATAAAAGTATTAACTCTCAGAATGGTATTTTCTCAGACGACCAGTCAACGCTGGTTTATAAATTTTGTTTCCTAATATCCAAACTGAAATGATATCACAACTGCAACAATTGACATTCTTGTCAGAATGTCGAAGAAGAATTGCGCATTTTCTTACTACTTAAATGAAATGATCTGATTGGGTCGGATCCTTCCAAACAAATTTTATTGACTGTGGATCATACGCCAGCTACTGAAGCGCAAATAACGTTAAATATATACAGAATGAATCATAATTGGTGGTCGAGAATGAACTATCATGTTCTTTGATCGATTTTAAGGGGATCTGTCATACAAAGGTGTTCGAGCTTCGTTAAAAAGTTACAGTAATATTCAAATAGAAGACCCCTGTATATCAGTCACCTGCTTATTAAAAACGTTTCTTTTTAGTATGTTACCAATTGTAATGTTTTAATCGAAGTTTTCACACCCAAAGAGACTTATTCAGAATTGTTGGTTATCGGATAAAGAAAACAAATATCTTTCTCTCAAATAACATGCTCGTCTACCAACGGTAGAATTTTTATTATATTTATTTGTTTTATTTATTTGTACTAAACATCGATCGTATTACACACACACACTACACAAATTATTCTAGTTGTTTTAGTGGTTTATTCTTCTTCACTGTTGGAGAAATAAAGCAAGTTGGTCAGCAGAAATATTGACCCTCTCTCTGCTTTTTTATTACTACGCGCGCTGAGCGCCCACAGTTTAGTATATATCCTAACGTTTCTTTTATGTAGCCCAAACTACTCTAGAATTATAAATAGAAAGACCCGATGATGTCAAAAATAGCTGAAACGTCGACATGTCGAAAAGCGTTTATTTCATATTCGGGAACCTAACAGCTTTTGAAAGATGGTGAAAAAGCGTGCTAAAGTTCATAAAAAGATGTAAAATGGTACCACAGGTAGCGATATCAGGGATCTCATGTGTGACAGATGGTTTGCCATTATGAAGCGAGCCTACAACCAAAATTTCAGGTTTCTAACTTTAATGGTCCCTAAAAATATAGTATTTGCAAATTTTTGGGACAACCTATAGCATCTAAACCAGAAATCAAGGCACTGCTTATAATAAAGTGAATAAAAGTTACAAAAAAATATATTGGCAAACAAACAAAAATCTAAAGTTAAATGTTACAGCCTTATTTGGGACGCCCTTTACGATCTACAACAGAAATTAATGCTCTATTAATAAAAAAAAACAATAAATTAATTGATATCGGTTTACATGCTAAAGTTCGAAAATTCTGTTATAATTTTGTAAATAATATCGCTCATTGAATGTAGAACTATCCTATGTCACAAAATCGTAATTTTACAGGAGAGCATTTTTTTGATTTGATCTAAAACCAAGCGTAAGTTTTGAGAAAAATGTATCAGTTATGTAATTTTGCTTGCATCCGTTCGATTCTTCTCCGTTTTTTGATGACAGAATTAATTCAAATGAAATAGATGGACTTAGGATACGTTGCTACTTGCAGGTAATAATATATGTCCACATTTTTCCTCATTTAAACTTAGTAGTAATGTAAGTGACTTAGGCTAGTTCTAGCTACAAGAAAACCATTGTTGAAGTAACGGTTTTTATGGAAGCTTTCTGCCTAGTTAAGAAGAGATTGATAAACTGAACCTTAGGCAAGAAAAATAAGAAACAGAAGTTTTTTCATGTAATTTATTCATCAACTATACAAAAATTGTAACAACGCAAAATTAAATAACAGGTGGTACCTAAACTTTATAAAAAAAAACTAAACTTGTACTCTTGTTAATTTTTCCAAATGTAATGTAATACCTATAATAATCCTAATGTAATATAAGATATAATGGAGAAGAAGATTTTATTCTGAATCATCATCTTCTTTACGTGTATTTGAATAACGTAAATTCAAGAAAAAATTATGGTACTGCAATGGTATCACTTTCTTGTTACACAGAAATTGTAAATGTTCATGTTTTTTCTTAGTCAGTGGGACAAGATCTTTATAACAATGCTTTAACTGAACTTTGTTCACATCGATGTTTATTTTTTTAAGTCGATTGTCTTGAATTGTGCATCATAATCATATTTGAAAAGGATTATGTTCGGGAATTGTTTATTTGCTTCTAAAATACGTATTTTATTAATATATATTTTTTCATTATTCTCATCACGCTCCCAATTCAAGGTGATCTCTTTGGTTAGAGATTTCATGTTGAAAAAGTCTTCTTTGCGCATTTCAATAACGGTATACGGTTTCTTTTTCTTCGCAGTTCGCACTAAAGTATACCACTAATCAGGGGTAAATATGGGAACATGCTTCGAAGCTCTCTCAATTACGCTATGCATTGAGCCCCCTTCAGTCTCTGTGTGTCCCTTCTCCAAAAAAGTATGTCTAATGACGATACCATACTTCTGAGCCAAAAAATTATACGTAGTGAAGAGGAACTTGTTTCGATTCTGGCCTGCGCAATTATCGGAGTAGAAGGAAAATTGTTTCGTACCTTGTTGTATATTATGGTTAATGAAGTGCATTAAGCAGCTGCCTATTTCTGAACTTCCCCTTCTTCCGATAGACTAGTACCACATATAACAGAAGCCATCACCATTGGCCATATTAAATACTGTAAAATTGTATGTAGGTAGTTTAAGTTTGTAGTAAGTCAGACCCACATTGGATTTTTGCACAGGAAGAATTTGCTCCAGATCGAAAACCGCTACACATAATTCATTATTTAGTTTAGCCTCTTCCTTATCTGCATTTTTTAATCGTCGTGCAATGTCCTTGTTTTTTATGTGTGACTGGTATTCTGCTTCCATTTCATTTTTTTTGCCAGTGAGCCTTGGTTATATTTGTTACAAATATCGCACATATCTTTTTTTTGGAATAAAAAACGAAAAGTTAAATTCGGGGTTGAATATAATTCTATAAATACTTTTTTCGGTCGCTGGTTTAAGATTGTTGTTTTCGCAATACTCAAGATAGAGGCCATACATCTTGGATAAATTAAGTGTTGGAGGCAAAAAACGTTTCGAGGTATTTTTTCGACAGTAGTGACTTTCCACTGTTTCGAATAAATTGATATGATCTCTTACTGATTGCTTGATAGAATCATCTATTTTAGAGTTCTTGCATACTCTACCTCTACGATCTTCTGCGACTATACCCGTACTTTCCATCTTTTGGAAAACTGTTTTTACCACTTGTGCATTTATTGCTAATGTATTTAAAAAAAAAGTTTAATATACTGCAATTTTGTTGACTCCGTTAAAAAACGTATATTTGAACGAAAACGCTCTTTTTCTCTCTTTTGTTGCATTCCTACGATCTTCGTTCACAGGGGTCTCTTCACCATCGCCACTTTCGTTTTCGTTCTTCTGCCTCACTCGTCTTCTCGCCTTTTCTTCCATTTCTACAAGCTTGGCAATAAAATCGCGTTGCCTATTCACATCTCCTAGTTGCCAATAATTCTCGAATATCTGCTTTCTATCCTCTTCTGATACTTTTTCACCGCACTTTTGTCTACAGTTTGTGCAAACATTTTTATGTTGCCTCTTTGGATGGACATTACCTTTCCAGTCCATATATTTCTCTCCAATATTTCGCGATTTTTTTATTTCATTTCTCCTCCATTTATTAGGATTTCGCAGTCTTTTGCGTGAGTTTTTCTTGGATGGCGGTGATTTGCTTTGGCTTTCACTACTTGATGCGCTTTCATCGCTTATTAAATGTAGTCTAGAGTGTTTTTTTGGCGTTGGGGAGCAGTCAGAATCATCATCACAAGCAAACGGATCGTCCTCGGATTCGGAAAGAAGCATATTATTTTCTAGAGTAGTGCGCCGATTTACAACTGAGTTTCTGCTACTAACAGGACAGGACAACACATCTATGGGTCCTAAGTTATCGTTGAGTTGCACGATGTCCGCATTTTGGAATCCAGTTCTTAGTGAGTCTTCATTGTTGACTTTAAATAAAGTGGAATGTATAATTGCCAGTATTTCATTTGACGGAACACATGGAACAGTATTGTTCTCAAGACTGTAAATTGAAGTTTCCCAAGGAGTTAGGCAGGAAGGAGGTTGAAGTGTAACACACATATTCATTAATCGAGCTACATCTTCTTCCTGAGAATCATTTTCCTCTCTGAAGCCTGTAATCAATTATAGTATTTTGTAAATGTTGCTTCAAAATTAATTTCTCAAGTCTTACCTATATTATTTGTAATATCATCAGTCTCGTTTTCGACAGTCTGGAGAGAAGAGTCTCGTGATATAGAATCATTATTATTTATCAGTAAAGGTATATTATCATTTTCCTTATTGTGATGTTGGACCTCTGAAATGGAATACATCACAATAATTTAGAAATACTTAAATTAATAGATCTTTAACTTACCTGTTTTCAGGGTCTTTTCAGATTTTCTATCGGTCAACAACTGAAACATTTTCACAGTTCTAGAATTCATTTTACCAAAAATAAAACTATTTTTTCTGAAATGTGAAACAAGGCAGTACTAGCGTAAGTCCACACAACTAATTTGCATTTGAAATAGTAAATTCGTGAATTCTAATGCAGAATACTAAACGTGGTCCTAGAATATGTCGTCGCTGAAGGATAGTTCTGCACTGAATCAACACCCACGTTCTTACTTAGGCTAGTTAGTGGGGGGTCTTGATCGAGGGGAGAGCGTTGGATTGAAATAGGCTAGTTCTGAACCAGAAATCGACGTTGTCGGGTATATAATTTGGTATTGTAAGTGCAAATTTGACAAAAACGGACTAGTTCTGCATTCAATGAGCGATATGCCCTATTTATCAATAAGCTACTAGAACTAACAAATATACTCGACTACTATTGGTTTACATGGGAAAAGTCAATATTTCTAAGTTAAGCCCCTCAAACCGGCTCAAAAACCTAAATTTTGAGATCAAAATCGTGTATTGCAGCTTTTAACAGCTGATATCTCGTTTCGATGAAGATTTATCTAAAAATGTATAAGAAGAGCCAAGGCAGTAGAAGAATAGAGATACACGTGGAGCCCATTCTCGAAGGTCTGCCTAGAACAGGAACTGAGCACGGGTGGCCCAAATATAAGGTACAAATTTTGCACTTTTTTTTTAATTTTCTCGAAAACCATAAAAGGTAGCTTCTTTCTGATACAAGCATCTTAGAGTCCTCAATAACCTCTTTATACACTATATTAATATGCATATCGAAAAACTTTATCGTTTCCAAGATAAACAGGAAAATGTAAAAATTTCAAAAATTTCAAAGTTTCAAAAAATTTTTGCTGATTTCATTCCCCTTCAAAATGGCGCCTAAAATATGATTTTTTCCACTTTTTATTGACATTTTAATACTTGTATCTATATAATTCGAAAATTGAACATGTTATAACGAGCCAGTGAATACAACCACAAAATACCTGCTTAATTTGTCATTCAAGGTTTTTAATTTAGTTTAATTTTTATACAATTTTAGCATTTCTTCACTTCCTATAGGACTGTTATTAAACTAAGCAAAATGGTAATTAACGTTTTGAGCAGTATTTGAGACGACTCACACTCAATTGCAAATGTACCCTGTCAATGCGAAAATTTAAATCTGGAAAGCTAAAAACGATAAAATCGAACAGTTAGTATCAGTCATATGGTCTTCGTTAAAGCTATTTTGTCAGTCATATACAAAATACTGCACTGGGAACACAGACTCGATCAGGATCAAGTGGATCGTTTAATTCCACAACTCGAATATGTCGCTTATTATTAATGAAGGTTTGCGGCAGGAGCAAAGACAGGAAGAAAACGTGCAACTTTTAACAATACGACGAAAATTACGGGTAAATACCAACCCATTTGAACTATCCACTGAACGTTTTATTGAACTTTTCCGGTTGAACAAGGATTTGGCTGCAGAATTGGTAGGCACATTACAACCTCACGTACCAGAAAGAAGAAACGTTCGAGGAATATCTCTTTTCTATCTCTCTATCTATATCAACGTGGGGTTGGAGATTAAAATAGTATTTCCAAGAACACAGGTTGAACGTTTCCCTTCATTCAATTAGCCTGGAAATTAGCCTAGCAATTAGAAGTTCCTGGCTCCATTGCTGCAATTGATGGTACTCACATAGCAATGTTGACACCAAATATTGGCCTCCATTTGTATGTCAGCCGCAAAGGATATTGCTCAATAAATGTAGGTACACTTAATTTGTCACCATAGATTAAAAATCCTAAATGTATTTGCAAATTTCGGAGGGGCAACACACAACAGCCTCATATGAAGAAACTCAGAGGTAAATGATTATCTAAGTGCGATTACCGCAGGAGGAAAAAGATGTTGGTTGCTTCTTGCTCTTGGAAGTTGGTCTCCTTTTTTTAATGAGCCAATTAGAAATCCCATCAATGAAGCAGAAGAAAGATACAATCATGCTCACTCTTCAGCAATAAATATTGTGGAAAGGTGCAATGGGGTTTTAAAAACAAGGTTTTTAAAACCACACTGCACGCTATGACCCAGATTTTGTAAAAGACTTGTAAGAGTATGTGCAGCTTTGCACAATATATGCATGGATGGTGGTAAGGAGTTTGATGGCCAAAATATGGTGGAAGAAGATGTTGATGGCCAATAAGCTCCACTTGTAAATCATTTTGACAATCGAAGAGGAGTTCACTTTAGGGAAAATATTATAGAAAATTATTTTCAATAGTATTACGTACATTAGTTGTAGTTACGAGAGTAACTTTACAACATCTCATGAGTTGTAGTTAGTTTAGAACATACTGTACCTACATAGTCATAGAAACTATGATATAGGATAAAAACTTTTATCGTAGGTATTTCCAATTTTGATGTTTGGTTTTCTCATACTTACCATCTGTACTATGTACTCATTGGTAATTATTTTATAACATTCTCTTGAAATGAAAATAAGCCCTTAGTTTAAGGAATAGAGAAAACAACAATCGAGGTTTCTCTTAATACTTGCTACTATGCCCTTAGTATCAAATTGTTTCAATAAGCATTGATTCATTATAGTTTTAGCAGAACCTAAAGAGTCCTATTCGTAGTTGCTATATTTTACATCTTACTTAACAATGTAAAAAATAAAGCTCTTTTTTATTAACAACAGAACAGCCTTATTTATTTAAATTTTATGAACAAAAGCACCTCCTTGTTCTAGAGACAAGACAAGTATAAAAAATATTAAGATGTTGATCTCTCTGTGGGTAATTGAAAAAATCGAAGAATCTCCGCACTCAAACTACTATTCTTCCTGTTTCCACAAGATTTTTCAGACTGCTGCACTACGTACTTATAATATATTTTATGTGTTCATAAATGAACACAACAAATGAATTAACAACCACGTAGAAATAAATAATTGCAGAAAAACTAATGATGCCTTTGAAGAACAGGGATTTTAAAAAATATATTTGCCTAGGTATGGTATTACAGTTTTTCTTGAAGGCAATTAAATGACTCAACAAGTTCTCCCAGTCTTTTATCAATTGTGTTATTAATTTGTTCTACTCAATCCACTGTTCTGTCATACGGAGTGTTCATTATAAAACTTTATCTAGTTGGCTGTGAAATGTCAAAAGAAATGGATGGAGAAACAAAAGTCCATTTATTTTGATTATGGCATCTTCTTCTGTCAAAATTTCATAGCCTGCTAGATGAAGTTTTATAATGAACACTCCGTATTTGGCTTCCATTTTCTCTTGAGAAGATCTTGGTTTCTTCACTCTGTGGTATGGATGGTCCAAACTAGTAATCCCAATTTGTCTTCTATTAACGGTTTATCTGTGGGCTTCTTTGACGTCTTTGACGCTTTCATTACAACGACGATCTTTCATTGCTAAATGAGGAAATATTATACTCTGTTCAGCGAGGGTTCAATATGACGTCACATTCATTATCTCATTTCATTAGAAAAAGATCGCAAAAAAACAGGCGTATTTTTAGGTCTTATTAATAACAAGTTGGTCAGCAAAACTCTTGAGTTGGTTTGTTTATGGTGTGCCTTTTACTTGAGACGCGACATTTTTTTTTTAATCACGCGCGCGGGGCGCCTTTAGTTTAGGAAAACCGAACGCTGTGGGCAGAGTGCTTTTGAAGTTATACCTAAAAGTAAAACTGAAATGTCGAAACGTTTGAAATACTTTACTTCATATTCGTAATCATAACAGCTTTTGAAAAATGGTAAAAAACGTGCTAAAATTCATAAAAAGATATAAAATGGTACCACGAGTACCCATATCAAGGTCCCCATTTATGACATATTGTTTGTGAGTATGAAACGAATCTACAATTGAAATTTCACTTTTCTAGCTTTGATTGATCGTAAAAATGTAATATTTGCCAATTTTTGGCTCACCCTATAATATCTAAATCAGAAATCAATGCAGTGTTTACAATAAGGTAATAAAATTTAGCATTAGCACTAAGCATTATTTTGGACACCGTATACTATTTAAAACAGAAATCAACGCTCTATTTATCATAAAACTACTCGAATTTATGCAATAAATTAATTGATATCGATCTACATGCAAAAATCCTAAAATTCCATTTTTTTGGGACACTTTATACTATCTAAAACGTAAACATATGCCCCTATTTGCCACAAAACTACTGGAACCAACGAATAAAATCGATTACTATTGATTTATGTGGGAAAAGTAGTTATTTCTTTGTTAAGCATATGGAGCTCTCAAACCGACCCGAAAACCGAATTTTGGGGATCAAAATCGTGCATTTCAGCCTTCAACAGTTTATATCGCGTTTTAATTAAGATTTATCCGAAAAGCTATATGAGGAGCCAAAAAAGTGCAATAATTTTAGTCTTTTAACAATTTGTGGATAAAATGGCGAAGGAAAAGGTCTGCAGTAAATATTACTAATATCTGACAACACCAGACTCCTTGAATAATTAAAATTGCTTTCATTACTAAGTTTTAATAACTCTTTCATCGCCTATATCTAACATTTTATTCTGGCTTGTCTGCGTACCAAATAATCCACCCTTTCTATGTAAAATACACACTGCTTATGGATCTTTTCTGCATTATTAGCATATATTAGCTTCCTGCATCATTTTTTGAGCCACCCTATACTATCTAAAACAGAAATCAACGTCCTATTCATTATAAAACGACTCGAAGTAACAAATAAAATCGATTACTATAGATTTAAATGAAACATATAGAAAATTCTATGTTAAACATATGGGGCTCTCAAACCGGCCCAAAAAACTAAATTTTGAGATAAAAATCGTGCATTGCTGCCTTTAACAGCTAATATCTCGTTTCGATGAAGATTTATCAAAAAATGTATAAGAACAGCTAAGGAAGTAGAAGAATAGAGCTACACGTAGAGCCCATTTTCGAAGCTCTGACTGGAACAGTAACCGAGCACGGGTGTCCCAAAAATAAGGTACAATTTTTGCATTTTTTTTTAATTTTCTTAAAAACCGTGAAAGCTAGCTTCTTTCTGATACATGCATCTGATAGCCCTTGATGACCTCTTCATACATCATATTAACCGGCATATCGAAAAACCTTACCGTTTCCAAGATAAACAGAAAAATGTAAAAATATTAAAATTTTCAAAGTGTAGGTCGTGAAAATTTTCAGCCAAAATCGATTGTCATAGATTTTGTCAAAAATAGTCTCATATGAAAGAGAGGACAAAAATATGTAAAACAATTGCAATTCTGGAATTTTCAGTAATTTTCTTCCCCTTCAAAATGGCGCCAAAAATGTAATTTTTCCACTTTTTATCGACATTTTATTACTTATATCTATATAATTCGAAAAGTAAACATGGTATAACGATGCTATTGACACCCATGAATAGAGCATTCTCGACCACAAAATACCTGCTTAATTTGTCGTTGAAGGTTTTTAATTTAGTTGACGTAATGTTCGATCAGATGAAAATATTAGGTAATTTTTACAAAATTTTAATAGTTTTTCATTTCCCATGAGACTGTTATTAAACTTAGCAAAATAGTAATTAACGTTTTGAGCAGTATTTGAGCCGACTCACACTTAATTGAGACACCGTTGTTCTATTGCCGTAAATGGCTTTGCTATAAAATGGCAAATGTCACTCTACCCCTATCAATGAGAAATTTAATCAGTTAAATCTCGGAACCCAGAAACGATAAAATCGAACAGTTAGTGCCAGTCGAATGGGCTTCGTTAAAGCTATTGTGTCAGTCATATACGAAAAACTGATTGTTTGGGCGTGGCACATTTATGAAGCAATATTTGTAATAAAAGTGAATACCCTGATGATGGCCTATAGTAGGCGTAATGTCGAAACGTCGGATATATTTGGTTTCGGCGCCCTTTAGCAACAGTCAGTAAGTTGTAGCAAAAAAGTGTCAATTTAATAATAAAGTTTCCAAAATAGAACCTTGAGTACCCGCGGCAAGGTTCTGGACCTCAGAGACCTCTAGCCCGTCCCATAAAATGGCCACATAACCAAATTTCAGCTTTCTAGCTCGAACCGTTCCCGAGATATCGGCTTAAAACCAAATCTTTTCAGATGGCCATCTTGGATTTTAAGAAATGTCATTTTTAGCGAATTTCACATAAGGGAAACCTACCATTCGATTTTCAACTTGATATCATCATCAGTTCATAAAACAGCTATAACCTAGCTACGGTCAGCTACATAGCTATGTCAGCTATAGTACCATTCATGGCACTCCCATGGGCACCCAGCATCCAAAGTTGAACCAAGTATTATTAACAGTTCTTTAAATACTAACGTTACTCAGCTATTGTAGCTACGATAGTTGAGTCAGCTATATCACAATTTATGATACCCCCATAGGTACCTACCATCCAAATTTGAACCATGTACCATCAATGGTACCCCAAATATGACGTAATCTACATTCCACCCATATAATACGCATTGCCCAACGTTTTTCTTATGCAAAATTTCATTAATGGTACCCATGGGTGTGGTACCATAAATAAGGTTTCGACCCATGGCAACTTGCAGTCCATTCCCTAATGAACCATGGTACCAAATTTCAGCCCTCTAACTTTATTCGTCTCAGAGATATCCCCATTTTTTAATTACCCTGTCTACGGCTGCCATTTTTTTTTCGCCTCCATCTTTTATTTATGACGAAATCGATATTGTTCCATTTAAAAAGCGCTGCACAATGTATTTCTTATGGGAAATACACGTGCAAAAGCCTGAAAACTTGTATGCAAAATTTCGTTAACGGTACCCATGGGTTTGGTACCATGACGAAGGTTTCCACCCATGGCAACTTGTAGTCCATTCCCTAATGAACCATGGTACTAAATTTCAGCTCCCTAACTTTATTCGTTTCAGAGATATCCCCATTTTTTAATTACCCTGTCTACGGCGGCCATTTTTTTTCGCCTCCCTCTTTTATTTATGACGAAATCATTATTGTCCCATTTAAAATGCATTGCACAATGTATTTCTTATGGGAAAACGGAAGAAATGGCAAAAAAAAATATAACTACGCCCATGTCTGCCGAAAAATCGAAAAAATACATTTTTGCCCGAATTTGTAACCGCCACTGTCTCGGCGAAAACCGCGTGGTCTGGCTTCGACGTCATCAGCCAAAAATGAATCCCGACATGAAATTTTCAAATTGACCAGTCTTTGTGAAAACGACCTCGAGGACTGGGCATTTTGCCAATAATCTTCCTAGAAATGTTCAAATTTTCCCCGGCCAGACAGTTTTCCACGCTTTTCGGCCGATTTTCCTTAGTCTGAGGCTTTAAAGTTAATGTTTACATTTCCGAAATCTCAGCTGTCAGTTGTAGATGGGCGTGGCCGCCAAATGCTTCCGATTCACCCCATGGTGGACGTGATTCGGAACCATTCGGGATTTTCGACCAAAATTTAAAAAAATCTGCATCTTTGGCTTCGAAATTCAATTAATTCCATTTCGCGACGTCCCAACGAAAAGTGGTTCCTAAGTCCCAAAAAGAAAACATTCCAAAGTATATATCCGGACAAATATACCTCAAAGTGGCAATTTGAAATTTCAAGTTTAAAAATTCGTCAAAATTTCAAATTCAAAGCTAGACCCTTGATTTTTGGCCTGATTAAGGGTCCACGTGTGTGCTACCTCTCTGAATTATTTCAGATTTTTTGCTGCAAAAATGTGGAATCTACAGGGTGAAATGTGAAAAAAGTACACCAAAATTGACAAAAAATGCGGCACAGAAAAACTTTTGTAGCTCACCCAGTATAAGAGCTAGACCAAAACTAATAACTGATTTTTTCTTCTGTCCACGTCTTCTAGTTGCCCGTATACCACCGAAGCTGGACCGTTCCACAGTTTTCGTAAAAATCACAAAAAACTACCTTCAAATTTTGGACATTTTTTTGAACACTCTGTATTAAAGTGACACCTTTGGCAGGATAGCATTAAAAGTAGCCAAGGATATGCTCTTTCTTCTGGTACCATCGTTATTGTTCTAGTCGTCTAACTAAGGGGGTCCAGAAGGCCAAGAAGATGACCATTACAAGAAAAAAATAAAAAAACCGTCCCAACTTTGCGAATTTTTCTAGATTTTCCTATTTAACTTATCGAAATTAGACTTCAAAATTTATCGTCTACATGTATGAGGAAATCGACCCACATGGAGGCCTATACCCCACGTAGCCTCGGAGTTACGGTAAAGACGCTAGACTTTTGGGTTGTGAAAAAACGCATTTTTGACTTTGGTACACCACTGGTCAGCCCCCCCCCCGCACGTGCAACAAAATCGACCACATTTTTGGAAAGCCCGTTCATTTCTGTACATACGCGCAATACTTCAAAATCCCGTCAAATGAGCAGTTTCAGAGTTATATAAAATATATATAAGAGTATTATATAAGAGTTATAAGCGATAGAACCAAAAAAATACCACCAGCTAAGTCAATTTGACGCTTAATGTCAAAATGTCGTCAAAATTTAGAAATCCGAGTCCAGCTTTTGTGGTACTAAATATAGAAGCGAACGAACCGCTTTTAAGGGATCATGTAGAAACAGTACACTGTGTGAAGAAAAACCGGAGAAAATTTCCAAGATAGTTGAAAAACAAGGAGTTACAATCGATGAAGCGGCGGAAGAAATTCCATCAACGTACGTCCCGAAGGAACTATGAATTGTTGAAAAGAAGCCCCTGTTCCTGAACAACCACCTACTGGTCCACAAAAATATCTTTCCCTGGTGTCACCTAAAGGCTAGATCCGCTTCTGTGGAAATGAATAAAACATTAATCAAAATTAGCAGGTAGCTGAATCAACTAAAGAAAAAATGTGGAAGAACGGTGCTGCGACAGAGATAAAAGCAAAACTAGGTGTCTTAAAAAAATTGCCTATACTTAGTTAGATTATGTACTCAATTTAAGTTATTTATGTTGCATGTTTTATTATCACATGTTGCATTAATTAAATTGTAAGAAAATTTCAAGAATTGAATATACAATAAAACAGTTTTTTTATCAAATGAATAAATTCATGCGGACACGTATTGAACTATTCCGCAGAAAAGGATGCATTCGAACGAAAAAATATGTTTGGCGACCCGACGACAAGTGTTTCTGCTTATTGGTTTTACAACGCAAGTTGTGAGCACTACTAGGTATACTAAGCACACAAAAATACTCAAATATCTGGGGCCAATTTTGTCCATATCTTATGATCTAGAAGCTGCTGCGGATATTCCTTCTGAATTAATACCCGAAATGGGAAAACTTTTGAATGTTTGCACAAAAGGCTAAACTGTTACCTGCCCCGTGTCAACTTGACATTTTGTTTAACTGACATTTTATCAGAGACAAACGTGTTTTTTTGTATAACGTCACAATTTATGACGTAATATTGAACCCTCGCTGAACAGAGTATAGTCTTGTTGAGGTTGCCATATATTTCATCTGTAAGATGTGGAAGCGAAACTGAAGTTTCTTCTTCAATCACACTAACACTGGTCACAGGTTGTTGTGATGTTCTTCCACATTCACTGGGTTTAGGTAATTGTAACTTAAAGCAGAATCCGTGCGCATGCATATAGTAGAATGTAACAACTACTTACCCCTATTTCTTTACTTCCAATGCCTTCTGTAAATCCTGATCCAAAAATCTCTAAAGCACGCAGCTCAAATTCCTTAAGGAATTCACCGCGAAGCCCTTCACCTGTCTGACTCTGTTCTTTTCTTTATATCTCCTGCTTTTTTCTTCAAATTGTATTTAAAATCCTCCCACGACTAGAACTTTTTAACTCAAGAAAAAACTGTAAAACTTAAAAATTTCCAGAAATTGGTGATTACCTTTTGCCATTTATCCTAACTTTTTGATCCATATCCCAAACTATTTAAAATTTCAGATAGTTCGCTATATTTTTTCAGCAGACAGCTGATTTTCACCAAAACTGATTGGTTGGAAATCAGCTGGTCTGTCATTTATATGTTAGCCAGAACCAGAACCGGTGCGAAACGAAAATGACTAAGGGAAACCTACCATTCGATTTTCAACTCGAAATCACCATCGGTTCAATAAAACAGCTATAACCTAGCTACCCTCAGTTACATAACTATGTCAGTTAAATTACTACTCATGGTACTTCCATGGGCACCCTGCACCCAGCATCCAAAATTGAACCGTGTACAATAAACAGTTTACTAAATATTGACGTTACTCAGCTACTGCAGCCGTGATAGCTAAGTCAGCTATATCACAATTCCTGGTACCCCCATAGGCCTACCTACCCCATAGGAACAACCTACCTTCCAAATTCGAACCATGTACCATTAATAGTACCTTAAATACAACCTTTTCTATATATTCCTCTCATTTAAAAAGCATTGCACAATGTATTTCTTATGGGAAGGAGGTGTGAATTGTTAAAATGTATTGAACCAACCAAAAACTGCAGTTGAGTTGTGTGGCAATTACATCCCGAGCGCTCGGGATATCAGTCTATCTCACTCTAGCTTGTTAAGATTTTGGGATATGGTGTGTGTCCGGAGCACTTGGATGCATTCACTGAACTCCGCTCGCATGGTCGGGCTAGTCCATCATGAATCCCGACATGAAATTTTCAAATCGACCAGTCTTTGTGAAAACGATTTCGAGGACTGGGCATTTTGCCAATAATCTTCTTAGAAATGTTCAAGTTTTCACCTGCCATACGTTTTTCCACGCTTTTCCGCCTGTTTTCCTTGGTCTGAGTGTTCAAAGTTTTATCTGTCAAATGAGAAATTTCCGGAGTCGAAAAATGCGACTCCGGCACAAATCGACCTGAAATCTTTTCTTTTTGAAAAATGGATTGAAAAAGTCATTTTAAAATTTAAAATTTAAAAATTTGTCAACATTTCAAATTCAAAGCTAGGGCCTTGAGTCAGGGGCCCGCATGTGTACTACCTCCCTGAATTATTTCAGATTTTTTGCTGCATAGATGTGAAATCTACAGAGTGAAATGTGGAGAAAGTACATACAAATTAGCAAAAAATGTGACACAGAAAAATTTTTGTGGCGCGCCCGGTATAAGAGCTCGACCAAAACTAATAACTGATTTTTCTTCTCTCCACGTTTTCTAGTTGCCCAACTGAAGCTGGACCGCTCCTTAGTTTTCGTAAAAATCGCAAAAAACTACCTTACTATTTTGGACAATTTTTCTTAACTGTCTTTGGACAATTTTTTAATCACTCTGTATTAAAGTGACACCTTTGGCGAGATACGATTAAAAGTATCCAAGGATATGTCCTTTTCCTTGGTACCATCCTCATTGGGCCAGTCATCTAACTAAAGGGATCCAGAAGGCCAAGAAATTGACCATTACAAAAAAAAATTTAAATAACCGTTTCAACTTTGCGATTTTTAGTACATTTTCCTATTTAACATATCGGAGTTAGACTTCAAAATTTATTCTCTACACATATTACCAATGGGGAACCCTATGCCCCACATAGCCCCGGATCTACGGTAAAACCGTCGTAAATTTGGGTATCTAAAAAAAAACACATTTTTGACTTTGCTACGCCACTGCTTAGCTCCCCCCCCCCCGAACATACCATCAAACCGACAGTTACGTTCCCATTAAAATGCTATATTGCAGTTCTAATCAAGGATTTCCTAGATTTCTCTCGTTGCAGCATCAGCAACATTAAACTTATAAATATATGTTAATCCTAGTTTTAAGTTCAGTTATTATTGTATCCTCCATTTGAAATAAAGTTTTTTAAAAACAAAACTCTCAAACTCGAGAAAGTAACTGGCGCAGTCGGTAGGATTTTGTCAACGGTTTTTAAGTTTACGTGCATCGAGCATAAAACGAGCCGTTTTCGTTTCAACGATTCGTGGCAAAAATCGAACTTTCCAAGTGGTGGTGCATAGTAACTCATCGACCAGGGAAGAACGGGACAAAATTGCCCAGCAGTCCTATTGGTGCGAGAATTGGGAACAAGCATCGTCCCAAGACTCATTGGTAACTCCAGGGAAGAGACAAGCATCGCTCAACCTTCTGGACCTTAGACCTAAGGCGAATGAAGATAATCGAAGCTTTAATACTGTAAGTGCATCCTTTTAACAATTTGTCCTTTATCGATTGATATATTGTTTATTTCTTTCTCGTATATACTGGAAGATCTAATTGCACTTCGAAATATTTTATTTTATTACATTTATATTGTAAGTTAAAATGGCAAACCCACAACCCCCTAATTATGCGTTAATTAAATATCAGGCAGGAAATATTCCACAATTTGATGGAGATTCTAAACAAATCAATAGATTCATAAACGCTTGTGACAATTTCTATAACAATCATAAGGATAGGAATCCTGCGGCACAAATTAACGTTTGCTTATTTGACACAATTTTGAATAAGTTAGTTGGTAGAGCTGCTGATTTAATAGCATCTCGTGTAGAACTACATACTTGGGATCTAGTCAGGGAAGCCGTAATAAATACTTTTTCTGATAGGAGATCGATAGATTGCGTAATACAAGATATTATTACTCTAAAACCGGAAAGAAATGAAAATTCGCAACAATTTGGTCTTAGATTACAAGATGCAAGAAGCTTATTATTTTCCAAAGTAAATATGTCTAACGACACTAGGGAATTAAAATTGCTAAAAATAAACGAATATGGAAATTTGGTTCTAAAAACATTCATTAACGGATTAAATTATCATATGCAATTAATAGTACGTTTAAAAAACCCTACATCTCTTGAAGAAGCAATGACTTTCGCTCAAGAAGAGGAAAACTTTCTTTACTACAAAAATCGTGGCAACTTAAATACTAAAACCACAATAATGACTTCTAATTCACAAAGACCATTAAATAATAACAATAATCGCACGCATTATTCTGCTAATGCAAATAATAACAATCACATGCATTATTCTGCTAATGCACAAGCGAGCAATAATTATATTCCACAATTTAACCAAAGAAATGCAATACCTTTTGTAAACCGACCACAATTTTTAGGTTACGGTAAATTTAACTATAACTCGCCAAATTTTGGACCACAAAACAGACCTTTCCAACATAGACCAAACTTTAATAATTTTTCCCAAAGACAATTTCCAAATAATAATTTCAGACCCCAGAATAATACTTTTAATAATTTTAACCGTGGTGTTAAAAGACATGCAACTTCTACAGTTGTTAGAGCAAATCAACAACAACCTGAACCCATGGATACTTCTTCGGGAAATATATTATTAAAAAATGGACAACAACAAAGACCGAATTTTCACATTGAAGAATTATTCAATCAATCTGTTGAACCTGTAAATAATTCCTTCGAAAACCACACGGAACAAATTGACTATGCTGCTAATCAATTTAGCGATTACGAATATTATTACCCTGAATTTGAACAAAATAACCAAGACCTAGAACGTGATCAATATGAAAATTTTTATTTCGAAAACAACGTAAATGAGAATAATAACGAAAATTTTCAGGAAACTCACGATTTAAAACCCCCAACTTTATCCTTTTAAATAACTATACAATAACCGATTTACCAGTCATTACATTGCCAGAAATAAATGCAAAATTTTTAATAGACACTGGTAGCGGTAGAAGCTTTATTAAACCTGACCTAGCTTATAAATTATACCCAGATCATATTGCATCGGAATCATTTTTCGTGCGTACCGCACATGGAACGTCAATTCATAATGAGGTCATATATATACCTATATTTCCTTCTTTTAATAGTGTAGGAGATCATAAGTTTTATCTATTTGATTTTTCCCCTAAATTTGATGGACTTTTAGGTATAGACTTTTTAACACAGATAGGCGCTAGCATAAACTTAAAAGATTTATGTTTAGGAACCAAAAATATTGTGTTACCTTTACATTACCAAAATAAAAAAACATCTGTATATAATTTCGAACCATGCGAAATAATAATCGATCCCCGAACTAGTCAAAAAGTAAAAATACCAGTTAACAAATCTAATGGTATAGGCATATTAAAATATAAAAATTTCGATAAAGCTGAAATGCCTGAAGCATTGGTAAAAATTGTCGATTCTTACGCATTCACAATTATTACAAACCCTCAAGATAATCCCGTAAAAATAACATTTTTTGAACCTTTAGATATCGAAATAATAGACGAAACAGAAATCAATTTCATAGAAAAAATGGAAACCGATTCTGAAATAAATCAATATTTTGATAATCTGCAAAAACAAAATCTAAAAAATGTACGTTTACAACATTGTAATAAAGAAGAATACAAAGCTATTCGAGACTTATGTTATGAATATAGAGACATTTTCTACTGCGAAAATACTCCACTTACTTTTACTAATCAAATTAAACATAAAATCAATCTAACTGATGAATCACCAATATTCACTAAAACATATCGTTACCCCCATATTCATAAGCAAGAGGTTAATTCCCAAATGTCTAAAATGTTACAAAATGGTATTATTCAAGAATCAACATCTCCTTGGAGCAGTCCTATTTGGATTGTACCCAAAAAGTTAGACGCATCAGGAAAACGCAAATGGCGGATAGTTATAGATTATCGTAGACTCAACGATAAAACGATTGACGACAAATTTCCACTCCCTAATATAACTGACATTTTAGATAAATTAGGAAGAGCCCAATATTTCACGACACTCGATCTAGCAAATGGTTTTCACCAAATAGAAATGGATCCTTCTGATATACCTAAGACAGCTTTCTCAACGGATACGGGACATTACGAATTTCGGCGTATGCCTTTTGGACTTAAAAATGCACCGTCGACCTTTCAGAGAGTAATGAACAACGTTTTACGTGGTTTTCAAAATGAAATCTGTTTAGTTTATTTAGACGATATAATAATTTTTTCAACATCACTTCAAGAACATATAGAGAGGTTAAGAGCAGTTTTTGAACGCCTTAGACAATCTAATTTCAAAATTCAACTAGACAAGAGCGAATTTTTACATAAGGAAGTAGCCTATTTGGGACACAAAATCACTCATGAAGGTGTTAAACCAAACCCCGATAAAGTTACTGCAGTTAAAAACTTTCCAATCCCAAGAACCCAAAAAGAAATAAAATCTTTCTTAGGATTAGCAGGATATTATCGTAGGTTTATCAAAGATTTTGCAAAAATCACAAAACCCCTCACTTTATGTCTTAAAAAAGGAACTAAAGTTGAACATTCACCAGCCTTCATACAATCTTTTAAACATCTTAAAGAATTGCTCATTAATGCACCAATTCTTAAATATCCAGATTTTTCAAAACCTTTTGTCCTTTCTGCAGACGCCTCTAATGTAGCCCTTGGCGCCGTATCATCACAAGTTGACCCTCCACACGATCAACCAATAGCATTCGCGTCTCGTACTTTAAACGAAACCGAACAAAAGTACTCTACTATAGAAAAAGAACTTTTAGGCATCGTATGGGCCTGTAAGTATTTTAGACCCTATCTCTACGGTCAAAAATTTAAAATATACACTGACCATCGTCCTTTGATTTGGTTATTTAATTTAAAAGAACCAAATAGTAAACTAGTACGCTGGAGATTAAAACTTGAAGAGTACGATTACCAAATTATATATAAAAAAGGTAAACAAAATACGAACGCAGACGCACTGTCAAGAATACAACTAAATGCTTTAGAAACGGAATCAATTGCTAACTGTCCTGGTGATATCGATGACGATATTAGTCAATTTTTAAATAACAATTTTGATCCAACTATATTAACCAATGAAGCTGTTGCCGAAACTATAGCGGAACTCGAACAAAGTACAAATAAACCACAATCCCCGAAAATAAAAATCCTCGAAAATATTCAAATTCGACCCCCATTCACAGATAACACTGTTCACACAACTAATGCGACAGAAAATTATTCTGAAATGACATTATTAGACGAAATAATTAACAACAAACCACATCAAATAATTGTTAAAAAATCACCTTACGATACTTACGTCAAAATAGACCATGAAACTTTTGACGGACATCAAATTTTAAAAGCAACGTTGCCCACAAATATTGAAACAATTACACGAGTTTTAAAGGAATATTTAAATAATAAAACAACTTATATTTATTTTCTTTCTAAAGAATTACGTCCTTATTTCCAACAATGCATGACTAATCACTTTAGAAATTTAAAACTTATTGAATGTACCAAACTAGTTAATAATGTCGATAAAGACGAAAGAACAATGATTATTAAATTTCGTCATGAAGGAAAAACAAACCATCGCGGAATAGAAGAAACATTAAAATTTTTAAGATCTAACTATTATTGGAAATCTTTGAAAAAAGATACCACAAATTATATTAATAATTGCGAAATATGTCAGAGGTCAAAATATAACAGAAGACCACCTGATCAACCCTTAGTACTGACTGAAACACCAAGTAAACCCTTCGAAATAATACATATCGATACATTTATTGTAGGAAAAAAAAATTCTTAACATTTATAGATAAATTCTCAAAATACGGACAAGCACTTCCATATTCAGGAAACGCTGTATCATGTTGTGACCAACTAATAAAATTCTTTTCATTCTTTGGTGTTCCGAAACAAATAGTATCAGATAACGGTACAGAGTTTCGAAACGAAGTAGTAGACGGACTTTTAAAAGCTCACAATATCAAAATACACTTTACAACTCCTCATCACCATGAGTCAAATTCACCTATCGAACGCCTACATTCAACCTTGATAGAACACATAAGAATATTACGAGAATCTGACCCAAATTCGGATATAACAAACATTATGCCGTATGCAATTATTGCTTATAACAATACAATTCATTCTAGTACGAATTTTACCCCACAAGAACTTGTATTAGGACACACAGATTCGCGAGACCCCATGAATCTTATACCATCTCATGTATACACTGAATATATCAACAATCATAAAAATAACACGCAAATTTTATATGATAAAATTACGGAAGATTCAAAACAATTAAAACAAAAAATAATTGACAAAGTCAATCAAAGTAAAACTAATCAGAACCTAATAATCGGTTCTCAAGTATATAAGAAATCTCAACAAAGAACAGGTAAAAGTAAAAAGAAATTTTTAGGACCCTTTGTACTAACAGCGGTGTGAGAAAATAATAAAATTGAAATAAAGAATCCGAAAAATAATTATACGGAAGTTATTCATATAAATGAATCTAAAATAATGCCCATTGTTCCAGATGGACCTGGACCGTCCACGCGACAGACATAAAATACCATGACCTGAACAATTACCCAGGGATACTACCCTTTAAACTAGGAACAGCTAAAATTACATCAAACCACTGGTCCTTTGTACAACTAATTGACTTAAACCCACTAGTCGACCAATTTTATACCTTAAAACGACATTCTGAAACACTTGCAGCTAGCTTAAAAAATGACAGTGAATATTACAATGAATATCATAATTCTTTTATATCTTTACATACCCTAGAAAAACGCATAGAAAATTTAATTATACAAATCGCCCCTTCTAGTGCAATTTCTAGACGTAAACGAGGTTTATTTAATCCTTTAGGATCATTCATTAAAAGCATAACAGGTAATTTAGACCAAAATGATGCAGAAATAATTGACGAAAAAATCCGAAAATTATCGGAAAGTCAAAATAAATTAAAGATTGATGCTATTAATCAAATAATGATAATAAATTCAACAATCAATGCATTCCAAAAAGTAATATCTAATATTACAAGCAATGAAGAAATCCTAAAAACCAGAATTTCTCAAATAGAAGAAGCTATTAAAACGGTAGATTTACATAATACCCAACTACACGACTATTTTCAAATACATACAGTTATTAATCAAATAACTTGGATGTATCAATCAATCAATAACATATTAGATAAAGTCGAGATTTCAATAACTTTTGCTAAAGCAAACACTCTTCATAATTCAATAATAAATCCAAACGAATTATTAAGCGAAATAAGAGAGTTAGAATCGCATTTAAACGCAGATAAACTACCATTAAGTAGCAATATTCAAAATATATTGGGTTTCGAAAAAATAATCGAAATTAAAAGTTTTCTTAAAGGCTTCAATATTGTCTTTATATTAGAGCTTCCACTTGTCGAGACTGAGGTATATCAATATTTTAATCTATACCCAATACCAATCCCTAATAACGGTTCATTCATAATTAATATACCTTATAAACCTTACCTTGCACTGAGCAACTCCAGATACTCGTATATGGACCAAAGATGTCTCGAAATATCAACCAATGAGTACCTGTGCAGACACGCCCACAGTATCCTGTTAGAAGCTAATCTACCATGTGCTGTTCAACTAATCAGTCAAGCACCAAATATTACTTCTTGCCGCCCTTACGAAATCCAATAGCACGAAATCCAATCTACAAACATTATCGATGGAAAATGGATCGTTACCGTACCAAATCGGATAGTTAGTACTTCAACCTGCCAAAATTTAAGAGACAATCTTCCTCTCTTAGGCTCCTATCTAATAGAAGTACCCATTGAATGCAAAGTTCAAATAAAATCAATCATCTTCCAAACTTATAAGCCAAGTCGCCTGTCTTATAGCGAAACTAATTTACCCTCGCTAAAATTGACCAGAGCCAATCAGCATCGATCAATACCATTCAACCCACCTGCGATTGACCTCAACTTCGTCAACCTACAAGAGACCAAAGAGATCCAATCCAAGCTGGAGAACCAAAGAAGAAACCTCGAAGAAATGTCTACCACTGTCTACGTTACAAGAACAAGTGTTTGGACAATTTTACTTTATATTTTCATTGTATTATCCATATTAATCATATTGTTTAAATATTTTCAGAAGCGATTTAGGAAAATCCAATCCATATCCAATAATGCAAATAACGAAGCGATGGATTTAAATAATAACCAAATATTTTAATAATTTTAATTTAGCTTTTGAAATCACAACCACAGGATGTGCTTTCATCTACGTCGGGAGGAGTTACGTTCCCATTAAAATGCTACATTGCAGTTCTAATCAAGGATTTCCTAGATTTCTCTCGTTGCAGCATCAGCAACATTAAACTTATAAATATATGTTAAACCTAGTTTTAAGTTCAGTTATTATTGTATCCTCCATTTGAAATAAAGTTTTTTAAAAACAAAACTCTCAAACTCGAGAAAGTAACTCGACTACATTTTTTTGAAAGCCCGTTCATTTCTGTACCTACGTCCCTCGCATAGAAATCCCGTCAAACGAGCGGTTTAAAAGTTTTAGGCGTCGAAATGGAAAAAATACAAAAAAATCTCCAACCAAAATTGCAATAGGGGATATTGGGATCCTTATAATATTCACTGACGTTCGGATAATAAAAACATTTCTTGTCTTGGTACATTGCACATGAACTTATTTACTGCTCTTGTATACGGCCATTCTCAAAAAGCTTTTGCTCAAAATGCAAAAACGTAAAAAAGAGCCAAATAATGACAATGACTGGCGACAACAAAAAATGTATTGCATCTGTTTAGATTTCAGCCAAACAAACTGGGAACTCTCAATGGAACAACCTTCAATTCAACTTGATTTTTATTTAAATAATGTTTTTTTGTTGTTGTTTCTGTTAGTAAAAAAATTCGAAATTTTTTTGCCGTTCCAATTTTTTTATTTTTCGGTGTCGTATATTCGCTTCTCATGCTCAGATAACATTTAGGAAAACAAAACTTTTATTTCCTGCAGAGTTCCTAAATGTTACTTCACCAGTTTACTCGAAATCTAGGCCTATAGACAATACCACAATATTTGTATTTACCTTCACGCATTAGGAACAAAAGGATTGCCGATTGATTCTTTTCGGTAAATGTCATTGTCTAAGAAAGCTAAACTGTAAGATGCACCTTTTTTTTATAACAATAAGATGTTATAAACACTTTGTTTCTTTCAGTGTGTGTCGACCGAGGCAACATGAGGCAACTGATAGTGGCAGCATTAGCTTTTGCGATCCTTCATTATTCTGGTGAGGACATAGTTTCATAATTTATAACTGTTTTTATAAGCCATTCACTTATTATTGTCGTCAAGTAGGCGTTGGAAATTTGACTTTGACATTTTTATCATATCTTCTCAATGTGCTAAAAGAAGATGGATATTAAAAAAATTAAGGTTTCAAAGGTAACTAGATGACAAAAATAAGTGAATGGGTAATAGGTAACAAGCTTCTGATAACCCTTATTAATATGTTAGAAGCAGACACCGCAAGAGTTGTATGCTACTGGGGAACATGGGCGATTTATAGGCCAGGAATTGGTAGCTATTCCTTGAATGACATTCCTGTTGATCTGTGTACCCACGTTATCTACTCCTTCATTGGAGTGGATGACAAAAACTGGGAGGTACTTTTAATTGATCCAGAGGTGAGGAAAAATTAAACATTGTTTACAAGTTGTTTTCTAACGAATTAAATTCGCTTTTAGTTCGACGTTGAAGACAGAGGACTCAGAAATTTCACAGACCTAAAGAAAGCTCACCCCAGAGTCAAATTTCAAGTGGCAGTGGGAGGATGGGCGGAAGGTGGAGAAAAATACTCCGCCATGGTGTCTCAGAAATCCAGAAGAGATTCCTTTATAAAAAGCGTCGTCAGTGAGTAATATTAGTTTGTAATTAATTGGAACAAAAAGGTTTTAGTTAAACGTGTACAAAGTCCACCAATACGAAGTTAGTAGGTGATTTGATTTACACCAAACAAAAGTGCGTTGAAATCGTTAATTTAGCCATATTCTGACTCCGAATAGCTAGTCATGTATTACCAAGGCTCTGACGTAGTTTTTGATAAATTTTTATTATATTTAACACCAAATTTATTCAAAAATGCCTTATCTAGTGGACAATTTTATGTGAAATATGTCATTTGTTATTACTAGTAGAAGAAATTTTAATTTTTTGGCAATTTCTAATAAACTAATATTTTTCCATTGTTGTTCAATAAAAAACGAAACTATGTTTATGCTAATTTCAAGAAATTGAGGATGGGCTATAAAGATATACAGGGTGATTCAAAATTCAGTACAAAGATTTTAAGGGCATATTTGTGGGGTCAAAATAAGACTTTTTTTCCTATAAATATGAGTCCTAAAATGAACCCCCTCCCCCCTACGGGCGCTGAAAGTTGGGAAAGGAAAAATATTTTTTTTTAATTGTGGCCATATTGATTCATGAAAATTCTTGAAAATTTGTACATCCCCGTTTCTCAACAAGCTTTTTTCATTCCATTTCTCAGAAATGGCGAAATTTTAAATATTCGCAGTTTTTTGGGACTTACTGTCATTATGATGACAAATATTTTATGTTTCCCGGGAGTTTTGTTAAATTCATCGTCACTATCTAGTAGGGCAAACAAATATCTGTAGTTTTGATTTCTTGAAGATTTTTGATTAAGCTAACCGTTTTCGAGAAAAACTCCTTTGACTGAACGGCTGCAGTATCAACATCATAATAAGGAAAAACATAGGAGGCTGGGACTTCGTAGTTATGGCAACTGTTATTTTTTATTTATGCTGTCAAATTGTAAATTTTCAAGAATTTTCGTGAATAAATATGGCCACAATTAAAAAAAAACTTTTTATCCTTTCCCAACTTTCAGCGCCCGTAGGGGGGAGGGGTTTCATTTTAGGACCCATGTTTATAGAAAAAAAACGTCTTATTTTGACCCCACAAATATGCCCTTAAAATCTTTGTATTGAATTTTGATCACCCTGTATTATCAACTTCAACAGTCACAGTATTTATTGAAATATAGAGGTTTGAACTTGATTACGTCTTTCCATGGGTTAAAACTTTCCTAGTTTCAGTTGTAATGGAAAAAAACATGGATATTTTTTAACGTTCGATGATGTCTGAATGGCTGTTGGATTAGGGATTAAAATATCGATTTGCTATGTTATTAAGCTCTTCAAAAATATCCAGTGCATTTCTATGCTGCTCTTGAATAACAACTATCGAGATTTTAATATTGGATGTTCAGCACTAAAAAGTTAGCTTTGAAACCAAAACAAATAACTGGTAGCAGAATGAATATCCCAATTTAAACAGATTATCTGATATTAAACTTGGAACTGAGCATAAATGTTAGTTCCTTTTGTGTTGTTTTATTCTTCTTTTTTTTTGTAAAATTTATTCAGATTTTATGAATCAATACGGATTTGACGGATTCGACCTCGACTGGGAATACCCTGGAGCGGCAGATCGGGGGGGCAAGTTTTCCGACAAAGACGTATTTCTTTATTTCGTGCAAGAACTAAGAAGAGCGTTCGATAAGGAGGCCAAAGGCTGGGAGATCACCATGGCGGTCCCTGTGGCCAAATTCCGTCTTGACGAGGGATACCATGTTCCTGAATTATGCGAGTAAGTTGAAACAAAACTTGCTTAGATATTTATTATATAATTAATCAGTTATTTAGCTGCTCTGATTAAACTGTAAAATAAAAATCGAAACGTCTGTTGTTTCAATAGTTCTTGCAATTTTACTACATTTTTTTTTTATTTTTTCTTAGAACCCTTGACGCCATCCATGTAATGACATACGATTTAAGAGGAAATTGGGCCGGATTCGCTGATACACATAGTGCCTTGTACAAAAGGCCTCACGACCAATGGGCTTACGAGAAACTGAATGTGGTGTGTACTTTTATATAACAATGTTTTTCTCTAAATAGTAATTTATACTAAATAGTTTAAATTTATTTTCCTCTAGAACGATGGTCTGCTTCTTTGGGTCAGATATGGGTGCTCTCCTAAAAAACTCATAGTTGGAGTCCCGTTCTATGGCAGAAGTTTCACCTTAAGCCAAGGGAATAACAACTATAATTTAGGAACTTACATCAATAAAGAGGCTGGAGGAGGGGAGCCTGGTCCCTATACTAATGCTACTGGAATGTTAGCTTACTACGAGGTAAGCCCTCCGACTTTTTTTTTAATTTCACGATAAAACAAAATTATTATACCTTTAGATATGCGAAGTGGTAGATGATAAAGAGGGCGGTTGGACAAAGAAATGGGATGAGGCTGGAATGGTCCCTTATGCATACAAAGGTGATAACAAATTGGTTCAATTTTATATCGCACTCACCATTCACTCTTTGCGTTTTAAGGTACCCAGTGGGTGGGCTACGAGGACCCAGAAAGTATTCAAATCAAGATGGAATTTATCAAATCCAAAGGATACGGAGGCGCAATGACTTGGTCTATTGACATGGACGATTTTCGAGGTATCTGCGGTCCTAAAAACGTTCTTCTTCACATTTTGCACGCCAATATGAAGAGCTATAATGTGCCCGAGCCGACGATTTCGACCACCCCTAGGGTAAGTAAGTTATATACAGGGTTTTTAAAAAGTTCCGGAAAGGTCTACCTTTTGTCACGTTGGGTAAAAATCTTTCTACTAATAATCCTCCCGTATATATATTTTTTATTTGCGATTTTTACCTAAAAGTTTCCTTCAGTTACCAGTAATTAATGAACAAAACATAAAGTAACAAGTTAGGATTTGGCCCAAAATCTGATTAAAATGACTCGAAGAGTATATAATAATGCAAATTTGGAGCTTGTGGAAAAACTCAGGTTGAAATTAGGGCTAAAATCGGTCAAATATGACACAAAGTGTCTATGGATGCAAACTTGGAGCTTTTGAAGTTAATCGGGTTAGAATATGTTTTTGGAGAAACTTAATTTTAAGGCAAAACTTGTAATTTGTTTTTTTTTCTTATTTTTTTTTTATTAAAATAAGTGAAATTTTTCTTAAAGCCACTCAAAATGTATATTTAGAATTTTTACAGAAATTCAGGTGCGAATTAAAGCCGCTATCGGTAATAAATGACTAAGACTGTGCAAAAATTCAAATTTGGAAAAATTCAGGGTAGGTACAAAATTCAAAGTATTTTGAAAAATGTTTAAGAAATAAATTAGGGTTAAAATCGATTAAAATTGGCTCACATCGTTCAAAAAATAGAAATTTGATTTTTTTTAGAAGTTCAAGTAAGGATTCGTAAAAAATCGTTAAAAGTGACTCAAAGCGTTTAAAAATGCAAATTTTTGAGCAGTGGCATTGAAAAAAATCAATTTTAGGATAAAATGATAAAAAAACTGATTCAGGTATTCTAATTTTCTATTCTCAAAGAATTTTAAAATGCAAATTGAGAGTTTTTTCAAAAGTGTAGGTTAGGATTAGGGCCAAAATGCGTTATAAATGACTTAGTTCCACCAAATATAACAGATTTTCTTTTTTTTTAAATGCGGGTTTTGATTAAGCTTAAAATCTTCTAACTTTTGGTTTTGGTAAAAATATATTTTTGGATTAAGATATGTATGTGACATTTGACTTAAAATTATTTAAATCATTTAAGTTAAAATTAAGGCCAGAATAGGTGAAAAAAATACTCAAAGCGAGTAAAAATCATGATTTGAGTATTCGGAAAAAATCACGATAGGACGAAGTCTAAAATAGGTAAAAATAAGTTAAAAGAAATTCTCTACAAATAATCCACCCGTAAGGAAATGTGATTTTTACTTAAAAGGAAACTTTTAAGTAAAAATCACAAATAAAAAATATATATGTGCTTTTTACTTAAAAGTTTCCTTTAGTCAACAGTAATTAATGAACAAAACATAAAAGTAACAAGTTAGGATTCGGGCTAAAATCGATTTAAAATGACTCTCAGAGTCTAAATATGCAAATTTGGAGCTTGTGAAAAAATTCGGGTTGAAATTAGGGCTAAAATCGGTAAAATATGACACAAAGTGTCTATGAATGCAAACTTGGAGCTTTTGAGGTTAATCGGGTTAGAATATGTTTTTGGAGAAACTTAATTTTAAGGCAAAACTTGTAATTTATTTTTTTTTCTTAAATTATTTTTTTTTATTAAAATAAGTGAAATTTTTCTTAAAGCCACTCAAAATGTATATTTACAATTTTTCCAGAAATTCAGGTTCGAATTAAAGCCGCTATCGGTAATAAATGACTAAGACTGTGCAAAAATTCAAATTTGGAGAAATTCAGGTTAGGTACAAAATTCAAAGAATTTTCAAAAATGTTTAAGAAATAAATTAGGGCCAAAATCGATTAAAATTGGCTCACATCTTTCAAAAAATAGAAATTTGATTTTTTTTTAGAAATTCAAGTAAGAATTCGTTAAAAATCGTTAAAAGTGACTCAAAGCGTTTAAAAATGCAAATTTTTGAGCAGCGGCATTGAAAAAAATCAATTTTAGGATAAAATGATAAAAAAACTGATTCAGGTATTCTAATTTTCTATTCTCAAAGAATTTTAAAATGCAAATTGAGAGTTTTTTCAAAAGTGAAGGTTAGGATTAGGGCCAAAAAGGCGTTATAAATGACTTAGTTCCACCAAATATAACAGATTTTCTTTTTTTTTTTAATGCGGGTTGGGATTAAGCTTAAAATCTTCTAACTTTTGGTTTTGGTAAAAATATATTTTTGGATTAAGATAATTATGTGACATTTGACTTAAAATTATTTAAATCATTTAAGTTAAAATTAAGGCCAAAATAGGTGAAAAAAATACTCAAAGCGAGTAAAAATCATGATTTGAGTATTCGGAAAAAATCACGATAGGACGAAGTCTAAAATAGGTAAAAATAAGTTAAAAGAAATTCTCTACAAATAATCCACCCGTAACGAAATGTGATTTTTTACTTAAAAGGAAACTTTTAAGTAAAAATCACAAATAAAAAAAATATATATGTGATTTTTACTTAAAAGTTTCCTTTAGTCAACAGTAATTAATGAACAAAACATAAACGTAACAAGTTAGGATTCGGGCTAAAATCGGTTTAAAATGACTCTCAGAGTCTTAATATGCAAATTTGGTGCTTGTGGAAAAATTCGGGTTGAAATTAGGGCTAAAATCGGTAAAATATGACACAAAGTGTCTATGAATGCAAACTTGGAGCTTTTGAGGTTAATCGGGTTAGAATATGTTTTTGGAGAAACTTAATTTTAAGGCAAAACTTGTAATTTGTTTTTTTTTCTTATTTTTTTTTTTATTAAAATAAGTGAAATTTTTCTTAAAGCCACTCAAAATGTATATTTAGAATTTTTACAGAAATTCAGGTGCGAATTAAAGCCGCTATCGGTAATAAATGACTAAGACTGTGCAAAAATTCCAATTTGGAGAAATTCAGGGTAGGTACAAAATTCAAAGAATTTTGAAAAATTTTTAAGAAATAAATTAGGGCCAAAATCGATTAAAATTGGCTCACATCGTTCAAAAAATAGAAATTTGAGTTTTTTTTAGAAATTCAAGTAAGAATTCCTTAAAAATCGTTAAAAGTGACTCAAAGCGTTTAAAAATGTAAGTTTTTGAGCAGCGGCATTGAAAAAAATCAATTTTAGGATAAATTAATAAAAAAAACTGATTAAGGTCTTCTAATTTTCCATTTTCAAAGAATTTTAAAATGCAAATTGGGAGCTTTTTCAAAAGTGTAGGTTAGGATTAGGGCAAAATGCGTTATTAATGACTTAGTTCGACCAAATATAAAAGATTTTCTTTTTTTTTTAAATGCGGGTTGGGATTAAGCTTAAAATCTTCTAACTTTTGGTTTTGGTAAAAAATATATTTTTGGATTAAGATAAGTATGTGACATTTGACTTAAAATTATTTAAATCATTTAAGTTAAAATTAAGGCCAGAAAAGGTGAAAAAAATACTCAAAGCGAGTAAAAATCATGATTTGAGTATTCGGAAAAAATCACGATAGGACGAAGTCTAAAATAGGTAAAAATAAGGTCAAAAAAATTCTCTACAAATAATCCACCCGTAAGGAAATGTGATTTTTACTTAAAAGTTTCCTTTTAAGTAAAAATCACAAATAAAAAATATATATGTGCTTTTTACTTAAAAGTTTCCTTTAGTCAACAGTAATTAATGAACAAAACATAAAAGTAACAAGTTAGGATTCGGGCTAAAATCGATTTAAAATGACTCTCAGAGTCTAAATATGCAAATTTGGTGCTTGTGGAAAAATTCGGGTTGAAATTAGGGCTAAAATCGGTAAAATATGACACAAAGTGGATTTGAATGCAAACTTGGAGCTTTTGAGGTTAATCGGGTTAGAATATGTTTTTGGAGAATTTTAAGGCAAAACTTGTAATTTGTTTTTTTTTTATTAAAATAAGTGAAATTTTTCTTAAAGCCACTCAAAATGTATATTTATAATTTTTCCAGAAATTCAGGTTCGAATTAAAGCCGCTATCCGTAATAAATGGCTAAGACTGTGCAATAATTCAAATTTGGAGAAATTCAGGTTAGGTACAAAATTCAAAGCATTTTGAAAAATGTTTAAGAAATAAATTAGGGCCAACATCGATTAAAATTGGCTCACATCGTTCAAAAACAGAAATTTGATTTTTTTTAGAAATTCAAGTAAGGATCCGTTAAAAATCGTTAAAAGTGACTCAAAGCGTTTAAAAATGCAAATTTTTGAGCAGTGGCATTGAAAAAAATCAATTTTAGGATAAAATGATAAAAAAACTGATTCAGGTATTCTAATTTTCTATTCTCAAAGAATTTTAAAATGCAAATTGAGAGTTTTTTCAAAAGTGAAGGTTAGGATTAGGGCCAAAATGCGTTATAAATGACTTAGTTCCACCAAATATAACAGTTTTTCTTTTTTTTTAAATGCGGGTTTTGATTAAGCTTAAAATCTTCTAACTTTTGGTTTTGGTAAAAATATATTTTTGGATTAAGATAAGTATGTGACATTTGAATTAAAATTATTTAAATCATTTAAGTTAAAATTAAGGCCAGAATAGGTGAAAAAAATACTCAAAGCGAGTAAAAATCATGATTTGAGTATTCGGAAAAAATCACGATAGGACGAAGTCTAAAATAGGTAAAAATAAGTTAAAAGAAATTCTCTACAAATAATCCACCCGTAAGGAAATGTGATTTTTTACTTAAAAGGAAACTTTTAAGTAAAAATCACAAATAAAAAAAATATATATGTGATTTTTACTTAAAAGTTTCCTTTAGTCAACAGTAATTAATGAACAAAACATAAAAGTAACAAGTTAGGATTCGGGCTAAAATCGATTTAAAATGACTCTCAGAGTCTAAATATGCAAATTTGGAGCTTGTGAAAAAATTCGGGTTGAAATTAGGGCTAAAATCGGTAAAATATGACACAAAGTGTCTATGAATGCAAACTTGGAGCTTTTGAGGTTAATCGGGTTAGAATATGTTTTTGGAGAAACTTAATTTTAAGGCAAAACTTGTAATTTGTTTTTTTTTCTTATTTTTTTTTATTAAAATAAGTGAAATTTTTCTTAAAGCCACTCAAAATGTATATTTATAATTTTTCCAGAAATTCAGGTTCGAATTAAAGCCGCTATCGCTAATAAATGACTAAGACTGTGCAAAAATTCAAATTTGGAGAAATTCAGGTTAGGTACAAAATTCAAAGAATTTTGAAAAATGTTTAAGAAATAAATTAGGGTTAAAATCGATTAAAATTGGCTCACATCGTTCAAAAAATAGAAATTTGATTTTTTTTTAGAAATTCAAGTAAGAATTCGTTCAAAATCGTTAAAAGTGACTCAAAGCGTTTAAAAATGCAAATTTTTGAGCAGCGGCATTGAAAAAAAATCAATTTTAGGGTAAAATGATAAAAAAACTGATTCAGGTATTCTAATTTTCTATTCTCAAAGAATTTTAAAATGCAAATTGAGAGTTTTTTCAAAAGTGAAGGTTAGGATTAGGGCCAAAATGCGTTATAAATGACTTAGTTCCACCAAATATAACAGATTTTCTATTTTTTTTTTAAATGCAGGGTTTGATTAAGCTTAAAATCTTCTAACTTTTGGTTTTGGTAAAAATATATTTTTGGATTAAGATAATTATGTGACATTTGACTTAAAATTATTTAAATCATTTAAGTTAAAATTAAGGCCAGAAAAGGTGAAAAAAATACTCAAAGCGAGTAAAAATCATGATTTGAGTATTCGGAAAAATCACGTTAGAACGAAGTCTAAAATAGTTACAAATGGCTCAATAAAGAAAGTTTAGGTTAGAATCATGGCCAAAATCAATTAAAACTCACTTGCAGCATCTAAAAATGCAAATTTGGAGTATTTGAGAAAAATGCCGGTTAAGATCAGGACGAAATTCGGTTAAAAATGACTCAAACAGCGTCTAAAGAATCAAATTTGTAGTTTTTCAAAAAAAATCCGGTTTATATTAGTGGGTTTTAAAAACGACACAAAGCGTTTAAAACTGCAAATTTAGGGTTTGTGGCAAAACACAGTTTGTAAGTAGCGCCAAAATCGTTTAAAAATTACGTATATTATAATTTATGTTAGAATTAGGGCTAAAAACCGGTTAAAAAATGTAAATTTTGATGTTTTTCGAGAAAATTCAATTTTAATGTAAAATCAGGCAAAACTGATTCAAATCTTTTATTTCTGTGTTTTCGCCAAAATTGCGTTTGTAGACCAAAATAAGACAATCATCACTTAAATTGCCTCAAATTGCAATTTTGTTGTTCCTCGTGAAAGTCAGGTTAGGATCAAGGCCAAAATCGGCAAATATATTATTCAAAGCATGTAAAACTACAAGTTGGACGTGCTCGGAGTAATTCAAGTTAAAGTTCAAATCAAAAGTTTATGGAAAAATTCAGGTTAGAATTAAGGCCAAAATATAAAATGACTTAAAGCCAAAAAATTAAAATTTTTAGAAAAAAAGCCATTATGACTCAAGTTCATGTTAGAATTAGGTTTAAAATCAATCAAAAATGGCCACATTCTCTCAAGACCCAAGTTCTAATGTTTTGAAGAACATTAATTTTAGGACAAAATGACACAAAACTGATTCAAGTCTTCTAGTTTGTTGGTTTTTTGTTTTAAAGTAAAAGTAAAAGTTTTAAAGCGGGAATTAAAAAATTACTCAATGCGTGTATGAATCCAAAATTAGAATATGTGGTAAAAATTAGGATAACTAATTAGTCAAAATCAATTACAAATTATTTAAAGAGTTTAAAAATGCAAATTTAAAGTTCTTTTTAATGTAAGCTAGGATAGGGACAAAATGTGTAATAAATTACTTAGTTCGACTAAATATAACAAGTTTTTTTTTTAATGCAAGTTAGTTAAGCTTAAAATCGGTTAAACATGAATAAAATCTTCTAACTTGTTGTTTTTTGGTAAAAATATATTTTTGGATTACGATAAGTGAAATTTGACTTAAAAGGCCTCAAAATGTTAATATGAAATTTTTCGAAAAATTCAAGTTAAAATTAAGTCCAGAATACGTCAAAAATTACTCAAAGCGAGTAAGAATCAAAATTTGAGTATTCGGAAAAAATCATGTTACGATGAAGTCCAAAATAGGTAAAATAGGGCTCAATAAAGAAAGTTTAAGTTAGAATCGTTTAAAACTGACTTACAGCGTCTAAAAATGCAAATTTGAAGTTTTTGAGAAAAATACCGGTTAAGATCAGGACGAAAATCGGTTAAAAATTACTACACCAGCGTCTAAAAATTAAAATTTATAGTTTTTTAAAAAAATTTAGGTTAAATTTAGTCGGTTTTCTAAGTAACTCAAAGCGTTCAAACCTGCAAATTTGGGGTTTGTGGCAAAATCAAAGTTGTAATTAGGGCCAAAATCGTTTAAAAGTTACACAAAACGCCTAAAAAATGGTGGAGCTTTTGGATAAATTTAGCTTAGAACTAGGGCTAAAAACCGGTTAAAAAAATGTAAATTTGTATCTTTTCGAGAAAATTTAATTTTAGTATAAAATCTGGCAAAACTGATTAAAATTTTTTAATTAGGTGTTTTTACTAAAATTGCGTTTGTGAACCAAAATAAGAGAAATATCACTTAAAATGCCTCAAACTGCAATTTTGTTATTCCTCGAGAAAATCAGGTTAGGGTCAAGGCCAAAATCGGCGAAATATAGTATTCAAAGCATGTGAAAATACAAATAGAGCCTGCGCTAAGTAATTCAGGTTAAAATTATTACTGAAACTCGTTAAATAAAACTCAAATAATTTAAAAATGCGAATAAAAAGTTTATGGAAAAAATGAAAAAAATTAAGGCCAAAATAAAAAATTATTTCAATCCAAAAATATAGAAGTTTAGAAAGAAAAGCAGGTATTAATCGGGCGATATCGGTTAGAGATGACTCAGAGCTTGTAATGTGCTAATGTGGAATTTTTGGAGAAGCTCATGTTAGAATTAGGTCCAAAATCAATTAAAAATGGCCATATTCTCTGAAGATCCGAGTTGTAATGTTTTGAAAAAATTCAATTCTAGGAGTAAATGATAAAAACCTGATTCAAGTCTTCTAATTTTCTTATTTCAAAATAAAAAATGCAAAACTGAGTGTTTTTTCAAATGTGTAGGTTAGGATTATGGCCAAAATGCATTATAAATGACTTAGGCCCACCAAATATAACAAATTTCGTTTTTTTTTTAAATTTGGGTTAGGAGTGAGCTTAACATTTTTTAACTTTTTGTTTTTGTTAAAAATATATTTTTGGATTAAAATAAGTAAGTGAAATTTGACTTTCGAGAAATGTAAGTTAAAATTAAGGCCAAAATAGGTAAAAAAATACTCAAAGCGAGTAAGAATCAAAATTTGAGTATGCGGAAAAAATGATGTTAGGATGAAGTCTAAAATAGGTAAAAATGGCTCAATAAAGAATGTTTAGGTTACAATCCCGGCCGAAATCGGTTAAAACTGACTGGCAGAGTCTAAAAATGCAATTTTGGAATTTTTGACAAAAATGCCAGTAAAGATCAGGACGAAAATCGTTTAAAAATGACTGAAACAGCGTCTAAAAATTCATATTTGTAGTTTTTAAAAAAATTGAGGTAAAAATTAGTCTGTTAAAAATGACTCAAAGCGTTCAAGACTACAAATTTGGGGTTTGTAGCAAAACGAAGGTTAAAAGTTACTAAAAACGCCTAAAAATGCTGGACACTTTGGAGAAATTTAAGTTAGAATTGGGGCTAAAAACCGGTTAAAAAATGAAAATTTTGATGCTTTTGGAGAAAATTTAATTTTAAGATAAAATCAGGCAAAAGTGATTCAAACCTTTTATTTCTCCAGATCAAAAAATAGGCGAAATATCACTCAAAATGCCTCAAATTGCAATTTTGTTTGCGCTTCGAGAAAGACAGATTAGGATCAAGGCAAAAATTGGTAACATATATTATTCAAAGCATGTAAAAATACAAGTTGGGCATGCTCGAAGTAATCCAGGTCAAGGTTCAAATCAAAAGTTTATGGAAAAAATCAAGTTATAATTAAGGACAAAATATAAAATGACTTAAAACCAAAAGTTTAGAATTTTTAGAAAAAAGCAAGTATGACTCAAGTTCATGTTAGAATTAGGTTTAAAATCAATTAAAAATGGTCACATTCTCTAAAGACCCAAGTTCTAATGTTTTGAAGAACATCAATTTTAGGACAAAATGACACAAAACTGATTTAAGTTCTTCTAGTTTGTTGGTTTTTTGATAAAAATAAATGAAATTTGACTCTAAAGGCTTCAAAATATAAATTCAAAGTTTCAAAGCGGGAATTTAAAAATGACTCAAAGCAAGTATAAATCCAAACTTAGAATAAGTGGTGAAAGTTAGGATAACTAATTTGTGGAAATCATTTAAAAGTTATTCAAAGAATTTAAAAATGCAAATTTAAAGTTTTCTTTTTAAATGTAAGCTATGATAGGGACAAAATGCGTTATAAATGACTTAGTTCGACTAAATATAACAAATTAATTTTTTTTTAAAAGCACGTTAGTTAAGCTTAAAATCGGTTAAACATGATTAAAATCTTCAAATTTGTTGTTTTTTGGTAAAAATATATTTTTGGATTACGAAAAGTGAAATTTGACTTAAAACACCTCAAAATGTTATTTTAAAATTTTTCGCGAAATTCAAGTTAAATTTAAGTCCAGAATACGTAAAAAATTATGTGAAGTGAGTAAAAATCAAAATTTGAGTATTCGGAAAAAATTATGTTAAGATGAAGTCCAAAATAGGTAAAATAGGTTCAATAAAGAAAATTTAGGTTAGAATCGTTTAAAACTGACTTACAGCGTCTAAAAATGCAAATTTGAAATTTTTGACAAAAATGCCGGTTAAGATTAGGACGCAAATCGGTTAAAAATGACTCAAACAACGTCTAAAAAATCAAATTTGTAGTTTTTCACAAACATTGAGATAAAAATTAGTCGGTAAAAAATGACTCAAAGCTTACAAGACTACAAATTTGGGGTTTGTGGCAAAACGCAGATTATAATTAGGGGAAAAGTCTTTTGAAAGTTACACAAAACGCCTAAAAATGTTGGAGCCTTTGGAGAAATTTAAGTTAGAATTAGGGCTAAAAACCGGTTAAAAAATGTAAATTTTGATGTTTTTGGAGAAAATTCAATTTTAAGATAAAATCAGGCAAAAGTGATTCAAATCTTTTATTTCTCCAGATCAAAAAATAGGCGAAATATCACTCAAAATGCCTCAAATTGCAATTTTGTTGTTCCTCGAGAAAGTCAGGTTAGGATCAAGGCCAAAATCGGCGAAATATATTATTCAAAGCACGTGAAAATACAAATAGAGCATGCGCGGAGTAACTGAAGTTAAAATTATGACTAAAATTGGTTAAATAAAATTCAAATCATTTAAAAATGCGAATAAAAAGTTTATGAAAAAAATGAAAAAATTAAGGCCAAAATAAAAAATGACTTAAATCAAAAATTTTTGAATTTTTAGGAAAAAGCGGGTATGATTCGGGCGAAATTGGTTAGAAATGACTCAAAGCTTGTAATGTGGGAATGTGGAATTTTTGGAGAAGCTCATGTCAGAGTTAGGTCCAAAATTAATTAAAAATGACCGCATTCTCTGAAGATCCAAGTTTTAATGTTCTGAAAAATTCAATTTTAGGACAAAATTTTACAAAACTGATTCGAGTCTTCTAATTTGTTAGTTTTTTTTTATCATAATAAGCGAAATTTGACTCTGAGGACCTCAAAATGCAAATTTAAAGTTTTTCAAGAAACTCAAGTTAGGCTAAGGTGGGAATTTAAAAATGACTCAATGAGGGTAAAAATCTAAATTTGGAATATAATGTAGATAATAGGTTAGCTTAATCATCAAAATTATTTAAGAGGTATTCAAAGAATTTAAAAATGCAAATTAGGAACAAAATGCATTATAAATGACTTAGTTCGACCAAATATAACAAATTTAGTTTTTTTTAAGTGCAGGTTAGGATTAAGCCTAAAATTGGTTAAACATGACTAAAATCTTCTAAGTGGTTGTTTTTGGTAAAAAAAACATTTTAATATTAAGATAAGTGAAATTTGACTTAAAGCGCCTCAAAATGTTATTTTGAAGTTTTTCGCGAAATTTAAGTTAAAATTAAGGCCAGAATAGCGAGGAGAAAAGTGGGCGAAAAGCGAGTAAGAAACAAAATTTGAGTAGTCGGAACAAATCATGTTAGGATGAAGTCCAAAATAGATAAAAAAGACTCAATAAAGAAAGTTTGGGTTAGAATCAAGGCCAAAATCGTTTAAAACTGACTTGCAGCGTCTAAAAAGGCAAATTTGAAATTTTTGAGAAAAATGCCGGTTAAATCAGGTCAAAAAAATCAAATTTGTTGTTTTTCAAAAAAATGTAGGTAAAAATTAGTGAGTTTAAAAACTGGCAAAAAGCGTTTAAAACTGCAAATTTTAGGCTTGTGGCAAAACGCAGGTTATAATTAGGGCCAAAATCGTTTAGAAGTTACACAAAGCGCCTAAAAATGCTGGGGCCTTTGGAGAAATTTAGGTTAGAATTAGCTCGAAACCGGTAAAAAATATGAATTTGGATGTTTTTTTGGAGAAAATTCAATTTTAAGATAAAATCAGGCAAAACTATTCAAATCTTTTAATTCGTTGTTTTCGCTAAAATTGCGTTTGTGGACCAAAATTAGTGACATATCACTCAAAATGCCTCAAATTGCAATTTTGTTGCGCTTCGAGAAAGTCAGATTAGGATCAAGGCAAAAATCGGTGAAATATATTATTCAAAGCATGTAAAAATACAAGTTGGGCATGCTCGAAGTAATCCAGGTCAAAATTCAATCAAAAGTTGGGGACAAAACATAAAATGACTTAAAGCCAAAAATTTAGAATTTTTAGAAAAAAGCAAGTATCACTCAAGTGATTTATTTTATTAGGTCCAAAATCAATTAAAAATGGCCACATTCTCTGAAGACTGTGACTCTGAACACTGAGAATTTTAATGTTTTGAAGAACATCAATTTTAGGACAAAATGACCCAAAACTGAGTCAAGTCTTCTAGTTTGTTGTTTTTTTTTTATCAAAATGGGGCTAATTAAGCCTAAAATCGGTTAAACATGAATAAAATCTTCTAACTTGATTTTTGGGGGTAAAAATATATTTTTAGATTACGATAAGTGAAATTTGACTAAAAACGCCTCAAAATGTTAATTTGAATTTTTTTGAGAAATTCAAGATAAAATTAAGTCCAGAATACGTAAAAATTACTCAAAGCGAGTAAGAATCAAAATTTGTGTATTCGGAAAAATCATGTTAGGATAAAGTGTAAAATAGGTAAACTAGGCTCAATAAAGAAAGTTTAGGTTAGAATCGTTTAAAACTGGCTTACAGCGTCTAAAAATGCTAATTTGAAATTTTTACGAAAAATGCTGGTAAAGGTAGAAGGCAAAAAATTACTCAAACAACGTCTAAAAATCAAATTTGTAGTTTTTGAGAAAAAATCAGGTAAAAATTAGTGGGTTTTAAAAATGACACAAAGCGTTTCAAACTGCAAATTTGAGGCTTGTGGCAAAACGCAGGTTATAATTAGGGCCAAAATCGTTTAAAAATTACACAAACCGCCTACAAATGCTGGAGCCTTTGGAGAAATTTAGGTTAGAATTAGGGCTAAACCCGGTTAAAAGAAATACATTTTGATGTTTTTAGAAAAAATCTATTTTAACAAATAAATTACGTAAAAATTACTGAAATCTGATTTGGAGTTTTTAGTCAAATTTGCGTTTTAAGACCAAAATAGGCGATATTCGACTCAAAATGCCTCATATTATAATTTTGTGGAGAAACTCAGATTAAGGTCAATACCAAAATCGGTAAAAATTGACTCAAAGCTTGAAAATACAAATTGGGAGTGTTTGGAGTAGTTCAGGTTTGCGACTAACCCACTTTAAACTTTGGGTAGAAAATAATGGATATTATTGACGGTTATTACGGACTGAAATACCTGATAATAAAGGGGAATACCTGATGATAGAGGGGTGAAGACGTTTCTGTTTTCAATTATTTCAAATAATCAAAAGAGGTCAATAATTCCGACATATTCCTACTTTTTACGTCACCTTAAAGTTATCTGATTAAAATAACTGGCTTGTACCATAAATTTTAAATGGAATAGTCGCAGCTATTGATAAAAACTTCTTTAAATCCTAATCTCTGGATAGAGAAAGTTTCGAAGAACGTAAAAATTGACTAAATTTGTGTACAACCCATTAAAGAAAAATTGTGGACGTCACTGCTTTGAAGAATTATTTCTTATAAATACGAAATGACCATCAAGAGATGGAATTTTTAAGCCTACTTTTTGTCCCAAAAGTTTCATCGTGTGATAAAAAGCTATACCTTTTCAGAACATTTGGAAAACCATGTATATCTCGATAATAGAGATTAAAAAAAGAAGTTACTGCGACATGAGACCTTGCATGCTTATTCATTTTTTGTCGACATTTCCTTAAGCAAATTATAGGTAATAACTGAAATTATCAGGTTAGGTTAGATAATGGTGTATAATACTATACCTATAATATTATTTTAATTCAGCCTGAGTGGGCAAGGCCTCCCAGCACTCCGTCTGAAAACGATATTGGCAAACCGATACCAACCACACCTAGACCTGGACAGTGGATTCCTGACAGCTCCACCAGACCGTCCACCCAGAGACCTACCAGAAGACCCACCCACACGAGCACCGTCGAGCCCTCCACGACGAAATCTACAACCTTGTCAAGTGTCGGGTCTTCTAATGAAATCGACTATCCCAAAAATTGCAAAGGGGATTTCATGCCACACCCCGATTGCACCAAGGTGAGCTAGATTTATGCCAAATTTCAAAATAGAATTAAATGGTGTCTCGTTGATAAGAAGATCAGCTATTGGAAAGGAATCTCTGATGCTGAAGTTTCAGCTCTAAGCTGAAAGAATTTGAGGTTTAAGTATATGAATTATAATTTTTAAGATAAAAAAGAATACAAAATTAAATAATATAAAAAGAGAATTAATTCCAAACTTAGAGAAAAGTTACTCATAATGGATAAACTATGACCTGCTAAACTCTAAGAAAGTCACTTGACTTTAATTACTTTCCAGCAGCTGGTTTAATCTTTGTATTTCTTCAATAAGACACATCCTGTATTTGCACAATTTCGATTTTCAGTTGGTTAGTTTTTATTTTATATTTTTTGGCAAGCAAAAGGTTTTTAAATTCATTATTATAAATTTGTCATTGTCAAAATACAAAATCAGGCTGCTGAGTTCTTTTATAGAAGATTTTCTATAAATGTGTCGATGGTATTTGACCAGTTATATTTCAATTTCAGTATTATCGCTGTGACCATGGAAAACCAACTGAATTCACCTGCCAATCAGGACTAGTGTATCATACAGTGAGCCATATATGCAACTGGCCTGCGAACGCCGATCGAGACGAATGCAGGAAAGAATGAAATCATGAAATCAGGGGAGCAGACCACAAAAATTTTTCTAAAGTAATTTATTTTGTAATAATTGAAATAAAGGTAACTTGAGGAATTATTGGGTAATTATGAAAACCTGAGGAAGTTGCTAGAGAGACTGAAACGTTGCACTGAGAGCCAAAATACAGAGGGTCAGTGGTGTCGGTTTTTAGTGGAGAGATGTAAGAAACTTGCAGGATCACGAATTGGGTTAAATAGGGCCAAAATAATTTCAATTGTAGGCGCTAGATTAGAACTAGATAGACACTTCAACACTAAAAATTTGGTATTTATAAAAGACGTCAAGGAACCCTTTTTAGAACTCTCCTAAAAATCCATTAATCTCTGCACCTAAAGATTTATAGGTACTGCCACATAAACGTTTTTGTTACCTTAAATTAAAACAGGAAGTGTACTGGTATTTGTCTATTGATACCTACAATAGAATCTTTTAGAAAAAAAAACACAAATATTATTATTAGAGAATCTGTTTGCATTGTAGCAGGTGTAGAACAAAAATAAAAAACTTTTACTTTTTTGTAGAAATTATGCCGACGTTTCGGCGTTTATTTGACGTCTTTGGCATCAAAGTTTTTTATTTTTGTCCTACACCTGCTTCAACGCAACCAACTACTTTGATAAGGACGCGATACCACACAGTTATTATAGAATCTTACAATATAAAGTTTTATTTTAAACACTTCTTCTCCTTCTTTTACTCGTGGATGTGGCGCACTTGTTGTATCCCTGATAAATGCTGGTTTTATAGGGAATATAGTTTATGTCGAACCTAACGCAAAACTGCATTCTATGGACTCCTCCATACCAGTATGTTGCGTTTAAAGATAATACAGCTAAACCCTATAACAATTAAGACAGAATTAGAAGCAGAAACAGAAGTTATGTACAATGCTATAGGCAAATGAATGTATTATATAAAACTGTAAAAGCTTCCACGGCCGGTCAAAATACAATTTAAAGTATTTTCCGGGCTTTGAAGCCGTTGTCCGATGGAATTTCTTAATGACACTTCGTCTACAGCAGCGGCAGACATTATCAAAGGCGATGAGGCAATGGGCGAAGTGATGCCCGTGCTTCCCGATGTTGACTGATTCGACAGTGGTGAGCTCCGTGGTATTTATTTCCTCGGCCGTCGCGCCACCACTATCCCCACCCCAGTCCCTCCACTGCAGCGCGACGGCCGAGGGAGTAAATACCACGGAGCTCACCACAGTCGAATCAGTCAACGTCGGGAAGCACGGGAGATCACTTCGACCATTGCTCTTATCGCCTTTGATAATTCTGCCGCAGCTGTAGACGAAACGTCAGGAAGAAATTCCATTGGACCAAGGCTTCAAAGCCCCAAACACTTTAGATTGAATATATTAAAATTTGCGCTTTAGTTCAAAGCAGAATTAGCTATTCTATTCTTCGAGAGTATTAAATATTCTACGATTAAGTAATTATGTCTTCCTTTTCTGTAAAAATTTAATAGCTCTCCAGATGAAGTATACTAATGAACACCCGTTGTTTTTCGGAATAATAACAATTCCTATCAAACTACATTTTCGTATCGAAAAGCTGAGTGATTTTCAGAATCACAGACTATAACTCTTGTTCCACAAACCGTTATCTCATTAACTGCGAATCTGACATCTACGATGTGTTCATTGAAAAACGTAATCTAGAAATCTATAACTTTTTTTCGGAAAATCATGACATAATCAAAGTCAATGGGCTTTTGATCATTCAAAATTTTTTCTGCCAACTAAATAATGATCTTTTTTCGCTATTGTAAGCTTAACTTCCATCAACAATACTCACTTCGTACATAGGTGTGTCTATTTGAACACTGACTGCGATCTCTGGCGAGAGCACCTTATCGTCAACTGGACAAGGAACAGACCCGCAGGGTTGTTCAATTTTGGCCGTCACTTCAAAATTTGCCCCGATGAAAATCATTCTACTTTGTAAATCTGTAGTGCTGGTGGAATCTACCAAATATATTAGAAATTTAGCATTGACCTCAATTCTATTTGTTCCAGAGACTACCTATATATTCCTGGGTGATGGTAATATTGTATAATTCGCCACCATTGAAAGTGCAAGGGTGTGCTTGGCAGCCGCTTACAACGACGCTGTCCACTGGGACAGCTGATCCTAAAAAACGTAACATAAATAGTTAATTTCGTATGAAAATGTGAAAGTTACTTTCACTATAAAAACTTTATAGTGCGCATTTATTTTTATCAGAGGTATTTTCGAAAAATCATCAATTAAAACTACAGTTAACTATAGATAAGCAATGGATTTCTACCTTACCACAATCGATGAAAAAAACCCCATCATCTGCATGGAGTACCACAAAGCCGTACGCCAGTAGCGTTAACACCCAAGGGATATAAAACACCCCCATCGTAGCAAAGATTTCTAAACGAACACAAAGCCAGCTATTTCTGAACAGCCAAGAACTTTTATTTTAGATTTACTTAAGATCTAATCGTATAGGTAGGTATCTTTTTAAAATAAAATTATATCTTGAGTACCTGTTAACAAATTACATTAGCAAGGTACTTATAGTCACCTCTCTTTAATTGTAGCAGATGGCTATAAATGTTTTAGTGCATATGTTTGTTGTTTTGGTATAGAGAGGGCGTGTAACGTTCGTTTTTTCACAAACGTTTTGTAGGTGGTGGAAAATTGGCTCCCAATTTGCCAGAAAAAATTGAGAACATATTTTTTCTTCCAGATGGAACAATAAGTCAATCAATTTTATTGATTTGGATATGGCCAGTGATTAGCTCGTATGCCACTGCGTCTAGGCTACTGCCCAATTTCAGCATAAAATGAGCACCGAAGAGCGGTGAGATGTTGTAGAATACATTGTGTACATTGTAAGTGGCGCCATCTGACGACGGCGGGTGCTTCCACTAGGGCATGCGAGATGATTGTGAAGCGATCCAAAAACCAGTTTTCTGCAATATTGTCACTTCCCACAGACAAATGGCCGAGATTTCGTACCTATATTGTCTGGGGGCGACGTTTAGCAAAGTGTACATTGTGGTACGGGGTACCGCTGTGCAGCGGTTGTACACCATACCACAGCTGCACAGGGTAAACGGTATGCTGTACAGCGACGAGGATAAGGCGGAAGCATTTGGCCAAACATTCAAAAGAGAAGGTAGGCTAAATAATCACCCTGACGATGATGATTCTGAACAACTTAAGATACGCTGACGATACGGCGATATTAGCAGATAACATTGAAGATCTACAAGACATCGTAAATGTCAGACAACCCCACGACAATGAGAGGGTGAATACAACAAATACTTGGGCACAACACTGAACAAAATATGGGACAACGACGAAGAGATAAGAATACGCATAGCCATTGCTCGAAACACGTTTATCAAGTTCAATACCTACCTTTTGCGACAGGAGGTACCACTAGGGCTCCGCCTTCGTGTGGTAAGGTGCCACATATGGCCTATATATATTGCTATACGCAGTAGAAATTTGGTCACTATAAAGGTCAAATCCGTTCACAGAATAGAGTCCTTCGAAATGTGGATCCTGAGAAGACTACTTAAGATTCTCTGGATATAACATGTAACCAACGAGCAAGTCTTACAGAGAGCAAACACCGACCGACAACTGTTAAACATCGAAAAACATCCTACCTAGGAAATTCTCCGAGGTAGGAGGTACAATCTACTAAAAACTATACTGATGGGAAAAATCGAGCAAAAAAGAGGATCAGGACGGAAACAACCCTCTTGGCTACGCAATATCCGGAACTGGTGTAGCATCGCTGATGCCGCCACGATATTCAGAAGAGCCGAGGAAGGAACACTTTATGTTTTCCAGTGAACACAACGTCAACCCGCTAAGAAGCGTACGGCACCAGAAGAAGAAGAAGAAGACGATGGTGACCGTCACATCTTAGTGGTTGAGAGAGCCGTCCGTCATATGAGGAGCGAGGACGCCCGGGGGTCGGCAGGACCCGATGGATCCAGTAATCCCCGGGGAAGTCAGGGATATCCTGAGGATCCTTGTGGAACGAAAGGCTCCTGGGCGGGACGGCATCTCTAACAAGGTTCTGAAAAACTAGACTAGCAAGGGTGCAGTTTATCTCTGCGCTGTGGTGAACGCGACGCTGCGGCTAGGGCACTTTCCATCGAGGTGGAAACAGGGATTGGTGATAATGCTGAACAAGTGGAGCAAGAATAAGACATTTCCACCGTCTCATCACATTACTGTGTGGCACTGGGAAGGTCGTGAAGCGTATTATTCTGAGGAGACTCCAAGACGCCTAAACACACCCCTAAACGTCGTGCCCGTCGGACAATATTATTTTCGGAGGCTGCATTCGGCAGAATCGCAGATCCTGAAAACCATGGAGTACCTCGCAAAAGGCAGAAACTCCAGACTGACCTCTGGATTAGTCCTGCTGGACGTAGAGCGTGCGTCCGATAGGGTATGGCACGAAGGCCTAATCTACAAGCTGAGTGACTTAAGCTTGTCGGCAAACATTTGCCAACTCACCGTCTGTGACCTCACAGATCGGACAGTCGTTGTAAGGGTCGGATCCTTCCTGTTGGCGCCCATAGAGCTAGAGGCAGGTGTCCCCCAAGGGTCAGTATTATCACCGCACCTATACACACTGTACATGAGCGATATTCCTAGAACACCAAGGACTGACGATACGGCTCTTTTATCCAAACACTGCAGAAAAGATGTTGTGCGGCAGAATCTGCAGCTAGCTTTAGACTACCTACAGGAGTGGCTGGTACCTGGGAGGATTAAGATTAATCCATCCAAAATGCAGGCAATCCTGATAGGTAGACGTCGCGATGCCATCCCAGATCAACTTGTGATCAACGGCATCGAAGTGCCGTGGCAAGACTCAGTCACAGAGGCCATAACAAAAATCAAAAACAATCGACACACTCCATATCCGGTCCGGCTTTAAGTTGCTATGACCCTTGTACTTTGGCTTGTACGACGTGCGCTGACGACAACATTACGTCACGGGAACATTAAGAGTGCCGGACTTTCGGCCAAAAAACGGAACCAGTTTTAGGGAGATATCGCCATTTATTGGCCCTGCCCATATCTTCTAGGTGTCCAACTCCAATTTCGATAAGAGTTAAGCAATAAGAGTAACCAGTAAGCAATAAAGTTAGAAGTAAGAAACCATTAAGCATTCGTAGTCCTCTGCCAATTAAGAAATAACCTCTAAAATAAAATAATCAACCAATAAAGAAAAATAGTACTCAAGTTACAAATAGTTTTGCTTTGAAATAAGTGGATATCTAAAATCCATCAATACTTTCTTTCAATTAATTTGAAATTTGAAATCATTGCAAATGGTAACATCTTTCTTACAAAAGAAAAATTGCCAGATGGAATAGGACCTGAGGAACGATTGGCTATGATCCTACAGTATGTCAAAAGATCTTCCAGAAATAGATTTTGTGTAAAAATCATATTTGGTTTTCAGTTATTTCTCCCAGGGGTCTTCCATGGAAACAATTGCTTGGGTGTACCACGTGGGGCACTGTACAGTACAAAAAAATTTGGAATTTTTTCCACATTGTTTAGGAGCCTTAGATGGGAAACATATACATATTCAAGCACCTTCAAAAAGTGGTAGTCTTTCTTTTTAATGAGAGCCTATGGAATTGAAAGCGATGGAGGGATATTTGCTAAATCACTATTCGGTAAGATGCTAGATGCTAATCAAATGGCAATCCAAAACCTTTATCGAAAAGTTTAGTAGTACACCCTTTCACTTTTGTAGCCGATGAGGCATTCCCACTTAAACCTTATATTCTAAGACTATATCCTGAGAGGAATTTAGATAGAGCAAAACGAATTTTCAATTAACGTCTTTCTCGAGCAAGGAGGATGATTGAAAATTCTTTTGGCATATTAGTCAGTAGGTGGAGATTACTTAAAAACCATATCAATGCAAATGTCGACAACATTGATAGTTTTGTAAAAGCAATTATATGCCTTCACAATTTTGCTAGTAAGGAATCCGCATCCAAAAGTGAAAACTCATATTGTCCACCAGGGTTTGTTGATGGAGATGACAACCTGGGCAGTTGGAGGGATGAAGTTGCACCTCTGCAGTCAGTGGGTAGAGTAGGTGCAAACAGATCTTTTCACTTGTTAACTGACATGAGAGATAAACTAAAAGAATACTTTATGTCCCCAGCTGGCCTTGTACCATGGCAGGACAATATTTTCAATATTGACACCTAAAACTGTCTGCTTAATATTATATATGGTAATTATTATTTTTAAAATATATTGCTAGAATAGTTAGAGTAAGTGTTTGTTCAACAATAATATTCCTGTACTTTTAGCCTCAGTATATTTTTGTATGTAAGCGGAACCCTCTGCATATCTACATTAAAATACGAAATTAAAGTGTTTAGCCAACAGCTAAAAGTACTTTTATTCATAAAGATCGGACAAAATCTCCTTATGCCTTAAAATTGCACTTTTAACACTTTCATCATAAATAGCAATTTTTTAAGGTATTGAAATATACCCTTGTGTTGTAAGTTGAAATAGTAAATAATGCACCATATAATAATATATTTAATATTTTTATTGAGAAACTTCTGAGAAAATTTGCAACATTTTAATTTTTTTTTCATTTTGTTCAGTTATTGACATTTCTGACAAGGCTAGGCCAACATAGTGACCAAATGCCATACACTTATTGTCTGACACTTGCTCTTTTTTCCTTCAAGGAAGTCTGTTATGGCAGACAGTGACTCTATAATGGGTCCTGTATTATCTGTGTGCTTCCTTTCTTTGTAAATTTTTGGCTTTTCTGCTGTCTTTTTATTGTGTTGTTCTGAATGCTCATTGCCACTAAGTCCATCATCTACAATGTCCACAGTGAAGTCCTCTTGATGTTCCTCATCGACGGGCGTACCTATATCTTCACTGACTGTGGTTATTTGAGAAACTGAGTCGTAAATTTGCTCAGATGGAGAATTCAATGGTGTTGCCACAGTATTGGTTGGAGCAGACGAGCAACTATTTGATGATCTGCTCGTCACATTTGAGACTCTTCTGAAATTGTTATAAATTTGTCATGTAACTTATAATAACATAAACAGTTAATTGGAACATACTTTCTAGTTTGAATGTGCTTTTCAAAGAAGGTCATAAAATGGTACAAGGGCCATAAGGTTCCCTCTAGAGCCTGGGATCCAGAAGGAACATTTTTCAATAAGCGCCTCTCCTTCTTATATCGATCTCTTAAGAGCTTCGCACCTCTGCGACTAAAAATGAACCCGTATACTATAAAAATATAGCTTTTTTTGTGAATCATTGCATCTGCATATGTAATCAAAAGTTACATACCTGATAAATTCATTGCCAGCGAAATGGCATCCCAAGCCCCTGTTATTGTTTTTGTAGTCCTGATGACTTTTATCATACAGGCACGGGTAGTGTTGGATTATATCAATGAGAATGTGTTCTGTTTGATAGTTCTGTTCTAGTGACATGTTTGTAAATGACAAACTCTACACTACTAAAGTAAATAAATAATTAATTTTTATTATTAATAAATGTGAAGTTTTGTAACGGCCAAACCAGCGAACCCGCCAAACTAATCAAACTACACAACTGACAAACATAACCAAACACTAGTAAATTTGTAAACGGAAACACCCGAATTGATAGCTTAAAGTCGCGACTATAGGCAAAGCATTAAGCGTTAAAGTAAGAAATGGAATTAAACCATATCCTACTGCTTATTGCTTACTTCTTAATGCATTACTATGAATCATTGTATTATGATGTTAAAGTGTATATTTTTTACTGCTTACTGTTATTGCTTAACTCTTACCGAAATTGGACTCTGAATCGCCCTTAAGTCAGCAGTCTTAAATGACTGATTATTTAAGACTGCTGACTTAGTTGTCCTATTGTCTTTGACCTTGGATTTTTATCAGTCTCTATGAGAGAAAAAAAAATGGATTTTTTCTACTATAAGAGAGGCAATTTCTTGAAACCTGGTTCTATTATAATAACCCTCGATTAAGTGCTTCGCTAAGAGGGACTCCTTGAAAAGAGGGTTTCTTCGTCGTCAGGTGGAATGGCGGTATGGTAATAGCCACTGTTCAAAACTCTGGTAATAATATAAACCTGAGGTGAATAGAAGAAGAGACCAATGTAAGTAGACCCTGTGAGTAGGACTTTCTCTTCATGCGTAAAATAGGCCCCGGACGTTTCATGTGGGTAATCTTTGAGATCCTACATACAACAGTGTAGAGCCACATTCTACAACACAAGCAACATAGATTGTAGTAATCATAGCAACATCATATCAAGGAGCAAATCAGAGGACTTGGGATGGGAGTTCTTAAGTCTGGGAAAGCTTGCACTCTTGCAAGAAAAGAACACCTGTCTTAATTATTATGGGACTTCGATGTACAATATAATATTAGACCACCCTCTATCGGATAGATTGTATAATATTGTATTGTATAATAATAATTATCTTATTTAACTCCCTGTATCCGAATAACGGTTGGTTCAAGGACACGTATTTATTAAGTAATCTCCACTAACTTGTCGATGATCTATTATCATTGTGCACCATAGTTCTCTATCGCCCATAAAATACACTTATAACACAAGAATTTGACTAAGACTTTTGGGGGGTGGGTGGGCGGAAGGGGGGGTGAGGGGTGGTTTTATACCTTATAAGTAAAAAAATTTAAAGATTCTAGATCTTGACATTGAATAAAAATCGAAAATCAACCTTTCAGATGGACTTGGCCTTGTCTGAAAATCGATAACTAACCGTGTCAGATCGAATTGGCCTTGTCTCAAAATCGAAAATCAACCTTGAGAAATGGACTTGTCGTCGAAAGGCGACTGTGAAGCGAAAACCTCCAAAATTTGTGAGTTTTATTTGAGGTATTTATAAAATTTCTGAAACGTCTTATTCACATTAAAAGTATGTAAACTTTTAGATATGCTTTCTTAGAATTCTCATTACTATGCACTAGTCCAGGGAAGAAAACTTGCAAACCAGGCGCTTTTTAAGTACAAAAGTTTATGACTTGAGGAGACATTAATTCACTATTTCATAACAATCATAAACGTTTTAAGCGACATAATTATTAATCCGGTAAATTTTTCGAAATTTGTTTTTCGAGTATCACTTGGGGCTATATTTTTTTATTTTCAGGAACAGTGTGAAGCTTTAGATGTGGAAGAAGGGCCCTCAGAGTCCACCCGCAGGAGATCGGGAAAAGACTTTAACATTTTAAGAGAGCCAGTTCGAGGACAGGGCGGAAGGACTCTTTAGTGAGGTGGAGACTAGTGATGGGGTTAGTATTGGGACTATGTTAAAACTATAAATGTGACGATTACAAAAAAATGAAAGGAGGTGAGAAAGGAAATTGATAAGGGTCAGCAGGAGAGAAGAATTCTTAGGAAACGGGACAAGGTATTGGCTGGAATAATAGAGAACTTTGGAAAGGAAATGAAACTCGGTGAAAAAGTGATCTCCCTAGTGGCGTCTGTGCATAGATTGTAGCTTACTGTAATAAAATATATTTAAAACTTTTTTGTTTTGAAGTGTTCTGAGGGCACATTATTGATAAAATTTTATTTCTTTAAAGAGATTAAAAAATCTCAATCAGCTCTTGAGTGTATATTACAATTTTCTCCTATCTTAAGCTTCACCTCGAAAGTTCAACACTCGCCTCGATGCAGAACCCTCCGGCTTTCCCGTCAGAGTCACCGTAAGTAGTGTTTACACGCAGGGTTGCTGGCATCTAAAAACAAAAAACATTTATGTTATTATTAGGTAAATTTTCCAAAACTTATTTTTGAATAAAACTAACAGAAAGCGCCTAAAGCCCTCAAATAATTTTTCACTTAAACTTCTACTGCGATTTTAGTGCAGAACTAATGTTCAATTTTAAAAAAATTTCTATTATGTCAAAACGTTAGTTTTGCCCTAAAGTTTCTAATGGAATACACTGTAAAATACCTAATCGAAATTTCGAGTGGAGGAATTATAATGCTATTTTGTAATAAGATTCAAAATGGCGGTTTCTACCATAAAGTTTCAAGGTCTAGGAAATGCCAACAGTTTCTCAGAAATGTATGGTTGTGTCTAAAATTATTTACGAGAGGTGGATTTTTTTAATCAGGTACTTAATAAACTCGGTCACATCTGAAAATAGGTTTGTTTTGAAATGTTTTGAAATTAGAAGAAAAAGATTACTTCTGAACTCACGTGGTTTTTGCTACAGATTCAGCACAAAGCAGCAAATTTGATGGCACAATTATTTGCATAAGGGGAAAAATACCTTCACAATTCACCGATATAAAATGATTTGCCATCTCTCTTCAAAACACAGATCTCGAAAAGAATAGATACAGAAAAGTTTCCTTGTTTGAATCTGATAAATTGTTACCAATAATATCTTCCTATGAGGATCTCCGACCTCGTCTGTGTCCTGTCTCCTCCTAGTCCTTTCAGTCTCGTCTGTGTTACCAATAATATCCTCTTAGGATGGATATCTTACCTTACCAACACACATACATTGCGACCTTTATTCGATGATTAGTGAAAATAACTTGGAAACTATCCCACGGTTGATAAAATGGGGAAAAACATAGTTTTAGAAGACCATCACGTTAATTTTACTCAAAACAATTTATCGACGAAAGTTGAGATATCGTAATTCTTTCACAGCCATCTAGATGACGTTTTTCAATGAACACTCTCTATGTTATATGCATGCTGGAGTTCAACTACTAATCTCTACTTTCACAGACATGCTAAGTGGCCGGAGAAATTAATGGTTGACTTTCTTATTTATTGAAACTTAGAGAACTAATTTCAAATGAACTTACTGGTAGCAAACTTTGAGAAACGGTAACATTAAGGTAAAATATGGGCGTCGCCATATATTCCACCTCTTTGTAGCTGTCCAGAACGTAGTACACGCACTGGTTAACACAAACCGAGGCCTGCTCGAAATATGCGTTGTACTGGATTAGGCCAACGTGAGTCTCTGGTTGCACAAGCGACGTAGCTGTAAAGAAATAAATGTTGATTAGTGAAATAGGATTTTTCATAAATTGCAGTATGCAGCAAAGCACCCCTGAGCCCAGCAGCTTTTCTTCTTTCTCAGCATTACCTAAATGAAAACTCGGTCAAAAACAGTAAACGTCGGGAAGCACGGGAGATCACTTCGCCCACTGCCTCATCGCTATTGATAATGTCTGCCGCAGCTGTGGACGAAACGTCAGGAAAAAATTTCATTGGACCACAGCTTCAAGGCCCGGAAAACACATTCGATTGTAAACGAAAACTCTTTTAAAAGTATGTAAGGTGGATAGTTTGGTAGATAAGCATCAACTAAGTGCTGAGACTTCAAGCTCTGAAATTTGTTGCTAAAATAGGTTTCTATGATGTGCAAAACACCATCAAGCAATTCTGATGAAAAACAAGGTAGTACATTCTTATTTCTTTCTTAACACAGTGTTCAAGTTCTGTGTGTGTTCTACTTCTATTTCGGTAGTGCTCTTTGACGCTTTTTTTTAGCTTTTAAACAAAGTAAATTAGTGCTTGGTATAACACGAATGCAAGGTTTGTATAATAGTGACGTTCGGTTCAGTTTTCCTGGAAACAAGGTCAATTTAATTGCAGTGATCCTCGTTTTAAGCTTTCTCTCTCGAAGGATACGATGCGGACCAGTAAGAACAGGTCACACTTTGGATCTACAATTCCAGAGACTTGCATGGTTTTCCATGTTGATTGGCTTTACCATCTCACCCACTTCTGTGTCAACCATCTCAGTATATAAGATAAAACCCTTGTTTTGCATTGCTCTACTTTATCTTCTAAATTTTCATTAACATTTTGCAGACATATTTTCGTTTTTCCTTCATCTACAACCCCGAATCCTGTTTTAAGCTTTTTTACGGAAGGATACGATGTAAATTAGTTGGCACAAATCAAACTCTGGATTAACAAACCCAGAGTCCTGCTGGAAAAGTGGACGATCTTCTATGATGACCTCTTGTACCATCTCACCCACCTCAGTCCCAACCATCTCAGTAAATAGGATAGAACCCTTGTTTTCATGACCTCTACTTTATTTTCTAACATTTTATCCTCACTTCGCAGATATCAGCTCTTTTTCCTTTCATCTAAAACCCAGTATCCTAGTTGCTTTTTTTCTAGACGAGTATAGACTAGTTGACTCAGGTTAGTTCAGGTTAGAAAACTACAAATCCAGTTTCTTGCATAGAAAAGTAGACGGTCCTCCATGGTGTCTTACTTTCGGTGGCAAGAATCTCTATAAAAGACGTTGAAATTCATTTATCCACTTCTCTCTACAAGTGATTTCAAAAGGTTATATAAACCATTCACTTATTATTGCCGTTAAGTAGGCGCTGGAAATTTGACCCTGACACTTTTATCGTATAACTCTCAACATGTGCCGAAAAGAGACATGTAAAAAAAAATAATATTTGAAAGGTAACGAGATGCCAAAAATAAGTAAATGAGGTATAACGAGCAGTCGTTAGTAGTGTCAGCATGGGTGATATTTCCCTTTATACAATTAAAAGAAATCGGATTAGCAGCCATTCAAATGCAAGTAGCCTAAATTTGAAGAAATTGAAGCCTGGCCAGTAAATCCCTATTTGAGGCACCACAAAAAAGAACAGAACCGTAACTTTAGCCGATGAATGTACCCAAATCCAGACAACTTAATCTGTTGCAATCCTGCCGCTTCGCTTGCCCAAGATCCCTTTGATATACCCCTGAGAACCCCCTACAGGATAATCTGGACCTTTTGTTTGATTTGCTCCAGACAAGCGAACATTTTTGAGTAAAACCTGTTTTTCCAATCCCTTTGATACTTATCGTACGTCCCTTGGCTTGTATATTGCCCCAGTCATTGATAAGCGAGATCTAGGGACATTTGGATTCGTTGCAACTCATATTCGACACCCTCTGCACTTTTGAGCTCCTGAAGAAGTTCCGAGGCCTGAGAAAGCACTCAAAAAACTAAGGACAATTTCTTTTAAAACACCATGCTTAGCAAAAATCACTCTTCTCCTACTAGTGGGAGAGCCGGGATCGATTCCAGGGTTACATTAAAGATATGTCAGCTGTAATTGTTACCGACCGTTAACCAATAAAATGGCATATGTCTCTAAAGATATCGAGTGAAAGACTAGCTCTTGGGCCTTCGAGCTTTAACCCTTCCAAATCTACAGGTCGAGTATCCATCAGGGAAAGTCAGCATTGTAGCGGACTTCTTGTGAATATTGCATCACACAAAACGTGAAAACGAGGACCTAAGCTTGTGCTTAGGATGTGTGTGTGTGAAGTGAAAGATGTTGGATGCCTGCATGTTGACTCTTCTGAACCATGTTTCGACTTCGTAAGGAAACGCTCTCTCAGCAGGAAATCCTGTAATGAGGTAGCGAGTTGGAAGAACCCCTGCTGTTTGTTCCTCATCAAGACCAAATCAAGTTCCTACATCAATATCACAATGATCTCACTCTCGCTGTTGGGAATTGTAGAATCAAAGGAGGCCAAGTAGAGAAGTTTTTCTTTAAGTTTTATTGGCTTCCCCGGAAACAAACAGCCATAAGAAATGGGGTGAATCGAGCTGGTTCCTATGGCAAAGACCAAAGCCATTCTATTGGTTTTGAAGTAGCATACCTGACTCTTGGTCAGGGTCAGGAACTAACTACTCCTGCAGACTGGACCGGTGGACAAAGCGAAAACTTCATACCCTCTCACTTACTCCGTATGGCTGACACGTTTGATATAGTCCCAAAAGTCCATGAAATGTCTCAGGAACAACAAAAACTGAGGAACCACACAATGCGCGGTTCTTCCAGACTTATCCCTAGGTAACTATGCCTACTTGTATGCCTCCCACACCCTCGAACAAGAAACAATCTCCTTCTTCTTCTTTATCAAGTCAACGGCGCTCCGGATGCCTGTCCACTCCCTGATGCCAAGGGATTTCCCTCCGTCCGACACCCCGCCTGCCTTCTATTTTTCCTTTCATGATCAACGGGAGAAGATGATACTCTTCTCCGCGAAAGATGTAGCCAAGGTAAGCAATCTTGCGACATTTCACTGTGACCAATATTTCTCTCCCCACCCTCGCTCGTCTCAATACTTCCAATTGGTCAACGGTCAGCAGATCAGCCCACGTAACACGCAGCATTCTACGATGGATCCACATTTCAAATGCTTCCAGCCGATTTATTGAGCTATTCTTTAAGGTCCAGCATTCCACTCCATACATGAGAACCGACCAAATAAAATACCTCATCGTACGCTGGCGTAACTTAAAGTTCAGGTTATCGTCGCAAAAAAGTGTTTTCATTCGTTGAAAGGTTGTTAAATTCGCTAGATGATGGACCATGTCATCATTCGACCCCATGAACCAGCTACCACCAACCATACCAGTTTCTCCACCCGAGTAACGTGGAGACTAAAACGTGGACAGTAAAAAAGGAAATATTCAACTAGAGGTGTAAAATTTCGGAAACATTGGAATGTTGCGAATATTTCGGAAAGTTTCGGAAATTTCTGGAAATATTTGGAAACTTTGCAAAAACTAGACTATAAAGACAAATTAAGATCTTCAAACACGATTTGCAGTAAATTAAATATTTTATTTAACTAATAAATTAATGTTATTAACTTAGCGACTTAGTACGAAGTGAACTTGTTTCTTTGGTTTTAGTGGGTACTTATCAACTTATCTTAGGACTAGGAAAGGGTATTCTAAGCTAAAGGGCGATAATAAATGGTCACATAAGTGATCTCTTGACAGGGTTATCTTCAATAATGAAAAAGTTCTTTCAGCAAAAAGATAGGAAAAACAGAACAAAAAAATTTACCATATCGAAAACTCGAATTTTTAAGCAAGCGACGTCAAGAGTTTAAAAGTATATCAATTTTACATGAATATATTCCATGTGAAATATAAAAAATGGCAGTTTTTGACATACATTATGGAAGCTGATAATTATTTCCGATTGGGATAGAGATTAGTTGACTTAGTTGGTTCAAGGCAGCGAAAAATGAGTTGTTACTTGATAGGTTTATCTCCAATATTGAAAAAGTTTTTTCACCAAAATGTAGGAAAAACTGAACATTAAAGTTTATCATACAACAACTTACAACTTAAGGACGCTAATTACAAACAATGTTTATCATAATAAAAACTTCAATTTTTAAGCAAGCGACGTCATGGCTTTAAAAGTATATCAATTTTACATGAATATATTCGGTGTAGAAATGTAAAAAATGGAAGTTCTTGAGATAAATTATCGAAATTGATAATTATGTCCGATTGGGTTAGAGATAGAAATTTTCTGACGCCTTAGTTGACTCAAGGCAGCTGAGAATGAGTTGTTACTTAATAGGGTTATCTCCAATATTAAAAAAGTTTTTTTTCAGCAAAAGGATAGGAAAAACAGAACAAAATTCTTTATCATATCAAAAACTTCAATTTTTAAGCAAGCAACGTCATGAGTTTAAAAGTATATCAATTTTACATAAATATATTTAGTGTAGAAATGTAAAAAATCCAAGTTTTTGAGATAAATTATTAAAATTGATAATTATTTTCGATTGGGTTAGAGATAGAAATCTTCTGACGGGTTAGTTGACTTAGTTGGTTCAAGGCAGCGGAAAATGAGTTGTTACTTGGCAGGGTTATCTCCAATATTGAAAAAGTTTTTTGAGCAAAAAGATAGGAAAACAGAACCAAAAAAATTTATCATATTAAAAACTACAATTTTTAAGCAAGCGACGTCATGAGTTTAAAAGTATATCAATTTTACATGAATATATTCCGTGTAGAAATGTAAAAAATCAAAGTTTTTGAGATAAATTATCGAAATTGATAATTATTTCCGATTGAGTTAGAGATCAAAATTTTCTGACCGCTTAATTGACTTAGTTGGTTCAAGGCAGCTGAGAATGCGTTGTTACTTGACAGGGTTATCTCCAATATTAAAAGAAACATCAACAAAAAGATAGGAAAAACAGAACAAAATAATTCATCATATCAAAAACTTCAATTTTTAAGCAAGCGATTGTCATGAGTTTAAAAGTATATCAATTTTACATGAATATATTCCATGTAGAAATGTAAAAAATGGGAGTTTTGGACATAAATTATCGAAATTGATAATTATTTCCGATTGGCTTAGAGATAGATTACTTCTGATGGCTTAGTTGACTTAGTTGGTTCAAGGCAGCTGAGAATGAGTTGTTACTTGGCAGGGTTATCTCCAATATTGAAAAAGTTTTTTGAGCAAAAAGATAGGAAAACAGAACCAAAACAATTATCATATTAAAAACTAAAATTTTTAAGCAAACGACGTCATGAGTTAAAAGTATATCAATTTTACATTAATATATTCCATGTAGAAATGGAAAAAAATTCAGTTTTGGACATAAATTATCAAAATTGATAATTATTTCCAATTAGGTTAGAGATAGATTACTTCTGACGGCTTAGTTGACTTAGTTGGTTCAAGGCAGCTGAGAATGAGTTGTTACTTGACAGGGTTATCTCCAATATTAAAAAAGTTTTTTCAGCAAAAAAAAAAACAGAACAAAAAAAATGTATTATATCAAAAACTTCAATTTTTAAGCGAGCGAGGTCATGAGTTTAAAAATATATCAATTTTACATGAATATATTCGGTGTAGAAATGTAAAAAATCCAAGTTTTTGACATAAATTATCGAAATTGATAATTATTTCCGATTGGGTTAGAGATAGAAATCTTCTGACGGCTTAGTTGACTTAGTTGGTTCAAGGCAGCGGCAAATGAGTTGTTACTTGATAGGGTTATCTCCAATATTGAAACAGTTTTTTCAGCAAAAAGATAGGAATAACGGAACCAAAAAAATGTATCATATTAAAAACTACAATTTTTAAGCAAGCGACGTCATGAGTTTAAAAGTATATCATTTTTACATTAATATATTCAGTGTAGAAATGTAAAAAATCCAAGTTTTTGAGATAAATTATTGAAATTGATAATTATTTCCGATTGGGTTAGAGATAGAAATCTTCTGACGGCTTAGTTGACTTAGTTGGTTCAAGGCAGCGGAAAATGAGTTGTTACTTGACAGGGTTATCTCGAATATTGAAAAAGTTTTTCCAGCAAAAAGATAGAAAAACAGAACAAAATAATTTATCATATCAAAAACTTCAATATTTGGGCAAGCGATTGTCATGAGTTAAAAAGTATATCAATTTTACATGAATATGTTCAGTATAGAAATGTAAAAAATACTAGTTTTTGACATAAATTATCGAAATTGATAATTATTTCCGATTGGCTTAGATAGACAAGAGATAGAAATCTCTTGATTGCTTAGTTGACTTAGTTGGTTCAAGGCAGCTGAGAATGAGTTGTTACTTGGCAGGGTTATCTCCAATATTAAAAACGTTTTTTCAGCAAAAAGATAGAAAAAACAGAACAAAAAAAAATATTATAACAAGAACCTCAATTTTTAAGCAATCGAGGTCATGAGTTTAAAAGTATATCAATTTTACATGAATATATTCGGTGTAGAAATGTAAAAAATCCAAGTTTTTGAGATAAATTATCGATATTGATAATTAATTCCGATGGGGTTAGAGATAGATTACTTCTGATGGCTTAGTTGACTTAGTTGGTTCAAGGCAGCTGAAAATGAGTTGTTACTTGACAGGGTTATTTCCAATATTGTAAAAGTTTTTTGAGCAAAAAAATAGGAAAGCAGAACCATAAAAAATTATGATATTAAAAAGTACAATTTTTAAGCAAGCGACGTCATGAGTTAAAAGTATATCAATTTTACATTAATATATTCCATGTAGAAATGTAAAAAATGGGAGTTTTGGACATAAATTATCGAAATTGATCATTATTTCCGATTAGGTTAGAGATAGATTACTTCTGAAGGCTTAGTTGACTTAGTTGATTCAAGGCAGCTGAAAATGAGTTATTACTTGGCAGGGTTATCTCCAATATAAAAAAAGTTTTTTCACCAAAAAGATAGGAAAAACAGAACAAAATAATTTATCATATCAAAAACTTCAATTTTTAAGCAAGCGATTGTCATGAGTTTAAAAGTATATCAATTTTACATGAATATATTCAGTGTAGAAATGTAAAAAATCTAAGTTTTTGACACAAATTATCGAAATTGATAATTATTTCCGATGGGGTTAGAGATGGAAATCTTCTGACGGCTTAGTTGACTTAGTTGGTTCAAGGCAGCTGAAAATGAGTTGTTACTTGACAGGGTTATCTCCAATATTCAAACAGTTTTTTCAGCAAAAAGATAGGAATAACGGAACCAAAAAAATGTATCATATTAAAAACTACAATTTTTAAACAAGCGACGTCATGAGTTTAAAAGTATATCAATTTTACATTAATATATTCAGTGTAGAAATGTAAAAAATCCAAGTTTTTGAGATAAATTATTGAAATTGATAATTATTTCCGATTGGGTTAGAGATAGAAATCATCTGACGGCTTAGTTGACTTAGTTGGTTCAAGGCAGCGGAAAATGAGTTGTTACTTTACAGGGTTATCTCCAATATTGAAAAAGTCTTTCCATCAAAAAGATAGAAAAAACAGAACAAAATAATTTATCATATCAAAAACTTCAATATTAAGGCAAGCGATTGTCATGAGTTTAAAAGTATATCAATTTTACATGAATATGTTCAGTATAGAAATGTAAAAAATCCAAGTTTTTGACATAAATTATCGAAATTAATAATTATTTCCGATTGGCTTAGAGATAGAAATCTCCTGATGGCTTAGTTGACTTAGTTGGTTCAAGGCAGCTGAGAATGGGTTGTTACTTGGCAGGGTTATCTCCAATATTAAAAAAGTTTTTTCAGGAAAAAGATAGAAAAAACAGAACAAAAAGGATTTATTACATCAAAAACTTCAACTTTTAAGCAAGCGATTGTCATGAGTTTAAAAGTATATCAATTTTACATGAAAATATTCGGTGAAGAAATGTAAAAAATCCAAGTTTTTGACACAAATTATCGAAATTGATAATTATTTCCGATGGGGTTAGAGATGGAAATCTTCTGACGGCTTAGTTGACTTAGTTGGTTCTAGGCAGCTGAAAATGAGTTGCTACTTGACAGGGTTATCTCCAATATTGAAACAGTTTTTTCAGCAAAGAGATAGGATTAACGGAACCAAAAAAATGTATCATATTAAAAACTACAATTTTTAAGCAAGCGACGTAATGAGTTTAAAAGTATATCAATTTTACATGAATATGTTCAGTATAGAAATGTAAAAAATCCAAGTTTTTGACATAAATTATCGAAATTGATAATTATTTCCGATTGGCTTAGAGATAGAAATCTCCTGATGGCTTAGTTGACTTAGTTGGTTCAAGGCAGCTGAGAATGAGTTGTTACTTGGCAGGGTTATCTCCAATATTAAAAAAGTTTTTTCAGGAAAAAGATAGAAAAAACAGAACAAAAAAATTATTATAACAAGAACCTCAGTTTTTAAGCAATCGAGGTCATGAGTTTAAAAGTATATCAATTTTACATGAATATATTCGGTGTAGAAATGTAAAAAATCCAAGTTTTTGAGATAAATTATAGAAATTGATAATTAATTCCGATGGGGTTAGAGATGGAAATCTTCTGACGGCTTAGTTGACTTAGTTGGTTCAAGGCAGCTGAAAATGAGTTGTTACTTGACAGGGTTATCTCCAATATTGAAAAAGTTTTTTGAGCAAAAAAATAGGAAAACAGAACCAAAAAAATTATGATATTAAAAAGTACAATTTTTAAGCAAGCGACGTCATGAGTTAAAAGTATATCAATTTTACACTAATATATTCCATGTAGAAATGTAAAAAATGGGAGTTTTGGACAAAAATTATCGAAATTGATAATTATTTCCGATTAGGTTAGAGATAGATTACTTCTGACTGCTTAGTTGACTTAGTTGGTTCAAGGCAGCTAAGAATGAGTGGTTACTTGACAGGGTTATCTCCAATATACAAAAAGCTTTTTCAGCAAAAAGATAGAAAAAACAGAACAAAATAATTTATCATATCAAAAACTTCAATTTTTAAGCAAGCCATTGTCATGAGTTTAAAAGTATATCAATTTTACATGAATATATTCAGTGTAGAAATGTAAAAAATCCAAGTTTTTGACATAAATTATCGAAATTGATAATTATTTCCGATTGGCTTAGAGATAGAAATCTTCTGATGGCTTCGTTGACTTAGTTGGTTCAAGGTAGCTGAGAATGAGTTGTTACTTGGCAGGGTTATCTCCAATATTAAAAAAGTTTTTTCAGCAAAACGATAAGAAAAACATAACCAAAAAAAATTATCATATTAAAAACTACAATTTTTACGCAAGCGACGTCATAAGTTTAAAAGTATATCAATTTTACTTGAATATATTCAGTGTAGAAATGTAAAAAATCTAAGTTTTTGACACAAATTATCGAAACTGATAATTATTTCCGTTGGGATTAGAGATGGAAATCTTCTGACAGCTTAGTTGACCCCATTTGGTTCAAGGCAACTGGAAATGTTGAGACGAGTTGTTACTTGACAGGGTTATCTCCAATATTGAAAAAGTTTTTTGAGCAAAAAAACAGGAAAACAGAACCAAAAAAAATTATGATATTAAAAACTACAATTTTTAAGCAAACGACGTCATGAGTTAAAAGTATATCAATTTTACATTAATATATTCCATGTAGAAATGTAAAAAATGGGAGTTTTGGACATAAATTATCGAAATTGATAATTATTTCCGATTAGGTTAGTGATAGATTACTTCTGACGGCTTAGTTGGTTCAAGGCAGCTGAGAATGAGTTGTTACTTGGCAGGGTTATCTCCAATATTAAAAAAGTTTTTTCAGGAAAAAGATAGGAAAAACAGAACAAAGTAATTTATCATATCAAAAACTTCAACTTTTAAGCAAGCGATTGTCATGAGTTTCAAAGTATATCAATTTTACATGAATATAGTCAGTGTAGAAATGTAAAAAATCTAAGTTTTTGACACAAATTATCGAAATTGATAATTATTTCCGATGGGGTTAGAGATGGAAATCTTCTGACGGCTTAGTTGACTTAGTTGGTTCTAGGCAGCTGAAAATGAGTTGCTACTTGACAGGGTTATCTCCAATATTGAAACAGTTTTTTCAGCAAAGAGATAGGATTAACGGAACCAAAAAAATGTATCATATTAAAAACTACAATTTTTAAGCAAGCGACGTAATGAGTTTAAAAGTATATCAATTTTACATTAATATATTCAGTGTAGAAATGTAAAAAATCCAAGTTTTTGAGATAAATTATTGAAATTGATAATTATTTCCGATTCGGTTAGAGATAGAAATCTTCTGACGGCTTAGTTGACTTAGTTGGTTCAAGGCAGCGGAAAATGAGTTGTTACTTGGCAGGGTTATCTCCAATATTAAAAAAGTTTTTTCAGGAAAAAGATAGAAAAAACAGAACAAAAAAAATTATTATAACAAGAACCTCAATTTTTAAGCAATCGAGGTCATGAGTTTAAAAGTATATCAATTTTACATGAATATATTCGGTGTAGAAATGTAAAAAATCCAAGTTTTTGAGATAAATTATCGAAATTGATAATTAATTCCGATTGGCTTAGAGATAGAAATCTTCTGATGGCTTCGTTGACTTAGTTGGTTCAAGGTAGCTGAGAATGAGTTGTTACTTGGCAGGGTTATCTCCAATATTAAAAAAGTTTTTTCAGCAAAAAGATAAGAAAAACATAACCAAAAAAAATTATCATATTAAAAACTACAATTTTTAAGCAAGCGACGTCATAAGTTTAAAAATATATCAATTTTACTTGAATATATTCAGTGTAGAAATGTAAAAAAATCTAAGTTTTTGACACAAATTATCGAAACTGATAATTATTTCCGATGGGATTAGAGATGGAAATCTTCTGACAGCTTAGTTGACTTAGTTGGTTCAAGGCAACTGAAAATGGTGAGACGAGTTGTTACTTGACAGGGTTATCTCCAAAATTGAAACAGTTTTTTCAGCAAAAAGATAGGAAAAAGTAAACCAAAAAAATTTATCATATTAAAAACTACAATTTTTAAGCAAGCGACGTCATGAGTTAAAAGTATATCAATTTTACATTAATATATTCCGTGTAGAAATGTAAAAAATGGCAGTTTTGGACATAAATTATCGAAATCGATAATTATTTCCCATTAGTGTAATTAGGGTCCTTAAGTTGTAAGTTGTTGGTGAAGTTAGCAGGATTGGGACAAATAATGCACCTCTTCTTTATTCGAAAATTGCCGACGTTTCGACTATTTATTTAGTCTTCATCAGGGTCTCACTAAGAGAGGGTAGTCAGTTAAAAATCTATTCAAGATGGTTAAATTAGCAAACTCCATTCGATTGTTCGGTGACCCTGGTATCTTAGGCTCGACAAACTACACGCCCGCCGCACAAGGTACAAAATTTGCGAATGCTGCGAATGATTCGCAAATGTTGTATCTTGTGCGGCGGGCGTGTAGTTTGTCGAGCCTAAGATACCAGGGTCACCGAACAATCGAATGGAGTTTGCTATTTTAACCATCTTGAATAGATTTTTAACTGACTACCCTCTCTTAGTGAGAATAGCCCTGATGAAGACTAAATAAATAGTCGAAACGTCGGCCATTTTCGAATAAAGAAGAGGTGCATTATTTGTCCCAATCCTGCTAACTTCACCAACAATTTCCGATTAGGTTAGAGACAGATTACTTCTGACGGCTTAGTGGACTTAGTTGGTTCAAGGCAGCTGAGAATGAATTGTTACTTGACAGGGTTTTCTCCAGAATTAAAAAAGTTTTTTTCAGCAAAAAGATAGGAAAAACAGAACAAAATAATTTATCATATCAAAAACTTCAACTTTTAAGCAAGCGATTGTCATGAGTTTAAAAGTATATCAATTTTACATGAATATATTCAGTGTAGAAATGTAAAAAATCTAAGTTTTTGACACAAATTATCGAAATTGATAATTATTTCCGATGGGGTTAGAGATGGAAATCTTCTGACGGCTTAGTTGACTTAGTTGGTTCAAGGCAGCTGAAAATGAGTCGTTACTTGACAGGGTTATCTCCAATATTGAAACAGTTTTTTCAGCAAAAGATAGAAAAAACAGAACAAAAAAAATTATCATATCAAACATGTGACATAAAAACATAAGTAACGATGTAACTTAATACTTGATATAAAATAAGTAACAAATATAAAATAATCTATAGGAGATACTCCACAGGAACAAAAAAATATTTAACGAACTTATATCATTTCCTGCATTTTGCTCTCAGATTCAGACTTGTCTGTGTCTGTGCCTAACAGTTCTGATTCTGAAACCATTCCTAAATCATCAGAATCAGTAATTTCCACGTCAAAATTGGAATCTAATATTTCCTCAACTTCATCACCAGCCATGTTATGTCTATTGCTAATAGCTGACAGTTTTTTATGATTTATGACAGCTGTGGTATCAGTTAATGAACATGAATTTTCATTCTATGAGTTAAGCTTGAGGAGCTTGCTATTATGTGCTATATCTATCAAAACAGTCGTTTTTCACAAACCTTTTCTTTATTGGAACTGGACATTTCGTGCATTTTATTAAATGCTCTGTAATCCGGGTGGCATTTCGAGAATATGTAGTACCTACCACAAAAAATGAATTCGTATTCTTCTTTCTTAGAATTTTTAAGTGATTTAATTTTGAAATAATCCCAAGCCGAACTCTTATTTTTCGGCATTTTCATGCTCTCGCTCCTCGACAAGACAGACAAACCACAGACTAGAAACAGAACTCAGTAAAACGACTAAAACTAAAACCACAAACAAGCAAACGTAAAACTCTAAACTCTAGAGAACACCGAAGAGAACGCGTCCGACCCGACTCCCGAATGGTTCTCGGTTCCTCAGCAGTTCAACCTCTAAAATTGCGAAAGTTCGCTTGTATGTTCGCCCGAAAATTCGGAGTTCTTGAAATATTCGCTGTTGACCCTAGCGAATATTTCGAAAATATTCGTAATATTCGCCAATGTTTGGATGGAAATTCGCGCCTTACATCTCTATATTCAACTACCCAGTACCTAGAGCCACTCGAGCTTAGTCATTGAATGAGGGGGAGGGGGGGGGGGTTGCAACGAACACCCGGCAGTAGTTTCCTTCCCTATTTTATCTACCTACCTATTTTGTCCAAGGTAACCAGAATCTCGTATGGCTGTCCTAGTTTCAGGATGCATGACGATTCCGTGCAGTTGGTTATGTTCAATTCCTCGACTGCATCACCCCCTAAAAAGAAACACACAGTTCAGTTATAGATATAATTCGAGCACTCTTTTCATATCAGCGAAATATCTACAATATTTTGTAGTGGTGGCTTCAGACGGGATACCAGGGTTGTAGACTTTTCGCGTGCACCCTGTATAAATTGGTTAAAACTACCGTCTGCTAGACAAGAGACGAGTACTCGAACTTATTCCATTACTGAACGATGGTATTGCACAGAAATATAAAACGACAATACAAGGTAAAACAGTAAAGCACACCATCATTCAGTTCAATCTTACCGCATGGTATAAATGGCACTTCAGTAGAAAATCCAGCCAAAAGGGCACCAAACACTACCCAAAGGGCAATTTTGTACGCGGTCATTTTTGAACACTGCTGATGAATGATCGCTAATGGCCAACGAAAACGCCATTTATTTAATTCAAAACAGCAATATTATCTTGACCAATAGCTTGCAGTGATCTAAACAATGGATTAGAGTGACGTAAAGGTCCTCGTGTTGATATCGCCTGTTTTTGGATTATTAAAGATTATGGTAGAGAAATTGGAAAATTCTTGCTTTAATATAAACGGAATGTTCAATAATAATAGCAGTCACCATGGACTTTTGTCGCTTCATAAAAAAATCATAACTAACTCGATAATTGAATTGTTGGCACCTGACACTCTCCAACTGAAGTGGCATTTAAACATTTCTCCGAATACCTATTTAGATGCATCGAAATGAAAACTGTTACTTATGAATTAGTACAATCATCACTGGAAAATTTGTTCCCAAATTGACTGACTATCTACTCAAAATGTATGTAAATCTCAGTATTTGCTGAACTTTCGACATTTTTTTGATATTATTCTACCAGGTAATATTCCGTCATCTTCCCTAAACAGTCAGTTTTTTTGTTGCAATACTCAAATGTCACATTACGATCATGCAAAACAGCCATGCTCAAAATCAAAGTACGTGGCTAAAATGTGATTTCGTCATTATTCCTCGGGATCAATACATCTCCATCAATGCCATCAAAGTTATTACACGATTTTTAATTCTCAATTGGATGGATAATCGGAACATCGAGTGTTAGATAATCACTAGATGGATATTCTGAAAATATGTGTGTTGTGTTATTATGCTTAAGTATTTACTTTAATAATTATTATTAACAAGGCTGACGCTAGTCGGGAAGTAATTTTCAAGTTTACTGACCTATGCTCTCGAACCTGTAAGTGCATATCAAACTTATATCTTATATTTGTCATATTTAAAAAAAAATCGATTTGGAAGGAATTTCAAAACATGTCAGAAGAATTATACTGTAGAATTTGCACGGTTTAGGCATACAGAGTTACTAAAATTCACCGCTTTTCATTGGCATAAGAGGTACGAATTCGATTCAAATAAGGCAAAGTATCGCGTTTTTTAATGAGAGAAGCTACGACACACTTCAAGCGCGCCGCATCCGCGCGCCACCATTACCCCCACCCCAGTCCCACCACTGTAGCGTGACGGCGAGGGAATAAATAGCACGGAGCGCTCCACAGTCGAATCAGACAACGTCGGGAAGCACGGGAGATCACTTCGCCCATTGTCTTATCGCCTTTGATAATGTCTGCCGTAGATGTAGGCGAAGCGTCAGGAAGAAATTCCATTGGACCACGGCTTCAAAGCCTGGAAAACACTTTTTAGACATTTTATAGTTTTCAATGCAGTGTTGTTCAATTTTTGATTCGACTTTTCTGTGGCATCATCAACTTCAGTCTGTAAATATGGTTCTTACGTTTGAATGTCAAAAATTAAAACCTCCTTTTTATAAAATGTAACATTTTATGCTTTTATTAAAGTTTAGGTCCTTTTTAACGATTTTCTTAATTTTAAACACAGCGCACGGGTTAATGAAATCCTGACTCATCATTAAAATCTCGGAAACCGTAAGAGATGCGAGTTGCGCGAAAAAATACGGTACGTGTATGGAACTTTCTTGTTCATTGATTTTAACCGTTTTCTTATTTCAAAAAAATTATAAATATAGATTTAACTTTCTTATTGGCACTTTTTTTCCTAAAAGCTGGTCACGATTTCCAATATAATGTTCAATGTTTTAGTAACCAAGTTGTTTATTTTAAAAGATAATTTATTTTAAAATCCCCAGTAGCGTTTCTTCGCTCTGGAATTAGACTTTCTTTGTCTATAAATAATAAACTGCAAAGCACATTTTCAAAAATTCCTCTAGATACAGAATATTCGCAGTACCAAATCTTTTTGAACAAATAATGATAAAGCCGTGCTGATAAAATCTGTACTTTCGCCTCTACATGCAGATGATATCACTTTAATACCAGATGCAGTGGTTTGATAAAACTTCAAATATAAATAACATCGTCAAAATCATTAAACGTGACTTATTACTGTCGCTCAGGTGGTTTTTTTTCAGTCTGTAATTAAACTTTTTCGAAGTCTATTTTGGGAAAATTTTATCACAAAAGCGTCACATACTACTAAAAGGTTCTGCGAATAACACTTGAAAACTCTAAGATTACTACAATACCCGTGGTTATTTATAGAATCATGCAGACGTAGAATAATAATGTTACACTTAAATGACGCCTTCAAGATTGGTGACCAGATACAATAATTGCTTTGGAGAATTGAAAGTTTTCGGTACATAATTGCACATTTTTTTTTATAGTCCCAAAGGATTGTCTTGCCTAGAAAGAGGGGAGAGTTTTTAGGGTATTGGTCGTGAAAGCTCGAAAGGAAGTCAAAATTTTAATGCATTTAACCGAGGTTTTAGAATTTATTTAGTTTTTTTCTTCAGTGCTAAAAAAAAGCAGAGCTTTAGAGCTAAAAAAAAACAATAATAAATTACACAAATGAAAAACAAAAAAAATTTTTATCATTTTTGTATATTTAAATTATTATAATATTCTTGTCTCGCATTCATATAGCTGGCAAATTATTCAAAACTTGGTTAAATTTTATAATCTTATTAAATAATTTTTTTATCAAATTAAGTTAAATTTAACTCAAAAAGCATCTATATTAGTGTTTTTCGAGAAAGTCAAGTTCGAGGTCAGGTAAGAATCTTGGCCAATATCGTTGAGAAATTACCAAAAAATCGTGTAAAAATACACATTTCAAAGAAAATAACCAAATTTACAGACATAAGACGTATAAAAAGGCAAACTTGGAGTTTTCAGGGAAAGTCAAAAAGGAAATGGGGCCAAAATTTTTTAAAAAATAAACAATGCAAATATGGAACTTTTACAAAAATTCAGAAATTAAGGCTAAAATCTGTTAAAATTGACTTTTATGCATACTATCTAAAAATGCATTTTTTTGATGAAATTCAATTTTAAAACCAAAATAAGTAGAATTTGGCTTAAAACCTCTCAAAAAAAATTTTTTTTTTGAGAAAATCAGGTCAGATCAGAATTAGGGCGAAAATCTATTTATTTCTGTACCAATAATTTTTGTGAGCTATTTTCTAGACAATCAGGTTCGGATTAGGGCTGATACCTTAAAACTTTTAACAATATAAATTTGGAAAAATCTAATTTAAGATACGAGCAATAATCGGTTAGGAATGACTCAAGCCGCACAAAAAAAAAATTTGGAGCTTTTGGAGTAACTGAGATAAAAGTTGAGGCCAATGTAGGTTAGAAATGACTCAGAACGTATAAAAATGCAAATTTTGAGTTTGATGACAAACTCATGTTGAAATTAAAACCGAAATTAGTTCAAAATCACGTTGATTGTCTGAAAATCCAAGTTTCGATATTTTCTGGAGAAATTCAATTTTAGGACAAAATCCGGCAAAACGATTCAAATTTTCTAATTCGTTGTTTTTGGTAAAATTTTATTTTTGTACCAAAATAAGTAAAATTTTACTAAAAGTACCTCAAAATAAAAAAATTATGTTTTTTTTGGTGAATTTTAGGTTAGGAGTAGGTCCAAAAATATTGAAAAATAACTCAAAATATGTAAAAATTCAAATTAAGAGTTTTTAAAAAAATTCAGATTAGGATTAGGGTCCAAACCGGTTAAAAATAACCTAAAACTTTTAAAAGTGCAAATTTGTAGAGAGCAGTTTAAGAAAAGAGCTAAAATCGGTTAAAACCGTATCAAGCGCACAAAAATATAAATTTGGAGCTTTTGGAGAAATTCAGACAAAAATTAATATCAATGTAGGTTAGAAATGACTCAAAACGTTAAAAAATGCAAATTTTGAGTTTATGGAAAAGCTCACGTTGAAATTAAGACTAAATTTAGTTCAAAATCACTTACATTGTCTGTAAATCCAAGTTTTGATGTTTCTGGAGAAAATCAATTTCAGGATAAAATCAGGTAAAAACGATTAAAATATTCTACCTAATTTGTTGTTTTTTGGTAAAATTTATTTTTGTACCAAAATAAGTGAAATTTGACTAAAAATGCATCAAAATAAAAAAATTACGTTTTTTTTTGAGAACTTTGGGTTAGGACTAGGCCCAAAAATATTAAAAAATTACTCAAAGCACGTAAAAATACAAATTTAGGGATTTGGAAAAATTCAGGTTAGGATTAGGGCCGAAATAGGATAAAAGTAACTTAGAAACTTTTAAAAGTGCAAATTTGGAGAAAGCAATTTTTAAAAATGACTAACCGTAAAAAAATATATAATCGGAGTTTTCGGAGAAATTCAGACAAAAATTAAGACCAATGTAGGTTAGAAACTCAAAATGACTCAAAACGTTTGAAAATGCAAATTTTGAGTTTATGCAAAAATTCACGTTGAAATTAAGAATAAAATTATTTAAAAATCACTTAGATTGTCTAACAATCCAAGTTTTGATGTTTCTGAAGAAATTCAATTTTAGGACAAAATCAGACAAAAACGATTCAAATCTTCAAATTTGTTCTTTTTCAGTAAAATTTAGTTTTGTGCCAAAATAAGTGAAATTTAACTAAGAATGCCTCAAAATTGAAAAATTATGTTTTTTGAAAACTTCAGGTTAGGAGTAGGACCAAAAATAGAGGTTTTTGAAAAAATAGAGTTTTTGGAAAAATTCAGGTTAGGATTAGGGCCGAAACCGGTTAAATTTTAATTAAAATCGGTTAAAAATGACTCAAAATGTTTAGAAATGCAATTTTCGAGTTTGTGGACACATTCGTGTTGAAATTAAGACTAAAATTATTTAAAAATCACTTACATTGTGTAAAAATCCAAGTTTAGATGTTTCTGGGGAAATTCAATTTTAGGACAAAATTAGGCAAAAACGATTCACATTTTGTGTTTTTGGTAATATTTATTTTTGTACCAAAATAAGTGAGATTTTACTAAAAATGCCACAAAAAAAAGTTCTTTTTTTGAGAACTTCAGGTTAGGAGTAGGTCCAAAAATATTGAAAAATGACTCAAAGCGTGCAAAAATACAAATTTAGAGTTTTTGGAAAAACTCAGGTTAGAATTAGTGCCGAACCGGTTAAAAGTAACTTAAAAGTTTTAAAAGTGCAAACTTGGAGAAAGCAGGTTAACATAAGAGCAAAAAAAATCGGTTAAAAATGTCTCAACTGTACAAAAATATAAAATTGAAGTGTTTGGAGAAATTCAGACGAAAATTAGGGCCAAAATGGGTAAAAAATGACCCAAAGCGTTTAAAAATACGAATTTGAAAATTGTGGAAAAGCTCAGGTTATAATAAAATTAAAATTGTTCAGAAATTATTTACTTACATTGTCTAAAAATCCAAATTTTAATGTTTTTGCAGAAATTGGATGTTAGACAAATTCAAGTAAAACCGATTCAGTGTGTGACTGATAAAAATTTGCGGTTTTGTGAAAAATTCAGGTTAGAATTAGGAGCAAAACTCTTGATAAATGACTCAAAGCGTCTGAATTTAGTAGAATTAGGGCCAATAGTAATTAGAAATATATTAAAGCTTCTAAAAATACAAGTTTGGAGAAATTCAGTTTAAGATAATAGCAAAAATCGGTTAAAAACGATTGAGACCATCAAAAAATGTAAATTTGAAGGCTTTGGGAAAATTGAAATAAAAACTCAGGCCAAAACCGGGTAAAAATGATTCAAAGCGTTTAAAAATGCCAATTTGGGGTTGGTGAAAAAATTCACGTTAGAATTAGGAATAAAATTATTTAAAAATGATCTACATTGCCTAAAAATTCAAATTGTTATGTTATGTTTCTGAAAAAATTAAATGTTCTGCCAAAATCAGGCAAGATCTATTCAAATTGTTGTTTTTGGTAAAAATAATAATTTTTGTGCCAAAATAAGTGAAATTTGGCTAGGTACTCCAAAATAAAAATTTGCCATTTTTCGGGAATTTCAAAAATTACTCAAAGCGTGTAAAAATTAAAATTTTGAGTTTTTGGAGAAATTTTTCAAATTTGTTGTTAGGGGTAAGATTAATGTTTGGAGGAAAATAGGTGAAATTTTACTAAAGATGTCACAAACTGAAAATTTTGTGTTTTCCGAGGAAGTCAGCCCAAAAAAATCGTTGAAATCGAATCAAAGCGTGTAAAAAAAAAATTAAGTTTTTTAAAAATCAGGATACGTAATATAGAACCAAATTGTTAAAAAGGTGAGTTAAAGCGGCTGAAAATGCAAATTTGAATATTTTTGGAAAATATGATTAGATATAAAATTTATTAAAATTACCATCACCGTCTAAGAATGAAAATTTTTATATTTTTGGAGTAATTCTTCACATTTGTTGGTGGTAAAATTAACTTTTGGACGATAATAAGTGAGGGTTTACTAAAGACGTCCCAAACAGAAAATTTAATGTTTTTCGAGAAAGTCAGTTCAAAAAATCGTTAAAATTGAGTCAAAGAGTGTAAATATAAAATTTGAAGTTTTTTGAAAAACTCGGGATATGTACTAATAGAACCAAATTGCTAAAAAATGAGTTAAAGCGTCTAAAAATGTAAATTTGAAATTTTTTGATAATTCTAATCAAAAATTAATTCATCTAAAATTAATTAAAATAACCTACATCGACTAATAATGGACATTTTTATGTTTTTGGAGAAATTCTTCAAATTTGTTGTTGGTGGTAAATTAATTTTTGGACGAAAATAAGTGAGAGTTTACTAAAGACGTCCTGAACTAAAAATTTAATGTTTTTCGAGAAAGTCAGCTCAAAAATCGTTAAAATTAAGTCAAAGAGTGTAAAAATAATTTTTTTTTGAAAAACTCTCGATATGTACTAATAGAACCAAATTGTTAAACAAATAGTTAAAGCGTCTAAAACTGCAAATTTGAAATTTTTTGAAATGCGCAGTATACAATTAGATCTAAAATTAATTAAAATTGCTAAAATTGTCTAAGTCTTTAATCTTGTCATTGTCTTTAATCTTCTAATTTGTTGTTTTTGATAAAATTTATTCTGGGACCAAAATAAGTGAAAAGTTACTAAAAGCGACCGAAAATAAAAATTTATGGTTTTTTGAGTGTTTTTGTCAAATTGTTGTTTTTGTTAAAATTAATTAATTTTGTGCTCAAATAAGTGAAATTTGGCAAGGTACTCACAATAAAAATTTGCCATTTTTCGGGAATATCAGGTTAGAATTAGGGCGAAAAATTGTTGAAAAATTACTCAAAGCGTAAAAAAAATAAAAATGTTGAGTTTTTGGAAAATTTTAGTTTAAGATTGTTCCTAAAACCGGTTAAAAATGTTTTTGAATAAATTCATTGGAATTGAGTCCAAAATCTATTAAAAAGTATTTAAAAAGTTTAAAAATATAAATTTGTTTTTTTCTTTAAAAACTCCAGGTAAATAAGGTGCAAAAACATGTTTCTTATCGTTGACCCGTGTCTGTTACCACGTTTTACGTCCATATTGTGAATGTGTCTTTTCGAGTTTATGTACTACCATGACGCTCTCTATGCTTTGGTGACGCTCATCGCTGACTAAAAAAGCCTTGAAGAAGACTACAATTAATAGAGGACCAAACGTTGGTGATTTGGAGAAAGTGAAGTGGTATTTGTCTTATTCCTGCTATCAAACACCTCCTAGCTATTGAAAGGATGCAAAGCACGTAATGTGATATGAATACCCTTGTGAATACCACAATTAACACGAAGCAGTGTTGCTAGATCTAGTGGTCTGTTGAGATTTACCAATTAAATTCAAGATTTCTTTCAGGATTAGACCAAAACCCCAAAATCTTGATGTTCGCTGCAAGTTCTTTTATTATTGAAGGACACGCATCTTTTAACGCTTTCATACAAGAAATTCAAGTACTGCGAAGTACAGGCTACAAACTGCCAATTTGAAGAGCTTCAGACTTCCTCTTTGTTTTGGCATTTCCAACAGAAACCAAAGTTAATACTTCTACGTCTTCTTTTCCTTCCCATGGGCTCTCACACAATCCTTGTCTGCCTCATATTTATGCAAATAATTTTACTTTTAAACCAACAAATATCTAAAATCTTTCTTAAATTGCAAAAAATTGATAATATGATCAAATTCACAGTTTTGATGAGAAATTTAAAAAATTTTGATAAAATGGTTAATGGCGTATTGGTCGAGTGGACGCCTGAGGCATCCATTATACGTCACTCTATCCGCAATCTAGAAAAGCGTATAAGTATCATTACTTTTAAACGATAGCACTGATTTTGATGAAGGCTTTGTAAACAACACGAATCCGGATTTAGCCTGTCGAAAAAAGTAACGAAAATGTATACGAGTGTCTGGTGGTTGCAAGTCAAATTAGCTCTTTTAGTGATACTCGTGCACTCCCCACTTGGATATTCGTCCCTCGACTATATAACTTGTGGTAAGTAAAAATGTTGATAATATAGTTCTGTTATTGTAGAGAAAAAGCTAAAAAAATCAGTCACAAGACAAAATTAAATCATTTGGAAAATAAAACCAATTTAATTGACAATTTGGGCAGACCTGGGGGCAGACTAGTTATTTATGTATCAACATCGGGCGACTTAGGAAACTTCCTCTCACCAGTAAAAACTCTTGGTGGTTATTCATTCATTTGATTAAATACAATAAAAAAGCCAGAGACAGGTGCAACGCAACCAAAGTAAAAATGTTTGCTCCCGTGGGAGTAATAATGAACAGAAAGAAACAAATAATGAACACAAGAAAAAGGAAGTAAATCTAAGTACATATTTTATATATGATTTTTAGAATGTGTGTCTCTTTAAATTTAAGGTTTCAGAAAATTCTTGTCAGGCAATATAGTATGGACCATCAAGCACAGTATTAAGACGGTGCTTTATATACAGGGTGTCCCACTAGGAACGCCTTCTATCTATATACGAAAAGAATTGGGATAGAATTTTTTGAAAAACCTCGGTATTTTGATAAGTCGTTATTCCCAATTTAGGTAAAATATTTAAGAGATTCTAGTTCTCCCAGTTACACTGGAAACCCAGCGCAATTTTTGTTTTTTAAGTCCCATTATTATTGCAATTTTTTATTCTATTTTCAGTTATAATTAATATTTTATCAAAAATAGACTACTTACTAAAATATTGAAGAACTTCCTACGTATGTAGAGGACGTTCCTGAGGAGACACTCTGAGTTGGCTGTGAATTTTGGACAATAAAAAAGTAGGAATAAGTATTCTTCCCCTATGACCTTTTACAGCCCACTTAATGATGTTTTCTATCAAACACCTATATCTGAAACCTTGAAGTGCACAACAATTATTTACCTACGTGTGGAGGGTGAAAGAAGAAGATAATGTCCGAGGCCGAAACTTGAGGTTCGACCCGAAGTGTAAACTTTTATTCGGTCAAGGGTTTAATCCTTATTTTGGCCTTTTGGTACATAGGTATAACGTTTTATGCACAAATATGTTTTTTTTATACATCTTCCACATGCAATTGATACAATATTTGCTTAAAAAATTATAGAAAATAGTTTTAGAGAAAAACAAAAATCTATAAATAAAATCACCAGCCTAAAATAGGAAAAAGAGTTAAAAAAAAGTACACTCTAAATACACTAACTAAAAAAGCATCAATCGAAATAACCATAACATGATGAGAAAGAAAAAAATTGCTGAGACTAAATAAACGTAATGAAAAGTATTGGAAATATGAAAATGAACTTGTTTGAAAACTTACTTATGGGACTAATTTCACTCTTCACACATTCGCGGTGAAAATTCGGGGCTTTGACTCGATTTTTTGAGCCGATTTCCTCGAAAAACATTCAATTTTCAGTTCGGGACGTCTTTAGTAAACTTTCACTTATTTTCGTTCAAAAATTTATTTTACCACAAACAACAAATTTGAAGATTTAAACTAATTTTACCTGATTGCGTTCAAAAATTGAATTTCTTTAAAAATATAAAAAATTGCATTTTTTTTTACGATGTGGGTAATTTTTAAATAAATTTAGACCTAATTCTATCCAGCATTTTTTCAACAATTTTTACTTTGCATTTTTAGACGCTTTAACTAACTTCTTGGCTATTTGACTCTATTAGTACGTAATTAGAGCTTTTCAAACTTAAAATTTTTATTTTTACCCACTTCAAGACAATTTTAACGATATTTTGGACTGACTTCCTCAAAAAACCATAATTTTTTATTTTCGGTCGCCTTTAGTAAATTTTCACTTATTTTGGTCCCAGAATAAATTTTATCAAAAACAACCAATTACAGAAGATTTAAATAAATTTTGCCTCATTTCAGTCCTCAAGTAGAAGTTCTCCAAAACATGAAAAGTTGTCATTATGTCAATCTTAGATAGTGTTAGCAATTTTAATTAGTTTTAGATCTAACTGTATAGGTGCTGCATATTTCAAAAAATTTTATATTTGCATTTTTAGACGCTTTAACTCATTTTTAAGCTGTTTGGTTATATTAAGACGTATCCTGGGTTTTTCAAAAAACTTCAAATTTTATTTTTACATGCTTTGACACAATTTTAACAATTTTTTTGAACTGACTTCCTTGAAAAACATTAAAATTCTAGTTTGGGAAGTCTTTAGTAAACTTTCTCTTATTTTCGTCTACAAATTAATTTAAAAAACATCAAAAATTGCATTTTTACACGATGTGGGTAATTTTTAAATAATTTTAGACCTAATTCTATTCTGGATCTGGATTGGCTATTCGACTCAAATTAGCACGTAACTCGAACTTTTCAAATAACTGAAAATTTTTATTGTTACACGCATCGAGTCATTTTTAATGATTTTTTGGGTTGACTTAATCAAAAAAGATTTTTTTTATTTTTGGACGTCGTTAGTAAAATGTCATTTATTTTACTCCAAAAATTAATTTTACTACCAACAACAAATTTGGATACCTATTAAATTAATTTTGCCGAATTTTGTCCTAAAATAAAATTTCTTCAAAAACATAATAATTTTCATTCTTAGACGATGATGGTAATTTAAATTAATTTTAGATCTAATTACATTTCTCAAAAAATTTCAAATTTGCATTCTTAGACGCTTTAACTAATTTTTTAGCAATTTGCTTCTATTAGTACGTATCCTGAGTTTTTGAAAAAAAACTTAAATTTTATTTTTGCACGCTTTGACTCAATTTAAACAATTCTTTGGCCTGACTTGTTCGAAAAGCACTAAATTTTCAGTTTAGAACGTCTTTAGTAAAATTTCACTTCTTTTCGTTCAAAAATAAATTTTACCACCAACAAATTTGAAGAATTTCTCCAAAAATATAAAAATTTCCATTCTTAGACGATGTTACCAGTTTTAATTAATTATAGATATTATTATATTTTTCAAAAAATTTCAAATTTGCTTTTTTAGACGTATTAACTCATTTTTAAGCAATTTGCTTCTATTAGTACCTATGTATCCTGAGTTTTTCAAAAAACCTCAAATTTTATTTTTACACGCTTTAACTCAATTTTAACAATTCTTTGGGCTGTCCTCTAAAAAACCTCGAAAAACACTAAATTTTCAGTTTGGGACGTCTTTAGTAAAATTTCACTTATTTTCGTTCAAAAATTAATTTTACCACCAACAACAAATTTGAAGAATTTCTCCAAAAATTAAATCCAAAAGTCTAAGAATGTCTATTCTTAGACTAGTTCTTAGACTAGTTTTTAAAAAATAAGGGAGCAGTAATTATGTAATTTTAATGATATTCTCTGTAATTGTGAATTACTTTTTCATCATTTTTCAAGTTAAAGTGAAAATTACCCCTGCCACACCCCTTGCTTCCTCCTTGTTAAGATTTTTGGTCATAAAGTAAAAAGAATGGGGCTGTTTTATGGCAGTTTTACGTGACACGTGCAAGATTTTAATAACTGGTCCTGAGGACTCTACTAAGATAGAGCTGAAACGTTGTCATGAGAAAACTGGTTGTTTGTGAAGAGAGCACAACCAGGAGCCTCATTCTGTAGGAAGTTGTAGAAGTGAGAATGAATATTTTGACAACTTTGATTGGTCAAAAAAATCTATTGATTCTATTAAAATTCCATTGGCCAGAGATTTTCATTTTCACTTTCACACCTTTCTATAGAATAAGTAAGTGCCCTGGATTCTTTGGCCTTTTTTTACCCTGAATACTTCAAGTTAATGTCAGTGCGTACGTTCCGCCGACGGCAGCAGCTGAGAAGTTTAGTCAGCGAACCCTGAAATTGGCCAATCACGTGCCGATTTTTAGCGTTCGCTGACTAAACTTCTGAACGTACGCAATGTTTCAGCCCAGTTTGGCAACACTGAAACACAAATTGCGTCAGTTTCCATCTATCATCCACTATTAAATTATCGTTAGACATCTTTGCCTAACGATAATTTAATAGTGTTTTTCACTGGCTGCACTAGTGCGCACTGAGTGTATTTCCATCTTTATATTTTGGTTCAATTAAAAAAGGATATAAATACCCTCAGTGCGCAGCAATGTTGCCAGTGAAAACGCTATTAGAGTGCAATGCTGTCAATTTTATTCTATGAAAACGTATTTCGTCTCTAAAGAGCATAAATGTATTGTTTCATAAATTTATGTTTGCTCTTAACTATGATTTGGATGCAAAATGTGAGGACTTACCGCTAAATTCTGAAAAGTTGGGCCCGAGGTCTGCGGCTTCTGCTTGTTAGAACTCTCATTGAGTCGCAGTTTGATGACTTCAAATCACCACCTTTGCTTAGTGCGTGTACAGTGTGCAGTGCCCAGCCGCTACACTAAACTTTTCTTAATGACATTACTCACTTAAATCGCACTTAACACCGTTTTTAAATTAAATTTTTAGATAAAAAAAAAGCCTGAAATACGGCCAGGAAGCGACAACGACCACCATTTAAAAGAATTGACACCTAAGTGACAGATTTGATAGCGACCCAATGACGTTTTTAAGCGCCAGTCTGATCTTTAGGCAACATATAAAATGCAAGACTGTAACAACTGTCTTTTTTTATTTCAATAACCCTATTGCTTTTTTTTTGTTAATATTATTACTAAATTTTTGAAACTTTCTGTTCAATTTTTTACCTTCTTAAAAAACTTGTGAGGGGTAATTAAAAACCTGTAAGTACATACTATGCAAACTCATAATTTATATAGCTAAATTACTAAATATTGCTGTACATTATTACTTGCAAGTTTAACCATAAATTCTAGTTAAAAGTACTCACTCACACGGATTTTATTTACAACGTAAAAAGCAGCAATGAGTAGGTAATATAAAACTACTCCTATTTCAAGATACTATAGTATTACGTTCGTATTATGACGAGATAAACACTTCAGTCACTCAGAGAATACTACAAAATATATGCGCATTATCTCAAACCAGAAATGAGACTGAATAACAATTAATATGTATAGTGTTTGTTTTATTCTTCACTTCATAAGATTTTCTGACTCACTTTTGACGCTTGCATACCTTGTTTTCCAAAAAGTAATTGATTTTTTTTTGAAATTCGCGTTCTTGGCGTTTTTATCTAACTGCGTAGGTACATAATGCCATGGTATTTCAAAAATGCAAAATTAAACTTATATTTAAAGCATCAGAAGAAATAATATGATATTTTGAAAAAAATTGAAATATGCAGAAAAAAAATGCAAATAGAAAATTTGCTTGCAGTTACCACCCAATGCCTCAAAAGTAGCTCGAAGGACCAAAAATAACACTTGAAAGGGCAAGAAAAACTCAGATATATATATATTTTTTTTTATGCGGTATTAGCAGTGCAGGGAAAATTAGAGTTCCAGTTTTAGCGGTGGCAGATTAATCGACATTGTAATACAAACTTTGCACTTACGTAACTATAATCCTATTATCCATTTCGAGTACTTACCAATCATCTTATTATTTCAATAGCACGTGTATAATATTTGGAAACATATTCACGGTAATAGGCTGATTTATCAATAAATCTTTCCAATAACATCAGAATTTTGCGCGTTCTGCAATGTGGAGTACTTTAAAATTAGTGGACAAAAACCCAAACTTTATTGTTGCTTTTTTTCTCCAGGTGGAGATGAGTTGAGTTCCATCCAGATCGAAGGTTGCGAAGCCTCTCCATGCACTTTAAAGGCGGGTTCCACATACCACGTGATAATCACACCAGTGCTGATGGGTAAATATTATTTTTTTATTATTTTTTTATACAATGACGTCTAAATCTCAGGTTTATGCGTAATGTTTCTGTATCTTTAAGTGCATTTTGTTTTGTTTCGCACGCAATCAATTAAGACCAATTAACTGTTTTTTTCGTACTTTTGTAGAATTAAAGATTAGTTTTTTTGTTGAAGTAGATTTGTGTATTTATGTTAAAATTAAAGAAGCATTTTAACCATAATTCTGGCTTAAAAGTTTTAAATTAAAAACCACTTTTTTTAATTTATTTATTTATTTAATATATAAACTAATCAAAAACTTTTGTATGTCCATCACTATTTGCTTTAAATCAAGTCGACCTTGGTTGTTTGTTATTTTACAATATTCCAAGAATTAAAATGATAATCAAGTTGATTTTTATTATCTACAAATCAATTGCTTTTCTTTTGACAGTCCACTAGAGAATTGAATGCAAGGACATCAGATTAAAAGCCTGATTTGAAATGGTTATTTACGTGATTATAATTTTTGACTCAAAACCAAACATGCAAGTTTAAAATAAAATTTTTAAACATGACAGTTGGGCGAACGGTGTGAGTTATCAATTACCTACTTTTAATTCGAAGTATTTCACACACATTAAGGAAAGGTTTATGTAATAGTGTAACGGGAATAGGTGCGGGCTTTCCGATATAGCGCTGTTGACGCGACGGGTCATTTATTTCCTTATTTATGTTTTTTTTGTATTCTTTATTATTTACATATAGGTGCATTTATTTATTGTTCTCGTAAATTTAGAGAAATTTATAGAGTTTTATAAAATCCACTTCGGACTTTTGCTCAAATAATTCTTACGAGGTTAGATTGATTTTAATTTTATCGTCTTTTTTATTTTTAATTTCGTAGCTTTAAGCTTAAGGTTTCATTTATGCATCAAGAAAATTTATGATTTTTATTTTAATTTCTCACGATTCTCATTTTCCAAAACAAAGGGAGAATTCCAAAACTCACCAGATCATCTACCGGGTAGATCAGACACCTGCTTAATCCATTAAATTGCTAGATGGCCATCACATGACCACCTTAACCGGTAGATGAGCTGAATAATTTTGAAATTCGCCCTATTTGAGCACTAAATGACACCAGACAGGCCGGTCCGAGTGTATTGCCATCCTTATATTCTTAATGGGATAACAAAAGACGACAATAATCTCAGAGCGTTCTAAAGCTGCCACCCGAAAACGCTATTAATGAATGTTCTCGGTTCTCGGGTCGTCTGTCAAATGTGACGCGCGTCATCAATGTCTTGATATTATTTATCTGTCATTCTAATTTGTAATTGTTGTAAATTTATTATTGATAATAGCGCTAGAGTCCATTTCAAATAGATATTCATTTAGTAAGCTGAAAAATTGACATATAAATGACACATTTACATGGACGCAATAGGAAGAGTCTGTCAATTCCTCAGTCTGCTAGATGAATGTGTATTTGAAATGGACCATACATATTTTTATTTTACTTTAACACCTAAACCATTGGTTATGATTTAATACCATTAAAACCAGTGAACATTGAAAACAAACGTTTTGAAACATTCTTATTTTACAAATAAATACGCCACTAATTGGGTAAGTGCCTAGACCTGCCTAAAGGAAGGGATGCAAGAAAATTGCAAAATTGAATCACTCAGAAGTAGACTTCTTATTTCCTACATGCTTTAAAGAATATATACGAGGTGTTCATTATAAAACTTCATCTATAGTTGGCTGTGAAATGTCAAAAGAAAAGGATGGAGAAACCACAGTCCATTTACTTTGATTATGTCATCCTTTTCTGTCAAAATTTCATAGCCTGCTAGATGAAATTTTATAATGAGCACCCCGTATGTGTTACATTCTTAGAGTGAAAGCTCTTTTGGTGCTTCGTCCAGTTGCAGGTCTCAGCTTTGCTTCGGCCGTTAATCTTTGAGATTACCACAAAAAGACCCACTTTTACTCCTAGTGACATAATCTACAATTTCCGAGATAGATTCTGTCAATCGCATAAATTGAGAAATCGTTGATATGTGGTTAACAAATTTAGCAGTTTTATAAAGCAATGAAAAGTTTACAAGGGTTTTTGTCCTGAAGTAGTGGTCCACCCAACGCCCTCTAGGTCAAAAGTGTTTAAAGATTTAATTTTCTTGCTTTATAAAAGCTTTTAGACTTGGTCCACATGTGGTTCAATCGAACCTCATTTGGTCCCTAAGTATTTCCATTTTCGAAATTTTCCAACTTTTCTGACACAAAGCAAATACTGCTACTTATAAAATGAGCTTTAGGAACTGTTGCCGTTTTCTTATAATAACCCTCATGTCTTTCTTCAGATCCCCTGGTTACCAGTACACCTGTAGATATCCTTCTGTACCAATATGGCGCCCAATTCAACCAAACGTCCTATGTCGTCAATGAATGTGGTTCAAACAATGGATGTCCTCTTACCGATAGATTGTTGGAACCTGAAATTCACATTTATTTTAATGTGGAATACATGATGGTAGTGGTAAGTATCACTTAGTTATTAGGGAAGGGGGAATGATGGAGTATCTGTTATGCAGCTATAACGTTTTACCAAGAGCGAATAAATTTCGAGAAAACATCAGAGTATCGGGTCTTATACTGTTAGAAGGGTCTATTTTAGGACCATATTTTTACATGAGGCAGGGTGGCCCAGAAAAGTGTGACGTCATATAATATAATATTCTACACCCTCTATTTTTTAGAATTTTTTTTTTAATTATTTTAATGCATCTTATAGCTCATGAAAATTTAACATCACTGCCTGCAGTGGTTTAAGATAAATTCATTAATAAACTGAAAGTATCTCGTATGGGGTATGATGTACGTATTATCTATTCACAAATGTTGGACATCTCGTTAGCCCTGGAAATTTCACTTCAACGTTGTTTGCCCATCTTCTTAACATAAGGGAGATGGGTAGAGAAAAAATGAGTATTCCATGGCTACTAAGGTGCCAAAAAATCCTGAATCAGAACTACAAGATATCTAAAATTTAACAAAAAAACTAGTAAAAAATACAGGGTGTCCTATAGGGATATAGGGAGAGGCAGGAGATATGCTGAAATAAAATTAACAAAAACATAAGATAATGCAATTGCATCGTTTTTTTAATCATCATCATAAATATTATTTTAGTTGGTGCCACAATTGACATTAAAATACTATATTTCTCTTTCAGTTACCTGCCATCTTAAGAGTACAGTCTACTTACTACAATGACCAGACTAGTGTTGGTGGCTTTTGTGCCGACTTAAATGTTAGTATCTACAAGTAAAAGATGAAAAAAGTAGTACTAAAGGTTAAAAGTTTTGAAAAACTACATGTAAATATTTTTCTTGCGTTTGTGAACTAATAAAAAAGTTGCTTTACATAAAAGTTTCAATTTTTTATCGAAGATTAGGTGCCTTTCACTGTGATCAGCGGCATTTTTTATTTAAGTCTGTGATCTATGGATGTCCAGTTTTTCAATCAGTTGTTGCAACTACAAATCACTTCTATTAGTCAAAATTACAACATTTTTTGGACAAATGATTGGAAAACCGGCCTTTAATCTTGTTGAAATTTATTAGTGCAAATTATGGTCCATTTCAAATAGATAATCATTTAGCAGGCTGAGGAATTGACAGATTTTTCCTATTCCATCCATGCAAATGTGTCGTTTATATGTCAATTTCTCAGCTTAACTAGATGAATATTTATTTGAAATGGACTCTATATAATTTATTTATATAATGGACCGTTTCGAATATAAATCTAAATTTTGTATTGTATGTTTTATAATAAAGTTACCCAATAGTGACAAGTTCCTTAATGACTATTATATACCCTTTGGATCATCTCAAAGTTACCTAAAAACCGAATCCACGTTATGGTTTTAAAATGTTATTAACTTTGGCCCCTGGAGAATTGAGATACGTCAGGTATGGGCTAGAAACTGTCGCGCCGTGTCCCCCCCGCTAATCGGTCTGCGTGTCTGCTGAGACTCGACTACGTGGATGTTCTAAGTCCAACGTATCTTCGTGTGCTAAATCTCTTTTACCGCGCTGCAAGGGGAACCCAACTCTCGAAAAGGATCTATTTATAGCGTTGTCTATTAGGTCGCTAATTATGGGGGCAAAAGGCCGATAGTTAATCCGTGGCGTTTCATCTTTGTAGCGAAAAAACACTTCCATTGTATTGCCAAACGGATACAATAAATAAATGCTAATTTAAATGAGATAAAATTTAATATTTTGGAGATGGCAGCAAGGTTTTATTGTTTAAGACAAAACCTGCAAAACGGAAAAAAAAACTAATTGAATAGTAATTAATTAAAAATATTATTTAAAAAGCCAATTTTCAGTTTTCTCAGCTCAGTAGTCTCCAGAAACGTGCTCGACGGGTACACGATTTTTTACTAAAAATTGAAGAAAAAAAAAACGGAAATAAAATTAACGACACAGTGTAGAAGAGAAAAGAATTCTGCCAGGTCGCTCGGATTCTCGATATTATGGTCAGCAATACATTACTATAATATAATAAATGTTTCAACCTCTACAACTACTCTACAAATACTTAATTGCCGGTAGTCTCCTGCGTCTGCAAATTATCCGCTATCTGCAAGAAAATGGCCTATTCACGAAAAGGGCAGAGGTGGGTTAACACTATATGGCACAACCGAAAGACCACTCCACGAAACTTTTCGTAGGCTGGCAATAAGGGGTTTAATTGTTTTGGCCCTAATTAAAAATACAAATAATTAGCGCGGCGGTTTTAAAACGAATAAAAAAGGAACAAAAAACCGACTTTGCGGAAATTAGAACGTCCTGTGCCCAGGACATTTTCCCGCGTCGAAATTCGAACTTTTCCGTCTTCTCGTTTAGGTAGTCGCTCTCTCGAGTTTCAAGCGCGTTCTTCTCTTTAGGTCATGCCTCTCGCGAGTTTAAAATGCATCTCTCTCTTTACGAAGATGCTCGGAACCACTCTTTCGGTACTTCTCATCCCTGAAAGGGTACTGCAGAAAAAATCGATAACATCTTCGCCAATGGTTACGGTATGGCGCTTCGGACGGTGCGGGCATAAATTTAGAAAATAGAATTTTCTGAAAAATCTGTTGGAAAAAAGGGATTGAAAGTGTGATCACTGGACAGAATAAATGATGCTCTTTAAAATGACACCTCAAATGAGATAGTTTAATTGACAATTCAACCTTTTTATTTAAATTGACCATTAATTTCCTGGCCCAGTCAATTAAGACATAAATTGCTCGAAGTTACATTCAAATGATGAGAAATTATTTGCTTTATCTGATGAAAGAATAAGATAATAAAGACACTATTGTTTGAAATTCTTTCAAGGGCCATAAACCATTAAAAGGGAGCCTTTGCCGGTTAAAGAAGAGGGGCAATGTAGGGTTTCATGCTTTATGGCCGGAATTCGCAAGAAATTGTAAAAGTGTCTGTCCAAAAACTATCAAAAGAAATACTCTTCGACAAAAATTAAAAATATTGCAACCATATGTGCATTTAGGGCCTCATGGGGCTGGTTTATTCTGAAAACCGAAAAACAGAAAAAACTTCCATAAGTTTAAAGCTTAAAAGCTGCGAAAAATGGCTTACAGTGTTGCTCTGCTGACACACATCAACTCATATGTAAATTAAGAGTTCAGTTTGCACAACAAAACCCTATGCAGGAAATGGATAAGGATTGCATGACAGTGACAATTCCAGATCCGCAATAACTCGACGTAAGCAGTCATGACGTCACCAAGACGTCTGACTTGGGCGGCGGATTTCCCCGCCATTTTTAAGGCGCATACTGCTAAAAAGGAGGGCCGAAACTGTAAAACAGGAGGGTTTCTCCGATGTATTATACATAAAAGAGCTAATGTATTGAGAAAAACAATGTTGCATTTTTTGCCAACAGTCGAGTCTAAATGTATCAAAGTCCAAAGTAGATCAAAGGTTGAATTTCGGTTTTCTTTATAACTTTTTTTTTACAAAACTGAACCATCCATGAATGTCGGTTAATCAATGTAACGTTTTTTAATACATAATAAATTTAAGGTAAAAATTGTAAAAACGATATGGCAACATCCAAACCGCAGTTTTTCATTTTTAAGGCGATTCACTTAAATAACGGACATAAATTCTTAATTATTTGTATTAATTTCGTAAAGTTACAATGTGCGATCTTTAGAATACTGTAGTTAGTCCTTGTTCTTTCAAACTGTATTTAGTTCCTGCATCCGTGAACTTAGGAGTACTGCGGACTATATAAAAGTTTCTCAAGTTTCAAATCAATAAGCTGAGCGCCGCTAATAAGCCCCAATAATAATATAAAAATAAAAACGCAATAAGCAAATTGCTGCTATAGGCGATTGGCTCCCAGCAAATGAATGTGAGAGAGAGAGAGAGAGAGAAAGAAAATATTTTTGACGTTTTGTTGTGGTTCACATTTGACATTAAAATAACTCAGTTCGGAAATTACATCTATAACGCTTGGATAAACACGCCTCTCACTCTAGCTTGTTATGATATTGTGAAATGGGTGGCACTCTGAGATCTCAAATATCATTACCGAACTCAGTGTTTGAATTCCGAATTTACACACTAAAAAAAAAATATAAACAAAAACAACTTAATAAAAAGTAAAGAAACTACAAAAAACTATTCAACATTCAACAAAGTATTGTTAATATTTGTATAGTAAAGATATCCACAAATATCTAAGAGAGTAGTGAAATATCAACCCACAATAGTTCTTCAGTTTAGAGTTCAGCATCCAAGAAAAATGTCATCAAAGTTTCGAGGTAAAGTAACTTTTTCCAATGAGTTGTTTGCAAATAATCATGTTAATTGATTTCTCTGGGTTTTCTCAGCAAATTTTTCATTTTATCCTCTTTAAGACACAGAGCTGTCCAGTTGTTGCATTCCGTGTGATTTACTGCATTTCCACTGACCTCAGCTTCAAATATTATAGTTTGGCACTAACCCTCCCACCAGAAAGTCCTAAAATTGTACAAGTCACACTCAAAGCTTGGTTCAGCTAAACTCCAGGCTAAACTTGATTGGTAGATAAGAGAATTGCCTTGTTGTGCATCGTTAAATCATTTGTGACACTTGGTGACAGTACGTAATGCTTTTCAAATGTGCAGATTTATTGTCATTTCAAAACAAGTTGCTGTTGCCAAAGCTAAGTTGAAAATTTAAATTACAAATGGTAAAATAATTATATATCTAGTCACAGCAACTAAAATGGTTCTAAAGTAAGAAATTTTTAAAATACTGGAACAACAAGGTAGTAGGGGGTGTTCATTATAAAACTTCATCTAGTTGGCTGTGAAATGTCAAAAGAAAAGGATGGAGAAACAAAAGTCTGTTTATTTTGATTATGTCATCCTTTTCTGTCAAAATTTCATAGCCTGCTAGATGCAGTTTTATAATGAACACCCCCTACATACAATATGCTGCAAGCCACATTCAACCACATTACCACAATGAGTTCTGAAGTTCACTACTAATTTGCTTAAAAGGTTTCCTTGTAATATACTGCTTTTGGCAGTAGACATTTTTCTCTTTTTTTTTTTCGAATAACTTGTGGTTACCTATTCACCTAAGGTATAGCAGCAGATGGTTAAACAGCTGTGAGTTTGACTCGATCACAGGATTGGTAGACGCACACTGAATACTGTAGGCATCCTTGAGGTTTCATCAGTGTGAGTGATGTGATATGTCCCTTAAACCACCTTAAAACAAGAGAAGTTGTGTCACTGGTCATTGTTAGAATAGCACACCTCTGCTAGGTGCTGCAAGTAGCTTAACTAATGTCTTAATTTATATTGATGTACAATAAAAGCTCACACTCAGTTGCTATGGATATACCAGTTGGTCCATCAAAAAGGATTCACCTCATTTACCTTCCAATTGAGTATATACATCAAAAAATGCTCTACAAGTTAACTTTAGTTTTTAGCTCGAACTGAGGGGGAAACAAATTTTTCAGCGGTTTTAACTTATCCCCCAAGGAGGGGTGGTGGGGTGGATACTTATTGATGGGATTCATTTGCCAAATTTCATATCATTTGGTGGCTGGTTAAACTTTACAAATTTCTAAATTAACAGGCTTCATTTTAAGCAATTTTATTTGCAGCAAAATGGTTCATATTTTTGAAGTATACAGTCAGTTAAAAGAAAAATGGGGTGGATACTTATTGATGGGCCACTCTGTATATATACTTACTTATATATTATTTCAGAGCTGCTTGTGGTAGCTATTGATGTAGGGCAATGCAACAATTCTATTACAATCTCGATTATAATCTTAAAGAAAATGTATGAAACACATAACAAAAAGCTTTTCTGTGTACCTAACCTGTTCATAATGCAAGACTTCGCTGCATGCGCTCTTCCCACAAACCTTTATTCGTCATCTACACAAAATTGGACTGGTTACATAAACAGCTATTTAGTATGATAATATTTTATGTAGGAGGAACAAAAAAACATTAGATTCACAACAATCAGACTATTTATTCTTTCAGCGATCATTAATTCTTTTATTATCATTCTATCGGATATTTAAATTATCTTATTTAGGTCACCAACGTTATTCAAAACGCAACAAGCCCTCTGTAGGCAAGCAAGCCAAGGAAGTCTTGGAGGCTCTAGATGAAACTAGTCCCGTGATACAAATGTTTAGATCATTTTCAACTGAATTGGACGACAGGCACGATCGTTACGAGCGACTTGTCAAACACAGCCGTGACATTACAATAGAAGCTAAAAGGATCATTTTTCTACTGCATAACACCACCTCAGATATGTAAGTTTTCTTTTATTTATGTTTCGGTATATCTAGCTGAGTAGTCATCAGTAGTTTGATCTACCTAGACCTATTCCAACCTTTGTAAAGAAACACTTAGAACTTCTATTACCTACTTTTCAGCCTTAATATCTATATAGGTGTATACTCCAGATTTCACCTATTATCTGTCATTTTACCGTATGTGTAATTTAAACCTGACACGCAAAAATGATCCTCTCAGATGTTTTGGTTAGATAATAATATGAAGAACAGGTTCCAGTAGAAGATGCCTGCATAGTCCAGGGGGTTGAATTATTAAGGGCTCGACTGACTAGTTCCAAGACTGATTCTTAGATAACTACACTACTAATTTTTATAATTTTATATTACCTACTTATACACACATCAAAATGGCCTATGGGACAAACTTAAAAAATGTTTTAAAGTAAATTTTTGAATCAGGCTTTTAGGACCTAAAAATGACAACGTTAGAGAGCAGTTGGCGTTGCCTTTTCGGTAGCTATGCAACGACCTATTGACAATATCTGTTTACGACAATTGCGTTATTTACTTAAAGATAGTGTGCAAAGAAATATTGCGTTAAATTTTGCATTGTCTGAATCCCAAAGGGATGGAAAGACATCATCTTAATCGTGATACTGCATTGAGAGCCGTGGGTATGATACAGGCTGGCATGACTATTCGAAATGTAGCGGAGCCATTAAACTCTAGTAAAAGTACCATTGGGCGCCTATGACAGTGTTATCAAGAAACCGGCGATATAAAGGAACGACATCTTGGCCCCGCTAGAAAAACGAACGCTATTCAAGACAGATTTCTCCGCCTTCAAGCTCTTCGTAATCGAAACGCTACAGCCAATCTGTTGCCGCAGAGCTGCAAAATGTACACCGTTTAGCAGTGTGCTACCAAACTGTAAGAAACAGATTGAATGAAGTAGGTCTACATGCTCGTCGTCCAATTAGAGTTCCTGTGTTGTCGCACGGCAATCGCGCACGCCGATTAGAATGGGCACAACATCGTGTAAATTGGCAAGAACAAGACTGGTTTAACGTTCTCTTCACGGACGAATCAAGAGTTGGTTTGAGACCAGATTCTATAAGAATTGGGTGTGGAGAAGATCCGGTAACGAAAATCGTTTGGCAACTGTTCGAGAGGTGGATCGCTACCAAGGGGGAACGATTATGGTTTGGGCAGGAATTGGAATTGGTCGGAAAACTGATCTCGTTTTTGTGGACGGTTTTTTAAACGCAAACGCATATCGAGACACAGTTCTCCATCCTGTTGTCTTGCCACAGAGGGAGCAAATGGGCGAAAGGTTCTTACTGATGCACGACAATGCTTGTCCACACGTTGCTCGACCTGTTCGACAATTCCTAGATCAGAACAACGTTAACGTACTACCATGAGCAGCTCAATCCCCCGATTTAAATCCAATAGAACACGCTTGGGATATGCTTAAAAGCCGCGTTTTAAGCCGTGGTATAGTGTTTCAAACGAGAGCGGAACTCTTCAACTGTTTGCGTCAGGAGTGGCAAAATATTGATCAAAGTGCGATAGATAATTTGATAAGAAACATGCCCAGGACGTGTCAAGTTGTGATTAAGAATCGTGGTGGCCATATCCTGTATTAATTGTCTACAACCTTTGATTCCTTTGAGTTAGATAAATTATTTTTTTGTGTTAATTAATTTTCCTACAACCTGTATGTGGTTAATTAATTTTTCTCCGTGTTTAAATTAAAGAAACTTGTTGAAAACATCTGATTAATTCAATTAGACTGTACTTATTTTTCCACAAACCGCTACAAACATCAATTTTTTTCTTTGTCCCCTAGACCATTTTGATGTGTGTATTTATAGATCTTTTTCAATTTAACATAATTTGATAGAAGTCAAATGCAAATGTAAGTGGAGTGTTGCTACATTTATTTTAATTTTAGCGAGGAGAAGAAAAAGTCTGTTTTGCTAGAAGCAGATCTACGGCTCAGAAATCTATTCGAAAACAACTTTAAAGCCATAGCTCTGGAATTGAAAGATCACAGCGCTTACTTATACCACAGAGCTTTTACCAATGGAATGCAAGAGTTTATTGAAGCTCTGTGCTTTTACCATTTTATTAAGGAAGAAGCCATTCACAGCTGGACAGAGGTGAACAAGAACTTTCAATATGAAGATGAGGACAAGTCGTTATTCAGCCTGCTGTTCACCCAGTACGATTTCATATTGGGCATTGCCGATTTTAGTGGAGAACTAATGAGAAAGTGCATCAATACTCTTGGCTCCGGGAATGTTAACGACTGCTTCAGACTTTGCAATTATGTAAGAGCCCTTCATACTGGATTTTTGGGTAAGTTCTGCCCAAATAATAACCACAAAAATGTTTTTAACTAAAGTGTATTTTTTTTTTAAATTAACCCATGAAGGATGGGGGATATTCCATCTTTTTTCTCCTTAGAAAGCCCCGTAGGTTCAGTTATGTGGGAATTAGAACCCTTCGGGGGTCGATTTTTAGGCACTTTTAGAACGTGCTTGAAAAACAGCAAAAAAAGTGTCCAAAAACTTTTCGAAATTGAGCAAAGAGTGTATCCCGACTTTGACCAACTGTATCCAACGGTTTCTTGTTCTTTTTGATGTCCTCTTTCACCTCCCATCAAAAAAGTCTCATAGGTTCAAGACTTTGGGATATACCCCTCTTCACCCTCTCTCACGCTCAACGGTATCTGTTTTGTTGCTATATATTCATTGGTCGTTCGCTGCCACCTTAAAACGACATCTATATGACTGGAAACATTTAACCATTTGCGGGAAAAGGGGGCCTGGGAAACCGAATTGAGCCGTTTTTTTGGCCAAACCAGAAAAAGACATCACTTCCTGGCGATCCTGCCGGCATCTTTTGCTGTTTCTTTTCTAAAAATGGCGGGCAAAATTGTAAAATAGGCTCTCTTCGCCATAAGCGAGCTGCTAACTCGTTGAAAGGTTTATTAATTAAAAATTCATAAAAATGATGACGTTTCAGAGTAACCAACTGTTTCCTTTTTTAGGGCTCTCGCACTCAGGCAACAGAGAAATCCCGCGAAAAGCGTACGTGTTAAAACAAAGCTTGGCCAAGATGGAGTTGGTATGTTACAACATTCAAATCAGGGGCAGCGAAGTGCCGAAACATATGCTGCTTGACGTCATAGAGTCGCAGGACATCAACAAGGAAGACGACGAGGGATTCTGCTTATAAGCATACCGAAGTTGATTGTAAGAATAATTTTTTATGTGTGATGTAAGTATTATAATAGATTCCTATATTATTATCGTCAAACTGTGATATCCCTTTTCTTGTTTTTATTAAAATATACAGGGTGTTGTAAAAATTGACGCCAGTTCTTTCGGAACTGCTTATCAATGCAATTATTACACATGATATGATACAAAACGGAGATATGTACCAAATAAGCTAGTGTCGATGAGATCATCTGCTTTCGTAATCTTCGTCGACTAACTCGGGCGCCACCCTTCGGATTAATGTGGTTTTGCTCTAGTTTTTAAACAGACGAAGAGTTCTAGTTCCACTGGTGATGTAAACAGAGCGATTTGTTGAAAAATGTCTATTGACTAGTCTAGAATTACGTTATTTGACATGAGCAGCCTATTTAGTTTTAATTATTGTAGACGGAACTTAAAACGTGATCATGTTTTATGTTTGATTTGAAATATATTTATAACATATTCCTAAATTGTCTCTTGTAGTCAAGACCTCCAGGCACAATTCATAGTTTTGTAGCTCAAGTACTAAAGAAAATCCTAAAACATCAAATAAATATGCCTTTCATAATTAATAAACTGGCTTCTTATACTTTAATTTATTTATCTCTGATTACAAGTTACTCAAGGGTAAAGATAATGGTGATAATGGTAATTAAAATACGAATTACAACAGAAAAGTATTGTTTTAATGAAGACATAACATCCTAAAAGAACAAATGACATTGAATTGTCGACGCTTTTTTCATCATTTCGGTATAAACATAGAAAACTCGATATGTAGGACTACACTGCTTGTTTGCCTCTCAAAAAGGTTTGTAAAAAATCAGCTGTTCTGGAATTGACCATTCCAGAACATCTGATTTTGACAAACTTACCTGAGGGGAATAGAAACAGTGCAGTCAAACATACCGAAATTGCTGTCTCTGTATATGGAAATAGTGAATAAGAATCAACAATTCAATACCGTTTGTTTTTCTAGTTTTATCTTCATTAATACGATATTTTTCTGTTGTTATTTGCATTTTATTAACATTATCTTTGCCCTTAGATAACTTATAATCATACATAAATAAATTAAAGTATAAAAAAATAGCAAGAACGGCAACACTTCAGCCAGATCAATAATTATGAACAACATACGTGTTTTGATGTTTTATTAGGATTTTGTTTAGTATTTTAGCTACAAAACTATAAATTCTGCCTTGCAGCTTTGGAATAAAAGATAATTTAGGAATGTACTATGAATTTATATCAAATCAAATATGGTGATCAAGATGACGTTTTAAGTTCCGTCTGATATTTAAATAAGTTGGTCTGCCTTATTGCCTTGAGGGGAAAACGTGTCTAGTGACGTAATTCTGGAATGGTCAATTGTCAATTATTGACAGTTTAGACAGTTGACATTCAATTTTTCCAAGTACGTCAATAACGTACAGGACATTCCTTATGCCTGTATTTATAGTCGTTCCTTGAGGTTCCCTTGATCCTCGAGGTCGCGTTAGCGTGCCAATTTCGTTTCATGGCCGTTCCTCCGGCCTTAAGGGCGCCTTATCCCAGGAAAAATCTCGAGGTAGGAAACAAGGTACCTTCACAGCTCCTCGTGGCGAAAATTGGTGGTTATGTGGTGTTTGTTTTGTTTCCAAATTTGTATAGTGTCAAAACCACTTGTTTTATCAAGAAAAACTGAATGTTATTTGAAATCATGGAGAATTTAGAGGATTTTCTTGATTTTGTTGATAGAGCAGAGCCAGTTGATGAGGTTATGCCGCATTTGCATTTACCTAAAATACTATTGAATGTTACAAAGAAGATGAATTTAAAAGGAGGTATAGGTTGTCAAAATTCGTTCAAAATGGGTATTTTAAACGCAAAAAACTTCAATGTTTACGGTTTGAAAAAGGTACAGACGAAGAGCACAATTCAAATTTGAGCGTACCGGCTAGTCTGGCGATCTCCTCTCGGTAAATTCCAATATTTTTTATTACCTCATGCCAACCGACCGCATTAGATAATATATCTTTCTCTTTTTACAACCTTTCAAAGTTGTGTACTGAAAAAGGTAGTAGATATAGTCTGTCTCATTACGTCTATTGGATTCTTTGACCGATGTAATTAGGCTGCTACAATGTTGCCAGCTCTGACTCATCCTCAGGCGTGCCTTACTCAAGGAACGCTCGAGGAACGTCTATGAATTCAAAGTGATGACATGCGCTCAAGTGTCCTCGACCGAGGAAGCTTCAAGGTCTCCTTCAAGGAGCGACTATGAATACGGGCATTAGTGACCTTGACGCCGAAAATATGGGGACTCGGATCCGAGTCACTATCCGCGTTCGCATGACCGCAACGAGCAAAACGGCGGCACGCGAATCTTAGGGCGACGTCACATACAGCGCAATTTGGTTAAAACCAGAACGGAGCGTAATTTGACAGTTGAATTTAAACCAATCAGATAAAAACTAAAATAGGAATTGACATGTGTAATGACGTTATTGACATGTGTAATGCTCCGTTCCGTTCCGTTGTATGAGACGGCGGCCTCAGTTGTGATTGGCGTTTGACTTGTCATTTTTAAAAATTGAATATTTTGAGGTAATCCGTCGCTATTGCGCCGAGAGCTAATGCCGCAATATTGACATTTTTGCATTTTTGCCCATTGCGCTCATGCGAACTCGCCCTTAGCGTGTTGAATCTCGAAACGTACTTGGTTAGAATCACATACCTCCGTATCGGATATTTTTTCGTCAGAGATGTTCGTCAGAGATGCTCCTCACGCATTTACGTCGAGTAACCGGAGTAATTCGTGAAAGTATCGGCAACATTGGATGTCTCGAATCAAGTGCTTTCGGCCTAGTTCGTGACTCGTGGACAGTATAGGCCATTCACTTAACAATTGTCGTCAAGTGGCGTTGAAAATTGACTTTGACATTTTTATCGTATCTTTTCAACATGTGCAACTTGTGTTTCAACAAAAGGAGACGGGTATAAAAAAAATGAAGATTTCAAAGGTAACAAGATGGCAAAAATAAGTGAATGGGTAATACGAGTGAATCTAACTGTACGTGGGTCTTAAGCCAGATTGTACAAGTCATCCTCAAAGTCGGGTTCACCTAAACTCGACTGGTACTTGAACCCGCCCATAAGAATCGCATTTCTGTCAAATTAATTTCATTTGTAACACTTGCTGACAGCAATGCTTTTTTTATGGGCGAATTCAAGTACCAAGTACCAGTCGAGTTTAGCTGAACCCGACTTTGAGGGTGACTTGTACAATCAAGCGTAACTGTGCCACTTTCAAAAAGGCGCTCATTTTTCGGCATGTGCAGAAATTGCAATATACGAGGTATCGTGTTTCCATCCCCTCTTTTTGCAGTCCAAGGCCAGCAATGTAAAAGATAGGCAATGTCCTGTATGTTATGGAAGTATACAGGGTGTCCCGTAAACTTTCGACAATACTCCTCCTGATAAAAGCCCCATCCTTGACAAGTCAAAAAATGAAAAATTAGTTGACATCATCTGTGCTTAGTGTCCTTTGATAACTAGCATGAACGTTTGTGAAACATGAATGTTTCGACCTTTAATTGAGGTCTTCCTCAGGGTTTTTCTAATCAGAGAAGCCTGTCATGTAAAACAAAACTAAATATTAAGTGATGTAATTTTTTGTCGATTTTGAAAAAAGTGCAAATATCTTGGTAACCATGATACTTTCATTAATACCAATTTTTCAGTTTTTGAATTGTCAAGGATAGGGCTTCTATCAGGCCGAGTATTGTCGAAGGTTTACGGGACACCCTGTATAAATCTTTCACCCAGAAACCACCAAAACAAGTTGTTTAACAACGGTGTTTATATTTACAAATACTAAAACGTTTTTTGTCAGTTTTTCAAGATTTTTTAATGAGGTTTGCGTAGGTCCCTAAGAGCTCTTTCACACGCTGACACTAAAAGCTGGTTCACACGGTGACATCAGTGTTGCGACATCTAGTGCCGTGTCAGTTTGTTGACATCTGATGTCACGTCACTAGGTGTTCACGCGGTAACATCAGTTCGCGACATTTAATGAGCGAGTGTGCGTCTTTTCACAAATTTCTGGATACAATGGCGAAGGCGCATTTTATCTTCTGTCTCCACGGCACTAGATGCCGTGGATGTCTCCACGGCACTAGATGCCGTGGAGAAGATGTCAACGTGTGAACGAGTTTTAATGGTAGGTCCCCATGTGTGGATATGGCGTATATTGCGGATCCACAGTGTTGCCGCAGTGCGCAGTGCATTCAATCTTTTTTGATATATGCATCGTTCTACGCGGACCTTTAAAATCATATGACAAATGTCAAAGATTTCGATATAGTAACTGTCGTTTTTTCCACTATTTACCCAAACAACAAATAGAGCTATAATAAACAACTATTAAAAAAATTTGGCAACACTTAGCAAGAAACTTCAATTTTAACCAATCAGACCACACCGCCAAATCCGCAATATACGCCGTATCCGCACATGGGGTACGTACCATAATAGTAAACAAATATCCCCATGTCAACAGTGCCTGTGGTCTGCTACATAATGCACAGTTCTATACTTAAAAACAAGGAATACACGATTGAATTGTAAGTACCCTTCAACCAAATATCGGGCTGTGTAATTTCCTACTCTTCATGTAAAAGAGCAGATTGTTAGTTTGCTTACGTTATTTGGTAGGCTCCAGAGGATGCAAAAATAAATTTGCGAAACGTCGACAAATTTAAATAGTTACCTTCTCATTTCGTTGATCCTCTTCCCTTTAAAAACCACTGTTTGCACTAAATCAAAAACGCATCGTTTTTAGATACCAAATTTTGAAATAAATATACTTAATAGCTATTGAATAAAACACATATATTTACATTAAATGGTCTATTTCCTATAACACTTCCTTTAAATAGCCTACGCAAAATATCACATATCTGTAAATTCACCTATGGAGTTAGTATAATATGTCATTTCAGGGTCATCGTTCGTGCAGATCCTGGTGTTGATACTGTCTTTCTATGATACATGACAAAAGACTATTTATTTAGCAACATAAATGTTCAAACATCTACAATAAAGATTTTTATATCATGGATATGTTTTTGGAAAAGGGTACACAAAGGCATATGGATGTTCTTATAAGCCATTCACTTATTATTATCGTCAAATAGGTGTTGAAAATTTGACTTTGATATTTTGATCGTATCTTCTCAACATGTGCTAAAAGGAGATGGACATAAAAAAATTAAGGTTTCAAAAGTAACTACATGACAAAATAAACTGAATGGGTAATATGTATATTAGAGACCATTCAAATGATGTAAATATAACTCATTCACTTATTTTTGACACCTCATTACCTGTTAATTCTTCCTTTTTTATTGCCATCTTCTTTCGGCACATGTAAAGAAAATACTCTAAAAAATGTCAGTCAGAGTTTCAACGCCTATACACTTGATTTTAATAATAAGTGAATGATTCATAGGAGAAGATCACTTCTTAAATAAAAATTGCAAAGACAGGTAAATGTATTTGAGTGAGAATTTAATTCACCACCTGTTATTCAATATTTGTCCAATATTCTATTGTTATAGAACAATTGTAACCATAGTAATATTCAACAACAGAAAAATTATCGCGATAAAGGCAAATGAAAAGTACCTGGCTCAATGTCATAGCATAAACCATGCAAATTAATTTATATTCAATCCATAGTCATACCATCTGGCCCCGCAATAAGTTTTCTGACATTGATTTGAATTAAAATAACTATACCTACAGGGGTGCAAATGTCGCAAGGGTTTTTAATTATTTTGTTCATGAAATTCTCCTTCGAATATAACTCGTGCATTGAAAATTATAGGTAATTTTAGACCGATATGCAATTCATGCAATTTGAATCAGAAGTCAGTCCCAAATTACATTCGTGCATATCGTCCAAAAATTACCGATAATTTTCATTGCAGTTGTTATATAACATAAGATAATTTTTTTCAAATATCATAACAAAGTTGATAGCCTGTAGAGTTTTGCCCTATATTGCATTATGATGAGAGCTATTTTAATATGAGAGGTACATTGAATTCAAAAGTAATAATGATCCCTTACAAGAAGTCACTCAAATACACTCCGGTGTTACATCCATATGTCTCTTTCATTATAACTGAAATGTGATGATATTGACACCCTTACAATTTCATAAAAAGCTGTTTCTTTTCAACCAACAACCACGCAATTCTGAATTTTAACAAATTATTTTAGAAGTTGGAGAATTTACATCCTGTATCTAGACTATAGATCAAGATTCGTGTAACAGTCAATTTGTACAAAATTACGGAAATATTATTTACATTATAGTACACTATATACAATTTTCTACTTATATATAATACGTGAGAAAGCATGTAGTACATAATTAGCACATAAAATATGTAATAAATACTACAGCGTTTAGAAACAACAAGTAGTGATAGTACTCGATATGACTGTCATTTATCAGTGGAACTGATGATTATTAGGAGTTTTATATCTTTCACTTCAATTCCAAGCTTTAATTCAGTTTCTTGTATATTTATTTATAATATTATCACTTTAATTCCGACATTCTTTCATTAAGATCAACTTGATGCTTAGTTTAAAAGAAAATGATCTTTAACTGTCAGCTGCTATTAACAATGAACAGTGTTGCCAGATCTGGTGCAATTTCACCAGATTGGAGCTTTATGATGCTTTTTGGTGATAACTGAAAACTTTAAAGGAAATGGACATTTTATTATAAAGTAGTCAGTCTGCCACATAGTCTGTCACAATATGCAAGTGGCGCCATCGGACGACGGCAGGTGCTTCCACTAGGGCATGCGAGATAATAGTGAAGTGAAACAAGCAATTTTCTGCCGAAGTTGTCGCTTCCCACAGACAGATGGCCGAGATTTGTACCTATACTGTGTGGGAACAACGTTCAGCGGAGTATCAAACTCATTTCTCTATCAAGCAGAGGAACCATACACCGGTTTCGCTCTTATTAGAGCTCATCAGTATGGTATATCTCAAATCTGATAGAAATACGAGTTCGAAAAATACTTGGTCTCTTCTCTTGCTCAAGGCAGTGTGTATGTTTGCAAGTGGCGCCATCGGACGACGGCAGGTGCTTCCACTAGGACATGCGAGATAATAGGAAAGTGAAACCAAGCGAGGTTTCTGCCGAAGTTGTCGCTTCCGACAGACAGATTGTCGAGATTTGTACCTATACTGTCTGGGGACGAAGTTCAGCACAGTATTCTATCAGGTTTGATAGCTGATGGCTGATGAGCTCTAATAAGAGCGAAACCGGTCTATGGTTCCTCTGCCTGATAGAGAAATGAGTTTGATACTGCTCTGCTGAACGTCGTCCCTAGACAGTATTAGGTACAAATCTCGGTCATCTGACTGCGGGAAGCCACAATGTCGGCAGAAAACTGGCTTGGTTTCACTTCACTATTATGTCGCATGCCCTAGTGGAAGCACCTGCCGTCGTCCGATGGCGCCACTTGCATATATACACAGAGCCTTGAGCAAGAGAAGAGACCAAGTATTTTTCGAACTCGTATTTCTATCAGGTTTGAGGTATACCATACTGATGAGCTCTAATAAGAGCGAAACCGGTCTATGGTTCCTCTGCCGGATAGAGAATTGAGTTTGATACTCTGCTGAATGTCGTCCCCAGACAGTACAGGTACAAATTTCGGCCATCTGACTGTGGGAAGCGACAACTTCGGCAGAAAACTGGGTTGGTTTCACTTCACAATTTTCTTACCTGGTGTTCTAATATCCAATGAAAATGCCGTCGCTTTCTACAGTCAACTTTAAAGAAACCTGCTTTTAGGGTGGGAGTTTCTTCCGGACTAAAAAGTGATTTTGGCAATTGTTTGAGCTTCTAACTATCCACTTCTTTTGGACTTTTTCTACTATTTCTGGCGATTGCAGTATTTTTTCTTTCAGTTATTTTCTTTGGATGTATAGGGCAATACAAAAAAAGTGTCAGAAACAAATATAGAATTGACTAATTAAAGAAAAAATTTCATATCTAATTTAAAATAAAAAAGTTGGTATTGAATGCGCAAATTTGAGACCACCGGCATATACAAAAATAAAATAAATAAAAATAATGTACTAAATTACGCAATTTTTATATTTGAATTTTTTACATAGCACTTAGGTACAGGTACAGGGTCATCTCTCGATGGCCACCTCGATGCAGATTGGGAGCTTTCCAAAATAGTGGTCCCCGGGCAGGATGAAGTATTCCCGGGACTACCACAACAAGGTCTGGATCAACCAACAAAGCAATTGCACCTCTACCAACAAAGCTCTTCAGAGTGAGCCTTGCATGGAACTTTATTCCAAACTGCTGGTCCAGGGTGAAGGTCGTCTACACACCAAAGCTGGGATGTAGGAGAAAAGATCTTAAATCGCTCCGGCCAATCAGTATACCCTCGTTTCTGCTGAAAAGCTTTATCTATTCCCCAGGCGAACATTCGCCGAACTTTTCCGAACCGAACATTTCAAAAGCAAAATTGCAAAGAATTTAACATCTCTAGCCACAATAGACCGCAGGTCTCGGTAGAGGACTGTATAAGTCCACTCACATTGAATACAATATTCTATACCTTATGGCCACCACTTAGAGTTACTTTTACATCTCAAACATCTCAAACACTAGCTGAAGCTTAAATTGGGGTTTTGACTTATTGTTTTTCTGTCAACTTTTCCGTAAAACCTCAAAATGGAGTTTAAACCGTGCGGGTCTAAACGGAAATTGAAGTGAAAGAGTATACCAACACACATGTAAAATTCCCATATTTCTTAATAGATTTTTCTTAAAAAAACGTTTGTCTTAATTATAATAAATTGGTATGTTTTACGATTCCTGCAGAGATATGCACTTCTATTTATGTACTTTCATGAAGCCTAGTTCAAGTCTCAGTTATCACTGTTTTGCACAATTCGGCACGATATGGTGTCATCCCCGGGGTTAAAACATGTTTGTCGTGCGGTATGATATGCCACACACTCTGAACGGAGTTAGTTCTCACACCTGAAAACACTTTTGGACGGCACGTTCACAACCGCGCAATTAATTAGACGCAACTTTCGGGAAGTCTATTGGCCATCAGTCTTTCTTTTATGGCCAATCCGTTCAGTTCCAGGTCCGACGTGCGGGCCAACGTGGCAGAGTTTCCGTTGCCGAGGCACAAGTCTTTCGGTCTAGAGTCTCTGGGAAACGTACCGACCATGGCTACTGGATTGCTGTACTGGTGGTACTGAAAGGAAGCCATATCCATTAGAAAATTGAAAAATAATAAGTTGATAGGTAGTCGTGGGATGAGGAGATATGGTGACAAAAAGCACCGACTTATCTGTGGTGCGACGTTTCGTGACGAAATTGTCACTTTCTCAAGCACTATGGTTTAATAAAAAAAACAAAGCATGTCAATTACACAGTTAAAAAAAAAGATATTACAAACTAAAACATACCTCAGATGTTACGGGTATTTCAAATGTCACACATATTGAATAAAAAACACACATTTTCAACGAAAACGAACACTGGGCAACAAATACTTGATTAAAATATCGTACGTGTGGATTTATGGTCCTTTAGAAGGTCGTCAAACCAACTAATATAACAGTACCTTGATAAACCTATTTTGCATAAAAATTGTTGAATGTGTACATTATTGAGATCCCGGAACAGATATGGACGAGTTACAATATACTCTAGTGAACCGCATTAATTATTGTTTATTACTGCCTCAAGTATTTCGTGTCTTGTATTATTAAGGACATTAGAATAAATATAGCTTAATCCCTGAGTATCAGATCTCAAATTAACAGTATCATTTAGTTTAATGTGGATCATTTCGCCTATGTTACGTTTGAACCAGTTTGCCTCCCTATATAAAACTCTAGTAGAATCATAATCAAAAATGTGTCCAGTGTCAAAATGGTGAATAGCTAAACCCGTTTTTTCTTTTTTGTTTCGATTACGAATCCCACAATCGCTTTTGTGTTGGTTGAGTCTGTTCTTTAGAAATTGCTTCGTCTGGTCAATATAGAACTTATTGCTGCAAGAACATGGGATGCTATAGATTATCCCAGACTGCTGAGACAGTGGTATGGGATCCCTAATACGTGTAAAAATTTGACTTCTAGATTTAAGGTTGTAAAAAGTCAAACGGGATCCCGTGTTCTTGAAGCAGTGATCAATTTTCTCGGAGAGGCCTTGTATGTAAGGAATTTTGTAAAATTTAAATTTCGTTTTGTCAATAATTGTTGTTCCGGCTTTTCTGTTATATTTGTTGATACATTTGTTTACAAACCCAAATGGATAATTGTTTTTCTTCAACATTTGTTTGATTTTGGTACAGTGAATGGCAGTTTTTTTAGACACACTTCTACCAAATCTGACATAAGGATGTTTGCCAATGTCGGACTCAAAGGATTTCCCATAGGACTCGCATCAAGTTGAAGAAACAGGTTGTTGTATGTAAAGTAGCTTAATTCAAAGCACAACCGTATCATATTTAAGAAAACACTCTTAGGTATGTCGAAATATGCAGAAATATATGGCCTTTTGCTCGAAACAATTTCAACTACAAGACTCTTTGGGATATTCGTGAACCACGATACCAGCGAGACTAACTTGTAGCCCGGAGGCAAAACTATAGATCTAGAAAAATCAACAAACTCGAACGAATTTTTAACATTGAATGGAAACGTTGAAACCATGGGCACAAGAATTTCATGCAAATAAGAAGCCAAATTGTAACATGGAAATCCAATACAACTAACGATAGGTATCAAGCTAAAAGTTGTTTTATGTGTTTTTTCGTAACCGTATTCGTAATTTTTGGTGGCACTGCGTTGTGTATTTTTAGCCTCTTAGCTCGGACTCCATCAACACATCCCAGCTCTTCCAGTTGTTTCACAAATTCATTGGCGCGATCTTGAAAGTTTTTAGTTGGGTCTCTGTTAGCGTCCATGTACACTAAAAATAGCAGCATGCTCAGCATTCCCTGGTCATACTCTTGTTTTTCGATCACCACCGTGGAATTTCCCTTGTCTGATCTTCCCACTGTCTGGTAGTTTTGACATTACCAAGGAGGACCCTGCACTGTTTAGGAGCCCGGTAACTGAAAATTGGTAAATATGTTTACGGATTTTGCCCTTATTTGGTTTTTTTCGTCTTCAGTTATCGATTGGTTGTTTATGCAGTATTCCAGATCCTTAATTATGGTGGGAAAGTGGACTTCGTCTGGAGTAAGGGGTAGTCCAAATTTAGGGCCCAGTGCCAAAGTTGACTCAATTTCTGTAGGTAGAGTTAATCCAGAGTAATTGCAAACATGTTGGTCGCTCCTGTTAACTAAAATATCTGCGCTGTCAATCCTCAAATTTCGAAATTTCTGGATATTGTTATTTTTTATTCGCAGAAATTGCCTGTTGTGTTTTACATTATTCAAGTTCATACTGTTTAGATATATTTCTTCAGGGACTGGAGATCTCAATTCTCCTCTATCCAGATCAATCTTTTTAATAAGAATCCTGACTTTCCAAATCGTATTATCAATTTCTAAATTTAAAATTGATTTCTTAAAACTTTGTGCAATATAATCCACCTTTTTCAAGAAAGGGTGTCTGTCCAGTTGCAAGGCATGCAACCATCTTATATTGTGTGTGATATGTTTGGGAAAAATTCCCTGCTGTCGGCGTTGAGGTAAAAATATTTTCCTGTTCTTTAACGATGCCAATTTCTCCATGCCGTTAGACCAAATCTTTAATAATTCACATGCCCTGTTTCCATTCATACCACCCAAATCTAAAATTTACCATGGAGGTGGAGAGTTCTGACAAAATTACTTTTTTGGATACAGAAATATGCCAGAGTCTTGATGGTTCGCTAAGAACCAATTGGTTCCCAAAAACCTAGCAGCTCAGGGAGACTACTAAATTTCCACTCGAATAACTCCATATCTCACAAAAAATCAGTAATGACTGGTTGCATAGAGCTACCAATTTGAGCCCCCGTCTTTTTATGATGAAAAATTTACGAAAATCAAACGTATGTATCAACAACGAATATAACAGAAAAGCCGGAACAACAAATATTGACAAAACAAAATTTTAATTTTTTACAAATTTCCTTACATACAAGGCTTCTCAGAGAAAATTGATCACTGTTTCAAGAACACGGGATCCCGTTTGGCTTTTTACAACCTTAGATCAATAAGTCAAATTTTTACACGTAATAAGGATTTCATACCACTGTCTCAGCAGTCTGGGATAATCTATAGCATCTCATGTTCTTGCAATAAGTTCTATATTGGCCAGACGAAGCAATTTCTAAAGAACAGACTCAACCAACACAAAAGCGATTGTGGGATTCGTAATCAAAACAAAAAAGAAAAAACGGCTTTAGCTATTCACCATTTTGACACTGGACACATTTTTGATTATTATTCTACTAGAGTTTTAGATAGGGAGGCAAACTGGTTCAAACGTAACATAGGCGAAATGATCCACATTAAACTAAATGATACTGTTAATTTGAGATCTGATACTCAGGGATTAAGCCATATTTATTCTAATGTCCTTAATAAATACAAGACACGAAATACTTGAGACAGTAGTAAACAATAATTAATGCGGTTCACTAGAGTATATTTTAACTCGTCCATGTCTGTTCCGGGATCTCAATAATGTAAACTTTCAACAATTTTTATGCAAAATAGGTTTATCAAGGTACTGTTATTAGTTGGTTTAACGATCTTCTAAAGGACCATAAATCCACACGTACGATATTTTAATCAGGTCTTTGTTGCTCAGTGTTCGTTTTCGTTGAAAATGTGTGTTTTTTATTCAATATGTGTGACATTTGAAATACCCGTAACATCTGAGGTATGTTTTTTAACTGTGTAATTGAAATGCTTTGTTTTTTTTTATTAAATCATAGTGCTTGAGAAAGTGACAATTTCGTCACGAAACGTCGCATCACAGATAAGTCGGCGTTTTTTTGTCACCATATCTCCTCATCCCACGACTACCTATCAACTTTGATTAAAATAAGGAGACGAAATTGAAAGTAATGAAAAAAAACACACGTGTTTAATGGTAAAGTTACGAAAAGAGGTATCAGCCGGGGCCGACCGGTCTGATTCGACCTTAAGGCCTTCTTGTCGACGACGCAACGCGCTTCTTTTATTTTTTTATCTTCATTTTTACGTTATTCTAGTGTTATTTCCAATTCCTGGTATTCTTTCATTGTTCCAGTAATTTTAGGAAATTTTCTAGTTTATAAGTTATAGGTATAAAAGTCACGCACTGTTGCGGTCAGTCGGTCTGATCTTCGTCAGATTTTTTAATCGAGGGTAAGTGAGCTATAAAAACGAAACGATAGTACGATTATGCACGAGTTTGCGATAGTACTAAAGTTAGACACTGCCAACAAATTGTGGAAATTCACAAATTTCTAACTCCCTCCTTATTTAACTATTTCATAAAATGACAACTTGTATTAAACATTAGATGTAATACTAGCTACAAACCCACCTATTATGTATGTACACATATTGCATTACCTGACTAACTTGCTTAATGGAAACTGGACTAACGGGGCTGTTCCATTCGTGGCCCGGCACCTCCGAGGGGTAACTGGCGTTGACGGTGACGCCGCTATGCGTTGGCACTTGGGGCCCATTAAGGGCTATCAGATGATTATCGTCGTTTTCTGCGGCTCCTGTGCACGTAAACGGGAATTAATTTACGTCAAAGAGAATTATTGTTTAGTTGAGCTTTTATACGTCTTAACTTTTCAATTTTCTTTAAATTATATTTTTGATAGGGGTCAACAAGTTGCAAATCTTGTTGTGTTTGTTGCTAATTGAAACTAATTTAAAGCCGCTGCCAAATTAAGTTTTCACTGTCTAAATTGGCCTGATAAAAGGTTATCTCGAATGAGAACCATGGGCCAACTTCTCGACTTTCATCGCGTGAGGGCACATCAATAAAAAAAATATAGTGTAAGGCGGAGAAACATAAAAATTTGCTAAAATCCAAAAAATGTGCAAGATGCAAAAAGGATGAAGCTGGAAGATATGAACAGAGCATACAAATACGCTATTTTTATTTTCCTAAAGTTGGCCTCAAATTCCGCCATGTTTGAGTGACTCATGACGTAATGTTCTCGATAGAGCACATCAACTGGTGGATTACGACTTCGAATCATTTGAAGTCAATTCAAGCAGATATTGCCGCCATTTTTTAAGTACTGTTTTCTTTTGTTTACGTACTGCTAAAAAGGAGTTCAAGAACTGTAAAACAGGATCTCCAGATGTAATACCTATACGGGGTGTTCATTATAAAATTTCATCTAGCAGGCTATGAAATTTTGACAGAAAAGGCTGATATAATCCAAATAAATGAACTTTTGTTTCTCCATCCTTTTCTTTTGACATTTCACAGCCAACTAGATGAAGTTTTATAATGAACACCCCGTATATACCAGCTCGTTGGGTGCAAACCTTCGGAAGTGACGTCACCTGACATCTTACGTCAAATAATTCGAAATCGCGAAATTGATGTTCTATGACGATGAAGTTACGTCGTGGGTTTCGCCATTTCAAAATGGCGGATTTTCGGCCAAAAAACGGCACCATTTTTAGGGGAATATAGGCATTTGATTGCTCTGTCTGCATCTCAGGAACTGAATATTGAGGTCAAAATTACAGTTTTTCAAAGGGTGGCAATCCTGTTCTTTTTTCTAACTTTCTCTTAACAAGTGGGCAATTTTTAAACGATATTGTCTCTGTATTCCCTCGTATTTGTAGAGTTTGTTCAGTGGTATCTCAAGGTGCTTTACCCAAAGTGTGGTAAGGCTTGTGGCAAAACTCTCCAAGATATTGTTACGTGAGATACGGGTTCCAATAATTTATCGTCAATTAACTACACATTAAAACACAATTACTCTCTACTAACAATTCGCCCTGTTCGCTTGTCCGCTTATTTACTACACTGCACTCTCTATTTGATCCATCTCGCGCGGCTCGCTGGTTTATATACCCGGCCTAAACACACTGTCGTACTTTCGAGCAAGGAGGCGATTGTTCCCGATTCTCGTTTATTCTAGAAGGGTTCCCGGGGTCGCGGTCGGCTCTCGGCGTTGCCGCTTCGGCCCGCCGGTTTTACTTATACTGTTAATTATGATCACGTGATCATCATACCTTTTATTATATGGCTCTCTAAATTCCAACAAAAATATATGATTTATTCGGGTCGACTTAACTTTAAATTAGGCCTGAAAGAGGCCTAATTACACTTAATAATATTGAACATACCTCGTGTTCATTAGAAAAGTCATCTAGAAGGCTATGAACTTTTAACAGAAAAGGATGGAAACAAAGTAAACAGACTTTTGTTCCTTCATCCTTTTCTTTTGACATTTCACAGTCAACTATATGACGTTTTCCAATGAACACCCCCTACAACATATAAGTTCCTGAAATAAAAGCGACACAATTTCCAATCCACAAAGTACTACTGGTGCATTTTATAGCATATCTGTAAAGTGAAATAACATCTCCTTCTCACCGTATTTTGCAGGAATGATGTCAGGATCTTTCTCGTCCATGTCCCGGGGCGACGTGCTCCTGAGCAGCGGTTTTGTAGAAGACATGGTATTGCAGTGTCCCGGCACTCCCGGATTTTTTTCTTCCAGCATCACTTGAGGACGCCCATGCGTTCTTCTTACGCGCAGGATTATGATCACCGTGATGACTATGATCGTTACGAAAGCCCCGATAAGGATTCCAAGAACCGGAGATATTCCTAATTCGCCATCAGCTGCTAGAAGGGAGAAATGTATGTTCTTCTACGTAAAGGAACAGAAAGTGGCAAGATCTTAGACGAAGTTTTATTATTGCTTAAATTTGTAATATTTCCATTTTCCATCAATTGAGCAAGCGCAGTCAGAGTTATTAATACTATCTGATTGATTTTCCCTCTGTTATGCTTAATCAGTAATTATCTTCAAAATGACCTACTTGTCATCACATAGTATTCTACTTTTTCGTAATTAACGCGCATAAGCTAAAGGCCCAGTTTAACAATTACGGCTTAAGCTCAGCTCAGTTAAGCTATAACTAATACTACAACCGTCATTAAAGGATAGCATTGCTGTAACCAATTGCCAGCAATGTTAAGCTGAAAAGATCTGAAAAAATCCAGTTTCTTGATATTAAGTTTCATTACCAGTTCGTTTCTCTGCGTCCCTAAACGTAATTTCTTCCAAAATGACGCCACCGCTTTTTCCCTTGGAGTTAACGGCAAACACCACTATCCTAAAAGTGACGTCGGTTTCCAGGTTGTCCAGAAAGAAGTAGGGCTCGGTGTAGGAAGTGGTATTGTAGCGAGGTACTTCCGAATTCGTGGTGTACAGCTCCAGGAGGAAATGTTGTGGCAATCCTCCGTCGAATCCAGGTTGACAGTACACCTCAACCGAGTTACTGGTTTGGTTGGTCAGGGTGCAGTTCCTTACTGGTAACGGCTTTCCTATACAAATCACGATTATTTCTACTGAGGCTATCAATTCTAATTAATTCTTGATAATAGCTGACGCATTGCTGAAGAATATCACCTTACATTTTTTTGAAAGTAACTTGATTAGTAACATTATTAGAGTAGAATAAGCAGTACCACTTTCAAAATCGTATAAGAAATCTTTAGAAACAGTGACTTAAAACCTATCCTAAACAGACAAAAAACTTCTGGTTGTCACTAAGTTTTAATACCAGTAATGGGATAACCAATGATGGGATAATACCAGTAATGGGATAACCAGATCTGGTCTAACAGTGCAGGTTAGTTCATTGTGGTGACCACAAATAGTGGGGTTAGACAAAAAGTCGAACAAATAGTCCATCTTACTCAAAGAGCCTTCCTTGTAACAAGCAAAGAATTGAACAACTCAAAGTGAAAATCTCGTATATTAAGTAACTGCGTTACTCGTGTTTCGCTCCTGAAAGCATCATCAGACGCATTACGTTTCCTAAAATCGACAACACACCGAACATCCAGCTACATCTACATAGAAGCAGCTCCTCATTTTAGTATGTAGATTTTAGTATGTATATTATGGGCCATGGCTAGCTGAAATGATCTTGACCAGTGGCTGAAGTATAAGGGTGACCTTGACCTCTTCCGGTTTAGAACTCTCCTTGTTTCTGCACATGTACAATTGGTAGTATTTCTGCAAAATGGACCTTACATTTCCCTACGGGAATTTAACTGGAAAACTGACTGCTAAACTGCTCCAGAAGCCCTACTACATATCTACTTACGATCGGTCATCATACACGCTTGTTATAATCAGTTTTTCGATGTATTTGTGCGATTTTTGGACAGACCATGAAATCAAATCTCGCTGCAAAGTTTTTAAACGTGACTTGTTATTGTCTTTAATTAATTTTGTTTCAGATTCTATTTTAGGAAAAAATTCTTTAAATCTGATTAAAATTTAATATTTTTTTGTTTGTCGTTAAAAATGTTAACTTTTTTACCAAGACAAATAAAATTTTACTCAAAATGCAAATTTAGTGTTCATCAAGAAAGTCAGGTTAGGATCAAGGCCAAAATCGTGACTTAAAGCGTGTAAAAATTCAAATTAGAAGTTTTAAGCGAATTCAGATTACGATTATTATATCTAAAAAGAGTGACGAGTCAAGAAGTCTAGAAACGCAAATTTGGAGTTTTTAGAAAATTTAGGAAAGAAATGGAGCCAAAATCGTTTAAAAATAAAACAAAGTATTCAAGATTGCAAATTTGGCCCCTTTGCAAAAATTGAGGAATTAGAGCAAAAATCACTTTTATGTCTTGTCTAAAAATAATTTTTTTAATGTTTTTATAGAAGTTCAATTTTAGGGCTAAATAGGTAAAATTTTACTTAAAACGTCTCAAAATGCAAGTTTGGTGTTTTGCGAGAAAAACCAAGTTAGGATTAGGACCAATAAGCTTGAAAAATTACTCAAAGCATGTAAAAATACAAATTTGGAGTTTTGGGAAACCCAGGTTGGGATTAGGGCAGGAACCGGCTAAAACAATCAATCTAAAATGAAAATATGGAGAAATTAAGATTAAGACAAGTGCCAAAATCGGTAAAAATGATTTAAACCATCAAAAAATGTATATTTAGAGGTTTTTGAGAAATTTATGTAAAAATTAGGGCCAGAATGAAAAAAACAAAATTTAGGGGTTAAGGCTAAAATCTGTTAAAAATGTTAGAAGAACGTATTGTCTGAAAATGCAATTTTTGATGGTTTTGGACAAATTCAATTTTATGATAAAGTAACTGATTTTTTTACTTAGAACTTCTTAAAATAAAAATTTCGTTTTTTTTTTAATCAGGTTAGGCTGTAGACCAACAACCCTGAAAAATTATTCAAATAATCGTGTTAAAATAAAATTTGAAGGTTTTGGTAAAAATCAAGTTAGAATTAGGGCCAAAAATCGGCCAAAAATTACTTAAGGCTTCTAAAAATACAAATTTGGCGAAATTCCGATTAAGATAAAAGCTAAAATCGGTAGAAACTGTGTCAAACCGTCAAAAAATAGCAATTGGAAGTTTTGGAGAAATTCATGTAATAGGGCTGAAATCCGTTTGCCGGAAAAAAAATTAGCAATTAAGGCTAAAATCTTTTAAAAATGACTTACATATTGTCTGAAAATGTATTTTTTTAGGTTTTTAGGGAGTTAGGATTAAGACCAAAAACCTCGAAAAATTAATCAAAACTAGTAAAACTACAAATTTGGGGATTTCTGAAAAACTCCTGTTAAGATTAGGGCCAAAAACCGGTTAAAAATAACTTATGGCTTCTAAAAATACAAATTTGGAGTAATTCAGATTAAGATCGGACCTAAAATTGGTAAAAGATTACTCAAATCGTCCAAAAATGTAAATTTGTAAGTTTTAGAGAAATTCAGGTAATAATTAGGGCCAAAACGCGTTTGCAAAAATTTAGAAATCAGGGTTAAAATCTAATCTAAAGCTTGTGGAAACACAAATTTGGAGTTTTCGGAAAAACTCATGTTAGGATTAGGGTTAAAACCGGTTAAAAATAACTTAAACTTCTAAAAATACAAATTTGGAAATATTCCGATTAAGATAGGGGCTAAAGCTGGTAAAAGATTACTCAAACCGTCCAAAAATGTAAATTTGGCAGTTTTTGGAGAAATTCAACGTAATAATTAAGCCGGAACGTGTTTGCAAAAATTTAGAAATCAGGGCTAAAATCGATTAAAAATGACTTAAATAAGTATTGTCTAAAAATGCACTTTTGTATGGTTTTGAGGAAATTCAATTTTAAAACTGAAAGTGTAAATTGACTAAAAAGCCTCTCAAAATGAAAACTTCAGTGTGTAAAAAATACGAATCAAAGCTTCTAAAAATACAAATTTGGAATTTTCGGAAAAACTCATGTTAGGATTAGGGCCAAAACCGGTTAAAAATAATTTGAACTTCTAAAAATACAAATTTGGAAATATCACAATTAAAATAGGGGCTAAAGCTGGTAAAAGATTACTCAAACCGTCCAAAAACCTAAATTTGGAAGTTTTGGAGAAATTCATGTAATAATTAGGATCGAAACGCGTTTGCAAAAATTTAGAAATCAAGGCTAAAATCGGTTAAAAATGACATACATAAGTATTGTCTAAAAATGTATTTTTTGATGGTTTTTGAGGAAATTTTATTTTAGAACTAAAAGAAGTGTAATTTGTCCTAGAAACCTCTAAAAATGAAAAGTTTAGTGTGTAAAAATACGAATCAAAGCTTCTAAAAATACAAATTTAGAGTTTCCGGAAAAACTCAAGTTAGGATTAGGGCCAAAACCGGTTAAAAATGACTTAAACTTCTAAAGATACAAATTTGGAGAAATTCAGATTAAGATAGGAGCTAAAATTGGTAAAAGAATACTTAAACCGTCCAAAAATGTAAATTTGGAAGTTTTGGAGAAATTTACGTAATTATTAGGGCCGAAACGTGTTTGCAAAAATTTAGAAATCAGGGCTAAAATCGGTTAAAAATGACTTACATAAGAATTCTCTAAAAATGCATTTTTTGATTGAATGTTTTGAGGATATTCAATTTTAGAAATAAAAGAAGTGTAATTTGACCTAAAAACCTCTCGAAATGAAAACTTCGGTGTGTAAAAATACGAATCAAAGCTTCTAAAAAATACAAATTTGGAGTTTTCGGAGAAACTTGGGGTTAGGGCCAAACTCGATTAAAATTAACTTAAAGCTTCTAAAAGACAAATTTGGAGAAATTCAGATTAAAATAAGAGCTAAAATCGGTCAAAAAATTACACAAACGAAATTACAAAAAAAATGACTTAAGGCTTCTGAAAATAAAAACTTTGAGAAATTTAGGTTAAGATAAGAGCTAAAATCGGTAACAATGACTAAAACTGTCCAAAAATGCAAGTTTGGAGTTTTTGGAAAAATTCATGTATAAATTAGGGTCGAAATAACGTTGCAAAATTTCACGAGTATGGGCTAAAATCGGTAAAAAATTTACATATTGTCTAAAAATGCAATTCTTGATGATTTTTAGAAAAAATCAATTTTAGGACAAAAATAAGGTAAAGTCTAACTTAAAACCTTTCAAAATAAAATTGTAGTGTTTCCTAGAAAATCAGGTTAGAATTAGGATCAAAAATCTTCAAAAATTACTCAAAGAGCGAAAAAACACAAATTTGGGGTTTTTGTGAAATCTCAGAGTTAAAATCGGTAAAAAACGACTCAAACCGTGCAAAAATATAAGTTTGGAGTTTTGGGGGATTTCATGTAAAAACTAGGATAAATAACCGTGCAAAAGTTCAGAAATTGGGGCTAAAATCGGATAAAAATGACTTACATATTGTCTAAAAATGCAATTTCTGATTGTTTTGAAAAAATACAATTTTAAGCTAAAATAAGTAAAGCGTGATTTAAACCTTTCAAGATAAAAATTTTGTGTTTTTCTAGAAAATAAAAAAAGTTAGGTTTAGGACGAGAAATCTTGAAAAATTACTCAAAGCTCCAAAAAATACAAATTTTGAGTTTTTGGAGACACTTAGGTTAGAATTACGGCCAAAATCAGTTAAAACTTTTAAAAATAGTTATTTGGGAACACTCAAATTAAAATAAGAGCTAAATGCGTAAAAAAATAAAAATTTGGAGTTGGAAGTGGAAAAAATCGGGTACAATTAAGGCTAAAATCGGTTAAAAATTACTTACAATCTCTAAAAATTCAAACTTTGATATTTTTTGGAAAAAAGGACACAAACAGGCAAAAACCAATTTATATGTTATAATTTGTTGTTTCTGGTAAAATTTATTTTTGTATTCCAAAATAAGTAAAATTTGTTTAAAAACACCTAAAAATAATAGTGCAACATTTTTGAGAAATTCAGGTCAGGACCAAAATAGTGTAAAAATACAAATTTGAAGTGTTTGGAAAATTGGAAAACCTCAGGATTAGGGACAACACCGATTAAAAATAACTTAAAGCTTCTAAAAATATAAATTTCGATTGAAATTCATATTAAGATAAGAGCTAAAATCGGCTAAAATTGAGTCAAACCTTCAAAAAATTTATATTTGTAGTTTTTCGGTTAAAATCGGTTAAAAATGGCTCAAAGCATTTAAATATGCAAATTTGTGAAAGAGTCAAGACTAAAATTGGTTAGAAATGACTTACATTCTCTAAAAATCAAAATTTTGATGTTTCTGTAAGAATTAAAGTTTAGGGCAAAACTGACATAAATTATAATTTGCAATTTTTTGTAAAAACTTGTACCAAAAAAAGTTAAATTTGATAAAAGACACAAAAAAAATTATAAATAATATTGTGTTGTTATTTGAGCAATTTAGGTTAGAATTAGGACAAAAAAACTTGAAAAACAACTCAAAACGTGTAAATATACAAATTTGTAGTTTTTAGAAAAACTCAGATTAGGCTTAGGGTCAATACCGATTAAAAATAACTTGAAGCGTCTAAAAACGCAAATTTGGAGAAACTTAAGATATAAATTTGAAAGAGAAATTCAGGTTGAGATAAGAGCTAAAAATCGGTTAAAAATGACTCAAATTGTCAGAGTTTTCGGAAAAGCTTCTAAAAGACAAATTTGGAGAAATTTAGTTTAAAATAAAGAGCTAAAATCGGTAAAAAAATTACACAAACTATCCAAAAATGTAGATTTTGAAGTTTGGAGAAATTCATATACAAACTGGGGCCAAAATTACTTTGCAAAAATGTCTTTGAAAAAATCAAGAATTAAGGCGAAAATTGGTTAAAAGTGACTTACCTACTACTATATTGTTCAAAAATGCAAGATAAGGGTTAAAATCGGCTAAAATTGACTTAAACCTTCCAAAAATGTAAATTTGTAGTTTTTGAAAAAATTCAACAGAAAATTAGGACAAAATCCGTTAAAAATGACTCAAAGCATTTAAATCTGCAAATTTGGAGTTTGTGAAAGAATCAAGAGTAAAATTGGTTAATAATGACTTAGATTCTCTAAAAATCAAAATTTTGATGTTTTTGTAGGAATTCAAATTTAGGGCAAAATTTAGGGACATAAATTGTAATTTACAATTTTTGGTAAAACTTATCTTTGTATCAAAAAAAGTGAAATTTGATAAAAAACGCCAAAAAATGATAAATAATAGTGTGTTGTTTTTTGAGAAATTTAGGTTAAAATTAGGACAAAAATATCTTGAAAAACAACTAAAATCGTTTTCCGTCGAGTTCTCCTGGTTTTAGCTGAAAACTTAAAATTACACCAAAAAACCACTATTTGTACTGAAATACGCAATTTAGCACGTTTTAAGTCGTTTTACATCAAATTCTACTGGTTTTAGCTGAAAACTTAAAATTACACCAAAAAAAGTGAAATTTGATAAAAAACGCCAAAAAATGATAAATAATAGTGTGTTGTTTTTTGAGAAATTTAGGTTAAAATTAGGACAAAAATATCTTGAAAAACAACTAAAAACTTGTAAATATACAAATTTGGAGTTTTTAGAACAACTCAGATTAGGATTAGGAATAATACCGATTAAAAATAACTTGAAGCTCCTAAAAATGGAAATTTGGAGAAAGTTAAGATATAAATAACAGAAACTCAGGTTGAGAGAAGAGCTAAAAATCAGTTAAAAATAACTCAAACCGTCAGTTTTCGGAAAAGCTTCTAAAATCGTCAAAAAATGTAAATTTTGAGGTTTGGAGAAATTCATATAAAAATTGAGGCCAAAATGCCTTTGAAAAAATCAAAGATTAAGGCGAAAATTGGTTAACAATGACTTACCTACTAACTTTTTTACTTTTTTAGGACTGAAATAAGTGAAATTTTACTTAAAACCTCTAAAAATAATAATTCAGTGTTTTTTGAAAAAAATTAGGTTAGGAATAGGACTTAAAATTACTTAAACCGTGCAAAAATACAAATTTTAAATTTATGGAAAAATTGAGCTTCTGAAAGTTTCTGAAAATAAAAGTTTTGAGAAATTCAGATTAAGGTAAGAGCTAATATAGGTAAAAAATGACTAAAACCGTCCAAAAATTTAAGTTTGGAGTTTTTTGAAGCTCAGGCTAAACTTAGAGCAAAAATCGTTGAAAAATTACCCAAAGCTTGTAAAATTACAAATTTAGAGTTTCTTGAAAAGTCTCTAAAATTGTCTAGATGACCTATAAGGAATTGCCCTTAAACTTGCCAAATTTCTCACAAACGTGTTCATAATATGCAATGTGACCAAAAATTCTAGATATATCGGATAGTGAGGCCGTTTTCTACGTATTTTAGCGCACAAATTTTATAAAAGAACACATTTCAGACTTTCTTTACTTTTTGCAACTCGTTAAAACCAACCTTTGAGGAGAAAAATAGATCAAGTAGATCACATTTTTATAAAGATTGTTCCAACCATCCAGTTATTTTTGGTTGTAACTCAAAAAAAAAGAAGAAATGGAACTTGTTATTGTAGAACGACTATCAAATTCAAGCACGAAGACCAAGGGAGGGTTCTACACCCAATTATGATATTATACATTATGAAAAAAATAATTGAAAATCTTACCAGCGGCAACCACTTGAAACACGCAAGGGTTAACCTGGTATCCTACAGCATTTGACGCCCAGCAGGATAAAGACCCATAATCCAGCTCTGAGGTTGGCACGTATTTCAACAGGCTGTGAGTACCATTGCTGGACTTGGCAAATCTTTCCGATTCCAGTTCAAGAGTCTCTCCAGAATTGTTAAACTTCCATTTGTAGCTCTGAAGTAAATAATTATTTTGAAATCAGAATTTAGTGATTTCTGCAGAATATTGTTTTACCTTTGCAGGCGGATCAGACTCGACCTCGCAGATGACGTCGATGCTTTCTCCGCGTGAAGCCCCGACAATGAGAATTTTGTCAAATTTGCATAAGGGGGCATCTAAACACAAAGGATGTTTGTTTTAATAATTAAAAAAATAACAAAGTTTATTAGTTAACTGATGTATATCAAACTAATAAACTACAAACAAATGAAGTGTATAAGTTCCAAAAGATGAAGCCGCTATTTTGTCTATTCATTATCTCAACAAACCCCATTTTCCTTAGAAATGCAAGTTCTTCCTTAATCTAATTTGTAAAGGAAGATCATTAGACTGGCGAAAAACCTCAACTCTTTAGCCCCATAATCGTGAAGCAGATTTCCCGAAGGGTTCTGTAATTTTTAATTCGGTTTATAAACAAGATTTATCCGGGACCGTAATATTCTTTGTGCTGCAAAGCGAAACAGAACGGCCCTATTTAATATGCAAATGAGTTTCAGAAAGAAACATAAACCCACTAAACTGACACTTAAATCTTTCAAAAGTTTTAAATTGCAATCCTGACTTTCCTTATGTTTATTTAATCGTCCGTTTTTGATGGGCTTAATGCAACATACCGAGGTCTGGAGATCATAACAATGGAGAACGAGCTTGTGGCGTTTCAAATCAAAGGAAAGTGCCGGCATTTCACAACTTCCTAGCGTCACAAGCATAATCAAAATACACAGACAACTTTTTTTCATGGACAATACTTACATTGGACACGAAAGTGGAAATCGTTGCTTATGGTCTCTCCTTCTGTGTTGATCACTGCGCAATTGTAAAGTCCGGCACTCTGCTTGGTCACCTTCTGCAAAACCAGGCTCTGGTTACTGCGAATAACTCTGCCTACGTTGTAGGGAATTTCGATTTCCTAAAAAAAAAAATATACACCTTTAGATCAATTTTATGATAGTCCGGTTATCATTAAGTAAAGTCCAGGTATAAAAAAAAACGAAACGTGGAAAGTATTGCAGTATTGCAGCAGAGACTTTCAACTTTGTTACAAGTTCTCAAGTTTGTTCTCAACAATATATAACTTGCCAAAGTGAGTGTCACAGATTTCTAGATTTGTATCAATTAGAAAATGCTACTAAATAGAAAGATAAAAGAACCAAATCGCCTTCATCAAACAAATAAAATCTATTTTTCGCACGGTTGTTCGGTAAATCATCATTTTCTAAACTCAACAGGGTTTGTCGCCATAAAAATGTATAACGGTAGTCTTACGGAATCTGAATTTTGCATAGCCTTCAACTGTCTGAACGTCTTTCGTCCCATGCGTCGGGGTGAAGGAGGGGAGAGGGCGTCTCTCTCGATCTAACTTTATAGACTTTTAATTCAGTTATATGTATTCCGGTCACGCCCCATTGCACCCCGGCTTTATCCATACTTCCAATATTTTTTCTCTAGAATAAGGTTATACACATTTCATCTGGTCGTAAATATCAGAAAATGGGGTGCATATTAATAACATTTAGTGACGATATCTTCGGGTTCCCGGTAAAAGCCATTTACGAAAGAGAAACACGTGGATCGACCTTTAGATCTCATCAAATCATATCCTACTTATTCATGGATCATTAGTTTTCTCATTTTTTTCCTCCTCTTTATTTATCTGCTTTGTGTACCGGCTTGAATATATTTTCTTTGGCAAGTCCAGGCTTCGGCTAAAAAATTATTAATCGAGTTTGTTTCATAGAGGTTTGTGAAAAGGTTATGACCTGTCTCATTATTCATTCCAGTAGGTTCGATTCTTTTCTTTGATTGATTGATTCCGCATTATAATCTAAACCAATTGTAGCTCATTCTATACCTTAATTACTTTTTGCGACACAGAAATTCCACATGTTGGTCGAAATTCCGTGTGGTCGCTCTAGCCCGGTCCGAGAGTATTCCCATCTTCAAATACTCGTTGAGAAAACAAAGGATGGTTATTCTCTCAGAGCGGTCTAGGGTATGGAAGCTGAAACAGCATGTTCTAGTGGCCGCTCTAGACCGGCCTAGAGCGAGTATTTCCATCCTTAAATACTTTTAGACAAAATAAAGGATGGGTATACTCTCAGAGGTCTAGACTGATCTCCTATATTATTCCCATTCTTAAATAGTTGTTGAGAAACCATAGGATGAACTAAACACTCTCAGACCGTTTAGAGCGGTCTAGACTGATTACAGATTATTTCCATCCCTAAATGCTTGTTGAGAAAACAAAAGATGAATATACTCTCAGAATGGCTAGGGCGGTCTAATCGCTCTAGACCGGTCTGTAAGTATTCCCATCTTTTAATACTTGTTCAGAAAACAAAGAATGGAAAACACCCAGAGCAGTCTAGAACAGATACCTGAAAAAGCTTTCAAAGGATGGATATACTCTCAGAGCGGTCATATACTCTTAAAGCGGTCTGAGTGTATTCCCATGCTTAAAGACTTGTTAAGAAAAAAAAAGGTGGATATACTCAAACAGTCTAAAACGGATACCCAAAAATGCTATAACAGCGTGTTCGGGTGGCTGCTTTAGTTCTACAATATTCCCAACCTTAAATACTTCTTGAGGAAACAAAGAATGGATATACTCTCGGAGCAGTTTAGAGCGGATATCCGAAAACTCTCAAAAGATATACTCTCAGAGCGGTCCAGAACGATCTAGATCGGTCTGAGAGTTTTCCCATCTTTAAATACTTGCTGAGAAAACAAAGGATGGGATTGCTCTCAGAGCTGTCAAGCGCGGATACCCGAAAACGCTCTCAAAGATAGATATACTTTCAGAGCGGTCGTATACTGTCAGAGCAGTCCAGAACGGATCCTTAAATACTTGTTAAGAAAACAAAAGGTGGACATACTCAGAGCCGTCTAGAGCAGATATCCGCAAATGTTATAACAGCGGGTTCGGGTGGCCGCTCTAGACCAGTTCTACAATATTCCCATCCTTAAATACCAGTTGAGAAAACAAAAGATAGATATACTCTCAGAGTCGACTAGAGCAGATACCCGAAAATGCTATAACAGCGTGTTCGGGTGGCCGTTCTACACCAATTCTACAATATTTCCCTCCTTAAATAATGGTTGAGAAAACAAAAGATGGATAAACTCTAGCGGTCCAGAGCGATCTAGACCGGTCTAAGAGTAATCCCACCTTTAAATACTTGTTGAGAAAAACACAGCATGGAAATGCTCGCAGAGCTGACTAACGCAGATACCCGAACACGCTCTCAAAGGATGGATATACTCTCAGAGCGGTCTAGTCTAGACTGGCCTGAGAGTATTCTCATCCTTAAATACTTGTTAAGAAAACAAAAGGTGGACATACTCAAAGCACTCTAGAGCGGATACCCGCAAACGCTATAACAGCGCGTTCGGACGTCCGTTTTACACCGGTCTGACAATATTCTCATTGTTAACTGCTTGTTGAGAAAACAAAAGGATGGATATACTCTCAGAGCGGTCATATACTCCTAGAGGGGTCTAGATCGGTCAGTGTATTCCCATACTTAAACACTTGTTGAGAAAACAAAGGGTGGAAATACTCAGAGCAGTCTAGAGCGGATACTCGAAAACGCTATAACATCGTGTTTGGGGGGCCAGTCTAGAGCGGTCCGACAATATTTTCATCGTTAAATACTTGTTGAAAAAACAAAAGAAGGATATATTCTCGGAGCAGTCTAGAGCGGATATTCGAAAACGCTCTCGAAGGATAGATATACTCTCAGAGTGGTGTAAAACGGTCTGAGAGTATTCTCATCCTTAAATACTGGTTGTGGAAACAAAAAATAGAAATACTTTCAGAGCAGTCTAGAGCGGAAACCCGAAACCACTCTTAAAGGATTGATATAGTTTCGGAGAGGTCACATACTTTTAGAGCAATCTAGAACAGATACCCGAAAAAACTTTCAAAGGATGGATATACTCTCAGAGCGGTCATATGAGTATATGAGAGGTCTGAGAGTATTCTCATCCTCAAATACTTCTTGAGAAAACAAAAGGTGGAAATTCTCAGAGAAGTCTAGAGCGGATACCCGAAAACGCTATAACATCGTGTTCGGGTGGCCGCCTTAAACCTCCCTGAGAGTATTCTCATCCTTAAATACTTGTTAAGAAAACAAAAGGTGAATACAGTATAACGCAATTGTTCGGGTGGCCGCTCCAGAGCGGTCCGACAATAGTTCCATCCTTAAATACTTGTTGAGAAAACAAAAGGATATACTCTCGGAGCAGTCTAGAGCGGATACTGGAAAACGCTCTCAAAAAATAGATACACTCAGTGCGGTGTAAACCGGTCTGAGAGTATTCCCATCCTTAAATACTTGTTATGAGAACAAAGGATAGAAATATTTTTAGAGCAGGATACGTTTAGGATGGATATAGTTTAGGTCATGTACTCTCAGAGCAGTCTAGAATAGATACCCGAAAACGCTTTCAAAGGATTAATATACTCTCACAGCGGTCATATACTCCTAGAGCAGTCTAGACCGGTTTGAGAGTTATCCCATCTTTAAATACTTGCTGAGAAAGAAAAAAGTGGACATACTCAGAACAGTCTAGAGCGGATAGCTATAACAGCGTGTTCGAGTGGCCGCTTTAGACCAGCGAGCAGATAGGTACCCGAAAATGCTATAATAGCGTGTTAAAGATGGATATGCTCTCGGAGCAGTCTAGAGCGGATATCCGAAAACGCTCTCAAAGATAGATATACTCTCAAAGCAGTCATATACTGCTACAGCAGTCCAAAGCGGATCCTTAAATACTTGTTGAGAAAACAAAAAATTGGTTAAACTCTCAGAGCGGTCCAGAGCGATCTAGACCGCTCCGAGTGTAATCCCACCTTTAAATACTTGTTGAGAAAAACATAGAATGGAAATGCTCGCAGAGCTGACTAACCCGGGTACCGAAGACGCTCTCAAAGGATGGATACTCTCACAGCCGGCCTGAGAGTATTCTCATCCTTGAATATTTGTTAAGAAAACAAAATGTGGACACACTCAGAGCAGTCTAGAGCGGATACCCGAAAACGCTATAACAGCGTGTTCGAAACGCTATAACAGCGTTTTACACCGGTCCGACAATATTCTCATTCTTAAATACTTGTTGAGAAAACAAAGGATGGATGTAATCTCAGAGCGGTCATATATTTCTAGAGCGGTCTAGATCGGTCTGAGTGTATTCCCATGTTAAATATTTGCTGAGAAAACAAAGGCTTTCAAAGTATGGATATACTCTCAGAGCGGTCATATGAGTATATGAGAGGTCTGAGAGTATTCTCATCCTTAAATACTTCTTGAGAAAACAAAAGGTGGAAATTCTCAGAGCAGTCTAGAGCGGATACCCGAAAACGCTATAACATCGTGTTCGGGTGGCCGCCTTAAACCTCCCTGAGAGTATTCTCATCCTTATATACTTGTTAAGAAAACAAAAGGTGAATATAGTATAACGCAATTGTTCGGGTGGCCGCTCCAGAGCGGTCCGACAATAGTTCCATCCTTAAATACTTGTTGAGAAAACAAAAGGATATACTCTCGGAGCAGTCTAGAGCAGATACTGGAAAACGCTCTCAAAAAATAGATACACTCAGAGCGGTGTAAACCGGTCTGAGAGTATTCCCATCCTTAAATACTTGTTATGAGAACAAAGGATAGAAATATTTTTAAAGCGAAAACACTCTTAAAGGATGGATATAGTTTAGGTCATGTACTCTCAGAGCAGTCTAGAACAGATACCCGAAAACGCTTTCAAAGGATTAATATACTCTCACAGCGGTCATATACTCCTAGAGCAGTCTAGACCCGTTTGAGAGTTATCCCATCTTTAAATACTTGCTGAGAAAGAAAAAAGATGGACAAACTCAGAACAGTCTAGAGCGGATAGCTATAACAGCGTGTTGTAGCAGATAGGTACCCGAAAATGCTATAATACCGTGTTAAAGATGGACATGCTCTCGGATCACTCTAGAGCGGATACCCGAAAACGCTCTCAAAGATAGATATACTCTCAAAGCAGTCCAGAGCGATCTAGACCGCTCCGAGTGTAATCCCACCTTTAAATACTTGTTGAGAAAAACAAAGAATGGAAATGCTCGCAGAGCTGACTAACCCGGGTACCGAAGACGTTCTCAAAGGATGGATACTCTCAGAGCCGGCCTGAGAGTATTCTCATCCTTGAATATTTGTTAAGAAAACAAAATGTGGACACACTCAGAGCAGTCTAGAGCGGATACCCGAAAACGCTATAACAGCGTGTTCGGAAGGCCGTTTTACACCGGTCCGACAATATTTTCATTCTTAAATACTTGTTGAGAAAACAAAGGATGGATGTAATCTCAGAGCGGTCATAAATTTCTAGAGCGGTCTAGATCGGTCTGAGTGTATTCCCATGTTAAAAATTTGCTGAGAAAACAAAGGCTTTCAAAGGATGGATATACTCTCAGAGCGGTCATATGAGTATATGAGAGGTCTGAGAGTATTCTCATCCTTAAATACTTCTTGAGAAAACAAAAGGTGGAAATTCTCAGAGCAGTCTAGAGCGGATACCCGAAAACGCTATAACATCGTGTTCGGGTGGCCGCCTTAAACCTCCCTGAGAGTATTCTCATCCTTATTTACTTGTTAAGAAAACAAAAGGTGAATATAGTATAACGCAATTGTTCGGGTGGCCGCTCCAGAGCGGTCCGACAATAGTTCCATCCTTAAATACTTGTTGAGAAAACAAAAGGATTACTCTCGGAGCAGTCTAGAGCAGATACTGGAAAACGCTCTCAAAAAATAGATACACTCAGAGCGGTGTAAACCGGTCTGAGAGTATTCCCATCCTTAAATACTTGTTATGAGAACAAAGGATAGAAATATTTTTAAAGCGAAAACACTCTTAAAGGATGGATATAGTTTAGGTCATGTACTCTCAGAGCAGTCTAGAACAGCTACCCGAAAACGCTTTCAAAGGATTAATATACTCTCACAGCGGTCATATACTCCTAGAGCAGTCTAGACCCGTTTGAGAGTTATCCCATCTCTAAATACTTGTTGAGAAAGAAAAAAGATGGACAAACTCAGAACAGTCTAGAGCGGATAGCTATAACAGCGTGTTGTAGCAGATAGGTACCCGAAAATGCTATAATATCGTGTTAAAGATGGATATACTCTCGGAGCACCCTAGAGCGGATACCCGAAAACGCTCTCAAAGATAGATATACTCTCAAAGCAGTCCAGAGCGATCTAGACCGCTCCGAGTGTAATCCCACCTTTAAATACTTGTTGAGAAAAACAAAAAATGAGCTGACTAACCCGGGTACCGAAGACGCTCTCAAAGGATGGATACTCTCAGAGCCGGCCTGAGAGTATTCTCATCCTTGAATATTTGTTAAGAAAACAAAATGTGGACACACTCAGAGCAGTCTAGAGCGGATACCCGAAAACGCTATAACAGCGTGTTCGGAAGGCCGTTTTACACCGGTCCGACAATATTCTCATTCTTAAATACTTGTTGAGAAAACAAAGGATGGATGTAATCTCAGAGCGGTCATATATTTCTAGAGCGGTCTAGATCGGTCTGAGTGTATTCCCATGTTAAATATTTGCTGAGAAAACAAAGGCTTTCAAAGGATGGATATACTCTCAGCGGTCATATGAGTATATGAGAGGTCTGAGAGTATTTCATCCTTAAATACTTCTTGAGAAAACAAAAGGTGGAAATTCTCAGAGCAGTCTAGACCGGATACCCGAAAACGCTATAACATCGTGTTCGGGTGGCCGCCTTAAACCTCCCTGAGAGTATTCTCATCCTTAAATACTTGTTAAGAAAACAAAAGGTGAATACAGTATAACGCAATTGTTCGGGTGGCCGCTCCAGAGCGGTCCGACAATAGTTCCATCCTTAAATACTTGTTGAGAAAACAAAAGGATATACTCTCGGAGCCGTCTAGAGCGGATACTGGAAAACGCTCTCAAAAAATAGATACACTCAGAGCGGTGTAAACCGGTCTGAGAGTATTCCCATCCTTAAATACTTGTTATGAGAACAAAGGATAGAAATATTTTTAGAGCAGGATACGTTTAGGATGGATATAGTTTAGGTCATGTACTCTCAGAGCAGTCTAGAACAGATACCCGAAAACGCTTTCAAAGGATTAATATACTCTCACAGCGGTCATATACTCCTAGAGCAGTCTAGACCGGTTTGAGAGTTATCCCATCTTTAAATACTTGCTGAGAAAGAAAAAAGTGGACATACTCAGAACAGTCTAGAGCGGATAGCTATAACAGCGTGTTCGAGTGGCCGCTTTAGACCAGCGAGCAGATAGGTACCCGAAAATGCTATAATAGCGTGTTAAAGATGGATATGCTCTCGGAGCAGTCTAGAGCGGATATCCGAAAACGCTCTCAAAGATAGATATACTCTCAAAGCAGTCATATACTGCTACAGCAGTCCAAAGCGGATCCTTAAATACTTGTTGAGAAAACAAAAAATTGGTTAAACTCTCAGAGCGGTCCAGAGCGATCTAGACCGCTCCGAGTGTAATCCCACCTTTAAATACTTGTTGAGAAAAACAAAGAATGGAAATGCTCGCAGAGCTGACTAACACGGGTACCGAAGACGCTCTCAAAGGATGGATACTCTCAGAGCCGGCCTGAGAGTATTCTCATCCTTGAATATTTGTTAAGAAAACAAAATGTGGACACACTCAGAGCAGTCTCGAGCGGATACCCGAAAACGCTATAACAGCGTGTTCGGAAGGCCGTTTTACACCGGTCCGACAATATTCTCATTCTTAAATACTTGTTGAGAAAACAAAGGATGGATGTAATCTCAGAGCGGTCATATATTTCTAGAGCGCTCTAGATCGGTCTGAGTGTATTCCCATGTTAAATATTTGCTGAGAAAACAAAGGCTTTCAAAGTATGGATATACTCTCAGAGCGGTCATATGAGTATATGAGAGGTCTGAGAGTATTCTCATCCTTAAATACTTCTTGAGAAAACAAAAGGTGGAAATTCTCAGAGCAGTCTAGAGCGGATACCCGAAAACGCTATAACATCGTGTTCGGGTGGCCGCCTTAAACCTCCCTGAGAGTATTCTCATCCTTATATACTTGTTAAGAAAACAAAAGGTGAATATAGTATAACGCAATTGTTCGGGTGGCCGCTCCAGAGCGGTCCGACAATAGTTCCATCCTTAAATACTTGTTGAGAAAACAAAAGGATATACTCTCGGAGCAGTCTAGAGCAGATACTGGAAAACGCTCTCAAAAAATAGATACACTCAGAGCGGTGTAAACCGGTCTGAGAGTATTCCCATCCTTAAATACTTGTTATGATAACAAAGGATAGAAATATTTTTAAAGCGAAAACACTCTTAAAGGATGGATATAGTTTAGGTCATGTACTCTCAGAGCAGTCTAGAACAGATACCCGAAAACGCTTTCAAAGGATTAATATACTCTCACAGCGGTCATATACTCCTAGAGCAGTCTAGACCCGTTTGAGAGTTATCCCATCTTTAAATACTTGTTGAGAAAGAAAAAAGATGGACAAACTCAGAACAGTCTAGAGCGGATAGCTATAACAGCGTGTTGTAGCAGATAGGTACCCGAAAATGCTATAATACCGTGTTAAAGATGGATATACTCTCGGAGCACTCTAGAGCGGATACCCGAAAACGCTCTCAAAGATAGATATACTCTCAAAGCAGTCCAGAGCGATCTAGACCGCTCCGAGTGTAATCCCACCTTTAAATACTTGTTGAGAAAAACAAAGAATGGAAATGCTCGCAGAGCTGACTAACCCGGGTACCGAAGACGCTCTCAAAGGATGGATACTCTCAGAGCCGGCCTGAGAGTATTCTCGTCCTTGAATATTTGTTAAGAAAACAAAATGTGGACACACTCAGAGCAGTCTAGAGCGGATACCCGAAAACGCTATAACAGCGTGTTCGGAAGGCCGTTTTACACCGGTCCGACAATATTCTCATTCTCAAATACTTGTTGAGAAAACAAAGGATGGATGTAATCTCAGAGCGGTCATATATTTCTAGAGCGGTCTAGATCGGTCTGAGTGTATTCCCATGTTAAATATTTGCTGAGAAAACAAAGGCTTTCAAAGTATGGATATACTCTCAGAGCGGTCATATGAGTATATGAGAGGTCTGAGAGTATTCTCATCCTTAAATACTTCTTGAGAAAACAAAAGGTGGAAATTCTCAGAGCAGTCTAGAGCGGATACCCGAAAACGCTATAACATCGTGTTCGGGTGGCCGCCTTAAACCTCCCTGAGAGTATTCTCATCCTTATATACTTGTTAAGAAAACAAAAGGTGAATATAGTATAACGCAATTGTTCGGGTGGCAGCTCCAGAGCGGTCCGACAATAGTTCCATCCTTAAATACTTGTTGAGACAACAAAAGGATATACTCTCGGAGCAGTCTAGAGCAGATACTGGAAAACGCTCTCAAAAAATAGATACACTCAGAGCGGTGTAAACCGGTCTGAGAGTATTCCCATCCTTAAATACTTGTTATGAGAACAAAGGATAGCAATATTTTTAAAGCGAAAACACTCTTAAAGGATGGATATAGTTTAGGTCATGTACTCTCAGAGCAGTCTAGAACAGATACCCGAAAACGCTTTCAAAGGATTAATATACTCTCACAGAGGTCATATACTCCTAGAGCAGTCTAGACCCGTTTGAGAGTTATCCCATCTTTAAATACTTGTTGAGAAAGAAAAAAGATGGACAAACTCAGAACAGTCTAGAGCGGATAGCTATAACAGCGTGTTGTAGCAGATAGGTACCCGAAAATGCTATAATACCGTGTTAAAGATGGATATACTCTCGGAGCACTCTACAGCGGATACCCGAAAACGCTCTCAAAGATAGATATACTCTCAAAGCAGTCCAGAGCGATCTAGACCGCTCCGAGTGTAATCCCACCTTTAAATACTTGTTGAGAAAAACAAAGAATGGAAATGCTCGCAGAGCTGACTAACCCGGGTACCGAAGACGTTCTCAAAGGATGGATACTCTCAGAGCCGGCCTGAGAGTATTCTCATCCTTGAATATTTGTTAAGAAAACAATATGTGGACACACTCAGAGCAGTCTAGAGCGGATACCCGAAAACGCTATAACAGCGTGTTCGGAAGGCCGTTTTACACCGGTCCGACAATATTCTCATTCTTAAATACTTGTTGAGAAAACAAAGGATGGATGTAATCTCAGAGCGCTCATATACTTCTAGAGCGGTCTAGATCGGTCTGAGTGTATTCCCATGTTAAATATTTGTTGAGAAAACAAAGGGTGGAAATACTCAGAGCAGTCTAGAGCGGATACCCGAAAATGCTATAACATCGTGTTCGGGTGGCCGCTTTAGAACCCCCGGAGGGTATTCTCATTCTTAAATACTTGTTAAGAAAACAAAAGGTGACTACAGTATAACGCTGTAATGGCGTGTTCGGGTGGCTGCTCTAGACCGCTCCGACAATATTTCCATCCTTAAATACTTGTTGACAAAAAAAAGGTGGACATACACAGAATAGTCTAGAGCGGATAGCTATAACAGCGTGTTCGAGTGGCCGCTTTTACACCGACCAGTTCTACAATATAATAAATTCTTGTTGAAGAAACAAAGGATGAATATACTCTCGGAGCGGTCTAGAGCGAATATCCGAAAACTCAAAATCTCAGAGAAGTCTTAGAGCAGATACCCGAAAATGTTATATCGCAGCGTGTTCGTGTGGCCGCTCTAGACCAGTTCTACAATATTTCCATCCTTAAATACTTGTTTGCGAAAACAAAGATGGATATGCTCTCGGAGCAGTCTAGAGCGGATACCCGAAAACGCTATAACAGCGTGTTCGGACGGCCGTCTTTACACCGGTCCGACAATATTCTCATTCTTAAATACTTGTTGAAAAAAGTGAGGATGGATATACTCTTAGAGCCGTCATATACTCCTAGAGCGTTCTAGATTGGTCTGAGTGTATTCCCATGCTTAAATACTTGTTAAGAAAACAAAGGGTGGAAATACTCAGGGCAGTCTAGAGCGGATACCCGAAAACGCTATAAAGTCGCGTTCGGGTGGCCGCTCTAGACCGGTTCAACAATTTTTCTATCCTTAAATACTTGTTGAGAAAACAAAAGATGGATATACTCTCAGAGCAGTCTAGAACGGATACTCGAAAACGCTCTCAAAGGATAGATATACTCTCAGAGCGGTCTAAACCGGTCTGAGATTATTCCCATCCTTAAAGACTTGTTGTGAAAACAAAGGATAGCAATACTTTCAGGGCTGTTTAGAGCGAAAACTCGAAAACACTCTTAAAGGATGGATATAATATTGTAGAGGTCATATACTCTCAGAGCAATCTAGAACAGATACCCGAAAACGCTTTCAAAGAATAGATATACTCTCAGAGCGGTCATATACTCCTAGAGCTGTCTAACCGGTCTGAGAGTTATCCCATCCACAAATACTTGTTGAGAAGAAAAAAGTGGACCTACTCAGAACAGTCTCGAGCGGATAGCTATAACAGCGTGCTCGAGTGGCCGCTTTAGACCAGTTCTACACTATAATAAATTCTTTTTGAGGAAACAAAAGATGGATATACTTTCAGAGCGGTCCTGATCGATTTTTTCATGGTAAGCTCCCATCAAGGAAAAGTTTCTACATCCCGGAAATTCACCCAAATTTGAAATGATTTACTGTTTGTAACAATAAACAGATAACAATTCTTCTAACGACAGTTTTTATGATTCAATGAAATCATTGCCACGGACGACCCCCAAAAGCATATCGGAACTTTTTGAGGATGAATTATTGTTTTTCACGGAATTAGTCCTTTGGGAAAAGTGGGTTATACAAGGGTCACAATAAATACGTCAGTTTAGGTTTTTTTTTATAGCTGATGGGTAAGGTGTCTGACTAAATTTGTGTTCGAGCTTTCACTTATGTCAAATGTTTTCTTATATCAAAACTTTCTGTTAGTTATCCACATATACAAAGACACACAAATTTGTGAATTTTGACTCAAAAATAATTATTTTCATAGAGCGGTGTGGGAAGTATCATTAACGGCGGCTAGAATATCCTTAATGTCGCTTTTTTAGCTGCATTAAAATTTCTTTTAAGGCCGTCGATCCATCTTACGAGCATCTGGAGAAGCCGCAAACCTCTTTGAAGATGACAAGAAATAAACTGGGCGCAATAATTCCTTTCTATTAAATTTCTTTTGTTATTCGCCCTACACAGCTGATTAAATACCCGTCCGATAAAGTCGCTGGCACTCATCGGCCGTAATTAGTTTTGCGGAGATGAAATAAAAAGAGTCTGTGCTTGAGAGAAAAAGTGTTCAGAAAAAGAAAATTGGCTTTGTTCCATTATGCTGTTTTATTCTGTTATTGAATGAAGAGAAGTTCATTAGAATAGTTAGTCCGCGTTTAATTATCGTTGAATTAATAATGCTTGTTGTTTCTCCATTGTAGGGCTCTGCGATGTGATTTAATCCTATTGCAGTAAAATATATTCTTATACTTACATTGTGAAGCCAGGTAAGTTTCTTCCAAGGCGGGTTGGCTCTCACTTTGCATTCGAAATATACGTCGTCTCCCTCCTTAATATCGCTGGCGTTCAATGTGCTTCCTAGGCTCAACTCCACTATTGGAGGATCTGAAAAGAAAGAATAATATTAAGCTGGTGATGCAAAAGAATAATTTCTATTAATACAATACTAGCAGAGGCATGGATAATTTGAAGTTCCCAACAATGTGGTATTGTAGAGTAGTTGTGGAAGCTAAACGTTATAGTAGTGGCTTCCTTCACCATTATGTTCAGAATCCAAGAAGCCGTCTATTAGGGGCATTTTTCTGTTCTACATTTCGTTTTTGTAGTTTTCTTTTTTACTTTTTAATTGGAAAACATGTATCCATCCAGAAATGTTTGTGGTAGGCCATTTGGCTTAGTTATTTTGATAAGCCAACTCTCACCTGTTCTTTATTTCAGATTCCTGAAAAGAACCGAAATAATGATCATTCCAATTCCAAGGTTTGTGGTTGTGTGGCCTTCACTTTTACAGGTTTACTCAAACGTCAGGAAAAATAGAAAATGTACACATAGAAAATCAAGGAGTTTAGCATACCCTAGAAAAAGTAAAAAGTCCGCCCATAGTTTACACAAAAAGTTTACCCATAGTAACAACTTTTTCTTATATCGTGTATGGACGTGTATTTTGTGCTCTTGTGTTTATCGCTCATTGTTGATGTTTGTGGGTCATCGAAAATTGTGAATTTTTGACTGGTGATGTTGTGAGGCAGAATAATTGTTTATCCGTTTTCTCCGGGACGATACTCCTTCCTAGGGCTCTTATATCGCAAAATATAGAAATAACAATGGGGCAACAACAACCTTCGTCTTATCTACGCTAAAAGTAAACAAAGCGGCTGACCATAAACAATCCGAGATACAAACTTTCTATCGGGTTAGTTTATCGTATCGTAACATCTTTACAACGGAATGGGATTTATTCACAGGATGGATTGCAAATTAAAATGTTGCGCAAAAGAATTTAGGAACCAATTTTGCGCTGTTTGCTTGAACGTGTTTCACCCGAGCTGTCTTGAACGAGACATAAAGGGTTTCATTAGGTTATGTAAAAACGAAATCATATGTTCCTCCTCTTGTCAGGAGATAAGAGACGCAAGGGAGAACAGAGAGGAACAACTGGCCAAACGGGTGCAATTGCTTGAAGGGCTACTGAGTGACAAGGAAAAATGTCATGAAAGGTTGCGCAGGAGTTGATGAGCTAGCGATCGAAGCAGAAACAGAACTTCAGAGTAAATTAGAATCTCACATATGTCCAATCAAAACACTAAATGATGAAATATATCAAACACTGAGAAAAGTGCGGCGGTTTTTATAGAAAAGAAAGCACAACACAGACAGTGTCTCGAAGAGGCGTAGAATGAAATCAAAGATTCACTATGTAACGTCACGCCCGTCTTTCTTATTACTTTTCTTGCAAGATGTAGCGACCATCCAGCGGACTTTCTTTGGTGGGAGGTGAAAGAGGGCATCGAAAAGAACAAAAAACTGTTGGATCAACTCCAATCGGTTCAGTAGTTCCAAAGTTACAGGCGGTCAAATTTGGAAACTGAGAAAAAAGGGGGTACATATTCCTTCTTTTAATTTCTAAAAAATGATGCTCCCAAAGTATTGAACATAAGGGACTTTTTTTATAAACGGTGAAAGAGGACATAAAGAAAAACAAAAAACCGCTGGATCCACTCTAATCGCTCCACTCGTTCTAAAGTAACAGACGATAAAAAAAAATGTTTACCCTGTGTGATGTCAGGCCGGTCACGCACGTCTTTTTTATTACTTTTCTTGCAAGATGTAGCGACAACCTAGAGGACTTTCTTTGGCGGGAGGTGAAAGAGTACATCGAAAAGAACAACAAACTGTTGGATTAACTCCAATCGGTTCAATAGTTCTAAAGTTACATGCGGTTAAATTTGGAAATTTAGAAAAGAGGGGGGTACATATTCCCTCTTTTAATTTATAAAAAATGATGCTCCCAAAGCATTGAACAAGAGGGACTTTTTTTTATAAACGGTGAAAGAGGACATAAAGAAAAACAAAAAACCGCTGGATCCACTCTAATCGCTCCACTAGTTCTAAAGTAACAGGCGATAAAAAAAAAAAATGTTTACCCTATGGGACGTCACGCCGGTCACGCACGTCTTTCTTATTACTTTTCTTGCAAGATGTAGCGACAACCTAGAGGACTTTCTTTGGCGGGAGGTGAAAGAGTACATCGAAAAGAACAACAAACTGTTGGACTAACTCCAATCAGTTCACTAGTTCTAAAGTTACCGGCGATCAAATTTGGAAACTGAGAAAAAAGGGGCTACATATTCCCTCTTTTAATTTCTAAAAAATGATGCTCCCAAAGTATTGAACATGAGGGACTTTTTTTTATAAACGGTGAAAGAGGACATAAAGAAAAACAAAAAACCGCTGGATCCACTCTAATCGCTCCACTCGTTCTAAAGTAACAGGCGATAAAAAAAATGTTTACCCTGTGTGACGTCACGCCGGTCACGCACGTCTTTTTTATTACTTTTCTTGCAAGATGTAACGACAACCTAGAGGACTTTCTATGGCGGGAGGTGAAAGAGTACATCGAAAAGAACAACAAACTGTTGGATTAACTCCAATCGGTTCACTAGTTCTAAAGTTACGGGCGATCAAATTTGGACAATGAGAAAAAAGGGGGTACATATTCCCTCTTTTAATTTCTAAAAAATGATGCTTCCAAAGTATTGAACGTGAGGAACTTTTTCTTATAAACGGTGAAAGAGGACATAAAGAAAAACAAAAGACCGCTGGATCCACTCTAATCGCTCCACTAGTTTTAAAGTAACAGGCGATAAAAAAAATGTTTACCCTATGTGACGTCACGCCGGTCACGCACGTCTTTCTTATAACTTTTCTTGCAAGATGTAGCGACAACTTAGAGGACTTTTTTTGGCGGGAGGTGAAAGAGTACATCGAAAAGAACAACAAACTGTTGGATTAACTCTAATCGATTCACTAGTTCTAAAGTTACAGGCGATCAAATTTGGAAACTGAGAAAAAAGGGGGTACATATTCCCTATTTTAATTTCTATAAAATGATGCTCCCAAAGTATTGAATATGAGGGACTTTTTTTTATAAACGGTGAAAGAGGACATAAAGAAAAACAAAAAACCGCTGGATCCACTCTAATCGCTCCACTCGTTCTAAAGTAACAGGCGATAAAAAAAAATGATTACCCTGTGTGACGTCACGCCTGTCACGCACGTCTTTTTTATTACTTTTCTTGCAAGATGTAGCCACAATCTAGAGGACTTTTTTTGGCGGGAGGTGAAAGAGTACATCGAAAAGAACAACAAACTGTTGGACTAACTCCAATCGGTTCACTAGTTCTAAAGTTACCGGCGATCAAATTTGGAAAATTAGAAAAAAGGGGGTACATATTCCCTATTTTAATTTCTAAAAAATGATGCTCCCAAAGTATTGAACAAGAGGGACTTTTTTATAAACGGTGAAAGAGGACATAAAGAAAAACAAAAAACCGCTACATCCACTCTAATCGCTCCACTAGTTCTAAAGTAACAGGCGATAAAAAAAAATGTTTACCCTATGGGACGTCACACCGGTCACGCACGTCTTTCTTATTACTTTTCTTGCAAGATGTAACGACAACCTAGAGGACTTTTTTTGGCGGGAGGTGAAAGAGTACATCGAAAAGAACAACAAACTGTTGGATTAACTCTAATCGATTCGCTAGTTCTAAAGTTACAGGCGATCAAATTTGGAAAATGAGAAAAAAGGGGGTACATATTCCCTTTTTTAATTTCTAAAAAATGATGCTCCCAAAGTAATGAATATGAGAGACTTTTTTTATAAACGGTGAAAGAGGACATAAAGAAAAACAAAAAACCGCTGGATCCACTCTAATCGCTCCACTCGTTCTAAAGTATCAGGCGATAAAAAAAAATGTTTACCCTGTGTGACGTCACGCCGGTCACGCACGTCTTTTTTATTACTTTTCTTGCAAGATGTAGCGACAACCTAGAGGACTTTCTTTGGCGGGAGGTGAAAGAGTACATCGAAAAGAACAACAAACTGTTGGACTAACTCCAATCGGTTCACTAGTTCTAAAGTTACCGGCGATCAAATTTGGAAAATTAGAAAAAAGGGGGTACATATTCCCTATTTTAATTTCTAAAAAATGATGCTCCCAAAGCATTGAACAAGAGGGACTTTTTTTATAAACGGTAAAAGAGGACATAAAGAAAAACAAAAAACCGCTGGATCCACTCTAATCGCTCCACTAGTTCTAAAGTAACAGGCGATAAAAAAAAAATGTTTACCCTATGGGACGTCACGCCGGTCACGCACGTCTTTCTTATTACTTTTCTTGCAAGATGTAGCGACAACCTAGAGGACTTTCTTTGGCGGGAGGTGAAAGAGTACATCGAAAAGAACAACAAACTGTTGGACTAACTCCAATCGGTTCACTAGTTCTAAAGTTACCGGTGATCAAATTTGGAAACTGAGAAAAAAGGGGCTACATATTCCCTCTTTTAATTTCTAAAAAATGATGCTTCCAAAGTATTGAACATGAGGGACTTTTTTTATAAACGGTGAAAGAGGACATAAAGAAAAATAAAAAACCGCTGGATCCACTCTAATCGCTCCACTCGTTCTAAAGTAACAGGCGATAAAAAAAAATGTTTACCCTGTGTGCCGCCGGTCACGCACGTCTTTTTTATTACTTTTCTTGCAAGATGTAGCGACAACCTAGAGGACTTTCTTTGGCGGGGGGTGAAAGAGTATATCGAAAAGAACAACAAACTGTTGGATTAACTCCAATCGGTTCACTAGTTCTAAAGTTACGGGCGATCAAATTTGGACAATGAGAAAAAAGGGGCTACATATTCCCTCTTTTAATTTCTAAAAAATGATGCTTCCAATGTATTGAACGTGAGGAACTTTTTCTTATAAGCGGTGAAAGAGGACGTAAAGAAAAACAAAAGACCGCTGGATCCACTCTAATCGCTCGACTAGTTTTAAAGTAACAGGCGTTAAAAAAAAATGTTTACCCTATGTGACGTCACGCCGGTCACGCACGTCTTTCTTATAACTTTTCTTGCAAGATGTAGCGACAACTTAGAGGACTTTTTTTGGCGGGAGGTGAAAGAGTACATCGAAAAGAACAACAAACTGTTGGATTAACTCTAATCGATTCACTGGTTCTAAAGTTACAGGCGATCAAATTTGGAAAATGAGAAAAAAGGGGGTACATATTCCCTATTTTAATTTCTAAAAAATGATGCGCCCAAAGTATTGAATATGAGGGACTTTTTTTATAAACGGTGAAAGAGGACATAAAGAAAAACAAAAAACCGCAGGATCCACTCTAATCGCTCCACTCGTTCTAAAGTAACAGGCGATAAAAAAAAATGTTTACCCTGTGTGACGTCACGCCGGTCACGCACGTCTTTTTTATTACTTTACTTGCAAGATGTGGCGACAATCTAGAGGACTTTCTATGGCGGGATGTGAAAGAGTACATCGAAAAGAACAACATACTGTTGGATTAACTCCAATCGGTTCACTAGTTCTAAAGTTACAGGCGGTCAAATTTGGAAACTGAGAAAAAAGGGGCTACATATTCCCTCTTTTAATTTCTATAAAATGATGCTCCCAAAGTATTGAACATGAGGGACTTTTTTTTATAAACGGTGAAAGAGGACATAAAGAAAAACAAAAAACCGCTGGATCCACTCTAATCGCTCCACTCGTTCTAAAGTAACAGGCGATAAAAAAAAATGTTTACCCTGTGTGCCGCCGGTCACGCACGTCTTTTTTATTACTTTTCTTGCAAGATGTAGCGACAACCTAGAGGACTTTCTTTGGCGGGGGGTGAAAGAGTATATCGAAAAGAACAACAAACTGTTGGATTAACTCCAATCGGTTCACTAGTTCTAAAGTTACGGGCGATCAAATTTGGACAATGAGAAAAAAGGGGCTACATATTCCCTCTTTTAATTTCTAAAAAATGATGCTTCCAATGTATTGAACGTGAGGAACTTTTTCTTATAAGCGGTGAAAGAGGACGTAAAGAAAAACAAAAGACCGCTGGATCCACTCTAATCGCTCGACTAGTTTTAAAGTAACAGGCGTTAAAAAAAAATGTTTACCCTATGTGACGTCACGCCGGTCACGCACGTCTTTCTTATAACTTTTCTTGCAAGATGTAGCGACAACTTAGAGGACTTTTTTTGGCGGGAGGTGAAAGAGTACATCGAAAAGAACAACAAACTGTTGGATTAACTCTAATCGATTCACTGGTTCTAAAGTTACAGGCGATCAAATTTGGAAAATGAGAAAAAAGGGGGTACATATTCCCTATTTTAATTTCTAAAAAATGATGCGCCCAAAGTATTGAATATGAGGGACTTTTTTTATAAACGGTGAAAGAGGACATAAAGAAAAACAAAAAACCGCAGGATCCACTCTAATCGCTCCACTCGTTCTAAAGTAACAGGCGATAAAAAAAAATGTTTACCCTGTGTGACGTCACGCCGGTCACGCACGTCTTTTTTATTACTTTACTTGCAAGATGTGGCGACAATCTAGAGGACTTTCTATGGCGGGATGTGAAAGAGTACATCGAAAAGAACAACATACTGTTGGATTAACTCCAATCGGTTCACTAGTTCTAAAGTTACAGGCGGTCAAATTTGGAAACTGAGAAAAAAGGGGCTACATATTCCCTCTTTTAATTTCTATAAAATGATGCTCCCAAAGTATTGAACATGAGGGACTTTTTTTTATAAACGGTGAAAGAGGACATAAAGAAAAACAAAAAACCGCTGGATCCACTCTAATCGCTCCACTCGTTCTAAAGTAACAGGCGATAAAAAAAAATGTTTACCCTGTGTGCCGCCGGTCACGCACGTCTTTTTTATTACTTTTCTTGCAAGATGTAGCGACAACCTAGAGGACTTTCTTTGGCGGGGGGTGAAAGAGTATATCAAAAAGAACAACAAACTGTTGGATTAACTCCAATCGGTTCACTAGTTCTAAAGTTACGGGCGATCAAATTTGGACAATGAGAAAAAAGGGGGTACATATTCCCTCTTTTAATTTCTAAAAAATGATGCTTCCAATGTATTGAACGTGAGGAACTTTTTCTTATAAGCGGTGAAAGAGGACATAAAGAAAAACAAAAGACCGCTGGATCCACTCTAATCGCTCCACTAGTTTTAAAGTAACAGGCGTTAAAAAAAAATGTTTACCCTATGTGACGTCACGCCGGTCACGCACGTCTTTCTTATAACTTTTCTTGCAAGATGTAGCGACAACTTAGAGGACTTTTTTTGGCGGGAGGTGAAAGAGTACATCGAAAAGAACAACAAACTGTTGGATTAACTCTAATCGATTCACTGGTTCTAAAGTTACAGACGATCAAATTTGGAAAATGAGAAAAAAGGGGGTACATATTCCCTATTTTAATTTCTAAAAAATGATGCGCCCAAAGTATTGAATATGAGGGACTTTTTTTATAAACGGTGAAAGAGGACATAAAGAAAAACAAAAAACCGCAGGATCCACTCTAATCGCTCCACTCGTTCTAAAGTAACAGGCGATAAAAAAAAATGTTTACCCTGTGTGACGTCACGCCGGTCACGCACGTCTTTTTTATTACTTTTCTTGCAAGATGTAGCGACAACCTAGAGGACTTTCTTTGGCGGGAGGTGAAAGAGTACATCGAAAAGAACAACAAACTGTTGGACTAACTCCAATCGGTTCACTAGTTCTAAAGTTACATGTGGTTAAATTTGGAAAATGAGAAAAAAGGGGGGTACATATTCCCTCTTTTAATTTATAAAAAATGATGCTCCCAAAGCATTGAACAAGAGGGACTTTTTTATAAACGGTGAAAGAGGACATAAAGAAAAACAAAAAACCGCTACATCCACTCTAATCGCTCCACTAGTTCTAAAGTAACAGGCGATAAAAAAAAATGTTTACCCTATGGGACGTCACGCTGGTCACGCACGTCTTTCTTATTACTTTTCTTGCAAGATGTAGCGACAACCTAGAGGACTTTCTTTGGCGGGAGGTGAAAGAGTATATCGAATAGAACAACAAACTGTTGGATTAACTCCAATCGGTTCACTAGTTCTAAAGTTACGGGCGATCAAATTTGGAAAATGAGAAAAAAGGGGGTACATATTCCATCTTTTAATTTCTAAAAAATGATGCTTCCAAAGTATTGAACATGAGGAACTTTTTTATAAACGGTGAAAGAGGACATAAAGAAAAACAAAAAACCGCTGGATCCACTCTAATCGCTCCACTAGTTCTAAAGAAACAGGCGATAAAAAAAATGTTTACCCTATGTGACGTCACGCCGGTCACGCACGTCTTTCTTATTACTTTTCTTGCAAGATGTAGCGACAACTTAGAGGACTTTCTTTGGCGGGAGATGAAAGAGTATATCGAAAAGAACAACAAACTGTTGGATTAACTCCAATCGGTTCACTAGTTCTGAAGTTACAGGGGATCAAGTTTCTAAAAAATGATGGTAATTTTTTTTTCGGAATAAGGAGATTTCAATTAGCTATTAACGTAACGATAAGTGTAAAATTAGTCCCATAAGTAACCTTTTTCCAACTGCCTCTAAAGCACATTTTAAAAGTACTTAAAAATCGATTATCGAAAAGGTCTAACTCCCAAAGTAATGAACGTGCGACACTTGTTTTTATTAACGATGAAAGAGGACGTACAACAGTGTCTCGAAGAGGCGCAGAATGAAATCAAAGAGTCTGAAGCATTATGTAGACAGATGGTTTCCAGTATCAAAATGTTGGAGGCGGAGAATGGCAGGTTGCTAAGCGAACTAAACATGCATAAAAAAAGTCTTGACCTGGAAGATAGCATCTCTCAATAATCCAGTGCAGCTGTTCGCTTGGAGGAAACTATTGCTGAGCTGAAATTGAGCCTGCAAAAGTCAAGTAATGAAAAGGAACTCTTGGTGAAGACATTAGAATAGGTTACGATATCTGTGACCTCAACACAGATTCCTTATGAGCACAATAGAAACACTGAAAGCGAGCTTCATATTCTCGATGAAACAGCGAGTAGGGACAAGGTTTTGATCTACGGAGATATTAATGCAACAAATCTAGCAGGCATTTTAGACCATAGTGTGGAATGGAATGGTTGCACGTCTTTTTAGGCATCTTCCACATGAGGCCCTGCGGGCTTGGTCAGATGCATTAACACCTCTTTTTGAGATTGGCCAATTCCCGCATTCTCTGAAGATTGCTTCAGTGGTCCCATTGTTTAAAGCTGGCGATGGGGATGACGCTTCCAATTTTCGGCCGATCGTCCTGTTGCCCACCCTCTCTAAGATAGTGAAGAGGCTTGCTAAGGACCACATCCAGGGTTTCCTGGATGCTCAGAACATCTTGAGGTCATCCCAGCTTGGCTCCCGACCGAAAAGGAGTACGGCTGATGCAATTTTTTCGTTCCTGGAAACTTTGTACACAACACTAAATGATAGATCGAATGTGGTGGCTGTCCTCTGCGACTTTTCTAAAGCATTTGATTGTGTTAATCATGATTTTATTGAGAAAGCTTTATACTTATGGATTTAGAGGTGGCAGTATTGCTTGGTTTGAGTCCTACCTATCCGGGAGGGTTTAGAGAGTTACCCGCGATGGTTTGCATTCTCGTTTGGCGGCTATGGAGAGGGGGGTTCCTCAGGGTTCGGTACTGGGACCTCTCTTATTTCTGATATACATTATCGATCTGGCTGGGCTGGACATTGCTGGGAGTGTTACCTTGTTTGTGGACGATGCGACGATCTTGTGGCGTGGCACGGATGAGGACACCATGCAGAAACGAGTCGACATGGATATGCGCCCAGTGAAGCAGTGGTGTGATGCTAACGATCTCTTTCTGAATACTGACAAGACCTGTGCGATGAGTTTTAAATACCAAGTTAGTGTTTCTCTCGAAAATACTGACTTGCCTTCTTTGCATAAAAATAAGTTTCTTGGGTTGGTTATTGACGAAAGACTTAAATTCGATGGTCACGTTGCGGCACTGCGGTCTAAGCTTTCTCCTAGGTGTTATGCCCTTAGAGTGATAGGCGTTCAACTTGGAGCATCTATTGCGAAGAGGGCCTACTTTGGCCTGATTGAGTCGCATTTGCGCTACGGTATATGTTTTTGGGAAAACTGTTCGAGGAGGCTCTATAGTTCTGTGCTTCAAAAAAGAGCGGTGACGTATGCCTTCAGGGCAGGATCGCGGGATTCTTGTAGACAGTTATTTATCACCCATCGGATATTGACTTTGGCATGTTTGTTTCTGTTGGAGTCTGCGTGTTTCATACACAGGAGATATGGGCATTTGTATTATATGGATACCGAGAGGCCCAGTAGGTATCCGAATATGCTCTCTTTGCCTATCATAACCAGTGCTTTGACTAAGTCTTCGCTGATATATGATGGCAGAGCAATATTTAATAAGCATCCGTGAAGATTGAGACAGTAAAGAAGTGAACTCCATTTCAGAATGCAGCTTAGAAGCCTTCTTTTGGAGCGCTCCTATTATGATGTTGAGGATTTTTTTCCTGATACTTTTGATTGACTTGTGATGGACCAGGACTAGAAGAGGGGTAATGAATTGGGTCCCCCCCTGATTTTATTTTATCGCTCAATGCTTTTTATATGTTTTGTTTTTCTATTGAGTTTTAATATTTCTTGTATTTTAATTTTCCATTCTCTTTGAATTTGTTAGATGTAATCATTTTATAGACTTTGTCAATAACATTTTTTTGTTCCGACAATAAAGCATATTATTATTATCTAATTATGCCGCTAAAACCACTGGTAGGGTTAAACTATCAGCAATTTAGAAACTCGCATCGTAGAATGTTGCTAATGTGTGTTACAACATCTGTTAGATTTATTAAATTTTTGCTTTAATGCTACGTAGCGTTTACCTTCCTTGAACGCGACTGACACGTGGCGTACTCAACCGCTGCAGCAAATCAGTTGCTCCAATTTCTGCGTAGCTCACCTGATACATTATCTTACGTCGATGCCAAAGCTAATTATTTAGGGTACGCTCACAAACTAGCATGATTAAATTCCTTGGGAAAACGAATGCATCTCAATGAATTTCGCCGTTGACAGAGGCAACGCGTTCCACCCCATTGTGTACTGATCCAGGAAACAAACTACACGAAGAGGGTGTGCAGGTCTATTAATGATTTGTGCGCTTTCGGAGGCTGGAGCGCCGCTTTTTGTCTGGAACTTTACAAAAGCGTATTGTCTTGATCCCGGGATGAGGAAGCGATTTTTTAAGCTTAAGTAATTTTCAATGAGAGCTGATATATAAGGCGGCACTAATTAAGAAGTCAGGGATTAATTAATTCGCGACGGTTTCACCGAGGATTTGCCGAAAATACCCTTAACCGTTCAACTTTCTCTTTCACCATCGAAGTGGGTGATTCATGACCTAATCAATCCCTGTCCTTAAAATTCGCGTTTGCATTCGGGGGGGGGGGGGGGGGGTTACATGTATTATTTTTGACCCGGATTTGTTGCGGAACAATAAATCTAGTTTGTAGCTGGCATATTATTGGTTTCATGTGGTTGGTAATGGATAACTACATAATAACATCATACTTGTGTAACATTCTCAATGTAGCTGAGGGGGTAATCTTTCAATCAAGAAGCTATTTCGTAGCTTGAGAAGTTGTTGACCTTAAGCGTAACTTAAATTTTGAAGAAAAAAGTCCATTAAGCTATTTCCATTCTTCCATTTCTCCGCAGAACTATACCATGCCTAGTGCGGCGCCGTCCTAATTACTTCCTAAGAATTCATCACTTAATCGTTTGATATAATGCACCTACACCCCAGAAGGGTAATTTTTCAAACCGGTTTCTCGTTTTTGCTAAACGTTTCATTAGCGGCGTTAAACAAAACTGTTTTTAATTAGTCGGAATAAATTGTTGAGCGGAAACAGTTTTTTAATTATCGTTACTTGCGTTTTCCGCTTTGCTCTTGATATAATGCGTTTCTTAATTTACGGCCATTTTGTCTCACTTCATTTTTCAGCGAATGTTGCAAATTAAACTGTGCCCTAAATTAGCCGACTGGGCTGCTTTGTATTTTTTTTTATTTAAAAATATCCTTTAACATCTGTTGGAGCTAAACACTGCGATTTACTTGTATAAGCTCGCTAATCCACATGTATATTATAGCATTTGAAACGCAGAGAAATACCGGCTCTATTAGGAAATGCCCGCACTGGAAATTGTAAAGCTGCAAATGGCCTGATTCGAAATGCAAAGGATACATTATTCAAAACCAAATCCGGCAACAGAATTGGCCCTAGCTCGCAATAGATAGTCACAAAAGCATGCTATTTGCTTTCGGTTTATTAAAAACTGTTCCCAAATTTGCATATGAAAAATATAGAACGTGTCGGATGGGTGACGATTATTGGTTCCATTTCACTACTAATTACGTTCGAAACGTGGAACGAAGGTTCTGCAATTTGCAAGTTAAATAAAGGACAAACCGAGATTGTGAAAATGAATTTAGAGTTGGAGACCGATGAGCCAGTCAATCTGATTGGTAAAAAATCAGCTGTAATAGTCAACCCAATCGGAATAGCTGCCAATGATGACGAATGTACTACAAATATTAGATGGCCAAAATAAAAGTCAACAAGTTTATGATGTTTGACAGAGAAGGATGTAATATAAAAAACAAAAATTATTTTTTTTAAATGAAGAAAATATACCCAAATCCACTAAAATTCTGGTCAAAGAGTTTCTTGATAGGTCAGAAATTTTACGGAACCAGTTTTGTTAGAGACACTTTTTCGGTTTGAATACTCTGCAGTTTGTTATTCCATCATTTTCCGTCACCAACTCACAGCCAACTTAATAATTTTCTCATCGAACGTCTCTTTCTACTTACAAACAACGTTAAGTTTTAAAGAATCTTGCTCGTGGAGGTTGCTGGCTGAAGGATTTTCTGCACGACAGGTGATCAACTTGCCCTCGTCCTCTGTTACAGGGGTGAAGCTCAGCACGCTGATAGTGGTGTCGTTATCTATTACTTCTTCCTGAAACAAAAATTGAAACACTATAACCTGCAACAAAATTGAAATATTGGCAGATAATGAGGCGACTCTTCGTTTATAAAAGAATGACGATTAGTCTTCGAGAGGGTTAAAATCAAGCATTGACTTAACATGTAACAATTTTTTAGTAAACGGTAAACAGGTGGAATGTAGGTATTGTGGTGAAAAATACCATGTAGTGTGTGTCAAAGTTAAGGAATACGATGTCAAAGGTAAGGCCTTGGATTGGAACCTAACATTATGTTTTTCTATGAGGAATGCGTACCAGCGGTAGTAGAGTGTTTCAAAACGAACGGAAAACTCACGTCGATTGAAGAAAAGGCAGAAAAGATTCTTAAAAAAGCTACAGCATGCTTGGAGGCTGGGTCAATACTCGAGGAGATTCTCCAGCGGGTACTTGGAGCGAAGTGGTAAAAAAATGTAAACCACCATTAATTCTTAAACCCAGAAATCGTGCCCAAAATAGTCAAGCCACAAAGAAGTGGGTCACCGAAAATATAGATCCATCACGAATAGATGCAAATATAAGCAAGCTTTTACCATCAAACGAAGGTAGTATTCGAATTTTATGCGAGGACGAGGAATCCACCAAAAAAACTGCAAAAGGTAATGTCTGATAAATATGAAATTAAGGTGCTTGATATGAAAAAGCCTAAAATTATTATTGTTGGCTTATCGGATGAAGTTGTGCAGGAGATGGGTTCGTTTGTTCAGGCTGTTAAGGCCCGGACTCAACAAGTATATATCACCAGGAAATAAAATTAATCAAGACTTACCAAAAGGAAAAAAAAACGGCATAATGTCATTTTTGGAAACTTCTACGGGAGCCCATAAATTCCTCATTGAGTTGGGAAGAGTTTCTAAGGGTTGGGAGAGTTTGCCTATTTATGACATTGTGAGCGTGCTGAGGTGCTTCAAGTGCTGGAAGTACGGTCATATGTCCAGTATATGTACCAGGGCGAAGCCTATTTGCCCATTGTGCGGGGATGTACATAGGATAAAGTAGATGCAAACTGTAAATATGCGAAAGATGTGCTGCACGTACCAGAAATCGATTAGATGAGATGAAATAGCAATCAAAAATAATACATGAAGAACTAAGTACATATAAAGGAATTATTTTGCACGTAAATTCTCAAGGACTGCTTCAACACATGGCAGAAGTTCGGCAGTTGGTTCAAGATAAAGACCCATGGATAGTCTGTATAAGTGAAACACATAAAAAAAGAGTATTGTGTGGATTGCTATAAGGCAGTGGTGTGCTATTCAAATAGCAGACATACGGGAGGAGTAATTATGTACATAAAAGAATGTTCTTTCTGTTCTCAGAATGTGTTTTCTGTTCTCTACAGGGACTCTGTGGATTATAACTATTGGCCAATATGGGTGAAAGCTCACATCGGGACTGAAACTGTTATAGCTTCCGCGGTGTACAGATCGCCAAACGCGGACAGTGCCTCATTTTTACAATATGTAGAAAGTAAATTAAATGAAGAAGTACTGAGTGAAAACAAAACTCTTCTTCTGGGAGACCTCAATATCAATTGGTTGCTCGCCCCCTAGCGAGGGGGTATGCACGCAAACTGAGAAAAATTGTTCAAGATGCATTCTTCTGTCAGATTGTAAGTAAAGAAATGAGTAACTGACAGATCATTCTCGCTGACTGATCACATAATTACAACTCAGTTCACAGCCACTGAATTGAAGAGAGATTTCCCTGTGATTACTGATCATGAGATAATTGGAACTGAGTTGCAACAGCCATGAAATAAACAGTTGTACGGGGTTTATCGAATACAGAAGATTTGATCAGGAAACGATATCAAATCTCATTGAAAAGCTGATAAGAGCAAATTGGAACTATACATCAACTAATGTAAATATCACATTTGATGATTTTACAAGCATTATACAATCTGCGATAGATAGGATATCCCCATTACAGAAAGTTTCAAAGAGGAAACGTCCATGGTTGATGCAGACAGTCATGGAAGCTCAAAAACGTAGGGATAATGCATGCAAAAAGTTTAGCTTGACAAAAAGAAGTAATGACTGGAATGAGTACAAGCAACTAAGGAACAGAGTAACTACAATAATACGCCAGGAGTAGCAAAATTTCTACAATAAAAATATAGATATGTGTAAGGGTGATATGAAAAAGATATGGAGGACTCCAAAAGATCTGATTGGGCAGAACAAAAAAATCTCAAATAAACTGCTCGTCAAAATAGTAGGAATGGCCAATTTTCTGCTCCTTTTTGAAAGGTTGTATTTCAGAGACGCTTTCACCAATCTCAATGAAGTGACATGATTCTAAAAGCCCAATTCTTGTAGAATCATAAAAGACACCTGGTTTGTGATAAACATTTTTGGTGAGAACTATACAGGGTGGATTAAAATTTCGTGTAAAAAGTACTAAACTTTAACCCACTGCATTTGGTTGCTAATGTTATTACAAAACTTTCCCTACAATGGCATTTAGAGATCCTGATGAATATCTCGGGACATGTTTGGCCGATTTTTGATTTTTGATCTATGAAAGAAGTTACAGGGGTTTGTTAAAAAGTCCGTATTTTGTCCAAAAATCTGCCGAAATCACTAACTTTTATGTCTATAGAACGGATTTTTTATTAACACTCAGGGAAATCTAGCCTAAACTGATATAAAGTTAACCTGCTTTTCAAGAAAAAATATGAATTTACAATCATACCGGGTGACACAAAGGTCAATGCAAAATTCTTAAACTTAGCGGCTTTCTTACTTACCCCCTGATGTTAAGAGTTACCTTAGAACTTGCATTTTTATAACATTGAGAGGTCCCAGTTCATATCTCGGGACGTGTTTGGAGGATTTTTCATTTTTGTTCTACGAAAAAACTTACCGGGGTTTGTTATAAAGCTCGTATTTTATCCAACAAACTGCCAAAATCACAAATTTTATGTCTACAGAACTGAATTTTATTAAGACTTAGAAAAACATAGCCTAAACTAACATAAAGTTAACCTGTTTTTCAACAAAATATATGAATTTACCATCATACAGGGTGAAACAAAGAGGAATGCAAAATTCTTAAACCTTAGGGACATTCTTACTCACCCCCTAATGTTAAGAGTCACATTAGAACTTGAATTATGATAACATTGGGAGGCACTGATTTATATTGCGGGACATGTTTGGCGAGTTTTTAATTTTTGTTCTACGAAAAAAGTTGCACGGGATTGTTAATAAGTTCGTATCTTATCCAAAAAACTGCCAAAATCACTAACTTTTACGACTATTGAACTGTCTTTTTTATTAACATTTAGGGAAAAATCTAGCCTAAACTAACAGAAAGTTGATCTGTCTTTTAAGAAAAAATATGAATCTACAATCATACAGGGTGAAACAAAGAGCAATACATAACTCGTAAACTTTAGCGACATTTTTACTCACCCCCTGATGTTAAGAGTCACTTTAGAACTTGCATTATGATAACGTCGAGAGGTCCTGAGTCATATCTTGGGACATGTTTGGCGGGTTTTTCATTTTTGTTTTACGAACAATTTTACAGGGGTTTGTTAAAAAGTTCGAATTTTATCCAACAAACTGCCAAAATCACTAACTTTTACGTCTAGATAACTGATTTTTTATTAACACGTAGGAAAATCTAGTTTACGCAAACATAAACTTAATCTCTTTTTCAAGAAAAAATATGAATCTACAATCATACAGGGTGAAACAAAGGGCAATGCAAAATTCTTACAACTTTAGCGATATTCTTACTCGCCCCCCCTGACGTTAAGAGTCATTTTAGAACTTGCATTATGATTACATTTAGAGGACCTGATTTATATCTCGGGACATGTTTGGTGGGTTTTTTAATTTTTGATCTACGAAAAAGGCTACAGGGGTTTGTTAATAAGTTCGTATCTTATCCAACAAACTGCCAAAATCACTAACTTTTACGACTATTGAACTGATTTTTTTATTAACATTTAGGGGAAAATCTAGCCTAAACTAACATAAGGTTGATCTGTCTTTTAAGAAAAAATCATCATGAATCTACGATCATACAGGGTGAATCAAAGAGCAATGCAAAACTCGTAAACTTTAGCGACATTCTTATTCGCCCCCCCTGATGTTAAGAGTCACTTTAGAACTTGCATTATGATAACTGTGAGCGGCACTGATTCATATTTCGGGAGATCTTTGGCGGGTTTTTAATTTTTGTTCCACGAAAAATGTAACAAGAGTTTGTTATAAAGTTCGTATTTTTTCCAACAAACTGCCAAAATCACGAACTTTTACGTCTATTGAACTGACTTTTTTATTAACACTTAGGGAAAAATCTAGCCTAAACTAACATAAAGTTGATCTGTCTTTTAAGAAAAAATATGAATCTACAATCATACAGGGAGAAACAAAGGGCAATACAAAATTATTAATCTTTAGCGATATCCTTACTGGCCCCTTAATGTTAAGAGTCACTTTAGAATTTGCATTATGATAACATTGAGAGCTCCTGATTCATATCTCGGGACATGTTTGGCGAGTTTTTGATTTTTGTTCTACGAAAAAAGTTACAGGGGTTTGTTAAAAAGCTCGTATTTTATCTAACAAACTGCCAAAGTCGCTAACTTTTACGTCTACATAACTGATTTTTTATTAACACTTAGGAAAACCTAACCTAAACTAACATAAAATCAGTGTGTTTTTAATAAAAAATATGAATCTACAATCATACAGGGTGAAACAAAGGAAAATGCAAAATTCTTAAACTTGAACGGGTTTCTTACTTGCGCCATGATATTAAGAGTCACTTTAGAACATGAATTATGATAACATTGAGAGACTTTGAGACACTATTGGCGGGTTTTTTAATTTTGTTCTACGAACAAAAAAGGGTATGGTGGTCACTAATTTGTCAATCAACCGACGAGATGCAAGACACTATAGGCAGGTTCTCGTATTGAGAGCCATCTACCAGATCGTATTTAATTAAATGCACTGGTGGTCTGACGCCTGCTTCTGCGTAACAATTCTACGAACAAAGTTACAGGATTTTCTTAAAAAGTCCCTATTTTATCCACAAACAGTTAAAATATCTTACTTTCACGTCTTTAGAGGTGATGTTTCAGTACTAGGTCTCCGATATCGAACAACCTTAGAAAAACAAAATATGAGTTGCTATGGAAACTAAGTAAATAATCTGAAGCCGATGTCTGTCATCTAATTACAAGTATAAAGCTGAAGGTTTTACTTAAACTTATTTAATTCTCATTCATATAGAAATGCCAATGTTAAGCCAAAATGAACTACATAACATTATGTGGTAAGTTTGTTCTTTTTAGGTTAACAATTTTACAAAAATAACGAGCAATCTTAAACAGGTTGCACTTACGAGGGCTAAGTTTAGCTAACATAGCGGACCTAGTAGGGACATCAAAATTCACAGTTTATAGGACAATAAAAAGAAGCCAAAATTATGGTGCTCCCAATTATCTAAAGGCTGGACATTTTGGAAGAAAAAGATGCACTATTCGTAGGGAGGACATTTTAATAAACCTACCCGTCAGAAGAAGAAGACAGTTAAATGCCACACAAGCTAAGGCTACTACCGGCTCAAGAGCTTCAACTAGCACTATTAGAAGACGCCTGCATGAGCGAGGTCTGAACGCCAGAAGACGTGCCATCTGTCCATCTCTTCAACCTGTCCACCGAGCTTTTCGAAGAGTTTGGGCTCAAGAGCATTTGAACTGGGGAGTAGCCGAATGGAGTTGTTGCATGTTTTCTGATGAATGTCGGTTTTCATTGTATGCATCAGATGGGCGAATTTTAGTGTGGAGAGGAAAGAATGAAAGATTTATTGAAGAGAACATGGTGAGCAAAGTGCCATTTTGTGGTGGAAGTGTGACTGTATGGGGTGGTGAAATAAGGGACGGAAACAGTGACTTGGTTATTTTGATTGGAGAAACTATGAATGCAATTAGATATCGAGATATGTGTCTAAATGAAATTGTTGGGCCATTTGCTCAGAACTTTGGGGACAACTTTATTCTGATAGATGATAATGCGCGTCCTCACAGAGCACGAATTGTCCAAGAAGTTCTGAGAGAAAATGGCATAGAGCGAATGAATTGGCCTGCTAGGTCGCCCGATATGAATGTCATAGAGCACGTATGGAGTAGAATGAAACTGAAACTGAGTATGAGAGAACAAGAATTTCAAAATTTGGATGAATTAGCGACTGGGTTAGGGAAGAATGGGAGGCTATTTCCCAAGACTTCATCAGAAGCTTGGTGGACAGTATGCCTAGAAGGACAGCCGAACTGGTGCGAGTACGAGGTGGGCCTACGCGATATTAAAATAAAATGAGACATCAAGTTGCTGTTTTGAATTGTCCGCTCGTAATACCACAATTCTCCGTATAACCTATAGTATTTTTTCTTGGAATACCTACATGTTAGTTTTTAGTTAGTTAGTTAGTTAGTTGTTAGGCTTAGTTTTTCACAAGGGTAATAGAAAACCAGCCTTATCAATATAAAAACTTGGTTATTTGAACGGTTTTGTTTATCAAATAGACTTTTTGAAACAACCTGTATTTTCTTCGTAAAAAACGCAAAAACCGGCTGAAAACGGAAAAATCAGATATTCGGCAAATACGTCCTAAGCTATAAATCAGGGCCTATAAATGTTATCATAATGCAAGTTCTAAAGTGACTCTTAATATCAGGGGGCGGCTAAAGTTATGAACCCTGTATGATTGTAGATTCATATTTTTTCTTGAAAAACATTAACTTTATGTTAGTTTAGGCTAGATTTTCATGTGTTAATAAAAAGTCAGTTTTATAAACGTAAAAGTTAGTGATTTTGGCAGTTATTTGGATAAAATACGAACTTTTAACAAACCCCTGTAGCCTTTTTCGTATATCAACAATTAAAAAACCCACCAAACATGTCCCGAGATATAAATCAGGTCCTCTAAATGTAATCATAATGCAAGTTCTAAAATGACTCTTAACGTCAGGGGGCTAGTAAGAATATCGCTAAAGTTGTAAGAATTTTGCATTGCCCTTTGTTTCACCCTGTATGATTGTAGATTCATATTTTTTCTTGAAAAAGAGATTAAGTTTATGTTTGCGTAAACTAGATTTTCCTACGTGTTAATAAAAAATCAGTTATCTAGACGTAAAAGTTAGTAATTTTGGCAGTTTGTTGGATAAAATTCGAACTTTTTAACAAACTCCTGTAAATTTTTTCGTAAAACAAAAATCAAAAACCTGCCAAACATGTCCCGAGATATGACTGAGCATTTCTCGACGTTATCATAATGCAAGTTCTAAAGTGACGCTTAACATCAAGGGGCCAGTAAGAAAGCCGTTCAAGTTTAATAATTTAGCATTTTCCTTTGTTTCACCCTGTATGATTGTAGATTTAAATTTTTTCTTGAAAAGTAGATTAAGTTTATGTTTTTAGTTTGTGTTATGTTAGCGTCTTAATAAAAAATCAGTTATCTAGACGTAAAAGTTAGTGATTTTGGCAGTTTGTTGGATAAAATTCGATCTTTTAACAAACCCCTGTAAAATTGTTCGTAAAACAAAAATGAAAAACCCGCCAAACATGTCCCAAGATATGACTCAGGACCTCTCGACGTTATCATAATGCAAGTTCTAAAGTGACTCTTAACATCAGGGGGCGAGTAAAAATGTCGCTAAAGTTTACGAGTTTTGCATTGCTCTTTGTTTCACCCTGTATGATTGTAGATTCATATTTTTTCTTAAAAGACAGATCAACTTTCTGTTAGTTTAGGCTAGATTTTCCCCTAAATGTTAATAAAATAGACAGTTCAATAGTCGTAAAAGTTAGTGATTTTGGCAGTTTTTTGGATAAGATACGAACTTATTAACAATCCCGTGTAACTTTTTTCGTAGAACAAAAATTAAAAAACTCGCCAAACATGTCCCGAAATATAAATCAGTGCCTCCCAATGTTATCATAATTCAAGTTCTAATGTGACTCTTAACATTAGGGGGTGAGTAAGAATGTCCCTAAGGTTTAAGAATTTTGCATTGCTCTTTGTTTCACCCTGTATGATTGTAAATTCATATTTTTTGTTGAAAAACAGGTTAACTTTATGTTAGTTTAGGCTATGTTTTTCTAAGTCTTAATAAAATTCAGTTCTGTAGACATAAAATTTGTGATTTTGGCAGTTTGTTAGATAAAATACGAACTTTATAACAAACCCCGGTAAGTTTTTTCGTAGAACAGAAATGAAAAATCCGCCAAACGCGTCCCGAGATATGAACTAGGACCTCTCATTGTTATAAAAATGCAAGTTCTAAGGTAACTCTTAACATCAGGGGGCAAGTAAGAAAGCCGCTAAGTTTAAGAATTTTGCATTGACCTTTGTTTCACCCTGTATGATTGTAAATTCATATTTTTTCTTGAAAGGCAGGTTAACTTTATATCAGTTTAGGCTAGATTTCCCTGAGTATTAATAAAAAATCCGTTCTATAGACATAGAAGTTAGTGATTTCGGCAGATTTTTGGACAAAATACGGACTTTTTAACAAACCCCTGTAACGTCTTTCACAGATCAAAAATCAAAAATCGGCCAAACATGTCCCGAGATATTCATCAGGATCTCTAAATGCCATTGTAGGGAAAGTTTTGTAATAACTCTAGCAACCAAATGCAGTGGGTTAAAGTTTAGTACTTTTTACACGACATTTTAATCCACCCTGTCTAGTTCTCACCAAAAATGTTTGTCACAAACCAGGTATCTTTTGTGATTCTACAAGAAATGGGCTTTTAGAATCATGTCACTTCATTGAGATCGGTGAAAGCGTCTCTGAGATACAACCTTTCAAAAATGAGCAAAAAATTGGCCGTTCCGACTATTTTGACGAGCAGTTTCGTATTCAAAATGCTCAGTGGGAAGGAATGGTGGCTAAAACTGGAACCAAATTTGTATGTTTAGAACTATCGATATTAGGGAACTGGAAAAAATTGTTTTTGGTCTGAAGAATAAAAGCACCAGCGATAAATCACTGAATGCTAAACTTATAAAAAGTGTATTCTGTGTGCTTGGATACCCTTTACTTTATTTGATTAACACCTCGCTGACTACCAAAAAAATGTCCGACGACTGGAAAGTTAGCTTCATCGTTCCGATACCAATGGTTGACGGACCAATGACCCCGGGTGATCACAGACCAATCAATCTTCTAGATGTGGTGGACAAAATTATAGAGACAGTAGTCTGCAAACCACTCAGGTAGTATTTTGAAACAAACAAACTCTTGTTCAGCGGCCAATCTTGTTTTAGGAGTGGCCATTTATGTGAATCGGCGTTGCAGTACATGTGTGCAAACTGGAGTAAAGACATAAATGTAGGAAATGTGGTATACACATTAATCTGTGTATCAGGGAAAAACTACCAAGAAATCACAAATAATATGAATGTAGAATTGTAAGCTTTGTGCGCATGGTTGATCAATGTCAAAATAAATTGAAACTAAATACTACAAAAACAAAACATATTGATTATCTTTGTAGAAAGCTTGGTAAGAAACTGGGATTCTTCAGACGCATTTCTGCTTCTCTTTCTAAAGGGGCAAGACTGTTGGTGTATAATACGAATATTTGGCCTCATTTTGATTACTGTTCATCTTTGTTAATTGCATGTACTCAGGAAGATGTTATGAGGCTGCAACTGCAGCAGAATAAGGCGATGCAGATCATTCTTGGCTGTAATATTTATACTCCTATTCAAAATATGTTAACAACATTAAAATGGCTTAACGTACGGCACAGTATAAGATCTAGGACAAATTATAATATTCAATCTGTTCGAACAACTTTGCTGCAAAAGTCATAATTTTATGAGGGCTTACAGATGTACAACTCACTTCCAAATGCCATAAAGCCTTCAGATAATTTAAGACAATTTAAATCTAGAGTGTATGATTATTTAATTGGTACAGTAGACAATTTAAGAGATAATTTAGCTAAATTTTAGGTAACTTTACTATTGTTTTGTTGGTAATAGCCAGGTGCTAAATAAACTATTACTCACTTCCTACTAACAGTTATATCATCGTTCAAATAATATCAAATGTTAAACCAAATATTCTTTATTGCCAACAATATCAATCATATGGCCAAGCAACGTCAACAAAAGATACCTTTACAAAACTAGGAGGTGTCTGCGATAAAACAAATAAAATTTTAAAACTTAGATAGTAGTAACTATTAAGAATCAAAAATGAAACCAAGAAATAAGTCAAAATGGAGTATTCAAGTTAAAACAGTAAAAACATTTTTGGTGCACCCATTCGTAAACTCTCTTCTTAAAGATTGAAACATTAGCAATACTCTGCATTTCCCCGGGAAGCATTTGAAACGCCCTGACTGCTCTATAGTATACCCCCTATCAAAAAACACCGTTTCCGGCTGCTTCCGGCTTCTAGTCATCATGGACATGCACTCTGAATAGAGGTCTTTGTTCTGCGAAAACAGCCTCATATTTTTATCCACAAACATAACCAAGCCAACAAAGTAAAGAGAAGGCAGTGTCAAAATTCTCTGATCAGGGAACAGTTGCCTACAAGATTTGAGTTGAGAAGAAACCCCCAACATAGACCTCAGAATCGTTTTCTGAACCCTAAAGACATCAGTAGCACCCTGTGAAGAGTCCCAAAATATAAGACCATACTGTAGGATGGACTGGATCTGTGCAAAGTAAAATACTCGCAACACTTCTTAATCTCCGCATCAAGCCACACAGTTTTGATAGGCGGGATTGGACTTGCGACGTGTGCACACCCAGTCCATTGTAGGATCCAAATACATTCCCAGAAATTTTATGCTGGGTGTAGTTGCAATAGACTTGCCATTAGTTTTTACGAACATTGATTCAATACTCTGAGATTTAGAAAATTTGATCAATCCTGTTTTACTGGAGTTTAAAGTCAGACCGTGCTGACCACACCATGCCTGGATCCGATCAACCACCTCACACGCCTGATCCGCCAAAAGGGGCAGAAACGACAACAGAAATGTCCCATTTCCATCATTCTGGAGTAAGTTCTAACGCCCTCTCGCTCAACACTAACACGTTGTCTCCTGCCTGTTAGATAAAAGGCAACCAGGTTCAAGGAAGCACTCCTAATGCCACAAGCACTCAACCTACTAAGCAAAATCTCATGACAAACCGTATCAAAGGCCCTTGACAAATCGAAATAGAGTCCCGCAACTCGTCTGCCCCAATCCAACTCATCCACTAGAAAGCTCGTAGCATGGAATATTGCCATTTCAGTAGATCTTCCTGGAACAAACCCAAACTGACTATTAGTTATGATGGTGTATTTATTTAGACGACTCCAAATCAAATTCTTTATATCCTTTTCGAATACTTTAGATATGGACGGCAAGCAGGAAATAGGACGATAGTTGGCCACATTCTGCCTGTCGCCTTTCAGGTATTATTTTGGCAATTTTGAGAGTTTCGGGAAAAGTCTGAGAAGCAAAACATTCATTAATCAGCACCTCGAGCAGCGATATCAAATATTCCAAGGCAAACTTTATAAAAGACACTGGAATTTCATTCATCCCACATGAAAACTTATTAGGCAAAGACCTTAGTAATCCCCCTACCTCAGTTCTATCAACAGGGTGAAGAAACATATAAACCTACGCAATGTCGATTTTCGACGACTGTTTAATAATAGTTCTATTACTCAATAGTTTTCAAAAGATAATAGTATTATCTCTATTATCTATCGGTTATAATTCATTACTCACGGGTTGAACTAATCAAATGATACATGCTTAGTGATATTATTATTATTATTAAAAATGATTTAAAATCACTAAGATACATGGAACGCAAGCTTTGTTACTACTTTACGAGGATGCCAAATTTTCATATTTTATAAGAGGCGATGATGCCAAATGTTTTGTTGGATTTTGTATTACTCCCGATAATTTTTCAGTAATTGGTGCAGAATATCAATAAAATATAAGCATTGCATTGATGACCAGTGAAACTTTCATCATAACATAATATTACGATTTTTTTTGGTAACTAGGCGCGAAAATTTTCTTCTAACCCCCACTAAAAGTGCCTGTTTACAAAAATCCAATTCCAAGTGATTTAGGGAGCTCAATTACGCTGAAAATGCTAAATTCGCTTTAATATTTTAAGAAGTTTTTAATGGATGCGGTTCGTGGCGTTTTTAAATTGTTTTGTTTCGCCTTAATATTTAGAGGTAATAAATTCAAAGAGGCTGCCAAGAACACAGTCAAACTACTGGCGATTTTCTTTCTCGGCTATTTCTTAAACTCGATTGCTTCCAATTTGAAAAGTTGGCTCATTATACCATGGCAAACGGGTCACGTATTAGCAGTAATTATCTAAAGAATTATGCGAAATGGTCTATAGTCAGAGGGGCAAGAACTTTTGCCTTGAAAATAGGGTGGACTAGGCGGAAACTTGAAAAACCTACTTAAAGTTCTTCGACTGCTTTTAGAGGCCACATAGGGACGGAGTAGTAACGTACGTTTAGAGGGAGTTAAGGACACTTCCTACTACTTTTTTAGGAAACCATCTTTACCGCTATAAAACGTCATTTGCCCATCTCAGGTATTTTTCCAAAAATCAGCAGTATTGACTCGTTCTCGAAAGATTACGAAAAAACGCATTATTTCAATGTCCTCTGGCGGCAAAAAAAGCAACTTTTCATATCACTAAGTTCAGTTAAATCGATCTAACTTGGCTTCAAGAACATGTAGTTAAGCGTAGTATCCGGAGACCATGTAAAGGCTGGTTCTAGTCTAAGAATCATTGTTATTACACAGGATGTTTTAGGGGGGTGTTACATAACTTATGCAAGTTTCATAAAGAAGCTCATTGTCTTCGCAATGAATATGTGCAACAAGGAGCTTTATGAACCTGTATATTGTGTAATATTTTTTCTACTGAGAATATTTTTTTTTTATTTTCGATAAATTAAATTTTCTAAAATTTGTTCCTTATTTATCTACTAATATCTGTAAAGGAGAGTAGATATTGTGGAGTATTTTAAAGAAAAAGGTTAGCAAAGCACACATACTATGCGAATGGCAGCGTTGGGTTTCTTGGGAGCTAGGTCATGGTTTGAATTAATGAAAAAGATGAAGCAAGACATAACTAAACTTGTCAGTTGGGCGCCACTTATTTCAGATTACTGAGAAAAGCTATAATATTGATATTGAGAAAAGTATTGTAGAATGTAATTGATATTAAAAATTGTTTAGGTAATGTATTGTATTCAATGTGGGTGGACTTATACAGTCCTCCACCACGACCTGCGGTCTATTGTGGCTCACTTGAAGTGTTACCAGCAAGGCTTGCCCCTACCAGCTCCACTTATTGTCACCCGTTATGCCCAGACCCTCAACGAATCTGATGAGTCTCTCGGGCGACACTACGTTTGCATCTTGAGGTTCAATGATCGTGTTTCCGAACAGTGAGTATCTCGATCTGCCAATAGCCGGACCGTCACAGAGGACGTCCTCAAATGTCTCGTCGTCCTCCAAGCACAGCCGACACTCCGTCTTTTTGGACAGTTCGAGCCTGTGCCTGTGAGATCTTAGATGGCTATGTCCTGTGTACAGTGCAGTGGCCACTCTGATCTGTCTCCTATTTAGTGTGAGGAATGTTTGGCCTTTTGCCCTCCCTGTTCCCGTGATAAATCTTTTGGAGTCCGGGTAGGTTCTCCCACCAGTCCTGGGACATGGCATTGCTCCATTTCTGGAGTTCAGCCTTGACCAGAGAGTGTGGGACTCCCTGTGCCGGCTCCGGGCTTACAAATGCAGAGCCCGCCGCCCTCGTAGCTAGAGAGTCGGCCCTCTCATTGCCTTCGTGACAACGATGGCCCGGGATCCATACCAGTGTGACGATTTTATCCTGCGATATGGTGTTCAGAGTCCTGTAACAGTTCAAAACAGTTTGGAAATTGCAGCGCAAAGACGTAAGTGCTAGAAACGCTGCCCGACTATCCGAGCAGATCTTTATTGATCTACTGTCTAGTCTCCTCTCTCCTCTAAGAGGTGTCGGGCACACAATTCAATTGCATGTATCTCTGCTTGAAACTCTGTGGTGAATCGGCCCAGGCTCTCTGCTATGCAGATGCCATCCGATCTCCCGTACACTCTGGAGCCAGCCCCTTTGTCGGTTTTGGATCCATTCGTGCACCAGGTACTTCCTGCCAGTTGTAGGTTTACTCCTCCTTCGTCCCAGTCTGCCCGTGAGGGAACCCTGACGACGTAGCGAGTGTCCAATGTACGTTTTGATGCCATTATGCTCAATACCGCAAGGCTTTCCAAGCCAGCCTGGGCATTGTTGGTCCCACTATCGAATGGCTGGCACTTGATGCAGCCGGTATGTTGCCTTCATTGCCTCTCGTTCCAGGAGTAATGGAAGTGGAAGCAGGTCGAGCATGCGCTCCATGGCTGCCGTGGGCGTCGTTCTCATTGCCTCGGTGATGCAGAGACATATTTGTTTTTGCAGAGAGGACAGTTTAGCTTTGATGGAGCTCTCTCTGTTCTTTCGATACCAAACTATGGTCTCATACGTGATTATCGGTCTTATTACCGTCACGTATGGCTACATAGTTTGTTGGTGTCCCATCCCCCATGATTTCCTCGACCAAAGGGAGAGCTGTGCCTTGCTCACGGTACGAGTCACATGTGGGTTCCATGTGAATGATTTGTCCAGGATGACCCCTAGAACTTTTACTTCGTTGGTAAACGGGATTGTCGTCCCGAACAAGGACGGCGCTTTCAAGAAGTCCAGCCTCTTCCTTCGGGTAAATGGCACAATCACCGTTTTACTAGGGCTTATTGTTAGGTTTTCCTTTGAACACTAGCTGTGTACAATATCCAGCACCTCTTGCAACGTGCTGGAGATTTGTTGGTATGGTTGGTTTCTTATAAGGATAACGATGTCGTCCGCATATGCTTGGACCTCGACTCCCCATAGTTCCAAAGTAGCCAGAAGGTCGTTCACTAGTAGGGACCACAGGAGTGGTGAAAGGACGCCCTAGGACAACCTCCCGCTGTTGTGAATCTGATAGTGTCATCGCTTAATGATGTAGTGATCAGTTTGGATTCTAACATGTTGCGAATCCAGTTGGTTATTGTTGGTTCGATCCTTACCACTTTACTGGCGCTGAGGAGAGAGTCTGTAGGTGCATTATTAAAGGCCCTTTCTATGTCTATGAAAACCCCAACTGCGACACCCTTTGAATCCAGGGTAGCTTGGATTTTTACCATCAGGTTGTGGAGTGCTAGTTCATTTGTGAGCCTGGTATGCATACTATTCCGTATTAAGGGGGTACGTTGTTACCGCTCCCTCCCTTATGTATAGGTCTAGTAGATTTTCCAAGCTTTTCAGCAGAAATGAGGTTAGACTGATTGGCCTGAGCGATTTAGGATCTTCTCCCATCTTTGGTATGTAGACGACCCTCACTCTGGACCAGCAGCTTGGAATAAAGTTCCATGCAAGGCTCGCTCTGAAGAGCTTTGTTAGTAGAGGTGCGAGTTGATCCGGGAACACTCCATCGTCTCCGGGGGATTTGTATGGTTGAAAAGCCATAATCGTGGATTTTAGCAGCGTTGGTCTGACCACTTTTTTTGGAGAGCTCCCAATCTGCCCCATTGGGTTGTTTAAATCGTCCCAAGGGGCCCCAAATTGTTTAGGTAATTAAGCCAAGGTAAAACAAGCTAAAATTACTAAAATTGGTCAGTATTTTGTTAACGTTTGAGGTTAGTATTTGCGTTCCAGTTCTTACACTTACTCCTATTCGTGATAAACTTAACCAGTTTGTTGTGGTGTATTATAGTAGTTGATGATGAACGATCGAGTGTGGTACGGTGTTATTCGATGGTCTTGAAAGCTGATTGGATAAGAACCATGCTTTATTCCCTTGATATTTTAGGTTAGGATGGTTTAAAACCTAGTAACCACCATCGTCACTTAACGGTTCCATTTTCGGCAGGCCAACACAAAGCGTGGGTTTGAACGGTTTTAAGAAGCACCACCGTCACTAATGGTTCCATTTTCGTCAGGCCAACACAAACATGGCACATGGTCACAGAAATTACTGAGACATCCCCAAGTGTCTCAGCCCAAACTACTGTGTTTAGACTGGACTCGGAACTGAAAACTGGAAATTTGACATAAAAACAGAGAAGGCTTAGTGAAATTAAAATTATTTAAATGAAAACTCACCCCAAAATATGAGGAATTTTACCATAGGCAATAACGCGGGGTTGTGGCCGTTTTTTAAAGACTGGCTCACTCGTCCTTGTGCCCTGGCCCGTGGTCAAGATCGAAAAGGAACCATTAGCACATATGGCACATGGACTATGGGCTTAAAACTGGTCAAGAGTAAAGACGGAAGGAGTCCGTCAAGCTAAGGTATGAAATTAACAGAAATAGAAGAAAAAGAACCGCGAAATATAAAAATTTAAGCCATTGTTGATAAAAAAGATTAACATTTAGGGAAATAACTAGGTGATCACATTAATAAAAATTGGAATCTAAAAAAGAAATCTGGCACATTAATAATCCGACAATCAGGCAATGTCATTTGTCAATGTCCAACCTAATGGGGATTATCAAAAACAAACCTAGAGCTGTAGGTTTGAGTTGAGTTCGGTAATTACATCCCGAGCGCTCGGGATCAGTCTATCTCACTCTAGCTCGTTAAGATTTTGGGAGATGGTCTGTGTCCGCAGCGCTCGGATGGAATTACCGAACTCGGCTATGGTATTCGATATCCTTAGAGATGGGCAAAGCTCGAATATTCCGAATGATAAAGAGGTTGCAGTACGCTTTTTTTATGTAAAAAAAACGTTACACTAATGCCATTATTTTTAATTAAAACAAATGTTAAGATTTTAAAATATTTGAATTTTCATGAATTTTTGTATTAATAATATATAAATTAAGTTTCATGATCATTAAAGATGACGTTTTACTGCTACCAACATACAAAGGCAAAAACTAAGAAAAGTGTCGATAAGATCTTCATTTTGACTTTATAAAAGTGCGGCAAACCGTCATATTGAAACGAAAATAGAAAAATGTAATTTCAATTTTAGATTATTTTCATCTATTATACTAATTTTCTTTGGTTATGATTGACAAATTATAATGAACGACTGTTACGATGAACGGTGTTAACAAGCGTAGAAAAACTATATGTAAGCACTCACTACAATGTAACTGTATTGACACATCTTACTCTTATCTAATCGATTAATACGAAAACGTCCTTATATAAAAAAAATATTTTATCATTAACGAAGCCTTTTTTTCTATAGAGAATTAAAGAAAAGTAAAATTTATGAATGAAGTTCTACATACCCTGGCTTTCCGAAGGTTACGTTTTCCCTTGTACCAAGTGATAACAGCTGGAGGACGGGAACCAGTTGACGAGCAGGTAATCTCGTACTTTCTTTCTGCAGACAGAGTCTCGTTCGGCATGGTGATATTTACAGACAAGGGTTTCACTGTAAACAAATTGACAATTTATAAAAAATATTTGAGAATGTTTTATGCAGAACGTGTAGTAAATATCGAAATTTAAATAAAGAAAAAAGCGAGCACGATCTGTTTGTGTCAACAAAATATTGGCCTGGTTCAGCTTGCACATACTCGCAAGCCCGCGGCTCTTTCGCAAAATTTACTTACGAATAAGCTCAAGAATAACAGAGGCGCTCTTCGGCTCGGTTAGGTTGGTGTTTTCGGCTTGGCACGTGAAAATGGCATCCAGATCTCTTCGTGACACTGAAGGCCATCGCAGCTGGTTTTCGATCACGTTCCCTGCTTGATGTTCGTACTTGTCGTCCACCGTCACGTTGTTCACCAGCCATCGGACTACTGGTTTAGGGTGTCCACCCACTGCCCTGCAAAACCATAAAGCACATTAAGGTATCTAACGGATAAAAATATCAACAAGATCCCACCTGCAAATTAATACGACGTCATCTCCCACCTCGTGCGGTCCCACCGTTCTGTTTAAAGGGCGGCCTCGTCTATCAACAATAACGGGCGGCTCAGGAGGCACTGGAATAAAGGTAAAACCGTAAGGAAGGCAATTTATGGAAACTAGAAATAATGGTGAATTTTTCATGGGCCCGTGCAATTGCGGGATTTATGTTGCGCAGGAAATCCAATTTATGGATCCTTTTGTTCTGAATATATTTTCTTGAAGGAATTGCCTGATTACTGTCTCGGTGTACATTGAGGCGACGTTTCGAACGGGCCCAGCTGTTGGTGATTTGTGGAGATGGATGGCATTACGTAATAGAATTTGTTTTGTGCTCGCCTGCATCTCGTTTCGAGCAATTGACAGAACGACGGTTAATTTTCGTGTTGGGGCTTGAGCGATAAATTACAGAGTTCAGTTATGGTTATTGGAAAACTCCACACCTTCATCACTTAGTAATTACACATCATTCAACCAGCGTATAATGCAGGTCATCATCCCAGAAGGTGACGCAAATTTGTTTTACGATTTTATGTAGCATCTCTCACAGAAGGAAAACTTTTCTTTACCGGAAAAGGGGTCTTCTGACAACTCCGTGATTTTTGGAAACTTAAATTATGCCAGGAATTTGGGAATTTTACCAAACAGAGTAGAATCCCAAATAACAATATTTTAAATTTGAAAATTTAAACTTTTAACAAGAAGTCTTTTACCTTTCCGGGGACACACTAGACATAAGATACAGATGTAGACGATTTCTGAATTATAAGACTGTGAAGGCTTTCGCAGCCGGTTAAAATACAATCTAAAGTGATTTCTGAGCAACCAAAAATGTTTGCATTTTGGGTTCTTTGAACAAACTTCTATTATTATTAATTAACGTAGAATCTATTGAAAAAGTTTGTTTACCTAAATATGTGTACTGTGGCCCATAGTTCGGGGAATAGGTGTTAGACAGTCTCAAACTCTATTGCCAGCTCTCGCTTGCACTGGTAAATAGTACATTGTGCAACTGATGTCGAAAATTGCACTTTTCACACGAGTGTGACGGTTTGGACACGAGCCGTAGGCGAGTGATACAACGTCACAAGACTGCGAACAGTGATTTTCGTACGTGTTGCACACTATACTTTTCACGCTCTCATACACGCTTCTGTATGAGAGCGTGCGCCACTTTGCGCACGTTGTTTGCAATATGCAATTTTCAACGCTAGTTAGTAGTGCGCAATCGTACATTTTCAAGGCAGTCGAAGGAAAATAGCATTCACCTGCCTCAATATATACTTACTACACCACACCTACTATAACATAACTTTTGGATGGGTTGTTGTAGGTGAGAAAAGGACTTACATGAAACTATAAAATTTATAGCTAAGGAGTAAACATTTAGGAAGAAAAAGTAATTTGCCTCTTGTTGTCGATTTGCAATTAGCTGATTCAATAACAAAGCGAGACTCTATCAACAAATAAACTTCGAACGCCGTCTGAGCTAACGTTCCCCATTAAGATTGATAGGACAAGTGTAAACTTGAAACTGACCAGAACGTCTAAATGGATTTCAATCTGGCCTGGAGAAAATTGATTGCTCGGAAGTTCATTACTCACTCTGTCGTAATGGACGAACGTCGCGTCCCAAAAATACGATCGCAATAATTTCGGGTTAGTGCCAATAATTGCTATTCGTTTTTGCACCGTGAAACGACATTAACCCTCTCAAAATAAGCTAGAAGGGCGTTTTAACTAATACTTATTTGGAGACTCCTTATGCCCAGTTTCTGACCTTTACGCAAGAGAATTAATCTCCATAAAATAAAAATGTACCCTCATAGCTGCGGTCTCAGAATATTAATAATTATAACTTGCTTCGTTTTCTTGCAGTTCCTCCTAATCTACTTACTTCAAAGAGACTTACCCCTCAACTCTGTATCTGATTATTAATATGAAAATTAAATTCAGTAATAGCACAAACTCAGCTTTACTCGAAGGTGTTTAAGTTTCATGTCACGCCTGACAGACAGACTGATTTAAATTGGTTTCCATAAATTTCGCCTTATTGCTCCAGTTGGATTTAGTGCAGCGCCAGTGGCGGTCCATGTATACCAAAAGAGATTTTTGAAGGTGCTCTGTGCGCTACCGTCCTCGCTACACCACTGACAGATCCTCTAATGTCCTTCGGAGCTTGCAAATGAATATTGGTGCTTTGAAACGGTAGTAAAGGCAACATAAATTAATTTAGTAATATTCCAATAAAAGCTGCAGCATAATACTGGAAGTGAGTCGTTAATTTTAATCCTGCTGGTCTATATGCAGTTAATTTAGGTGGGTTTTTAGATACGGATACTGCAGCGGTTTAAAATTTTATTAGCAGGAAAATGGATAAGGGTGACGGGGAGCTTTTGTTCCATGTATGCCGCAGAGGCAAAAAGTTATTGATTAGTATGTGAAGCTATTCAATAAAATAAGAAAATAACTATTTGGGTGAGAAGCTTTTACTTATTTAAAATTACCAGGATGACAGTACCAGAGACAACATTTTCGATTATTATTATTGATATCGTCTGGTTATGGTATCCTAACCACAACATTTTCAGATTATTATCATTTCTATCTTTTCGGTAACATCACGTAACGTGCAGTTCTTTGAGGACCACCCTGTATGGTAATACTAATACAATTCTGAATAGGATGACAGCTACATGTACGCAAGGATGTTTCATAAGAAGAAAAAAATCCATTACTTGCATTGCTCTAAAAAAGTAAGAGGTAGATTTTCAAAAAGTTGTGCTAATTTTAATAAAAACCTCGTTATATTAAAAAATAAGCCAGATACCAAAAATCGGCGCAATACGTATTTTTCCAATGATGTTACCTTAATGTTTCCAATGATGTTACCATAAATTACCCTAGAATAGAAATCACAAATCGATTTTGGTTTTTCTAAATCTTCGGTAAGAAAAAAATTTTGATTTTTTGTGAAGGTCTGAATTTACACCCTGTATATGCCTTTCGTAAGCAAAATGAAAAACTGGTGTTAAGACCAGCTACTATCAATGACATTTCCAAAAAGTCCTGAAAAATTCCTTTTGATGTATCACATCGTCTATATAGAAGATATCTGCTTGCAAAATAACTTTACAAATTTGCATTATTTCAACCTATTGTCCAGCAGTGTATTAAAATTTCTCGTAATTTAAATTGCGTATTACATAATTTGGATATACAGGGTGATTCAAAATTCAGTACAGAGATTTTAAGGGCATATTTGTGAGGTCAAAATCAGTCGTTTTTTTTTCTATAAACGGGCTCTAAAATGAACCCCCCCCCCTCCGCCCTACGGGTGCTCAAAGTTGAAAAAAATTCTTTTTTTTTATTGTGGCCGTATTTATTCATAAAAATTCTTGAAAATTTGTACATCCCCATTTCTCAATGAGCTTTTTTCATTCCTTTTCTCAGGAATTTTAATTTTTCGCAGTTTTTATAAGGTCTTACTGATGTGTTATGAAAATGAACACTTTATGTTTCCTGGGAGTTTTGTTAATGTCATTGTCACTAGCCAACTATGGCCAAACAAATATCTTTAATTCTTCAAAATTGATATTAACAATTTGACAGCATAAATAAAAAACAAAATTGCCATAAGTACAAAGTCCCAGCCTCCTGTGTTTTTCCTTATTATGATGATCACACTGCAGCCGTTCAGTCAAAGGAGTTTTTCTCGAAAAGGGTTAGTTTAATCAAGAAACTTCACGAATTCAAAATTAACGATATTTGTTTGGACTACCAAATAGTGAGGATGAATTTAACAAAACTCCCAGGAAACATAAAATGTTCATTTTCATAATGACAGTAAGACATTATAAAAACTGCGAAGAATTAAAATTCCTGAGAAAAGAAATTAAAAAAGCTCATTGAGAAATGGGGATGTACAAATTTTCAAGAATTTTTATGAATAATTACGGCCACAATTAAAAAAAAAATATATTATTTTCCAACGTTGAGCACCCGCAGGGGGGGGGGGGGGTTCATTTTAGGGCCCGTGTTTATAGAAAAAAAAACGACTGATTTTGACCTCACAAATATGCCTTTAAAATCTTTGTACTGAATTTTGAATCACCCTGTATATCCAAGTTATGTAATACGCAATTTAAATGACTTGAGAAGTTTTAATCCACTGCTAGACAATAGGTTGGAATAATGCAAATTTTTAAAGTTATTTTGAAAGCAGATATCTTCTAGACGATGTGAAACATCAAAATGAATTTTTCAGGACTTTTTAGAAATATCATTGATAGTAACTGGTCTTAATACCAGTTTTTCATTTTGCTTACGAAAGGCATATACACGGTGTAAATTCAGACCTCCACAAAAATCAAAATTTCTTTCTTACCGAAGATTTAGAAAAACCAAAATCGATTTGTAATTTCTATTCTAGGGTAATCTATCGACCAATGGAAAAATACGTATTCCTGTCATTATGAAAATGAACATTTTATGTTTCCTGGGAGTTTTGTTAAATTCATCCTCACTATCTGGTAGTCCAAACAAACATCGTTAATTTTGATTTCTTGATGTTTCTTGATTAAACTAACCCTTTTCGAGAAAAACTCCTTTGACTGAACGGCTGCAGTATCAACATCATAATAAGGAAAAACACAGGAGGCTGGGACTTTGTAGTTATGGCAACTGTTGTTTTTTATTTATGCTGTCAAATTCTTAATATAAATTTTGTAGAATTAAAGATATTTGTTTGGCCTACTAGATAGTGACAATGAATTTAAGAAAACTCCTGGGAAACATAAAATCATCTTCATAATGACAGTAAGTCCCTAAAAACTGTGAAGCCATTTCTGAGAAAAGAAATGTAAAAAGGTCGTTGAGAAACGGGGTGAACAAATTTTCATAAACAAATACGACCACAACTAAAAAAAATGATTTTTTTTTCAAACTATGAGCGCATGTAGGGGGGAGGGGGTTCATCGAGGGATAGCGCTGATGAATTTTTGTACACCAAATTACCTTTTCCGTCAAAAATGCCCCTCAATACTTTAAAATGCCTCAAAAATGCCTTGAATTTTCTTTAAATACATTGAGTTACATTTAAATACCTTGAATAACGTCGAAATACCTTGAATGATCTCGAAATTCCTCGAAAAATACTCAAAATACCTTGGAATGCGAGAGATAAATTTTTAATTTTAGAATCAAAAAGCTAGAAACTATTTTCCAAATTCTATTAACAAATTAATAGTATACCTACGTAGAAAATACCAAATAATCAACAACAGAATAAGAATGCGTATTTTCGAAACTAAAATTGATGCCCTGGGTAAATCCAAAGGATAATCTCAAACTCCGTTATTGGCTTAAACTACCTTAGACTAATATTTTTTCCTCAGAGTTCATCGGTCACATAAATAAAACTGTGAATAGTAGAAGTAGAGCTCCAGGTAGAACTCAAATCCCCCTCCTCCCCCATCCTTAGTAATGACTTGATACTATAATAAAGGTAATTTTTATTACGAACCAACAAAAACAAGAAAAGACTCACTATACAAACAGTTTACAATAAAGGGCAAAGTTTAGCTTAAAGCCACACTGACCCCAGATGTAAAGTGGTAGGTATGCATTAAAAATAATATACATATTTTTATGATTTGCTCTCAATCCTCTGTTTCTATTCAAAAATAAACAATAAAACCTTAGTTGGCCTTAGCCTACTCCACATTGGATTGGGCTTTAAATCTAACAACAAAAAAAAGGAGAAATAACAATGGTTTTGGGCGAATTTAATGCTCCGATAACTGCAAGTGGTACTACAAACAAGTTAACAGGAAAATATGGACTGCCAACTAACACCACACTAACACCATAAGTTCCTGGTTCCACTAAGAACTTTACACGATTGTATTCTTTAGGCCCAATTGTAATTAATACCACAATGATGTTGTGGTTCACCGGCAGTTTTAGCTTAACTGGTACTTAAACTGCTTCATAAGAACAGCATTGCTGTCACTAAGTGTCACAAACGAATTAAAATTGACAGCAATGCCATTCTTATGGGGTGGTGTACCCTCATTTGCACAAAGCAAATTTAGGTAAATCCTCCGGTAAACCTAAAGTCAAGGACTCCTAAACCATAGCTATTAGCATGAGTAACCATGGTAATAATGACAGCCTTAACTAGGTGTACTTGAAAATTGCTTGGTGCAAATGGGGTTAAGCACCAGTTAGGTTCAGGTGAACCTGAGTTTAAACGATTGTACAACTGGGCCTTGTGGACGTCAAAATATACAAAGGTTACACCAGCAAAACATAATTTTTTAAACAACCTCAAATCTGATTGAAACCGTTTCTACCCACTGGCGACATCTCTTGGAAATATGTTATAATATATATAGTGGCAAAAACACTACCTAAAAATACCTCAAAAGTACCTTGGAAATACCTCTAGAATACCTTGAAATTCACAAAATGCCTCTAAATTACCTCGAAATACTTCTGAAATACATCAAAATACTTCGGGGTACCATGGAATACCTTGAGATTGTACACCAAAATACTCCAGCGATCTGCCCCTCGGGGTTCATTTCAGGACCCATTTTTATATGAAAAAGATGTCTTCTTTTGACCCCACAAATATGCTTTTAAAATGTTTGTACAGAATTTTGAATCAACCTGTATAGTGCAGAGAACTTTGCCCAGCTCTAAGTACAAAAAAGGGGCACTATGTATTTATCCACAGTTTCCAATTTTGCTTGTCTATAACTTCAGAACGAATGGGAAAATGATAAGCTCCTTCTATGCTTATCTTTTCTCGAACTAATCTTTTTCCTCTCAGAAATGAAGAAATCAATAATTCAATAATTTCAGAGATGAGTAGTCGAAGAGCTAATAACTTATCTTCTTATTAGGCCTTTTAATCCTTTGGGTTTGCTCAAAAACATAAAAGCTTATTAAAATTTTTCTTTGGGTTTAATCATTGCCAACAAATGCAACTTTTAATTCCTATAACTTGAAAATGAAGAGACCTATCAGAGTGAATCCAACTGTTTTTCCTTTCCTTTATATCAACTTTTCTTCCCACAAACAATATTGACATCAGAAGCAATATACAAAGTGTTAGACATTGTTTTTGCTTTTCAAATGATCAAATAATTTATATTTTTAAACTAAACCATTTAGCAAGTAGTAGTAGCACTTTACTAAATCAAGAAAACCAGACAGTTATGTACTACTTCTTACATATAAGATTTAAAAAATGGGTATGCCAATACTCACTTTTTCTTTGCCCTTCCTCCAACAAACCAATAGAAAAATCTGTAAATGCATGTACGATGGTAAATCAAAGCTAGCACCAAAAAACCATGTCACCACAAGGTCATATGTACAAATATTCCAACTTCAATATCTTAATAAGTCATATGAGCAAATTACTCAACCAAGTATTTGAGTAATTTTCACCTCGTTTTCACTTATTTTCCAAAGTTCAGTTATTAGTGTGTCACGGTCATTTCTTGCCATTAGTGTCACTTCCTAATTTTAATAATTAACATACCTTAACTGTTTGCTTATATCCCTTTTTTGAATTTATGCCTCACACATTTGAATCACTCCCTTTTAGTTTCACTCTTGTGCTTATGGAGTTTTGCTCCTGCTGTTCACTCACTAAAGGAACTCTCTCAGTTTTGTGCTTTGCTGACCCTGGTTTCCCTTGGCCTGTCTGATTTTTATAAAACTGTTAATTTTATGCAATAAAGGTGCTTTTTATTAACCTAGTGGGTCATCTTTGTTTATCATGCTGTGACAGTGAAGTTAGGAGTATGATCGTGAGGGCTTGAATGGTTATTTTATTGTTCTTTCAGGACTCTTGATTTGTCTTTGCATAACAGGGACAGGACAAACAGCCCTTTTCCTCGTTAATTTCATTATTTTCTATTTTGATTAAATAACATGTGGCTGTTTGCGGCGAGCAAATGAGGCACACTAATTAGTTTACTTGTTTATTTCACTAAACTGAACATTGATTGATAAAAACTAACTATCGGTTTACAAAAGGAGGAACGGAATCTACACGGACCGGTCGATTCCAATTCCTAAACGTCGACTCGTCGTGACCCGCAGTTCGCGAATCCCCCTCTTCCCTCTCTCAAACGCCAGCCTTCAGTCTGAGGCGGAGAATGGCAGATGACATCCGCCACAGGGCTCCCCCCCAGTAACAGACCCGGTGGTTTCGAACGGTTCCGCTCGCATCCATGAAGCTGGAACTGGCTGGCATACGAATGCTCCTCTAAAAACCGGTGGGAGACTGGAACATATGCTGGTTTAAGGCGATCCATCGAGACTCGTTGCTGAACACCTCGAACGTCCACTGTTAGGCATTTGTCGTGACGCTCCAGCACTTTAAAAGGGCCGCTATAGGGGGGTGTTAGCGGGGGCTTCACATTATCCGATCGAATAAACACATGTGTAGCCGATGGCAGGTCTGGATGGACATAAGCGGTGCGGCTCGAGTGGTTGCTCGTTGGCAGAGGTCGCAATGCTCCCATGGTCTCACGCAGGCGTTGGACAAATTGGTGTTCATCGGGTGTAACTGCATTAGGAACAAGCAGTTGTCCGGGAAGTTGAACCGGTGTACCATACACCAATTCAGAGGCCGTGCATGAAATATCCTGTTTGAAGGTATTTCGAAGACTCAGCATGACCAAGGGGAGGGCCTCGACCCAAGACACCACGTCGGCGGCGATCAGAGCGGCTTTTAGGGTCCGGTGGAAACGTTCAATGCACCCGTTTGATTGCGGATGGTAGGCGGTCGTTTTTATATGCTTCACTCCTAGCATTTCGTTAAGTTGACGGAACAACTGACTCTCGAATTGTCTTCCCCGGTCCGTAGTTATGATCGTTGGTACGCCGAAGCGGGATATCCAAACTTCAAGGATCTTATTAGCCACCGTCTCGGCAGTCATATCTGCGATGGGGATTGCTTCAGGCCACCTCGTAAACCGGTCGATGATCGTAAGCAGGTACCGAAAGTCTCGACTAGGAGGGAGTGGTCCCACAAGGTCTACATGTATGTGGGCGAATCGGTCATCGGGCATGCCTAGTGATCCCAGAGGCGCATGCGTGTGTCGGCCAACCTTAGCGCGCTGACATTGGAGGCACTCTCGGGACCATTGCTTTACTTGACGGTTCATTTTGTGCCACACAAAGCGTTCGGCGATCATTCGCAATGTAGCAGCATGTCCAGGGTGTGACTGGTTGTGGAACTTTAGGAAGACATCCCGTTGAAAGGCATCCGGCACGTATACGCGAGTCCGCCCATCTTGGAATTCACAATAGAGGGGACGTTGGCTGTCTGGTAGGACGATACGTTGTAGGCGCAAGGCGCTGGTCGGATCGTACAGGACCTGTTGTAAACCTTCATCCGTGGTCTGGGCTTCCGCCAACCGGTCATAGTCGATGGTAATTGGTGCTACGATAACGTCCACCTGAGGCCGTGAGAGACAATCAGCGACGATATTTGTCGTTCCTTGGACATGTCGGATATCAGTCGAAAATTGGCCAATGAATTCGAGCTGTCGAATTTGCCGTGGAGATTGACGGTCATGTCGCTGCTGGAAGGCGTACGTCAAAGGCTTGTGGTCGGTGTATATAGTGAACAGCTTGCCCTCGATAAAGTGGCGGAAATGGTGGACACCACTGAATATGGCCAGCAGCTCCCGGTCGTAGGTGCTGTAATTCCGCTCCGTTTTAGATAGCTTTCGCGAAAAGAAAGCGATAGGCTGCAGGTATTCATCCACGAGTTGCTGCAATACACCGTCAATTGCTGCATCCGAAGCGTCGACTGACATACTCAATTTGGCGTGCGGTGCCGGAAAAACCAATTCAGCAGAGGCAGCTAATAGTTCCTTGACTCTGGCGAAGGCGTCTGCTGCTGCTGGGGTCAAGTTGACGTCCTGCTGCTTCTTCTTTTGTAGTGCCAAAAGCTCGGTGAGCGGCAGAAGCACGGTTGCAGCGCTGGGCAACCAACGACGGTAGAAGTTAACCATCCCCATAAAGCGACGCAACTGTCTGTAAGTCGTGGGTTGAGGAAAGTCTCGGATAGCACTAACCTTACTCGGCAAAGGCAGCACACCCATTGGAGTGACTGTGACGCCCAGGAAGCTGGCTTTACGGGTACGGAACTTGGACTTCTCCATGTTAATTTGAAGTCCGTTGGCTTTCAGGATCTGGAGTACCAATGCCAATTGCTGCTCGTGTTCTGCTTCTGTCGTTGAGGCAATTAGAATATCGTCAATGTACACGTAGACGAAGGGGCACTCTCGAAAGAGGTAGTCCAGATACCGCTGCAATGTCTGGGCAGCGTTACGTAACCCGAAAGGCATTCGGAGGAATTCGTACAGGCCAAAGGGAGTGGTTACAGCCGTTTTCTGCACGTCTTCCGGTCGAACGGGGATCTGGTAGAAGGCGCGTACCAGGTCAATCGTCGAGAAAATCTGCTTACCATGCAGCTGATTTGCAAAGTCCTGGATATGTGGCACTGGGTAGCGGTCAGGCTTAGTAATAGCATTTAGACGACGGAAATCTCCGCAAGCGCGCCCTGGATGGGGCGCTTGCGCCCCCCATTGGATTTTTGGACCAAATGAAGTGGGCTTGCCCATGGCGACTTTGATGGCCGAACAATGCCTGCTCGCATTAAGTCATTGAATTCATCTCGTGCAGCTTGTAGACGATCTGGCGGAAGTCTGCGTGGCTTGGAGAAAACAGGAGCGCCATCGGTGTCAATATAGTGCTGGACCATTCCAGGTGCGTCTGATACACTAGTTGGGCGATTATATGGGTGGGCAGTAGAGAGCCCTTCTACTGATGTCCTTATTCGTCTCGACACACAGGAAATGCTGCAATGGGTGGTTGGGCTTACCAGGCGTTTATTGCGCATATCTACTGTGATTCCAAAGTGTGTAAGAAAGTCAGCGCCTAAGATGGCAGTGGTGACGTCTGCGACGACAAAGGTCTATGTGACCGGTTGGCCAAAACCTAGATCCACTGTGAGTCTCTTCTGCCCATATGTTTTAATGCAGGCACCACTAGCAGAGTACAGGCATACAGTACTTGGTTGCATAGCAGTGCAGATCCTGCGTGGCAGCACACTAAGGTCGGCACCAGTGTCAATGAGGAACTGGAGCTGGAGAGTTTTTTCGGTGATAAACAGGCGACGTGGTGTATGAGGAGCACTGGTCGTCGTCACTACAGCACTCCCTGGTCGTTTTTTGAGAAGCTACATGGGGGTCTGCACTTCTTAGCTTGAGGGCCAAATCTTCGGTGGTAGTAGCACTGTCCATCACCTGGTGAACTGCTTGCTGGTTGGGCTGGTAGAGACTGCTGACTCATTTCCCGAAGATTGACTTTTGTAGCCAAAGCATTCACCTGGTTGCTTATGTTGGTTACGAGTTCGTCAAGTGAAGGTTTCACTGTGAGGGGCATGACTGAAGAAGTGGCACAGCGTATATACTTGTCAGCCTTCTTAGCAATCTCCTCTAGGTCATCATCGAGAATGGATACAATCCCTCGGACTTGGGGAGGTAAGTGATCGAGCCATAAGTTTTTAAGTACCTCTGTGCTTACATTTCCTTCGGCTAGAGCTTGCATACGGTGGAGAAGCTGGGTCGGTTTAAGGTCACCCAAGGTTATCTCCATCAGTCGGCGAATCTTTTCATCGGGATGGACGCCATATCGGTCCAGAAGTCGAGCTTTTAAATCTTTATAGGCTGTACCTTTAGTTGGGTTTCGCAATATATCAGCAACTTCTAGTAAAACTTCACTGTTTAAGCTAGCTACAGTGTGATCAAACTTGCATTCATCTGTTGTTATCTTGGCTTGGCGAAACTGGGCTTCTAGCCGAAGAAACCATAGCTCGGGTTCGGTACCCCAAAATTCTGGTGCTTTCATGCCTATGCGGGCGATCACAGATTGGTCATCCATGGGTTGGGGCATGCTTGCTGTTTCGGTTTGGGACATCGTGAGCGTCTGCCAGGAGTGCGAGTGGCGTGGTATGTGGAGTCTTGAGACGATACACACGCGGAACACTATAGCGTCGTCGGGGTCACCAATGTGGCTGTTTGCGGCGAGCAAATGAGGCACACTAATTAGTTTACTTGTTTATTTCACTAAACTGAACATTGATTGATAAAAACTAACTATCGGTTTACAAAAGGAGGAACGGAATCTACACGGACCGGTCGATTCCAATTCCTAAACGTCGACTCGTCGTGACCCGCAGTTCGCGAATCCCCCTCTTCCCTCTCTCAAACGCCAGCCTTCAGTCTGAGGCGGAGAATGGCAGATGACATCCGCCACAAACAAACAAGCCTAACCTATCTTGTCATTTTTGTATTTGCCGACATAGACAGTTTGACACTAATGACGTAATTAATTTTAAATGTCACTTAGTCACTCGATAGAATGTCTTGGCTCTGCTCTTCTGGTAGCGCTAGACAAGGATGCAGAAGTTCTGCATTTCCTATGTTTCTTAAACTGATCTCACTGGGCGTAAAGGCCGGCACTATTAATTTTAATTGCTTTGTTTGTCTTTACATTATCCAAATCATGATTTACTTAATTTCTTTTGCTTATTTGATGATGGAGGACAGAAATCTTTCGTATCACAGGTAAGTGCATGTTCATGTTTTCACCGATTACCCGACTCGGCAGCCATTTTTTCATGCTCCTTTTTCCCCCACAAAGTTCCACAGAGTTACAGAGCCACAAAGTTACTGCATTCAGCCGCGATCTATTGGCTCAGCTTATACTCCACTCCATAGAAACTGTATGTAAGCTTTAATTTTAACTACTTACTAACACCAACACCACAGTAATAGAGCAACTAGTAAACTGCTCAGTTGACTTTTTTGGTGTGTGTTCTAACCACTTAATCTGTTAGTTTATATTTTGGTTTGGTGTTGAGTTCCAGATTACACCTTTGGAAGTTTCTGGCTTTACTGTCAAAGTCAGTAGCGCTATAATCTACGCCACTCTCCGAATTATCTGAGCTGGGGCTCACTTAGTTTGCCAGGCCAATAGACAACTCACACCCCTTTCATAAAAATGATTTCTTTTCTTTGACCGTTCTTCTTTATTCAGGATTTCATCCTGAAGAGAGGGCGTGGCAACTGCCCAATGCAGAATTCCACATATGTATAACGATAGCTGCTTTTCTTTCCAATACCAACCTTTACCAGTTTCCCGAACTCTGCTTTGCGTTGTGCATGTGTTGGCAGTCGCGAGCGGATAAGTCTAACTTTGCACCCTTGTTAGGAAATTTACTATTTACTCCTTGGTCTAGTTGTAGGCTCCGCTTCCGCTATCAATCCTTGGGCTCAGCAGAAAAAGTCACAATTGTGACATAATCTACTACTTATTTTTATTGTGTATCCTATCTCTTCTTCATTTTAGAAAGTACTCTTCCAGTTCCTTAAAATTGCATGCCTTCAACAACAGTCCAACGGCGAGCATGCGCTCATACTCGTACATTTTCAATGATAATCAATAGGAAACAGATAACGGTAGAATTAATCAACAACAATCCGGCGGACTGAACTGTTTTAACGACTGACAGATGCGTTTCATTAGAGCCGGCTTTGAGCCGGCAAATCGCCAGCTGGGGTTCGCACGTGGTTGTCTGCAGCTCAGATTTACCGTGACCCTTGCTCCAACATTCATTTTCCTCGGGATTACTCCCCCGGCTGTAATTAATGACGATAAGCCGTATTTACCGGTAGTGAATTTATTTTAATTGCCGTTTTATAGTTTTATTGATCGAAAACATTTGTCCAACTAATGGGACTTAGAGTACGCTCCTTATAATAATTTCATGAGGGATTGCTTTTGTTATTGGTGACGTAAATAGAGCGGTAATTTAGAAATGACATTTTGTTTCTATGAAAAGTTTTCTTTAGTCTTCTTCCGGATTAAATTGTCGCAAAATTTTTCAATTTTTGTAAACATTTTTCACTTTTTTTTTATTTTTAAGGTCAGTAGAGCTATCTCTATATCTGCCCAAATAACATTTTTCCGACTGAATGTGCACCAATTCCGGAGTCGAAACATGTAAATCATGGTTGTCCAATGACTTTTTAACAATGTCGTGGTTAGAGCTCCAGACGACCGACGTTAACCCAACGTTGGTCGTTAAGGGTCGCACATTAGTTGTAGTTCATTAGTCTATATGAAGTTGTGTTTTGCGAGCAACGTATCATGTGGTTGGAATTTTTGAAGTAATAACATTTGTCCATAAGAACCAGATGTCTTTTGCAGCAAGTGGTCCCCAAAGTAACAATCAAGTCCAACTTAAACAAAAAATGTCTTTTGCTTTTTTTAACATTGAAAAAAGAAATATTTATTTCTGTAAGTGTTGATACATCATTTCAAAGCAAAAACGTGTTTTTTTTGCCAGACCAAAATTAAAACAGCAAACATCAGAAAAAAAGAATTTAATGATGGTGTTTGAAACCGAAAAGTCAGAATTAAAAACTAAGCGCACATGAAGATGGTCTTTGGAACATTGCTATGACAACTTTTTGAAACTTTTTTCAAATTAGAGAAAATACAGCATATTTTCGAAAATAAAAGTTTTTGTTTTTCTAATACAACTCAAAAACAAAACAGAAACGAAAAGTTGTCAAAAAGTGATAGATTGTTTATGAAATTCCCTGAAACATCCTCCTTTAACCTCTGCAGTAACTCTAACAGGAAGCCTAATTGTTATATAGAGAATCGATTCTTGGACACAGTGTATACCGGGTGTAGCATCGTCGGGCGGGACATAGGAAATCCCATGTAAATTTTGTTAGGGCCAATTATTGGATTCCCTAATTATTTTGGTGAAAAAATATATTTAGTTTTTTTAAAGAGCGCTAAAATTTGCAACCAATAGAATAACTTCAAGCATTTTTGATCAACCTGTTTACGAATTAGATGCCAGTAACATTTTTAATATTTTGTCTTTTTTATCGTCCCGTATTCAGCGACACCAGTCAAAGTAAGAGTTGGCTGTCAAGTAAAAATGCCATTCATGAATCTTTAATGTTTGATAGCCAAGTCTTACTGGTGTCCGTAAATACAGGGCGAAAAAAAAGACAAAATACATAAAAAGTTATTGGAAATAACTCGTAAACGGTTAATCAAAAATGTCTCAAGTTGTCCATTTAGTTGTGTTTTTAATGTTCTTCAAAAAATACAAATAGATTTTTCCTCTAAAATAATTAGGAAAGCCAATAATAGACCCTTTTAAAATTTACATGGGATTTTCTATGTCCCGCACGACGATGCAACACCCGGTATAACCCTGAATTGAAATTCATGCTCATGTAGGCTGGTTGAGCTTAAAATTAAATGAAGCAGGATAAAGAGTACAGTTCGACATGAGTATCTACATATTTTATGTCGAGTGTGTTTTTGCATTTTAAACAGTGCTGAGTGAAATTGGGAAATTCAATTTTTAGGTCAAAAGGAAATGGCACTTCAAGAAAATATCGTTATGTATGTCGTACAACTATCGTACAACTAGGGACCATTGTCATTTCATAGCGAACTTTAGAGCAACTGTGCATAGCTGGTGCAAATTGATTTGGAACTCCTAACATTGTTATTTACACTTTTAATTTTTGAGTTTCCAATAATTTTCCACGTAAGGTAAAGTGGCCTTCATCTAATTAAAAATATTAAAATCTATAAAAAAATGAAAACTTTAAACACATACATTATTTGATAATAAAAACTTTTAGGCTTTACCTTTGAGTCTATTTCCTGGCTGTAGAAAGAACTTAACGAAAATATTGTACTTAATTACGGAAGAAACGAGCATAAATTCTTAAATATTATGTTCTTGTAATACTTAAATCTTCTTATCTTGAGGCCTTAAACTAAAAAATTAAAGGAGTTTTCACTCACTGCTAAATTTATACAAAAACAGGTATAACTTAAACATACATGATACTAACATAAGGTGACAGGAACTTTATACAGGTTGGTTCTGATAGGATCAAGTTATTTCATTTAAGCATAGCTAGCATAGTTTAAAATTTAATATAATAATAATAAGTATTATAATAATATTCAATTTAATTATATTAATAATATTAAAATAAATAATTAAGCATAGTTTAAGCATAGTTCTCTCGCCAACTATTAGGATACATCTACTGCTACTAAAATAGGATTATTGATCATTGTCACTTTACAGAATGTTTTAGAGTAGCTCTGCATAGATGGTGCAACTTGATTCTCAAAGCACAGCTAGTGACCATTGTCATTTTACAGCGAATTTTAGAGCAACTGTGCACAGTTGATGCAAATTGATTTGGAACTCGTAACACTGCTATTTACATTTGTCGTTTTTGAGTTTCCAATAATTTTCCACGTAAGGTAAAGTGGTTTTCGTCTAATTAAAAATATTAAATTTATTAAAAAAAATGAAAACTTAAAATATTAATTAAAGCCTCTTTGAGTTCAATGGACTAGAAGGTTAAAAGCCAAGTTGCCCAATCTGTGCACCGCGGTTTTAAATCACCTGGTAAAGTAGTAATCATGTTTTTAGTATCAATAGATGTTTCTGTATACAGAGTGTATTCTTCATAACTTACTACTCCTATCTTTTGAATATTGTGAAGCATTTAAAAAAAAACCTCGTAACACTTCAATAACATTTAAACCAAATTATTATTTGGGTACTTAATTTAATTTTTTAAGGCACTTAATTTATTTTTTTTATATTATTATTCCATTTATTCTTCTACTATATTTTTATACTATTATTTATTGTTTATGTTAAAATATATTTAATTGGAAGTGAAGATATTTTTTAAATAGTGATTGGTTTAAACTGTTTATACGCATTAGAGTTTGACAATAATATATGTATTTTTAAAGCAGAACAAAAGTTCACTTATTAATTTTGTGTGTGTGTGTGTCATTGTTATCATTCATCGGCATGTAAGTGATCATTGTTACCTTTCAGGGTGTTTTAGAGCAGCTCTGCATAGGTGGTGCAACTTGATCCTCGAAGCACAACTAGTGACAATTGTCATTTTACAGCGAACTTCAGAGCACCTGTGGATAGTTAGTGCAAATTAATTTGGAACTCCTAACAATGCTATTTACATTTTTCATTTTTGAGTTTCCAATAATTTTCCACGTAAGGAAAAGTGGCTTTCATCTAATTAAAAATATAAAAATTATTTAAAAAAATTAAAACTTTAAACACATACATTATTTAATAATTAACTCTTTTAGGCTCTAACTTTGAGACATTTTTCTGGTCAATAATATTAATTAAAGCCTTTTTGAGGTCAATGGACTAGAATGTTAAAAGTTAAGTTGCCCAATCGGTGCACAGCGGTTTTAAAGCACCCGGTAAAGTAGTAGTCATGTTTTGAGTATCAGTATACAGGGTGTCTTCTTCATAACTTACTTCTCCTATTTTTTAGTATGGTCAAAAATTTCAAAAAACCTCGTAACACGTCAATAATATTTAAACCAAATTATTATTAGGTACTTATTTTATATTTTTTTATATTAATAATCGGTTTATTATTTTAGTATATTTTTATATTATTATTTATTTATTATATTAATATATATTTTATTTTAAGTGAATGTATTTTCTAAATAATGATTGGTTTAAACTGTTTTATACACAAAACAGTTTGACAATAAAATGTGTATTTCTAAAGCAGAACAAAAGTTTACTTATTCTTAATTTGAGAAATTTAATTTTTAGGTCAAAAAGAAACGGAACTTAAAAAAAATATCGTACTTAATTACGGAAGAGTCGAGGATAAATTCTTAAATCTTATGTTCTTGCAATACTTAAATATTCTTATCTTGAGGCTCTAAACTGAAAGGTTAAAGGAGTTTTCACTCAATGCTAAATTTATACAAAAACAGGTAGTGATTTTGTATATACAGGATACTAACATGAGGTTACAGGGACTTTATACAGGTTGGTTCTGATGGGATCAGGTTAGTTCATTTATCCCTTGCACTTTTCTGTCGCCTTCCTCTTTATTAGGATACATCTACTGATACTAAAACAGGCTTAATGATAATTACTACCTTACAGGGTGTTTTAGAGCAGCACAGCATAAATGGTGCAACTTGTTATTTAACCCAACGACTGTTCTACTTTCTTTTTTTTTTCAGTTTTAAATATTGTGCTGTTGTGTTTAAAGCGGCTTTCATCCAATGATATTGTGGTTTAAACACATCTTTTCCTTAATTCATACAAAAACATAAAATTATCCGCAAAGCACAACTAGCAACCATTGTCATTTCACAGCGAACTTTAGAGCAACTGTGCATAGTTGATGCAAATTGATTTGGAACTGCTAACACTGCTATTTACATTTTTCATTTTTGAGTTACCTATAATTTTCCACACACTACTTTTTTTATACCAAGGTGCATAATTAATTATTTTAAATCTATAGGATATTTGTAAATAATTTTTTTCCTTTATGGAATATCAAATACCAGAAACGTATTGAGAGACAACACATCTCGCTTTGAGGAGTATTGCAATAATTAACTATTACAATTGGTTCGATTTTCAAGAGATACAATTGACAACATAATAAAACCATTAGAGTATCCAGACCCAGATATGCAAAATGCTAGTCGTGGACTGCCAATTCCCAGTGCTACAAAACTGTGTATAGGCTTACGTTTTTTCGCAACAGGATGCTACTAGGTGCGTATAGGATTATAAATAATAAAAACTATATTACCAGTTCAAACAAAATCATATTCTGTGTTCTTAGTTGAACATGGTATAATCAATAATTATTTATTGTATTTTAGAGAGTGTGTGGTGATATTACTACAGTCAACCAATCATCGGTTTATAGAATAGTTAATGAAGTTAGTGAGAGGCTAGCAAGAAATGTACTACGATTTGTAAAATTTCCAGAGCGTGCCAATGATTTTAGCCAGTTGAAAAGATACTTTTATCAAATTGGAAGATTTCCTGGGGTGATAGGACGTGTGGATGGCACGCATATTGAAATTAAAAGCCCAGGGGGACCAAATTCGGAATTATATAGAAACAGAAAAGGATGGATGTCTTTAAATGTGCAAGTGGTTGCTGGTCCCGAGTTCCAAATAATGGATAGAGTTATACCTTGGCCTGGTATAAAGCACAACTAGTGACCATTGTCATTTCACAGCGAACTTTAGAGCAACTGTGCATAGTTGGTGCAAATTGATTTGGAACTCCTAACACTGCAATTTTCATTTTACATTTTTGAGTCTCCAATGATTCTCCACGTAAGGTAAGGTGGATTTCATCTAATTAAAAATATTAAAATTGTTAAAACAATGAAAACTTTAAACACATACATTATTTAAGAATAAACTCTTTTACGCTTTAACTTTGAGTCTTTTTCCTGGTCAATAATATTAATTAAAGCCTTTTTGAGATCAGTGGACTAGGAAGTTAAAAGTCAAGTTGCACAATCTGTGCACAGCGGTTTTAAATCACCCGGAAAAGGTGTAGTCATGTTTTGAGTATCAGTAGATGTTTCTGTATACATGGTGCCTTCTTCATAACTCACTAGAAAGCCATGGGATTAAAGCATTTGTCTGAGATAAGTTCATAAAAAAATTAAAATCCGAACATTTTATGACATTTTCGACTTTCAATTTTTTTCATGAAGGTACCTAAAACTTACTGCTCTAATTCCAGGGCCTACTTGAGTTTTCTTTTAAATAAACGCATGATATATTTACATCATTATTCTTTCTTCACCTGTTGCGAAATTTCCCATACAAAACCACTCTACATTATATATTCAAAATTATGCGGAGCGAGCTTCAAAGTCCGCATAATTGTCCGACGGTCTGTTATGTTTATGTGGCAGGCAGCAAATTATAATTTATACGAAATAATCAATCTGTTATAATGGGCTTAAATTGAAAATCACTATTTCAAAAATTAGTTTGCGCAAGCAAATTTAATAACTGAAACGGGCGCTATAGGCTAATTATTTAGCTTTGCTTATGAAACTTTAATAATTGTGCGGACTAATACATAATACATATTTTATGTTGTTATTTACGACTAAAGCTCTAATTGCTAGGACCCCATTATATAATTTAATAATTGATTCTCTGTGGTGTATGGGTATCTGAAATTTATCACCAAGGTGGTCTGATATAGGAAATGGCACGATAGCAATTAGGGATTTCCGTTAAACAGACTTCGAATGTGGGGGGCGAAAGCCCTGTTTATTGTAATGAAAACCAGAAGTTGCTTTAGTTTCCACTTCTTCCTCTTTTCCTCTATCAAATGTAAAAGATAAACTCATATTATATTGAATCTAAAAAAAATACTACTTTTCTTAAGAGTAGTTGATGGAGAGTTATTTATATTTTAAATAGGCTTCTCAAGTATTGAAAAATCATATAAAAAATTCGACAAATATGTTTATCTCAGTGCTTTGTTCTCTCTACTCAATTCCACTAAACAACAAAACTTGTCAGTTCCAAGACTAGCTAGCTAGACACAAATTAATCAGCAGGATTAGCTGAAGCTGGTTATAACCAGCCCTTTTATCCCAAGTTCCCAAAATTAGCAATACATACTTCCATGTCCGCACTATTTTGTAAGGATATATTTCCAGGCAAAAACATCATCCTTTCCCATTCATCAACTTTATTTGGGGGTCTCGTTATTTACGGGCTCTCTGAACCGATTAAACTGAGGCCGGTTTTAAGAAAAGAGCTGCGGGTAATTACATATTAATTCAACAGTCATTAATAAAGAAGATTAATTACCAGTTTAAATTTAAATTAGCAGCCTAAACGGATCTTTTTTAGTTCCCGTAAATATTTACTACGAAGGGATATTAATCAATGAATGGTTATTTCATGGGATGCAAATTAAGCTCGGACGAGATTTAGTTTATCAATGAGGCGGAAATAAAAATAAATTTAACACGTAGTTTTTGAATAGCAGAGAGATAACGTATTGTAAATAAAAAAAAAATGAAATATTGGTCATGTTTATGAAAGTTCATGTAGAATTTGATGAATGTGAATTTATCCATCATCTGTTACATAATTTTATTACAGCAATGGTTTAAAAATATAAAGAATTGTATTCTTGTCAAGATTAATTTTCCAACCCCCTCAAGGTCCTATTGCAGTGAAAAATCGAGCACCTTCTTATTGGTAAGTGAAGATCTGAAAATTTCTTGTTGGTAAAATCTTGAGAATTGGATATTTTTAGTGTTTCTGATTATTAAATATTTAAAATCTCAATCCACCAAAACAAAAAAATACGTTCTATTTTTAACAATTAACTCTATTCAAACATTTACTTTCATTCCCTGTGATGGCAGCATGATAAAAAAGGGACAATGTGATATGACAATTCATAAAAGAAGAAACTTCACAAATAAATTCGTCAATTAATTCACGAACTTGGCGAGACAAACCAGTCTTGTATTGAGACACTTACTTGAAGATTTAAAAGAAAAGGTTTGGCAACACAGCATTGAAACTGCCCCAAAATTTTCAAGATTTATCTGCCTTCCCTCATCTTAATAAAAAAAGGAAAATATTTGCTTTTATCAGACATTTCTTTACAACTGTTTAATTCTTTATAATTGTACAAATATGCAAATATGTATATAACGCTTTTGAGGAAAGTCAACAATAAAGGTGCCCACCATCTTGAAAGTGACCAACCAATTTCTAGAATTTTATTTTTGTTTTGTCAATTTTGTAATTATTTTATTACTTACCAATTGAGGTTTCTAGGTTAGTTTGTTATATCTTAACTGTGTCTCAGTTAAGGAACCAAAAAAAAATGAATAGGTATACTTTTGCTCTGCTTTAGGAATACATATTTTATTGTCAAAATTTAATGCGTATTAAACCAATCATTATTTAAAAAATAACTTCACTTCCAATTAAATATATAATAACATAAAAAATAAATGATAATATAAAAATATACTAAAATAGTAAATCGAATAATAATATAAAAAAATAAATTAAGTACCTAATAATAAATTGGTTTAAATATTATTGATGTGTTAGGAGGTTTTCTTGAAATCCTTCACAATATTCAAAAGATAGGAGTAGTAAGTTATGAAGAAGACACCCTGTATACAGAAACATATACTGATACAATATGATTACTACTTTACCGTGTGCTTTAAAACCGCGGTGAACAGATTGGGCAACTTGACTTTTAACTTTCTAGTCCATTGAACTCAATGAGGCTTTAATTAATATTTTAAGTTTTAATTTTTTTAATACATTTTATATTTTTAATTAGATGAAAACCACTTTATCTTACGTGGAAAATTATTGGAAACTCAAAAACGAAAGATGTAAATAGCAGTGTCAGGAGTTCCAAATCAATTTGCACCAAATATGCACAGTTGATCTAAAGTTCACTGTGAAATGACAATGGTCACCAGATGTGCTTTGGGGATCGCTTTATGTTTTTGTATAAATTAAGGGAAAGATGTGTTTAAACCACAATATCATTGGATGAAAGTCGCTTTAAACACCACCGCAAAATATTTAAAACTGAAAACAGACAAAAAATGTCGTTGGGTTAATTATCAAGTTGCACCATCTATGCAGCGCCACTCTAAAACACCCTGTAAGGTGACAATGATCATTAATCCTGTTCTAGTATCAGTAGATGTATCCTAATAAAGTTGGCGAAAAGGAAGGAGACAGAAAAGTGCGAGGGACACTGTGCTTAAATGAACTAAACTGATCCCATCAGAACCAACCTGTATAAAGTTCCTGTCACCTCATGTTAGAATCATGTATGTTTAAGTATCAGTACCTGTTTTTGTATAAATTTAGCATTGAGTGAAAACTTCTATGACCTTTTAGTTTAAGAGTAAGTAATTTATAATTTCCTAAAGATATTAGCAGGACGAGTCAAAACGTCAAAACCTCAAAACAAAACTCCCAATATATGAAATGTTTGGACTTTAATTTTTTTGTCGCTCTAAATTGGGCTTTTCTTTGTGTTTTAGTTGTTTCAAGTTTTTTTCACATTTTCTAAAAAATTAAACCCTAGCAGCAAGTAAATAATTATAATGTAAAATCGATTTAATTGAGCATAAAACTGAGTTTTTAACGATTGATTCCTAATTTTTGAAGTTATTTTATGCAGTTCTGGCCTGAAATAGATATTCTACACCACGGGAAAAAATCAATAATTTAAAGAATTATTATGGTCCAGCGTGAAGAAATAGTGTTTTTACAACGATTAATGATTTCTGATTTTTTATATGCTTTTGGTCCAAAATAAAACTTTTCCAGTCGTTTTATAATGAAAAAAATTCTAATTTCTAAGTTTTAGATGATTTTGTTCCAAAACTTGAATATTTTAGTTTGTGCCTATATCTACCATTTTTAGACTTTATTTTTTACTGTTCTTTTATGTTACATATTTTTCTATTCCTTTTCTTCGTCATGTGTCATGGATTGTTTTGGCCCAAAATATTTCTGTACCGAGGGAAAAAATCCATGATTATTGAGTGAATTATGGTGCAGTGTGTTTTTTAACGATTAATGATTTCTGGTTTGTTACACTGTTTTGGCCGCAAATGAAAATTTGGTTCGATATTCTAAGTTTTAGATGATTTTGGCTCAAAATTTGAATATTTTAATTTTGTGCCTCTATCTACACCCTTTGGACTTATTTTTTCTATATTTTTTTAACTTCTCCACTTTTTCTAACTCGGTGCTTTTGTAGTTTTTTATTGTTCTTTTATTCTGCGTATTTTTCTACTTTCAAACTTTGCCACGTTACTTTGAATGTGTTTTTTGAAGGGTTCAGCTAAAATCAGTAGAAATCCACGGAAAACGCCTTAAAACGTTTTAAAATGCGGCTGTGAGCATTATTAGTGTTTTTTTTTTAGTGAAATATAATGTTTTCAGCTAAAATCAGTAGAAATCGACGTAAAACGCCTTTAAACATCTTAAAATGTGCTGTGGTTATATTAGTGGTTTTTTAGTGGAATTTAATGTTTTCAGTTAAGATTAGTAGAAATCGATGTAAAACGCCTTGAAACGTTTCAAAATGCGTCATTGAGCATTACTAATGTTTTTTTTTAGTAAAATTTAATGTTTTCAGCTAACATCAATACAAGTCGACATAAAACGTCTTAAAACGTCTCAAAATGCGTCTATGAGCATCATTCGTGATTTTTTTAGTGAAATTTAATGTTGTCAGCCAACATCAGTACAAATCGACGTAAAACGCCTTAAAGCGTCTTAAAATGTGCCTTTGAACATAATTAGTGTTTTTTTTTAATAAAATTTAATGTTTTTAACAAAACTCAGTAGAAATCGACGTAAAACGCCTTTAAACGTCTTAAAAGGTGCTGTGGTTATATTAGTGGTTTTTTAGTGGAATTTAATGTTTTCAGTTAAGATTAGTAGAAATCGATGTAAAACGCCTTGAAACGTTTCAAAATGCGTTTTGAGCATCACTAATGTTTTTTTTAGTGAAATTTAATGTTTTCAGCTAAAATCAGTAGAAATCGACGTAAAACGCATTTAAAAATCTTAAAATGTGCTGTGGTTATATTAGTGGTTTGTTAGTGGAATTTAATGTTTTCAGTTAAGATTAGTATAAATCGATGTAAAACGCTTTAAAATGTCTTAAAATGCGTCTTTGAGCATCACTAACGTTTTTTTTTAAAAATTTAATGTTTTTAACTAAACTCAGTAGAAATCGACGTAAAACGCCTTTAAACATCTTAAGATGTGCTGTGGTTATATTAGTGTCTTTTTAGAAGAATTTAATGTGTTCAGTTAAGATTAGTAGAAATCGATGTAAAACGCCTTGAAACGTTTAAAAATGCGTCTTTGAGCATCACTAATGTTTTTTTTAGTGAAATTTAATGTTTTCAGCTAAAATCAGTAGAAATCGACGTAAAACGCCTTTAAACATCTTAAAATGTGCTGTGGTTATATTAGTAGTTTTTTAGTGGAATTTAATGTTTTCAGTTAAGATTAGTAGAAATCGATGTAAAACGCTTTAAAATGTCTTAAAATGCGTCTTTGAGCATCACTAATGTTTTTTTTAGTAAAATTTAATGTTTTCAGCTAACATCAGTACAAATCGAGATAAAGCGCCTTAAAACGTCTCAAAATGCGTCTATGAGCATCATTAGTGTTTTTTTTAGTGAAATTTAATGTTGTCAGCCAACATCAGTACAAATCGACCTAAAACGCCTTAAAACGTCTTAAAATGTGCCTTTGAACATAATTAGTGTTTTTGATAAAATTTAATGTTTTTAACTAAACTCAGTAGAAATCGACGTAAAGCGCCTTTAAACATCTTAAGATGTGCTGTGGTTTTATTAGTGTCCTTTTAGAGGAATTTAATGTTTTCAGTTAAGATTAGTAGAAACCGATGTAAAACGCCTTGAAACGTTTCAAAATGCGTCTTTGAGCATCACTAATGTTTTTTTTAGTGAAATTTAATGTTTTCAGCTAAAATCAGTAGAAATCGACGTAAAACGCCTTTAAACATCTTAAAATGTGCTGTGGTTATATTAGTAGTTTTTTAGTGGAATTTAATGTTTTCAGTTAAGATTAGTAGAAATCGATGTAAAACGCTTTAAAATGTCTTAAAATGCGTCTTTGAGCATCACTAATGTTTTTTTTAGTAAAATTTAATGTTTTCAGCTAACATCAGTACAAATCGAGATAAAGCGCCTTAAAACGTCTCAAAATGCGTCTATGAGCATCATTAGTGTTTTTTTTAGTGAAATTTAATGTTGTCAGCCAACATCAGTACAAATCGACCTAAAACGCCTTAAAACGTCTTAAAATGTGCCTTTGAACATAATTAGTGTTTTTGATAAAATTTAATGTTTTTAACTAAACTCAGTAGAAATCGACGTAAAGCGCCTTTAAACATCTTAAGATGTGCTGTGGTTTTATTAGTGTCCTTTTAGAGGAATTTAATGTTTTCAGTTAAGATTAGTAGAAACCGATGTAAAACGCCTTGAAACGTTTCAAAATGCGTCTTTGAGCATCACTAATGTTTTTTTTAGTGAAATTTAATGTTTTCAGCTAAAATCAGTAGAAATCGACGTAAAACGCCTTTAAACATCTTAAAATGTGCTGTGGTTATATTAGTGGTTTTTTAGTGGAATTTAATATTCTTAGTTAAGATTGGTAGAAATCGATGTAAAACGCTTTAGAATGTCTTAAAATGCGTCTTTGAGCATCACTAATGTTTTTTTTTTAGTAAAATTTAATGTTTTCAGCTAACATCAGTACAAATTGAGATAAATCGCCTTAAAACGTCTCAAAATGAGTCTATGAGCATCATTAGTGTTTTTTTAGTGAAATTTAATGTTGTCAGCCAACACCAGTATAAATCGACGTAAAACGCCTTAAAACGCCTTAAAATGTGCCTTTGAACATAATTAGTGTTTTTGATAAAATTTAATGTTTTTAACTAAACTCAGTAGAAATCGACGTAAAGCGCCTTTAAACATCTTAAGATGTGCTGTGGTTTTATTAGTGTCCTTTTAGAGGAATTTAATGTTTTCAGTTAAGATTAGTAGAAACCGATGTAAAACGCCTTGAAACGTTTAAAAATGCGTCTTTGAGCATCACTAATGTTTTTTTTTAGTGAAATTTAATGTTTTCAGCTAAAATCAGTAGAAATCGACGTAAAACGCCTTTAAACATCTTAAAATGTGCTGTGGTTATATTAGTGGTTTTTTAGTGGAATTTAATATTTTCAGTTAAGATTAGTAGAAATCGATGTAAAACGCCTTGAAACGTTTAAAAATGCGTCTTTGAGCATCACTAATGTTTTTTTTAGTGAAATTTAATGTTTTCAGCTAAAATCAGTAGAAATCGACGTAAAACGCCTTTAAACATCTTAAAATGTGCTGTGGTTATATTAGTTGTTTTTTAGTGGAATTTAATGTTTTCAGTTAAGATTAGTAGAAATCGATGTAAAACGCTTTAAAATGTCTTAAAATGCGTCTTTGAGCATCACTAATGTTTTTTTTAGTAAAATTTAATGTTTTCAGCTAACATCAGTACAAATCGAGATAAAGCGCCTTAAAACGTCTCAAAATGCGTCTATGAGCATCATTAGTGTTTTTTTTAGTGAAATTTAATGTTGTCAGCCAACATCAGTACAAATCGACCTAAAACGCCTTAAAACGTCTTAAAATGTGCCTTTGAACATAATTAGTGCTTTTGATAAAATTTAATGTTTTTAACTAAACTCAGTAGAAATCGACGTAAAGCGCCTTTAAACATCTTAAGATGTGCTGTGGTTTTATTAGTGTCCTTTTAAAGGAATTTAATGTTTTCAGTTAAGATTAGTAGAAACCGATGTAAAACGCCTTGAAACGTTTAAAAATGCGTCTTTGAGCATCACTAATGTTTTTTTTTAGTGAAATTTAATGTTTTCAGCTAAAATCAGTAGAAATCGACGTAAAACGCCTTTAAACATCTTAAAATGTGCTGTGGTTATATTAGTGGTTTTTTAGTGGAATTTAATGTTTTCAGTTAAGATTAGTATAAATCGATGTAAAACGCTTTAAAATGTCTTAAAATGCGTCTTTGAGCATCACTAATGTTTTTTTTTAGTAAAATTTTATGTTTTCAGCTAACATCAGTACAAATCGAGATAAAACGCCTTAAAACGTCTCAAAATGCGTCTATGAGCATCATTAGTGTTTTTTTTAGTGAAATTTAATGTTGTCAGCCAACATCAGTACAAATCGACCTAAAACGCCTTAAAACGTCTTAAAATGTGCCTTTGAACATAATTAATGTTTTTTTGATAAAATTTAATGTTTTTAACTAAACTCAGTAGAAATCGACGTAAAGCGCCTTTAAACATCTTAAGATGTGCTGTGGTTTTATTAGTGTCCTTTTAGAGGAATTTAATGTTTTCAGTTAAGATTAGTAGAAACCGATGTAAAACGCCTTGAAACGTAAAGCGCCTTTAAACATCTTAAGATGTGCTGTGGTTTTATTAGTGTCCTTTTAGAGGAATTTAATGTTTTCAGTTAAGATTAGTAGAAACCGATGTAAAACGATTTGAAACGTTTCAAAATGCGTCTTTGAGCATCACTAATGTTTTTTTAGTGAAATTTAATGTTTTCAGCTAAAATCAGTAGAAATCGACGTAAAACGCATTTAAACATCTTAAAATGTGCTGTGGTTATATTAGTGGTTTTTTAGTGGAATTTAATGTTTTCAGTTAAGATTAGTATAAGTCGATGTAAAACGCTTTAAAATGTCTTAAAATGCGTCTTTGAGCATCACTAATGTTTTTTTTTAGTAAAATTTTATGTTTTCAGCTAACATCAGTACAAATCGAGATAAAACGCCTTAAAACGTCTCAAAATGCGTCTATGAGCATCATTAGTGTTTTTTTAGTGAAATATAATGTTGTCAGCCAACACCAGTATAAATCGACGTAAAACGCCTTAAAACGTCTTAAAATGTGCGTTTGAACATAATTAGTGTTTTTTTAATAAAATTTCATGTTTTTAACTAAACTCAGTAGAAATCGACGTAACACGCCTTTAAACATCTTAAGATGTGCTATAGATATATTAGTGTCCTTTTAGAGGAATTTAATGTTTTCAGTTAAGATTAGTAGAAATCCATGTAAAACGCCTTGAAACGTTTCAAAATGCGTCTTTGAGCATCACTAATGTTTTTTTTTTTTTTGTAAAATTTAATGTTTTCAGCTAACATCAATACAAATCGACATAAAACGCCTTAAAACGTCTCAAAATGAGTCTATGAGCATCATTAGTGTTTCTTTAGTAAAATTTAATGTTGTCAGCCAACACCAGTATAAATCGACGTAAAACGCCTTAAAACGTCTTAAAATGTGCCTTTGAACATAATTAGTGTTTTTTTAATAAGATTTAATGTTTTTAACTAAACTCAGTAGAAATCGACGTAAAACGCCTTTAAACGTCTTAAAATGTGCTGTGGTTATATTAGTGGTTTTTTTAGTGGAATTTAATGTTTTCAGTTAGGATTAGTAGAAATCGATGTAAAACGCTTTAAAATGTCTTAAAATGCGTCTTTGAGAATCACTAATGTTTTTTTTAGTAAAATTTAATGTTTTCAGCTAACATCAGTACAAATCGAGATAAAACGATCTAAAACATCTCAAAATACCTCTATGAGCACCATTAGTGTTTTTTTAGTGAAATTTAATGTTTTCAGCGAAAATCAGTAGAAATCGATGTAAAACACCTTAAACGTTTTTAAATGCGTCTGTGAGCAACGATTAGTGGTTTTGTAGTGAAATGTAATGTTTTCCGCTAAAATCAGTAGAAATCGGCGTAAAACGCCTTAAAACCTTTATAGTGAAATTTAATGTTTTCAGCTAAGATTAGTAGAGATTAAATTTTTTTTCACCTAAAATTAAACCTTAACAACGAGTAATTATTAAAAGTCTATTTACCAATACACCCATTGAGCACAAAGTTGTGTTTTTTAACGATGGATTCCTTGAGGCGGTTGGACTTTTCAAGTTCCTTTATACAATTTTGTTTCAAGTAGGAATTCTACAGTCCGTGGCAAAAGTCCTTTAGTTGAAAGATGTTCCCAACTCTTCAACATAGAGTGTTCTCCAACAAAGAGTATTTTTTAGACTTCTCTACACTAAAAAACTGATAAAAAAGGTAAGAAAACTTAAAAAACTGTCACAAAGTTTCCCCGCTCTACGGTAGGTCTTCAGTTTCCTATAACTCTCTAGTTTCTCATGTTATCATGCTATTTCTGTAGACTCTAGAAATATTCCATACGTGGAGCGTAAGCAACTTTTCTTTTCCTTTTTGGTCTCAAAGCTCATGCAGGAATTATTAGCTAAAACTGTCAAATTCTGAATTTTTTCAAAATTTGCACTTATCCCTTCTCCTTATTGAGTTTGAGGCTGTTTCCAAAATGTCCAACATTTTGTTTTCTACCTATCTCTTTCTACATTGCTGATTCTGGTAAGATTAACTCTCTCTGGTACCTCGTGTGGCACCTTTATATCATCGATGTACTCTTAACGTAACGTTTTCTTATGTCGTCGTTGATTGGCCCGGTGCCAATGACAAACATAAAATAATTTATTTCCTGAAGACGAAAGAGATCGTTAAATGAATTACGTAGTTGATATATTGGCTGTGAGTCGTGTCGTCATTTTGGTGTCTAGTAGTATACAAATAAAATATCACTGGGCACTATTTACTTGTCATGCCACACGAAGACGATTTGTTCAGAATAAATAATACACTTCATCCATAGTTCTGGAATGCTGGAATGTCCATATAGAAATCTTTCTTTTGCATACAGCACACAAATAGAAGAAGACTTTAAACATTTAGAGCACACTATTATTCCAGCCTTTACAGTATATTTTCTGATTACTGAAGTCTGCTAAAAACTGTTGGTAAAATTTTGAGAAAATTCAATTTTATTGCGAGATTTAGATTTGCATAGTTATCGATTGACTTAGAAAATTCGAGGTGGTAGATTCGAGGATAGAAATAGAGGTGGTAAACAAGAGATGACAATTCAACAGTAAAGCCTGCGCAAGTAAAGTTATAAAATACAAACACTATCAGTGACTGTCCAATAGGAACTTACCCACGACCGTTAAATTGTAGTTGAAACTTCTGGTTTGAGCTTTTTTGAAATCCACTCTGCACCGGTAAATTCCTTCTTCGTGCCTTCGTATGTTGTCGATGACCAGTTGAGCAGGTTCTACCACCCCCGTGCGAAAGAATGCTCTACTAGCGAACACGTTCGGATCTGACCAGTGGGACGCTTGGGACATGGACTTTCCTCGTACGTCAAAGCTGCAAAGAATGAATAAAATGGTTAAGGAGGGAATCACGAAGGACCAGATGTGATGAAATATTTCCTTTCCAGAACGGCTTTTAATTCGTATTGTCTTAACTTCCCCATTTTCACCGACCAGTTTGAGTCGTTTTTCAGCCGACTCTCAACAAAAAACTGATCCGCGAACTTTCCCAAACAGCACAATAGATCCCGGAGCATTAAGAAGTGAAAACTTTGAGGTTTGGAGCAATTTCGTGCATTGTTTTCGCGATCTAATTAATAAGCAATCCCATTGTCTGATCGCCAAAAGGGAAAACGACTTCTTAACAAATAATACGACCTCGATAGTTTAACTGGGATTGTGCATTGTTCCAGGGAAAATAGGTAGCCCCTAAAATTGGCAATATTTTATTTCCAGCCGGCTTCTATTGTTGTGTGCTCGTTGATATGCCCAACGCAATTTGCATTTGCTTTCACTGATATGGCCGCCACGGAATTGGTTTGTAACACTGAGCGCCCTTTTGTTTCAAATTCCGTTGCTATTTGTTTTGGGCTGGAGGGGGTGGTATTGCGATACTGATTGCTTGTGTGTTTTTACATTGCAAATGCAAAAGAATAACGTGAGCTTGGCTTGACCGGAGTCTATAGTCCGTTCAAATCCAAGCCGGTTTCGAAGTAAACAAAAGAGATCTCTACAGAGTCATCAGTCATGTTAATCATCGATTAGCACAAGTCATGTCGGTGTGAACCACCTCTCTGATGAATCTCGAAAATTTTTTGTTGGTTTAGTTTTTGTTTACTTTCCGGCTTGGATTAAACAGACTATAGAAATTATAGCTACTGTTCAACTTACAATAACAATATTAATAGACGTATTTACCCACTTGTTACCTTCTTATCTCTGTTTTCAGTCAGCGATAAACCGAAATTTTGCATGGAGGAATTTGAAAGTTTCAATGTCAAAGCACGATTCCAAGAATCACAATGCCCATCACAGCAAAACCAGTGACGTCGAAAAGGGGGCCACCAAGCTGGAGAGATCACCGAGTATCTTGTCCAACTTGGTTAAGTAGATAGTAGTAATTGAAAAGTATATTTATCCATATTCGGGTTTCATAAGGTTTCAGAAACACTGCATCTAATGTTTCTAATGAAGCTCTAGATGATGGGTCTGTCAAGGAATCTGAGTCTGAGGAGGAGAAGGAGGTTTCTGAGGGGGAGGATCCTGAGTTAGTAGAGACGTAAGCTCACATGACAAAATTAACAGAAATGGTAGTAAAATGCAGTTTTTGCTTTAATGCTTCCAGCATCTCAGTCAAATCAAAACTTGTTGTTGAGAAAGGTGTCTTCCGACCATGTCATGACAACAATAACAAAACCATACTGTGAGCTGTAATTACAATGTTAACTTCAATGACTTGAAGTATCAATGTCAAAGCGCGATTCCAATTATTCGAGCACTACAATTCCCAACACAGCAAAACCAATCACGTCGAAAAGGGGGCCACCAAGGTGGAGAGGTCATCGAGTGTCTTGTCCAAGTTGGTTAAGTAGATAGTAGTAATTGAAAAGTATATTTATCCATATTTGGGTTTCACAAGGTTTCAGAAACACTGCATGGATGTAGGAGTCTCTAATGAAGCCCTAGATGATGTGCCTGTGTCAAGGAATCTGAGTCTGAGGTTTCTGAGGGGGATGATCCTGCGTTAGTGAGGTAAGTTGACATGACAAAATTAACAGAAATGACAGGAAAATGCAGTTTTGGTTTAATGCTTCCAGCATCTCAGTTAAATTAAAACTTGTTGTTGAGAAAAGTGTCTTCCCACCATATCATGATAACAATAAGAAAACCATACTGTGAGTTGTTATCACAATGTTAACTCCAATGACCTAGGAGGTATGGACAAAGCAAACAAATGTCGAAAATTTTCTAAAATTGGTAATATTTTTTGAGATTTGGGTTGGATTTGGATAACTCCGAGAAACCTTTAAGATACCTCTGAGAATGAAAAATTAACTCAAGATGTTAATTTTTCGTATTTCTTTTAACCTGCTTTTCGAGATGCGCAGATAGTTATCAAAATCGTGTTTGCTCTTCCTATAATATTCTGCGCAAAGATGAGAATTTGTGTTTCATGAAGCTTGGCTTCTACATTCGCATATAAGTAAGTTTTTAAAGTTTTCAGAAGCAGGTGTTTCTAATTTCAATTTATTTAAAGAACACTACAAATGTTTCACATGAAGACAATTTGTTACAGTTTTAAAATATCTTATGAAATAGCCATCAAAATTTGGACAGTTGTTCAGCGGTCAATTTTAATGAGGCACCCACTGTAATTAAAAGATTTTAATAATTTGGTGTTTGATATTTGAAATATGACATTGACGACAACGTTAGCAGATTGACAGTCAGGCTAATAGTTTTCTGCAAATAAATCATCTCTATACAGTGATAATGATGCAATCTAGGTTCTGGACTAGAACTACATTTTCTTGATGTTTTTAAAAATTCCTTGAATTCCTAACGGATGAGGCTATCTCTTCCTTCTTCTTTTGGCTTTTGTATTGAAGAACACATGGTGTGTTAAAATTCATCACTTATTGCGGATATAAAGAGGATTCATGTAACTGCCCTGCAGTAGGTATATGCTTAATTTATACAAAATGTAACATTACTGTCAAATTTTAAAGTTATTGATATACTTATTTTTAAACTTTGACATGAGTATGGTGCAGGATCTCCACGTGTTTGATGTGCGCAAGTTTGCTGACGGTGTTTCAATCCCAGGCCTACATCTAGTGCTGCATCTAGTACTACATCCAGTACTAAGTCTCAGTATTACAACTAGTACTATCACGACTAGTACCGAGTGCTGCTACGCCTACTTCTAGTACTATTGGTTTGGCTAGTGCTGCTGGTTCTCCAGGTCCTGCCAATAGTTCCTCTAGAGATAGTGGCTGACACAGTACCTCACCCCATGCCACTACCCACAGCACTACATATAGTACCACACGCAGTACCCCTACACATCTTAGACCATTGATAGCTTGATTTACTTCAACACTACACAACACAGCACAATCAGGTGGGTCTGTTCCATTATTTACTAAAATTGTCTCATTACCTCGACTGATTTCGAACTTATTGCGGTCCTTTTCTATTTCCTGATCATTAATCAGTGAATCCGCTGATGGCTTGTAACCACTAGAACAAGTGACCTAAGTATGAGAAGTGGAGGACTATCAATTATTATCGATAGTCGCCGAACGCGCCACTTTGGGCACTTTCCTAGCCAATGCTTCTTTTATTACCATGGTTACTCATGGTACGGTTACTCTTTTATTACCATGCCTCATGCTAATATCTATAGTTTAAGGGTCCTTAACTTTAGAGTTTACCGAAATTTAAAAATGCATAGATGGGTTAAACAAACATTCGATGCACGTCATATTTGTCAATAATAAATGTCAACAGTGTCAATTGTCAATGGAACAGACATTACATAACCCTATGACGACTATCGAATACTGTCGATACCTAATTATCGATTGTAGAGAGGCTGATTATCGATAAGTATTGCTGGTATACGACTATCGATAGTTCTCCACCACTACTAAGTATTAACAATTTGCTACTCCACTTTTTTTAAGTAAAGTTTACCTTGATTAACTGATCAGAACACTTATAAACTGACGTATATAGCGCTATAGGTCGATGATATTTACACAGCTTCACCTTGACATTTCAACAATACTATAACACTTCTGGAATAATTGAATTTGGTAGGCTTACAGCCAGTGTGAAACGCACTTTGTTTTGTTTTCTCGCTTAAGGAATTGTAAAACCTTTTGATTGTTTGTATTGTAATTGAATTGTATGTTCTTTTGGTAGAACGAGTGCTAATCTATGCATTCTATTGGATAACTGGTTGGGCCAGTTTTGAGCTGAGTGCCAACTTTTTGGCACAACTTTTGATCTCGTGACGCACCTGTTACGTTTTTTGTTCAATCGAGACTGCGCCAATTTTTTATGATAGTAGAACTGGTAGATAACTAGTGCAACCCTCATGTGAAACGATATTTTCGAAAATAAAACGCTATTAATATATAGAAGTGAAGGGGATTTCGACGGCCGGGACAATGTACTAAGCTGCAATAACCTCGACCACTCTACCGATTGGGCGAACTAGCTGGTAGATTTGAAAATACTTTCAAGAAGAGAAACAAAAGTGGAAATCTTTTTCTCCCCCTCTCGCGTAACAAATGAGAAGTCGACGTCGAAGAGAAGCCGGTATTATAAGGCTAACAAAATTCTGTGGTATGGGTTGTAGGGTCGTTCTGGTTCTGGCGGTAACTCTAATGTGTTTTTAAGCTCAAATATGTATAAAACGAGGACCCATCAGTTATCAACAACGCCGGACTTTCAAAATGAAATGAATGTAAATTTATCCACGACCATACAATAATAATTGTGAATAATGTTCATTATTCACAAGTGAATAATGAGTTTTCATGGTAACGAAACATGTCGTAGGCAACTGACAACTCAAAAAGTAAATTACCCTAAACATGAAATCGGTAGTTACTACTGGTTAATAAAAATAATTATCCTTCTATTAGGACGTTTTGAGACAAATGTAGGTTACAGTGTCTCTTTTTCAGAAAAAAATGTACTTTTCACTGAAAAATACTTAAAATAGGCCATAAAATGAAGTAATTTATCATCCACCCTCGTAGCAATGAAATGAACATGCGCGGGCCACTTGACCGTCATCTATCGGCGCATCAAACGTCGCGCCTTCGATTAGCGAAACCAGTGGTGGTCGTGGTTTTAAAATTGTGAATTATCCTTGCGGCACGTATAATTTATCATATTTGAAAAACCCCATAATATTGGTCGTGGATAAAGTATAGTATTCAACTCTCATTTAATGAGCGTTATTCTCTCGGGCATCTTGTGCCACTCGCTTCGCTCGTGGGCTCAAACGTTACCCTCGAGAATAACGACTCTCATTAAATGCTTGTTGTATAATATACTCTTATTTTAAACGTCAACAGTATTCGACTGGACTGACGAGGGGTTTCAGCGTTTAATTGGTCACAATCGAAACAGCTGTGACGTCACGCCGTTCTATTGGAGAGTTTTCAAAACATAAGGTACTTCATCTTTGGATTATAAATTCAACTTTATTAATTCGTTTTGAGGACGTCAAGGAGGATAAAAGTAATTGATAGTATACAGGGAAAATTCCATGGCCACTTGAGATGCAGAAAAAAATGTAATAAGATGGGTATATGTGAAATACTACTTACTGATCATTTTAACTGAATGTCAAAAAAACACGGTCAATAAAGAAACATTGAGGTTAAAATAAAAGCATCAGCCGTTCTTCCTCGTTCCAAATGAAAACCAGCATCCTAAATAAACGGGACTAGAATAGTCTTCCAATAGAACGGGCGTAGATACGTACTCATAAAACCCGGCACTTTCCCAATCGAAAACACCGGAAAACAATAGACATGCACTAAACTAAGCCGAATTGTCCATTTAGTTTTATGGAGTACTTCGAAATAATCAAACAAAAGCCTTTTGACAATGATTGCCTTTTAAATTTTCAGCAAGGTAGAGCTCTCGACAAGAGTTTTACGGAACAGTGTTATCTGCGGTTTTGCAACTCGGAGCGGTTCAGGGCTTAATGCTCGTAAGGGTTGCTCGGCAACCGAAATGCGAGTAAAGTAATACCGTTTTAACTTTTATTTCTCGAAAGGTCTGCACTAGTTTTAATTGTTTTTTTTTCAAGCGGAACGTTTCACGCCCGATGATTTCGCTTTTGTAATTATCGGGAAAATCAACGTGCGGATCTCGAAAAGTTTCATTCCGATAATGAAACTTTTCGAGATTAATATTAAATCTGTTTCATTGATATATTGGTCGAAAATTTTACAATAAAATTGGAAATGACATACAGAAATTTGCTAAATATGTCCAGGAATTTTAAGCTTGGTTGCAGCACCAACAAAGCCTTCCTATATTTTAAATTTGTGAGATTTGTGTACTGTGTCTGAATTTTATAGCTTCAACCCTTCATCTTTTTTTTTCTTGCTTTGTTTGTCATTTGTAAAATAGATTAAACAAAACTATTTGAGCACTAGGTGGCACCTAGATCAGTCTGAGTGTAATGCCATCTTCACATACTCTTGCGAACTCAGAGTTCAATAATTCCAGTGTAGCGATTTAACACGAAAACACTATTTATTTATCCCACAAATACACACAGGTACAATTCGACTACCAAATAACTCACTACTTAACACTTCATAGCCTTCTGTTATCGTTTAGTACTTTAGCTTGCTTATAGCTCGATTAAAATACGACTACTGCTAACGGCGGCAAATTCGCCTTTTATACACAATCCTAAAAATACAGAAAAGCCTAGAATATTTTAGAAGAAAAATAATTAATACAAGACACATAAAAAAGGGTCGTGAACAACTACGTTCTAAATGTACAGAGCAATGAATCACTCGTGACAGTCCAATGCTGAAACGCCCGAACAGGCGCGAGACGCGAAGGTTCTACTTCCATTGTCGCGGAGCGTAACGCTCACCGTAACAATACTTATTGAGAAAACAAAGGATGGGAATAGTCTCAGGGCACTCTCTAGAGTACCACACGAAACCGCTATTAGTCGAAATCGCATATACCTCATTCACTTATTTTTGGCATCTTGTTACCTTTGAAATCTTAATTTTTTTTTATACCTATCTCTTTTTGGCACATGTTGAGAAGATATGATAAAAATCAGATTTCCAAGGCCAGCTTGTTGACCATAATAAGTGAATCTAACTCTAACAGAAGGAGTATTTTGTGCGTCGTACAGTTGCAGGCCTCAGCTTCGCTTCAATCTCTGGGCTCAACACGAAAAAGCCCAATACATAATCTACTATTGTCAAGAGTTTTAACTTAAAGACATTGAAAACCATACCGTCAATATGGCTCCACAACGTTACAATCAGCAAGCACAGCTACTAACTCTAGATATATTAGCGTTCTTTAAGATGGAGAAGATTCGAGTAACACACAAGTATTCTAATTGACAGTGGGAATGTGCTACAAAGGACCTCAAATGGATTGAAATTAGGGAATGAAGAAAACAACTAAGAAACACTTTTGAAAAGCCAATTTGTCATTTTTGCAACTTCAAGACGTAAACTACAGCTACTCCATAACAGGTTTCGTTGGTTAACGTTAAAAATCACTGTGAGGTAAAATGCAGATATTTGATTTGGTGGACCACAATGCTAGAAAGGGTTAGTTCAAGAAATAATACGGGGTGTTCATTATAAAACTTCATCCAGCAGGCTATGAAATTTTGACAGACAAGGATGACATAATCAAAATAAATGGACTTTTGTTTCTCCATTCTTTCCTTTTGACATTTCACAGCCAACTAGATGAACTTTTATAATGAACACCCCGTATTTAAAAGTCAACCTCTATTTGTTTCCACTTTAAATTTTTGACTTATAGCCAATCAAATTTCAGACCTCAGGCAATATCGCAGCGAGAGAGCAGTAGTCATAGTCCAGTGAATACGAAGCAATAAATTTGTACTTAAAGGTTCGGATGGCAAATCTGCCGCTATTATAAAGACAATAAAGTCGCAGCGACGAAGCCCTGTTTACTTAACCGCCTATATTTATTTGACAGTGGAGCCTTCCTTTCCAGAACTTAGATATTTGTTTTGTACTTGACTGTATTTCTTTCGATACGGTTAGATTTACGGCCCGAAGGACTTCGGGGAGGTCCTTTACAAACACTGAATCAGCTGCAGCCCGTCTGAGGGTCCTTCTTATTCCAGATGGCACGGCAAGATTTATAGATATTGGATATACTTATTCCGGTATAAATTTTCTTCGGAGGTCGTTTTAAAGTTGGGCGTCTCTTCCCGACAAACACAATTTAGTTTATCTTCGTAAAACTGTTGACAGATGAGTATTTTTTGTAAATTCTACAGATCCACTACTACTACTACTACTTATATAAAATATATCCCGAGAACAGTTATGCCATCCGACATGTCACTAAATTCTATAGAGCCACTACTACTACTACTACTACTACTACTACTACTTATATAAAATATATCCCGTGTTCATTAGAAAATCTTATCTAAAAGGCCATGACTTTTTGACAGAAAAGGATGACATAATCAAAGTAAATAGACTTTTTGTTTTTTCATCCTTTTCTTGCATGTCTCAGCCAACTAGGTGACGTTTAGAAATGAACATCAAAAACTTATAAGTAGTAGGAGAACTGTCAGGTTCCCAGATCCCGGGTTGCGTAGATGTGGGATACAGATATCAAGATGTGGGATCCTTAAAAAGTCACGTAGCGAAAGATGTAAAAGAAGTATGTTAATAAAAAAGTTTTTTGTTAACCAATAAGTGAATGGTTCCTATCTAACTATAGCTAAACATCATGATTTAAAAATGACATTTGTCAGAGAAAATATGATTAAGCAAGCTTATTCAGAACAAAATTATTTAGAATTTCTGTAACATCGTTTCTCAGAATCCAATCGATTTAAAAAATTCACAAAATCAAATTTTGGATATTTTTCAACATAGATTTAGCCGAGGTTTTATTAGTTCTAAATGAAGTATGTAGATACAAAAGTGGTAAGTAATTTTACTCTGAATAAGATGGATAAATAAGTTTTTTCCTGATAGCTGTCATTTTTCAATGAATTGTGATATAACCTGGAGAGAAAAATGGCTGCAAGTCGTTTAAAATTTATTTTTTTAGCTTTAAAATAGTCCCGTCAACAGTTTAAAGTTAACAAAAAAATCTATTTAAACAATCTACTTTTTTTGCATCTTCTCTCTTTATCCTCAGTGTCTGAACGTGTGTTGCGAAGCTGTCAGAATATACTTGACAAGCCCAGGTTGTTGAAGATAAAATTATCTTAAATTTTCGATCTTACATCATTCGCTAAGAACACTAATACATAGAGAAAGTAGATAATTTATATATTTAGTTAAAAATTTTGTTTCTGCCAATAAATGTCTAGTGAGTCATCAGATTTTTCTAAAATGTAGAAGTGATTTTGAATTGATTTTTTAAAACTGCAATTCTTTCCCCCATTTAATCCACTTCGTAACTCTGCTAGTTTCTGAGATCAATTCATTTCTGATCATCAATTCATTCATTTCATAATAAAATAATCGGAAACTCACATCACAGATACATTCACTGTCATGCTTATTTTCAAATAAGCCGATTTCCATCAGAAGAAACCATCAACTGTTGCATAGTATACTAAGTATAGTGATTCATAAGAGTTCATATGAGTATTCATAATATTCAAAGTTAATTCAGAATAATCAACTATAATTCAGAAACCATAAATTCCATTTTGTAAAAAGGACCTTTCAGGTTAACAAAAACACCTATTTGAGTAGATTTAGATTGATTTCTTTTTGTTAAATTTGGATAAAAATTCTTAATTTTTTTACGCACAATTCAAAACGAATTTTGAAACCAATAAAAATTCAGGCTTTTAAATCCATTGTTGTCCTTTTAGTCCATTGTTAGTTATGAGATGCTGGCGTGTTTGATGTGTGACCTGCATCATGGATGTAATCACTTTTATTGACGTCATCCTTTGTTGCCCTGAAGAAGACGTAAATTAAACGTCGAAACGTTGGCCGTTATTCAAACGACAAGAGACATTGAGAGGACACGACACATTATCATCATATTAAAATAACGGTTCCGAAATTTCAATTTGGTAACTTCCTGCCGTTAATGTGAATACAAAAAAAAAATAAAATAAAATGTGTGGGGATACTTACGTGTCCCTGTGATCTGCTACATTCAAAGAAAATTGGACCAATCAGTCGACCGGCCCAAACTCCAATTTTTCAGGGAGTACTTATTAGCTGAACGACTCGATGAGTATTTTCACTACTCCAAGTTGACATAACCACTTACTTCAAACTATGCCTCATCACTAAATATGGATTTTTGTGAGTTCAGCAGAGATTCAAACTCACTTCTCTATCAGGCAGAAGAACCATAGACCGGTTTCGCTCTAATAAGAGCTAAACCGGTCTATTGTGAAAAGCGACAACTCCGGCAGAAAACTGGCTTGGTTTTACTTCACATACATCTCGCATGTCCTAGTGAGTGGAAGCACCTGCCGTCGTTAGATGGCGCCACTTGCATATATGCACAGTGCCTTGAGCAATAGAGGAAACCAAGTATTTTTCGAACTCGTTTTTTTTATCAGGTTTGAGGTATACCATACTGATGAGCTCTAATAAGAGCGAAACCGGTCTATGGTTCCTCTGCCTGATAGAGAAATGAGTTTGATAATCTGCTGATCGTCGTCCCCTGATGGTATAGGTACGAAATCTCGGCCATCTATCTGTGGAAAGCGGCAGAAAACTGGATTGGTTTCACTTCACATACATCTCGTGTGCCCTACACTAGCATCTGCCATCGTTCGATGGCGCCACTTGCATACATGCACAGTGCCTTGAGCAGTAGAGGAAACCAAGTCAAACTCGAATTCGTATTTCTATCAGGTTTGAGGTATACCATACTGATAAGCTCTTATAAGAGCGAAACCAGACTATGGTTCCCCTACCTGATAGAGACATGAGTTTGATACTCTGCTGATCGTCGCCCCCTGACGGTACAGGTACGAAATCTCGGCCATATGTCTTTGGTAAGCGACAACTCCGGCAGAAAACTGGCTTGGTTTCACTTCACCTACATCTCACATGCCCTAGTGAGTGGAAACACCTGCCGTCTTCCGATGGCGCCACTTGCATATATGCACAGTGCCTTGAGCAGTAGAGGAAACCAAGTCAAACTCGAATTCGCATTTATATCAGGTATGAGGTATACCATACTGAGGAGCTCTTATAAGAGCGAAACCGGTCTATGGTTCCTCTGCCTGATAGAGAAATGAGTTTGATACTCTGCTGATCGTCGTCCCTTGGTGGTATAGGTACGAAATCTCGGCCATCTGTCTGTGGGAAGCGACAAGTTCGGCAGAAAACAAGCTTAGAAAATTGTGGAAAACTAGAAAAAGCAAAGACTAAGAACAAGTTGACAACTAATAAGCAAGGTTAAAGCACTCCAAGCTGATTGGACAGAGCCAAGGACGAATAGTTGATGACGGATCAAGTTACCACGTGTCCCGTTTTTTCTATCAAAAACCCTTAACCAACTAGACGTTTTATAATGAACACCCTGTACAAGAAGGAAGTTGTTCAAATTCAGAACTGGCATTATCAGCTCCTATTTCAATAAATCACCTTCTGATACGTGTAATTTTTGAACCCCTTTACATCTAAATGTCAAGCACGCTGAAATGCGGCACTCTTCTAGAACCTGTTAAAGTGTTAATGCGGAACAATTTAAGAATGGTGTAAAAAATGATTTCCCAATACGAGGGGTGCTATTACATATTTGGCCGACTGCCAACCCAGTTTAGGTAAACCTTATAAATTTACTGGCAGTGCAGCTAAATCGCTTAACTTGAAATATTCTTTACAGCGAAAAGGGGTATAAATGTAGCTAAAGAGGCTTTCATATGTCGTCATATGTTCCGCTTGACATACGAAAAATATGTGTAAAACTACGTCGAGTATTTGGAGATTTCATGCAGTGGAAATACCAGAGAAGAATCTTTGTTCATAGATCAAAATTGCCTCGCTCTCGTTCCAATCGAGGGGTCGAAGGTCTCCATAATTAACAATGTATAGTATGCATGCGATCCCATTTATATTGGATATAGAGGCCTATTGGAATATCTGACAAGTATTGTTAATCCTAATGCATCATTTTAGGATTTCATTCGTGAGAGTGGATAATGTGATTTAGGTTGGCTTCTAATTATCATATATTATCCTCGTTGTGCTTCGCACATGCAAAATGAACGTATTGGATGGAATATGCAGTAGTAAATATTACGGGACAGATCTCCAGTTGTGTAGAGCATTTGTCACAGCAAAGCCGACCATTTTTCCATTTTTGTTCTAGTATAATATTAAAAAAAAACTTTTGTTAAAACTTCAAGGATAAATAACGATAAAACTTTGAGCACCTTCTCATACGTAGCCAAGCTGCGGGAGGTTTGTTTTGCTTCGCTCTAAATGTAATATACTATATATAGGTAGAATGAACCGTAATAATTAAGAAATTCAGAAATAAAGGAAAGTCAGATTTCCAACGCCTACACAACAATAAGTGAATGAATTATACGTGACGTACTGGGATGTATTAGAAGGTTTGATTAGGTCGGTTTTTAATAAGTTCTATCGCACATTTGCGTAGAAAACTAATATGAAACTAAAATAGCCCAAACTATCAAACTCAAGAGGTGGCAGCCACCGCATTACCGCGCTAACAAGATTGTAACGCTGCTTCACAAAGCGTTTGCAGATGTAACATCTCAGGTTAAATGCCACTATATGCAGGAAGGCACTTTTATGGCGCCGGGACATGGAGACTATTAAAAATATAACAGCTGGAGATGGGAAAATAAAAGAATATTATCCTCTATTAGGGCACCGAGAACGAGCGATAGATGATGGTTCGCCAGTGCTGAGGGTAAGTATAAAAATTTACTTTGCGGAAAATTTTGCTTACATCCGATCGAGTTATTTCAAAAATATTAGCTCAAAAGGAAGGTTGGTCGCATATACACAAAAAACGAAAAGAAATAAACTGTACTGAGCCTATAATAAATCTTCTCGCTCGGAGCTACAAGACGGATCCAATGAGGGGGTAGACATTGATGAATTTAAGGCAAATCACTTGGGCTTTTAGGGAGGGCTCTAAGGTGAGTTCTGGTCTTATTTTTGTTTTTTCTTACGGATCAGCAAATTAATTTGAGACAAACGATCCGCGTGCCATTTGTCGAAAATAATGACTATTTACAAGGCGGAAATAACCACGGTTTACTTTAATATACAGGGTGACTTTCACGTTATTTTATTTTAAATATTTATGGATTAAATGAAGGAAACTGATATCAAGGTCTAGAACTGAATTTTTTACTAAACTTCATCGCGTTTTGTCATCTATCCACGTTTCGGAGCTACAAAATGAACGTTTTTAAAAAAATGGCTGTATATCCTTTTTTGTTGGCTGTAAATTTTAGTTTTTTGCAAAAATGTCTTCAAAGAACTTTTCTTTGCATACTGTTGTAGATTGACTAGAATATATCTGTCAACTCTGACATAAAGCGGGTGAAAATCTAAGAAGACTTTCGGACCGTCACCTGTCGTCAGATTCTTTTATATTAACAGATTTCTGAATAAGGAATGAACAAACCACTCACCAAATGCTCGAAAAGACACTAATTTATTACAATGTTTATGTACAAAATCACTTTAATTTGTTACCTTGACTTGCAAATGAACGAGATTAATTTATCTAAAAAACTAAACTAAATATGGTTAAACCGGAACAGCATAAGGCTCTAAACTTATTTACTTAACCTTAAACTAAACTTTAAAATATCTAAACGTTAAACAAACAACGTATGTTAAAAAGAGAAATCAAATTGTGAGACGTCACTGCTCGGTATCCGATATTATCAATAAGATAAAGTCCAAACGAACGCCGCTGCGTGCCAGTCAACAGACAATTTAATTTTGAAAGAAATTCAAAACTACTTTAATCCAGTGAAATTACTTTAAAATTGAGGGTTCGTGCTACGTTTGATCATATTAAATAGGGAAAGAGAGAGTCAATAAATCACAAATCACAGTGAAGCAGCACAACTCTTGTTCTGAGCATTAATAAATAAATAGGAACATTCTCACCAATCTTCAGGGTCTGCCCGCCAGCTTATTCTTCAATTGTGTTTGGAAGCAAGCAAACTGGGTAATTGGGCTCTAATTAGGTCGAACTAGCATTCTCTAGGGTCCCAGAACTGCACCATAGGCGGGTTTTTGCTTGCTATTCAATCCAAAACACAGCTCCAGGGTCAATTGGCAGGTGGCGAGTAATTGTGAGAGATTCTTGAAAACAACGCAACAAGAGGGGTTGACGAAACGGTGAGACACAAACCAAGGGTGTTTTGTCAAAACTACGCGAAATTAACTCGTTGTTAATTGAGCATAAAATAATGCAAAATTGAGCTTAAAATTGCTCCCGATAAGCGAGCGGCGCGATATTGTGGAGGCGACGACAGACAGACACTACTTCGGGGTTTTTTGCATTGGGGTTGTACCTTGTACGGGCACTGCTTACGTGACTTTTTTGATATACACGATGGCGGCGGGCCGAGAGGGTGTGGAGTTTCATACAAGTTTTCAGGGTGGCAACAGGGAAAGAGAAAGAGAGACAACACAGAACGGGGCAATAATCATAGGCGTGCGAATATGCAAATATTTATTTTCCCTGGTGGAGATCATGTCTTCAACATACTGCCCCCTGTTGAAGTTATCAACTTCAACCAAAAACTAAGATGAGTGAGGAGAAATAGGGTCTGAATCTATGAACTCATCATCCGTGTCACCAATAGGTAGCGGGCAGAGCTTAGTGATACTACGAGTGAAGATTCCATTTGCAGTCTGCACCATGGCAACTCTCAACTTCTGATCACGACCCGGGAAGACTTCAATGATTCGAGCAAGAGGCCATCTCAAAGGGGGATTGTTCTCATCTCTAACCAGTATCTCAGTCGCAGTTGAGAAAGAACAGTTTGTGGGTCAGCATGTCCCAAACGAATATGCTCCAATTTAAGTAGCATAGAAACAACATGATTCCTTACAGGGAATAGTACAGGGTGTTTTTGATCATATGGCACATTTGAGTAAGTGAGTCTTTCTCCCACTCTGAGAATTCCATCATGGTCTATAAAGCGTTTAAATTTTATCAAGTACTTGTTAGCGAGCGTTACACCATTAGTCAATTCCCTGAGTTCCTTTTCAAAGTGAATGCGCTGTAAATTTCCAATGAGCAGATGTTGAGACTGTCTCAGTTCATTAACAGTGAGTGGACCAACATCAGAGGTTTTCCTTTTAAAGACTTTGACCGCTCTAACAATGTAGGTTAAGACACGCTGCAATCGATTGAAGGAAGAGAAGCGACCAAACAAATCATTCCAAAAACTATTTCGTTGCACGGATGCAGCGTTGACAAGTGTTACCTTTTTCATCTTTGGAAGAGTCTCAAGGTTAGATTGGTGGTTAGGATCAAAACCATGCTCACTCATTTCAAGATCATTTCTCTGAAGAAACTCTGGACCGGGGAACCACAAACTTGACTGGACCTTGACAGGAAGTTCCTGAGGGGAAATTCCTCGAGATGGGAGATCAGCCGGGTTATCCTCAGATTTCACGTGTCTCCACACACAACCCACTGTCTGCTCCTGAATCTGAGTTACTCTGTTCGATACAAAGGTAGTCGAACGACTGGGGTGCGAATTTAACCAACAAAGGGCAATAGTGGAGTCACTCCACAAGTCGATAGAGTCAAAAACAAATTTGCGGCTTAAAATCTCACGCACTTGGGTCACGAGATTTGCGAGCAAGAGAGCAGCACATAGCTCCAATCGGGGTAGGGAGAGTACCTTCAGAGGTGCAACTATAGATTTTGAGGTGACAATCTGACATGAGACTTGTAAATACAAGCAGCGTAAGCGCACATGCTGGCATCTGCTAAACCATGCAACTGAATAGAGATGATGGGGCCTAAAAGAGTTAGAGGGCGAGGAATGTTTATTTCCTTTAATTGAGGTAAGTTTACAATAAAATCTGTCCACTTGGCCAGAATAGATTCGTCATCAATCCCTGAGTCCCAATCCAATTTCTGTAGCCAGACTTTTTGCAGAAGAAGTTTGGCAACCACTACTATCGGGGAAACAAAAGGGTCGAAAATCTGAGCCACAGTAGACAGGATTTTTCTTTTTGTGAGTGTGTCAATCATAATAGACTCAGGAACAGAGACAACAAAACAATCTCCAACTGAGCTCCATTTAAGGCCTAAAATCTTACTTGGATAATTTTCTTGGGAAATGTCATTCTGTTGAGCAGGGTCAATGCTGCTTTCATTCAACAATTTAGGTGCGTTAGTGTTCCATTTATGCAAATTAAATCCAGCTGACTTCAAAAGATCATTAAGTTGAGAGTGCAGCAATCTTAGTTGTTCAGGGGTGTCACTACCAGCCAAAATATCATTCATATATGTCTGGTACAAAAGACCTTCTGAAGCTAGAAGAAATTGTTCAGCATATTTTTCTGCTAGATGTTTTAGTACTCGTATGGCCAAATATAGTGCACAGTTAGTGTGCCGTACGTGACTGTGGACAATTCAATGCAGCGTAAGGGCTCCTGTGAATTGCTTCTCCAAAGAATATTTAGAAGAAACCGATGATCAGGAATAACTTTGATTTGCCAAAACATTTTTTCAATGTCAGCAGTCAGAGAGTAGCGAAAACAACGAAAACCAATTAATACAATTAAGTCATACAAATTGGGTTGAACTTGATAGCCTTTCAGCAATATGTCATTCAATGAAAGACCAGTATCACTCTTGCAGCTGCCATCAAAAACCACTCTGGTTTTAGTAGTGACGCTTTCAGATCTAATAACTGCTTGGTGCGGTAAAAAGAACTTATTTGACACTTGCTGGTCAACTAGACAAGTATGTTCCAAGGGAATGTATGAGCCACGTCCTATTTTAACAATTTCATTAATAAAATCAGTATAGTCAATTTTGAGTTGGGGATGTTTTTGAAGTTTACTTTCTATCCCAAGAAATCTTTTATAGGCAATGCGAAAAGATTCACCTAATTTGAGGTATTCCGATTTTTCTTTAAAAGGAAGATCAACTTGATAAGTGTTGTCTGGGAGTATGTTAGTGCTATTCAGAAAAATTGATTCAGCCAACTCATCCTCAGGTGTATTAACTACAAGTTCAGGTATCTCTTCAGTTTGGCAAAACTTTTCAACCAAATTCTCGAGGGAGCCCTGATTAGTGTGAGTGTGGAGTGCGACATGAGAGAAGTTGACATTAGAATGACCTGTGGTAACACAGTAAGTGACAGAGCGAGACATGCGTCCAACAACTATCCATCCAAGGTGAGTATTTTGAAGATAGGAAAGCTGTTCGCCAAGAGAGACAAGTCCATCCCTTTGGAGGTCGTAGTATATATCTGCCCCCAATAACATGTCAATCGGGGAAGGAGTGCCAAAACTAGGATCGGCTAGTACTTTATCTGTGGGTATAGAGAGTAATGATATATCTAAATTTAACTGGGTAAGTTCTCCGGTTACTTCCTGAAGCACTGAACACAACCTTAAACTTTTTGTCTTCAATTAATGTCAATCTCAGAGTACGAGCACGTTAGAGATAATTGGATTTTAATAACATAATTGACTTCCTGGAGAAAAAGTAGCTGAAAATGAGATGTCACTTGGCTCGGCTATCATAAAAACTGAGAAAGTTTTACTCTAAAAAGTTAGGGAAATGCATAAATTCGTAATTTTAGTTGGAAAAAAATGAAATTTTCAGTCAAATCGACAGAAAATGTCTTCATTGAGCATGTCCGTTTATTCAACTAATACCTGAAAATGTATTTCGCTCTCAACATTTTTGACAATTAATGTCAATTTCAGAGAACGTTAAAGATAATAGGATTTTGATAACATAATGGAGATCCTGGGGAAAAAGCAGCTGAAAATGATGTGACCCTTGGCTAGGCTATCATGAAAATTAAAAAAGTTTTACTCAAAACGTTAGTCGAAAAAAGTGAAAATTTTAATCGGATTGACTGACATATTTTGTATAAAAAAAATTACATATATATGTCTTTTTTTATTGTTTTTTGTTGTTTTGCATACTACGAACTACATGTGCATATTTGTTTACTTTTTGGCTTTGAAGAAGGCTCAAAATAGAGCCGAAACATTGACACATCTTAAAGTTAGAAGTTTAGTTTTGAGTCCTATTGTCTGGCCTAATGCTGTAATTTTTCGGTCGTTTTGCTCCTTGGTGACAATCTACTCGTTATTTTCCATCACAATAATAAATTCTTGTTCATTCTCGATTGTCAAAAAATTTAAAGAGGTTTTGGTGTTGATAACTTGTCTTCACAAGATTTGTATAAAAGAGTTGATCTTGTATCGATTTCAAGACAAGATCTTGAAGTATTCAAGAATTTGGCAAAATCTCCAGAGCCTACAAGAAGATAAATTCCAATAAATCAAAAAGTTTTTTGAAGAAATTTCAAAAAAAGAGAGTCAACCTAATGAGTATTTGTAGAGGTTCATATACAGTGTGTTCTCACATAGGCGAAATGACTGTGTGAAAACTTAAGTTTTAAGGGTTAAGCACTGCTTGCTATTCCTACATATACCTATTATTTAAATATACGGCGAACGTCAATCCCTCACAGTAAATCGAAAATGAAGCTCCTCAGTTGGCTATAAAAATCTCGCAGTTGGTCGACGAGATTTTACTGCGCATGTTTACTGCGCGCCACGTGCTAGTTGAAAGATGAGTGACGTTTTGAATCTGACGTCTACAAATTTTTAGGTTATGCCAAATGTGACATGTTTATTGGCGGGAACGAAAGTCGACAAAAATAAATAAATAGCAAAATTTTCCATTGCACTAATTCGAAGGCTAGTTGCAAGATGTTTTAGATGTTTAGTCTTTGGAACAAAGAAAGCGTAAAAAAAATTATTCACTTCACTTCAATTTATATAGCTACAGAAGTTATTTCTTGATTCCGGCACGATTGATGACGAGTTTTGTTTTATTGCAGAGAGAATTATTTCATGTGTTCAAAGGTCTATATAAAGCCATTAAAATTTAAAAAGAAGATAGGTATCTACATAATAACTAAGTAAGGGCTACATTGAAGGCTAGATTCTGTTTTAGAGAACTATTCCACTTTCAGTTTCCACAAAGAGAAATAAAAAGCTTCAGGGTTGTTGTAAAGATCCCACTGAAAATTTAAGTGTCTTTCTTGGACCTACCTAGTTATAGGTACTACAACTTTATTTTGCTTTCAAAGGACATGGAATATTTAATAGGATAAGTAAAGCCATATGGAATTAAACACTCAAAGATTAGTTAAAGCAAATAAAGTATAAGTACTTACTAAAAGAAACTTCTGGTAGTTGTGGCCTGGTAGGTATAAGTCTTGGTATGGGTAAAATAATATGGAACTCCTATAGGAGCTCATTAGAGGAGGGCCTGGATACAGGCAAAACTCTTGAACATCTGGTTAATTGCAAAACAAACCTACATACCTAGGTATCCTAAACAAATCTCAGTGAGAAATAGGAACAATCCCGAATCTACAGCAGTAAACACAGCACAAAAGGCGCCGCACCGGGATACCCAGCCAAGCAAAGTTGAATTAGATTAAACTAATAGTAGATTATGTCACTAGGAGTAAAAGTGGGTCTTTTCGTGCTGAGCCCAGAGATTGACGGCCGAAGCGAAGCTGAGGCCTGCAACTGGGCGAAGCACAAAAAGACCTTTTACTCCGAGTAACATATACTATTTTTTTTTCAACCATGCAAGAAATAAGAAATCTATTTAAAAGTGGTTCAGTTTTGCAATTTTCTCTCACCCTCTTTAAGCGGGCATAGGGACTTACCCAATTGTGAATATTATAAGTAAAATACATAGAATATGTTAGAATGGTGGTTTTCAATGTTCAATGGTTTTAATGTATTAAATAATAACCAATGATTATGGTAAACTAAGAATTTGTAGCATTATTTTCAATACTAAATTAATAAATGTCACATTGACAGATAAATATGATGGACGATAATAACGGTTTCGGATGGTGACTGGTCGGTCTTGAGTGCTCTGAGAGTATTTCTGTCCTTTGTTTTTTCAACAAGAATGTAAAGATGGCAATACACTCAGATCGGTTTATCTGGTGTCATCTATTATTAAAATAATTTTGGTGAATGAAAATCGTTTATATATGCGCCACCATGACACTAGCGGTGACTTTTGACTTTACTTTTACTGCCTAGGACTTTTTTGCTACTTTTTTGGTCTCAGGATTTGAAAGCTCACTTTAGGTGTGCGTATGGAGAAAACAAATGACGTACTTTTAGTCCGCTTGAAAAAAAACAGTATTTATGCAGACCGATTAACGATTTGAGTAAATTAAACTAAACAAACACTAAACTGAAAGTTTCAATTTAGCAAAGAACGAACACGATCAACAAGATGAAAACTTGAAAGCGTCCCCAAAAAGTAGGGTTAAATGCAAGGTTGACAGATGTAGTTTCTATTACCGTTTGTGAGTGTTAAAAAATTCAATTTATTGTGAATTTTATCGATTTTATAATATATGTTCTGTTATAATATAAGTAATATGTATCCTGCATAAACATAAAAATGCTAAAATGGTAATTATTGGTGATTTTAGTAATTTATTTAACCACGTGACGTCAGATGCGTCCACAAGTTGGCAACGTAGAACTTTCAAATCATTTTCAAATCTCGCGCATGCCCAGCAGGCCCTATCCACTCTTATTACCCAACTTGGTTTGCAATTTGCTTTTATTCCAACACGTAAGATGGCGCTCGGCCGGCGTTTGTTGGGTTGCGTCCCCATGAATTTCGTCCATTCCCGACGGCCAACTTCAAAATGGCTACCGAACTGTCAAAATTTGAAGCTTTGGAATTTAAAATTTTTGAAGTATTGTAGGTTTTTAAGGCGATAAAGTTAAATAAAGTATATAAAAGTGATAAAAAGTGAGTTGGGGTTGTGCTGCGTTTAAAAATATTTAAGGTAAGCTTTTTTCTAGTAGAAAAATAGGTGCCTTACGTAGTATATAAAATTAAATTTTTCCACAATCTCGTACGAATAAGTATACAGTATAAAGAACATAAATATAAAGTACCGCTATCATCACTCGCGCACAAAATTTCCTTAATAATATTCCATATTTTATTAGGTATCTACATAATTTGGCGAAGGCCAAATCTTGTTGGTAGCGACAGTTGTCACATATAGGCAGAATCATTAAGCAAGCGATGTGTCAATTGATACTCAAGATCATGTCTTCGATCATAGACATTGTCTCCTCTAACGAATTTGGAAAAAGATGGATATAATTCAATGGTGGTTGACATGATCTTCAGCAATGTTGCCTTATTTGCGGTTTATTGTAAATAACGTAACAATCGTTTTTCGGCTTACCTGTGAAGATTGGTAAGCGTGCTTGGTAAATTAATTAAAACAGACCATTAAACTATTCATATTAACTATAGGTGTGATAAAAATTTCTTGTTTTTGCTCAATTTAATTTTAAATCTTATTATAGAAAACGCAAGCAGTTGGTGAAGTGCCGCGCGGTCGTGGAGTACGCAGAATTATTATTAAAACGCGTGGAACTAACGTCAACCGTCAGTCCGTCAACGAAAGTCAAACTTAACCTCGAAATTGAAATTAGAAGATCGGCGGGTTTTGTGCTTTTATGTACTTTTTCCAAGATTTCCTTATGCGCTTGATTGAGATTTGTGTTTTTTGTTGAACTAATTGTGTTTATTCAACATAAACAAGATGCCAAAGAGTCTTAGTAAAGACTGCAAAAAAACTTGTAGCTTCCTTCTTGAGCTTTTTTGAATTGGAGAAAGAAAAAGGAGGACCACTTTTGCCACTCGCAACAGTACGTAAAAGAGTCGCGGATGCCTTAGGTCTTCATTTAGCTACGGTTTCAAAAATATCTCAAGAAAGTACTCATGGCAAAATTGTAAGCCCTAAAAGGATTCTTGTCTGGAAGAAACCAGTAACCGATCCAGGGAAATGGGATATTTGTGCGATTCGCTACCAAATTTATGAAATGTATAAGAACCGTAAGTAACTGTAGATTCTAAATTATGTGACAATAACTTATTTCAAATTTATATTCATTTATTTTGTTGCTTATTGAAGTAAAGATTTTCTTTTTAAAGAAGTAGTCACTAGCCCTAATGTCAGGTACTTTATCATTGATTATATGTTCCTAGTAAACTTTTAAAGTTGGTGAGGCCTAATTGATGCATATGATTGTTAGAGTTTCTAATGAGGGGTTATCCACCAGGCACAATACATGTATAAACTGCATCACAATTCCACACAATACCGTTACAATAATCTACATTTGGAAATACAGCAATACCCTTCACAATATTGGAAATACCTCTTCATACTCATGACAATATTCTACAGTACTTGTCACAATATCGATAATAACTTTATGTACTCATGACAATACCCCGCAATATCACTATATTCACAATACCTTGCAGTGCCATCGCAAAACTTAAAAAATACCATATTATGGCAATACATGTACAAGCATTGGCAAAGTGGATTCCCCTTTGATTTCTAAGGTGCTCTAGGGTATCTGCCTGGAAGGATTCTGGGCCTGTATTGCCCATATTTATAGTGGCAACTTGAGCACAAGCATGTGCTTAATCAAAAATGTTTGATGTAAGTCAATGTATTTTAAATGGAGACTAAATGTCCAAACTCAGACTTGAGGCTTACTCGGAGCCAAGCAGCCAAGTCATGACTATAAATATGGGCATTAGAAACCTGAAATTGGTACAAATGGAAGGGTCTTGCCAAATTTAATTTTATTTCAATTTATTAAACTGATTATACAACTCACAATGCTAATTTTCTCTATAAGAGGAGAGAATTAATTTTTCTGTCAATAGTGCAGCAATGCAGCAACTGCCAGAAAATTCCAATAACTGCTTCTGTGTAGTCAGGTGTAGGTGTGTGAAACCCGTCTTTTCAAAAAGAATTTAAGTAATTAGGTTTTAAGTAATTTTAGTAATTAGGAATAGTTTTTTTCATTAAGCTTAACTGGAACTGGGCTGTAGGGAAAGTTGCTCGGAAAGTTGATAAGTACAGTGCACTTCATTAACTTTGATAACATTTTAATTAGCTGTAACTTTGTGTTTTTAAAGATGTCGAAATGAACTGAAAATCATATTGCATATGTTAACTGGCAAGTTTTTTCCTAATTGGAAGAAAAAAGCAAAATACCAATGATATTGAGAGATCTTAACCTGCAGTTGGGTTTATATTTTTTAATGCAACTGTATATTATTGGATATTTGGATTCTATTCAAAATTCCAAGAATATTTTATAAAGCACCTAGATACCTATCTTCAACTGTTTCTGAGAAAATGGGGTCTGTATAAGTTGGTCATATAAACACAAAATCGAGCATAAAATAATAAATAAGAAGCGAAGTAAATTTGAAGACAAGTGGAGAATTTACTTTGCTTCATATTTATTATTTTATGTTTGACCGACTTAAACAGACGCCATATTCCCAGAAACAGTTGAAGATAGGTATGAGGTATGCTCTATAAAATATACGTGGAATTTTGAATAGAACCCACATATCCAAAAATATACAGGACATTCCATTAAAAAAATATAAGTTAAGATTTCTCGAAATCATTGGTGTTTTGGTTTTTTCTTCCCATAGGAAAAAACTTGCAAGTCAACTGTGTAATACGGCTTTTGCTTCATTCCAATATCTTTAAAATTCCAATATCTTTAAAAAAGTTACAGCAGTTTGCATCTATAAAACTTTTCATAAAGTTTTTCCAAGAGTTATTTTTTGGCTCACCCCCGTAAAATGTTTGAACAGTGTTAATATTATTGGTTATGCTATAAAAACTTCTATATGGAGATATTTATGATGTTTAAGTATTCTGATAAACCAAAAAATTTTATTTTTTGAAAACCATTTGAGATATTTTAATGAAATATTACTTGTCAATAGTAAAGGAAAACATAAGGTTTGCAATACAAAAGCTTCGTTTATTGTTACTGGCGCGCGAGACGGTTTGTCACTGACTATTTTTCAGCAAAAAAGTTGTATGTTCCTGGTTTTTTCTAAAAATAAAGATTATTTTTGAATTATTTGTTCAATTTGAAAGAATAAAGCCATTTTAACTTTTAACAAAATTAGACACTGATAAACAAAGCTTTTGTATTGCAAAACTTCCTTTACTATTGGCACCTGCAATATTTCATTAAAATATCTGAAATGGTTTGCAAAAAAAATAAAATTTTTTTCTTTATGAAAATAAACATCAACACCATTGTATTTCCATAGAAAAGGGTTTTTTGAGTGCAGTTTATTTAGCAAGATAGTGTTACTAATTGAAGTAGAACATCCTCTTAAACTTTATCATGAAACCTGGTCAACCTCGTATATTTTTTGGATTTATTATGTTCTAAAAAAAAATATTTAACTAACATTTTCCTGAAATCTTGACTAATTACTCAAACCTATTGTTAGATGCCAACTGAGATACAAACCATGTACCTATCATCATCAGTTTATTTCATACAAAACAAGTCATAAGTTTACACAAGTATTAAGTTTCTGAGCAACTGTCCCTAATTATCCTTTACTTAAATCCTTTTTCAAAATAGAGGTTGGACACACCTACACCCGACTACACAAAAGCAGTCATTGGGGTTTTCTGGCAGTTGCGTTGAATGCAGGCAATGATGTCGATCCTACAAAAACGTAAAAAAGAATATTTTTTAATTGAATTTTAGGAGAATCTGTCACCGCCCAAAGCATTTTGCAGAGACTAAGAACAATGCAGCTCTTTGCGGGATCGAAATCATCACTTATGAGACTGATGAAACAGATTGGCTTTAAGTGGCTTCACGACAATCCACGGGGGTTTAATGGGGCTGCCAGACATTGTTTCTAAAAGAATACAATTTTTAAAATCTTATACTAGTTACAAAGAAGGGGGTAACTATATGTTTGTATTTTGCATCTAAAAGATGAGACGTGGCTTTTTCAAGATGGAACATCAAGCCATTCTTGGCAAGATGCGGATACTCGAAGTGTTGAAAGAATAAAAAAAGAAGGGAAGAGGTAAGGTGTAGTGTTTTGTATTAATTGTAATTGTTACTCGTTTGCTCTCATTTAGTCGACCAGGGACTCACTAGGGGAATATGAGGCTGTTTGTAGCTTCAGCTAACCCATTTTTTCAAAATTTGTTTATAGGCACTTTATTTAGTTTATCTTTTATAGGTAGATTGTAGTGCATGCTGGAAATAAAGAAGGATTTATTCCTGGCACAGAGTTAGTTTTTTCATCCAAAACGAAAGGAGATTATCAGAAGAAATGAACAAGGATAATTTGAGTAACTGAGTGGCTACCTATACTGTACACTGTGTGGACTTCTGTGGACTACTGCATTTGTATGACCTAATAAAGGATGTATTTTACTCTGCTGATTATTGGAATTATCAAGTAAGCACGTAAGGCTTTAGGAATTAACTTTATGATTTTCCCTAAATCTGTTCATAGGTGAATTCAAGAATCATACAGCAGTGTTGAGAGATGCGCATCAACTACCGTTCAGAAATTAAATTAGTTCCACAGCTGGTGCAAGTGTGTAAATCCTGAACTGGCCTCTGCACATATATAAGATGATTTTGGAATCTGTTCTATGAAATTTTCATGTGGCTTAATCAAAACTAAAAAGTTATTTTAAGTGTGAGGGAAATCTCACTTTCTAACTTTGCAGTATTTTGTGACGGTTGTAAAATTAAAAGCAATAATTTGTTGTTATTTTTATTTTTCCAAAACATACAAAATATATTCCTACATTTAAAAAGTAAACCTGAAATTATTTCTGGAGAAACAGAGACTTTTCTAAGTCGAATTAATAGTAAAAGGGGCGTATAGCGTTGGGCGGAGCAAAAAAATAGAGCGATTGATCGCGCAATCCTTATAAACTTGCACTATATGGTGTAAATTGTTTTTTTTTGTGCAGTAAAATTGGAAATAATCTGACAATTTTTGATTTACCGACTAGAAATTGCTCCTAAGGGGGTTGAATACGAAAAGCTTTTAACTAAATCCTATGCCAATAAGTCACGTGATAGATGTAACCATCCGTAGTTGTCTTAACAATGCAGTACAAATAAATAATAGCTTTCTCTCTATAGCTGACACATCTGAGTAATTTTGTGAATTCTGATGCTTTGAAATCTTGTATCAAAAAGCTAGGCATGCTGCAAAACTCATATGTCTTATCCATTTTCAAAATAATTTTAAAATAAACAATTTATCTTTCAGGGTAACTCGTAATTCATAAAAAAAAATTTCAATGTTTTGAAACAAACTATTTTACTAATATGTTTGGTAAACATATTCATTTTGTGACCCATTATTATGTGTTCTATTGGTTTTTATTAGTTCATATTTTTTTTTCCAAATATCTCGAAAATGGTTACAGATATAAATATTAGTTACAGATAAAAGTTTGTTGTGTGCTGTATATCCTTCGATGAAGACAGTTCAGAATTTGTAAAAATATTCGAGCTATCATAAAAAAGTGACCATTTTTGGTAGGTATCTTGGTAAGAAGTAGATACTGCTTAACTGCTACCCTATCAGCTATATAGTTTAGGACAGGAATTTTTAGATACATTTTTCGTATCCTAACCATATCATGGTCCTACCAAAAAAACTTCCTAGGAACAATTTCAAGGCTATAGAACAGAAATTGCGATAATAATATGTATTTGATTCCAATATAGAATAAAAAAAAAACTAAAAACATCTTTTAAAATGCAAATAATACAGCTTTTTTGTCAGCCTTGTTGAGCTTGATTACTCTATTTTTTTGGCTCACATCTCTCGATACTCATTAAGCATATGTGGAAATGTTTCTCGGACTGTAAAGATGACACACTGTTGGGTAAGATATTTGGGTTAAAGGTCATAGTAAATGGCCACTGGGTCACAATCAAATGCAATATAAATTGGAGTTCAAGTGAATCCCATTAGAAAACCAACCAAACTTATCCTTGCATGCAATGCATTAAAATTGTCCAACAGCTAATATACATGGTTTTTCAAATGTTCTCAAAAGGTCTACTTTTTACTACTTCCTCTTCTTAGGGAAACCTAAGAGCAGGAAGATTTGAAATATTAAAGTAGGTCTCGAAGTAGGTTTACAGAATCTATTTCTTGATGATCATTTCATATTTGTAAGATCTAGGCATTCAGAGCATTGACAATTTTTTATTATGGTGTTCACAATGTTAATCAATTTTTACAGTCTGAAAGTTTCTCTATGAAGCAATTATAGATTAGAAAGCCTGTATGATGCCATCAGTTTCTTACAATTCTGCTTTAAACTTTAGATATATGCTAGGTACCTTGATTAGAATATGTTAAACTATTTCGATTATTTTGAAGAATCAGGAACAAAAACTTGTCTGGATCACAGACTTCCATATGGAAATATTATGTGGTCCTGATCCCTAATTCACCTTTATTATCAGGTAGGTATTTTAGTCAATAATAACCTACTATTTTTACCCACAGTTTAAAGTGAAATAGTAGCAAACTAGCTTGATATCAACTTTGTTAAATGTTAAATCCGACTCGCTGCACAGAGAGACTGTTGACAAACATACAAAGCAAGTAACAATGAGATAGATTTTTCAAACCTCCTTTGCTGTATGTCCGAAGACTTCATCTTGTACCTTTCATTATGTGGCAAAAGTATACCTTTCAGGAGCATTTGAAAATCCTGTAGCTACTTATATGGCTGATACGAACAGAACCTGTTAGCTGCTTTGATAGTCACTAATATTTTTACAATTTTTATGAATATGTAAACTTGCTTCAAGACTCTAAGCATCCATCGGAACCTAGAGCATAATAATATTAGCCTAAAACAGTATGAAAGGGGCCAGGTTCCAGTGTTTTATTGATGTTCATTTCTTCAGGAAGACTTCTGCCCAGAAAGTAAGTTTGTCAGTATCCTAAAACCACCCCCCCCCCCTACCTATGTTTTAAAAAATTTATCTACTTAAACATATTTTTCCTAAATAAACATAAATAACAGCAAAATTCACTTTCTCAATGACTGTACTTGGCTGAAAGTTTCAAAATTCTATGAAACCAACTCCTAAAGCACAAACATTTGACTTAAGACCCTGTAACTAAGAAAACTCCTTGGCAAAATGGGCACTTCACGGACGGTTAATTAGAATGTTCTAAAGCCTGCAAAAATCCTAGAAAAGCAATCTTAAAGATTAGAAATGATAAATTTAAAATTTAACATACGAATACAAATAGTACGTATATAGACTGTAAATAAAGACTGCGGGTCGTGGTTAATGCCTCGCAGATAAAAATAACGAAATTCAATTTGAGGTAGCCATATTTGGGGAGTTTCAATATAGTTCTACTTGGTTTCATGCACAAGCTGGCAACAGCGGCGAAGTGATCACGATTTGGATTAGTTTCCTTAATGAATTCTACTATAGTACATATATTGGCTACTGTTATGTTAATATTCTTTATATTGTAAAAGTAAACCTTTTGTATAAATTACAAAGACAAGCAACATAAGCTGATTGTATGATGTTTCAGATTGTGGAAATGCCGTCTACGATTAGGTGTTGCGTTTCTAGTTGGAGAAGCCCTGAACCGAAACATCGATTTCCCAATCAACAAAAATACGGTCACAAAAATAAAGTCTTGTCGGAAGTGAGAGGATGTTCACAATGGAACGTCAAAAAGTATATAATAACTTTCCAGTATGTTCACTAAACACCAATTGCTGGGAATAAATTACTGATTTTTTGAAATATTATGTTTATAGTAATATTTTATTCACCATAGCCTTTAAAGCCCTCATAGGGCAAAATGTTGCAGACATAAGCTTAGGTACCTGTGAAAAATATTTATTGATTTTATTGAAGATTGGTTTGTAATAGGTGATGTTTTAATGCATTTTCCTACCATATACTTCCTACCGTCTACTTCAATTTAATAAATATAATCCGTTTAAAGCCACCACTAACTGAATACTAACTGGCGCGAATTTATGAACAAATCTCAAGTCACTCGACATTTTGGTTTGTCAAGCAACTACTTACTAAACACCAACGAGCATATAATTCGTTTAGGTGATAATACATATAATTATTGAATGCGCTTTGCTAAACGCGTACCGTAAGTAGGAACCTGGCAAACTAAAATATCATCTGATTTGAGATTTTCGTAAATTGGCACTTGAGAATATTGAACAATGCAGCAAATATTTAAATTTTACAATTCTCTGCCATCTAGCGACATTTGAGTGAACTAACAAAATTATTAGGAATCAACTTAGGATTAGTTAAGCACGACATCTCTCGACCCTAGCTTCAATTTTGAGCTTTTATTCCTTCCCGAGAGATGGCGATGTAATGCGAACCAAATTTTTAACACAGGATTGACCTTCTATTTTAGCTCTGTTTTATGATGCCCAGTTCATTTCCGTCGAGTAAATGGGCATGTCGATCGTCAGCTGTTTTTGGCTTCTTTTTCAGGACTTAATTTTTATAGAACTTCAAATTATTTGTATTCCTAACGAGATTACACATTAGTTCAACAAACGGACACGGATGGCGCCACCAGGAACCTTTTCTCGGTACTGCCACAAAACGTGCCTTGAGTGTACATAAATCGCGAGCTCTGGTTGTGTCAAAGCCTCACTGATGAGCCGTAAACGGCGAAACTAGTCTGGGGATGGACACAATTAGAGCTTGCGAAATGATGGTATATCAGTCGTTTAAAAGGTCGAAAACAGCGTTTTCATAGTACCGACGGCTAAAAATCGATTTCTGTTCTTTACAGTAACTTGCTTCATTTCTCCCTAGACTGGACACAGTCTGTCTACATATTGTAGATAGACTGTGTCCAGTTTGTCCTTGTACTCTCCCATGCCTCTTTCATTTATAATGTGAGAGGTACCTATAGCTTACTCATAGACATGACTCCGGTCCTGTAAAGGACGTCTGGGAACCACGCTTGGCCGATTCATCGGCTCGCCCGTTTCCCTCAATGTCCCTATGTCTAGGAACCCATCCCAAAGTTACCCTTTTTATTTCTGCCAGTAACTTTAGAACATCCCGGCACACCTGAACGAGCTTTAAACTCGTCCTGTCGTCGACTTCTGGTCATGTGACCACTTCGAGTATTGAACCACCTCCGCCTGGAAAACCGTCGTGTGGCTTCCCAAAGGAAAGCTCTCGCTCTCTACATGGTCTGCTTTGTATATTCCGGCTCCTAACGACTGAATCAGTGAATCAGTCATTCTTGATCCGTCTGTATACCATACCTGATTATTCTCAGAAGGTTGCTGAAGCAGCTCTTCTCTGAATTCTTCTTTTGTTGAGATGTTTATCCCAAATGGCTGTTTCAGGGTCAGCACCCAAAGTTACCCTTTTTATTTCTGCCAGTAACTCTAGAACATCCCAGCACACCTGAACAAGCTTTAAACTCGTCCTGTCGTCGACTTCTGGTCATGTGACCACTTCGAGTATTGAACCACCGCCGCCTGGAAAACCGTCGTGTGGCTTCCCAAAGGAAAGCTCTCGCTCTCTATATGGTCTGCTTTGTATATTCCGGCTCCTAACGACTGAATCAGTGAATCAGTCATTCTTGATCCGTCTGTATACCATACCTGATTATTCTCAGAAGGTTGCTGAAGCAGCTCTTCTCTGAATTCTTCTTTTGTTGAGATGTTTATCCCAAATGGCTGTTTCAGGGTCAGCACCCAAAGTTACCCTTTTTATTTCTGCCAGTAACTCTAGAACATCCCGGCACACCTGAACGAGCTTTAAACTCGTCCTGTCGTCGACTTCTGGTCATGTGACCACTTCGAGTATTGAACCACCTCCGCCTGGAAAACCGTCGTGTGGCTTCCCAAAGGAAAGTTCTCGCTCTCTACATGGTCTGCTTTGTATATTCCGGCTCCTAACGACTGAATCAGTGAATCAGTCATTCTTGATCCGTCTGTATACCATACCTGATTATTCTCAGAAGGTTGCTGAAGCAGCTCTTCTCTGAATTCTTCTTTTGTTGAGATGTTTATCCCAAATGTCTGTTTCAGGGTCAGCAAGGGCGCCCTTCCTTCGACAAGACAATTGGGATGTCCTAATGCTGCATGAGGCTGGCGATCTTCGTGTGACCGCTTTCCATGACTGTTTCCTTCCACTGGTCGCAGCAATCCATCCTCCTGCAGGAAGCCATCGCCTCCCTCTTCATCTACATTGGAAGCTCCGCCAGACTCATTGAGAGCTGCTCCTGGTGTTGTTTTGAACGTACCCGTTATGGCTAGGCAGACTGCTCTCTGCAGTCTGGCCAACCTCAACGCATAGCAGGCCTGTCCACCGCTGGCCACCAGAACACGGACCCATAGGCTATCCTCGGTCTGATTACAGCAGTGTAGAGCCAGTGCAGGAGGTGTGGTTGCTTTTCTACGTGACTATTTCCAGCTCAGCCCGTTGTCGCTGATCACCCAAAGGTCTTTTAGCCTCAGGCTTTAGCAGCAGAGGTTTCGCTTACAGCGTGGGTGAACGAAATCCTGCAGTTTTCCTCCTTTTGGTGTAGAGCACAAGCTCTGTCTTGCCAGGATTGATTGACAGTCTCGTCTCGGTACACTATTCCGTCATCTGCATACGCTTGCGCACTAAACTTCTAGGCCTGTAGTCTCGCCAAAAGACCGTCCATTACGAGACACCATAGTCGAGGTGATAAGCAGTTGCCTTGTGGATAGCCGCCCTCGACTTTGATTTTCCTCCGGTGATCACCCAGAGAAGCCGTCACCCTACGGTTTCGGAGTGCCGATCTGACCCTATTTACCAACTGTGTTGGAGTCCCCCGGGCCCTAAGGGCTTCGCAGATGTTGTTTGTTCTGGCTTTGTCGAATGCTCCCTCAATATCGAAAAAGAGCACTTGTTTATTCGAGTATGCCTTCTCTATTTTACGCACTACAAAGTGGAGAGCCGTGTCGGTCGACTTCCCTTTAATGTTGGGGTGTTGATCTTTGTTTATGGATTTTCTTGCCAAAAATTACCTCTATAATGTACATATTGACTATCTTTTCTAACGTTTTCATTAGCAAGGATGTCGCACTTATGGGTCTAAACGATTTAGCGACATTGAAGTCACTTTTCCTAGCTGTTGGTATGAAGTCCGCGTTTGCGGATCTCCACCTTAGGGATGTATCCCAGTACCACGCTCGCCGTTTAGCACATTGTCTAGTCCTCCCCAATTAAATATAAATTTGTATAATAAACATAAATTGCCTTCTGAAATCCAACCATCCCATAAAGCTAGGGCAATACCTGCCTTCAAGATTTATTGTTCGGGTATAAGTTTAGATTAGGACATTGCAATTATTTTGGATTCCGACGTTTGTGACGTTAAAGTCTCCGAAGATAAATTAAGAGGACCCTTTTGCTAAATAGTCGCTTGACATTATTGGACGATTTGAAAAAGATTAAAAGTTCACTGCGTAATTAGAAAGGCTGTAAAATATTGCTTTCTCGCTTTCTTCTTTGTATCTACGTTTTAGATATATGTAAATATTACTTAGACCTTTAGGTACTGGTACAAATTAATTCCTATCTGTGTAGTTTAAGCAGAAGGGGTGTTTTTGATGATACTGATTGGGATATAAATTGCATTCATGACAGGGGTATTAGTAGTTATTATTAGTAATGAAATGGAAAAAATCTGGTACAGTAATTTAAGCAAATTTGACTAAATTTGATAGTGATTTCTCGTCTAAACACAGCTTGTCTGCCTTAAAAGTTCAAACTAAAGATCACTGCGGTTTTTTTCTACAAAAAGTGATATAAAAGGCACCAATATTAAGAATCTAAAATTGCCAAAAAATATTAAGTAGACAGCAACGTTCAAAAACCCACTGCACTCCTAATTTAAAACCCTCCAACGTTGGTTAAAACTATCCTATTTAATCAAATAAATTACCAGGATTCGTTGCAGTAATTCTGCTCTAGATACGTGGACGCCTATTCCACCGTTCCTAAACGAAACTTGATACTTTGCCAAAGCAGACGCTTTATATCCCTAAAGGGATAATGATCTTTTTCTAAAGTTTGCGGCAGCCAACGAACAACCCACTTGAATATTTAAAACTCCCCTGTAATTCCTAGAGCTTTAGAGCCATTTCCTAATAATAAATAACATTAAGTAGTTTCAAAAATATATGGGCTAGAGAATGGAATAGAGTGCACTTTGTCTTTATTAATATACAAAAGAAAATCAGGAAAGAAGTTTATGCGGCGTGAAGACTAATGGGGTGTTGCTTATTACCTGAGCCATAGTTTCTACGGTACAATGAAATACTTGCCCGTGAATAACACGTTAAAGCTGAACGAAAGTAGGTAAAACAAAAAAATTATTTTAGTGATTTTTTTTTTACAGTTTTTTAATCCAAATTCGTAATTTTATTTTTTTTTATTTCCTTTATACAATCCGTATTTTTTTGTTTTTATTATTTGAAGGCATTCGAATAAAACTTTTCTTTTAGAATTTCGACTCCTCAAGTTTTCTGAGTGTGTTTGTGAAGATGATTTACATCCTGCCCCGCATCTCTGTCATTGTTTAGAATTCACGTGCGTCATGTGTGTTTGACGTTTGACGTCGAGTTGGATTTTCAGTATATTTTGAGACTATTTGTAATTTTGAGATAATTTTGTTTCAAACAGTACTACAGAGAGCGATAACTTACACGTTACAGGGTCTTAAAGTCTTAACGTTACGATGCTCTAATTAAGGTTGAACTTTTAGTGATCATAGAGAAAAACAAATAGGTTGGTATCTTTCTACTAAACTATCGGATTTTAATCAAATATTTATAAAAATCGAACGTAGCGTAGGTTATACGCTAAAAGGAGACTCTGAAAGGAGAGTACTCATTCCACATGATATATTCTTGTTACTACAGACAACAAAAAAATCATAATCTATTATAACAATAAAATAAAAACAGAAAAACAGCTGCTACTGGCTAGCGACGAGTTCAGCATGCAAATAATAAAATGAAGTCTAATTGGGACATAAATGGGATTGTTAATCTTAGGTAACAGTGTCTTCTTCGTGCAATTTTTTATTACAAGATTAAAATGATTTTTTTTTTAATGTAGCACTTAACATAAATAGCAAATTACCCCAAGTTGAATTTAGTGTTACATCTCAATATCAATTAAAAACATTCTCAAAAAAGGGTAGGCTTTGTTTGGACTGGAGATACTCCAAATTTCTCGCCAGTATACATTCAAAAAGGGCCAGCGTTCTTAATCATAACCATATTCAGATCTAAAAGCTATAGCAGAAGTTTGCTGATGTCAAGTTACTCAAATCAGATTATATTTGAATTTCGTGCAGGTCCGCACTAACTGAAGCACAGGGCTGATCTGCTCCTTTCCAGAGAATTGATGTTTTCATTTTCAAACTTTCCTGTTAATGTAAATGGTAAGTTTTTTTTTATTTAGGTGCTTAAGGGAAGGGTGAGTCACAAAATTTGCAAAAAAGTCCTCTTGGTCCTCCTACCAAAGTCCCCTAAGTTCACTAGTTTGCGAGATAGACTTTCGTCACTTATGGGACTAATTTCATTATTGTACTGCACTTCACTATTTCACTGCTGTACTATTGTACGTATGTTTTTATCCGAACGCCAGTGAGGATATAAAGCGGTCTCCCAGAAGCAATTTTGGTTGTATATATTTGGTATTTTTTCCATTTCGACGCTTATAACTCTGAAACTGCTCATTTGACGGGATTTTGTAGTATTGCGCGTATGTACAGAAATGAATGGGCTTTTCAAATATGAGGTCGATATGACGGTACCTGCGGGGGAGGGGGGGGGGGGGGGGGCAGTGGTGTACCAAAGTCAAAAATGCGGTTTTTTAGGTACCCAAATTTACGGCGTCTTTGTCGTATCTCCGCTACGTATAGAGCGCCCCGTGGATAGATTGCCTCATATGTGTAGACGAACAATTTTGACGTCTAATTTCGATAAGTTAAATAGGAAAATCTACAAAAAATCGCAAATTTGGGAATGTTTTTTGAAAAAAATTTTGTAATGGGCAACTTCTGGGTCTTCTGGACCCCTTTAGGTAGACGACTGACCCAATAAGGATGGTACTAGGGGAACGGGCATATCCTTGGCTACTTTTAATCCTATCTCGCCAAAGGCGTCACGTTAATACAGAGTGGTCAAAAAAATGTCCACAAACAATTAAGGAAAAGTGTAATAAGTGTATTAAGCTAGTTTTTTGCGATTTTTACGAAAACTATGGAACAGTCCAGCTTCGGTGGTATATAGGCAACTAGAAGACATGAAGGGAAAAAAAATCAGTTATTAGTTTTGGTTTAGCTCTTATACGGGGTGAGCTACAAAAGTTTTTCTGTCTTTTCTCACATTTCACCCTGTAAAATCGAAATTTTCGCAGCAAAAAATCTGAAATAATTCAGGGAGGTAGTACACATGTGGGCCCTTGATCGTGCCAAAAATCAAGGTCCTAGCTTTGAATTTGAAATTTTGTCGAATTTTTAAACTTTAAATTTCAAAATTGCCAATTTGAGGTATATTTGTCCGGAGACCGTGCATATAATCGAATGGTTTTCTATCCCAGGGGATACCTTGGAATGTTTTCTTTTTGGGACTTAAGAACCACTTTTAGCTGGGACGTCGTGAAATGGTCTTAATTGAATTTCGAAACGAACGAAGCAAAATTTTTCAAATTTTGGCCGAAAATTCCCTTTGGCCCGAATGATTCCGATTCGCCAGCCACTAACTAGTAATCGGAAGCATTCGGCGGCCGCGCCCATCTGCAACTGACAGCTGGATTTTCCGAAATGTAAACATTAACTTTAAAGCCTCAGACTAAAGAAAATCGGCCGAAAAGCGTGGAAAACTGTCTGGCCGGGGAAAATTTGAACATTTCCAGAAAGATTATTGGCAAAATGCCCAGTCCTCGAGGTCGTTTTCACAAAGACTGGTCGATTTGAAAATTTCGTGTCGGGATTCATTTTTGGCTGATGACGTCGAAGTTCGACCACGCGGTTTTTGCCAAGACAGTAGCGGTTACAAATTCGGGCAAAAATTTATTTTTTCGATTTTTCGGCAGACATGGGCGTAGTTATTTTTTTTTGCCATTTCTTCGGCTTTGCCATAAGAAATACATTGTGCAATGCGTTTTAAATGGGACAATATTGATTTCGTCATAAATAAAAGATGGAGGCGAAAAAAAAATGGCCGTCGTAGACAGGGTAATTAAAAAATCGGGATATCTCTGAAACGAATAAAGTTAGAGAGCTGAAATTTGGTACCATGGTTCATTAGGGAATGGACTGCAAGCTGCCATGGGTCGAAACCTTATTTATGGTACCAAACCCATGGGTACCATTAACGAAATTTTGCATATAAGTTTTCAGGCTTTTGCACGTGCCTTTTCCCATAAGAAAAGCGTTGGCCAATGCGTATTATATGGGTGGAATGTAGATTACGTCATATTTGGGGTACCATAGATGGTACATAGTTCAAATTTGGATGGTAGGTACCTGTGGGGGTATCATAAATTGTGATACAGCTGACTCAGCTATCATAGCTACAATAGCTGAGTAACGTTAGTATTTTAAGAACTGTTAATGATACATGGTTCAACTTTGGATGCTGGGTGCCCACAGGAGTACCATGAATGGTAATATAGCGGACATAGCTATGTAGCTGCCCATAGCTAGGTTATAGCTGTTTTACCGATGGTGATATCAAGTTGAAAATCCAATGGTAGGTTTCCCTTATGTAAAATTCGCTAAAAATGACATTTCTAAACATCCAAGATGGCCTCCTGAAAAGTTTTGGTTTTGGCCGATATCTCTGGAACGGTTTGAGCTAGAAAGCTGAAATTTGGTATGTGGCTACTTTATGGGACGGGATAGAGGTCTCTGAGGTCCCGCACCTTGCTGCGGGTAGCGAAGGTTCTATTTTGGAAATTTTTTTAATTTATTGACACTTTTTTGCCACAACTTACTGACTGTTGCTAAAGGGCGCTGAAACCAAATATATCCGACGTTTCGACTTTATGCTTACTATAAGACATCATCAGGGTATTCTTTTTTATTACAAGTATTGCTTTATAAATGTGCCACGCCCAAAACAATTAGTTTTTCGTATATGACTGACAAAATAGCTTTAACGAAGGCGATTTGACCGGTATTAGCTGTTCCATTTTATCGTTTCTAGGTTCCGAGATTTAAATGATTAAGCCATTTTACCATTAAACCCATTTACGACAATAGAACAACAGTGTCTCAATTAAGTGTGAGTCGTCTCAAATACTGCTCAAAACGTTAATTACTATTTTGTTAAGTTTAATAACAGTCTCATAGGAAGTGAAAAACTATTAAAATTTTGTAAAAATTAGTATTTTGTGGTTGAGAATGCTCTATTCATGGGTGTCAATGGCATCGTTATACCATGTTTAGTTTTTGAATTATATAGATATAAGTATTAAAATGTCGATAAAAAGTGGAAAAATTACGTTTTTGGCGCCATTTTGAAGGGGAAGGAAATTACTGAAAATTCCAGAATTGCAAATTTTTTACATATTTTTGTCCCGTCTTTCATATGAGACTATTTTTGACAAAATCTATGACAATCGATTTTGGCTAAAAATGTTCACGCCTACCCTTTGAAAAATTTGAAATTTTTACATTTTTCTGTTTATCTTGGAAACGGTAAGGTTTTTCGATATGCAGGTTAATATGATGTACGAAGAGGCCATTAAGGGCTATCAGATGCATGTATCAGAAAGAAACTAGCTTTCACGGTTTTCGAGAAAATTAAAAAAAAGTGCAAAATTTGCACCTTATTTTTGGGCCACCCGTGCTCAGTTACCGTTCTAGGCAGAGCTTCAAAAATGGGCTCTACGTATAGCTCTATTCTTTCTCTTCCTTTGCTCTTCTTATACATTTTCTGATAAATCTTGATCGAATCGAGATATTAGCTGTTAAAGGCAGCAATGCACGATTTTTATCTCAAAATTTAGTTTTTTGGGCCCGTTTGAGAGCCCCATAAGTTTAACATAGAATTTTCTATATGTGTCATATAAATCTATAGTAATCGATTTTGTTTGTTACTTCGAGTCGTTTTATAATGAATAGGACGTTGATTTCTGTTTTAGAAACTATAGGGTGGCTCAAAAAATGATGCAGAAAGCTAATATATGTTAATAATGCAGAAAAGGTCCATAAGCTGATGTGTATTTTACATAGAAAGGGTGGATTATTTATTTAGTACGTAGGCAAGGCGGAATAAAATGTTAGGTATAGGCTATGAAAGCTTTATTAAATCTTACCAGCGAAAGCAATTTTATAATTATGCAAGGAGTCTGGTGTTGATATATATGTGTATTCACTGCGAAATAATTCCTTCGCCATTTTATCCACAAATTGTTAAAAAACACTAAAATTATTCAACTTTTTTGGCTCCTCGTATAGCTTTTGGGATAAATCCGCATTAAAACGCGATATAAGCTGTTGAAGACTGAAATTCACGATTTTATCTAAAAATTTAGGATTTTTGGGACAGTTGGGGAGAGTCTCATATGCTTAATATAGAAATATCGACTTTTCCCATATAAATCAATAGTAATCGATTTCATTCGTCGGTTCTAGTACTCGTATGATAAATAGGGCATATATTTGCGTTTTGGATAGTATAGAGCGTCTCAAAAAAATGTTGTAACCTAGAATTTTAGGATTTTTTAATGTAAATTGATATCAGTTAATTTATTGCGAAAAATCCAGTAGTTTTATAATAAACAGAGCGTTGATTTCTGTTTTAAATAGTATACGGTGTCCCAAATAATGCTGCAACATTTAACTTTAGTTTTTTTGTTAACCAATATTTTTTTGCAGGTTTTATTCCCTTACAATAAATATACAGGGTGACCCAAAAATTGTCAATTGGCAAAGTGGCTCCGCGCGCGTGGTCTTAACCCACAAGACTTCAAAAACACTTTGCACACAGCGTTCGGATTTCCTAAACTATGGGCGGTCCGCGCGCGTGGTCTTCACACCAAAAAAACCAAAAAAGGTTTGCAGCACTTTGCCCACAGCGTTCGGATTACCTAAACTATGGGAGCCCAGCGCGCAGGGTCAAAAAAAAAAGGAGGCTGTGAGTTATGATTTAATGGTCTTGGATTCCTTTCTGTATAATTTCTAAGGCCTAAATTTTCTAATTTACATCCAATTATTTTTAATTAATTTGCCTGAAATTAAACAAGTTACAAAAAGTATGGTTTCCATTGAGAGCAATTTCCTTTCACTATTTATGGGATATTCCAGTTTAAATAAATTAATACGAACATTGGCTTATTGTTTGAGGTTTATTTCAAACTCAAGAGCGGTGCAAAGAAATAGACACGTTGGACCAGTTTCGGCTACTGAGTATGACAAATCCAGAAGGCAATTTGTTAGGCTATCTCAATCAGAGTCCTTTTCACTCGAAATTTCACTATTAAAACAAAACAAGTGCTTACCATCTAAAAATCGATTATTATCCTTGACACCATTTCTTGATGATAGAGGTTTACTGAGAGTTGGAGGTCGCCTAAAAACATCTTCAGTGAACTACAAAGAAAAACATCTACTTTTGTTGGAAAACATCATCCTTTGGATAAGTTAATAGTGCAATACCAACACATTCAGTTGCATCATGCTGGTCCTCAGCTTCTCTTGGGTAGTAATAGAGAAAACAGCTATGTGATTCAGGGGGATTGAAATACTCCCTTTTCGATTAAAAATAAGAAAAAAAAAATAATTTCTTAGATATTGACCAAAGGGGCAGGGTATTCCTCTTTTTTTCTGTAATTTTAGAATGTGTGGATCGATTGGAGTGAATTCAACTATTTTTTTTATCTTTTTGGTGTCCTTTTTCACCTTCTATAATAGAAAGTCACGTAGGTTTACTAATTTGAGAGATAGACCGATTCGGAGGTCCGTTTCTAAGCACTTTTATAATATGCTTTGGAGGCATTTAGAAAAAAGTCCAGTTATGGGACCAATTTAACTCTTGTTATGTTTGGGACGTTTATAGGAGATTGAAATCGTCTCATTTCAGGGAACAAAAGGAGAAACAAAAAAATCCAACATTTTTTCAAAATTGACCCATTTGGAATTCGATTTTTTAAGCACTTTTAGAACGTGCTTTGGAGGGATTTAGAAAAAATCCACTTATGGGTCTCATTTTACTCTTGTTATGTTCGTTGCGTTCACAAGGGATTGAAATCGTCTCATTCAGATCAAAAATAGCAAAAAAAAAACAGTTTATTTTTTTTCTACATTTACCAAATTGACCGTTTCTTATTTTTTCCTCAATTTTGAACTTTAAACGCCTTTAACTTTAGAACAAGTAGACCAATTGGAGCAAATCCAACGGTTTCTCGATATCTTTAATGTCCTCTTTCACCTCGCATAACAAAAAGTCACGTGGATTCACTAGTTTGGGCGTTAGACATTTGAGAGTCCATTTTTAGGCACTTTTAGGATGTACTTTGAAAGTATTTAGAAAAAAGTCTTATTTTGGGACTAATTTAACTCTTATTATATTTGACACTTTTATAGGGGATTGAAATCGCCTCATACCGATCCAAAATCGCAAAAAAAATGAACAATTTTTTTAAAATTGACCAAAGGACCTGTTTTTCCTTTTGTTTTCAATTAAAAATTTTACCGTTTGTAACTTTATAACAAATGGAGCGACTGGAGTGAATCCAGCGTTTCTTTGTTCTTTCTGATGTCCTCTTTCTCACACCAAAAAAATGAAGTCCCCTAGTAGTAGTGGTAATAAACAATGGGGTGGGGGGGGGAGGGCGAAGCGTTGCGACAAGGCCTTAGAGGTCCTTCTCACAGTCCCCCAGTCCACCCATCTCTTCCACCAGGAGGAGACGTGGGGACATGGGGACCAGGAGGAGACATGGAGCATCACCTCCACATTCCCTCCACGAGTGGACCCGTCCCTCTAATGAAGGTTAGTATCCCGTCCCATTTCCGAGTCGGAAGCTCCTGTCTGTGGGTGCCCCCTGTGGGTGCAGAGCTATCCCTCGGAAGTGCATGTGTCTGTTTAGTCTGCTGTGTCCAGTAAGTCTGCCTGTAAGGTCTCCCAGGCACTACCAACTTCTTCCAAGCCACTAAGCCTTGGATCTATCTATCTGTGTATATATGGGTTAGGGTACATATCCCTAGTCTGTCTACATATTCCTGACTGTGTCTAGTTTGTCCTTGTATTCTCTCATGCCCACTCATTCAGAGTGTGAGGGATGTACACTTTACTTATTCCTAGATATGGCTCTGGTCCTGTAAGGCATGTCTGGGAACAAAGCTTGGCCGATTCGTCGGCACGCTCGTTCCCCTCGATGCCCCTATGTCCAGGAACCCATCCCAGAATTATCCTCTTTGTTTCTGCCAGTGACTCCAGAGCATCCCTGCAGTCCTGAACGAGCTTTGAACTCGTTCCGCTCCTGCAAATTGCTCGTAAAGCCGCCTGACTGTCGGAGTAGATGTAAATGTCCTGCTTTGCTCCCTGTCTGACTTCTGTTTGTGTGGCCACCTCGAGTATTGCAAACACCTCCGCTTAGAAGAAAGACTGTCGTGTGGCTTCCCAAGGCAACGCCCTCGCCCTCTACATGGCCTGCTGTGTATATTCCGCCTCCTGGCGTCTGTGTATTAGCCATTCTTGATCCGTCTGTGTACCACAACTGATGAACCTCAGAAGGTTGCTGAAGCAGCTCTTCTTTGAATTCGTCCCTTGTTGGGATGTTTATCCCAAGTGGCTATGTCAGTCTCAGCTAATCACGTGGACGCCCCTCGCCGCTCGATCGGGCTGTCCCGCTGAATGACGCTGGCAATCTGCGTGTGACCTCTTCTCATAGCTGTATCCTTCCACTGGCCGCAGCAATCCATCCACCTGCAGGACGCCATCGTCTCTCACCTAACCCAGATTGGTAGCTCTGGCAGACCCAGTAAGGCGTTGAGTGCTGCTCCCGGTGTTGTTCTGAATGCACCCGTTATGGCTAGACATAGTGATCTCTGTAGTCTAGCCAACCTCAGCACATAGCATGCCCTGTTCACCGCTGGCAACCAGGCCACGGACCCATAGGTTATCCTTGGTTTGATTACCGCAGTGTAGAGCCAGTGCAGGACGTGTGGCTTTAGACCCCACTTCCTGCCCACTGCCCTGCATGGTTGCCACGTCAGTGGTGTTGCCTTATTGCATGCCTTTTCCACGTGACTTTTCCAGCTGAGCCCGCTGTCGATGGTCACCCCCAGGTACTTAGCCTCAGGCTTTAGTAGCAGAGATTCACCGTATAACGGAATCCTGTAGGTTTCCTTCTTTTGGTGTAGAGCACAAACTCTGTCTTGCCAGGGTTGACTGACAGTCCGGTCTCGGTACACCATTGTTTTATTAGTCTGCATGCCCTTTGCATGCACCCCTCATGAAATAATTCCCTATTTTTTCTCAAATTTAAAATTCGACGGCGTGTAACTTTAGAACGAGTGGATCGATTGTAGAGAATACGTTTTCTTGTTCTTTTTAATGTTCTCTATCACCTGCCAGCAAGTCCCGTAAGTTCCATAGTTTGGGAGATAGACCCCTTCCGAAGTCAATTTTTAGGCACTTTTAGAACATATTCGAGAACAACAGACTCAAATCTATTTTCGAGTTCTTGGCTACATGTTTCTACTTGAACATGTAAGCTACATGTACATGTAAAAGCATCATCAGGCCGCATCCAAAACTCACGTTAAAATCGTTAAAAAGAATAAAATACGTTCATATTTTTACATATTGTCGAGGACTCCTCGACATTGTCGAAGTCTTTTACATATTGTCAAGCACTCGCCAATGTCGGAATCCTCGACAATATGTAAAAATGTGAACGTATTTTATTCTTTTTAACAACTCTTTTTTAACGTGTGTTTTGGTTGCGGCCTCATGATGCCTTCTTAGGCGAAACCTGTAGCTAAAGAACTTGACTTGAAAAAAAATTTAAGACTATTTGGAGTTCGCTATTTTCAAACTTGAACATACTATTCAGCCTCCGTCTAGCGCATATAAACGGATTAGAAGGTAGTTATAACCCATAAGACTTGTTTATTCCTAACAATTTCTATCTAGAGTTCCTACATGTGCCATCCAGCATGAAATGAAATATTGTTATCCTAATCTGGAAAATTAGCCTGTGGAACAATAACCAAATGGCCGCTAACAGCAGCAACTTAGAAGTAATAATCGTAAAATGGAATCAAGGATTTGCTTACAGAAAATTCCCATAGTGTCAAACAGAGTCGAGCAATAATTAACATATGCCATTGTTGGATTAAAGGTAGCAGTAAACAATGGCCTATAGATTGCCGTATCAAATATTATGCATGAAAACGTCATGACTTTTGGCTACAGCTGGCTCACACACGTGTGCATATTCTCCGAATTTAGATTCCCATGCAACAATCCAAGAACTAAATTTGGCATAAATCCAGAGAGCGTTATTGTTGCCAATGGCCAAAGGGCAACATATCTCTGCACCCCTCCCGAAATGTAAATGAGAGGCATTCTGATAAAGCCCACGGTTTCGACAACAATCAGCCCCGAGAAATTATAATTACTAAAACAAACTTTAACAGCTTTCGGTTCCCTAACGTCCTGGATTTCGATCTTGAGCTAACCAACAATTAAGTCGAATGGGATCCCACTTGTTTCCCCTCGTACGTTGGAGTAATTGTGCTCCTACGAAAGGCGAAATATATTGAGCGTGACCCATTTGACAGATATTAACTGAAAAGGTTAAAAAACAAGAATATCAGGAAAAGAGTCCCACACACATATTCAAAGCAACAGCAGGAGTTCTCGAAAAAAAAAACGACAAGTTTCTCTGTGAGCCATCGACTTCTTAAATCCATAGAGACACGTTGCGATCTCCTCGGGAAAACTGAACTCGTACAACTTAAGAAAATTGGATTTCTGCTTGAATTTTTATCAGATTGTCACGTAAGTTTATTGTTTTGTTCGAAATGGCTCGATTTATCGAAACGGGTCGGCTCTGTTTATATTTCGCGATCAAATTGAACGTAAAATTGAGATTTTTTATTTTAGTTGTTTTCAATTATTTCCATAAGGATCTGCATTGTGCATGAGTGCATTTGGAGTTGATACGTAACTGCATATCGATGCGACTTAAATCTGTTTTTCATATGAAAAACAGTAGGGATATCAAAAGCTTCTTTTAGGGCTCTTGACAGGCATATTGGGTTTTACGGTCAATATCTACTTTTCATAAGCAAGTTCTAATTTTTCTTTTTAACGCGTCGAACCTCGGCAACTAATGCATTCCTTGTCATGCAGTCTTTTACCCCAGTTGCATGGACAGAATTCCAGAAATGGATACTCAACAGAATGTCGCGAACGACATAATGAGAAAGATCAACTGTGGGACCAAAAATCACGGAAGATTGGAACATAGTGATCCGAGATAAAGATGCGTATACATCCTAAAACGATAATATGGTGAAGAAACCTCGAAATAAGATATTGAAACTCAATAGGTTTTGTCAATTTCCTACTTTTTCTTTTTACCTTGACACTGACTTTTTACTGTTACCTGACGTCACTCAAGAAGAAATAATTTTTGGTTCAGGTTAGACTACAAGTTTGGCCCCGCTACGTGGGTGTAGGTCGATTCAATTTCAATTAGAATTTCTTGAATAATGTAGTCCCTGGTTGGCACATTATAGAAACTCTAAATGGAAATTGTTAGGAATAAACAAGTCTTACGCTTTATTCCTAACTTCTAATGTGTTTATACGAGCCAGACGGCGGCACAATAGTAGTACTTAGAACGACGGGGTTCTGGAACACTTTGACCTTGAAGTCTACGTGAGCCGTACTGTAAAAGTGGGTCCTGGGCTCCAAAATGCTGTCATTCTTGTCAAATGCGACAGACTTGACATATGACATATGACAGATGACTTGTGACATGACAGTTGTGTGATATAGTACAGGTGAGGTGTGGCATATAACAGACTTTATACTTGTGACACGTAGGTGACGCTAGACAGGAAAGGCACTGCAGAGCAGGCAGTGTAGGTGGAGATACTCCATCCCCTGTCCTTTGGTCAATTTCTAAAAAAAATTGTATTTTTTTTTTATTTGCACGAGCCAGTTTATACGAGTTTATACGAGCCAGAAGGGGGCACAATAGTAGTAGTTAGAACGACGGGGTTCTGGAACACTTTGAGCTTTAAGTCTACGTGAGCCGTAGTGTAAAAGTGAGTCCTGGCCTCCAAAATGCTGTCATTCTTGTCAAATGCGACAGACTTGACAGATGAAATATGACAGATAACTTGTCGCATGACAGTTGTGTGATATAGTACAGGTGAGGTGTGGCATATGACAGACTTTATACTTGTGACACGTAGGTGACGCTAGACAGGCTAGACAGGAAAGGCAGACAGAGCAGGCAGTGTAGGTGGAGATACTCCATCCCCTGTCCTTTGGTCAATTTCTAAAAAAAATTGTATTGTTTTTTATTTACACGAGCCAGTTTATACGAGCCAGACGAGATATACCAGTTTATACGAGCCAGAAGGGGGCACAATAGTAGTAGTTAGAACGACGGGGTTCTGGAACACTTTGAGCTTGAAGTCTACGTGAGCCGTAGTGTAAAAGTGAGTCCTGGCCTCCAAAATGCTGTCATTCTTGTCAAATGCGACAGACTTGACAGATGAAATATGACAGATAACTTGTCGCATGACAGTTGTGTGACACAGTACAGGTGAGGTGTGGTATATGATAGACTTTACACTTGTGACATGTAGTAGACGCTAGACAGGCTAGACAGACAGAGGAGGCAGTGTAGGCGGAGTTACTCCATCCCCTGTCCCTTTGGTCAATTTCTAAAACAAATTGAATTTTTTTTATTTACACGAGCCAGTTTATACGAGCCAGACGAGATACACCAGTTTATACGAGCCAGAAGGGGGCACAATAGTAGTAGTTAGAATGACGGGGTTCTGGAACACTTTGACCTTGAAGTCTACGTGAGCCGTAGTGTAAAAGTGGGTCCTGGGCTCCAAAATGCTGTTATTCTTGTCAAATGCGACAGACTTGACAGATGAAATATGACAGATGACTTGTGACATATGACAGTTGTGTGACATAGTACATGTGAGGTGTGTTATATGACAGACTTTACACTTATGACATGTAGTAGACGCTAGACAGGCTAGACAGGCAAGGCAGACAGAGGAGGCAGTGTAGGTGGAGTTACTCCATCCCCTGTCCCTTTGGTCAATTTCTAAAACAACTTGATTTTTTTTATTTACACGAGCCAGTTTATACGAGCCAGACGACATCCACCAGTTTATACGAGCCAGAAGGGGGCACAATAGTAGTAGTTAGAACGACGGGGTTCTGGAACACTTTGACCTTGAAGCCTACGTGAGCCGTAGTGTAAAAGTGGGTCCTGGGCTCCAAAATGCTGTCATTCTTGTCAAATGCGACAGACTTGACAGATGAAATATGACAGATGACTTGTGACATTTGACAGTTGTGTGACATAGTACATGTGAGGTGTGGTATATGACAGACTTTACACTTGTGACATGTAGTAGACGCTAGACAGGCTAGACAGGCAAGGCAGACAGAGGAGGCAGTGTAGGTGGAGTTACTCCATCCCCTGTCCCTTTGGTCAATTTCCAAAACAAATTGAATTCGTTTTATTTACACGAGCCAGTTTATACGAGCCAGACGAGATGCACCAGTTTATACGAGCCAGAAGGGTACCCAATAGTAGTAGTTAGAACGACGGGGTTCTGGAACAGTTTGACCTTGAAGTCTACGTGAGCCGTAGTGTAAAAGTGGGTCCTGGGCTCCAAAATGCTGTCGTTCTTGTCAAATGCGACAGACTTGACAGATGAAATATAACAGATGACTTGTGACATATGACAGTTGTGTGACATAGTACAGGCGAGGTGTGGTATATGACAGATTTTACACTTGTGACATGTAGTAGACGCTAGACAGGCTAGACAGGCAAGGTAGACAGAGGAGGCAGTGTAGGTGGACTTACTCCATCCCCTGTCCCTTTGGTCAATTTCCAAAACAAATTGAATTCTTTTTATTTACACGAGCCAGTTTATACGAGCCAGACGAGATGCATCAGTTTATACGAGCCAGAAGGGGGCACAATAGTAGTAGTTAGAACGACGGTGTTCTGGAACACTTTGACCTTGAACTCTACGTGAGCCGTAGTGTAAAAGTGGGTCCTGGGCTCCAAAATGCTGTCGTTCTTGTCAAATGCGACAGACTTGACAGATGAAATATGACAGATGACTTGTGACATATGACAGTTGTGTGACATAGTACAGGCGAGGTGTAGTATATGACAGACTTTACACTTGTGACATGTAGTAGACGCTAGACAGGCTAGACAGGCAAGGTAGACAGAGGAGGCAGTGTAGGTGGAGTTATTCCATCCCCCGTCCCTTTGGTCAATTACTAAAAAAAAATATGGGATTTTTTTTTGCTATTTTTGATCGGAATGAGACGATTTCAATCACCTGTAAATGTATCAAACATAGTAAGAGTAAAATTAGTCCTATAAGTGGCCTTTTTTTCCTTAATGCCTTCAAAGCACGTTCTAAAAGTGCCTAAAATGAACCTCCAAAAGGATGAACTTACGGGACTTTGGAGAGGACAAAGGGGACTTTTTTCCAAATTTTTTGCCTCACCTTTCTCTTAAACGCATAATTAAAAAAATTTAAATTTTTTAAAAGTATTATATTGTATTGTATTTTATTCAATGTGAGTGGACTTGTACAGTCCTCCACCGCGACTTGAGGTATATTGTGCCCTGTATGTTGGTCTAAATGGAAGAGAATCTGCAGCCACCCTTTTTTGCGTTCTATCAAAATCTTTTGACTCTGTCCACGAGCAGCAAAATGTAAGCCAAGATTACTGAGAAATTGCTCAACAGACCTATATTCTACTAAGAAAAATCCAGTGATCTGCGATGATTTTAATGTTGATTTTTCGTTTTTTGATGTTAGAGTTTTGAATCCCAATACTTTTCAGGGTTCCTCCACTCAAATTCTATAACTAATCGTTGCTTCAGTGGATTTTTTAATTCTATTTTTTCGTCGTCTAACCATTTTTTTGTTTACTCAATAAGTTCTGATTATAGTTCATGTTAGTTTTAGTCAGTTTTGAGTTTCCAAATTTAGTCAGGCTTTGACCAATTCAAATGTTGCTTATTTACAGCTTATTTGCCTTTTTTTATGAAGCTTTCAATTCATTTTTTTTTTGAAATTCTACTTTTATTCATAATTCCATGTTTCAAGTTGCCTCGAAATATAACTTTCTCTAGGTCAGTTCAAACGTTCTGTGGTTAATTCAAGGAAATTTAGTCTGGCAAAAATGTTTATTAGGTTTCTTCCAATTAAAAGGTTCCCACTGACGAAACTTAACCTTTTTTAGGTCAGATAACCTTTTTGGGATTATTTCAAAATTAACTTTGAGAGATATCTTAAATATGAGGTGAATAGAAATCGTATTTTTAGTTTAAAAATGTTTTATTCCTGTATATGCATTTTAGTTTTGAATAAGAGGCTGGTAAAAAAGTGGGTCGTTTTCAATTTGATGTGGATTTTGTGTTCATTAATATAATTGCTTAACAAGGACGGGGTGTTCATCTGGAAACATCGCCTTGAAGGCTATGGATTTTTGACAAAAAAAATAGATGCATAACTAACGTAAACGGTCTCTACTCCAGTTACTGTTGCTATAAAACTGTAGAGTCAGTTGCAGTCTACCGAAACTGAACGACTGGGATTCGAAGTCAAGAAGAAGCTAAGAGTTTTGAACAGATAGAATGCCCAGATGAACATCAGAAGAAATCTAACTTCAGCTATAAGAAAACGAGTTTTGCCTAATTTTATAAAAACTGTATAAATTCGACTCGCCCAATAAAGGCGTCTTGCCCTTCAGTCCAGCCCTAGAATCACAAGCCATATTTCAGAATGGCTTTACTAGAGTCTGAAAAGCTGCAATTACAATCTATATCCCATGGAAGCAGCCATCCATTGCCAATCTCCAATAGCTGACTTAGCAAATTAAGACGACTGCATTAATTTTCTCCTGTTTACGTATACGAAGCCGCTCGACTATCGTCGCCTTGCAGATTGTTGCAAATGGTGTAGTTTTTATTAAGACCTTGCTTGCATTTGCATTAGTCGAATTGAGCTCGGATAGAAATTGAAATTTTAAGTTAATCCGGGCACGAAACAAAAGAACTTATAACTGCGAACGATTTAGCAGGTAAAAGATTGCGTTTTCCGGTTCGAAATAGAAACACGTAATACAACGCAACTTAATATAAAGTTCACACAAGATTTATGTCGTCTACAATAATTTTCCAGCTGTTAATATCATATTTCAAGACAAGTGGGATGTGGAAAGCGGATTTTCCTAAAGTCTGACCCGTCACGGGCTTATCTGGCCTAAATTCGTGCCTGAATAAACAGGCCGGTCCTTGGGATAATCGCATGAATATGAAGGCTAGAGATTTGATCTTTATTGTGCTAGAGATAGTCTAAAATAGAGAGTTGATTTTGGTTTAAAATTTAGGCAGAAAATAGGTAAAGTAAAAATGAAAGCGCATTCTCCTAATTAATACCACCTTGGACCCATCAGGTATTAAGCACAACTACCACCATCTCTGTTTTTTTCCTTTAGTTCTTCTGGCTAAAGTAGGTACGATTTGAAATCCGGTAAAACTCAATGAAATTACAGATGAAAGAAAGTCGTGAATTTGCATTTAACTACAAAAATATTGAGTTTTTCAACACATGAATAATTTTGGTCAAAATTTAAAACACTTCTGACCTTTCTTTTTATTTAAATTGCATTTCACTAATCATGACTTTGTGAATTTGCTGTGAAACCATTGCTGCTCGTTAACATTAAAGATTAAGAAAGGTCAAGGAAATTGAATCAATTAATTTATTTTGAAAATCAGCACAAAATTAGAGAGTGTCATAGAATTAATAAAAGTAAAATATTAAAATTAGAAAACTCCTGTCCATAATTGCTTTACATTCTACTACTATTGTTGATTTTTTTACCTTAGTTCTTCTGACTAGAATACGCTTTAAACTCCGTTAAAACTATTAGCAGTCTTTTTGAGCTCCACGGGATTAGCATAGGGCTCTCAGAGTAATTAACCCCAAAATACTCTTAAAAAAACTCACTAAATAAAAACACCCTTGCGAGAGAGGGGATGAGGTGAGAGAGGCTTTGTCTTTTCAAATTTTTTGCTGCTAAAGAAAAAACTGAACGATTAAAAAAATAATCGCTATGCGAGGACTTTCTCTGAAGAAAAAAAATCTTGTGGTAGAAGAGATGATGTAAGAGAGGTTGTGTTACTTCAAATCCTCCGCTGGTAAAAAAAAAATGAAAATAATAATTGCTACCATATCACAAATGTGAGGACCTTCTTTACCTTCCATGCTGTAACCAACTGAAAAAACGACTTTTGTGGGACATATAGGAGGTGAGGTGAGATAGAGTGTGCTTAACATTTTCTGCTGGTAAAAAAAAATAAAAATTGAAGAAATTAATTGTTACCAGGAGCTGAAAAATGTGAGGACATTCTTCGACTTCTCTGCAATAGAAAACTGAACAAAAAAACTCTCGTGACAAAGGAGAAAAGGTGAGAGTTTGTTTTTTCAAATTCTCTGCTGGTAAAAAAAAATAAAAATTAAGATAATAATCACTACTAGGAGATCACAAATGTGAGGATCATCATTTTCCTGCTATAGAATATTGAACAAAAAACTCTTATGAGAAGGACGATGAGGTTGGAAAGGACGTGTTTCTTCGAATGCTCTGCTCAAAAAAAAAACAAAAAATTTCTACCAGGATATCAAATATGGAGGAGCCTTCTTCACTTTCTCTGCAATGGAAAATTGATCAGAAACACTCTAGTGAAAGAGGAGAGAGGTGAGAGAGAGTATGATCTTTCAAATTATCTGCTGACAAAAGAAAATCAAAAATGAAGAAAATAATCACTAGGTACTAGAAGATCACAAAATTGTGAGGATCTTCATTTGACTGCTTTAGAAGAAAACTGAACAAGAAAACTCTCGTGAGCGAGGCGATGAGGTTAGAAAGGATCTGTTTAAACTAAAAAATTAAAAAAATAATTGCTACCAGATAACAAATGTGAGGACATTCTTCACCTTCCATGCTGTAACCAACTGAAAAAAGACTCTTATGGGACAGGAGATGAGGCGAGATGGGGTGTGCTTTTTCAAATTTTGCCCTGTAAAAAATTAAAAAATGAAGAAAAACATTTCTAGCAGGAGATCCAAAATGGAGGAGAGGATCTTTTTCACCTTCTCCGCAATAGAAAATTGAACAGAACACTTTCTTGGCAGAGGAGAGAGGTGAGAGTATGTTTTTTAAATTCTATACTAGCAAAAAAAAATAAAAATTAAGAAATTAATCATTACTAGTGGATCAGAAAGTTGTGAGGATCTCCATTTTGCTGTTTTAGAAAACTGAACAAAAAACTCTTGTGAAAGAGACGATGAGGTTAAAAAGGATGTGTTTCTTCAAATCCCCTGCTGGTAAAAAAATGAAAAATGACGAAAATAATTGCTACAAGATATCACAAATGTGACGACCTTCTTCACTTACCCTGCTATAGAAAACTGAACAAAAAAACTCTTGTGGGAGAAGAGAAGAGGTAAGAGAGTTGTGTTAAAAATTTGTTTGTTGGTTAAAAATTAAAAAAATAATTTCTACCAGATCACAACTGTTAGAACCTTCTTTACCTTCCATGTTGTAACCAACTGAAGAAAAGACTCTTGAGGGACAGGAGATGAGGTGAGATGGGGTGTGCTTCTTTAAATTTTCTCCCGGTAAAAAGAATTAAGAAATGAAGACAAAATTTCTAGCAGGAGATCCAAAATGGAGGAGAATCTTTTTTCATCTTCTCTGCAATAAAACATTGAACAAGAAAACTCTGGTGACATAGGAGAGATGTGAGAGAGACTATGTTGCTCAAATTCTCTGCTGATAAACAAAATAAAAATTAAGATATTAATCATTGCTAGGAGATCACAAATATGAGGATCTTCATTTTGCTGCTATAGAAAACTGAACAACAGAGAGAGAGAAGCGACGAGGTTAGAAAAGATGTATTTCTTCAAATCCTCCTGGTAAAAAAATTGAAAATTAAGAAATTAATTCTTACCAGGGAATGTGACATCTTTTTCACTTTTCCTGCTATAGAATACTAAACAAAAAAATCTTGAGGGAGAGGAGATGGGGTAAGAGGGGTTGTGTTACATCAAATCCTCCGCTGGTAAAAATAATTAAAAATGAAGAAAATAATTGGTACCAGATCACAAATGTGAATACCTTCTTTACCTTCCATGCTATAACCAACTGAAAGAACGACTCTTGTGGGACAGGACATGAACTGAGATGGGGGTGTGCTTCTTCGAATTTTCTCCTGATAAAAAAAAACTAAAAAATGAAGAAAATTTTCTACCAGGATATCAAAAATGAAGGAGAGGACCTTCTCTGCATTGCCTACAATAGAAAATTGAACAACAAACACTTTCTTGGCAGAAGAGAGAGTTGAGAGAGAGTATGTTTTTTGAAATTCTCTGCTAGTAAAAAAAAATTAAAAATGAAGGGAATGATCACTACTAGGAGATCATAAATGTGAGAATCTTCATTTACCTGCTATAGACAACTGAACACTTTTGTGGGACAGGAGATGAGGTGGGATGGGGTGTGCTTCAAATTTTCTACAGGTAGGAAAACAAAAAATTGAAGAAAAAAAAATGCTACCAGGATATGAAAAATGTGGACCTTCTTCGCTTTCTCTGCAGTAGAAAATTGCAAAAAAAAAATCTCGTGAGAGAGAGTGTGTTTTTTTAAATTCTCTGCTGGTAAAAATTTCTAAATGAAGAGAGTAGTCACTACTAGGAGATCACAAATTTGAGGGTCTTCATTTGATTGCTACAGGAAACTGAACAAAAAAAATCTTGTGAGAGAGACGATGAGGTTAGAAAGGACGTGTTTCTTCAAATCCTCTGCTGGTAAAAAAATGAAAAAAAGATAAAATAATTGCTACAGAGTACCACAAATGTGACGATCTTCTTCAGTTTTCCTGCTATAGATAACTGAGAAAAAGAACTCTTGTGGGAGAAGAAATGAGGTAAGAGAGGTTGTGTTATTTCAAATACAAGGCTCGTAAAAATAATGAAAAATGGAAAAAATAATTGCTACCAGATCACAAATGTGAGGGCCTTCTTTACCTTCCATGCTATAACCAACTGAAGAAATGACTCTTGTGGGTCAGGAAATGAGGTGAGATTGGGTGTGCTTCTTCGAACTTTCCGCTTGTAAAAAGAAACAATAAAATGAAGAAAAAATTACCAGGAGATGGAGAAGAGGACTTTACACCTTCTCTGCAATAGAAAGTTGAATAAAAAAACTATCATGACAGAGGAGAGAGGTGAGAGAGAGAGAGAGTATGTTTTTTCAAATTCTCTACTAGTAAAAAAAATAAAAGTGAAGAGAAGAGTCACTACTCGGAAATCACAAATCTGAGGATCTTCATTTTCCTGCTATAGAAATCTGAACAAATAAACTGTTGTGAGAATTAGAGAGAATGTGTTTCTTCAAATCCTCTACTGGTACAAGAAGTTAAAATGAAGAAAATATTTGCTACAGGGTATCACAAATGTGACGATCTTCTTTTCTTTTCCTGCTATAGAAAACTGAACAAAAAGAAGTCTTATGGGAGAAGAGCAGAGGTAAGAGAGGTTGTGGTACTTCAAATCCACTGGTAGTAAAAGTAAGGATAAATGAAGAAAATAATTGCTACTAGATCATAAATGTGAGGACCTTCTCTACCTTCCATGCTGTAACCAACTGGAGAAAAGAATTTTGAGGGACAGGAGATGAGGTGGGATGGGTTGTGATTCTTTACATTTTCTGCTGGTAAAAAAACTACGAAATGAAGAAAACAATTCCTACTATTGGATGAAAAATGTGAAGGCCTTGTTCGCCTTCTCTGCAATAGAAAATTGAACAAAAAACTCTCGTAAAAAAAGAAGAAGTGAGAGAGAGTGTGTGTTTCTTTCAAATTCTCTGCTGGTAAATGAGGTGTTCCTTCAAATCCTCTGCTGGTAAAAAAATGAAAAATGAAGAAAATAGTTACTACAGGATATCACAAATGTGACGATCTTCTTCACTTTTCCTGCTATAGAAAACTGAACAAAAAAACTGTTCTGGGAGAAGAGAAGAGGTAAAAGAAGTTGTGTTATTTCCAATCCACTGCTAGTAAAAATAATGAAAAATGAAAAAAATAATTGCTACCAGATCACAAATGTGAGGACCTTCTTCATCTTCTCCTCTATAGAAAATTGTACCAAAAAATTCTTTGTGACAGAGGAGAAGAGGTGAGAGAGAGTGTGTGTCTTTCAAATTCTCTGCTAGTAAAAAAAAAATAAAAATTAAGAAAAATCGGTTCTAGGAGATCACAACTATGAGGGCCTTCATGCCTTTCCTTGCCCTCCTTGGGGGCAAGCAAAAACTTGAACCCCCTTGAAATCGACACAAAAATTCTCTTGTGCGAGAGGCGACGAGGTTAAAACGGATGTGTTTTTCAACTCTTCTGCTGGTAAAAAAAAAGAAAAATGACGGAAATAATTGCTACAGGGTATCACAAATGTGACGTTCTTCACTTTTTCTGCTAAAAAAAACTGAACAAACAAACTCTTGTGGGAGAAGAGATGAGGTAAGAGAGGTTGTATTACTTCAAATCCACTGCTAGTAAAATTAATGAAAACTGAAGAACATAATTGCTACTAGATCACAAATGTCAGACCCTTCTTTACCTTTCATGCTGTAACCAACTGAAAAAAAGACTTGTGGGACAGAAGATGGGGTGAGATGGGTGTGTTTTTCAAATTGTCTGCTGGTAAAAAAATTAAGAATTAAGAGAAAAATCACTACTAGGAGATCACAAATGTGAGGACCTTCATTTTCCTGCTATAGAAAACGGAACAAAAAAACTCTTGTGGGACAGGAGATGAAGTGAGGTAGGGTGTGCTTCTTCAAATTTACTGCTGGTAAAAAAACTAGAAAATGAAGAAAAAACAATTGCTACCAGGGGATGAAAAATATGAAGACCTTATTCGTCTTCTTTGCAATAGAAAATTGAAAAAAAAACTCTCGTGACAGAGAAGGCAGGTGAGAGAGATAGAGAGAGATTTTTCAAATTCTATGTTGGTAAAAAAAATAGTAAGAAGAGAATAGTTTCTACTAGGAAATCACAAAAGTGATGATCTTCATTTCTTGCTATAGAAAACTGAGCAAAAAAAACTTTTGTGAAAGAGACGATGAGGTTAGAAATGATGTTTCATCAAATTCTCCTCTGGTAAAAAGAAATTATAAACGAAGAAAATAATTGCTACCAGGGTACCACGAATGTGATGATTTTGTTCACTTTTCCTGCTATAAAAAGCTGTAAAAAGAACTCTTTTGGGAGAGGAGATGAGGTGACAGAGTGTGTGTTTCTTCAAATCCTCTGCTGGTGAAAAAAACTGAAAAATGAACAAAATAATTGCTACATGTGTGATACATGTGAAGACATTCTTCGCTTTTCCTGCTATAGAATACCGAACAAAAAACTCTTGTGGAAGTGGAAATGAGGTGCGAATGTGTGTTTCTTCAAATTCTCTGCTGGTACTAAAGAAACTGAAATATGAAGAAAAAAAAATTGCTCCCAGGGGATAACAAACGTGAAGACCTTCTTTACCTTCCCTGCTATACCCAACTGAACAAAAAAATTCTTTTGGGACAGGAGATCAGATGAGAGATTATGTGTTTCTTCAAATCCTCTGCTGGTGAAAAAAACTGAAAACTGAACAAAACAACTGCTACTAGGAGATCACACATTTGAGAACCTTCTTCGCCTTTTCTGCTATAGAAAGCTGAACAAAAAACTCTTATGGGAGAGGAGATGAGGTGAGAATGTGTGTGTTTCCTCAAAATCTCTGCTGGTAATAAAGAAACTGAAATATGAAGAAAATAATTGCTCCCAGGGGATAACAAACGTGAAGACCTTCTTTACCTTCCCTGCTATACCCAACTGAACAAAAAAATTCTTGTGATACAGAAGATGAGGTGAGAGAGTATGTGTTTCTTCAAATCCTCTGCTGGTAAAAAAAATTGAAGAATTAACAAAATAGTTGCTACCAAGAGATCACATATGTGAGGACCTTCTTCGCCTTTCCTGCTATAGAAAACTGAACAAAAAACTCTTGTGTGAGAGGAGGTGAGATAAGAGTGTGTGTGTTTCTTCAAATTCTCTGCTGGTAGTAAGGAAAATGAAATATGAAGAAAAAAATTGCTACAAGGGGATAACAAACGTGAAGACCTCTTTTACCTTCTATGCTACCCAACTGAACAAAAAAAATGTTTTGGGACAGGAGATCAGGTGAGAGAGTATGTGTTTCTTCAAATCCTCTGCTGGTGAAAAAAACTGAAAAATGAACAAAATAACTGCTACTTGGAGATCACACATTTGAGAACCTTATTCGCCTTTTCTGCTATAGAGAACAGAACAAAAAGCTTTTGTGGGAGAGAAGATGAGGTGAGAATGTGTGTGTCTCTTCAAATTCTCTGCTGGTACTGAAGAAACTGAAATATGAAGAAAATAATTGCTACCAGGGGATAACAAACGTGAAGATCTTTACCGTCCCTGCTATATCTACAAAATAAAAATTCTTTTCACATATGTGGGGACCTTCTTCGCTTTTCCTGCTATAGAAAACTGAACAAAAAACTCGTGTGGGAGAGGAGATGAGGTGAGAATGTGTGTGTTTCTTCAAAATCTCTGCTGGTAATAAAGAAACTGAAATATGAAGAAAATAATTGCTCCCAGGGGATAACAAACGTGAAGACCTTCTTTACCTTCCCTGCTATACCCAACTGAACAAAAAAATTTTGTTGGTACAGAAGATGAGGTGAGAGAGTATGTGTTTCTTCAAATCCTCTGCTGGTAAAACAAATTGAAAAATTAACAAAATAATTGCTACTAAGAGATCACATATGTGAGGACCTTCTTCGCCTTTCCTGCTATAGAAAACTGAACAAAAAACTCTTGTATGAGATTAGGTGAGATAAGAGTGTGTGTGTTTCTTCAAATTCTCTGCTGGTAGTAAAGAAAATTAAATATGAAGAAAATAATTGCTACCTTCTCTGCTATACCCAACTGAACAAAAAAAATCTTTTGGGACAGGAGATCAGATGAGAGATTATGTGTTTCTTCAAATCCTCTGCTGGTGAAAAAAACTGAAAACTGAACAAAACAACTGCTACTAGGAGATCACACATTTGAGAACCTTCTTCGCCTTTTCTGCTATAGAAAGCTGAACAAAAAACTCTTATGGGAGAGGAGATGAGGTGAGAATGTGTGTGTTTCTTCAAATTCTCTGCTGGTACTAAAGAAACTGAAATATGAAGAAAAAAAAATTGCTCCCAGGGGATAACAAACGTGAAGACCTTCTTTACCTTCCCTGCTATACCCAACTGAACAAAAAAATTCTTTTGGGACAGGAGATCAGATGAGAGATTATGTGTTTCTTCAAATCCTCTGCTGGTGAAAAAAACTGAAAACTGAACAAAACAACTGCTACTAGGAGATCACACATTTGAGAACCTTCTTCGCCTTTTCTGCTATAGAAAGCTGAACAAAAAACTCTTATGGGAGAGGAGATGAGGTGAGAATGTGTGTGTTTCTTCAAAATCTCTGCTGGTAATAAAGAAACTGAAATATGAAGAAAATAATTGCTCCCAGGGGATAACAAACGTGAAGACCTTCTTTACCTTCCCTGCTATACCCAACTGAACAAAAAAATTCTTTTGGTACAGAAGATGAGGTGAGAGAGTATGTGTTTCTTCAAATCCTCTGCTGGTAAAAAAAATTGAAGAATTAACAAAATAGTTGCTACCAAGAGATCACATATGTGAGGACCTTCTTCGCCTTTCCTGCTATAGAAAACTGAACAAAAAACTCTTGTGTGAGAGGAGGAGAGATACGAGTGTGTGTGTTTCTTCAAATTCTCTGCTGGTAGTAAGGAAAATGAAATATGAAGAAAAAAATTGCTACAAGGGGATAACAAACGTGAAGACCTATTTTACTTTCTATGCTACCCAACTGAACAAAAAAAATGTTTTGGGACAGGAGATCAGGTGAGAGAGTATGCGTTTCTTCAAATCCTCTGCTGGTGAAAAAAAACTGAAAAATGAACAAAATAACTGCTACTAGGAGATCACACATTTGAGAACCTTATTCGCCTTTTCTGCTATAGAGAACAGAACAAAAAGCTTTTGTGGGAGAGAAGATGAGGTGAGAATGTGTGTGTCTCTTCAAATTCTCTGCTGGTACTGAAGAAACTGAAATATGAAGAAAATAATTTCTACCAGGGGATAACAAACGTGAAGATCTTTACCGTCCCTGCTATATCTACAAAATAAAAATTCTTTTCACATATGTGGGGACCTTCTTCGCTTTTTCTGCTATAGAAAACTGAACAAAAAACTCGTGTGGGAGAGGAGATGTGGTGAGAATGTGTGTGTTTCTTCACATTCTCGTCTGGTACTAAAAAAACTGAAATATAGAGAAAATAATTCCTACCAGGGGATAACGAACGTTAAGACCTTCTTTACATTCCCTGCTATATCCAACTGAACAAAAAAAAATCTTTTTGAACAGGAGATGAGGTGAGGAGAGTATTTGTTTCTTCAAATCCTCTTCTGGTGAGAAAAACTGAAAAATGAACAAAATAACCACACATGTGAGGACCTTCTTCGCCTTTCCTGCTATAGAACACTGAACAAAAAACTGTTGCGGGAGAGGCGATGAGGGTAGGATCTGTGTGTTTCTTCACATTCTCTGCTGGTACTAAAGAAACTAAATTACGGAGAAAATAATTGCTACCAGGGGATAACAAACGTGATGAACTTCTTTAACTTCCCTGCTATGCCCAACTGAACAAAAAAATTTTTTTTTGCACAGGAGATGAGGTGAGAGAGTATGTGTTTCTTCAAATCCTCTGTTGGTGAAAAAAACTGAAAAATTAACTGCTAATTTGAAAAAAAAGACATTTTGTGCACTAATGGGTTAGGATCCGTCGTGAGAGTCCCAGTAGCCTTTTCATATAGGTTAGCTATATGCCATCCATAATTCCTATATCAGCACAATGATCACTATGGATCGAGTTAATATTAGTCGAGATTATTCCCCATCATAAAGAAAAGAATATTTCCTACCAGATGAATTTACTGTTATATCATTTCAGTTGTCATTTGGGTATAGCTCCATTATTGGAGGTCAACTTATAAAAGTTGACCTTTTCAGTTGTATGTGTCGGTATTTAGAAAAGTGTATTTTTGTTTGTTAACTATATATGATTATTGATTTTAAGTTATAAATTACTTACACAAAAAGATGTCTTACCTAATTGAGCATTTAATTTCTTAAACTACCTAAATATCAAGAAACTAAAACATTTGTGTAGTGATAATATGAGGTTTGTTCCAACATGCTAGAGAACGATTAAATGAACTTGAAAACAAACAGAAATTCCACTGCTCCAAACGTCGTGAAAAACTCAATAAAGACAATGGAAGTCCAAGATGTTTCATTTAATAATACATCATTGTCTACCACCTTTAAACAAATGCTAGAGAACCATTGCAGAACCTTTAAAAAAAACCATTTTGGCGAACTCACTAGCAAACATTTCAAATTGAAATAAGGAACCATCTTGACGTGTGCAGAACCACTCTGGACAAGCACATTGTTTATTCCAATATCATATTAGTGAGTTGTCAAGAATGATAGATTCCCTGCTATGCCCAACTGAACAAAAAAATTTTTTTTTGCACAGGAGATGAGGTGAGAGAGTATGTGTTTCTTCAAATCCTCTGTTGGTGAAAAAAACTGAAAAATTAACAAAATAATTGCTACATGTGTGATACATGTAAAGACATTCTTCGCCTTTCCTGCTATAGAAAACCGAACAAAAAACTCTTGTGGGAGAGGAGATGAGGTGAGAATGTGTGTTTCTTCAAATTCTCTGCTGGTACTTAAGAAACTGAAATATGAAGAAAATAATTGCTCTCAGGGGATAACAAACGTGAAGACCTTCTTTACCTTGTCTGCTAAACTCAACTGAACAAAAAAAATTCTTTTGGGACAGGAGATGAGGTGAGAGAGTATGTGTTTCTTCAAATCCTCTGCTGGTAAAAAAAATTGAAAAAATAACCAAATAATTGCTACCAGGAGACTACATATGTGAGAACCTTCTTCGCCTATCCTGCCACACAAAACCGGACCAAAATACTTGTGTGTGAGGAGGTGAGATAAGAGTGTGTGCGTTTCTTCAAATTCTCTGCTGGTATTAAAGAAAATGAAATATGAAGAAAATAATTGCTACCAGGGGATAACAAACGTGAAGACCTTCTTCACCTTCCCTGCTATACCCAACTGAACAAAAAAAATCTTTTGGGACAGGAGATCAGGTGAGAGAGTATGTGTTTCTTCAAGTCTTCTGCTGGTGAAAAAACTGAAAAATGAACAAAATAACTGCTACTAGGAGATCACACATTTGAGAACCTTCTTCGCCTTTTCTGCTATAGACAACAGAACAAAAAGCTCTTGTAGGAGAGGAGATGAGGTGAGAATGTGTGTGTTTCTTCAAGTTCTCTGCTGGTACTAAAGAAATTGAAATATGAAGAAAATAATTGCTACCAGGGGATAACAAACGTGAAGATCTTGACCGTCTCTGCTATACCTACAAAATAAAAATTTTTGTCACACATGTGAGGACCTTCTTCGCTTTTCCTGCTATAGACCACTGAACAAAAAACTATTGTGGGAGAGGAGATGAGGTGAGAATGTGTGTGTTTCTTCACATTCTCTCCTGGTACTAAAGAAACTGAAATATATAGAAAATAATTGCTACCAGGGGATAACAAACATTAAGACCTTTTTTACCTTCCCTGTTATACCCAACTGAACAAAAAAATTCTATTTGGACAAGAGATGAGGTGAGGAGAGTATTTGTTTGTTCAAATCCTCTTCTGGTGAGAAAAAATGAAAAACAAACAAAATAATCACACATGTGAGGACATTCTTCGCCTTTTCTACTATAGAATATTGAACAAAAAACCCTTGTGGGAGCGGAGATGAGATGAGAATGTGTGTGTTTCTTCAAATTCTCTGCTGGTACTAAAGAAACTGAAATATGAAGAAAATAATTGCTCCCAGGGGATAACAAACGTGAAGACCTTCTTTGCCTTCCCTGCTATACCCAACTGAACAAAAAAATTCTTTTGGGACAGGAGATGAGGTGAGAGAGTATGTGTTTCTTCAAATCCTCCGCTGGCAAAAAAATTGAAAAATTAACAAAATAATTGCTACCAGGAGATCACACATTTGAGGACCTTCTTCGCCTTTCCTGCTATAGAAAACTGAACAAAAAACTCTTGTAGGAGAGGAGATGAGGTGAGAATGTGTGCGTTTCTTCAAATTCTCTGCTGGTACTAAAGAAACTGAAATATGAAGAAAATAATTGTTTCCAGGGGATAACAAACGTGAAGATCTTCTTTCCCGTCACTGCTATACCCAACTGAACAAAAAAATTCTTTTGGGACAGGAGATGAGGTGAGAGAGTATGTGTTTCTTCAAATCCTCCGCTGGCAAAAAAATTGAAAAATTAACAAAATAATTGCTACCAGGAGATCACACATTTGAGGACCTTCTTCGCCTTTCCTGCTATAGAAAACTGAACAAAAAACTCTTGTAGGAGAGGAGATGAGGTGAGAATGTGTGCGTTTCTTCAAATTCTCTGCTGGTACTAAAGAAACTGAAATATGAAGAAAATAATTGTTTCCAGGGGATAACAAACGTGAAGATCTTCTTTCCCGTCACTGCTATACCCAACTGAACAAAAAAATTCTTTTGGGACAGGAGATGAGGTGAGAGAGTATGTGTTTCTTCAAATCCTCCACTGGCAAAAAAAATTGAAAAATTAACAAAATAATTGGTACCAGGAGATCACACATTTGAGGACCTTCTTCGCCTTTCCTGCTATGGAAAACTGAACAAAAAACTCTTGTGGGAGATTCTCTGCTGGTACTAAAGAAACTGAAATATGAAGAGAATAATGGCCATCAGGAGATCACAAACGTGAAGACCTTCTTTACCTTTCCTGCTACACCCAAGTGAACAAAAAAACTCTTGTGAAACAGTAGGTCAGGGTGTGTTTATTCAAGTTTTGTGCTAGTAAAGAGAAAAACTGGAAAATTAAGAAAAAATCGCTAACATGGTGTTACAAATGTGGGGGCCTTCTTCACTTTTCCTGCTTAGCAATGACGCGAATATAAAAAGTGATTTATTCATTCTATTAATTAATTTAGACAAAAAAATGAGGGCACACCGTACGCCACTGATTTTTATAAAAGTAAATACTTATTACATTTCCTGTTCAATTATAAAAAAACCTCTATAACTGTTTTATGTTAAGACTTTTGATTAAAAAAGCAAAAATCTGTTTAATGTTTTTTTTTCAATTTTACTTACTTAAATGAATTTTTACTTGAATTCAAAATTTAGAGTCTTAAGACAGGTGACAGTCAAATTGCGTTATAGAAGCATACAAAAACTGGTGTAATTTTCTCAAAGAAATATTTTCCAAAAAATTTGAAAAATCCAATTTTTTCAAACTCTATACGGTGGTGGAAGGAAAACACCAACTTTGGAATCGCTGGATCATGACTGGCTCCGGCGGGCTGTGTTACGAGAGTAGTTTGCCAGGTTTGGTGCCAGGTCAAGTGAACAAGAGAGTGTCAAAAAGAACTGCAATCGATTTGTTATTAGTTAGATCGTCACTTTGCTGTGGTTGCATAATTACAAAAACAAATTTCATGCTTATTCAAGATAATCTCTAAATACACCTGAATATTTCACTCAATCTCCAATTTCCAGAGACACGTGTGGTGTTCGATGCTTTTATGCCAGATGTTTTTGAGTAAATCAGAGAAACAGCTTTTATCACAATATTTCGTTGCTCAAATCCTCTACAATTTAATAATATCCCTCCTATAACGAACCGGAAAAAAGCAGCTTAAACCCCCCTCCTAATAACGACAACTTAAAATCCAACTTTCCGAAAGCGATTCTGGCAACGCGGTGTTCCTAATGGTTTTTTAATAAGAAACTTCTGGATTTAGGAGAGCAGAATGTCATGTATAAGAACCCCAAAATAAACTTGGCTGCTTCGAAGGCGCCGGATGCATTATTGAAGACATATTTTGTCAGCTCTAGCGAGCTTGTTGAGTTCGTGCACAGTATGCCGCTGATTGTCTTCCATCTCCAGTTATTCGTTGTTTTTCTTATCCCAAGGGGATCATTTGGGTTAAGGCGTGTTGTTTTGGAGCCAGAGGCAATAAAGATATAAGTCGTTTTATCTAATCGATATACTAAGTGAATTAGATTGGTTCATGTTAAGAAATGATAACTTTTGTTATGAAAATTAATATTGAATTCATAGTCAATTTGATGACTTTTTCGAAAGAACATCTCACAAAATTGAATGAAGATTGTGTCCCAGAATTAAATCACGATGTAGGGAAAATCGGCGGGATTGGGAAAAGGCAGCAAAACATACAACCACCCACAAGCTTAATGCTTAACTAGACGAAATGCTGACGAAGAGGTAGTTGTATGTTTTGCTGCCTTGTCCCAATTCAGCCGACTTCCACTACATGGTGAACTCAGAAAATATTTCATTTACTGATAATAAGTTTAAGACTTTCCTTAAAAGATCTCGTCCCTGATTATCCTCGTAGTCATATTTTATTTATAATGCTCCCTAAAGGGCCTAAACAGATCTCCTGCAAGAAGTTTTAATAGGAACGCGGAAATATAGGTTTCGGCAATAAAAACTTTAAGGGCTCATTTAGAAGGGAACAGTCAAATTAAATTTTAATCGCCCTAAACACCGCTTGTTTGTGAAACAGTCGTTACTCAAGATTTATACGGCTTCATCTATAAAGTTGCTGCAAATTAAATTAACTATTTTTTTTTTAAAGAACGAGCTGTGGTTTACTACTGCCGCTAAAAGTCGGTTTGCATGTCGAAAAGTGCCCCTTTTTAAATGACATTTTTAAAGCTTCACTTTTTTTTATTATAACATGCAGTTGACGCAAGGGGCGAGAAAATATTGTGTAATTGGCATGGAGAGACTCAGATACATATCAATTTAAAACGTATTAGTTCGACAGAATAAACTTACAAATACCATTAACGTCCGCATAATGTCTATATTTGTCTCTATTTATAGGCAGAATGGCTGGGAAACCGGTGCAGCTACAGAGAAGGTGACAGAGCGAGAAAACCCTTTGGAAATCAAATTACGCTGCGAAGCTTTAATTAAAATCGAAATAGCGGGTTAAATTTGGAGAGCCCTTGTCGCAAAAGGAGTCGAACACTGTATGGTTACAGGGATATTAATGCATTTCCTCGAAAATTTGTCGAAAACGAGTCGTGTTTCGGTCTATAAGAAAATTACTAAGAGCTTTGCCAGAGTTTCTAGCTATAGGGTACGTTTTCTACAATTAGCTCAAGGGCTCTAGTTAAAATTGAGCGTGGTAAAATTTTTAGATGGGAGAATTTTGCCATAAGGGTGGACATTAGAGACTGAAGACAGTCCTCAAAAAATAAGGAAAATCTATTAAAATATTCTGCTATTTGTGTGTTAAGATTGGAGGATGCGAACAACATACTATGAAGGATGACATTGCTGGGAATTAAGCACATATTATAGTCCATACACTATAACTTTACTTGCACGTCATGTAAATTTCACATTTTGCCCCCTGTATATTATGACAGGAATTGTCATGTATTTTAGGTTATATTTATGACTTTAGAGGTTATAATTTTTGAGTCCATGGTTGCCAGGACGATTTAAATTAATGTAAACCATCTGACTAATAATTTTTAATTTCATTTTATAAAATATGCATTTTAAAAAAAAATTATTTATAATACTAAATAATAATTAGAGTTTATAGCAAATTTGTTATTGATTGGTCTTATCATTCTACGAGAAGGTAGACACAGTGCATTCTTGTTGTAATGTCCTAACACTTATTCTTTCTGGTTACTCATATTATTATCATGTTATTCCCGTCGACTGCTCTAGGTGTTTCAATACGTTAATATGTAGAAATTCTAGCTGGATTAGGTTGGGTTCTGTTTCTGCAGTGAATAAACTTAGAGTGTTTTCCTCTTTCGTTTCAGTCTCCAAACCCATGCTACTCTAGTTACTAGCTAAAACTGTAAAATTAATAATTTTCTCTAAAATTGCACCTACTTCTTGCCTAGCTACCAGTTTGTGTCGGAGGAATCAGTTTTGTGGTTTACCTAGAATATTAGAAGCTGGTTTTCATGCCACACATTAACGATTTGCTCAGTATAATACACTACTTGATGGTACACAATTCTGAAGTGATCGGGGTTAGGTCTTCCCTCAAGGTTTTCTTTCCGGGTAACCAAACAGAAGTGAATACTTTACGGTGGATCTTCAAATTAGCAGGATTTATACATAAACACGCAGACTTGAAACCATAAAAAAATTAAACAACGTCCAATTTTTAAAAAGTGATTGCTGGTGGCCCATTTGACACTGACATTAAGGTAATTTCATAGATAAACAGATTCCTTGGAGACGATTGGTTGAATTTTGTCAAAAATTTATTTTACTGGAAGATTTTGATTTCGCACCCCGTTATGGACGTGGCTTTGGACTCGGCCTAAAAAAGCAGGGTGGCAAACAAAAGCTAACAATTTAGGAGTGCCAATATAACGGAAAAATATCATGGCCGCCTGCACAAGTAAAGTTATAATGTACGACCTATAATATAGTCCTTACACTATAACTTTCCATGCGTGGTAGGTTATGAAAATGTGAAATTTTGCCCCCTGTATAATATGACAGACATTGTCATATATCTTAGGTCATATTTATGACTTTAAAGGTTACAATCTTTGTGGCTATGGTTGCCAGGGCAATTTTAATAAAACTTTCTCATTAAAAATTTTTAATTTCATTTTAATAAATAAGCGGTTATAATAAATTTAGTGCTTAAAACACTTTTAGTGTCAACCGTTTTGTTTTAGTGTTACCCTTTTACAGACCAATAAAATAAGACTAACCCAGGCCATGGCTCTGGTACATTTGAGGAAAATCAATACTCACTTAATTTTTTTAGGAATTTAGGAAATTTGCAGAATTAGCAAAATAGAAAATTATATGGTCATGGAAGAACTTTATACAGGGTGATCGTTTTTCGAGTTTAACCGTGGAAATTTCGGTTATTTAATATGATACGAAGAAGGTGAAATTAGGACGTGCGCATTTAGAAGTCTACTAAAATGACGTTTTCATATTTCAAAAAATCATACCTGTTTTGGAATTATTTACAAATAATCGATATTTTGAAAAAACATTTTTTTTTTATTTTAATTTCAAAATAATTAACACTTCTTCATAGCCACTTTTTGCTCTCTTCAATGTGGTATTTTTAAATTTAAAATCCGACGTTTCGTTTTCATACAACTATCACTAACTTCAAATTAAAGTGTTTTCCGGGCTTTGGAGCCACGGTCCAATACAATTTCTTCCTGACGCTTTGTCTACAGCTGCGGCAGACATTATCAAAGGCGATAAGCAATGAGCGAAGTGGTATCTCCCTGGCTTCCCGTTGTTGACTGATTCGATTGCGGTGAGCTCTGTGGTATTTATTCCCCCGCCGGCGTTGTCGCGCTAATGGAAGAACTGAGGTGGGGGTAGTGATGGCGCGGTGTTTTGGCGCACTTGCGGTATGTCATAGAATTCGCTTCTGCATTTAGAAACGTAATTGCCTCCTTCCTGTTGAAATTGATGGTGTGTTCAAAGATCTCAATGGCTTCACTCGTTAGTCTCGAATAGAAACGCTGCGATTTCTATAAGATATCCACCTCGTTGTAAAGGATGTGGTGACCTTAAGAGAGAGCGTGCTCTGCTACTGCTAACTTTGGTGTTTGTCCCAGCCTACAACTCATCTTCTTTTCCGTAATCCTCGTGTTGACACTGCGTTTTGTGGTGCCAACGTATACCAAGCCACAGCTGCATGGAACTAGGTAAACTCCGGGTGCCGATAGGATCTCAAGCTCTGTTGTATTGTGCGAGTGAGTTTAAAGACAGTTTTAACATTGAGGTTTTCCAGTAGCCTTCGGATCCTCTCCGTTTGTTTTTCTTCATCTTCTCCCGTTGTGCCTTCCTGGCACTCTACATTTCTTGGACATATCCATTCCAACCAAAATCGCTTTCCAGATGCTTCATTTCCCGTTCCAATTAAATCTGCTCACAAATTTTCTTGGCTGTCACAGAGAGAGTCCTTATGACTCCCCTTTTCTGTCTGGAAAGATGATTTGATCCGTTATTGAGATATTGGTCAGTGTGGTGGTTTTCTATAAACAATGTGCGCAAACTTCCCATTCGGCCTCCTTGATACCGCAACATCCAAAAATGGTAGGCGTTCTTTCTTTTCTATCTCCATAGTGAATTGAATTTTTGGGATGATAGAAATTAGGTTTCTAAATACAGACTGAAAACGAGTTCTACGACATACTTCAAGTGCGCCGAAACCCCGAGCCACTACTACCCCCACCCCAGTGGATTGGCCAGGGAATAAATACCACGGAGCTCACCACAGTGGAATCAGTCAACGTTGGGAAGCACGAGAGATCACTTCGCCTATTTCCTAATGGGATTTGAGAATGTCTGTCGCAACTGTAGACGAAACGTCAGGAAGAAATTCTATTGGACCACGGCTCCAAAGCCCGTAAAACACTTTAGATTGTATTTTGACCGGTCGTGAAAGCCTTCACAATCATTAGCTTCATTTTTGTAAAATACGGTTCTGGATTTTTTAGATTGGGTTCTGAATCTCTTTGCAATTCTGCATTCGGTGATATGCGACAATTGATAATTTTATTAAGTTAGGTTAGATTTCGTTGATTATGTGATGTGATTGTTAAAGCTTCTTGATAAAGTCGGGTCAAGATCTTTTTGGTCTCCGCAGGCTTTTTCATCGGCCTATTTCGACCAGTTTATTCGGATTGTCTAATCCAGTCGAACAGTTTCATCTTTGTAGTGTGCAAAGATTAACAAAGATCGTGACCCGATTTGATCAACAAATTTTAACATTTACTTCATAAAATCAGCAAAATCTATTCTAAAAGTTAGTAGAATGGTTAATTGTCGCATATCACCGAATGCGGAACTGCAAGGATATTCAGAATCCAATATAAAAAAACAAGGGCCATATTAAAAAAAAATAAGTTGATGATGGTTGCATGAAAATGAAACGTCCCAGATTCCCATGGTTAAACTCGAATCACGGTCACCTTGTATTAACTTCAATTTTTGAAACAAACATATTATCCTTGAGGTTCTTTGAATAGGTTAGTTCAGGTTAGGTCAGTTATAGTTTTTTTTTAATTCTTTTTTTAGTTAATTCAGTTATATTTTTCCTTTGATTAGGTTAGTTCAAGTTAGTTGAGTTATGTTTTTTTTGGTTATATTAGTGCGGCCGTATACAGGGTGATTCACGTTACTCGACACGGAAAATTATGGCTAAGCTTTTAGATTTTAAATTAAAATAGTTTTGTATATGGCATGGATGGGGGTCTATTAGAAGTACATTTTAAAATTATTGTCATTTTATACAGGTGGTCCCAAAAGTATAAAATTGATTAAATTGGTATTTTTTTAAATGCGACACCTAGTATATTAGTGTATTTTCAGTACATACGGACAAAAGTAAAGGTAGTTTTATTAAGGTTTATGGCAACTATACCGTACCGTTCTTCAGATATTCGTGATTTTGTGAAAATACAGCATCAAATTAAATGTTTAAAATCTCAGCACTTGGTTTCTTTTCAACCACCAAAATTGGCTGGTGGGCTAATAGTACATTGGATTTTTGCGGTGTGTATTAAATATTAACTACTGTGAACCGAATATCAATAAATGAACACCAAATTATTGCAAATTTCAAACAGTAATAACTCGTTTAATTTAAATTAGACACCCTGTATTTAATGGTATCATTAGATGCAGAATTTTGTTTTCTATCAAAACTATTAAACATTCCTGTAGCTTGGTCTTTGGGTTTTCTTGGAAAATTGATTTTTTTCTGAATTTGAGCTGACATAAACGAATTGAGTAATCTACTTTACCTGTTACAATACCTGATTTTGAGAAAGCCAAATTTATTATCATTAGTGCTGGGTGTTCACTATAAAACTTCATTTTGACCGAAAAGGATGGCATAATGAAAGTAAATTGACTTTTGTTTCTCCATTCTTTTCATTTGACATTTCACTAGACGAAGTTTTCTAATGAACACCCCGAATTTGTCAGATATTAATTTATAAGTTACAAAATCATGATCATGAAGATCATTTAGCAGTCATCTGAATGTTAAAGTGTCTTTATTTAGCATAAAATATCAAATGAAACAATAAACCATTATATTACAAGAGTTCTTATAAAATTTAGCATTTCTATTACAAACAAACTAAGTGCAATAATAGTGGCAATTTGAAATACAATAAATAACAAGTCAACATAAGAGTAAAGCAAACAAAAACAAACAGTTATAAAATTTGTTCAAAATGACGACCGTCTGATTCTAAACACAAACATATTCTGTTTTTAAATCCTTCACTCACATTGTGTAACATATAGGGAGTTGTGCTTCTAAAGGCCTCTCTGATTCGTTCCTTCATATTTTCTTTTGTGGTTGGTGGCGTATTATACACGATTCCTTTCACATAATCCCGTAAAAAGAAATCGGGAGGCGTTATGTCAGGAGACCTTGGTGGCCAATGTTGTGCTCCATTTCTTCCAATCCATCGATTTTGGAAACGAACATTTAAGAACTCCCGGACTTCACGATGATAATGAGCAGATGCCCCATCCATTTGCAGCCACATGGTTGTTCTTATATCTAGAGGAACTTCTTCCAGTAAAATTAGAAGCTGATTTCTCAAAAAATTTAGAAACGACATTTCTTTTAAATGTTTGTCAAAAAAATAAGATCGAATCACATACTGTCCCATTGTGCGCCCCCATATATTTACTGACCACCTATGTTGGTTATTAATAACTCTAAATTCATGGGGGTTAAAATCAGATAAATAATGAAAATTGTGTCGGTTAAAAGAACCATCGTTATGATAAGTACACTCATCAATATTTAGAACTGATTCAAAAAAATCTTCTTGTTCTCCAACTTTTTCTAACACCCACATACAAAAGTCCACTCGTTGGCCAAAATCGTTATCGGAGAGTTCTTGATGTAGTTGAATTTTTAAATCGTGATATTTATGTTTTTGAAGAATCCTTGATACGCTTGCTTGGCTAATATTTAAGTTTTGTGCAATTTCTGGTTGTCCGACATGGGGATTTTCAACTACAGAGCCAATAACGGCTAATTCAGTTTCTTGGTTTTCTGTAACTGGTCTCATGTTGGCAGTCGTTTCATACTGAACACTACCAGTTTGCCTAAATTGAACCAACACTCTTTCAAAAACGGCTCTATTCGGTCGAGTTCGGTTAGGAAACCTTTCAGCATAAACCCTTGATGCTAAAAGACAATTTTGCAAGCATTCTCCTAGAATGAAGATCATATCGACTTGATCTTCTGTTGTGTAAACCAGCATTTTGATTAAATAAAATACTCCCTGTTAACCACCAATTATAACAGTAAAAAAATATTTAACTTTAAATTAATATGTGACAACTAGAAATGACAATAAATTTTGCTTTTGTCAAAATCAGGTAACACCTGAACAGACTTGAACTGGTAAATTAGATTACTACATTCGTTTATGTCAGCGCAAGTTCAGAAAAAAACCATTTTCCAAGAAAATGAAACGACCAAGCTATAGGAATGTTTAATAGTTTTTGATAGGAAACTAAATTCTACATTTAATGATACTATAAAATACAGGGTGTCTAATTTAAATTAAACGAGTTATTACTGTTTGAAGTTTGCAATAATTTGGTGTTCATTTTTTTACATTTGGTATGCAGAAGTTAATATTTAATACATACCGCAAAAAATTCAATGTACTAGTAGCCCACCAGCCAATTTCGGTGGTTGAAAAGAAACCAAGTGCTGAGATTTTAAACACTAAATTTGATGCTGCATTTTCCCAAAATCACGAATATCTGAAGAACGGTACGGTTTAGATGGCATAAACCATGATGAAAAAAAAGTACCATTACTTTTGTCCGTAGATACCAAAAATACATTAGTATACTAGGTTTTTCATTTAAAGGAATAAAAGTTTAATCAATTTTATACTTTTGGGACCACCTGTATACAATGACAATAATTTTAAAATCTACTTCCAATAGACCCTCATCCATTCCATAATATACAAAACATTTTCTTTATAATCTAAAAGTTTAGCCATAATCTTCCGTGTCGAATAACGTGAATCACCCTTTATAAAGCGGTCGAAGTAGCTCAGGTTAGTTCAGTTATGTTTTTCTTAGGTTAGTTCAGTTATGTCTGTCTTTAGTTATGTTAGTTAGGAAAAGCGTGAGGGCCGCTTTTTTCTTATGAAAGAAGAATCCTTTTACTATGAAGAAAGAAATCCTTTTACTAGTTCTATCAAAGTTGAATTGGTTTTTCTATTAATTAGGTCAGTTTTGTTATGTTTTTTATTAGTTCATTTAGTTAAAGCAGCTCGTTAGGGTTTTTGTTTTCCATAAAGGGCCAAGGGGTTTGTTAAGACTCTTTTGTTCTTCTATGAGGGGTCCTTTACTTAGGTCAGTCCAGGTTACAACACTGCCCTGTAAAATAGCGTTCTTATATAGTTTAAAAGTTAATCTACATAAATGTCAGTGTTTTCAAGAATTTCCCATAATTCCTGAAATGTTACTGATACCGTTATGTCATTTCGATTCGGAAAGTTACTCGAGTTAAGGTTAGATCAACTCGATGTACACTCAATCATCTTTAATTAAATAGAAAATAATTAAAATATCTTATCAGGGTAAGTCGGAATTTAATCGAGCACTTTTCCGAAAATGCCTAGTGACAGTATTCACAGTTATACCGGGTGTCCAGTAGAACCCTGGACATAGGAGATTAACATGGGAAATCGGTTTTTATATTTTTTGCGCCTGTACGGTTAATTTGATTGAAAAACTTTTAAGAGTGAAGTTATAGAGCTTATGGTTAGCTATCATCGTGTAATTTATTCAATACCTCAGTTTTGGCTGTTTTTTTTTAAAACGCCTCAAAAAGTGCAAGAATAGCGCGTCAGAGTCAAAGCCGATGGCGATTTGTCTCTTGTCACCAATTATGGGTATTCGTTGTTGTTGTTATTGAGGTGAATTCATCTATCTCCAAATGTTTTACTTAAAAAGTGTCTATTTTGCAGGGCTGTGTGACGCGAGGCCCCATCCTGCATGTAAAAAACCCTTGCTAAGTGCTGGATTGTTCTATGACACACAAAGTCTCATTGGAAAACCAAATATAGTGCGCCCCAAAATGCCAATCCACACATTAACAACTTCACGACGTTGGTCTCGGTTGTCCTGCACTGTATGTGGATTTTAGAGAGTCCAAACTCATTCATTTTGTTTATTTGAGGCACCCATTAATCCAAATTAACATTCATTGGTGGACCAAATGTTTATAGCAAACAAGCAAGACCAGTAAGCAGATAGCGATGGATGTTTGATTTGCTAAGACCAGTTTCTTTCATGTTTTATCTATGTATCTGGAGACTATAGTGCCTCTGAAAAAAACTTTTTTCAGTGACAACAAATCTCTATAAAGGTGATAGTGTTTTTATAGGAATAATTGTTGTTATGTGTGTTATTACTTAAATTTATGTTACATTTCATTTTTATGTCCTCTTGTTAATTTCTTCCGTTAAGAAATGTATGTATAGATTGATTGTGGAAATATACTTATTTTGGTACTTGTTGAATCCAATTTTTCACACATAATTTCCCCGAAATAAAAATGTAATGTATACAGAAAGCTTGAATTTATTGATATTAAAGGTTCGATTTTCATTTGTTCACTTTGACAGCAAAAAACAATTGAATATATTGAAATAAACGTAACTTTTACTTAGGTACCATATGATTTTAAGAACATTATATTTTCTTCAAGTTTTCGGTTAATTTTCACGGCCTAATCACGTTAATTACTACATGACAACCATTCAAAACAAGAAGACTGACATAAGAAATTATTATGTTGGCGACACAGCACATGCATGGCGGGGGTGACGCGCCAAATTCAAATTTTTGCACTTTTCGAGGCGTTTTTCGAAAAAACGGCCAATATTGCGGTATTGAAAAAATTACAGGATGATAGCTGACCATACGCTCTACAACTTTACTCTCAAAATTTTTCAATCAATTTAACCGTACAGGCGCAAAAAAATAAAAACCGATTTCCCATGTTAATCTCCTATGTTCAGGGTTGTGCTGGACACCCGATATAACATAACCATTACCGTACTTTACTTGCCATAACATTTGTCAGTTCAATCCTATTTTTTGTAATGGCTTTGTATTATGTAAGTAAATAGGACTAACAGGGTGGTCTTTAACTTAGGACAGCGAGATAATCTGGTTTTCTATCAAACATGGAACATTGTGCAGAAGAAAAAATTAAGGTGATTTTGCTTTATGATGAATGCTGTTGAAGTATTTTTGATGACGTAGCATTATACGTTGAGTATTTCCCTAACAACTGCAGACAATGACATCAAATTTTTACGGCCAAATAAGAGCTCTAAGATCTATCAAGATACACGGTGTCATATTTCAAAATATTACATTATATGACGTCATACTTCTTTTGGTTCATCCAGTAAACGTATAAAAATATGTGGTTACAATGGGCTCTTCTGTACAAATAATATGACGCCGCTGAAAAAAAATTACCCTGCAAATTATCCCGATATGTCGCTATATCTAATTAAAAAAAGCACCCTGTATTAAGAAGAAGTAAAAGAAGAGTGGTCAGGATATATTCGAGAAATGTTTGATGATGAAAGGATAGAACCGGAACTAGAACGCGACAATGATTTGACATTAAATATCTTACCATCCGAAGTAAACGCAGCAATAAAAACAGCTAAAAGTGGAAAAGCTGCAGGACCAGACAATGTATACACAGAAATGCTAAAATTGCTGGACCAAGAAAATCTCCAACGACTCACCGACCTCTTTAATAAAATCTACAGTTCAGGAACGTACCCCCGTGATTGGCTCAAGTCAGTGTTCATACCGATTCCCAAGAAAAACACATCAAGAAAGTGCTCCGATTTCAGATTAATTAGCTTAATGAGCAATACTTTGAAAATTATGTTAAAAATATTACATCGACGTATCTACTTGAAATGCGAACAAAATATAAGCCCCGAACAATTTGGGTTTAGATTAGGACTGGGAACACGGGAAGCACTTTTCGGATTAACGGTTTTACTCGAAAAGTGTAGAGACCAAAGAAAAGACTGTATTTGTGTTTCATTGACTACGAAAAGGCGTTCGATCGCATCAAGCATCCAACACTGTTACAACTGCTCCAAAAACAGGGTCTAGACTACGAAGACATAAGGCTTATAAAAAATTTATATTGGGAACAGAGGGGGTTTGTTCGGTTTGGTGACACCGTGTCGTCAGAGATACCGATAAGAAGGGGAGTACGACAGGGATGTGTTCTCTCGCCTCTTTTATTTAACATTTACTCCGAGTGCATATTTCAGCAAGCGTTGGAGGACTGTGAAATTGGCATAAAGGTGAACGGTAAAATACTTAACAACATACGCTACGCAGATGACACTGTCATCTTCGCAGACACTTCAGCAGGCTTACAGGAGCTGGTAGACAAGATTGTGAAATCAGGTGACCAACACGGCCTGAAAATAAATACAGCAAAAACCAAATCTATGGTCGTCAGCAGAAATCAAAATCTACAAGCCAATATACGAATATATGGTACTCCAATAGAAGAAGTGAGAAAATTCAGGTATCTCGGTTGCTGGGTTACCCAAAACCTGGATCCAGAGACCGAAATTCGAGCTCGAATTGAAAACGCAAGAGTCACGTTCGTGAGAATGAAGACATTTCTAACGAATACCACCCTGTCGCTCGATGCTCGATACCGTTTCGTGAAGTCATATATTTATTCTGTCCTCTTGTATGGCACGGAATCCTGGACAATGGGAAAGAGGATGATGCAGCGATTGGAGGCATTTGAAATGTGGATCTTCCGCAGACTTTTGAAGATACCATGGACCCGAAGAATAACAAATGAAAATGTTATAAGAATGATGGGAACAGACAGGGAACTTTTACAACATGTGAAACAGCGCAAAACTGGTTATCTGGGACATGTATACAGAGGAGAAAAATATCAACTTTTGAGACTGCTTATGGAAGGAAAGATAGAAGGCCGAAGAGGACTCGGAAGACGAAAATGCTCATGGCTTAAAAACATAAGAGAGTGGACAGGATTAGACACATGCACCCTATTGAGAGCAGCAAGAAATAGAGAGGAGTTTGCTGGTATTGTCGCCAACCTTCAGTAATGAAGAGGGCACTTGAAGAAGAAGAAGAAGAAGACCCTGTATTATTTATTATTCGAAGTTTAAAAGATTATTTGTTTCTACTTCTTATTAAACTTACCGATTATCGCCTTCGACGGTCAATGATTCAAATGCAGCTCAAGAGCACGAGGTTATTCATGAAAGGAAAAATATGAAGAAACTGGAGTATGGGAAATTTGGGAATGCTCACTTTCACTATATAATGAAGGACCTTTCTAATTGCGAGCGTGTGTTGCCAACCGGAACCGCCAAACCTCGATCCGCGAGGAATTATTTCCTAAAAAATGGTTGGAATCGATAACCGACGATCAACTTCGGCCCAACTTAATGTCTCTTTCAGGAAAAAAAAGGGCTTATCACTTTCACACACTGACTATTTGCCATGTTGCCAATACAACCCAATAAAATTACTCTGCCCAAACATATTAATATTATAAATAACGTTACTATAAAAATTTGCACATTTTACCACAATCTATATTTTTTTATTTTGTCTATTCTATTGATTCCTAAAAAAAATCGCCAAAAAATAAGTGCTTATTAACAATTTTTCTCAAGTGTACCAGCCTCCAGACCATTAATATATTGTATTTTATTATTGGACGATAGGGTAGTCACAGTTTGTAATTTCCTGGTGACATTTTTCTGGTTTTTGACAGAAGTTGTGACAGAATTAGGTTGGGTTCTCTTGAGCTCTTTCGTGGTAGCGCGGGTTCCGGCGCACTTAAAGTATGTCGTAGAACTCGCTTCCAGTTTGCGGAGACTGGGAGCGAGACACGACCCCCCACCCCAGTCCCTCCACAGCAGCGCGACAGCGGGGGAATAAATACCACGGAGCTCACCACAGTCGAATCAGTCAACGTTGGAAAGTACGGGTGATCATTTCCTGCACTTCCCAACGATCATGGCCTTTGATAATGTTTGCCGCAGCTGTAGATGAAATGTCAGGAAGAAACTCCGTTGGACTATGGCTTCAAAGCCCTGAAAACACTTTAGATTGTATTTTGACCGGCCGTGGAAGCTTTACACTCTTATTTTTTACCATTCTTAGAGACGTTTCATAGTCAAATATCTTGTTGGTACAATGCTGTGGCATCACACCTCAATACAAGAATTTACAATTAACAAAAACGGATTAAAATTTTTCTTGATATAATCGTTGCATCCAGAGGTATTGAACTTCTTTGTGCCCAGATTGCAAAAATTTATATTTTTCCTGTTCACGATAACCTTAGTCCAAATTATCATTAATGCGCCTAAGGGATGATTTTTCTGATAAGAATAAATTCAATAGTCCGAAGTGTAATCGGTTTTGTTCCGCATCCACTTCATCAAGTTTGCAGGTGGAAATCCCGGGAAAAATATACGAGTATATCTCGAATAAAAGTCAAAACGGAGAAACGCGCGTATCGTTTCGGCAATTACGAGGGTATAAATGAACATGGTTTCAATTAAGGGCACAATATATTGCGGAGCTTCTGCTGCTTTATGGCCGTACGAAAACGTTCCCTAGAAATATATATTCGGCTGTTTCATTCTTCTCCTGCACCGTCTAGGTTTACGCAACCATAATTTATTATTTAACGGTTTCCCGTATCAATTCAATTATTTAATTACAATGGTGTGGCTAAAATTAATCTCCAAATTTGGGAAAAATGCAGGATGCAAGTCAGGTATGAGCTAGCGATTTCATATTTTTCTATATTTATAGTAAATTATTGTACTGAGAATGTTTAGATGATATGGAAAGAAACATTTGAAGAATGGAAGCTCTTGGTGAACGCCTTAAGCATTGAGGTAGAGTTATATTCGTCACATGTGTCAAAATACTACCTTTGAGTCTAGTAGAAAATGAAAGAAATATGTAATATGAAAATTTAGAGAAGATGCTGCTCTAGAAAATTTCATGGAATTAGAACACAGATCATTGCAGATCCAAAGAAAAATGTTAGTATGAGGTGAATTGTCCTGTCATATTTAGCAAAATATTAAAATAAATTTAACTTCTAAAATATCTTGCTACACAAAACAGTTTTTCATTGGGTTCACAGGAAAAATAGCAAGAAAGTGAGATGTTACTGTTTCCAATAGTAAATATCATCTTGCAATATAAGACATCAGTTTTAGTCAAGGAAATAAACACGTGAAATAAAATTCGTTCCAGTGTAGAACAAGAACATGAAAAGAGTTTTGGTGAGACAATCAAAAGGGATGAAAGAAAAATCTTTTGTACAAGAGTATTACAAACTTGCCAACACGGGCTCACTACTACTAGGCCTCGAACGATCGGAGTGAGTCCAACAGTTTTTCCTTTTCGTGATGTCCTCTTTTACCTCCCACCATCGCAAGTTTCGTAGGTGTAATATTTTCGGAGGTAGACGGAGGCAGTTCGGATGTTTTTCTCAATTCTCAAATTTGAGCGCCTTTAACTTGAGAACACTTCGACCGATCGGAGTGAATCCAACTATTTTTTCCTATTCTCGATGTCTCTTTAACCTCCCGCCATTGGAAGTTTCATAGGTGGAATATCTTAGGAGATAGACGGAGGTCGATTTTAAACACTTTTAAAATCGCGTTTTTTTTTACCGTTTTTAAAAAAAAACCCTTTAGTGGTTAAATTTATTCGAATTTAGTTTCCTACGTTCTTAGGGAATTTCAAGCGTGACATTCCTATCAAAAACAGTAAAAAAATGTTTCGAAAATGTCCAAAGGGGGGGGGGGGCGCGGGGTATTATGACTCATTTCTCAATTCTCAACTTTGACCCCCTGTAACTTAAGAACGCCTCGACCGATCGGAATGAACCCAATTGTTTTTTCCTCTTCTTGATATCCTCTTGTCCTCTTTCACCTCCTACCATTGGAAGTTCCGTCGATGCAATATTTTCGGAGATAGACCCCTTCGGAGGTCGATTTTTAAGTACTTTTAAAATCGCGTTTTTTTTACCATTTAAAAAAAAAAAACACTTTACAGATTAAATTCATTCGAATTGAGTTTGTTACGTTCTTAGGGGATTTCAAGCATGCCATTCCTATCAAAAAGAGCAAAAGAATTTTTTCGAAAATGTCCAAAGAGGGGGGGGGGAGTATTACAACTCTTCTCTCAATTCTCAAGTTTGACCGCCTGTAACTTAAGAATACATCGACCGATCGGAGTGAATCCAACTGTTTTTTCCTCTTCTTGATATCCTCTTTCATATTCATAGATTTCATAGATGCAATATTTTCGGAGATAGACCTCTTCGGAGGTCGATTTATAGGCACTTTTAAAATCGCGTTTTTTTTTACCATTTAAAAAAAAAACACTGTACAGGTTAAATTAATTTGAATTGAGTTTGTTACGTTCTTAAGGGTTTTTCATGCATCGCGATCAAAAAACAGCAAAAAATTTGTTCCGAAAATATCCAAAGTGGGAGGGGGTATTGCGACTCTTTTCTCAATTCTCAACTTTGACCGCCTGTAACTCGAGAACGTCTCGACCGATCGGAATGAATCCAACTGTTTTTTCCTCTTCTTGATATCCTCTTGTCCTCTTTCACCTCCTACCACTGGAAGTTCCATAGGTGCAATATTTTCGGAGATAGACCCCTTCGGAGGTCGATTTTAAACACTTTTAGAATCGCGTTTTTTTTACCGTTTTTAAAAAAACCTCTTCAGAGTTTAAATTCATTAGAATTGAGTTTGATACATTCTTAGGGGATTTCAAGCATCCTATCAAAAAGAGCAAAAACATTTTTTCGAAAATGTCCAAAGAGTGGGGGTATTACGTCTCTTTTGTCAATTCTCAACTTTGACCCCCTGTAACTTAAGAACGCCTCGACCGATCGGAATGAATCCAACTGTTTTTTCCTCTTCTTGATACCCTCTTGTCCTCTTTCACCTCCTACCATTGGAAATTCCATAAGTGCAATATTTTCGGAGATAGACCCCTTCGGAGGTCGATTTTTAAGCACTTTTAAAATCGCGTTTTTTTCCATTTAAAAAAAAACACTTTACAGATTAAAGTCATTCGAATTGAGTTTGTTACGTTCTTAGGGGATTTCAAGCATGCCATTCCTATCAAAAAGAGCAAAAGAATTTTTTCGAAAATATCCAAAGAGGGGGGGGGGGGGAGTATTACAACTCTTTTCTCAATTCTCAAGTTTGACCGCCTGTAACTTAAGAATACATCGACCGATCGGAGTGAATCCAACTGTTTTTTCCTCTTCGGGATATCCTCTTTCATATTCATAGATTTCATAGATGCAATATTTTCGGAGATAGACCTCTTCGGAGGTCGATTTATAGGCACTTTTAAAATCGGGTTTTTTTTTACCATTTAAAAAAAAACACTGTACAGGTTAAATTAATTTGAATTGAGTTTGTTACGTTCTTAGGGGTTTTTCATGCATTGCGATCAAAAAACAGCAAAAAATTTGTTCCGAAAATATCCAAAGTGGGAGGGGGTATTGCGACTCATTTCTCAATTCTCAATTTTGACCGCCTGTAACTCGAGAACGTCTCGACCGATCGGAATGAATCCAACTGTTTTTTCCTCTTCTTGATATCCTCTTGTCCTCTTTCACCTCCTACCTTTGGAAGTTCCATAGGTGCAATATTTTCGGAGATAGACCCCTTCGGAGGTCGATTTTAAACACTTTTAGAATCGCGTTTTTTTTACCGTTTTTAAAAAAACCTCTTCAGAGTTTAAATTCATTTGAATTGAGTTTGTTACATTCTTAGGGGATTTCAAGCATGCCCTTCCTATCAAAAAGAGCAAAAACATTTTTTCGAAAATGTCCAAAGGGGGGGGTATTACGACTCTTTTCTCAATTCTCAACTTTGACCCTCTGTATCTCGAGAACGCCTCGACCGATAGGAATGAACCCAACTGTTTTTTCTTCTTCTTGATATCCTCTTGTCCTCTTTCACCTCCTACCATTGGAAGTTCCATAGGTGCAATATTTTCGGAGATAGACCCCTTCGGAGGTCGATTTTTAAGCACTTTTAAAATCACGTTTTCTTTTACCATTAAAAAAAACACTGTACAGGTTAAATTCATTCGAATTGAGTTTGTTACGTTCTTAGGGGATTTCACGCATTGCGATCAAAAACAGCAAAACATTTTTTCCGAAAATATTCAAAGAGGGAGGGGGTATTGCAACTCTTTTCTCAATTCTCAACTTTGACCGCCTGTAACTCGAGAACGTCTCGATCGATCGGAATGAATCCAACTGTTTTTTCCTCTTCTTAATATCCTCTTGTCCTCTTTCACCTCCTACCTTTGGAAGTTCCATAGGTGCAATATTTTCGGAGATAGACCCCTTCGGAAGTCGATTTTAAACACTTTTAAAATCGCGTTTTTTTTTACCGTTTTTAAAAAAACCTCATCAGAGTTTAAATTCATTAGAATTGAGTTTGTTACATTCTTAGGGGATTTCAAGCATGCCATTCCTATCAAAAAGAGCAAAAGAATTTGTTCGAAAATGTCCAAAGAGGGGGGGGGGGAGTATTACAACTCTTTTCTCAATTCTCAAGTTTGACCGCCTGTAACTTAAGAATACATCGACCGATCGGAGTGAATCCAACTGTTTTTTCCTCTTCTTGATATCCTCTTTCATATTCATAGATTTCATAGATGCAATATTTTCGGAGATAGACCTCTTCGGAGGTCGATTTATAGGCACTTTTAAAATCGCGTTTTTTTTTACCATTTAAAAAAAACACTGTACAGGTTAAATTAATTTGAATTGAGTTTGTTACGTTCTTAGGGGTTTTTCATGCATTGCGATCAAAAAACAGCAAAAAATTTGTTCCGAAAATATCCAAAGTGGGAGGGGGTATTGCGACTCATTTCTCA